>JAQOWZ010000015.1:14595501-16056486 GCA_035578165.1 Stenolophus ochropezus | reverse complement strand
GATCGAGAAATTCGATCGAACTAGCTCGGTTGTTCACCAGAAATCATTAGGTCGCCCTCAGTCAAGCCGGTCCATTGAAAATATTGCCTTAGTTAGTGCAAGTGTTGGTGAAAATCCAGGCCTATCGATTCGTCGCCGTTCGCAGCAACTGGCCATTTCGATAGGCAGTTTGCAGAGAATTTTAAAGAAAGATCTCCATCTGCATCCGTATAAAGTTCAATTGACACAAGAACTTAAGCTAGGTGATCATATGCAACGCCGTACTTTTGTCAACTGGGTGTTGGACAACCAAAGAATGGACGCTGATTTTGTTCAAAAAATTATCTTTAGCGATGAGGCTCACTTTCACGCCGAGCGACTTCTTCCTGTGGGGTTTTATGAATTCTTCCGTCTATGTTAACCAACCAACCACAATTCCTGAGCTGAAGGAAGAAATTCGACGTGTCATTGGCGAAATTAGAGGGGAAATGTGCGAAAATGTACTTAGCAACTTCTCTAAAAGAGCAAGAGTATGCCAGCAGAGTCGTGGCGGCCATTTGTTGGATGTTCTCTTCCACACATAATCGCCATATGTGTACTTTATAATAAAATAAAAATATTTGCAATATTCGTGTAAATTATGTGTTTTATTGAAAAATTAAATCTTGCGCTCATTTTGAAACACCCAGCAAAGTGAACAGCAGCGGATAAGGTTACATACCTTGTCTAACGCCATATTATATTTTAGTAAATTATTTTCTAGATGTACATAGGTTAGGTACTACCTATATGTTCCGAAAAATCTTAAAATTTCACAAATATAGTTTTAGATCCGGATAGACATAGCTATAAATTTGCAGTCAAGAAATAAATAGGTATTCATCATCATCTGTGCAACATCATTTTTTGATGAAACAATGCCTGTAGAATATGGGGACATCTTTTACTTACAACTATAAATTATAGTGGACACATTTTTATTTGGTTCATAATCAGTATCGTATCCAAACATGACCGAAAATAAAAGTGTTTTGTATAATAATCACAAAGTTTAATTCAAAAGAAAATTTAATCCAAATTTAAAAGCCTTGGTTTTCAGGTGACTTAATTTATAACAAAATGTGGACCTATAATTTACTTTATCTTCCAACAACTTAATGTCATAAGAGGAAGTGTTTAGATATATTTATTACATAATTAGTTTTTATTCTTCCTCGATATCATGGGGAGGGTATATCAATGCCGTAAATACACTGTTCATAGATCATAACGTTGAGTGAAGATTAAAAAATAATAAATGTTAACACTTTACCTCAATAGGTGAGAAATATTCTTTATACGTATGTATTTACTAATATTGTTTTCTTCTTCTTCAAATCTACTTAATGATAATACTTGTATTAATAATAAAATATATTTTTCGCGCCTCTGTTTCATTATGAATTGTATTAAAAAAATCAAAATCGTCCAGAAACTCTCTGTTAGCAGGCCTAGGCCGGCAAAATGTAGGGATGCCAACTTAAATATTTTATCATAACATTCTGTCAAAATGTTTAATTTTATTTTATTGCAAATGTAAAATATCAATTTAAATAACTATTATTGATTTATTATTCATATTATACTCGTGTTGTACGATTATGATTACGTTAATTGTTGAAAAATATCAATTCACCTTCGTTTTATTTTTAGGTTACAACAAATGTCACTAAATTTTTTGAATAGAACAAATGAATGATTATATATCCATGTGAATTGAAAATGTTACTAACATAAAACCTATAGTGTATAAATTTTGAAGTAGTAATAATGTTTCTTTAATAAATTAAAAGTGTCATCGACGCAAAAAGTCTTGTGTATCACACGCCCAGAAACTCTTGCTTTCAGCTCGGCCTGTCGAAATAAAGTCGCTCTCGCAAAAGTTTAGCTTCTGGACTAGTGATACAAATAGCTATTATAAATCAATTCTGCTATACACCAAGATAATTTTTCTACATTGTTTATTTTATGAACTAAATAACGTAAATGTTGCAGGTAGCGTTGAAACGCCAACAAGCAGCTGAAGACGCCATTGCGCTCCACCTGGCCTCTGCTGAGAGCGGTACGAACTACGAGTACCTTCCCCCAGGTCGCATCTACGGCATGCAAGTGACGTCTCCCTGTCCAACACCCGTTGAACAGCGAGAATCTCCTCCAGCCCCTGTCGGTAACGAAGAGCCCGACAAGTCACTTACCGACATGCCTGATCCCGAACCCAAACTGAAACAAGACGTTGTTGTCAGTCCCGCGTCCATAGAAATGTTGAGTAAGTTATTCCCAAACAAGAAACGAGCAGTGCTGGAGTTAGTCTTGAAGAGATGTAACCATGATCTGCTGAAGGCTATTGAGCACTTCAATGCTAAAAGTAGTCAGCCGGGAAGTGCAGAGTCTCCACAACCTCACAGTTCTGCCTTCAAACCTGTGGTGAATAAAAATGTGAAGATTTTACCTACTGCGGCATATTCAAGTGCTACTATTCCTATACTCAGTGGAAGTAAAGTATTCATGCATAATTTTTATCCATTTTTACCGCTATTTAATCCTCAACCTGTTTTGCAAAACCCAGCAGTGTATGTACCAGGTTTATGTGAATGTGATCAATGTAAACATGAGATCTATCCCAGGCTAGAACAAAGACCATAAAGTATATTTTTAATTTTCTTGTTGTACTATTTCATTATGCTTGTTAATATTTTTATATTTTAATTAGTACTTACCATATATTAAGTAATTATATAATATTTACGTATAATTAATATTTCTTTCTTATTTTTATAAGTGATTTATTGTTGTGATGTACGTGTATTTATAAGCAAATTATAAATCATTTTTAATTTATAAATAAAATATAATATGTACTACTAAAAATAAAGACAATTTTTTATTATTTAGTGATGATGGTAAATCTGTTCAGCTTTTCATGATTTATTTTAACATATGGGACATTCATAATCATAACCTGTAATTTGTATACATTCCGACATACCTTTCATATTCATTAAGGCTGTAATGTAGCAATCCCAAACCATCTAAGGTTTTGCAAGTGTAAGGGGTGAGGTATCTAGGGGGTTGGACCGTAACTATTCCCCCACTCAAAGTGTAAAAGCGAAATGAGAGAGATAACATGTTTCGTGAACGAATGAAAATATTTTTATACTTTTTAATCATTCATTCACTTTTCTAATTCTTCGAAATTAATACCCCTACTCGGTCTACGAATATAAAGGGGCGGCGATGCAGGCATCGACTGCGTCTAGCGGCATCTCTTATGTAAAAGTAGAACTAAATTTATTAATTTAATATTTCGAATTATTAGTTTACTGAAGTAAGGTAATAAATTTTCTTTGGGGCAAACGATTCTTTACTTCATTCATCACACTGCTACAGAGAGAAAATTCTTAAAATGTTTAGTCAATTCAATATAACATACGTATAATATAAGGCAAATTTGGCACTTTTACCATTTAATTATTCAAATTCTATTAACAATTTTACATTTATCCCTGTGTAGCAGTGTTGAAGTACTATCCAAGAATTTATTTTTAAAATATCAATGTACAAGCTTAAATAATAGAGGCAAGAAACGAAATATTGTAACACCGTTTTTCGCGCTGAATGAGATACCTACAGTAGCGCCTTAAGAGGATAGTCTCCCTAAATCCCTACAGCAAAAGTGTTGTTCGTACTTTTAAAGAATAATGTTATTAGAAAAAAATGAAAATAAAATAATATTCTTAACATCAAACTGTTTCTCAAATTTTGATTTTCAATAAATTTTGGTTTAATAAGCAAAAATCGTACTTCGTCTTTGACGTAAAGGAAAAAGGATTTTAATTCTTTCAAAAAAAGCATACATATTCTTACATGTTCTATAACATAATTCACGCAACCTCAGAATACCTTAAACATCATAAATTCACAGCACTTAGAAGCTTAACATACCGACTTGAAACCGTACCATTAAACCAAACAAATTATAAACATGAATTAAACACAATTCACCAAATCGCAATAAACAACGGGTACACTAAAAACACCGGTACTAAAATACATAAAAATATAAAGTACAAAATAAAAACCAAATTACTTTAACCACGGATGTTAAACAACAATGGTCTAAATTCACTTACATCGGAAAAATCACCTACACCATAACTAAATTATTTAAAAACAGTAATATAATAGCATTTAAAACCGGAGATAATCTAAAAAACAAAACTAAAAATAATATCGAAGATAAAAATAAATATAATAATAGCGGCATCTAGAAACTAAAATGTGGAACTAACAACTTAAATTACATCGGTCAAACGAGACGTAAATTTAAAGATAGGTATAAAAATCAAATAATAGCTATTTATGTACTCGTATATAATGTAGGTCTTTATTGGCGAGTCTTATAGTTTATGGCAGAGTGAGCGAAGCGAACAAGGTAAATAAATAGGGCGAGTCAATAAAGCCAAATTATGTACGAATTGCATACAAAACTTTATGTACGACTGCGAAAATCGGTTTCTCTTAGAAAAAAAGTAAAATGTTCATGATTTTAGAAGAATGAATCAAGTGTGCTTTTCTGTTGTTTGAATACGAATTTGTTTGGTCGGTGTCAATTTCAAAATTTTGTTTGAAGGAAGATGCAAGCGTGTCGGTCTCAGAGTTCTAATAGTGAAAAAATAATAAAGATTCACTATTTCCTCAAGCAAGCATATATACGAAGAGACATACAATGCGAATCGGAAATGATGTTCTAGTAAGAATGTTGAAATAACTTCCAATAATTACTTTATTTTACTAGTACTATAAAGAGGTACTTTATGGTCGCAAAACTATGATATAAATAAAACTTTAACGTGCAGTCGTACATAAACTCATGTAAAAAATTCAAAACAGATTCAAATTACGTGACTCACCTAGTAGAAAATAAACATTCAGCGGGTAAAATCAAGGACATTATGTCAATTTGTACACAACAAAATAAAAGTAACATGCTAAACATTGCGCAAAATTTAGAAATCTTTAAAGAAAAAATAAACAAACCAATTACAAACATTCATATAAACAACCAATCAAACACAATCTTCCGTCCAATAAAAGTGTCTACCTGACACTGTAAAACTGAAATCCTAATCCTATTCACCAGTTACCTGATGATGATCGAAAGATCGAAACGCGTCGTACCTCAACTTTTACCGAGTTTTTTATTCCGTGCAGTATTATATTTGGTTTATTGTATTGAATCTTTTTTTACAACGACATTTGCTCTAAACATTATATATCGCATCGAATACAATACTTACTGATGAATTCTTTAAAGGAACAATTACATTTTTTAATTTAAAAGATAGAGGCATGATAGATGAAAATTATAGCATACTCCCATCAATTCCCAAAATTTCAAATCAAAATATACCATAATAAAAGCTAAATCTTGTGTGTGTTCTGCAAACAATGGATGATTTAATAAAGAGAGAAACCTGAAGAAATGAGATGAGGGTTTGAAACTACAGAGATTTCCTAATGTACAAAATCAACAACACATAACCGAATTAAGTGAAATAAGTTAGAGCGGGCGACAATGCGGAAAAACGTGTGCGGAATGTCGATGTGTCCTCCGGGGAAATGAACGCCCCCTCGAGGCGCTTAGGGCCAGTTGCCCACCCTGTGTTTAACTATGTATCACTTACCTCTAGGGCGCTCGCTAAATTCAATAAAAACTTACTCAGCTATCACTGTCATCACAACACAGACTTTGTTTAACTTGGAAATGTATATTTCAATATTTTTCTTTTTATTTTCTTTATTTAAATAGTTTTTTTAGGCGGCTGGTACATAAATTGTTGTTTTTCGTATCTGCTGGCAACCTTAAAGTATCAATTTTCATTTGACATCTGTCAAAGTCAGAATTTTTGGCCGCTTGTTTGTTCATTATTGATTTACATGATTCATATTAATGTGATTAATTATTTTAGAGTATAATAACAAGTGTAAGTAAAATTTTATCTATTCCTTGACAAATATTAATGAAAAAGTAATGAATATGCGAGTAAAAATAGCGGCCGTAAAGTAAATTTTGACGAATGTCAAAAATTGATTTTGAATGAAAATTCATAATTTCTTGTTGTAATCGCCTAAAAAATGTTGTGAGCACCTCGGCTAAAAGTTCTTTTTGGGCCTCATCTGATTTGTAGCCTCGGCTTTGCCTCGGCTGCAAACTTCGGATTCGGCCAAAAAAGATTACTTTTAGAACCTTGATACACAAATAACTATTTTTTTTCCATATTTGGCACAGAAGTGTAACTACGGGGAGTCACGCTTGCAACGCGAGTGGGCCTCACTTTGCTTCTACAAAACTAAGCAACTAAACCACAATAAATAGGTAAATAAAAAGTATCGATACTACGTCGGCATATTTATAAGTAGTACGGAAATAAATAAAAATTATTTCTCGACAATAATTGAATTATTGATGTTGAATTTATTGAATTATTATGTTTGTATTATTATAATTATAATCATTTTATTTCTTGACACGTATCACACATATACAATGAGTTCAAACTAAGCGATATTTCGGCAAATTAAAAATCATTCAAAATTACAATAGTTATTTATATAACAAGCGTGGAAAGTGGTAAATAGCAAGCGTGTGTAGAGATTGAAGAACGAGGCGTGTAGCGCCGAGTGATTTAATACACGAACGTTGCTATGCACTTTCAAGCGAGTTATGTACACTATTTTTCAGACGACCACAAAATATTATAATAAAAAGAGGGTTTATACAAAAGTGTCAATGTCAAACACAACACACGAAAGCATTTACGTTTGGGTTTGAGATTAAGGCTGTAATGTAGCAATCCCAAACCATCTAAGGTTTTGCAAGTGTAAGGGGTGAGGTAGCTAGGGGGTTGGACAGTAACTATTCCCCCACTCAAAGTGTAAAAGCGAAATGAGAGAGATAACATGTTTCGTGAACGAATGAAAATATTTTTATACTTTTTAATCATTCATTCACTTTTCTAATTCTTCGAAATTAATACCCCTACTCGGTCTGCGAATATAATGGGACACCTACAGTAGAGCCTTAAGTATCACTTGTTAACCGGAAACTGATTTGGAAATCTAGTACGTATTATTTGAACAATTAATAAAACTATCAGTACATTTTGACTCTTTATTTTTGTTATTAATTCACTACCAATTTTAAAATCGTAGTTTTAAGCAAATTTTCATTAATTTTGTTACATTTCATTATCAAAGTTCCATCTATTGACCACTATTCGTCATATCCGGTTATATAACACACTAGTATGTTATTATAACACAGGCCGTGTGCTATGTTACATTTTCTGGTGTTAATTACAGTGTAAATACGGCTACTTTTATATGTGGTCGTCTGAAAATGATATAACAGGACCCAAGTGAGATAGCATAAAATATTTAGCATTGTTAGTGATAGAACATGAAAGAGCCCATACGTTAAATTTGAAAGTGTTAATTGCTGATTTTGCGTAATATGTAAAAAAATATAGTGTCAAAAATAATTTTATAATTAACATCGGGTAGAGGTGGATTTTTGGGGATACCACTCTTTAGTAAGCTTTATAACACTCAATAATACACTGATCTATGCAGTGACAAGTGCCAATAGGTTAGTACACCCTTCCCAGTCTTACCTATCAATAATAGATATTAGTATTTTGTGTGTAGTACCTTTAAATAATTTTAATATTGCTTATAACGTGTTCCTTCTAAAAATATGTTTTTCATATGTCTATAATTTCAAGTATTTTTTTTTAAATGTAACTATGTAATTTTTAATCACAGCATAATTGTATATTCTTTATTTTAAATTAATTTGAGAACTTCAAAAGTCCAAAAGTGATATTCATGAGAAGATAAGGTATTATAAGGAACTGAAATACTCGCAAAAAATCCAAATTAAAAATAGTTAATGAAATATTTTTTTATATTGAAACTGTCGAATTCGGCGCTAACACTTATATTGTTATTCTAAAGGGCACCACCACTCCAGGATTAAAACAAACTAGCTTTAAAACTGTACAAAACTTAATGAATTTCTGACCCTTCAGATTATTAGCATCTTCTAGGTTCTTAATTTTTTTGAGTCTCTAGGAAGGAGCAGCTGCACCTATCAGTTTCATATAGTTTTGTAATTATAAGGAAGTAATAAAGTTTAAAATTGAAGAAGTAGCAAGAGTGAAAAAAAAAACAAAAATTGTTTTCCAAGTCAACAAATTGAAAGAAATTTGGAAGAAAAAAGATAACATAAGAAAAAGTAATTGGTGGGACAGCGAATGTAGAGCAAAAGAAGACTTTCTAAAGAAGCGAAAAGAAAATAGAAAATTATGTAAAACAAAGCAGAAACTAGAACAAATAAGAGAAGAGGAAAAAATAAGAAATATATCAAATGAAACGGATATCTGGCAATATATTAATTCAGAAAGGAAAAACCATATGACAGTCAGCAAAAACATACCAATGAGCACCTGGAGAAAACACTTCATAACTCAGTTAAACGGAACTGATGAAAAGAATATCATATCATTAGAAACTCAAAGCACACACAGTCTAACGAGTGATATAATAGAAAGTGATGTAAGAAGCAGTGGCGTGCGGTGACATTTGATTATAGGGAAGCTGTTTCACAAAAAAAATAATTTTGGAATAGGTCTGTCTTTTTTATAATATTTTCTTTTTCATTAAAGGGTCTTGAACCAAAACTTGTTTTAAATAAATTTTCTATTTCACAGTTACATTCTGTAACGCTGGCCATCATATAAGAGCTACAATTAAAAATTAAACTATAAAATTTGGTCGAACTAAATGTGTGGTGGATACAAATACCTGTTAAAAATGTTTCTATAGTTTACAAAAATACTTTTAAGTGTTATATAATAGTATATTACATGTGAGGTGGGAAATGTTTCATTACAGCCGAGGGCCTATTATATGACCGAGAGGCGAAGCCTCGAGGCTCAGATATAGCGCAAGGCTGTAATGAAACTCCCACCGAACTATGTATACTATTTTATTCACAATTATCCAAATTAACTTCTACTTATATATCGCCTTTTTTCAATAAACTAAATTAATGTACGGTAGTAGTCTATGAAAACAAATGTTTAAATTTATTTTAATAATTTGACATTGACGGTATGAAAATATCTACAAATCTTTAGAATTAGAATTTTATATTACTTTATGATAGAAATGCTTCCGTTCAAAATTTATATTGTAATTATTGATGTATTTTGTAAATATAAGGTTTTATCAATAGGTTTGACAGCACAGAGCACCTTACTTTTAGAAATTTTTGACAGTGTTACTAGGAAACCATATTAAACACTTCCCCCCCCCCCCCCCCCCAAGGGATTTTAAAGTACTTCCCACCCGTGAGATTGTCATTGCAGTTAAAAATGACATACGTTACCAACCTTTGATAGGTTAGGAATTGACATATTACAATAGTAGTTGTGAATAATAATTATTTCCTGTTAAGAATAAAAATGTAAACTATTTTATTTTTGTTCAATTAAAGAAAAATCCACAGAACTCCCAACGAGTGGCTAATGCCGCTAATGAATAGAATAATGGGAAGCGGAACGTAGCGCAGCATCTACTAGCATTCTGCGTGTTTGTTGGGGCTCTCTAAAGCGCATGCGCGAATGCGTATATTCTGCCTATTTTACACGACTCAATGTTGTCGCCGAGAAGCTACGTTACGTAGCGCATCCAGTGGGAGCAGACATATACGAATTTATATTCGAATATATTGTAACGTTTTATTTATTTAGGTGAAGTGTAAAATTGATTAAAAACACTAATATTTATATAACTAAGTTTAATTAAAGAAATATGAATTATAAAGAATAATTAAAAATAACTAACACTAAGAATTAACAAATATAAACACTAATTTAAGACTAACAATTATAAATAAAGACTTAAACACTAAGATAATTTATTTAAACAATTATAACTACGCAATATTTATTTCAACACTATTTATATCACTGTCTATTTATTTATATCACCATGTGTTCTCTACCCGTATCAATACAAGACTGTCCTCGCGATCTTTTGGTCGGGGTATTTATATTAAAATACATCATTCTAGAAGATTCTTTGATTCCTTGGAAATCAGAACAATGGGGACCGGACGAACGTGTTCTGACCTGTACGCTAGCGGCCGCCGACCGCGCCGCCGCCCGCGCCGCGACCCTGGGTTCGCTACATTGCCCCCTCCTTAAGACTGTTTCGTCCCGGAACAGTTCGTTATGACGAAATCTGCATGCATCACCCTTGGTGCATCTGGAAGTCTTGAAGAAGTAACAGTCGACGGTCCGTTTGAGCTCTTCTTGGCCGGTAGAGTTGAAGCTGCAGACTAGAATTTCCACTCCAGTAAAGCGGAAGACTGTTTCTAACATGCTTCTAACAATCCTCCAATCCAGACCATCTAGTCCACAGCCTATCTTCGGTACTGCCAGTTTCATGATGTCGTTTTCCAACAGATGGTCCTTCATGTCGCACAGCGAGTCCCATAAATTGCGGTATGACGGCTTCTGATGTGAATATTGTTTCGTAACGAGATAGTAAATGTACCGCTTGTGTTCTACGTTATCATCCTTCAGTTGTAGCGTTTTCCCGACAGTTGGACGTTGGTTGGCCAGTTCTTGTACTCGTCCAAATTTTCTTTTAAAAACTGAAGCGATGCCGCGGGACATTTTAATGTCTTTCGCTACACAGTGAGCGAGGGAATATTCTGGGGACACGGTGAACAGATCTCGTTGTTCTGCTCGTGTCACGCCATACCGTACTTTGTGACCAGTGGAATGGCTTTCCATAAAGTCATTATATGTGGGTTCCTCAGCTACAACCCGGCGAACCGTCGCTCTACAATGATCGTCAAAATTATCACCAGCGAAAGGGGCTAACCGATTGAAGTGGACTACTCTCGGCTTTCCATTAGGTGTTTTCCTAATTCTGTAGACCACATCATTTATTCTTTTTACGATCTCGTAGGGACCTTCCCAATTCTTTTGTAGCTTCGGTGATAAGCCACGACGTCTTTGTGGATTGTAAAGCCACACCAAATTTCCAGGTTGAAAACCACCTTTTTCAGCCTTGACGTCATACTGGTCCTTCATCCGATCGCTGGCACCTTGAATGTTTGTGCGGACTTGTTCATGGATGTCATTCATTCTTCTCCGTAAGTCCGTTACATAGTCCTCCCCGGCTAGATCTTCACCGGGTTTACTGCCAAATACCAGGTCGCATGGTAAGCGCAACTCCCGCCCGAATAAGATGTTAGCTGGTGTCTGCCCTGTTGTCTCATGCACGGATGAACGGTAAGCCAACAAGAACAGATGTAGATGTCGGTCCCAGTCTCGTTGATGGTTAGAGACTACCTTTGACAAATACCGATTTATTGTTCTATTCATCCGTTCAACCATCCCATCAGACTGCGGGTAGTTCTGGTCTTCTTTATTCCTAATATCTTACAGATATTTTGGAACAGAGCAGACTCGAAATTCCTTCCTTGGTCGGAATGTATCTCTCGCGGTACTCCAAATCGGCAGATGCATTCTTTTACCAAGATTTCAGCAACCGTTACGGCTTCCTGGTTGGGTAATGGATAGGCTTCGACCCACTTAGTAAAGTAGTCCATTACTACAACTATGTACTTATTTCCATCATCAGTTTCGGGGAATGGTCCGGCCACATCAATCGCAATGCGTTCAAAGGGACTTCCAACGTTATATTGGCGCATAGGAGCTCTTCTTTTCCTATGTGGCCCGTTACTTCCCGCGCAGACCACACATTTCTTGCACCACTCTTTAACATCTTCTTTACAATTTACCCAGTAAAATCGTTGGCGCAATCTCTCGAGGGTTTTATTTACTCCAAAATGTCCAGATCCGTCGTGGATCTCCTCCAATACTTCCGGTACCCTATTTCTAGGGATTATCAGCTGGGTTCTATTCTCAGTACCTTCAGTATTCTCTATGACACGTTTCAGGAGGCCCTCTTCAACAACAATAGAGTCCCACTGCGCCCAGTACGATTTTACACTTTGTGAGTGTCGTGCAACATCTTCCCAAACTGGTCTGTTATCTTCACGTTTCCAATCCAGTAAGATTTTTAAGGCCGAGTCATTCTCTTGGTCCTTGCGAAGGTCTTCCGGTTGCCAACTATCATTCACTACTGTTGTTCTGGCGATGGTAGAGAGATTTTCTTCTAGACGACTGCAATGCTTGCATTCGTCCTGGCAAGGTCTTCTTGATAATGCGTCAGCATTACGATGGCTTGTACCTGCTCGATGCTCAATAACAAAGTTATATTCTTGCAATCTTTCAATCCATCTAGCTGCCTGACCTTCAGGATTCTTAAATTGTAGCAGCCATTTGAGAGCAGCGTGGTCAGTTCTTATAAGAAATCTTCTACCGTACAAATATTTGTAGAAGTGCTCCACGGATTTCACGACCGCCAAAAGTTCTTTTCTGGTGACGCAATAATTTCTCTCTGGTTTTGACAAGGTCTTACTAAAATAGGCAATAACCTTTTCTTGTCCGTCTTGTATCTGGGAAAGAACGCCACCAATTCCAACGTTGCTGGCATCTGTATCTAGAACGAATTCTCCTTCTGGTAAAGGATAACTTAGAACAGGTGCGCTTGTCAAGGAATATTTCAGTTGTTTGAACGCGGCTTGACAGTCCATCTCCCAGATAAATCTTCTACCTTCTTCAGTAAGCCTTGTCAATGGCTTCGCTATGTTGGCAAATCCAGGTACATAACGTCGGTAGTATGTGCAGAGACCAAGGAAACTTCTCAATTCATGTTTATCCCTCGGTACTGGCCAGTCACTTACAGCCCTTATTTTCTCCGGGTCAACTGCAATACCCTTACCAGAAACTACGTGTCCAAGATAATGAACTTCTTTTTGAAATAAGTGACACTTCTTTGGACTGAGTTTCAGGTTAGCATTCCTCAATCTTTGGAAAACCTCTTCTAAGTTCTTCATGTGGTCCTCGAACGTTTTTCCTACCACAATAATATCGTCGAGGTAGACCAAACATGTTTTCCACGACAGTCCAGCCAACACGGTTTCCATAAGTCGTTCAAACGTTGCAGGGGCATTGCAGAGCCCAAATGGCATAACAGTAAATTGCCAAAGACCGGTACCGATGGTAAATGCCGTCTTTTCTCTGTCTCTTGGATCTAAATCCACTTGCCAGTATCCGCTCTTTAGATCAAGAGTAGAGAAGATCTTTGATCCTGCCAATGTGTCCAGTGTATCGTCTATTCGGGGTAGCGGGTAGCTATCCTTCTTCGTCACGTTGTTAAGTTGACGATAATCGACGCAAAATCTTGTAGAGCCATCCTTCTTCTTCACTAGCACCACTGGTGAAGCCCATGGACTGCTTGAAGGTTCAATCACACCTTCCATTCTCATGTCCTCTATAATTTCTTCCGCTTCTTCCCGCTTAGCCAGTGGAAGTCTTCTTGCTGTTTGGCGGATGGGTCTTGCGTCTCCGGTGTCTATTTTATGATGGACAACATTGGTTCGTCCTTTGTCCTTCTTGTCAAATTGGAACACATCTTGAAAGTTCTCAATTAAACCCTTAGCCTTGGTTTTCTGATCGGCGGTCAAGTCCTGGAACGATGATGACAGCTCCTTGATTAGAGTATCTGGAACTTCACAGGATGTGTTGTCTTTGGCCTTTACAGTTCGAATAATTGATGATACCGCTGCACATTCACCTACTACGGTCCCTTTTTTTAGTATAACGGGATAAAAATTAATGTTCATTACTCGAACTGGGATTATCCTGTCGGTTTTGAGCAAGGCTTTTCCAATCACAACTCCAGTCCCAGTTTTGGCATCATCGTTTTTCGGCTGGAGCATGACAATGTTTCCCTCACAGAAGCTATCCTCTAGCTGTGCTTCCACGATTGATTCACTCCTTTCTGGGAGAGTTACATCTTCCGTTATTAATACTCGCATGGCATTGTCGTCTCGTGGATTTAATATCAGTTCTTCATCATTGACCATCATCACTCCATTCTTCAGGTCAAGTTTAAATCCATGCTTTTTCATAATGTCCATGCCGAGAATGAATTAATCTTCTACATCAGCTACCAGCACACGATGTTTAATGCACGTTTTTCCAACAGTGATGCTCAAATCTATTTCTCCAGATGCGGTAGCTTGTTCTCCGGTGGCTGTGCGTATTTGCCACTTTGTTGGGAGTAGATGTTTTCTGCATATTTTTCTTGCTAAGTCGGGTCTGATTATTGTTTTTGTCGCACCCGTATCCAGCAACATTTTAAGCGGCCTTCTGTCGATAGAGCCGTCTACATAGATGCTATTAGCTTGATGTTGTAGGGATGCGACATAAGTAATGGATTCTGGGGCTACTGGATTACGGGTCGACGATTGCCCCTTCGCATCAACCCGACTTAGTTTTCCGACTCCTTTTCTTCCTTTCTTGGTTCTGCTTTCTTCTGTTGTTTTCTGCAGAGCCTTTGCGGGTGACCTAATTCACCGCAATTCCAACAGCGGAGTTTCTTTCTTCCCGCAGCATTAATTTCAGACGTAATTCGTCTTATCTTGTCTTCTAGATCCTCAGTGTCTTCATTCCTCTCAGCATCGATAATTCGCACTCGCGATTGGTTGCGTGAAGCTTGTTTTGCAGCTTCATGATCTAAGGCATATGAAAGTGCATCAACCAGAGTTTTTGGTCGAGCCAATCGTAGTGCCTGCTGAGTTTCATTGTCTCGGACCCCATAGATAAATGCTTGTGTAGCTAGGCATTCCAAGACGCTGTCAGGAGCTGTAGGATGTGCAAGACGAACCAGGCGAGCTATGTCGGCTTCAAATTCTTGCAAATTCTCTTTAGAATTTTGATACCGGTTTCTTAATTGCGTTTGGTATACCTGCTCCAGATGCGCATTGCCATATCGCATATCCAACCGCTTGACAAGTTGATCATAATCTTCCTGTTCATCCTCTTTTAGCGTCTGGAGGATATCGATAGCTTCCCCACGCAGCGAAACTGTCAGCGCAGTAGCTTTTTCTTTGGAAGTCCAACCATTTGCTTTGGCAGCGGCTTCAAATTGTTTTACATAATTCGGCCATGATGACTTGCCATCGAATTCGGGTGTTTTAATGTGCAGTTTTGAATTATGTTCCGCTTTTACTGTTTTGTTTACTTGAATAATATCTGCCACATCAGAATTTGAAACCGCTGGCGTAATTTTAGAGAAATTTTGCTGTAACTCTTCAACTTTTTTCTCGTAAGTTTCTATTCTCTCTTCTAATATTCTAGAACTTTCTTTCAATTGTTCGTTCAGTTTTTCTTCCAAACTTCTAGAATTTTCCATTAATTTCTCTTCCCATATTCTAGAATTTTCTGTTAGTTCTTCTTTTAAAATTCTAGTATTTTCTTTTAATTCTTCTTTTAACGTTTGAGAATTTTCTGCCAATTTTTGTTCTAAAGTTCTAGAATTTTCTAGCAACTCTTCTTTCAATGTTCGAGAATTTTCTTCAGATTTTCTAGAACTTTCCTCTAATTTTTGTTCTAATGTTCTAGATTTTTCTATTAGTTCTTCTTTCAATACTTTAGAACTTTCTTTCATTTGTTCTAAAGTTGTACCAAAATCATCAATTTTGAATAAAAAGTCATTAGGATTTTCACCAGCTTCTGTAAGAGCTTGCCGTAGACGATGTTGTAGAACAGTCTTGGTTCCCGATGTCTCCAACTCTCGTTCTTCCAGCTCCCTCTTGAGATCAGCCACTTTTAATTCACTTAATTTAACTTGTTTAGTCGCCATTTTATTTATTTTTATTTTACACTTCACAGTTTATTAATAACCCTCACACCTGACACCAATTGTAACGTTTTATTTATTTAGGTGAAGTGTAAAATTGATTAAAAACACTAATATTTATATAACTAAGTTTAATTAAAGAAATATGAATTATAAAGAATAATTAAAAATAACTAACACTAAGAATTAACAAATATAAACACTAATTTAAGACTAACAATTATAAATAAAGACTTAAACACTAAGATAATTTATTTAAACAATTATAACTACGCAATATTTATTTCAACACTATTTATATCACTGTCTATTTATTTATATCACCATGTGTTCTCTACCCGTATCAATACAAGACTGTCCTCGCGATCTTTTGGTCGGGGTATTTATATTAAAATACATCATTCTAGAAGATTCTTTGATTCCTTGGAAATCAGAACAATGGGGACCGGACGAACGTGTTCTGACCTGTACGCTAGCGGCCGCCGACCGCGCCGCCGCCCGCGCCGCGACCCTGGGTTCGCTACAATATAATATAATCCGTTGAGTTAGATATGCTCCTTAGATATTTTGGCGACCGTATTTGATTGATTTTTTTAAGCCTTATAGTATACATGATATGTAATAATTTATTAATTTTAAGTATTTCGAAGTACAAAAATATGAAAATGACAACACAATATGTATTTATATTTAGAACACACAAGGGAAGCGGCGCTTCCAAAGCTTCCATGGACTGCACGTCACTGGTAAGAAGACAATTAGAGAAACTAAGAAAACGAAATGCCACAGATGAAGACGGAATACAGAACGAGGCTTGGATATATAGAACAAACGAAGCAGTCGATAGACTTAACAAAAATAATAAATAATGTTTGGAAAAGAAAAGCTTTCCAAAAAGATGGAGAAAAGGCATTATCAGTCCAATACACAAATATGAAGACAGAGAAGAAACTAAAAACTACAGAGGTACCTATAACACTGTTAGACACGACAAAATATACGCCATGATCTTAGAGGAGAAATTAAGAGATGAAGCAGAAGAGAGAAATATACTACAAGATAACCAAGCAGGCTTAGCAAAGTAAGAAGTACAATTGATAACATCTATATATTAAATTATGCAATACAGTAGGAAATAAGCAGAAAAAAAGAGAAAATTATTCGATATCGTAAATAGGAAAAAAAATGATTGACATATTGACGAAATATAGCATCGAAGAAAACCTGGTAGCAGAAATATACTTTGAAACCATAAGTTCAGTAAAAATAGACGGTGAAGAAGGAGAGGAATTTTGGAAAACGTGCGGAGTTAGAGAAGGGTGCCCATTATGCCCCATTCTTTTCTCTATTTACATGTCAGACATTGAAGTTCACTTTACTAAAGGAGACAGGAGGCATTGTAATTGGGAGCAAAAAAATTTGGATATTAGGTATCGTACGCCGACGACTTGGCAATAGTTGCGAAAACAAAACAAGAAATGGATTACTTAATAAAGAAACTTGAGGTATACTTACAGAAAAAACACAGGGTGTTGAACACCAAGATTGTTGTTTTCAATAAAAGAAGAGGCAGGGAAGCAAAAGAAACATGGACATGGGAAGGAAAAGAAATAGAAAAAGTAAAAGCTTTCAAATACTTAGGGTACCTATACATTTCACAAGAATGGTGAAGAGAATGAACAAACAACAAAAAAAAGCTTACATAGCTCTTCCACAAATCAGGGACATAGGGCAAAGAAAATTTAAAAACAACTTTAAATTAAGAATGTTACTTTTTGATAAATTGATAGCGAGCATTATAATGCATGGAGCCGAAATTTGGGGGTTGGAAAGATCAAAACGAAGTAGAAAAAATTCAAACAAAAATTATACGATGGATACTCAGACTAGACAAACAAATACCGGTGTATAAAATAGAGGAAGAAACAAAACGGTTTAAAATGAAGACTGAAGCAGAAAGGAGAGCAATGAAGTATAAAGAGAAATTAAGAGGGACACCATATAAAGTCTTGCATTTGATTGTTGTTGTAGAAATAACAAGAAAAGAAGAAAGAAAACAGGAAAAGAACCAATGGGAAGCAAAACGGGCAAAATTCTATGAAAGAAACGAACATTCAACGACAGACATAGAAAGACGAAAAAATACAGGCCACAACATGGTGGATGAAATTACACGGATTTAACAAGATATAAAGGCTCAGATAAGAAGAGAAAAGATATATAAATCATTTTATAATCCAGGATATAAATACTTATTGACTATAAGCAAACCTCTATATTTGGCAACAGAAAACAATAATTTAAAATAATCGCAAGGTTTAAAACGGGAAACGAAGGAAAAAGGAATAAATACTAGATAGGAGACGAAGACAGACAATGCAGAATATGTGGGAGAGACAATAAATCACTTAAGAAGAGACTGCAGCGAAAATCTGAGAAATGACAAATCTACACAACAGATACTGCACGACGAAAACCCATACACAGATTGGATGAAGAAAGTATATATAAGTAGATTAAATTGTAAGTTATAATAATGTAGCGATCCCATGGTCGAGGGGTTGGAGAACACTCTAGAATTTAATTGTTCTACTATAAAAACCCCAAGCAGAAGATCGCGAATACAATCTAATATTGATACGTGTAGTGATCGTTGGTGATATTAATAAATAGTTGGTGAAATCAATATTGAGGAAATAAATATTGCGTAGTTTAATGTTTAAATAAATAATATTAGTGTTTAAGTTTTTATTAATAATTGTTAGTCTTAAAATAGTGTTTATGTTTGTTTATTCATAGTTTTTTTATTAAATTTAGTTATATAAATATTAGTGTTTTAACCATTATTTTTTTACACTTTACCTAAATAAATAAAATGATGCAATAATATTACAAATACAAATACCACATGAAATGTAAAATTTAGATAATGTAGAAATTTGAACACCGAAAAGTAACAAATAAAATATTTACTACAATTGAAAGAATTTTAAATTATATTTCCAATAACATTAAAACATTAGTGCAATGATCACAAAACTAGAATCTGTAGGAATTCTACTTATGGCGCCTGAGTATATATAATTCATTCCCAGAAAATGTTAAATCATTTATTTGAAAGAAGGATCAGTAAAACAATTATTCAGGTTTAAAAAAACTAGATTTTCATATCATATATAGAAAATATGTGTGAAAGAAGACATAGAAATGCCAAAAAATCTACCAAAGATACTAACAACATTAAATAAACCCTGTAACATCTTGTCACGTAAAGCGTTCATTTTCTCTTCTTTGTAAAAATATATTAAAAGATAAACTACACAATTTTTGTGCAAAACATTAAAAATATATTAATTTGTTACATTTACAAAAGTAAATACGACATCTCCAGTATAAGTATGTACGTAATATATGCTGCAATAAAAATTATTGAAAATTGTAATACCTGAGCAACAATTACATTATGAATGCCATAATATTTAAGGAAGGAAATAGTACTGAAACAAAAATATTTCTTAATAATTATAAACAAAAGACATACACAGTAACATACTTCTGGGTTTTTAAAGTAAATACACTTTGCTAACTCATATCCAAGTAAACATGCGTCATCACTAGTTTCTATAAGCAAAAATAATTTTGAATATATATATATATATATATATATATATATATATATATATATATATATATATATATATTTATATATATATATATATATATATATATATATATATATTTATATATATATATATATATATATATATATATATATATATAGAGGTATATATACAGGGTGTACAACTAAATGCGGAACATAGGACTTTAACATGGGATTTAAAAAAATTGCGGATACTCTCTCTCCTGAAAGATTTAGAGCAAAACTACAACATTACAAAGTTGTTCAAAATTAAATTCTACGTCAGATAAAACCATAATTGTTGCAACAGTTCAACTGCATTACGAAATATATTAAATAGAAAATGTAATATTTTGTTAAAAATCAGACAGCCATGGAAGTAAAAAAAATATCTATCTGTCAGTTTAGAGAAGTACCTATGACTTATTATAATTCTTGTTGCCTGTATTTTAATATTATTTTAGTTGAATTTATATATTTTTTTTTAATAAGATGCCAATATTACAAAACTATTACAAATATAATTTTAAGAAAGTATATTAAATACAAAATAACATAAGAACGTCAAATTAAACAAATTTTTAATAAATTTACGGACGACAAACCCATTTTTAACCAATTTGAGACTATAACATAATTTAATAATTAATATCAAATTACATTATGTATAATGTCATCTCATTACCTGTCTCCACTGATACATAGATATTTTCTTTTATTTCCATGGCTGCCTGATTTTGAACGAAAATTTTACATTTTATATTTAATAAATCTCATACTCCAGTCGTGCTATTGCATAAATTATTATCTTATCTAATGTAGACTATAATTTCGAACAACTTTGTACTCTTGCAGTTTTGTTCTAAATCTACCAGGAGAGAGAGTATAAGTAATTTTTTGAAATCCCATGTTATTCCTTAAATATATTTGACATACGTGAATTTTTACATGCAGTTAAAGTTTCTGTCGTTGGACCATGATAACGTTGTGGTAGAGTAGATACTTGCTTAATTGCAAAGTCATAATCTAGTACTCCTTGTTTGTTTACCTATGAAAGAAGAAAATTAATTTAATATAGAAAATAGTTACGAATTATACGTACTGCTTTCATCATAAGTAGGACACATAGCATGTAACACTATAAAAAAAATATGTGTATATATAACAACTACATTACCGATCTCAAAAGTTTAAATTTTGAATTATACCTGTGCTTCTCTACTATCATCCCAAATGCCTTTGTGCATATTATCAATTGTTGCTAGAAATAATTCTAATAAAGCTTTATTCAATGTTGAAGAAAAACTTACCGCTTGATATTTTGTTTTTTGGCTGACAAACATTTCTCATTAATTTTGCAGTTGACTTCATTTGAGCTTCAGTCATCTATGAGTTAAATTTAATTTTTAATGATTTATATATTTTAATAGGAATCATTAAAATATACCATATATACATACTGACAGCTTAGTCCAAAAAGTAAAATAGTGTAAATTAATACTTTCATATTGAAATTAAATGTATGAATTTTCAAATAGGAAATTTAAACTATATGTTGCTTTATATATACAAGTATGTATGTGCGTGCGATAAATTAAAAAAATAATACCAAGAACTTGGCGTTAGTACAGTAATTAAATTTTAATTCGCATTTTTTTGTTCTTATTATACAAGTATGTTATTATAGTACATTACATAACGAAATTCGAGAGTAATAAATGTTCTGTAAGAGGTTTAATTAGACACTAAAGTCATTTTTTTCTGAGTATCTCTCTTCTCTTGTATCTGTTTTCCACAAGATATTCGAAAATTTATTTTTATCCAGACTTTTTTCTTTTAAATAAATGTTACATTATAGCTATAGGCAAAAGTACAAAAAATGCTTCATATTTTTCCGGATAAAATACATTCGAATGTTGAAAACGTGGAGAAAAGAATTACACAAGATTGTA
The DNA here is from genome assembly GCA_035578165.1 of Stenolophus ochropezus. Lineage (NCBI taxonomy): Eukaryota > Metazoa > Arthropoda > Insecta > Coleoptera > Carabidae > Stenolophus > Stenolophus ochropezus. The sequence goes on along the minus strand of JAQOWZ010000015.1, from coordinate 16,035,024 downwards.
GTAAAATGATAAAATTTATTAGACTATGGTCCGGTTGCAGAAAGGCTAATCAGAAAAATCTGATGTGTCCAACACATTTCCTCCTGCCATTGTTGTAATATATTTTATATAAGTTTTTCAGTATATTCAATTTGTAGTTTTATAATTAGTTTATTATTACAGTTCAGAATATTTTTAATTCATTTCATACATAAAATTTTCTTCATAAATTTGTATGACCAAAATATCAGCTATAGGGATTTCCAGCCCAGCGATATGCCATCTGGTGGCGAATTTTAGAAACCCTCCGAGAGACATTCGCAGTTTATAACCTATGTTGACAACGTACGTTTGACGACATTTTATTTATTATTCTTGTTTAATTTCAAGTTTTAGTGATGTATTTTCGTATTTTTATATTGCTTCATTATTATATCAGTTTGATATATACCAAACAGTCTTTTTCAAGACTAATTTTCATGTGATTATCGTTTCTTTTGTCGTATTATTTCTTTGATTCTTTTGCATCTATATTTCTTTTGCAGTACGACAAATTTACATTGTTGTGTACCAATGTGCAATTCATGGAAAAAACGTAACTCAGATTTACACTTTTTTTGATATCCTAGTGCTAATTCTAACGTACAAATAAAAAATAATTTTAACAAGTACGACTTGGTCAATAGGAAAAAAGTGTGGATAAATGTTTTAAAAATTGGAAAAAAGTGAGCCCTTTCATGAAAGTGTGCTCCTTACATTTTGACGAAGGAAGCTTTACTAAATCTAGAGATAAGTGTGTACAAATTTTGTGCACATCTAATTATTTAATCAGAAATACACCTGGTACATTTTAACAAAATTGCAGAAATATTTTTGCATCTTCTACCTTTACCAGCTTTTCAAGAACAAACCATGTGTTTCACTGTACATTGATAATTTATTATTTTAAATGTTCCTTTAATAATATGCGGTGATGATTGCAAAGCCGATGATTGTAAACATAATCCATATAGATTGACCTCTTCATTTGTAACCGCCAAAATACTGCATAAAATTATATAACCGGCATTAAGAACTTCTTCCCCTTCATACACAGTTCTAGAATTTCCATTTCGTTTAATAAAATTAAAGTATTCCGTTAAAGGAAACCTTAAATTTTGTTCAGCATTAAGCTGATTCAGAACCTGAAACCCCGAAAAATAAACGAATAAATATGAAGAATGGCATGACACAGATAAACCTATATTGCTTTTTTAGAAAAAAATAGATTAAATTACAATATTTTATAATATACAACAATATTACGTGTTATTTAATTCACTCTACTGTCAGCGATGTCTCTCGGAGGGTTTCAAATTTTATCCGCAGTGGCGCTGAGATCTAAACTTTAAACGCCTATCTTTGGCGTTACTAAGACCGGAACCGAACTTACCTTGATTCACGCATGCAAATTTGTTCCTTATATATTTCTTCCACCTTTTTTAATTTTACGATAAAACTACTTCATATTTACTTATTTTTTATTTTAAACTTACATAAAAATTGACATTATATGTCAAATTTTGTGAACATGTGAATAACTATTTTACAGAATTTCCTCAGACCAAACAATATGTAAAATTATAATATATTTTTCCTACGACCACTGTTAAAAATAGTATTTTTAACGGTTGCTTAGCAAGTTAAAAATAACAGTTTATAACACAGTAAATACTTTTTCCTACGACCACTGTTAAAAGTAGTCTTTTTAATGGTTGCTTAGCAAGTTAAAAATAACAGTTTATAACACAGTGAATACTTTTAAATCGTTGTCATTGACAACGTGTTAAAAGTAAAAAACAAATTTACTTTTAACACTTGTGTTAAAAAGGAACTAAATCTAGTTACCTGTCAAAAATGTCATTCTATAATGCTTAGTTTTTATTTACTAATACATAATTAGGGTCGTAGGAAAAATAGTGTATGATATTTGTGTTAAAAGTGATTTTATTTCGTTCGTGAGGTTTGTTACACTCGGCTTCGCCTCGTTTCAAACTTCCCCACTCACTCATAAAATGTCACTTTTAACACTTATATCATAAATAACTATTAAAACGTTGCCATTGACAACGTGTTAAAAGTAAAAAACAAATTTACTTTTAACACGTCTTATGTTCAGTTGTTCATAACAAATACATCATGACCTGTCATAAATGTCATTCTAATGCTTAGTTTTTATTTACTAATAGGTACATAACTGTGGTCGTAGGAAAAATAGTGTATGATATTTGTGTTAAAAGTGATTTTATTTCGTTCGTGGGGTTTGTTAAACTCGGCTTCGCCTCGTTTCAAACTTCCCCACTCACTCATAAAATGTCACTTTTAACACTTATATCATAAATAACTATTTTCTGTTTAGTTAAAAGTTATATATAAACGTAATTATGCAAGTCGATAGAAAATTAAAAAATCTTTATATTTAATAAAAACTTAATTTGCGAAAAAATGGTATTTAGATTTATATGTATTAGAAAAAAACCGCTTAAAACTTCAAGTAAAGTACTACTTCCGGTTAACCAATTGAAGTCAAAATCTAATCAGTTCATCATATTTGAATATAACTCTCAAATATCAAATATTATATTTTTTACATGTATTGCATTGTATTCGAGTTATCGTGGACGAAAAATCGTCACAGACACACACACACTCCACACACACTCTCACTCTCACATACACTCACACACACTCGCACACACTCACACACACTTATACACACTCTATGACGTAGTTACAGTGTTGCCAACAGTGGCTACTTATAGCCATTTGGGCTACTAAAACTTTGTATTTCGCGGGAAAATTTGTAAATGGGCTACTGGCTACAATTTTGGGCTATTAAGTATTTTTCTATTTAATGCTAATATTTCATTTAAATCCACTATTACTTTTAATAAATTTTGGCGCCTAAAATTGAAATTCGAACCTTCAGTTAGGCTTGATTGCATTGCTGCATTTGCGCACAACAGTGAACGATCAGCACTTAGCTGTATTTGTTGATGTTTTTTGAAACCCAACGACAAAATATAACTATACAAAGCTTCTCGGGTTTGTTATGTTTTCGGTAAGCCAGAAAGAGAAACATAGAGATAGATATATGAAAGTATTGTTCGACTATTGCTCCCTAGATGCGCCCGTGCTTTTAAGATTCATATTACAATTTAAAGTTTTAGTTATTTATTTGAAGATCTCCCATGTTTATTTGACTGATTTAAAAATGTAAAGCAATACTCTAAAGGGCTGTGTAAGGATGTATGAAGTATGATACATATGTATAAATAATTATAGATAATATGTATTAAAAAAATGAATAAACATTTATTTATTTCTGTATATACGTATGTTATTTTGGCAACATTTTTGTGATAAAGTGGCTACTTTTGGCTACATTGTGAAAAATTATTGGCTATCGTCGCTTTCAGATATCTGGCAACACTGCGTAGTTACATCGCCAGTCCTTATCGTCCTCGTAATAGAGGTTTGACGGACTACGGCAGTATCTTCGCGTCATACAACGTACAGTATGTCGCAACAGCCTGCAATACAAGAACTTGTGTAAAAGCACAGGAATTAGTGGACATGTTACGGTATAATAAAATATACAAACGTTGTCGCACTACAATTTACTGAATCTCGGGGGCCACTCTACGTAATGGTAGAGACGTATTATGCAGGCGTCCAGTGACGACGGCCACGTGTCATCGACCGATTTCCCAAAAAAAAAAACGGTAAAAAAAATTATAAATAAAATATATTCGCTTCAGGAAAAATAACAATTATTTCACCCTGCATTGTTGACTCACACACGCACACGATGCTATATGGTGAAGTAAAAACTAACGCAAAATGCAGTCGAATCGAACCATCCTTGCTGGATCATGGCGATGAATGACAAACAGACCAAACCCTGTTTCGCGCTTCGCGAAACCAAAATGATTTCAATCAGATTCGAAGATTCTTTTCAGGCCGAAGTTTATCCCAAATTATCGCGATAGTGGTAACGCGATCACTTGCTTTTCTTCGTCTCTAGTAATCGGAACTCGCTAACTATCGAGACTTAACTCGAGGATATTATTCATTAATTCACGTACAGAAAGAAAGACCCTATAGGAACGCGCTCCTGTTGTTTAGGCCCAACAACCTCAGCCAGATATAAATAAAATACATATAAATCTAATATGCATTTTTCTCAGTTATTTTATTATATTAATATATGATATGTTTATATCGTTGAATTCAGAAAAAAAATACTCTATCGAATAAACTAAAAATAAACATAATTGTGTCCAGTATTTTGAGAACCATTGGAGAAAAAAAAAGCATTCTGTATAAAAATTGACTTGTTTGAACACAGGTCGCAGAATCTTCCACTCTTTTAACCAGTTTATGGTTAATTAAAACCAGGGCATGTAACCGGTTAAAAAAACCGGTTAATAAAAACCGGTAACCGATATTTTGAACGAAAATTGCGAACTTTAACCGTAATTTTAACTGATATTTTTCGGGCCGAAAATACCGGTAACCGTTAACCAAAATAAAATAAACCGGTTTTAGCGAACATAAACCTTTATTTTAATATCATTTAGTAAGAAAAAATTTTAATATATTTTTTTATATCTGTGTTTTCTATTTGTATTTGAACATGAGTCATGACAGTTTTACAATTAACATTTTATTGGAGAGTCATAAATGTAGGTAGTCTCTTTGGCCGTTAATAAGGTTACTTAAAAAGTCCCAAACAAATACGGCCTTTGTCAACACAGGCAAGTTTAAAATTGTAAAGTGACCTGCGTTTTTCTGAAGATATTACGGGAATTTTTGTGAATATTCATTAATTAAATTGCTTTTTTTAATTGTTATATTTTTCTCAGATGGTAATTTTTAAAAAAAAAAATTATAACTAATTTGTTTTAATTAATTTTAATTATTTTTTTAACCGATATATTAACCGGTTTAAACCGGTTTCCAATTTTCAAAAACCGGTTTTCGAACTAAAACCGTTATTATTATAACGTTCTCTATAAGGGTTAACCGTTAACCAGTATTTTTTTCGGTTACATGCTCTGATTAAAACTGATTTGTTATGTACTTATTGAAATTAATTTGTAAAAACTTTTGTAATAAATATTATACTAAATAAAACATTTTTTTTTACTTTTAAATTCTCTTAAATTATTTAAACCAACGTTTCGGCAGCATAAACTGCTGTCTTCTTCAGGGTAATGAAAATACCATGAAAATATTTGTAGAAATTTGATAGTTGTAAGGTATGAGCCTCTACAACGAGACCTACAGCTTATAGAGGATTCCGAACCACTGGGACACAACGTTATTTTATGTTTTGTTACATGTTTGTCGTCACTGGGATATGAATCTTAAATCTCACATTCTGTTCAATGAGTCAAAGTGTGCTAACCAAGTGAGCTACCATATTTATAATACACAAAGCCACCAATGTTAAAAAAAATAGTAATATTTTTTTACTACCAAACATAGATCTAATTTCAATAAATTTAAAATTATTAAAGCATTTACAAATGTTTCGAATATAATTTTTAAACAGATACATAAATATAAAATCCTTAAAGTTATTAAATTTTGTTTGTTATATTGTGGACATGTGGACATAATAAAAATTGGATCTGCTTGAATTTTAAATAAGCGCGCGTTGTTATTTATACTTTGGTCATCCCTCGACCTTTACTCTATTAACGAAATACCGAACTAACTAAAATTGCTACAGGAAACTGTTTTGCTTATTGCCATCTCACGGAGTGAAGCATACCCTATTCTGTATTTAATCTTTTTCGTCCAATATACAATTTTGACGTAAGACATAATTCAACAGGTATTATTTCTAATCCTTCCTTATTTTACATCATTTTGAGTATATTAAAGTTTTAAGCAATATAATATATAATAAAATAATACAATATTTGCCTAATTATAACAAATATAGCCTTTAAATTAATGTAATATAAGAGAACATTTTGTCCCGCACAGCGCCTCATATAAGTTAGTCATTTGTGCTGCCATCTCTAGGATGTGGCCCTCCCGAATATCAATCTTAAGAGCATGCGCGCCTCTCGTGTGCAATACTCGAACAATATTTTCACTATATCTATCTCTGTTTCTTTTTCTGGCGTACCGAAAACAACAAACCCAGTGAAGTTTTGTCTAGTTATATTTTTGTCGTTGGTAACTACCGTTACGACTAGTTTAACGACAAAAATTCAAATTTTGACATTTTGAGTAATACCTTGAAGTAGGCTTGATATCCGGAGTTTTAACAACTAAAATGTCTTTTGAAGTAAATGCGCGAGAAGTATTGAAACATTTAAATGAAATGGGATATACAGATATTACAGCTACACAGTTAAAGGAATTTATAAAAGGTCAGTAAAAATTAACACTAATAATAGCCCAGTAAATATAATAATCATGGCTTTCAGATTTAAAAATTTTAATAAAATATGATTATAAAAGAAAATCACGGACACAAAAAGAAAATTTGTTTCCAGAATTATATGGTAATTCGAATAATAAGTACAAAGAATCCGCAGAGTTTACTTCAATACCACAAGAATTTTATTCAGCTATAAGGAAGTCAAAAAGCAGTAAGACAAATGATCACAGTCATGCTTTACCAGACGAAAATTATTTTCAAGTAAAGGGTAGTACAGTTCCTTTAATGCAAACTAACTATTCTAATAATCATTTATATCCTACTTCATTAAATAAAGATTATGATGAGTATGAAGATTCTCCGAAACCACCATATTATTGTAACATATTTGCGTGTTCTAATTCGTCAAATTTTGATGATGACCTGCAACAGGTTGATAGCAATGTATATGATTTATATCACAATGTTTCTGATGTTGATTACGACGACCTTATGTTAAATACTGAAAGAGAAGAATATCTCTCAAAAGTATTTAATAATCTCTATAGCAAGTCAACTGCTAGTTCCCGTGCAAAATCACGTAATTTAAAAACACATCCAGTAAAAGTCAACGAAAAAGATATATTAGGCAGAGATGAATTTGGTTTGAAACAAAAAAAAAGTTCGAATGTTTCTAGTAGAGCACAGTCACAACAAAATATATCTGGAACATCCATTGCTACAGAAAATCTTGTACAAGGCATGATATATAATCAAGAAAGTAGTAAAAAAATAGGAAGCATACGTTCTGAACCATTTAATAATAAGCAAAAACATTTATATGTTTCAAATTCATTATCACAATTTCAATCAAATAAAGACCAAGTACAAGGAATTGTGGGATCAGAAAATATTAGGTTCGAACCAAAGTACAAAAAAGATACGGAAACTGATGAAAGTGTGAAGTCTGAACCGATTCACTTGGGAAAAAAGTCTGGATCACAATCTAGATCGCGACCAAAGAGTTCCGATTCTGATATAAGACCAAGATTTTCATGTACGTAATCAGTATAGTTTACATTTGCGTATAATTAAACTGTTTTCACAATATTTTACTGATTTCTGAAAATTATTTAAATTTGAAACAATGCTTTGTTGCCAATTTTATATTTAAAACGATAAAAACAAAAAAAAAATAATCAAATATATTACCTGTATAATTTTAGTCATACGACCTCGTCCGATTGTTAGAAGCACTAAGAGTGATCCCGTAACCTTGTATCATCAATATCAAGAAGAATGGAAAAAAATTAAACTGCCAGGGGAAGATAAAAGATTTAATTTACGTTGGGCTGTAAGGGAAAAAATGCTTGCTGCACCTGATGTCGATGTAAATATATTTATTGCATAATATACATGAAACATTTTAATTATTGTAATCTTTTAGGTCCGATCTCGGTGTCCAACAGTTGCAAAGAGGTCTGTGAATAGTTTTAACTAATTTTCGTAAATTAAGAATGATTTATTAGTTTTATAAAGACAATAACAATTTGTTACATGTATTATAATGTATTGAATAAGATTTTATTGCTGATTTACTTTAAATTTTTATAACTTGCTATTCACGTTGTTCCTATGTAAATGAAATAATATTTTACCTTGAATTTCATCAACGGCAGAGCGAGTTAATACTAAAGTATCATGTTTTAACATGGAATACACGTTAAGACCATATACAGGTAAAATATTTATATGCTTAATTGAATTTGTTGCCAATGTTATATTCTTTGGTATAATATCCGACCTAAAATAAAAGTCATAAATATTTCTAAATAAACTTACACTTTCTCAATACTTACGAATCAATTATTAGTACAGATGGACCCCAATTTCTACTTTTAACTAGTTCTTCTATAAATTTTGGGTCATTTGTTGGGATTTCAAGGTCGTATATAATATGTAAATCATTCTGTGCAAATTTAATTGATAACGTAGAAGTTAAACCTAATATTCTTGTATAAAATGGAAGCATGTAAAAATGAGGAGTAGGTGATCTCGGACCATGAACAATACCTCCACCTCTCCAAAGAGGACTTCTGATAGAACCATGTCTAGCACGACCCATGCCTTTTTGAGGCCATGGTTTTCTACCACCACCTCTAACTTCGGAACGGACCTTCGTGTGAGCGTAACTTACGTATTTGTAAAGCCTTTGCCATTTAACATTTTGATGCACAATGTCAATTCGAGGATTTACAGCAAATACATCCGGGTGTAAAGGTATCAATTCTAATTTTTTTTGTTCAATGGTATCAAAATTTTCAACCCATACCTCTCTTGCTTTGAGATATTTTGATGAATATTCCAATGTTTTTGATTCAGTTACTGACAAAGATTTATTACATGAAATTGTGCTTGTACAAAAAAGATTTCTAGTACACGAAGTAGTTTTTACTGCATTAATTACAGCATTCAGTAACATTTTGTAACAAATTATTTACACTTAACCTATAAAATTAAAGAGATGAAATAATGTGCTTGTGCTGACATCTTTCGCGAGAAGTTATTTTAAAAATAAATTGTAAATTCATGAACTTAACAATAGTATATTACATGTGAGGTGGGAAATGTTTCATTACAGCCGAGGGCTTATTATATGACCGAGAGGCGAAGCCTCGAGGCTCAGATATAGCGCAAGGCTGTAATGAAACTCCCACCGAACTATGTATACTATTTTATTCACAATTATCCAAATTTACTTCTACTCGTATATCGCCTTTTTCCAATAAACTAAATTAATGTACGGTAGTAGTCTATGAAAACAAATGTTTAAATTTATTTTAATATGTTTGACAGCACTGATCACCTTACTTTTAGAGATTTATGACAGTATTACTAGGCAACCATAGTAAACACTTCCCCCCCAAGGGATTATAAAGTATTTCCCACCCGTGAGATTGTCATTGCAGTTAAAAATGACATACGTTTCCAACCTTTGACAGGTTAGGAATTGACATATTACAATAGTGGTTGTGAATAAATATTATTTACTCCATAAGGTATTGCGTTGGATTGAGGAATTTTTTCAGTTTTGTGGTAATTTTAATATAAAATTTGGAAAATATTTAAACATTCAGCCACGCATGAAATGCTTATAAAGCTTCACTAGTCGTATGCCGTAGTGATCACTCTAATCATGTGAAGTAATGAAGTCAATAGTATATGGTGTGACACATACCTATTGCTAATAGGTTGTGTCATATATATAATAAATTATACAGTGAAAATATTTGAATTTCCCGCTATATTTTTGAGAGAAAATTTCTACTTTCGAAGGTTGGAGACCATGCTATATACTATCACCGACTTCATGTCGTAAAAATTGCGGGAATAATGTTACTAACCTAAGTTCAAAGTAATTATATGATGTTTGGTGAAAAAGCAGTAGCTTTGGTAAAAGGAGTACATAATGGTTTAGAAATTTTATCTTCATATAATGTAAGTAAAATATGGTAATAGTAATACTTAGGTTACGTTAATTGTATTGTAGGCAGAATTAGTAAAAGAGGTATCGAAAGAAATTGTTCTTCTAACTCAAGATAATCAAAAACTCGTGTAAGTGATAAAGTATAATGAATTTGAAATATACTTCATTTAATTTGTTTACAGTCAACAGAATGAGGAATCCGATATTAACTATCTTCCAACTGTTCGAATACAACATGCTGCAATACAAAGGAATATGAGATGTTTAGTAGCGTATCACTACAATCGAATTAGGAGGATACGAAACATGAGATGGGAATTTGGAAGTGTTTTGCCACCTGATGTTAAAAGCAATCTCAGTCCATCAGAATTTAATTGGTTTAAAGAATACAACAGAGCTTTGGCCAACTATATGCGAACAATAAGTGACGGTGGTGGAGTAAACTTATGTTTGGATATTAAGCCACCTAAAGCACTTTATATTGAAGTGAAATGCCTAGCAGATTATGGCAAGTTTGAATTGAGTGATAGTACAGTTATAAATTTAAAAAGTAATACCAGATATTTTCTGCCACAAAAGGATTGCGAAGAATTTATTAGACAGGGAATTTTACAACATTTAACATAATTGTGTAATGTATATTTACGAGTCATTGTTTAAATAAAATATTTGTATATTGTTACATAAATAGTAATGGTAAAACATAATACACGAATTTAACGTGCAAAAATCAGATTTTTCTGGGGATTGCATGAAACATTCTAATTATTGTACAATGCTCTGTTTAGGTATTGAATTATGCACTTGTCGAATCTTCAAAATACACTTTCATATTACATCAACTTCTTCAAACAATTACTTTGCATTTTTCAACACCGCGTATTATGCTTTTAACTAGAAGTTCCTTACGCGCCCGTAATCTTGCTCATATATGATCTTATGAATTTTGCTAACAATTTTTGATCAGTCTTAGATGCAATGAACGTTTATTTACCACTACATGAATTTGGTGGTTTAGTTCCTGCGTAACTCAATGGATCAAGTGAGCAGCACGTTGCTGCCATCTGAAGTGTAAAGGGTAGAGTTATGCCCAGCCTAGTTGATCATTAAATTTCGTATATGTCACATAAACGTCAAATGTAGCTTTCAATATTCATTTGTTTATTTACTACTGGATATTTTAATTTTAATTAAAGGATATAAATTAATTATCATTATATTTATTGTCTGCGTAGGTATTACTTAGTGCAGAAGGCGGAAGATGTGTTCTCTCCGCGAATTTTGTAGAAGTGATGTATGATCTCTCGGCGAATTTTGTAGAAATATATGAAATTATTTCTCCGTGCCATTTGTGTAAGAGATGTTCTTTTGGCGAAATTTATAAAATGTTTTCTCGGTAACATTCGTGGCAAAATTGGTCTTTCGTCAAAATTTGTAGCAGAGATGTTCTCTGGAAGATATTTATAAGATGTTCTCTCAGAACCATCCGTGGAAGAATGTTCATTCCCGAAATTTTTTCGAAATGCTGTTCTCTCAGCGAAATTTATAAGATGTTTTCTTTGTGGCAGAGTTTTTCTTTGGTCGAAAATTGTAGAAGGGATGTTCTCGGCGAAATTTATAAAGTGATTCTCCGGTGATATTCGTGGTAGAATTGTTTTGTTCAATTCTACCATTGCGATATGAAAGATCCTCATTTGTAAAGGAATTTATTTATAATCAGTGGTTTGATGCGTTATAAAAAGAATTAGTAACAAAATTATCTTTACCAAGAAAAAAATGATAAATTTTCCAAATTTCACAACGCAGCAACTAGAAATTTATAGTTTTATATTGGTATTAAACAGTTCTTATCTCTTTTAATAGATGCCGCTGAAGAGTATAGAAATGTCAAATTTAAAATGTTTTTAATATGTAAATAAAAACATAATAACATTGTAGTAATACATTCTATATAAGTTTTCTATAAAAAGTAAATTCAATTTATACTTTTACAATTAATTTGTTATTGCTGTTGAGAATATTTTTAATTCATTTAATACCTAAAATTTCCTTCATGAAATTTGCATGACCAAAAAAACAGCTATTTTTGACGTTACTAAAAGGGGGAAGTTTAGCGTGGTTGAAATTACATGTGAAATATTTTTTAGTCGTAAGTATATGAGTAATTATAACTTAAAATGTAATTGAAAGTTAAAATTATGTTGCCAATTATTTATAATTAATGATTTATCTTCGAGCCACTCTGACGTCACAAGTGAGATATGCGCTTGCGCAGAAGGGATGGTGAGATCTGACTTTTTGAACGTAGGTTGTATCTTGCGGCATTACACTACACGCTTCTCTGTTGTCATGGGAACCCAGCGCGCGCTAGTTAAGATAGACGTTACGTTCTCCACGAGCCACTCTGACGTAATTTTTGAGAAATCTAGGCATCTTTGGGTGAAATAAAATGTAGAATATCATTTTGAGGGCAATCTTGATAAAATAAAAAAAACACGCTAAACTTCCCCATTACGCATGCAAATTTATATTTGATCGTTTATTATTTACGATTGTACAATGCATACAATATAGCTATTTATGTATTAAGGGCGAAATGATATAGATTTTGGCCCGCGGTGCAAAATTGAAGCCCGACGCGCAGCGGAGGGTTACAATGCACCTAGGGCCAAAATATATTTCGCTCGTAATACATACAATATTTTTTGCACATAAGTAGTATTACTTCATCACCGCGATCAAAGTAAAACGATGTTCAAATCAAATTCAGATCATAGTAGTCTATTTTACATATGTACGTTGTCATGGATAACAATGAAAACAAGCAAGTAGTAAGTAAACAAAGTAGCAAAAAAGCGGTGACATGTCAAAAATTTGTTATAAAAATGGGTGAAACTGGGCACGAAAAGTTCTAGGGCGAAAATGACTATTTTTTCGCCCTCGGGCGAAAAAGAGTGTCATTTCGCTCTTAAAACAATGTTATTTGTCCGACTTTTACGCCCGGATGTGCAAAAAGTAAATTTTATAGCATATTTTGTTAGCATCACTTGAGATAAATGCCCATGACATTCGTTCCATTGTTTATTAAAGTTATATTTAAATTAAAACCTGTAAGGCATGTCTAGTGGTGTGTGTCTTTTTAGTTTGTAAATGTCTTGGCTATTGTCTATAAGGTTCGTGGCAGTGTGATTAGGGTGAATCTCTATTCTCTTCAGGTATTTTTCACTTGCATATTTTGCTTCTTCCTTCACTGTACGCATGTGTAATCAGTGTGTATTACATGATTACTTATGTAGCAAGGTGCGTTTATTATTTTTCTCAATAGACTGGAATCTTTATATATAATTTATATTTGAAATGCAGGCTAGTCCCCATAATTGCATACCATAGGTCCAAATTGATTTTGGAGCTACTTTATAAATTAATAGTTTATTTTCGATTGATACTTTTGATTTGGGGCCTAAAATCCAATAAAGTTTTTGTAATTTTAAATTTAGTTGGTTTCGCTTAGTTGTAATGTGTTTTTTCCAGGTCAGGCGTCTATCGAGGTGCATTCCTAAATATAGTCTTCAACTTGAAGAATTTGTTTATTACTTAAATAAATTGATTCACGCATCCAAAATAAATTAAGAAACCCATTCCTTAATTATCGATTATTGTGTTGTCACAAACTAAAGTAATAATTACGATACTCGTTCCTCAATAAACTATAATATAACATTTATAGTTAGTTATGTTATAAGTGCAAGTAAGTCACATGAGAAAAATAACTCACTAGGCCTTTAGATTAATCTGAATATTTAAACACAAATACAAGTACCCAATCGTGCCTTTTATTTTTAGTGAGATATCCTAGTGACAAGGTAGGTAAGAAATCTGCAAAATATTCGTAAAATATTTATTAATTCTTAATAACAACAATCATAGGATCACATTTTTAATTCTTCCAATACATTTTCGTTAATACCTGCCTATTTTTAAAAAGTAAAATTAAGTCAATGCAGTGGTAGTCAATAAGTTGTACTTAGCGAATGAGAGAGGGAAGCTGCCGCAGTTTTTATTTGTTATGAACACGTGTATTTATAGGTTATAGGTTTTGAAAATATTAATAAAATCAGAAATATGAGTGATGATTACATTACAATAATAGATTCTGATTCAAATGATGTTATTATTATAAATGGTAATATTATTATATATCTTATGTCAAAAACATATTTCATAAATAAATATTTTCTGCAAAAAGAGGAAAATAAGATGAAAGCTACAAATTTTACGGAATCTTCTACAAAAACATCTGAACCTGAAGAATCAATAGATTTTATTGAAGAATCTTCCGAAAGTGAACCGGAATTAGAATGCGATATGTGGGATAATGATTCTATTACTATACATCACCAAAAGCGAGAAAAATCAATTGACGGATGTATTGTATAATTATAATTTCATTGCAGTAATTAGTAATTGTTTTTATTTGTGTAGATCATTTAGTTTCTACTGTTTATGGAGAACACGAAGTTCCTCTGAAAAGACAAAAATTAATCGAAACCCCTGAATTAAATCAAAGTTTGGAAGAGAATAGTTTTATAGAAGAATTTAAAAATAAATGGATGAGTAATACAGATATCTTCTCAAATTCTATTGAATTGTTTACAAATCCTTTTAAATTTTGCGTAATAGACAACTTTCTGAAATGTACGACAATTTTAACAGAAATTCGTGAAGCATTTAATGATATCGAATGGAACAAACGCAATATGGATTTGTATGAATTTTTTCAGTCTGAAGATTTAATAAATATAAAATCACAATGTCTCGTTAACTTGTATAATTTTTTAAAAACAGATGTAAAAGACTGGGTAATATTTATTCGTTTTATATAGAGCTTTTCTATATCTTAATATTGTTTTCAGCTAGAAAAAATAACAGGGTTTAAATTACATAAATTATCAGCAACATGCTCCCTGTATTCGGATACGGACTACCTATTATTACATGATGATTTACAGGAGGATAGATTAATAGCTTTCGTTTTATATATAACTGAAACCGATCCTAATTCAGATAAAGAGTTATGGACCAAAGATATGGGAGGTTTATTAGAGTTATTTAGTCAAGATGAAAAGGGACACCCACACGAAGTTGTTAGACAAATTATTCCAAAAAATAATCGTTTTATTTTTTTTGAAGTGTCTAATGCTTCTTATCACCAGGTATGAATTAAAGCTGCAGTGAATTGATGTTTAGCGGATAAAAAAATAATATTTATTTGTATTAGTGCAACAAATATAATCATTATCATTCATAAAATATTTGTTTAAAAAATTTAAAGTGATTTTAACAGGTTTCAGAAGTTTTAAGTATGGATTTTTGTCGGCTAAGTATAAACGGATGGTTTCATACACCTAATCCAAAAATATACAATATTCCAAAATTAGATCCACCACAAACTGGACTTTTTAGTTCTGAATATCTAGTTCCATTAGATATAAATTTACATTTAAATAATTGGATTAATCCGCAATATTTACAAAAAGAAGTAAAAAAACAAATCCAAGAACATATTGAAGATGAATCGGAAATAAGTCTGAACTGCTTTTTTAAAGACGAAAAATATCGAGAATTATGCAATGTTTTGGAGAATGACGGTATTAAGTAAATACAGGTTGGCCCAGCGAAAATTATCAGCGCAATTTTTGGCCACTTAACATCAATTTTGCAAAAAACGCCCGAACACGTCAATTTTAATATAAAGGGGGACACCTAAATGGATTAGTACCAATGGCATAACTTCAACCCTAAAATGGGTGTGGACTGCACCTCAAAAATTTTAAATGGAAAAGGGTGTCAAACATGACACAGTTCGAAAGGCCTTTCAATTCTCTTTTCAACCGTTTTTTTATTTTTCAAATCCGATCATTAGTTCCAGAGAAATATCGTTTAAAACAAATTTTATCAGGTGTTTAAAATTGCCATGAAGTAGGCTAAAACAAATGACAGAAACTAAATAAACAATTCTTTCGACAAGTTGTTTGTAATAAACAAGTAATTTGTAAGTTGGATTTTTTTGTGGGGTTATTTGAAGTCTAAAGTTTATGCCACGCTACCGGAATCTTTAGAAGATTTTCGGCAACGTACCGTATCTCCAAAATTTTGAGCAAAAGCTTTATTATTGTATGGAAGTTGGAAGTAGTCATTTTGAACACCTATTAAACTTATACTTTAGTTTCTGTCATTTGTTTTAGCCTACTTGATGGCAATTTTGAACACCTGATAAAATTTGTTTTAAACGATATTTCTCTGGAACTAATGATCGGATTTGAAAAATAAAAAAACTGTTGAAAAGAGAATTGAAATGCCTTTCGAAATGTGTCATGTTTGACACCCTTTTCCATTTAAAATTTTTGAGGTGCAGTCCACACCCATTTTAGGGTTGAAGTTATGCCGTTGGTACTAATCCATTTAGGTGTCCCCCTTTATATTAAAATTGACGTGTTCGGGCGTTTTTTGCTAAATTAATGTTAAGTGGCCAAAAATTGCGCTGATAATTTTCGCTGGGCCACCCTGTATAATGAAATTATATTACGGTATTATTCAAGAAACTACTTATAGATATAATATGGGAGAAAGTTGGACCAATTAATAGAAGGAATTATGAAATTATTTCTTCGAATGTTATGCCGAATATTGTTGAAGAAGTTTTGAATTTATTTCGATCGGTAAACATGTTTAATCTTCTACATGAATTTACGGATTTAGATTTAAATGTTAATGTAAAACCAAATGTAAATCCAACAATGCGATATGAATTGCAACGTTGGAAACCTGGAAGTTTTGCAGTAAGTTGTAAAGAACAGAAAATGTGCATAAGATATTCAGTACTATTTTTATTTTAGTTATTTTCTGAATTTGACTGGGAGAATAAAAAAGAGTTAGATTTGATCATGTATTTGGGAAACAGTGACAATTTGAACATAGTTGGTGGACAAACGATGTATGTATCTGTCAATGAGAAAATTGAAGACGCTTTAGTGACATTGCAACCAAAGGTCAATAGTCTTAATATTGTTTTCCGAGATACTGCAAGGATTGTAAAACATGTCAGCAAAAGAAGTTTACATGATCATTTTTATGTGATTGTTTGTTCATATAAAGAATAAAACTATTTTATGTACTAATTTTTTTATTTTTCCCGCCTACAGTTTCACCAACCAAAGTTTATAAAAAAACCCAATGAATGAATTGAACTTAGTAACAAATGACTAAATATGTGCTTTAGCAATGTTCACATCGAATTCTCACATTGCGCATTGTTGATCGTTATTGTGCTGTTACCGGTGTTCTAGAAGATTCTATTTGCACAATTATATTTTATATAAATCTTAAAATGGATCAGGTATGTATTTAAATCCATTAATATATATGCTTTTTGTAGTAATGAAGGTTCAAATCGATAATAGATATTTTATAAATAAGTGACTTTCAAAAATTACACAGAATGTTCTGGATCAGGAAAACCTGTTCCTAATTTAATTCATAATTTTTACATTTTTGTATAATAGGTCGCTGCTCTGAAAGATAAAGGGAATGCGGCATTGACAGCTGAAAAGTTCAATGAAGCTATTAATTTTTATACGGAGGCAATAGCTCTAGATGGAAACAATCATGTATTGTTTTCAAATAGATCAGCAGCGTACGCTAAAGCAGGAAATTATCAAAGTGCTTTAGAAGATGCAGAAAGTACCATACAAATTAAGCCTGATTGGGCAAAAGGATATTCCAGAAAAGGAGCTGCATTGTCATACCTTGGCCGAAAAGATGAAGCTATTGCTGCTTATGAAGAAGGTTTAAGACTTGATCCCAATAACGTTCAAATGAAAGAAGGATTAGCAGAAGTAAAAGCTAGTGCAACGAAATCTAGAGGGTTCCCAAATCCCTTCTCCTCAAATGAAGTTTTCGCCAAACTTCGAACTGATCCTAGAACAAAAAATTACTTGGACGATCCAGAATTCTTGAAGACATTACAGGAACTACAAGCAAATCCCAGTGCGTTAGCAACGAAATTAGCTGATCAAAAAATTATGACGGCGCTAAGTGTTCTCCTAGGTTTGGATTCCAGTTACGAAGAACCAATGGAAACAGAGTCAGTATATACTCCTCCTCCAAAGACAAGTAAAGAACCAGAAAAACCTAATGTTGAAGAAGATTTACCTGAAAACAAGAAACTTGCAAAAATCGCAAAAGAAAAAGGCAATGAAGCTTACAAGAAAAAAGATTTTACAAATGCTTTGGAGCATTACAATGCCGCAGTGAATCACGACCCAACAGATATAACTTTTTATAATAATATAGCAGCAGTTTATTTTGAGCAAAAAGATTTTAAAAAATGTATAGAACAGTGTGAAAAAGCTATTGAAATAGGTCGTGAAAACCGTGCAGATTTTAAATTAATAGCGAAAGCTTTTACAAGAATAGGAAATTCTTACAAAAAACTAGGAGATTGTCATTCAGCAAAAACTTATTATGAAAAGTCAATGTCAGAACATAGGACTCCAGAAATAAAAACATTGTTGTCTGATATAGAGAAAGTTATAAAAGAAGAAGAGCGCAAGGCTTATATAGATCCAGTGAAAGCCGAAGAAGAAAACAGTTCTGGAAATGACCTTTTTAAGAAAGGTGACTATGCCAATGCGGTGAAACATTACTCTGAAGCTATCAAGCGAAATCCGGATGAAGCTAAATATTATAGTAACCGCGCCGCGTGTTATACAAAACTAGCTGCGTTTGATTTAGGCTTGAAAGACTGCGAAAAATGTGTAGAACTTGATCCTAAATTCATAAAAGGATGGATTCGAAAAGGACACATTCTCCAAGTAAGTACACCTCCCTGATCAAATCTAAATAAATTACTCATGCGTATGGCCTGTAGGGGATGCAACAAAGTTCTAAAGCATCGGTAGCATTTCAACGTGCATTAGAAATAGATTCAAATAATTCTGAAGCATTACAAGGCTTTAGAAACTGCACAATCCAAAGCAACAGCGATCCGGCTCAAGTACGTGCGAGGGCTATGGCTGATCCAGAAGTTCAGTCTATCTTGAGAGATCCTGCTATGCGATTAATTTTAGAACAGATGCAAAACGATCCGAAAGCTTTACAAGAGTAAGTACTACATGCATGTATGTATTAAATATCTTCTAATAATATTTCATTTGTAGCCATCTAAAAAATCCGGACATTGCAGCAAAAATTCAAAAACTTTTAGAATCAGGACTTATCGCAATTCATTAATAGCTTCAAATTTGCATTTTTTATTTTTTTAATTGTTCAATTATATGGAATTATTATAGAAATAATACTTACTTCGGAATCTGCGGAAAATTTCTCTTGATTTAGGAAATCATATCTAGAAACTTTAGTAAACAATATTAACTATCTGTGAAGATTTTGTCAGTTCAAGATGTAAGTTTGCAATGATGTTTAGCTTTGTAATAAAATATTCTTATTTACTATATTAATATTCTTATCATTCCCAATTATTTATTATTGATGTTTTAATTCACATTATTTAATTTGTAAAGGTGGCCAAACACCTATTAAAATGGGAAAAACAATATGACTCACACAGGTATGTATGTATCTGCATTGTATTACTTATTCTCAGGGCATATTTAGCATTAAAATACAGAAATCGTCGCAAAATTGTAATGGAAATAAACGTGTATTTTTTTTAAGTATTTATAATCTAAGTAAACAAAGAAACAGTTAAAATGGAATATATTTGTTTGTTATGGTTTCATTATATCCCGTCTTATATTTTATGAGCTTAAAACAACAATACACATTCGTTTATAAATTAATATATTCCATGATGATTAAAATTGACATGATAATTTGTATTTAAAAATTTCTATGTTAAATAATCGTATTATATAAAATTTTTATTTAAATATGTAACACAGGGTTTAAAATTCTAAGTCGGGACAATACCACCAAATATAAAAAAATATCATCGTCGGTAAGTTAAAATTTATTCGTCAAAATTATCAGTAAGATAAAATCATGTTAATATATATTCTGTCTAACGATGTAAGTGATCAAATTTTGATTTTTACATTATATGATAAAAAATACCCATAAATTGATGTATTATTCGTAATATACGAGAAAATACATATTAAAAATTTGAGAAAAGAAAAGGGATTTTGTAGCGACAGCATGTTAGACATGTGAAAGACAAATAGACTGTGTGAAAGAGACAGTCACATCCCTTCTTCAAAACCTTTGCTAAAAATTACTAATATTTAGTTTTTATTATTGTAATGAAAAGCTATAGGCTATAGTGGTTAGTTTTTATATTTTATGACATACCTACGTACTGAAATTCTATTATGGCCATCTCATTGTACCGTTTATAAAAATAACAAAAAAAAATTCTGTATAACAATCATGATTTAGAAAATCAGTTATAATTTTTTTTTATATGAATACCTTACAAACTATTTTTTATCCAATGAAGTTTATAAAGGTTAAGAATCGTACGTCCATTCAAATATTAATTTTAGGAAAAGGAAATATTTATCCATGAAATCAATTAATTTTTTCAAATAGCTTTCTTTTTGAGTATTATGGGCAATTTGAGGATGCTTTCGAAACCGTAGAACACATTGCTCACAATAAATATATTAATATACAGTGTGTGCAACGAAATGCGGAACATAGGACTTCAGCATGGGATTTCAAAAAATTGCGGATACTATCTCTCCTGATATATTTTGAACAAAACTACAAGAATATAAAGTTGTTGGAAATTAAATTCTACATCAGATAAGATCATAATTGATGTAATAGCACGTGTACAGTACGAGATTTATTAAATATAAAATGTTAAATCAGACGACCATGGAAATAAAAAAAATATCAATGTGACATTTGTACCAAAACGGCATTGTAAATCGAAGTTTCTGACATCTGGTGTGGGAATTTAATACTTCCAGGTCCTTGAAAGTTAAATGAGACTTCCGGTTATTCTGTTGTAGTTATGATAATGTTTTCATAGGTGCATATTTGTCGCCACTGTTGTTTATTTTTTTTTATAAATTTAATGATATCAAAGTCGGCTATAACAAATCAATTATATTGACCAAGATCAATATCACTGACAAATTTATGACTTTAATCTCACATAAAATGAAGACGTGCCAAAAGTGTATTGTCCAAGGCTGTGAATTATCTGAAAATGATAAATTATTTTCCTTACCTCTCACGGAGTCTATTCTCCGACAGTGGATAATCAATTTAAATATAATTGATATTTTGGACAAAAGTATAACAACAAAACGAAATTATAGAGTTTGTGGAAAACATTTTCAAATAGATAGTTTTCAAACGGAAGAAAAAAATAAATTTTGTTTAGGAATTAATAGATACTTCGGCACACAATGCATATTGGGCGGAAGCAAAAATTACTCTTGAAAATTTAAAAATCTTTAAAAATAACCACCATGTGTTCCCCATTTGGTGATATCAATTAGAAATATCCAAGATTTATGGTATTCTTTTTTAGTGTAATTAGAGGCTAGTGTGGTGCAAACATCAATCCTACTTGCTCTCAGTTTGTGTCAGCTTTTAAACTGCGATTCTGAATCACACATTAAAAAATACTGCTAACTCAAATTGTGAGGAAGATCAAACGAAGTATCTCTTAACCCTTAACTCTCTTTTACAAAATCCGTCATCCATTCCTTCTGTATCGTCTTCTTTTACCACTCCTATCCTTTCAACTCTCCAAACCCAAACTTCTAATTAATTTCTGAAAATGATAGAAACATTAAAAGTTCAAACTAGTTTTTACGTGTCACCCAACCATTCACTTGAAACTTAAAGAAATTTTAGTTCACATAATGTTAAAATATTAAAAAAAAAATTAATGATAAGTTAGTTCAACAAGATAAAAGACC
Organism: Stenolophus ochropezus; assembly: GCA_035578165.1. Lineage (NCBI taxonomy): Eukaryota > Metazoa > Arthropoda > Insecta > Coleoptera > Carabidae > Stenolophus > Stenolophus ochropezus. The sequence goes on along the minus strand of JAQOWZ010000015.1, from coordinate 16,013,177 downwards.
AAATGCTATTATAGATTGTTATTTAAATTTGTACGTTAAACGTTATTTTAAATAAATATTTATGTATTTACTAAATAAGTGGTATTAATTTCAAATTATTATTTATTAAAATAAATAATAAAAATTGCAGAAGCTACGTAGATCCAATATAGTTATTTGTGTATCAAGGTTCTAAAAGTTCTTTTTGGGCCTCATCTGATTTGTAGCCTCGGCTTTGCCTCGGCTGCAAACTTCGGTTTCGGCCCAAAAAGAACTTTTAGCCGAGGTGCACACAACATTTTTTAGGCGATTACAATAATAAATTATGAATTTTCATTTAAAATCAATTTTTGACACCTGTCAAAATTTACTTTACGGCCGCATTTACTTTACGGCCGCATTTACCTTACGGCCGCATTTACTTTACGGCCGCTATTTTTACTCGCAAATTCATTACTTTTTCAATAATATTTGTAAAGGAATAGTTACAATTTTACTTACATTTATTATTATATTCTAAAATAATTAATCACATTAATATGAACTATGAAAATCAGTAATGAACATACAAGCGGCCAAAAATTTTGACTTTGACAGATGTCAAATAAAAATTGATACTTTAAGGTTGCAAACAAATACGAAAAACAACAATTTATGTACCAGCCGCCTAAAAAATTAATTTTAGTTACAGAGGGCCAAAAAAACATGATAATGCGAGTTTCACGTCTTTATATGTAGTGGTCTGTGAATACTTCCGTGATCGGGATATTGCTTTGTAATTTGCATTGAAAATATAGGCCATAACGGACTTTTGAGGTGAAAACGAAGTAAATCGAACAGATACTGCTGGTATTATTTAAATAAATTAAAAATCAATAATGTTCGGATAAAAAGCCTTTGTTCTTTTAAATTAATTTATTTATATTTTACATATCGTTAAAATTATAATAAAAATGTACTAATTACCTTAAAATTAATTACAAACAACCTTCTTACTATAATTATCACCCATATTTATAAAAATATACACAATTTTAATTCTACTACCGTCCTACATTTTCTGTTTTAAGAATATCTGACGTAATTAAACTTGAATTCGTCGTTTCTTTGTTTTGGATGCTGCTGTGTATCCTGAAAGAAAATTCTTATTATATTTGAAATGAGATATCCTAATTACGAACCTTTTAATATGAGTTTTTAAATTTCCACTTTGGCTGAATGTATTACTGCAGTACGGACAGCAATATGGCCTGGTACCGAAATGTGTTCTAACATGAGCTTGTAATGCATTTTTCTGATTAAATGTTTTTGTACAGTAATTACAGGAAAATATTCTTTCTCCAGTGTGAATTTTACTATGTCTGTCTAATAAATATTTTGTTCCGAATTCTTTATAACATACAGTACAAACTTTTTTAATTCTGTTTTTAACTTCTTGTTGTTTTGCTTTTTTATCTCTCAAGAAATTTTCTATTTGTGATTTTGTTTTCTGATCAAAATTAACTTGTGTCGAAATAACTTGTTCTTTTGAATCCTCAACAAATAGAAGATTCGTGGCAGTAGGCTTAATATTTATAATTTGCCCTTGGGAATTTGTTTCGATTTCAAAATGCATTAATGGCTTTTCATCAGTTTGTAAAACGATATTATTCACAGTTGAGTGTGAAGTCTGAAGTGCAGGTGTGGCTGCAAAATCTTCCAGTGGCATTTCGTTATCTTCATTCTTGTTATTTTCAGCCATGTGTTCTTCGATCATATTTTGTACGCCTTCCATTAATTCGCTCATCTTTGTTTTCCTTGTCACTACATCTGAAATGATCTTGCCTGTTCTCAGAGCTTCTTTATAATGTACTGTTAAATGTGCTTTTCTGTGTCCTGAAGTACGGAATTTCAACTGGCATAAAGGGCATTTGTACGGTTTGACGCCAGTGTGCAATCGCATATGAACACTTAAACTTCCTTTGGTAGCAAAAAAACAGTTACACACATGGCAAGTAAATTCTTTTCTGCCTTGATGTATTTTACTATGGCTTTCTAAAGTTGATTTCAAAGAAAAACTTTTTGCGCACTCATCACATTTGAAAGGTCTTTCCCCTGTATGAGTTCTCAGATGCCTTTGTAAATCTGAAGGTTTTCGGAATGTTTTTGGGCAATATGTACAAGAATTTTTATACACTGGGGTAAGTTTTTTAACTGAAAGAGGCTCTTTTTCTTTTTGAGTGACTAAATTTTCAAATACTTTTTTAGTCACTTTTTGAGATATTGGCTCTTTAATTTTAATTACTTCATTACTATCACTCTCAACGTTCCTATTAACTTTAACGTTAATGAAATTTACACATTGGTGTATTTTTAAGTCATTTTTTGATTCAAATTGCAATTCGCATAAATTGCAGATTATACTAGATTTTTTTGTAATTACATCAGCTGGAATTACTGCTGCAATTTGATTGTCTGTAGCAATTGCGTTGGATACAATATTATTTTCTATAGTCTTTGCAGTAATGTCAACATTCATAACTGACAAAGAATCATTTACATGGTCATGATTATTTACGATTATATCTGTATCGGAAACACTTTGTGTTGTGTTTAGAAGTCCATTTAATTTCAGGTGTAAATTTTGATCAATATTTTCTAAACTTATGGCTGTATTTAAAGTATTATTTTGTAAGTCTGGTTCTATTTCTGGAGGTAACATTATTAATTGATTTTGTGTTAAATCTTGCTGTTGTGTAATTTCAAATGGTAATAATACATTATTTGTTTCACTAACGTTGATATTATTAATATTTAGTGTATTTAAATCAGTTAGAAAAAGTGAGTCATTCTAAAAAATATATAAAAATTACAATAGCGTCTTCACATACATAAAACATGATTAACATACTTGCAATTTGACTTGTGATAGTATATTATCTATACCATTGTTATCAAATATTGGTATTTGTTCTGGTTCCGGGTTTAGATTAACAATTACTTGATGGTATAAAAATTGATTATGTTCAATAGATTTTTCAGTGTCTGTATTACCAGATAAAGTATTAACTAATTCATCCGTTGACGGAATTGGTTCGGAAACATTAATTTTATTAATATACGGAGAGGAGTCAAAATTTTCATTTCCAATAATATTTAACATTTGCGTATTGAGAGTGTCTTCTATTTCTTGAATATTTTCCTGAAAATGAAAAGTTTAATATTTCTTACAAAATTGTAATATAACATAATACTTGAGTCAAATTTTCTTGATTATCAATATCTGGTAATATAGCAGTACCAGTTTCATCTGCTTGTATGGTTTGTGTGGTAGCTACTGTCGGAGGCGTTTGTATTCCACCTGTAAAATTTCCTAATGCCTTATTTATTTATCCATAAAGTAGAATATAAGTACTCTTCTTCAAAAATATTTATAATACTTTATAAATAGTCAAAAAAATATCTGATTTTGACATTTGTGCCATACATAAAATAGTAAAATAAAAATAAACAGGAAGCGAATTTAAGTTTATGGTTAGCCTAATATATTAAAATGTAATAATTTTAGGGCGGTAATTACAATAATGGACAATTCAGAGTAATATAAAACTGTTAATACAGAATAATAGATAACTTACTTATTCTTAGTTCTTTTTCATTTTCTTGTAAATTTTGCGTTTCTAATGATGGCATTAAAGCAAAAGGATCATTTGATAACGCAACTGTTAAGTTAGTAGTATAAGGTATATCATTTTCCTTATTTAGTAATTCTGTATTTGCTAATTCCTCTTTTGTTTCTATTTGTAAATTTAATTGTAAGTTATGGGTTTGCATATGTTTTTTACACTGCAAAAGGTTTTTAAAATCTTTAAAACAGTAAGGACATAAAAATGGTTTTGCGCCGCTATGGGATTCTAAATGGCGTTTCAAACTTCCATTAGTAGAAAAATGTTTTTGGCAAATTACACATTTATATGGTTTTACTCCATTGTGAGTCTGCATATGAGTTTTTAATATGCCGTTCGATGTAAAATTCCTGTAAGTTTGAATAATGATGATTATTTACATTGAATACATAAACTTGCACTAACCTATAACATAAATGACACCTGTACGGTCTTTCACCGGTATGCTTAGTTTGGTGCTGTTTAAGATGACCGAGTCTTTTAAATCCTGCTCCACATACTTTACACATATACGGTCGATTTCTGCAGCCTGCTTCTGTTAAGGGTTTTTTTCGTAAAGATACTGCAGGTTGAAGACCTAAATAGGGCAATTATAATAAAAAATGTTATAAAAATATGAAATAATACCTTGTTTTGTTATTTTTATGGGTTGTAATGCATTACTATTTGGGCCTTTACTAGATGAATTATTATTTACATGTGTTTGAAAATGTTGACTCAATTTTCCGGAACTTCGAAATGATTTGTTGCATACCGAGCATTTATGTTTCAAACAGGTATGTCTCCTAAAATATAGCATAAAATTACATTAGTCCTGGTCCATACTGGGTGGAATTAATTGCACATGTTTCATAATAATGTATTATAAAAATATTAACAATGTTGTTACAATACTGGATTTTATAACACAGGTCCGCATTCGATGCACAATAACAATAAAATGAATTCTTATGGCAAAAATTCTATTTGGTCTATAATTTTTAATTTGCTGCTACGTAGTAAACTGTAAAATTATTTTCTGGTACAAAAGATGAAATAAACGGCGAGGCAACTCAAACCTAAAAATAAACATACGTTTCCATTTAAAATAAGAAAGTTGTGTCCCGTATTTTGAGAACCACAGGTTGAAAAAAAAATTTTTCTTGCTCATTGTATTAGTCTTGTAAAATGGTGGTTCTTTGCTAATTTAACCAACCTCGTAGCTCTTACAGTTCTCGAGATAGCAATGGTGGCACTTTTAAATGGAACACCCTGTATACATTTATCCCTTTTACAAGCCTTTGATCGTTTTCAAAAAATGTCTGAGTGTAATATAAAAAAAATATCACTGTCATGTCTAATTAATTAAGAACTTGCAGAATCTACAAAATACAAAATAATTTTACATAAACTTTTTCTAATATCGATATCTGCGCTTTTTAAATCTCATATAAGTATTATAGGATCATATACATTTTTAAAAAAATATTTGTTTGTGATTTAATGAAATATCTTGAATAAATATTAATTATGCTATCAAATGTTTTTTATTAGATTTTAGAACCCTTAAGTCTGTACTTTAATTTCAAAATTCTTCCCCATATAGGGCACGAGCGCGCTGCTATCGTTTGGGCCCAACAACACAGTATTGTGTTAAATAGACGTCATGGCTAGGGATAGCGACAAATTTAATAGGGGAAAAAGTATTGGCAATAATATGGTGCTTTAAAATAGTTATATCATAGAAAATAAAGATGCTATCTACAGAATGCGGTGTCTTTTTTATAATGTATAAATATGTTGTTGTCTAATTCGAAATTTTGTTGAAAAAATGCCTCACAAACTTCACATTTGTGTATTTTTAAACGATTGTTTAACAAGTATAATTTTTAATCAGCCAGTATCATCGTATACTTGGACGTCGACATAGTGTAGAAGGCTGATACAGTTTCTTCCACTTTGGAGTATGTGAAATATAATATTTTTTTTTTTTAAATAATTTTTCTAATCTTTATCAAAGTGATAACATATTTGTTGCTTGTTAGAAATTGATTTCTGTATTTTTATATTTTTATTATAGTCCCTTAATTGAATATTTTCTAGGCACGATAATGAAATAGGGAAACTTGAGCCACGAAGATTTGACGAAACTTTCCGATTTTAAACGATGAGCCCTTTAAATTTGTTGACTTTCCCCATCTCTATAATTTTCGTTTCTGTGTCTTACTGGCGCTCCTGTATATAAGTATTCTGTGACATAACATCAATTTTGCTTATTCTGAAGTTCAAAGTATAAGTATATCACTCTGATATACATTACTCCGATATACAAACCGATTACATATCAATGTAAAATATACCCTAATGTATAAAACTTTTATACAAGTAAATAATTTTAATTTAATTCAATCTAAACTCGAATCACAACTCACATTATTTACTTAATATTTTTTTTATTATTTAAGAATGCCTTAATGTATTGCGAATCGAAAGTGTACACTCTATTTCCCGCAGTTGATCCTCACGTCATTAATTTCTGCTACAAGAATTAAACTTTTATCTTGCATTTTTGTCGTATACGCATAGCACATGAGACTTTTATTCGGTATTTGATTATCGTACGTGTTACAGGGGGAAACATATGCTATCTGCATCCAACCAACGACAAAAATGAAATAGAAATATTAGTGTAACAGTGGTAACGGATATTTTCATGTCATTAATATCATTTATGAAGATGATTCTGGTGTTGACAATTGTGTTTTTGATAATTTCATTAGTTTATCTACAACTTATTGGAATGTTTCATCCGTTATTATATTTGTATAAAATACTGCAGTTTTGACATTTGTTTACTTCGGAAATCACACGATTTCACCCGACAAGATGATGATGTTACGATTGATGAAGTGAGGATCAACTGCGGAACTGTATATACGGTATTTCTAATAATAGAAAAAGTTAAACTTACAGTATATGAGCATTAAGACTAGTCCATGAACAGAAGAATTTGTAACAATATTTACACTGAACTTTCGTGCACTTGGTATGCGTTCTAAAATGAGAAGTAAGAGTTGATTTCACAGCAAAGGATCGATTGCAAAATTTGCACTGAAAGAAGGAAATTAAAATTCTAAATTCCAAAACAAATGGATTCATCTTACAACATAAGGTTTTTCTCGAGTATGAACTCTCATATGTCGCACCAAGTCAGATGGCTTCTTAAATTCCTTGGGGCAGAAAGAACATATGTGCCATCGGATATCTCCCACTTTTCTTTGCTTAATAATAAATCGTCTCATATTTCCGTCTAAAGTCAGATCGGCCAGAGTAACATAAGTAGCAGTTGGAGTTTCATTTATTTTCTCATTATTTTGGTTTTGATTCTGATTGTGTACTTCTGGGAGATCAGATTTAAGAATTGCTTCTTGTAGAATGTCATTATCTAATGTGATGTTATTACTTTGCAATGCGACTAATTGTGACATGACAAACTTTATATCACTGTTCTTCTCTTTTGGATGATTGCGAGTCATGTGACCGTTGAGACTTCCAAGACGTTTAAATACACAGGAACATTCAGTACATGAAAATACGTTGTCGCCACCAGATGGAACTGAATGAGTTTTTAAAATGTGTGCTCTAAGGTTACCTATTAGAAATTACAATTATATTGTTAGCTTTCCATGAATTTTAGAATTTTTTATATAAAAAGAAAATGATTGCGTTTTTGTTTAAAAAAAACTAATAGTACACAGAAAATAAAATAATAAAATTTTCTTGTCGTGGTAGTTGTTAACAAGCATATAGCACACCACTTTCTAGCCTAGTACATGGGGTATGCCTAATTTAGCAATTTGTTTATAAATATTTTTTTCACAACCTGGTGTAAATATTAATTTACCACACGTTTGGCGTTTATTGCTACTATCTGCCTAGAGTTATAGATTCTACAATACCCTAAACACTTCATTTGTAAAAAGTTCGTTCTTTTTCTACATTAACATTAAAAAGAGCGACTGTGTTTTTTATTTGATTTGGAACTTAATTATCACATTATAAATAGAAAATATAAATCGGTTGTGCAAAAATATTGTTTGTATTACTTTGCTCTTCGAAAGATAAACAATATTATTTTTTTTTAAATGAGTGGAAGCGAGTACTTCCATTCGTATAAATATAAGTGAATACCTAAATAGTCAGTTTTGTTTCAAATTTGTTTATTAATACTGATGTACATTTCTGTTTTTAAATATTATTTTTTATTACAGTAAAATACACTATATATTCTGAAGTGTTGTAAAAACAGAACTGTATTAAAGTATATCAATATTAATAAATAAATTTTAAAAAAGGGGCTATTATTACTTTACTATACTCCATTTAACCTAAATACATACGACATGTACTAAAAATTTCTGTAGCCGAGGTAGTTCAAAAAGTTCAGATCTATGAGGTAAACCCTTTAACTAGCAAAATAGTACACTCCATCCGTTTTAACTATGAAGTAGATGGCGCTTCGAGCGTAGTCGTTTTTACATGTATTAAATGAAGAATTTAAATTTTGGGGTTATTCCTGGATTCATTGCAAATTATATAATAATAATATCTTTACTGTATATCAACTCTGCAGTTATTAAAATTTGATGAACTTTATGGGGATGAAGTAACTTTTCCATTATAACCAGAGTTGAGAAAAACCCTACAAATATTGCTAATTCCACCAAACTAGAGGAGTTATCTCTGGAACTAAATAATATACTTTTTCCACTACTAGCTTATTATCGCAGAAATAATTATAGTCAGTCAGAATAAACATCAAAAACTTTTACAGTAAGCGTTCGATTTTTAAAATTCATACATCACATTTAAGTGTGAGCAAACATTTCCCTTAAATATATGAAAAAAAAACTTATTATTGCTCTAAACTATGTGGCCAAAAAATTGATTTTTACATATATTGTTCTTTATACCTTACATATAATTTTTTTTGAGAAAAATGCAAAATTATGTATGTATCATTTTTATTTAAATATGACTATTCAAAGACTGCTATGGAAGAAACAGAAAATAAATCAGTAAAACAAATGTTAATATTATTGCTGTCAAACCTTTCAAATGTACTTTTGTAACATCAAAATGAATAATTTTTCTCATAATGAGAAGGTAGACATGTATGAAGTATACATTTTATGTATTTGTCTTTGTGTATTTTTTCTTTATTTCTTTGTGTTTTGTCTTTGTTGAAATGATAATTATTCACAACTTGAAAAAAATTATTAAAATTTTTGCTATTATTTCTGCATTTGATATACTTGTTTTCTTCCATATCACTCTTTGAATAGTGATATTTAAATAAAAACGATACATACATAATTTTGCATTTTTCTCAAAAATTTTGTTATGTAAGGGTATTCAATATGGATATTGTTGAATTCAGAAAAAAAAACAATCGAATAAGCAAATAAAAAAGTAGGTTCCCATTTAAAATAAGAAAGTTGTACCCCGTATTTTGAGAACCACTTGTCGAAAAAAAATGTTGTTTCCCTCATTAAAGTAGTCTTATAAAATAGAAATTGTTTGCTAATTTAACCGACCTTATAGCTCTTATAGTTCCCGAGATAGCAATAGTGTACCACTTAAAATGAACATCCTGTTTATCAATTAATAATCAATCAGGTTCAAATCTTACTGACAATCGTTATTAAATTCCGCGACAATTGCCAATAACTGACTTGCCAAATTAATAATATCTTTGTTGTGGTTGCTATTGTTCGTTTTCATGTTAAAAGCTGATGGAGAGTTAAGTAATAATTTTATTTAATAAACTTTAAATTAATTATACATCTCTAGAGTGCAACAGATTTGGAATAAATGAATGCACGTATAAACGTTGTACTTCATGACATCATAATCAAATTATAAATATTGATGACCTCTCTTCACTCCTTAAAAATTTTGGCTATAATTGCCTCGAATAAGCAAAGATTGTCAAACATCATTGATTTTAATGAGATTTCATGCGCTTCTTGTAATGCTTTTATAGTGTGTACCTCAAAAATTCTATTTTTTGAACAACGGATTGCCTAACGTAATCTATAACAGGCAAACTCTTTGTATAAGTAACTGTGTACGCAAAATTGAGGACTCTTGACATGATGCAGCATCGTTGCTTACTCGAGGAGATAATAATCGTTCCTGGCGTCAATTATTTTGCTGTGTTCGGTTCGGTTCGCGTTGGAATCAATCAGAGAGGTGGAATCATAGGCACTATCTCACCCAACGATAAAATATAACTACTAACTAGAAAAAACTTCATTTGGTTTGTTATGTTTTCGGTAAGCCAGACAGAGAAAATAGAGATAGACATATATCTACTACCATGTTTGAATATTGCTCACTAGAGGCGCCCGTGTTCGTAAGATTGACATAAGAATTGGAAGTTTTAAATTTATGTTGTAAATATAATCAAATGTAACGACTCATTGTCAAAACAAAAACGTAAATAATGATAACTAACAGAAAATAATGACATCTATACTGATGCCTCTAGCGAGCAATGCTCTAACAATACTTTTATTATGTATCTATCTACATTTTCTCTTTCTGGCTTACCGAAAACAAAACATCAATACGGAAGAATAAGGAATGTTTTGTCGTTATATTTTGTCGTTGATCTCACTCCCATACTTCATAAGAATAGTTAAAACTGGAAGACTATAGTGGTATTCCTTTTGATTGTTTAAAGGATCAGATTAGATCAGATAGATTTAAACATTCTGTTCTACCTCGGCGAGTGGATTGCTAAATTCAGTTTATGTTGTGTGGAGGAGGTAAAGTGATCCGATTACATGACATGAAAAAAAATATGTAATGTGAAAATTAGTTGTGATGCAAGTGGCAAATAAAATATGCCTTTCTCTTATGAGCTATTCGGTGCGCAAACAATGAAAAGACTAGAAAACAGTGGATGCTAAGACACTTACTGTAATAACAACAAGCAATAAACACTTATAACAATAAAGATGAGTACGAATTTATGGGACGTAGCAAAGAACAAACAGGATTACTTAACTTGACAGAAATCGAAACAAGTAGGACCTAGGACGGTTAGTAACATAATTTTCTTAGATTTGTGTGCTAATGAGATAATGAAACACCGCCGGGAACGGTTGTATAGCAATTTTTTTAGAAGATATAAAAATATGTTCTTGCTTTAGCAAAATTATTGAATTAATAATATAAATATTTATTTTATACATTTTACATTATTTTTTATATATTTTACTTTATGTTATATTTAATAATTGATTTTTATATTATATTGTTAAATTTGGCCTCCAGGATTTTAATAAACAATAAGAATATATATTCGACTCAAAACATTGGTAAATTTTGTTACATTAATTCTGAAACAACCTATACATCAGAAAACTAATTATAAAACAGTACATGTCGTACGAATTGCAGGTAATTTCGAAATAGGAGAGAATTTCTCTCTTCAATAACTTTTGAATGAAGTATTAAAGTCCTACCTTTCTGACTGAATTTTGCTTCGCAAAGTGCACATTTATGAGGCCTAATACCAGTATGCCGACTCATATGTATTTGAAGTGATCCTTTCTGGCTAAAACCTCTGTCACATATTTTGCACTGAAATTATTAATAATTTTAATTGAGAGAAATATAATTTATGAAAAATATCCTTACGATATATGGTTTCTCCCCACTGTGAACTCTCATGTGCCTGTCAATTTGACTTTGTTTTTGAAATGCTTTAAAACAAATATTACATTTATGTTTTCTTTCAATAGTGCTAGTTTTTCTAGGTTTTTTTCTTGTACTTGTTTGTAATATATTTCTCATCTAATAATATAAATATTTAAATATTTCAGGAGTTTCATTAAAACGAATATTTAATTAACAAATTCTTGATAAGTTTAGAGGTAAAAATATTAGTATGATTCAAAGAACTTACTTTATTGTGTTCGTTCATATGCTTTTTAAATTCTGTTTGGTTTGTAAAACAAAGCTGACAATATTTACATTGTAAAATATCTGCTTCAACTGCTTTTTTATCTTGCCCATGTTCTCTTATATGATCATTCATTTCAGCCTAAAAATAAAATAATATAGATAATATAAAAGGTAAGTTTATAACAAGTACTACTTCATTATTAAATAAAATATCGCAATCCTCGCAATAAAAGTTCTCCGATTTTTCATGGTAGGCTATATGAGCTTTCAAACTTGCAATTCTTTGGAATTTCTTCCCACATTCAGGACATACTGGATCTTCTGTATTGTGAATTGCTAAATGCAAGTTATGATTTGACTAAAAATTAACTAGTGAATAACTTATTTTGTGCAATAATTGAAATAACTTACTACAAGATTGAATGATGCTGGACACGATAAACATTTATATTTCTTTTCATTTTGATGAAATTTTTCATGCCTCTTCAACACCAAATATTTATCAAATTCTTTTTCACACAATTCACACTTGAATGGTCCCTTTAAAATTATCAGTGTAAATAGAACATCAGGAAAATCTACACATATTTTACTTACATTTTCATCTGTAGGTTTAACTTTCGTGCCATCCTTACGTGGTCTACCAACTTTTCCAGTATCGAGACCAGTTTTATTGCTGTGAAATCGTATAATTTGTTTGTTTTCATCCTTTTGGGAAGACTCAGGTTTATTTATAGATGGAGGAATTCTGTAATATTATATATGTAACATTATATATAAATATATTTAATATTCCTTACTCAATAGGTACGTCAGATTTCTGCTGTATTGTATAAATTAAAGTTTCTGCGTTATTTATTTTTTCATTATATATTGGTTCTTGAGAAGTTGTAATCGTTGTATTACCATTTTCGCTTACAAACTGTTTTAAAAAAATATGGGTTAGAATAATTCATATCATTCTTTGATTAAATTACCTGGTTAGTATCTAAAACTAAAGTTCCATCTGATAAGGTTTTTAGTAATATATTTTGTTCAACTAATAGTGGTTGTTGTGCTTGTTGCAAAAGATTAAGTGGTAAAGCTATTAATGTTATAGTATCATCATTATTTTGTATAATAGGAACTGCGTTATTTATATTCATGTTTAACAATTCAAACTCTGTACATATATATTATAAACAGATTTTTTTTATATATTTATAAATATTTATTTACACATGATGGAATAAACAAAATTGAATAATGTACATAATTTTTTAGGTTATGGCTTATGGCGTTAACGTTGACAACGACATTTGAAATTTTTTGTGCTACCTGTACCACCTGTGCTAAATGCACGAAATGAAAATTATTGTTTCCCAAAAATAGTTTTATTCAATTATTTATTTCATATCATAGCATTCTAATATAAATATACAATTTAAAATTTCCAAAATTAATATAAGTTACGGCATTAGTTTAAAGGCGTTTTCGTTTATTCTCTCTGAGAGGTTAGTCAGAGTACTCTGGTGATGTCATCAGGTGGTTCAGATTGTTCAGAGTGTTTGTGTAGTATAAGAACGGTTAAGAGCATGTCAAAAGTGGGAATCATGTCTTTTTCAAATAAAAGCAAGAACTTGTTACCTTTAATTGCAAATAAATTATTTTTTGAAGATGATGAAGATGATGAAATGGAAGAAATGATTTTAAAACTAATTAGTACTAATAGGTATATGCTTATATGTATTAGCGTTAAGAAAATGAAGCTATAATATAAATATTTATTTTAAAATATAGTCGTAGTAAAATTTGCCGATAGATTTTGATTTATTAATCATGACCCAAATACAAAATTTGATCTTGCGAATTGGAACCGAAAACTTAACATTAAAACACTAATAAAAAATGTTATATTATTTTTTTTTATATATCTTTGAACTATTTGTTCTTAATAATATTACGTACATTTTTATGTGATTATTTTCGTTTGTATTTTTTGAATGGTAACTAGTACAGCTGGTGATGCTCTTATTAACGCTATGAATTTTTAGTTTAAGATGAATTTCGCACATTTCCGCGCATTTCATGCACTAACCGTTTTGTCAGAGCGCTTGAAGACTCTTGGAGACCTACGAGACAAAATCCGAACGCAGATAGATATGCTCCGAGACAATAAACGAACGCTTACGATCGTTCGGAGTTCTCCGAGACAATAAACGAAAACGCATTAGTAATAAATGAGAAACGTTTCTTGCTAGATGCGGAAACAATTACAATACTTAAAGAAATTTGTTTTGTTTTTTTCAAAATATTGGAATAATCTGATAAAGAATCAATAAAAAAAATTTAAAATAAAATTGTAGGGATTTAAAACTTCTCTTCGCTGCGAAGTTGGTATAACCGGTAAAGATAGAGATGTCGACACAGTAGTGTACACATGTGTGAATTTTTGCAATTTATTTGCGCACTCTTGATATCTTATCTTATAAATACTGTTTACAGTAAATAATTAAATTATAAACAATCAATGAATGTATATTTGTGTTATTTGTGTGCAATGAAAAAGTCATAGATAAAAATATAATTTACAACAGCACTAGAATTTTACCTCTCCCCTATCTCCTCGTGAAGGTCGATCTTTTGCAGTTCATTAATTATTTATAGTTATCGACTAATTATAAATCGTAGTGATTCGTTTCTGATACTAGTGAAATATGACACAGGGTGATATTGGATGAGCATCATTATTTTCTGAGTAAGTATATTTATGTTTTCTTCCGATTTTTGGCAAGTTTTGTTACCTGATTTAATCACACCCACTCCCACAGACACCTGCTATATTGTAAACTGTTGTAATTTTTTTTATCAATTTGTATTACTTTCAATAATAATAGGTCCATTTATATATTTATTTTCATAATTAAACTATTCATTCTATTATTTTCCCATAATGTATATGTATATATATGCAGCAGGATTTTTATTTGCAAATATTATACCGGTCTTTGACACTTTAAATACACTGTTGAAGAAGTGGAATGAGACTTGTAAATAAATGTTTCTAAGTATGTATTCTCAGTAATTTGAATTACAAGTGAGAAATGTTCATTTAAATAATGTTCTATGGTGTCTGTGATATATGTAACTTGTGGTGTGACTTGTCCGTTGTCATTGTAGGTGTGGTATAGTGTAATTTGCAACCCCAAAATGGACGGGGGCGGAGGCCGGAGAAGGATGGCCGCCAAATCGTCGGCAGAAGATCAGGCTCTTGATCAAATTGCTAAAGAGGTATGTCCAGGTTCATTCAGTGAACTATAAAGTATTACGTCCACCAAAAATAACAGAGTAGTCGAATAGAACAACACTACGAAATCGAAATGGTCATATGATGCTATTTTCGACTTTTGAAGCCCTATTTTGTTGTGTGTGAACACTTCCTTGTTTTATCATCGCACGCCTGCCAACTATATTACATCATCAAAAACAAACTACAATTGTCTGTAACTATTTTTAAATCAAATAAAATCAAAATCAGTTAAAGTAATACTCGAATTTGTTACTATAATAGTTGTATTATTCATTTTATACATAAGACCTACTCTCTTGAGAGTAATTATTGTTAATATTAATAGTACGAGGGTAGATCAATAAGTAATAAGCCTAGAAAAGAACAAAAAATTATCGACAAAAATGATTTTATTTTCAAAATAGTCTCCTTACAAATCAATATATTTAGCCCACAGATATTCAAGTTTATTTATTCCTTCAGAAAAATAAGTTTTTTCAAATTATAAAAACTTTTGTCATTTCATTATCTTCTCATTTGGAACCAAATATTTTATCACTAAGCCAAGTTTTTAGATTAGGAAACAGGAAAATGTCAGAGGGGGTCAATTCTGGCGAATATGGTAGATGCGGAAGCAGTTTGAAATGCAGTTTATGTATTTTTGCCATTGAAACAAGTATAGTGTGAACGCGAGCATATCAACAGATATCGTTTCTGCTTTCATTGTGCCCGTTTGCTGCTTATTGCATCCTGCTGTTTATCTAAAATGGATGCATAGTATTCTTCTGCTATCGTTTTACCTTTCTCTCAATAATAGATAAGTAGAATTCCACTGTAGTCCTAAAAGACAGTGGCAATAACTTTGTTGGTCGAAAATATGGCGTTCTTTTTTCGGAGCACTTGCACCAACCTTTGTTCATTGCTTCGATTGTTTCACTTCTGGTGTGTAATTGTGTATCCATGTTTCATAAACCTTTATTATTTGACGCCAAAAGTTCTTCGGTTTATGCTTCAACTTCGCCAATTTGAGTGTAAACGTTGTTCCCGTTCGTGTTTGTAGTTGTAGTATTTTAACTACCCAATCACTTCTTTGAGGTATGGGCACAGAATAGTCCTATACAGAAGCGACATTCCGTATCGGTAGTCGGTACCTTTAATGTTACCCTAGTCAGTTCTGTGACCTTGAAGCATTGTGGACCTTTAAATTTGTTGGCTGATTTCCGCTCCACATTTAAATTTTTGTTTGAATGATAGAAGAATTTTTGAAATGTAAAAATACTAAAATTATAAATTTATCAATATAATAAAAGCAAATTAAATGAAATAAATAGAAATATATATTTTGTAATCATAAAGCACAATTTTCTATTTCTTCAATATTTTCAATATTTTTATAAAAAGTATTTTCTAAACAAAATAAGTACTTATAAAAATTATTCGTGTGTTGTTTTTAAATTTACAAACTCAGAATTCTCCAATTTATGATGTATAATGTATAAATATATTGTTGTCTAATTCGAAATTTTGTAGACAAATCGTCTCACAAACTTCACATTTATGTATTTTTAAACAACCAGTCAGCATATACGTAGGCGTCGACAAAGCGTGGAAGGCTGATTCAGCTTCTTCACCTTTGGAGTATGTGAAATATAATAATTTCTTTTTGATAATTTTTTTCCTAACTTTTATCAAAGTGATAACATATTTGTTGCTTGTTTAAAATCGATTTCTGTATTTTTATATTTTTATTATTGTTCCCTTACTGAGAATTTTCTAGGCGCGGTAATGATTGATAAGCAAGGAAACTCGAGTCAGGAAGATGCGACGAAACTTTTCGATTTTAAACGATGAGCCCTTTAAATTTGTTGGCATTCCCCATTTATCTCTAATTTTCATTTCTCTGTCTTACTGTCGCTTCTGTATATAACTATTCTGTGGTATATGAGACTTTCTTATTTTACGAGTCTTTATTACATTAATAACAGTCTTTTTAGTGTATAGTACAAGGTGCAACTTATTTTACCATTACACACCCTGACATGGAGCACACACACACATAGGTCCTCAACAGTTTCTTCCATGGGCGGAGTGGTTTCAATAATGCCGGTAGATGTCTGTCATCGCTAACTATTACAGTAGCACAGAATAGTTACACACAGAAGCGAAACTCCGTGTCGGTACCTTTCATGTTCCCCTAGGACCTTGAAGCATTGTGTAGACCTTTAAATTTGTGCTCTTCCCCTATCTCTCTCTCAGATGTGAGGAAACTTTCCGATTTTAAACAATGGGCCCTTTAAATTTGTGCACTTTCTCCATCTCTCTCTAATTTTCGCTTCTCTGTCTTACTGTCGCTTCTGTATAAACTTATTCTGTGACAGTAGCCCACAGTCAAGAAATGTATATAATTTTTTGAGCAATACATTATGCAATATCAAAATCATTGCTCAATGTGACATATGTAAAGCTTCTATTTTCTGCACTTTTAGTCGACGATCATGTAGCACCATATCATGAATTTTTTTTAATAATATCAGGAGTACTTACCTATTTTGGGCGACCACTTCATTCTTTATCAATTGCACTGATCCGGCCATGTTTAAATTCAGCTGTCCATTGTTTTATGGTTACAATCGATGGAGATTGATCCCGGTAAATTTATTTGATAGTTTCGTTCTTTAAAAATAAGAACTTAATCTCTGATCTATATTCCAGTTTTTCCATGTTTTATAGTGGGGTATACACAATTCACTTTCTGGGAACTTTAAATAGACTTCATGGGCAGGGATAGCGATAAATTTAGTGAGGGAAAATATATATTGGCAATAGTATGATTTACAATAGCGCCCTCGTGTCCTATATAGTGTCATCTGAATTCTGATTTTTTTGCGGATACCATAGCATGAATATTGCCTAATAAAATGTCTATGAATGTTCTTATTAAGAATTCTTTGTATCGTCTACAAATAATGCTAATTTTTGAAAGTCGTTTTGTTTTTAATATTTTTTTTAAGTTAAGGAAATTAAAATTTACGAAAATGGTCTGTTGGCGGCAAAGTAGTGAGAACTCACAGTTTCAACAACGTATGACATTTCCAACAAACTGGAAGCATATTATTTTTAATAATTAAGGACCATTAAATATCTTTTATGCAAAATGAAAAAAGTCAAGATATACTTATACAAGACGATAAAATAATATTTTATCGACAAGCGGAAAGTGTTAATTCACGAGCGATATAATCGCGAGTGAATTATTTTTCGCGAGTCGATAATTTAATTTTATCGTCGTGTATAAAATTCTATTTTTTTCTATAGCAGGTTTTGAAGAGAAAAGAATTAGAAAAATTAAATTAATATTTAAGAACAATTTTAAAATGTCAGTAGTGTGCGTTGTTATGGAAATGTATTTCTAATAAACAAAAGTTAAAGTACTTTATCTACCCTTGCTGTTAAAGTGTTACTTTATCTATCCTTGCGGTTAAAGTGCTACTTTATCCACTATTTTGAGTTGATAAAATTTCACTTTAACATCTGCTATAGAAAAAAAAACATAAAAGACACTTTCATAAAAATGAATTCGTGACATGACAGATGGCGTGTGTTGATTCGGAGTCATTTTCATGAACAAAAGAAGACAGCTTCGATGATTTTTGTAGACTTATAAAGGTGCATTCATTATACATGCAAAATATGATATTTTTAAATATACAAAATTTCAAATTAGATACTTTTAATTATAAATTTTCAATTTGTAATTGAATTGGCACTCTGGTGTTGAATGGTCACCCAGGGCGGAGTACAAAGTTTGTCTATTTGATTCTTGTTTATTTTTGTTAGGCTTTGTCAATTTTAAAATGTCATGATTTAAATCAATGTCCCGAAATAGGTAAAAATATTCAGGAATTATGATTCACTTAGAATCAAGTTACTGGTTTTCCTGGTTGAGTTAAGGAACATACTATTAATTTAATGAAGATAAATAAAATTTGTAGTAAATAAACATTTCTTTTTGTTTTATTTGCAACATTTTTCTTATTTTTGTAGTTTATTGGTGATAAAGTAAAAATTATAAATTATGTATTATGAATATATATAAATTATGTACATATATCAGATATATGTATGTTTAACTTTCAGTTAACCACTATCTGCGTTTCCTGATGTTAGTTCCTGTGGTTTTGTATGCCTTTTTAAAATCAGTGTTTTTAGGTCATGACATAATACATCTTACACTTACGTATTATTCTAAATAATTTATTGGTTCATTATTTATATAAAATTTTATTAACTATTTATATGTACTTTTTAATGCGCTCCATGTATATAAATATTATCACATTTATTTATAACCTATTTTATTGACGAAATTATATTTCTGTAATTTCTTACTACTAATAAGAATCTAAATTTAAATATTTATAATTAAATATAATTATATTTAATGTTAGTAGTGCCATCTCTAATTGGATGGCGATGAGAGTGAGGTTAGCAGCCGATTCGATGAGAAATGTACATTAGACAATCCTGGACCTATAAAACTGCTACAGAGCTAAATTTACTTATAAAATTCAAATAGCTTTGGAACAATTATTATATTTAATAAAGGAATAATTTCAGGGTATACAGGTGTCCCAGATAACTTGTTAAGCATGGGGATCTCGAGAATGGTAAGAGATAAGATGTTGGTTAAATGAGACCAAAGTTGCCGCTTTAAAGGGACCATTTTAACCATGTCTTTGTTTTCCTAAAAAACTGCATAAGTTACTAGATATGAATAAAAATGAAAATATTATTTTTGCTCATAACATAAGTTATGGGTGTCAACTTTAATTTTTCTTATGGAGCTTATAGTATGTTGTGAAAATTTGGATAGAGCTTTTCTTTTGCTATTCGGCCATAAAAAAAGTCCTATTTTATTTTAATAAGTAACATGAAAAATTAAGAAAATCGTTTTTGTCTCTCAAAATAATCACTCTATCATAGTTATAGTTACCTATGAAAACAAAAATTAAAATTATTTTTCAAATACTCAATTGTTATATTACAATCAGTAGTTGTTTGGTAATATTGAGAACAATGCTTTTCGATAATATTGAAAAATACAATATAATGTGTTGTTTCATACGTTGTTATCATGATGTTGTTGCTGCGTCAGAAATGTATTTAGAGCTATATCCCGAAAGACCTCAATCAAATTACATGATGTTTCAAAGAATGAAAAACAATTTACTTGATTATGGTTCATTTTCCAAACCTAAACGAAATTCAAAAGTTGTAAATGAAAAGAAAGAAAAAAAAGAAAAAGTTGTTCAAGCAGTTGTTGAGGAACCAGGAATATCTACGACAGAAATAGGGCACAATATCGGAGTTTCAAAATCATCAGCTAAACAAATTTTAAAGAAATGTAAATGCCGCTCTTACATATATCATTTATGCCAGGGTTTTCGACCAGGTGATATTCAACGAAGGCTGGAATTTTACCGTTGGTATATCAACCAATGTGCAATGAATAATCGGTTCCCAACGAAAATACTTTGGAGTGGCGAATGCAAAGTTACAAATAATGGCTTATTTAATAGGAACAATTGTCATCATTGAACCAATCGAAATCCCAAGCTTCTTAAACAATGCAAATACCAAGTACGATTTGGATTTAATGTATGATGTGGTATATTAAATAATAGACTTATTGGGCCAATAATATTCCAACAAAATTTAAACAGCAAAGGGTATTTACAACTGCTACAAAATTATGTGAAGAATTTATTGGATGCCATACCTTTGGCGGAAATTGCTGACATCTGGTTTCAGCAGGATGGTGCCCCACCACATAATTCAATTGCCACAAAAGAATATTTAAATGAAAGATTTTCGAATCACCATAAGTACAGTGCCGTGGCCAGCAAGATCGCCATTAGATTTTTTTTGTGGGGCTTTATTAAAAATAAATTATATATCCGAAGTTACAATAATGTAGATGAATTAAGACGATCTACTAATAGAATTTTTCGATCAATTAGACCAATATTATTGCAGAGGGTTTGGAGACATACGATTCAAAGAGCACAGAAATGCATTGATAACAATGGAGGATTATTTGAGCACTTGTTGTAATGATTTTTTTCCCTTAACTGTTTTCAGTTAAATATTTATTTTCTGAACACATTGTTTTGTTCTAGCCTAATAAAATACTATTATACAATAAGACCTAATTTTAATTTGTGTTCTCATAGGTAACTATGATACAGTCATTATTTTGATGGACAAAAAACTGTTTTTCTTAATTTTTCATGTTTTATGTTAAAATAAAATAGGACTTTTTTATATGGCTGAATAGTAAAAAAAGTTCTATTCAAAATTATCATAAGGTACTATAATCTCCATATGAAAAATTAAAGTTGAAACCTGTAACTTAAAAAGGTAAGCGACAAAAAAAAATTTGAGAACCCCTGTAAATGTATTATAAAAGTGTCTGAAGAAGGTGCACACCAAAATCACTTGATCTTTTAATTTTTCGGTTATATCTAGTAACCTATCCATTTTTTTTTTTTTTAGGAAAACAAACATATTTAAAATGATCCCTTAATGCGGCAACTTTCGTCTAATTTAACCGACCTTGTATCTTTACCGTTTTCGAGATCCCCATGCTTAACAAGTTATCTGGGACACCTGTATACAGCATATCTCCCTTAATAAAATAAAAAACTATGAGATTATCTGGGGATGAAGGTTTACATTATTTTAGTAAAAGGAAAATAATTAGTGCAACATAACCAGTATTCTGAAAATATTATACGACTATAATCGGTGATGTGGAATAAAATTGCGAACTTGCAAAATCGTTGCTGTATAAATAGCATTTGCATTTTTGTAATATTTATTTAATCTTGCTGATGTCATCTTCATCAACAAATGAAAAGAATTTTAAATATTTAGTCATACAAATGTAGTATTTTAAAAATACCTGCATATTATCAATTCTATATTCATATATGGTACCGAAAGGCGTAAGATAAGTGTTTAACATGGAATTTAAATATAAAAGGCGGATAGTGTTAGAGTAATTAGTAGTTAGATATGATATAATACCATTTTTGTGGTAAAAGAGATATTAGAAATAAAATTTTAAAGATGTGATGTGTAAACAAACACTTTACCTCAAGTTAGTAATTATTTTCAGGGATACTTAACTTTTTAAAAGTTAAAGTTAAATTATGTAAAAAAAAATCATGGGCTAAATGTAAATCGAAGTTTGTTAGTGTCATAGATGAACTAGTTATTTATAGCAATAGTCCAGGAACTGAACTTTTGCGAGAGCAAGTTTATAATTGAGATTTTGGAAGAATTTTTGGGTAATGACACTTTTAATTTAGTAAAGAAATTGTGACTACTTACAATTTTATACACTATAGGGTTTTATGTTGGCAATACTTTCGATTCCCTTTTTCATTTTCGATAAAATAAAATTAAAAATTCCTACTTTTTTGTATTTGTCGGTCAAGGCAAACAGAGTTTCTGGACTGTAATATTAGTTATATTGGATATAGACGCGAATTTTTTTATTTTTTTTTATTTTAAAATCAAATTTAATTTTTTATATTTCGCGAACGAAGTAATATTTAAATAAAATCATTTCACTAATCTCATTAATAATGTATATTTTCATATTTTATTGCAAAATGGTAATATTTCGACAATGGTTTAGGAACTTATTTTTAAATTTTTCAATAGTAAAGATAAAACCCACATGCACGCACACAGATTTCATTATAAAAATTTTAAATTCGGATTATAGGGACCTTGAAACTTGCTTAATCACAAAAAACACGATATGCGGTTTTTAGTATGATCCTGCTCCTCCCTTAGCGGTAGATAAAAATGAAAATAAAAGAATATATCAATGTTGCAGTTCAGTAAAGTAGTGTATATTACTATATTAAAAGTTTTATTATTATTAAGGTTTACTATGAAAAAGATAAAAAAAAAAGTAATTTATATTATTTATAATTTTTAATGAGACTGTTCCGATATTAGTTATACTTTTTCTGATTTTTTGCTTTTTGGAGTTTAATTTCTGCTGTTTAGGCACAATTGCAGACGTAATACATGAATCATATTTCATATAAAGCGACGTTTTTCTTACAGTTATAGAATACAAAAGTATATTAGAAAACAGAAACCATCCGGTCAACTTTGATGTGTTTTTTTTTTCCTACAACTGCCAAATAAACTTAACATTTTTTCATTGTTTTTGATGCGCAAAACGTGCGGTAAAGTACTTTGCGCCCTAGGGTTACAACACTTTTTCACTGTCAGAAGATTGGCCAAATTTATTATAGAAATGTAATCAAAAGTGATCTATTGTAAATTAAACTGAAATGAATGTTATATTAAATATTATAATTATAATGAAGATATATTAAGTATATATTTATTTATTACAAAATTGAAGTTGAATATAACCTAAAATGTGGCGATTATTTATGTCACTTATGGTCGGTTGCATAAAACGTGCTTAGCTAATCATATGATTAACTACACGTTGATACCATGTGTTTTTAATACGTTACCATGGTAAAAATGTGAAGTTAACCAGTTGATTAACTAATCACGCTTTTATGCAACCGGGGATTAGTAACATATCATTGTTAGCAAATAAAACATTAGAATATTTTACTTATGTCATTTAATTGTATTATATTTGTACTTAAAGCAGTTGTAGGAAAAATAATGTGTGTAACAGTAGTGTAAAATAGCATTACCGCTCTAGCATAATTGAAGCTTTCAGCAGCGCTTCGAGTTTCAATCTTTATCCCTTGGTGCACGAATAACTGTTGCATACAAAGTGTGTAAAACGCTACATTGGCCAGGCTGCATGAGCAAACAGATTGAAGTTCGAAGAAGTAATGCTATTTGGCACTTGTGGTATACCTACACACAGTGGCTGCTTGGTGGTTATTTGATTGGTTCGGGATGCAAACACAGGCGTCCGGATCCGGATTTTTTATTAAAGAAAAGAGTAACCGGTTACCCTTCGCCATTGAACTTTCATATAATACCACTAGTGACTAGATTATTACCGGCAATTCTTACCATCATGATAACGACTGCTTGATACGACTAAAATAGAAACGAGTGCGACAGCATAAACAATGATTTTCTAAAGCAACAAGCAGAAGTGAGTTAGGCACTAGTAAAAATTGTCAGTGTAATTCTATGTGTGGTTCCATTCACCGAAAATACTATGATTTCATTGCATGACACATTATTAGTCAGCTATGATATTCGAAGGTCATTGATAATTACGCAATACTTTTATGACAGTTGAAAGCACGTTGCTTGGTAACCGCCATACACAACCTGCTTCAGGAAGTTTAAAATCAAATTTATTTCATTTCCATTCCCTAAATATGACATTTTGAAAGTAAAATAATTAAATAATTAATGTGTGACAGATGTCAACAACCTTTTCAGATTATGTGTTATTTTGGCCGTATTTATTTGGTACCTTTAGGTTCAACCTTGAACTGATTAAGAAATAATTCATTTTACTTCCAAATGAATGTTTCATATAACGTTAGTAGTTATAAAAATTTGCGGTAAATTTAAAATGTCATATTTCTGTTATGTCAAAATAAACGTGTTGTGTCGTTTATTTAATTTGTTTGTTGCATATATCTAATTTTGAATATAAAACTTATGTACAAAACAAACCGCCGTGTTGTCAACCCTTTCATGGCAAACAAGGAACACAACCTGAAAGAAAGATACAGCAAACGGGGTGAATCTACCAACTCTTCAAAATAGCTGGGGCAGTTGGATCAGTTTGGAACTGTTCATCGTTACTGAAATAGTTCCAAGATACCAACTCTTCAAAATAGCTGGGGCAGTTGGATCAGTTCGGTAACTGTTAAGCGTTACTGAAAATAGTGCCAAAATAAAAAAAAAAGTATCCTACCAGGTTACTTTAAAAGATCCAAATAAATACAACCATTATTAGAAAATTTTAATTAAGAAATTCTTAAATTTTTATTTTGTCGAAAAATGTTGTGTATAACGTCAGAAAAAAATAATAAAGTTTCGGCAGGAAGCGGGTGACGTATCGCACATTTTTGTTGTATGTGCAGAGAAATAACCATAACCTACAATCTCTGTTATATTTTGATTTTAATATTGTTCCTGCTAGTTTGCATTTTTTTAACTTCTGTATAAGTATTTTTTATGTGAAGGTTATTATTTGAAAATCATAGGTATAACCCAAACTAAGATAAAATGTCATTAGTACAAAACAAATGTCTCTAGTATTTGTGTTTTGTCCACAAAAAATATAAAAAATTTCAGTGTTATTCGAATTTTGTTAGTGGCATAGAAAAACAAACATTTCGGCCACGAAGAAAACAGTTTGATATACCTGAAGTCACGTTGATTATTTCAAACTTTGGGGGTCCGTAACTCTCTTTTGCGTTCAAGATGTTTTCTTATTATATTTGAAATCTGTATTAAAGTATTCGAATAAAAATGCATTTTAAATGTACTTTGTTCATCTTTTGTATTATTTATTGTGTCTTATTTTTCTATTATATATTTTCAATAAACAAAATTTGTACCAAGGAAATGCAATTTTAATTTGTTAAATATACAGGCCTGATATAAAATTACAATAAATAGTATAAATTATTTGATTTATTCTACTACTCTAATATTATAAAAGTTTAAGAGTAAAAAATTAGGAAAGTTTCAGATAATCTAAAAGTCGGAAGTTGAGATACTTCTTTGAAAATAAAAGTCAACAAAGTCTAATTAATGGAAAAAAGTAGACGATAAAAAAGTTGAAATTATCGAAAGTCTAAATTCAATTATTCATTTCAAAAATCGATCGATCGACATTTCAAAAAATTTATTTATGATATATCGACTTTTTTGCCAGCCCTACAATATACTATTTTAAAGGCGTACGGTAGTGCGTTTGAATAACATTCTCATGCACTATAAACATCTACTTTGCGCTCCTAAAATAAAAACAGCTATTTTGCACGATCGTGTAGTAAATTACGTTTTCAAATTATTGATCGGTAAACGATTTCTTACCGAACAGGGAATGGTAACATAGTAAAGATGAAAATTTAATTTAAAAATTATAATTTATGAAAAATAAATTTTTCATATATTCATTTTATGTAAATTTTATATATTTCTCCGATCTTGTATGTATTACATGTCCCTACCATATACTAGTTGTCTCCTTGAGTTTGATACAGTTTCTTGGGCTGGATGTAATGCTATACTTATTCTGATTCAGTAAGTATTCTTATTTGCCGAGCGTAACTTATATTGCACATACTTGTTAGTTAAACTCCGTTGCTGTTATTTTCTACCTTGCTGAGGTTCGCAGACAATTCTTAAAGAAAAATAATATTTCATTCTGTGATTACTTTTGTGCGTGTACGGAACGTATATGTGGTTATTTATAACAGTGTAGTACTTTCTTTGTATACGAAGTGCGATAAAAATTTAATTTTTATTGATCGAATATTATATTACTTTTTTGTATTTATGAAACTACATAATGTAACAAATATTTAATTTACTTTCAAAAATATTCATTATCATAAATGTCATTAAATTTTTTATTATTAAGAAAGGTTTTATATATTTTCAGTATAAAGATTATACTTTTTAAACAAAAATGTAGGATCCATGTAAAAATATAAAAGCTGATAAAACAAATCCGTTTATTTTTTTCTACGGAAATAACATACATTTCACTGATAAGATATCTAATTTCGCCATACTGCGCACACCTTTACGTGTTCAGTGTAGAAAGAAAAATTGTTGCAAAGGTTTTGCGAATATTTAATAATGAACGTAGACGAAATGGGTGCCACATCAAGTGATCAATTTAAATCCGAAAATATAGAATCTCAAACAGATTTACGCATAATAAATACTGACACGAATGAAAACCTGAACGATAGTGGACATCAGGACTGTGAATCCAATGGAAGTGCGGAAAGTCTTTCTGATAGGTCATGCAAATGTAAACGTACCTTCAGTGAAACAGAAATCGACGACAACGAAGAAAATAATCATTGCATTACTGATTTTTTGGATAAGTGTACAGACCAAGTATGTAATTTTCTTTTATATTCTTATAATTTATATTAACGGTTTTAATTACATTTATTACGTACTACTTAATAATAACTAAACACTAAATTAAAAACTAGACACGCAAAAGTGTAACTGTTAAATCTGTATATTACAGTTATATTTTATGAAATAATTTAAATATATAGTTTATTAAATTCTGAAAAAAAAGTTTTAAAAAAACTAGTTAAATTACTTAAATTCATTCATTTTCTTGAAAAAACAAATACTATTATGCATGTAGAATTCTAATTTTTCTACTTGATGTTACGCAAGTGTTTATCCACATGACTGAATAAAAGTTTACAATTTTTATTTAAAATTGAATATCTGATATCTATTACAATATTGTTATCTATAATATCATCAATTGAACAATCACTAATAATTAAAAAATATATAGGTCTATGTCATTGCGTATAGTACGTAAAGTATACTAAAAAAAAATAGTACCAATGACCAAAATGATGAACAGCGTATATTATAATAGTAATCATGGTTCACATATTCATCATTGTTATATATAAATTTAATTTCTATTTATCAATTTTTTATTAAATTCCTCAAAATATCACATAACAGCGGCCATGAACAAAAATAAAAATATATATATGGTTCTTTTTAATGAAGAATTAAATTTTTTGAAAAATTCACTGGACTTCACTGGAATTTGAAGCAAGGGCCTTCCCATCGCTAGTAGGATGCTCTACCAACTGAGCTACAAAGACCCATGTAGTTCATGAATCTTTCTCGTGTCTTTTGCCGCGTTGACAAGTATATCCTCTGTTTTAGAGCATTGAACACTTGCCGACGACCCGACACACTCACTGATTAACGAACCACACCGCAGTATCTAACTGAGACACTGTTTTTACAGAATAAAATTATAACATTAAGAACCGCATGACGATTCAACATTTAATAATGAAGAATTAAATGTTGAATCGTCATGCGGTTGTTAATATTATAACTTTACTGTGTAAAAACAGTGTCTCAGTTAATTATGGCTTTTTTTTGCACCTGCGTGTATGTTGTCGTATTCCGATACTTTAGCATATTTTATTGTACAATTAAATGGCAAATATCTTTAACTTTTATAGTGCTAAAAAAATCATAATTATATATAAAATGCTTTCTGACAAACAATTAAAATTTTGAATGGCATGCAAATTAAACAAAAATGGTTTTAGTAGTATGTTATTTATAATATAAATTATCAATATTTGCGATAGAGCAGATTAGCACTCCCAGTGAGGACTATACGAATGAATTGAAGTGGAAATTTCGTGTTATCGTAAATAAATATAATTGAAGGTTTACATAAATGTAATTGAAGTATTTGAAATTAGCTTTGAATTGTAGGCAGAAGCCCGGCTTGCAGCTCGGAGACAAGCCCGCGCAGAGGCCCGCGAGATTCGCATGCGTGAGCTGGAACGACAACAACGCGAACAAGAAGAGAATGCAGACCGCGCTTACGACATGCTGGCGGAGCCGCTAGTTCGAGGCGCCCGCTCCGCTTCTACGACGCCACACCGCACCAATACGGGGCTCACCAACTCCTATCTCTCCAGTCGCCGGAGCTCGGAGGACTCGCTCGAAGATGGAGGCAGTCTGCGAGATGTCCGGGTGAGTTGTCGCTGCTGCAAAACAGTGTCAGTTTTCACAAATATCTGCCTTTTGGTTCTTCGTTAGGAGTTCTCAATATGTGATTCTAGTACTATAGAGCACGAACGCGCTGCTGTCGTTTGGGCGCAAACATCTGAGTGGCCGTCCAGAAAAGAGCGGGAACTTTAAATAGACGCCATGAACAGGGATAACGATAAATTTAATAAGAAAAAAGATGTATTGGCCATAGTATGGTGTTTTAAAATAGTTATATCGTAGAAAATTAATATAATATCTACAGAATGCGCTCTCTATTTAGGAACGAGTGCGCTGCAGTCGATTGAGCCCATTGGGCCCAAGCACGCCTTCGCGCGAATTTCACACTAGTCTTAGTCGCGAAAACAGCGGGAACTTTAAGTAAACGTCATGGAGAAGGATAGCAGTAGAGATGTGCCGAGGGTTTAAACCCCAAATGGGTTTAAACCCAAAACCCGGTTTAAACCGGGTTGGGTTTTTTCGACTTGGGTTATAGGGTTTTTTCAAATTTAAAATTTGAATTTTCCGCCAAAAAATATAACCCCCTTCTTTAAATTTTGTTCTTCAAAATCAGGATAAAAAATAAATAAAAACAATTTGTAATACTTAATATGAGAGTTTATCAAAAAAGAATATATTTTTTATTTACAATCTGTTATTTATTTTCTCAAAAGCCAAAAAATATCAATATTAATATTGATTAATAGTCCATTAATTATCTCCGTTTCAGAATACTTACTGAGATCTCCGGTAATTCATAAACTCATACATTATATAGGTTATAAATTTATTGAAAAATTCCATTTTATACTAGGCAAATTATCAAGTATTTGGTATCAAATTAATTCTTTTTTTATAACTAATTAAATGCCTTAAATAACTTCGAAAAACCTATGGGTTTAAACCCAAAAGCAAAAAACTGGTTTAAACCCTCGACTTGAAAAAACCCGGTTTTTACCCATCACTAGATAGCAGTAAAAAAGAGAACGCATTCTGTAGATAATATATTAGTTTTTTATTATATAACTATTTTATAACATCATACTATTGCCAATACATATTTTTCTTTATTAAATTTGTCACCATCCCTGTCCATGATGTCTATTTAAAGTTCCCGCTCTTTTCTGGACCACAACCACTGAGGTGATTGGACCCAAACATTAGCAGCGCGCTCGTGTCCTATTGCCTCTTGTAAACCGTAAGTTTTTTGCTGAAAGCTAGGTACGAAATTTTTTAGGTTTTGGTAAACTGGTGTGATGGTATTCTTTGCTTATTCTCTTTGTATCGAGTTTATGATAGTAAACCTAGGATTGTTCAGTCAAAGTCTTTGCCAATAAGGCATCTCTTATTGCTTCATACCGTCGCAAATGTATTCACAATCATCAATTCATCGTTATTTCAATTCTGGAGTGAATTGCTCAACTAAAGAATGTCAAGCATACTGAAATGTACAGATACACGCCTCATAATCACTTCTGTGACTCAGTCGTCATAAAATGCTATGCTACATCTCGTTTTTAACTTATTAACTTACTCCATTTCCATATTGAAGATGAAATGAATAACAGAAAGTTGCTCGCCCCTGGAGTAATCCCTAGTGAAGTTGCTATTTTTAAATTCTCAATATTTTCAATTATGCTGTGATATGTAATTAATAATATGTTATACAAATAGCGAATCCTCTATTTCCATCAGTAGGGTTCGTTCTGTTCTTATATGATATGAATGTTTTATCTGTGGCCATCCATAATGTATTATGGTCATTGAGTGGTTTGTTTTGGGCTAATAATTATTTACTTCAATTTGATTAAATTCATATACAGAATGTATGTATGTATATGTGCCTGAGGAAGTCGGTAAGATTTTACTTCATGTTCTAAAAAGGTTTGATGTTGGTTCGCAGTGTTTTAAAATTTATTATTTTCTCAAAAAAAAAAGGCTGCGAACGTTTTGATAATTTTGAAATATTTTTAAACACCGGAAGCAGCAGGTGGATCAAACTGTTTTGATGTAGGTTAAAACTAAAATTGATGAAGACATGCATTTGACTCGAGTTGAAGTCAAGAGCAACTATCATGCAAGGAATTGAAGACAGCCTAATCTTTGTGCTACATTGTTTGCATTCATTGGTAAAGTAGCAGGTGCTTTTTTGTCATTAGTTCCACAACTTTAAATCAAAAGGGAAAAAAGTGTCACTTTCCACAAAAATGAATAGTGGAAGTAAAAATTTTTATGTTAATATTACATAAATAACGCATCAATTCCAAATTATTTGAAAGATAATTCACACACGTCATTTTCATCCAATTCTGAATGCTTCATTTTCTTTGTTCCCAGTTTTTTTTTAGTGAAAAATTTGATAAATTGGATAGTACCAATCGCCATGGTTATATTGTTGATATGTGAATTTTATATTTGTACTGTTATCATTCGTGAAATAATCATTATTATAATTATATTACTTATGAAAATCGTATGAAACTAATTAACAGCCAATAAAATCATATTAAGCATGATTATCATGGTAACATAAATATTTCTTGGAAATTTTTTATTGCCTAACAGCAAAATTATGTAAGTGGATTTTTTTCCTTGTTATAGTATAAAAAATACAAATTTTAGAAATAATAAATAATATTAAAAAAAAATACAAAACCTAAATTAATTTTACTTTCTGTATTGCTGTAGTTACGATTTTCTTAACCGATTTTTTTTATCGTGCATTCCAACTCGTGTTCCAATCGTGCAGACTAATACTTGCTGGAATGTATTCGAAAAAAAAATCCGGAAAGAATCAATGCACTGGGGAGATTATATGTGATAATTTCGTGAAATCATATTGTATGAATAAAGTGAAAACTAATAGTTTTTTTAATTTTAGCATGAGTTCAAAGAACTGGAAGATAAATTCCGGAAAGCAATGATTGCCAATGCTCAATTAGATAACGACAAAGCTGCGCAGACATACCAATTAGAACTCCTAAAAGATCGAATAGAAGAATTAGAGGAAGAATATTCTCAACTTAAACGAGAACACAGGGAAACATGTCGGGAACACGAACAATTGAAACGGGTATCAGTTAGATTAAAAGAAGAACTAGCCGCAGTTAAATTCGAATTGCGAGAAAGAGATCTTCTCATAGCAGAAAAAGGATTAGTGATAGTCGGAGAAGAAATAACCGAAGAAGATGAAAATGATGCAGATAATAAAAACAGTCCACGTATTCCAAAGAAAGCTTTAGTTAGTATAGAAAATGCGGAGTTGTTAGAAAATGCTGGAGAAGGAAGTTTAGGTGAGATATTTACAAATATTCTTACCTTTACAAAATGGGACACAGGTTCCCAACCTGCCGCGTCCCCATTTTCTAGAAGCAAAGTAAGCCGCGACCCCGATTCATTTCAAATTACTTTAGTAGGGTGCAGAAAACACATTTGGGAACAAAAATATAAAACTTTAATAGAATTATAATATTATTTAAACTTTATAATGCCTGTTCTCAAGGAGAAACATTGCTTGAGTATCACTAGAGAGCGCTTAGATGACGACATCGCTTCGCACATCGTTGTATCTCATTTATTATGAGATTTTTAAAACGAATTTTTATTAATCGTTAAACTGCGTTCACAACCACGTAATTAGTAATTTCAATTTCCACTTTCAATTTGCAATTTCTACTTCCAATCAGAACCATTCAAAAAACTACTTAATTTGCGAATGTCAGTGTGATTCAATAAATTATTGTAATCACTTTGTTCTTTTCTGTTCGCATTAATCGGTCGAACACACCAACGTCTTCTTCGTTGTTTCTTTTTGTGGAATACAGAGCCCCTAACATTTTAATACTTTCCAAAATAAGTTTATTATTCATAATTATGTTTACAACAGTGCAATCTAAAAACAATTGTCTGAAGAAATGTCAAATATAATTATATAAAATAAAAAATGAAACATACACATACGTCACTTCAAAGTGGAATTGAAAAGTTTGGAGCTTGCCAGGTTTGAAGTGAACGTACAAATTTGAAATTGAAATTATGTTGTTGTGAACGCGGGTATTACATTACAACAGTTCAAGCTGAACTACAAAATAGAAATTGAAATTGGGAATTGAAATTATTTGGTTGTGAATGGGCCTTTATCCTGTTACAGTATTTCAAGTTTATATGAAACCAACAATATTCATGAATTTTGTAATAAAGTTTTTAAAAAATATATTTCAGGAGTTAACAGTTTTAAATAGGGGATGCAAAAAATGCAAGAATGTAATTAAAACACTTTTTCCTACTACTATCAAATAAACTTGACATTTCTTCATTGTTTTCGATGCGCAAAACATGTCTTTTCTAAAAAAACACTAATGTTTGCGGGGCTACGTGTGGTAAAGTACTTTACGCCCACAAGATTGGTTAAATTTATTGTATAATCGTCTCGCTGTATCAATGCTATTGCGTCATTTGCGATAGCAGATATTAGGTTGTTGATTATCATTTCAGAAAACAATGACGCACTAGCATTGGTACGAGGCGACTATAAAAAAGTAATCAAAAGTAATCTATTGTAAATTAATTGCACACAAACGTACAGCTGTGTAATATTAATCGATGAAATGGTCTAAATTTGACAAATTTTATCGGGTTATTTTCTACATTTACTCTAATGATATCCAGTAAAGTAACTGCAAAATTTAAGCCAGATCGGTCGAAGGGCTTAGGATGATATATCGTACAGATCCCGCAAAGAAGCTCGATGCTTGATATTTGATTGACAAATACGTGCACAGAGACTTTTGAATTAGAGTCATATTTGTTTGATACAGCCTGAGAAAAGAATTAAAAATGTAATAAAGTTACTGATCAAAAAAAGTTTACACTGCAATAAATATCTTTTATTCTTCCCGTAGTTCATTTTCATTAGATATATTTAATAATAATCTTTTATTTTACTTTTTAGATGTACGGTTAAAACGTTTTGCCGAAGAAAAGCGCGACCTTATGGATCAGTTAAGTCATCTTCGATTAGAATTAGAAGAAGAAAGAAGCAGAAGGAAACGCAGAACTAGTTCTATAAACAATGCTTCCTATCAAAATGGGCCTAGCTTGAATTTAGAAACTGATACTTTAGATGTTATAGATGTTCAAAGTAAGTATTAATTGTTTTCTCGTATCGCTTGAATATTTACCTAATATTTTATTTTGAGGAGAAGCTAATAAACAAGTAGCAGACTATAAATTCCGCCTTCAAAAATCAGAACAAGATATAGCAACATTGCAGGCGACGGTAGCAAGATTAGAAAGTCAAGTTATTCGCTACAAGTCAGCTGCTGAAGCTTCAGAAAAAGCCGAAGACGAACTCAAAGTGGAAAAAAGAAAATTACAAAGAGAGGTGAGTGGACTAGATGTTTGTAGCGATGATAGTTGTACTAAGGCAAAAAACTTTTTCATTTTTGCTTGTATCTTTTATTTATTAACTTTTTTTATTTTCATTATTTTGTTTCCACATTATATTCATTTTTACAGGAGTTTGTTGATGACAGCGATGAATGCGAAACCGAGTAGAGGTATTTTGTACCTAAACACACACATATATGTATTTTTTCCTTTAGTATTGCAAATAACATAGTTTATTTTATTTTAAAATATGTCGAGTTTCCCTGTAATGTCTTATTCGTCTTTCAATGATATCTAAACTTAGCATGAACTTTAGGTTGACTGGTCGCATCAACGAATTGCTCTTATAGAGGCGTCCCAACAAGCCCTTAAACAACAGTGCGAGAGACTTAAACAAATGCACCTTTAGACTCAATAGTAAAGTAGAGCAAAGATATTCTTCATAATTGTGTGCGTTTTTGCTATTTAGCATTTTATGCTTTTATTATTAAGTAATCATTTTATTTGTTTTAAGGTGACTTGTTTAAAATCCAAGTAATATGCTTACTGAAAAGTATGACTTTTGCTTCACTGTGACAAACTTAATTTTCCGGTTGCATTGTTCTCTAGTGTCTAAAATAATAATGGAAAAACTTATCATAATCGTAATTTTGTAAATATTTATTTATATTTTTTCCTGCTAAGTAATTATTAACTTACTAATATTGTTAAATATATAGTGTTAAAGAAATGTCACAAAATTTATGGGAACAATAATACAAAAAGAAAATCAAAAAGGTTTAATTAACAAACGATTTCTTTACTAGGTTACTCAATGAATATTGAATCGCATACTGTATCCAAAATTTATTTTAAATACACCAAAACAAGTTCTAAACAAGTCAATAAATATTCACTAGTATATCTTATAACTAAAAATATTCTAATCAGGGTTGGTAAAAATCATGATTTATTGAAAAAAAAATAAAAAATCATTGTTTTTTTTTAAATTTATAATGATATTTTCTTACAGTACTGTTTTAATTTTTTATTTCGCAATAAGAAATGATAAGTTTTAAGAGACTTACAACTAAACCACACAAAGCCAAGAATTAAATTGAGAATGAAATCCGAAACACGTGTACGATGCGATAAACAATACTTTGGCTTGAGATCCTGATATCCAGTTCTGTAAGCTATATGATCTAAGTATACAGAAAGACAGAAACGAAAATTAGAGAGAGATGGGGAAAGCCAACAAATTTAAAGGGCTCATCGTTAAAAATCTGAAAGTTCTGTCTATCAATCATTAACCCGCTTAGAAAATTTTCAATAAGAGGGAAATAATAAAAATACAGAAATCGATTTCTAAGAAGCAACAAATATGTTATCACTATGATAAAAATCAGAAAAATAATTATCAAAAAGAAATTATTATATTTCACATACTCCAAAGTGAAAGAAGCTGTATCAGCTTTCCACACTTTGTCGACGTCCATGTATACGATGAATCTGGCTGATTGAAAGTGGTACTTGTTAAATAATTGTTTAAAAATACACAAATGTGAATTATTTTTAATATCTTATGTCTTATTCTAAAGTAAAACAAATTTAAATTCAAAAATGCGAAGTGAGTAGATTTCTTTGCACGTAAACGTAGTTAGCAATGTGCCGTTACCGATAATTTAAATATTTAAAATCAAGGCAACATTGCTGGCAACACTGACGGCAATATTGCCCAAAAATGGATATAAAGGGCAACTTATGTTTGTTAAATATAAAACCATAATTTCCTACTTCATATTGATTGGTAAATATCACTAAAAAGAATTCATATATGTAAGGATAATGCACCGGAAAAGTAAATATATCATTGTTAGAAACAGTACAATTGTCGTATCGCAAGTCGATATGTAATAGTATTTATAATATGGTATTGTTATAACATGGAAAAAATTTCCGAAAACATGTAAAATTGGTATAAATGAAAAGGAGAAAAAAGAAAAAGTATGCGAAGGTGTAATCTTCAGCGCCAACTATTTAGTTATTACAACTAAATAAATTAAAAAAAAGTATTATAAAGTAAAACGATAATTAATTTTAATCATCTTATTGGTCCGGCTCGATAAAATATGAGAACAAGATATGATTATATTAACTGCAAACAAAAATATTAAGAGTACAATATTCGGCATTAATTCTTTGTATTAAAACTAAAAACAAAACAATCGTAGTTATGCGTGCGCAGGGTGTTTAAAATCCCCAAAATTTGGCAATTTATGAGACCTTTGGTAACTTTTCGGGAATATTCCTAAGGTGGCAATATTGCACATTTCGAAATGTAGTATATAAAAGAACGAGTTTTATAATTGTCTCTGTACATTTATTATATTTGGGACACGATACGCAACAGAGTTACTCAAATCTTTCAACATAATCGACAATGGGGTATGTGACCAAATTTCGATTTTTACAAATAAATATAATACTAGATAAAAAAATAAAATACCCGTATTTTTTTTATTCTATTAATTATTCCTACTTTACGAGAAAATAAATATTAAAAATTTAGGGAAGAGATGCTGTCGCCTCATCGTGGTAGAATCTTGAGAAAAGAATGGTAGACTGGGAGCGTAAGAAACATTCTACCTGTCTTTTTCCACGATCCTACCATGCTCCACGCGTACCTTCTCCGAAACAATTAATTGGTAATAATTATATTATTACAAATTAATGTTTAATTTTTATTATTATAATGAGAAGCTATAGTGGTTAGTTTTTATATTTTATGACGTATATACTGAAATTCGATTATGGTCACATATCCCATTATGATTATGAAATTAGTTATTTACGAGTTACTATTTCTTCTATTTTTTGCCTTCTTTGCTCTTTTTAGATAAAAATAATCGTAGTTATACTAATGTGACGTTTGAATATTGTTGTTTGAACTTTAACCTTTGTTTAATATAAATAACTTAGGATATCATTTTTTATTCCTGACTATTTTTAACTCTACTACTCTATCTGTTTTTTTCTGCATACTGGTGTGTTTACATTTAAAATTATAATAAAATACAACTTTTAGGTAACAGAGGTTTGTATTATATTCTGTTCACGTTAAAATAAGAGTAGATGTCGCGTCTAACAAGTTGCACACATACACGAAATTTAGATTGTCGCGCAATTAAATGATTGAGAAGTTACCACTTGCAACGGGTTTGTCTCGCGCATGTTTATGAAAAGGAAATATTTTTCAACTAATCCTCATTTTACGTATAATGTTCCCAACAGTTGAGTGCGATCTTCACACAATTTCGGCAACCTCCCTTAAAGATTCACACTGACAAAATAATTTCAAATAGATTCGCCTTTCAGTTGCCGTCATTTCTTGTTTTCTGTGATCTTTTTTTTTGATAAACTTTATACAAACTACTCAAATATATTGTAAGAACATAATCATAGATGTTTTACATTTTTGAATATAAATATTGATTCGTTATAAAGATATAAGGTTTTATATGTATACGCATAATTTTGTGTACTTATTTCTTGTGTACAATTTTTATGTTACGGTAGAAGTAGACACTACTTCTTCCACTGTTTTGTTTGGAGAAATGCGTGATTCTCCAACTGTATGAGAACTAAAGTGAGTGGCAGAAGTTCGTTTAACAAATTTGTTTAATTACTCAAGTTTTGAGTATCATTTGTATTTTTATTACTATTATTATTATTTTGAAGCTATTTAAAATTTTAATTTTATTTTCGTCCAATATATTTTGAAAATGTATGCATACAAAATAGCAAAAATTCATCATTTATTTGAGGTCATACTTGTAAGAAAAAATATCGTACTTCACACTCAATAAAGTAATGTACTATTTTTCATACAATTGCATTTTGTTTCTGGAATTGGAGAGTATGGTCCCGTCGTTAATATTTTAATATTATTTTTTAAAGTACTCTGTTTTTTCAGTTTTTAAATAGAAAACTTAGGTGTATGAATATTTTTGTGAATCATTATATATATCACGCAATAGATGAAAAATTATAATTTATAAAATAAATTAACATGTGGTTGCAATGTTCTATATTCCGCCGGTATTATTTTATTCAACTTTTGTACATAACATCTCGACGAAAAAATTTTAATGAAAAACAGAAAACTATACATTACGTACAAACATGAAAAAACTGATAGAACAAATGAGAAAATTATAGAATTGTTTGTTCCTACGTGTGTAATTGTAAAAAAACCTGTTATTAAAATTAAAGTTTTTTTTTTATAAATGTCGTCCACACTTTGCGTTACACCACGAGCCGTCA
Organism: Stenolophus ochropezus; assembly: GCA_035578165.1. Taxonomy (NCBI): domain Eukaryota; kingdom Metazoa; phylum Arthropoda; class Insecta; order Coleoptera; family Carabidae; genus Stenolophus; species Stenolophus ochropezus. The sequence continues at coordinate 15,974,828 of JAQOWZ010000015.1, read as the reverse complement.
CTGCTAAATTAAATAAATACAACTTTCTAACATTTTTATAAATAACAATGAGGGACAGTTTATTAGTTTGATTACATACTGAAGTTGTGTATATTATTTCATTTTACCTCTCAAACTAGTGCCACAAAAATTGTGAGCTATAAGTAATATGCAGTTATTTGATCATTATATCATTGAATCATCCTTTGCTTATATTAATTTAATAGTTATAAATATATTTTTCAGGCACGGGAATCCCAAAGCAGAGTAGAAGAACTGGAAACTGCAAATACTCATCTTCAACGAAGACTGGAAAAACTGAAAAATGCAAAATCTGCGTTACTTAAAGAACTCTGACGAGAATAGATCGCTTTTAGTTCCTAAACTTTTGCAGTTTTGTCACTGGTTAAAAACTGCAATTTGTTTTTTAAATTTTGTTACTTGTGATTTTCTTAAAATGTGCAGTGTTTTTATTTTGAAATCTAACATGACCCCATTATTTTTAAGTAGATAACATATCATACCCATTATTCACTAAAATTTGTTGAAAATAAAAAATTAACAAGGTTTGTTGATAGTGTTGCATAGAAAACTATTTCTTTTTGTAGAATTGAACAAAATATACAGTGGATGAAATGCACGTAAAATATATGCAGATTTGTATGTAAGACAAAAATATAAAATAACAATTTTACAATCTAAAAATATTATCAAATGTAAGTTATTTTTGTAATATATTTAGAACATTTGCAAATCTTCAGAAGTATGCAGTGTGGCTTGACTTTTTGAAGGTAGAATTCATTTGATCGTCATTTAAGAGCTATAAAAATAGAAGTAATTCGCCAAAATAATATTTCTATGAAATTCTTTAATAATAATAAATAAATAAAATAAAAGAATTACAATAAAATAATATTTGGGTTTCAGTATAATTAACTGATATTTAAAAAAAATAATATCCCTTCTTAATCCAAAGTCGTACTTATCTTGCCATTAAATTATTATCATTATTATTATTGTCAAATTCACTATCAAAATTATTAATTTTTTAACTATTTCTTTAAAAATTAATCATAATTTTATAAATATGATTTAATATATATTATTAAATTATTTTTAGGTACAACTCATGAAATTAATTTTAAAATTTTGAAATATGTCTTGGAAACAACGTTTAATTGATAGTTCTAATTTCAAATCGCTGTATAGTTCGTGCACATTGCTGAATCGTTACTAAGGCTGTGATATCAATAATTTAAATGTAATAGATCATGAGATTATTTAATCGATTAGTTGAGTAATTAATTATTCAGTTGATTGATTACTAAATTTATCAGTTATTTAATTACTTTATATTTACTCCTGTATTTTTAATCCTGAATGTAAATTAAAGTTAACTAATATATTAATCAATTAGTAAAAACTATAATCGAACAGCCCTAATCGTTGCATTGCTTTATCTACGTATTTTTATCTGGTTGAGTTACTGAGTATATATTACAGCAATATAATGAATAATAATTGTGTAAAGAACTTCAATATATTCCCTTCTAAATGGTTTTTAAATTTTATAATTAGATCTCAACAACTTATGGCTCATTTTATGGTTTAAAAAAAAGTTCAAACACAATTTTTTATGAATACATATGAATGTTTAGATTCTTGAAATAAAACGGTACAACCCTATTATGAACAAAAATTACATTTACGATAAATATTTATCTGTTATTGAAAGAAGATTTGTCGGAATATAATACAATCCAGTAATTACTTCTTAATATAGTGACGATCATTGATACGTATAATTTTCAAACACCTGCACTGATCATAATATACAAGATCAAGAAAATAAATTAATTTGTTCGTTTAAAAATAATAACAATGGATTAATCCACATTTTTTTGAATAATATAAAATTCATATATTTTAAAGTGTATTGTGAAGATGCTCACTGTTAAAAATATTTATTATTTTGTGATACCGGATAGATTTAACCGTACAAATCAGTGACAAATTCTAACACCTCAGGATTATAGTCCATACCACTGATTATGCAGTTGTTATTTTTTTGTTTGTATTTATATTGCATTACCTCTTTTAAATAATATGAAATTTTTTATTACGTATCTGTAAAAATATTTAAATACATTAAATTTTTTAAATTTTTATATAGTTTTCAAATGAAAACTTAACGTTATTAAAACAGCCTTTATGCTTTTTATCTAATCACAAAATTATTTTATCTTAATTTCTTAAAAATGATAATGTCGATATCGAGTAACAAGTATTGTACATATAATACCTAATGAATTATAATATAAACCACTGGTATGATTTCGAATTGAAATGTTCACTGTTCAGTCAGTGGTTACAATATTCTTACAAACGAATGTACATATAATTTTACAATTTGCTATTATATTGTATAACATTCATAATATGTATTGCAATTTTGTTTGTAAACAGAATAGAATATTTAATAAGGCAAATAACGCTTAATATTTAAAATGAATGTATATAGTACAGATGTGATTTGTGTATACTTTATATATGTATATATATACATATATTTATATATATATATATATATATATATATATATATATATATATATATATTTATTGGTATTGGTATTGGTATTATGGAAATTTTACAAAAGATAATAAAACTAATTTATGAAAAATGAATGCGTAATAATTTCATGCGAAAAAAAATAATCTAATATTTCAATAATTAAGTAAAAGTGTTACATGGATTTGTTTTTTTATTGTTACAATATATATTAGAGGCAAGCATAATTTTTTTTCTTCTACATTTCTTTGTAATTTAAATTATTGTTTCCCCAATTCTGATGTTAGAATATTAATGTTTTATTTGATACTTGTGTATGCGTCTGTCCGCATACTTTTTTCAAATACCTGATAAATATGAAATAAATACCTATTTCATATTTTATAGGGCATGAGCTTGCATATGTCTTCGGAGATTTTGAAAACAGCTTATATGATATCTAGCGAATTAGTTTTTTCATTAATTATTACACTTTAACTTAAAATTTATATACTCACATTTTTAATTCACAATAATATAGCCGGCTAATGACTTTTATAAATCCTTTTTCGGAATTGTACAAACTGTCTACAATTATTTATTTTACAGAAACATATATTGTTCCATCAAAATATATAAATTAAGTTAAATATTATAAAATAGTTATTTACATAATTTGTTTGTTTTTAAAAAGAAAATTTTACAACCGGCTTTTTATTACAAGCTGAATGTTTTTCAAAAAGGCGCTACATCTAGTTTACATGAGTTTGTGTAAATTAAAATGCTTAAGTACTCCTCCGGCCCCACTGAAGAACTGTGGGAGTTTTGGCCACTAAGTTCGACACGCTGGGGATGTTTGTGATTGTATATATCTCTCCTGATTGGGGTTCCTATTCTTATAATATATAACGCAAATGACAATACATAATATAAGTAAATAATATAAAATTATTGTAAACAGATTTATTTGATTAAAATAAACAGGTGTCAGTCAATTCATTCGATCTTTGTTTTTGATTATTAAAAAAGAAAATATTTGTTTGTTATTATCCAAGTTAACAGTATCTAAATCAACTGTTATGGATTTAAAATGTTTTCATTAAAGTTATCTGAAAGGGGTACATTTGGTAAGTGAATGTTTTTGAAATTTGATTTGTGGAGTTAATATTGTAATGTTTATTTATATGGGTAAAAAGTTACAAAATAAGAATACTTATAATACTAGTTTATTGAAATTACTAGAAAAATAACAAATACTCTGATTTCAACGAAAGTAACATATGGTTCCAGGTTCCCAGGCGATCTACCCGATAGGTATGTAAGTACTTCATAAACATATTTAAATGAGACGTTTGACTTAATGCAAATACAACTAATTAAAAAAAAATCTGGTGTGTCCAACACAATACCTCCCGCCACTGTAGTAAGTAGAGTATCTAGGCAGGTTCTACTCCAAATTGACCTTTGGACTTGCCATCGTATTTTTTTTTTTGCTTTGATTTCGCGCTCGCTACTTGCAGTGCCATCTATATGATAACGGTGGTCACATTTGGAACTATGATAAGGACTAAGAAATTTATTTCGCGCTCGCTACTTGCAGTGCCATCTATATGATAACGGTGGTCACATGTATTTGATAGCACACTTTAAGAAATTGTGAAATTATAATAACATATTTGTATCCGGGTACAAGAATTTAATGTGTTTTCGTAAACAGCATATGTATGGAAAGGTTAGGGGTTAAGGATATATATTTGATTATTTGATTACAATTTTGAGTAAACTGTATATAAATGAAATTGTGTATGTGAATATTATCATGTGTTACAATGAACTGTGAACACACAATAATGAACGGTAAGATTATATATATATATATATACAGGGTGAATACTGAAAACCTTGACATAGGGAAATAACATGGGAAAACAGTTTTTTGCTGTTTCCATCTGTCCCGCTAAATAAAATCGGGTGTATATGGTATCGTTAGTTAGATTACTTAATTTTGCATCTAATAAAACCAAATGTTGTGTAATATGGCCTTTTCTAACTGAAATATTTGATAAAATAAATTGTATTTTGAAGGTTATCCTTCATATTTTTGAATAAGAAACGTCAAAAACAAAATGCTCCATAGCCGAGTGGATACGAGGGCTGTTTCATAACATAAATAATCTACAAGACCTGGTTCGAGACCACCTCGGCCCTATTTTTTTTAAAATTAAATTATACTTAAAATATCATGTTTCGAAACATGAAATACAAAATTATACACCAAAAACTAAATTCGAATTAATTGACAGACAGCAAATAATAATTCTATTAAATATTTGAATTTTTTTATTTATAAAAATATGAATATTGCTATTTTATTAAAATAGTCTGATATAATAAAGATATTTTAAGCATAATTTAATTTAAAAAAAAAATAGGGCCGAGGTGGTCTCGAACCAGGTTATTTATGTTATGAAACAGCCCTCGTATCCACTCGGCTATGGAGCATTTTGTTTTTGACGTTTCTTATTCGAAAATATGAAGGATAAACTTCAAAATACAATTTATTTTATCAAATATTTCAGTTAGAAAAGGTCTTATTACACAACATTTAGTTTTATTAGATGTAAAATTAAGTAATCTAACTAACGATACCATATACACCCGATTTTATTCAGCGGGACAGATGGAAACAGCAAAAAACTGTTTTCCCATGTTATTTCCCTATGTCAAGGTTTTCAGTATTCACCCTGTATATATATATATATATATATATATATATATATATATATATATATATATATATATATATATATATATATTTATTTATTTATTTGTACGTGTAAATATCTAGATATGCACAAGAATTACAAGGTGGAAAGCAGCGAAAATTGGGATGATGATCCTGTAAGTCCCAGTTTTATAAGTTATTTACCACCTTGCAAATGCCGCAAATGTAGGGCAAAAAGAGCAGCAGCCAGCAAGAGCAGCAGCAGCAGCAGCAGCAGGGGCAGACACTGCTGTCTCACCTGAGGCGTACTGAGCCGGTCGTTCCCAAGGCGTGCTGAGCCGTTCCCAAGGCGTATTGAGCCGGTCTTACCTGAGGCGTACTGAGCCGGTCGTTCCCGAGGCGTACTGAGCCGGTCGTTCCCAAGGCGTACTAAGCCTTCCCGCTATACGGCGTGCTGAGCCGTTCCCAAGGCGTATTGAGCCGGTTTTACCTGAGGCGTACTGAGCCGGTCGTTCCCAAGGCGTGCTGAGCCGTTCCCAAGGCGTATTGAGCCGGTCTTACCTGAGGCGTACTGAGCCGGTCGTTCCCAAGGCGTACTGAGCCGGTCGTTCCCAAGGCGTACTAAGCCTTCCCGCTATACGGCGTACTGAGCCGTTCCCAAGGCGTATTGAGCCGGTCTTTCCCGAAGCGTACCGAGCCTTCCCGCTATACGGCGTACTGAGCGGTTCCCAAGGCGTATTGAGCCGTTCCCAAGGCGTATTGAGCCGGTCTAACCTGAGGCGTACTGAGCCTTCCCGCTATACGGCGTACTTAATATGTATTGCAATTTTGTTTGTAAACAGAATAGAATATTTAATAAGGCAAATAACGCTTAATATTTAAAATGAATGTATATAGTACAGATGTGATTTGTGTATACTTTATATATGTATATATATACATATATATATATATATATATATATATATATATATATATATATATATTTATTGGTATTGGTATTGGTATTGTGGAAATTTTACAAAAGATAATAAAACTAATTTATGAAAAATGAATGCGTAATAATTTCATGCGAAAAAAAAAATCTAGTATTTCAATAATTAAGTAAAAATGTAACATGGATTTGTTTTTTATTGTTACAATATATATTAGAGGCAAGCATAATTTTTTTTCTTCTACATTTCTTTGTAATTTAAATTATTGTTTCCCTAATTCTGATGTTAGAATATTAATGTTTTATGTGATACTTGTGTATGCGTCTGTCCGCATACTTTTTTCAAATACCTGATAAATATGAAATAAATACCTATTTCATATTTTATAGGGCATGAGCTTGCATATGTCTTCGGAGATTTTGAAAACAGCTTATATATCTAGCGAATTAGTTTTTTCAATAATTATTACACTTTAACTTAAAATTTATATACTCACATTTTTAAATTCTCAATAATATAGCCGGCTAATGACTTTCATAAATCCTTTTTCGGAATTGTACAAACTGTCTACAATTATTTATTTTACAGAAACATATATTGTTCCATCAAAATATATAAATTAAGTTAAATATTATAAAATAGTTATTTACATAATCTGTTTGTTTTTAAAAAGAAAATTTTACTACTGGCTTTTTATTACAAGTTGAATGTTTTTCAAAAAGGCGCTACATCTAGTTTACATGAGTTTGTATAAATTAAAATGCTTAAGTACTCCTCCGGCCCTACTGAAGAACTGTGGGAGTTTTGGCCACTAAGTTCGACACGCTGGGGATGTTTGTGATTGTATATATCTCTCTCCTGATTGGGGTTCCTATTCTTATAATATATAACGCAAATGACAATACATAATATAAGTAAATAATATAAAATTATTGTAAACAGATTTATTTGATTAAAATAAATAGGTGTCAGTCAATTCATTCGATCTTTGTTTTTGATTATTAAAAAAGAAAATATTTGTTTGTTATTATCCAAGTTAACAGTATCTAAATCAACTGTTATGGATTTAAAATGTTGTCATTAAAGTTATCTGAAAGGGGTACATTTGGTAAGTGAATGTTTTTGAAATTTGATTTGTGGAGTTAATATTGTAATGTTTATTTATATAGATAAAAAGTCACAAAACAAGAATTCTTATAATACTAGTTTATTGAAATAACTAGAAAACTAACAAATACTCTGATTTCAACGAAAATAACATATGGTTCCAGGCGATCTACCCGATAGGTATGTAAGTACTTCATAAACATATTTAAATGAGACGTTTGACTTAATGCAAATACAACTAATTAAAAAAAAAACGCTTACTATGTTTAAAAGAAAAGTTTGTGTATAATGTATTGAAATATATAAAAACTGTAAGTGGGGATATTGGAATCCATCCCCACATTGGGAATATATTATATACTATTTTTTACCTTTGTAACGCCAGCATCTACATAGCGCGAAGCCGATGTTGCTAACTGGCTGTCTGGCTAGTCTCGGAACACATCGGGGCGCGTCGGGCCTCGATCCCACTACTAGCGCTATCCCCCCACTCCGTAGCTGCGGCTATATAAGCCCGGACACTAGTCCGGCGAGCACCTTTTCCTTCCCATCCGCCTCCAGCCCAACTAGCTGAGGCGTACTGAGCCTTCCCGCTATACGGCGTACTGAGCCGTTCCCAAGACGTATTGAGCCGGTCTTTCTCGAAGCGTACTGAGCCTTCTCGCTATATGGCGTACTGAGCCGTTCCCAAAGCGTATTGAGTCGGTCTTACCTGAGGCGTACTGTGCCTTCCCGCTATACGGCGTACTGAACCGTTCCTAAGACGTATTGAGCCGAACGTTCCCTCACTATCTACTCCACCGGCGATACCGCGTCGGCCCCGAGTCACCGCGTGGGAACCGTATGGAAAGATTTTCTCCAAGACTTACGGTTCTTATTATCTCCCCACCGGATTACGGATTCAACTCGAAGACGCTGTCCGAGACCGAACTCAAGGGGCAGATGAACCATTCCGTCCATACGTCACAGCTCTCCGTACACTGATGCGTTGTTTCGGAGGAATGAGCGAGAAAAGTCAGTTAGAATACGAAGAAATCCGACGACAGCAATCAGTTTTCCGACCACCACCCTCTGCTGCCCAGTCACTTATGCCGGAGACAGCTTATCGGAGCCAGCCGTCGTTGAGAACCCAAACTCCACGCACCTCTATTAACGTGGTCTAACAGCGGAATGAATGCTGTTGGAGATGCAGGCAGAGAGGACATACCCGCCAAGACTGCCGCAGACCCGGCAAAATATTTTGCTCATATTGTGGTACAGCTGACACGCTTACCAAAAATTGCCGTTGCCACCGGCCGGGAAACGCGTTGGCGGGCAGAGGTACCGCTACCGACCGACTGCCGAAGGCCATCGCCCAGAAGGGAGCAATCAACAGACCGACTCGCGACCGCATGTTCCCATAACGTTGTGCGGCGTAATCGTTAACGCGCTGGTAGACACTGGCTCAGTGGTGTCATATATCAGTGGCACAACCGCCGCGCGCTGCCAGAAAAAGGGATACGTTCTGAACAACGAGGATACCAACGCACGATTAGCTGACGGCACCGAGGTTCAAATAGCAGGACATATGACTCTACGGGTTGAGATCGCCGGCCAGAAGACACGCCACTCATTTCTTGTTATGGAGACCCTCGAATCCGCCGTTATACTTGGAGTCGACATATTAAGCCAGATAACTCTCGAGTGCCGTATTGGAGCACAATTCCGTGTTGTCACCGGCCCTCACGTATCTAGCATGAGCCCAGGATTACAAACTATTTTCTATAACAAGAACTACCGCGGTTTAAACAGCTCCAAGGAACCAAGCACCTGGTCGAACATAAAATCCGCTTGGTAAACCCCGAACCGATCAAACAGCGTTACCGACCGCGCAACCCCGCTATGCAGGTGATTATCGACAAAGAGGTAGATGAAATGCTACGGCAAGGAATCATCGAACCGTCCGAAAGCCCCTAGAGCTCACCGGTTGTAATTGTGCGGAAGAAAGACGGAAAATCGCGCTTTTGTATTGACTTCCGCAAAGTAAATTCTGTCACCCAGAAAGACGCTTACCCTTTACCACAGATAAACGCCACTCTAGATAAGCTTCGCGGGGCGCGATATTTATCTACGATCGACTTAAACAGCGGTTTTTGCAAATTTCACTCTCTCCCGACAGCAAGCCGATAACGGTGTTCACCGTGCCCGGACTCATGCAATTCTGAGTGATGCCTTTCGGATTGCAACCTTCCAGCGCCTACTCGACCGAATTATAAGTCCAGAAATAGAGTCTTTCGCCCTAGCCTACCTGGATGATATCGTCGTAGCCAGCCGCTCGTTCGAGGAGCATCTTCAACATCTCGCCGAAGTCTTTCGACGTCTTCGCGCCGCAAACTTCCGCATCAATCCCGATAAATGCCAGTTCTGTCGGGGGCATCTTCAATACCTGGGCCACGTTATTAACCGCGACGGCATCAGTACCGACTCAGCGAAAGTGAGCGCTATCACAGCATTGACACCATCCACCAACCTGAGACAACTGCGGCAATTCCTAGGCATGGTCTCCTGGTATAGGCGATTCATAGCTAATTTCTCCGACCAGGCCCGCCCACTTACAAAACTTCTCCAAAAGAGGACGAGCAACAGACCGTGTATGAAGAACTCTGCTGAAAACTTACCGAAGCTTCCGTTTTACTTGCCCCGATTTCACCAGAAAGTTTGCCCTTCAGACCGATGCGAGTAACGAAGGGTTAGCCGCCGTATTGACCCAAGAAGACGACCGGCATGAAAAAGTAATAGCATACGCCAGCCGCACGCTTAACGGAGCTGAGCGTAACTATTCCGTAACCGAAAAAGAATGTCTGGCGGTGGTTTGAGGAATCCGAAAGATGCGACCGTACCTAGAGGGATATAAATTCACCGTAATCACGAATCACCAGTCGCTCAAGTGGCTCCAGCGGATCGATAACCCTTCCGGACGACTAGCTCGATGGGCGCTGGAACTCCAACAGTACGACTACGTCATTATGTACCGTAAGGGGACGCTCAACCGAGTTGCGGACACCCTTTCACGGCAACCCGAACCAACTGCCGTAAGCGCCGCCCGACCAGCCGAACGTTGCAAGTGGTACGACCGACAAATGGCCGCTGTTCAGCAAAATGCAGCCAATAATCCAGAATATTGCATTCGCAGCGGGAATCTATACCGCCATATCCTGCATACATTAAATTTTTACGAGACGGCTACAGACGAAAACTGGAAGCTGTGCATACCCGCCTATCAGCGTATCCAAATACTAAAAAAAGCACATGACGACCCAACGGCAAGACATCTCGGCATCGCTAAGACTATAACCCGCCTTGCACCACATTATTACTGGCCGGGAATGTTCCAGGATGCCGCTAAATATGTACGCCACTGCCAAAGCTGTTTGTCGCATAAAACATCGCAACAACAACCCGCGGGGCGAATGTATGCAACGCCAGTCGAGCAACCCTGGGAGTCGGTCTCGTATGACTTGATTGGACCTTTACCGCGATCCAAACAAGGACACGTATGGCTCGCCAAGATAAATTTTCAAAATTTATTGAATTACAACCGATACGCAAGGCAAGCGCTGGAGCGATATGCTACGCACTCCGAACCCGAATCCTGCTGCGATACGGCCGACCGAAGACCGTGATCAGTGATAACGGCAAGCAATTCCGAAGCAAGGAATTTGAGGACCTCCTTCGTAAAGCCGGCGTAACACACCGATTGACCCCACCGTATACACCCCAGTGCAACCCAGTCAAGCGGACCAACAAAGTCATCAAAACAATGATATCCCAATACATTACCAAGTCACACCGAACGTGGGATGAACATCTTCCAGAACTCGCGTTTTCGTTTAACACAGCGGACCATGAATCGACGGGCTATTCACCAGCCTACCTCCTCTACGGTCGGAAACCGCCGACACCTGGTAGCATGCAGGTAGAGAACCAACAACCGTCACAAGAGACCAGATTCCGTACATTACAGGAAGCGAATCAACCTTGCCCGAGCTTTTCAAAATCAACAACGCTATTACAATCTACGCCACCGTGATTGGCGTCCCTCTATCGGAGAATAAGTGATGAAGAAAGAACACCATTTATCCGACAAAAGGCAAGGCTTTAACGCAAAGCTAGCTCCCGTTTATTCTGGCCCGTATAGAGTGCACCGCATCCTCTCACCAGTAATAGTTGATTTGCGAACTACCGAAGGGCGCTACCTAAGCCATATACTTGTAAGCGAACTGAAACCATGTGGAGAGGGGAGCAGTCGCCAGGGTGGGGGTGACGAGCCTGCAGCGCGTCACGCTGCATCAGTCAGTAATCCGCACCATGTCAGCGAGCACAGACACACTGGACGCCGCGCTACAGGAGATGCTACAGTGGCTCGACGATCCCGTAGTAGCCATGAAGCAGCCACCAGCCCTCGCACAGCAGGTAGTAGTGGGCGAAAGAAAACCAGAACCGGCTCTAGCACCGCGGCACCAAGAGCCTGTCCCAATGCCAAGCGAGAGGCAGGCAGCCGCCGACAGCTGCCCGGCTTGGGAACGCCACCCGACTCGCCCCCGCAAACCGCCGACACAAAACCGACCACCGGCCATCATAGTTCCGCCATTAATGGGGCCACTGAAGCACACTACTGCGAACGGCAGTGGCAAGAAGGCCATTTTGATACCAGCCATGCCATTAGCGTCTCCAAGCAGCCGCAAGACCCGCACCAGCCAGCCGAGAGTGCAACCACCCGGACAATCCGGCGATTGTGCGAGGCCCGCAAGCGGGAACTCAGGATGGTGAAACCAGCGGCACACCGGACGTGCCACACTCGCCATCCACATCGGATAGACGCACCGCCACACCGACACCGGACCCATGCCGCGAGAGACCCATGGGCAGAGCCATTGCGGCTATAACCTCGCCAACAAGGTCGGTCATGCGCCCTTCAAGGGGAGACTGTCTTAGATCGTCACGGCCGGAGACCCTGAGGATCACCCTACCAGACAATACAACGACAGGGCAGCCGACGCTACCGGGTGCAGCGCGCCCATGGGACATACCTACATACTTACTTTTACCAAAGATGGCGTCCAACGTGAGTATGAGATCATTACGCGTGAACGTTTCACGCTCCGAAAGAAAGGGGGAATGTAACGCTAGTCTCGAAACACATCGGGGCGCGTCGGGCCCCGATCCCACTACTAGCGCTATCCCCCCACTCCGTAGCTGCGGCTATATAAGCCCGGACACTAGTCCGGCGAGCACCTTTTCCTTCCCATCCGCCTCCAGCCCAACTAGCTGAGGCGTACTGAGCCTTCCCGCTATACGGCGTACTGAGCTGTTCCCAAGGCGTACTGAGCCTTCCCGCTATACGGCGTACTGAGCCGTTCCCAAGGCGTATTGAGCCGGTCTTTCCCGAAGCGTACTGAGCCTTCCCGCTATACGGCGTACTGAGCGGTTCCCAAGGCGTATTGAGCCGTTCCCAAGGCGTATTGAACCGGTCTTTCCTGAAGCGTACTGAGCCTTCCCGCTATACGGCGTACTGAGCCATTCTTAAGGCGTACTGAGCCGGTCGTTCCCAAGGCGTACTGAGCCGGTCTTTCCCGAAGCGTACAGAGCCTTCTCACTATACGGCGTACTGAGCCGTTCCCAAGGCGTATTGAACCGGTCTTACCTGAAGCGTACTGAGCCTTCCCGCTATACGGCGTACTGAGTCGTTCCCAAGGCGTATTGAGCCGGTCTTTCCTGAAGCGTACTGAGCCTTCCCGCTATACGGCGTACTGAGCCATTCTTAAGGCGTACTGAGCCGGTCGTTCCCAAGGCGTACTGAGCCGGTCTTTCCCGAAGCGTACAGAGCCTTCTCACTATACGGCGTACTGAGCCGTTCCCAAGGCGTATTGAACCGGTCTTACCTGAAGCGTACTGAGCCTTCCCGCTATACGGCGTACTGAGCCATTCTTAAGGCGTACTGAGCCGGTCGTTCCCAAGGCGTACTGAGCCGGTCTTTCCCGAAGCGTACAGAGCCTTCTCACTATACGGCGTACTGAGCCGTTCCCAAGGCGTATTGAACCGGTCTTACCTGAAGCGTACTGAGCCTTCCCGCTATACGGCGTACTGAGCCATTCTTAAGGCGTACTGAGCCGGTCGTTCCCAAGGCGTACTGAGCCGGTCTTTCCCGAAGCGTACAGAGCCTTCTCACTATACGGCGTACTGAGCCGTTCCCAAGGCGTATTGAACCGGTCTTACCTGAAGCGTACTGAGCCTTCCCGCTATACGGCGTACTGAGTCGTTCCCAAGGCGTATTGAGCCGGTCTTTCCTGAAGCGTACTGAGCCTTCCCGCTATACGGCGTACTGAGCCATTCTTAAGGCGTACTGAGCCGGTCGTTCCCAAGGCGTACTGAGCCGGTCTTTCCCGAAGCGTACAGAGCCTTCTCACTATACGGCGTACTGAGCCGTTCCCAAGGCGTATTGAACCGGTCTTACCTGAAGCGTACTGAGCCTTCCCGCTATACGGCGTACTGAGCCATTCTTAAGGCGTACTGAGCCGGTCGTTCCCAAGGCGTACTGAGCCGGTCTTTCCCGAAGCGTACAGAGCCTTCTCACTATACGGCGTACTGAGCCGTTCCCAAGGCGTATTGAACCGGTCTTACCTGAAGCGTACTGAGCCTTCCCGCTATACGGCGTACTGAGCCATTCTTAAGGCGTACTGAGCCGGTCGTTCCCAAGGCGTACTGAGCCGGTCTTTCCCGAAGCGTACAGAGCCTTCTCACTATACGGCGTACTGAGCCGTTCCCAAGGCGTATTGAACCGGTCTTACCTGAAGCGTACTGAGCCTTCCCGCTATACGGCGTACTGAGCCATTCTTAAGGCGTACTGAGCCGGTCGTTCCCAAGGCGTACTGAGCCGGTCTTTCCCGAAGCGTACAGAGCCTTCTCACTATACGGCGTACTGAGCCGTTCCCAAGGCGTTCTGAGCCGGTCTTACCTGAGGCGTACTGAGCCGGTCTTTCCCGAGGCGTACTGAGCCTTCTCGCTATACGGAGTACTGAGCCGTTCCCAAGTCGTACTGAGCCGGTCTTTCCCGAGGCGTACTGAGCCTTTCCGTTATACGGTGTACTGAGCCGTGTCTAAGGCGTATTGAGCCGAACGTTCCCTCACTATCTGCTCCACCGGAGATACCGCGTCGGCTCTGAGTCGCCGAGTGGGAACCGTATCGCGTTCGTCAACACCCGAGTACAGCACGGCAAGGTGCGCCATTAGCTCTATCGCGAACGCGTACTATCGTATCCGGGACCGTAACCGCAGCCTCGCCGTATCACCGTGTCTGCTTTGTTGCAGGTTGCCCCAGCCCGGAGAACTAGCTTCGGCAGCCGCCAAACGCTAAACGGCCATCCTCATTTTTTATATTGTTATACAATAAATTGTATTTATTTTCAATAAGACAGAATATATATTTATTTATATTTTGGGTTGAACCAGAAGTGTTTGCTTATTCCTCTAGTACCAGTCCCGCCTGACTCCCATCCTCGCTCCTGAACCCTGGTAACTCTGAGCACCCGACCAGCGGAGAATGAGAGACGTTACACCTTGTAAGAAAAAAAATTAAATTTCGAAATATTTCCAAATTATTAAAGTTATTGTGTTATTTTTGATAAAACTAAAAGAAATTTATATTTTAAATATTTATTGAATTCTAATTTTTCCGAAACAGTTTCTTTTATATACTTTTCACTATCTATATAAATGATTATTCCTACTATTTATATTAACTGAAATTAGGTAAGGAAAATAAGCCGATTATTAATTATTTTTTATTTATTTTTAACTTTGAATAACAAAATACAGTTTAGTAGTATTATATTTACAAAATAAGATATATTTTAAAATTATGTACAAATACTCAATAGTCTACACTGTTTGGTAGGCCTTAATATGTTTCGATAACTGACACGAAAATACTATTCCAAGAAGCTGAAAAAAAGATTCATTATAAATATTGAATTATGTTCATTTATAAATATAAATAAATATTAATAAGAGAGGAGGGCAACCGGCGTATTACAGTTTACATTTAATTGTTTATACCAGGCAGTCTGCGGATTTATAATCACTTGACTAAATGCAATGCTGTCACCGCGTATTTTCAATCGTATATTATTCAATATAATACCACAATAACAACTATAGTTTTCTATACTGTGATAATACTATTACCGACCGAGACGAAATCTAGTTAGGCAACCAAAGATGTACGAGAGCGTTTTTGTACGTGTATCACACAATTTTTTTTTCGAATTTGTAAAAATGAAATTTAAAGTGCATTAAAGAAATAGAATACTATTATTATTTTATTAGTAAGATTATTGTAGTGACCTGTATCATTTAATTTCATTAAATTGTAAACAAATAAAATATGAAAATAACTTGATAACTGTCGGTGTGTTGGTTCCTTTTTTACTTTTTGCGGACAAATAGTAGTTCTCATACTTGTACGAAAAGAAATCACCTAGCAATGAGAACAAATATTAATGCCACCAAAAAAAGTCAGTGTTAGCGAATAAAATAGTTTTTTATGCAACTTGTGCAAATTAAATGTTTTTTAGTCGAGTGCGGTTTAACTTTAAATTATAGCATCTGTCTTTAGCAATTTCATTGGTTGACTGATTTTAAAAAGACATTCCATTTATTCCTAATAATATTTTTTTCATTCATAAACAGAAAAATTTGTATATAAACATAGTTTAGCTATACAATGCTTTCTAAATTCTTAAAATTTTAAAGAAATTCCTAGAATTTGCCAACACTGATTTGAGTTAAAATCTTAGTGTGCCTTTGATTGCTGACCGCTGGTTTAGGTGACGAAAATCAATTGATTTTATTTAAGAGTACAAAAAAATTATTTGTCAAACTAGAGAGGAAAGCATATCTTTTTACCACTCATTGGCTCTATGGATTGCGGTACTTTGTATATCATAGGGACTTTAACCAGTAGAGTTCGACGCGCCACTTTGCAGGAAAAAATGAAAACTATTGCCTTATACATGTTATGCTAGTGTAAATGACTATTGATACAGGTAATGCAATATTTTGTTTGACATTAACAATCTATTCAACAAGTTGACAACTGATTGGCTCGCGGCTCTTGTATCAGTAATAGTTAAATTAAACAAGAAAACCGCCATGCCGTAATTATTTCATTATAATTATTCAAAATTTCCAGGATCTGTGGATCCGAATGAGTGATATTGCTTTTAAATATTTATTTAGATATTTGAACCCACGGTATTTCGTATATTTGATTTACGCAGTCACTCGAGTGGACATTGTTGCGAAACTACCGTATGTGGAAATATGCCTGGAGGGTTATTCTAATTCAGATAGTGGTAGCGAAGCTTCGCTATGCGACTTGAGGTCATCTATTGGTCTTGAAAGGAACATCGCATATGACGTCATAGATTAGCGGGATGTCGCTAGGCATAGCGAAAGCCACAGTGGTCCCGCTATGATCATAACGCTTCGCTATCGGCTATTTTTGTGATTTTATGATATTATACAGAAGTGAGAGTATACGATTTAATTACTTTTATAAACAGTAGTTTAATGATAAGAATTGTTTATGATACTATCTTTTATTTCATAATAATTTTAGATTATGGCTCATCATTTCGTTGCTGTATTTGGCCGTATAGATGCTTGAAGAAGAAGAAAAACTAGAAGGAAATCGATAATAATCGATATTATCGATTTCCAAACGATATACAAACTATTCTTATCATTAAACTACTGTTTATAAAATTAATTAAATCGTACACTCTCACTTCCGTATAAATATAGAAATTAAAAATTAGCTTCTGTCAAAACATGTTCAAAACAATATCATAAAATCACAAAAATGAACGATAGCGAAGCGTTATGCTCATAGCGGGACCTCTGTGGCTTTCGCTATGCCTAGCGACATCCCGCTAATCTATGACGTCATATGCGTTGTTCCTTTCAAGACCAATAGATGGCTTCAAGTTGCATAGCGAAGCTTCGCTACCGCTATCTGAATTAGAATAACCCTCCTGGGCCCTTATATGTAAAGTGAAAACGAATCCAATTCGTATCGAATAAAAAATTCAGTTCGATATTACTAGGTCGCCTTTTGCTCAGTATTTCGTACGGAAATGCTATCCGAGTGCTCGAGACTATATGAATAAGATATTCGGAATCGATTAGGCATTGTTACAAACAACTGTTTACAAAGAAGTGATGGGGAGCTTCTGTGATAAGAATTGAATACTGAAGGCAACAAGAATCTAAAGGCTCAATATAATGTCATAAATAATGGGGGCAAATAAACAATAATGTGATATTACCTGAACAAATGCTATACCCAAACCTACGCCACCTATCGTAACTGCATGAGAAGAAACGAAGTCACCGAAAGCGGAAACACAGCCATTTGTATAAATCTGAGCAGAATTCACGGAACATGAAAAATTTCCCACAATTCCAACTGTGTCACAACATGACAAGGGAAGCCATCCTTCAGTAGTAGCATTCAAATTTAAGAAGTCCTTCCAGTTATCCTTGCTTTGAACTCCACAACATTTAAACTAAAACAAATTAAGTATTATATAAAAATTCAATACTATTCCTTTTTATTTATATATCTACTGTAATAACACAACTATACCTCAAAATTTTACAATAATTACTGAGCATCGAAAAGTGATTTAAAGTACTCAAATATATTTTTTTCCTACGACCACTGTTAAAAATAGTTCTTTTAACGGTTGCTTAGCAAGTTAAAAATAACAGTTTATAACAAAGGGAATACTTTTAAATCGTCGTCATTGACAACGAATTAAAAGTAAAAAACAAATTTACTTTTAACACTTATGTTAAAAAGGAACTAAATCTAGTTACATTTAGTGTTAAAAATATAACTAAATATAGTTATATTTAGTGTTCATTGTTCATAAGTAAATGTACTTTCATTTCATATAAGGTAACTAATAAACAATTTTCAGTTATTCATAACAAATACATCATGACCTGTCACAAATGTCATTCTATAATGCTTAGTTTTTATTTACTAATACATAACTAGGGTCGTAGGAAAAATAGTGTATGATATTTGTGTTAAAAGTGATTTTATTTCGTTCGTGGGGTTTATTACACTCGGCTTCGCCTCGTTTCATAAACTTCTCCACTCACTCATAAAATGTCACTTTTAACACTTATATCATAAATAACTATTATATTTTGCGTTAACAATTGCCCTATTGTTATATCGAAAACTATTTATGATATAGGATACTAACGAATGCTCAGCTATGCTGAGCGTTCCCTAGGCCTCCGGCCTCAAGCTAGCTCTTGTCGAATGCTTTTATTTGATGCCAAACACGATATACTTCTAACAACATATTGCAGAAAACAAAAGCCGGTCGACGTGGACCATTTTTTTCAATTCTAAACGCCAATCATCATCGAGACCTTTCATTTGATACCAAACACTGTATACTTCTGACAACTTTTTGCAAAAACAAAACCTGATCGACATGGACCATTTTTGTTAATTCTGCACGCCAGCTCTCATCGAGACCTAACATTTGATAGCAAAAATGACATACTTCTGCCAACTTTTCGCAAAAAAAAAAAAAAAAAACAAAAGCAGAGCTACATGAATTTTTTTTGTCATGTCAGCCCTTATCAAATGCTTTCATTTGATACTAAGCACGACATTCTTTTGACAACTTTTAGCAAAAAAGGAAAGCCGAGCTACATGGAAAATTTTTGACATTACTGCAAGGCCATACCTTGCCTAGTGCTTTCATTTAATACCAAACACAACATACTTCTGACAAATTTTAGCAAAAAACAAAAGCTGAGCAACATGGAAATTTTTTAACATTACTGCAAGCCAGCACTTCTTAAGTGCTTTCATTTGATACTAAACACGACATACTTTTGACAACGTTTAATAAGAAATCAGCATGGATAAATTATGAACAGTTATGCATGCTCATGGGAATCATTTTCTTGTGATATCGAACGCGGCTACTTCTGATAAATCTTTGAAAGAAACAATTTGAATGTGTACTTTCAAGTTGCATAGCCAACCACAAGTAATAATTTCTTTTAGTTATTTGTTCTATCAAGATATTGTGCTGTCACCATTACAGTTTCCTGTAATGTCCATGTTTTATGTAAAAAGTTGTCGGAAATATGTCGTGTTTGATATCAAATGAAAGCACTGAACAAGAATTGGCTTTCAGATATGACAAAAATTCCATATCGATCGGTTTTTGTTTTCTGCATTATATTTCTGCAGTAAGTTGTCAGATATATGTCGTGTTTGGTATTAAATGAAAGTATTCGACAACTGCTAGTTTGCAGAAATTAAATTAGCGGTTAGCTGTAACTTTCACTGATGCCGGAGGCCTAGGGAATACTCGGTGAAGCCGAGAATTCGCTAGTCCTATATACTAAAAAGGCTCAGTAATATATATTTATTTTAATCAAAATGAGGATCGCCAATAAATGGAGGAGGATTACATTCTGAATAATTGCAGCAATTAAGATATACTATGCATGAAGTTATAAGAACGTAAAGTGGAATAGTGCCTTTTCATAGTGTCATATATTTACTGTAACTGGTTTTTCTATAAATAAATAAAAATCTTTAAATCAAAACATCGCAGTGTATCTATCCAATTTAAGAAGAAGCTGTCATCTGTCATTTTTGTGACAGATGACAAATCAGTGTTTAAAATTTAAACATTCATAACGTTTTAACGAAAAAAGATGTTAATAATCTGAAAACATTCTTATAAATTATGAGAGTGAGAAAATGTTTCAGTTATAATTCAAGTGTCTAACATAACATATTTAAAAATTTTAATTTTTGATGTTTCAATTTATTTGACATTCAATATTGCCAAATGTGTTATAAAATAACTAAATAAATCAAATATTCCTAAATAAACTAAACTGCAGATAGTAGTTTAGAAATCCGCGAAAAAATCGTACCATACGTGGCACTAGTATCTTTATTGTGATCTGTTCGATTTTCCAAGTTTTTCACCTTAAACATCCGTTATAACAAAGTGATATACCGATTATGAAAATATAAAATTTCCTCATTACTTTGATTTTTTTGGGGGATATTTATTCATAAATTAAAAAATAAACTGCAATTTTATTCCAATCAATGTTGCCAAATGTGTCATATAGTAATTAAATAAAAACAAAAAATTAACTAAACTGAAGACTATGGTATATTTGGGTTGTCATTATTATTTCATAAATTTAAAAATAAGCTATTTCATTCAAATCAGTGTTACCAAAATAGTTCTAATATTGACAAAATACAAATTGATCGGCTTTTGTTTTCTTGCATAGAGGCATCAAAAATAGTCGTGTTTGATATCAATCGAAAGAGTTTCAGGCATGCATGAGTATTAAAAAATTTAACGACGTAAAAGAAGTATGGATTTTGTACAAATATTAGTGAAGATATTTACCAGAGGGCGAAATCGGTAGGCGTTGTAATAAACTCCAATCATTTCATCCATTCAACAACCAACTCGTGTCAAAAAAATGTATCTCTAATTACTTACTGTTCTTTGCAAAAAATCAATTGTATGTCGACTTTCTTCATTTCTATTATAAGTGGCCATTGTATTATTCAAGTTATTTATAAGTATTTCTTCAGTATTGTCTCTCAGTACATAACCACTAATTCCTGCTGCTAATTCAAAAATGAATACCATAATCAATAAGGTTGTGAACTGCAAAAAAAAAAACATTTATAACAAGCACAATAAAACAAAGGTAACAATATAAATTATTATATATTATCTACAACTAATATTTTTTTTGCTCCTGTATAAATTATTTCAATTTTTTCGATTAATTGTAGCAGTCATGTATCAGGACAGTGAAATATGACAGCTAATGACATAGCATTTGTTATTGTGTATTTTTATGGTGTCTTTTTCTAAAATATTTACGCCTTTTTCGGAATTTACAGGAATAGAAAAAGAATAGTATTACACTTGGGATTATGACCATTATTTACTTAGATGATTTCATTTTCGCGAATAATCACTATCATAATCCCTTATACAATCCTATGTACTAATGGCCGGTTGCACCGTTGTTACTTCAATTTTAAGTTTTCAAACGGACAATATCACATCGGAGTGAAATGTCAAATGAACTATTTGACATCGCTGTCAAAATATATCGCTGTCAAAATATTATTAGATTTCTTTTGTTTAAAGTCAGTCTGGCACGGGACTTACTTAAACTTGTCCAGTATCGTTTAAAAGTGTAGTGCGCATCTTTTTCGCGAAGTTTAAGTACAAGAAAATAGAAAAAATTCTAATTTCTTGTCCTAAAATAAGTAATAAATTTAGTTTCCTATTTTACACGATATTTTATATCATCTTGTCCTGAATTTAGTACGAGATTACAGTTCTGTGACTGACTGGCTTAAGTGTTGTTAAACACTTAAACCTTGTTGGTACAACTGGGCATTAAAGGCTAATGCCCGGTTGCACAAAGATTAATCAAATCTCTCATCATCTAACTGTTAATCAAAAATCAAATCAAAATCGGGTTGCAGAAAAAAAAATAACCTCTAATCAAGCTCCGATTATGTGATGATAGATTAATTGGTAGTGAAGCTGGCAACGTCGCAAAAAAGTCTGCGCATACTCATGTGCTATCGTTCTTAACCTCAAACTTGTATCGTCAGAGACATCTGTATCTTGCACAGGTATCTTGCGATTGTCAGAGAAAAAGAAATAATAGTATTTTTTAACAGCTTTTCTGTTTTTCAAAGCCTGTAAGTATTTTATTTAAATCTTTACAAGTTCTAGTAAGTTTAGAAACTCTAATGATTTTAGAAAAATGGACGTAAAAAGAAAAAATTATAGTGAAAATGAAAAACAAATATTAATGTCCCTTGTTGGAAAGTAAGTATTTTCTTTTAAATAACGTATCTTATTTGTTGATCACCAACATATCTTTCGGTTGGCTTATTTCCCTTAATTGTCTCCTGTCCTATCATGTAATATCCTAATATCCATCCTTTTAATGTTACTTTCAGATATAAATCAATAATTGAAAATAAATCGACCAAGCAATTATATGTCGACAAAAAAAAAGAAACTTGGGAATTAATTAGATCTACGTATAACTCTTCTGCCGATTCAGGCCCAAGAACTGCTAAGCAATTAAAAATTTTGTATGAAAATTTAAAGAGAGAAATTAGAAAAAATGTTGCTGCAGAACATGTATGTTTTTAACTTATTGGACTAATCTAAGTTTTAAATTTTATTCTTAAATTTTTTTATTATGTCGCTGATACTCGTTCTCTGACGTTGATTAAAATTTTTATTCAAATATTATAAATTGTTTTTTATTACTTGTAGCAAGAAAAATATATAGAGAAAATACAAGCTGTAAAAGCAGCGAAATCTGCTGCAGCAGATTTCAAGGTATTTATAATATTATCATTTGTATTCGAATTTTAATTACTTCATTTTGATTTGACAATTAAAGAAAGACATATTTAAAACTGGAGGAGGCCCTTCCTCTTGTTCCATTAGTAATGAGCAAGAGCTATTGTTAGTAGAATTACAAGAACAAGTTCAGCCCCTCGAGAATTTTTTTGACAGTGCTGCTGAATATATGAGTAATATTTGCACGTTTATTATTTAATTTTTCGACTGATTTATTATTTGTTAATAGTGCAAGATATTCCTATTATTATGGAAGAAAATCAGGTCCCTAACCAGACCCCAACCCAAATAGAGCCAGTCCTAACTCCTGAACCAGAACCTGTACATGAACCAAGGAAAAAAATTAAAAAAACCCATAAAAAAAACAAACTTTCTGCTGAACAGTACAGGAGATTGTATTTCAGACAAAAATATTTAAATGCTCTAAAAGAGGGCAAAGAGCAAGCAATAATAAGAAACTTGTCAATAAAAAAGTTAAAATTAGAAATTAAAAAATTAGAACAGTAATTTGTTAGTTTATTTTGAGTTTTATTAAAACTAAGTTAATATGCATTGAATTATCTATTAAAAACAGTAGCAATAACAGCATTTCTAACTGCATTGTTATTGTTATTTTCAACAACAAAATTTTCTACTTCCTCCTCGTATATCTCGGGTGCATCTTCAATTACATCATTTTGTATTTTACAGATGTTGTGTAGTACTCCACAAGCAACTATTACTTCTGGAATAGTTTCCATTTGTAGTCGTAAACCTGATTGTAAACATGGAAATCTTCTCTTTAGTACTCCAAAATACCTTTCAATAGGATTTCTTGTAGCAATGTGGGCTCGATTATAAGCTTCTTCATGTGGACCAGCAGGATGAAGCAGTGGAGTTAAAAGATAATTTTTGCATGGATACCCACTATCGCCGAGTAAAAATCCATTTCCGTAAATACCCATGGAGAATTCAGCAGGAAGAGGGGAATCATTAAAAATGGTACTATCATGCACTGATCCCGGCCACCTAGCTATTATATGTAGTAATTTCAGGTTACTGTCGCAAACTGCTTGGACATTAATGCTAAAGTAACCCTTTCTATTGCGAAATAGCTCTGCTCGGTAGCCACCAGGGGACTGGATCTTAATATGGGTGCAATCCACTGCACCAACAACACGGGGGAAATTGGCAATTTTATAGAACCCAGCTTTAACTTGTGCCAGTTCAGCTTCTGTTGTGGGCATCTTTATATATTCCCTTGATAGTGATGCGATTTCACGGGTAACTCTTTTTATAATGCGACATACAGTCGATTTGTGCACATGTATGTGATCTCCTATCACAAACTGATATGCACCAGTAGCATAAAAACGAAGACAAATGAAGATTTGGTTACACGCATCGATTGATTTATTTCTCTCGGTGGTGGGTTCTAATCTTGCACCAAACATATGCATTAAGCTTGTAACAGTCTGTTTTGTTAATCGGAAACGATCTTTAAATTCTTGTTCGTCAAATATCTCATATGGATTTGTTCTGTCCCTGAGGTGTCGAATTCTACGAGGTACGGGTTCATTTTCTATATCGGAAAGATCCGACAAATCTGACTCCATTTTCCTTTTGTACGAAATTGTTTATATAAAATAAAAATTTGTTGAATATTGTTAACAAAATCAAAATCACTCAAAGAACAAATAAAAACGCAAGTATGAAAACGAACACTATTAACTAATAACCAAAATAGAAAAACCTAGAATAATGCACTATGAATTTATAAACTTAAACGAAGAACACAAGAAACACAAATAATTGTTACTAATTATATATAAATGCGAAATAGAAATTATACGAAACTAAAATGTCAAATTGATTAGTTGATAATTGGTCACTCATCTCTCATTACAATAATCATCCGTTAACGGAGTCGTGATGATCAGTTAATCGAGAGTTGACGTTTGTGCAACCCAAAATATAGATGATGGTTTGTTAACGGACCGTTAACGGTTCATCACCATCACACTCTGTTATCTATTGATTAAACTTTGATTATCCGTTGATGAAAGGTTAACAACTGATTAACACACCGTTAACGGTTAATCAATTTTGATTAACGTTTCTGCAACCCGGCATTAGTCTTTTATATTTATTTTTCATTACGACAAATGGTAAAATATGAATGAGGCTACAGCTAAAATGTTTTCCTACTACATTGAATTTTGTGCTAATTCATAGGGTTTAATCCTACTTAATTTCCTAGATTTGTTTTATATTTTTACAACCATGTGTGGTTTTTATGTAAAATATATAAACTGTGCAAAATTGGTACTTTGAAACAATAGATGGAAGAGCACATTTCTATTTTCAGAAGAATGATACTCTTATCTGTCATATTTGTCAAGTCAGTATTTAAATTTGAAGCATTTATTACTTTATCCAACACAGTGTAATTATAACGATATAAGTATGCTGTTTTTAGATAAATAAAGTAGGTCATAAGTCACTAGTGAGCTAAATATATTAGCTCACTGTTTTTTGGTTCGTATCATAGTAACTACGTTATAAAACCTTCTCTACACTATTTTGTTCCTAAATGTCATTTCGAAATTCCATCTGTCAAAAATCTTATATGTATTTTTATATCAATGATTAAAATGTGTTGAATAAAATGTTGTATGGCACACGTGTGTTAATTACCTAAGTCACTTGAAAAAATACCACACTCGGCCTAGCGTGAGCCAAACTTTTCCCACATAACTTATGTGTAATGTAACACACTTGTACCATAAATAACTAATTTTAACGAAAGAAGATATCAAAAATCTGAAAGCATTGCTATATGTTATAAAAGTGAACAAATATTTCATTAAAAAATTAAGTGATGACAAGGCGTATTTAAAAAATAGTTATTTGTGTATCAAGGTTCTAAAAGTAATCTTTTTGGGCCGAAATCGAAGTTTGCAGCCGAGGCAAAGCCGAAGCTACAAATCAGATGAGGCCCAAAAATAACTTTTAGCCGAGGTGCACACAACATTTTTTAGGCGATTACAACAAGAAATTATGAATTTTCATTCAAAATCAATTTTTGACATCTGTCAAAATTTACTTTACGGCCGCATTTACTTTACGGCCGCATTTACCTTACGGCCGCATTTACTTTACGGCCGCTATTTTTACTCGCAAATTCATTACTTTTTCATTAATATTTGTAAAGGAATAGTTAAAATTTTACTTACATTTGTTATTATATTCTAAAATAATTAATCAAATTAATATGAACTATGTAAATCAATAATGAACAAACTAGCGGCCAAAAATTTTGACTTTGACAGATGTCAAATAGAAATTGATACTTTAAGGTTGCCAGCAGATACGAAAATCAACAATTTATGTACCAGCCGCCTAAAAAAATATTTTTTTAAGATTCATATGTCAATAGACAATGTTGCCAAATGTCAACACTATGGAAATGGAAATATCGATTGCCTTATCTTTTTTGAAGAAAAAATGAAAGCATTCGACTAGAGCTGGCTTGCATAAAAGAAATTATCCATCAATTGTAAATACTTCACTAACGTCGGAGGCCTGGGGAACGCTCGTTAGTAATAAAGTATTATGTATATGAAGCAAAACGACAGCAGCGCGCTCGTGTACTCAGGTTATTGGATGGAAGGCAACAAGTATGTTGATTAATAATTTTAATTAGGTGCTGCTCTCTATTACATATGATTATGTATTTGATTTACATTAAGTTGGTAAGACTAAAATAGTTCACTCTGTTGTTTTTCATGTTACAAGCTGTGTTATTCATATTATCACTGATTAATTATTAGTAAAAACTTAATCTATCAACAGGTTATGGGCCCAGGTTCAATTAAAAATAAAAAGTTTAAAAAGTAAAAGCCTATTAAGGAAAATATTTGAAGTGAAATAAAAAAGTAGTGAGTGGCGAAAACACATTTGCAAATATAAAAAACAAAAACAGAAAATATGGGGAAGTTTAGCGTATTTTTTTTATTTTATCATGATTGCCCTTAAAAGTGATATTCTACATTTTATTTCACCCAAAGATGTCTAGGTTTCTCAAAAAATGAAATTTTATACAAAAATGACGTCAGTCTGGCTCGCGGAGAACGTATCGTTTATCTTAACCAGCGCGCGCTGGGTTCCCATGGCAACAGAGAAGCCTATGGTGTAATGCCTCAAAATACAACCTACGTTAAAAAAGTCAGGTCTCACCATCCCTTCTGCGCAAGCGCATAACTCACTTGTGACGTCGGTGTGGCTTGGAGATAAATTATTAATTATAAATAATTAGCAATATAATTTTAACTTTCAGTTAAGTTATAATTATTCATATACTTACGACGAAAAGATATTTCACATGTAATTTCAATCACGCTAAACTTCCCCATAAGAAACTAATGTTGCCTATTATGAACTGCAAGAGTGCGAAAGAAATGTTCGATAAAAAGAAAAAATCTCGACAAGGCAGAGAAATAAAAATACCAAAAAGATTGCTAGATTATATTTTAGATTAGAAAATTCTGAATTTGCAAGAAGCTGTAAAAGGATCTGAAAAAAATAGAAAATTGCAATTGAAAAGCAAAATAAATATTTGTATCAAAACAATATTTGAATATATCAAGAAAAGAAAAAAGCAAAAAATAGAAAAATAAATATTGACCAGTAAATGGGTATTTCGTAAAAAGGACAACGGAAAATATAAATCAAGATTACTCATCGGTCGATTTCGATATTAAAACTGCTTTCCTATATAGTACATTGGACGAGGAAATTTACATGGAAATACCACAAGGATACAAAAATAAAGAAAACGCAAAGAAGGTTTTCTTAAAAAACTGTTATATAACTTAAGACGAGGAAATTTACATGGAAATACCACAACGATACAAAAATAAAGAAAACGCAAAGAAGGTTTTCTTAAAAAACTGTTATATAACTTAAAACAAGTGCTATTAAAATGAAATACAAAAATAGTTCTTTTCTAAGAAATAGCGGACTAATATTAAATATTAGTGAACAGTGTCGATGATGACACTTTTAATGAGCAATAATGAAAATGAAACAAAAAAGTTACTGAAAAAATTAGAAGACAATTTTGAATTTACAGTTATTAAAGATCCTAATACCATTTTTACGAATAGAAATTGAAAAAGATGAAAATTCGATTAAAATGAAGCAAGAGTAATATATAAGAACAACTTTAGAAAGGTTTAAAATGCAAAATGCAAAAACTGTAACTACACCAATAACATATAACACAAATAATGAAGAAAAATCAACAAAGATCAAGAATTTCTCTTATAGAGAAGGTACTGGAATTTAATAGATAAAACCAAAACAGGTTTATCATTTGCAGTCAATTTCCGCAGTCGAAAAATGGAAATTTATACCGATTAGGACATAGTAAATATGAAAAGAATATTACATTATTTGATATCTACAGCAATTGAAAGAATTGAATATCAGAAGGATTAAAATGAAGACAAACTCACAGTGTTCAGTGATTCCGATTTTTCGGGTGATGTTACATCTCGTAAAAGTAACAACATTCTGTGGTGGATCAATTTCATGGTGTTCGAGGAAAAAAAAGTCTATAGTATCACTGTCTACTACTGAGGCCGAATATATAACTAACAGTAGCTGGGAGTGATAATACTGTTTGAATACCTATACCATATTGTTTTCGCTTTTTGTTGGTCGTAGAAAAAATATACTGTACAACTCGAGTGGAATGCTCATATTCCATTCAGATGATACTTCATGCTCAAGGGATGTGAGCTTCATATCCACACTTGTTGTACATTGTACTATTGTTTTTCTATTCTCATAATTTATGCATAAATTATATTACAGTATGCCTACACTTAAGGCGATTCTCTTGTACTGCCTACATGCCATGAAATATGTTCTTAGATTTACACAGATTATGTTTTAGATTTACACTGATTATTTTTGTCTCAAATAAGTCAGCCTAATATTTTTTTTTACAATAAACTGCAAACCTTCCTTATGCCCGGTACAGAGAAATATTAATGTTATTGTTACTAATTAACGTGTTAACAAATTAATTTACAATTACAATAAACTGCAAACCTTCCTTATGCCCGGTACAGAGAGATATTAATGTTATTGTTACTAATTAACGTGTTAACAAATTATGAAAACGTACGAAAAGTCTGTTTTTATGGCAAATTACTATAACGAAATTTTTTTTAAAATAAATCCGTAACGGGGAAGATATATGATTAATAAACAATTAGCAACTTGAAATTCTATAATATATTTAATGAATACGTAGATATTTAAGTAAAACAAAATGTAAAAAACTAGTTCTATGTATCTCTATGAGATGGAGTTGCTATCTGTAATAACTGGGGCACTTTAGCTCCACCTTTATTTCTGTGGAGGGTAGAGGGGTACGAGATACCTGCCCCTAGCAATTCGAAAGGGGAATTAATTAGTCTGAGTGTTTCTTTTTTATTTTTGACACGAAGAAAGCTTTCAAATATACAAGATTTAAAAAATGACATATGAACTAATATGTCAGCTCTAAATATATAAAGTTAATATAAAGACATATTTTAGTTGTCTAGGTGAAACTTGTTTTCACAAGGCGTATATATTTAAACATTTATAAAGACGATTCCAAGTGGTATCTAATGAGATATTTTACACGAGCATGTAGACTTCCACTGCTAGATTCCTTTAAGTAATTTTGATAGTATGGAAGTTATTACTTATACGCGAAATTTGTATCATATAATCGAAATTAAATAGTATATTAGCCTGGCCCGAAGGATATGCTCAGAAATGTAACCTCTCTTTTTCGTACGGGTCTTCCATCTATTTCCAATGTACTTAAAATATCTGCGAAATTCACAGCCATTTCGAAAAACACAAGGGAAAACTTAAAATTAACTGAGCTTATAAATCTTATAGAAGAGTATGGAACAGTTTCATTATTTCCTAAATTTATATTTACTATTTGTTATTCTTTACCGTAATAGTCATGCAAAAGTTTTCTTTAACAGCACCACAGCAACCAAAGAAAGAGATTATAAAAATAATCATTCCAATAGCAACCAAAAATGCAGATGTAGACATATATCCGCTATTGGTCAGTAATTCCGAGTAGTTACCATAAATTCCATGTATTGTTGTTCCTACCGATATCAAAATGATACCAGTTATCTAAAAAAAATAAAAATATTAATTACCAAATATAATTTCATTACTTACAACACTTTAAAAATTTAAGTATTTTTGTTCTACATGGATATACATATTTATTTATTTTTTAAGTAAAATAACCATAAAAATACAATTCTGTAAGACTTTAATAATAAAAAAAGAAATCTTTAAAAGTACATCCAACTGTTAAGCTATGTATAGAACAAAATAAAATTGTTATGAAAACAAATTTTAAAATAAAATCAATCTAATGTAACTGTTGTAAGTTCTCATTGTAATCTAATCCGAAAACTAATGACAAGATAACCTTGAAATAAAATCCTCATAGGTGAAAGTATTTTGTTAGTTTTCTCAACCTGAGCAAATATTTCATTTTTTCCTGATAATTTAATTTGCGTTGTATCATTAAGTAAAAATAAATTGCAGGCAATATTTTCAGTGAAAACATATAGTCATATTACACAATTTTATTAATAATAATACATTTCACAAAAAATATGTAATTTCATAATAATTTGCAATATTTCAAAAATTTACTTACCACAAATAATAAATTGAAGATAAACAGTAAATACTTTATACAACGAGCACTCCAAGGTAACGTCATCATATTAAATTTTTCTCTTGGATAAAGCAAAAAAATATTTAAAAATACGTAAAAACTTTCGATTTTATCTCTGATGTGAATGTAATTATCTTCGCCTATATATACGTCTACAGGTCACAGTAGCAGCAAGTTGTGTACGTGTAACTGGATCCAAATACTTACTTATCAAGTTAAAAAATAGTGGGGGGTTACACTGTAGTGAAAATTAGTATGGTTACACTACATAACAAAATACGCATAATTTGGCAAAGTTCGAAATCGGCATTATCATTATATAATTTTTTATTTAATTAAAAATAATATACAATAGACGCTTAAAAATATATCACCAAGAATTAAAATTAAATTGATAAGAAGCATTTTTCTTCTTTTTTGCACTTGGTTCACCAGCTTCTTCCACTGTTTTTTCAATTCTATATTTAAAAAATATATTACAGATATTATTATTAAGATTAAGTAAATACTTACTGTGTTGTAATATTTGGATTAATATATTTTCCTACACCCTCTCTAAAAACTTGTAATGATTTTTGTGCTTCCATTTTCTTTTTTCTTAATGCTTCTTCATCACTAGCTCTCTTCATTTCTTCTAATCTTTCTTTTTGAAGCTAAATAATATTTTATCATTAATTACGAACAAAAAAGATCTTTCAATGTGATTATTTACTTGTTCATCTGCTTCTTGGTATGGATCAATAAAAATCTGGGTTTTAATTATAATAATATCCTCAATTGGTCTATCTTTGTTGTCAACTTCTATTCGTTCCATTTCGGAAAGAGTTTCCATACCTCCTACAACTCGTCCGAAAACAGTATGTTTATTATCAAGTTGTTTACAAGAGCGATATGTAATAAAGCTGAAATAAATGTGTAACACAATTATATAAAACAAAGCAAATGATTGAACATACAACTGAGAGCCGTTGGTATTTGGACCAGAATTTGCCATTGACAATATTCCTCGACCAGTATGTGACAAATTTGGTTTAAATTCATCTTCAAATTTATTGTTCCATATTGAAGTTCCTCCAGTTCCTTTTCCTGTTGGATCACCTCCTTGAATCTTAAGAATAAAATTATTAATAAAAATGATGAAATGAGGTCAACGGAATATTATGGATGTTCAAACGGAATGGGCCATCATAGATAACTATTTTATTTGAAAAAAATAGAAATACGGTTAAATGACTACAGATGCTATCTTTTAAGTAGGTAAAATTTAATTATATGAAAATCAAAACAATTGAATATCAAATAAGTGAGTTATATAGCAGTTTTTGTAAATGAATGCCACAAAAACATTTTTTAGTAATAATAAATCATTACGTTTGTCCCAGTTCAATTTTCATAGTGTAAAATATTGTATGAATCCATCTACTGGAATCATTTTTAAACCTAATTCTCAATGAAATACATTCGTCAGTAGTATGATTAAATGATTAAAGTTAGTCACAGTGATTAGCAAGTGACTACCACTTGATTTAACATGTAAAACCCTTCTAATCACCAACTAATCACAGTGACTAACTTTAATCATTTAATCATACTACCAACCATTTTTTTTAGAATTATGAACTGCACTCAATCATTCCAAATTTATTGATAGGTTACTGTCACGAAGTAAATTCTTTCTCTTAGAGCTGTTTATAGAATGCATTGAGAAATGAAGCAAGTAATTGAATTGTTTTATATTGCTTAAGTTTAAAATTTTGTGTTTATTCAAAAAACATTTAACAAATTAAACAGATCCAAAATATAAAACACAAATTCATTATTTCAATTATAAATTCAATGGATTGAACGATTGATGATTTTCATATTTCTTAGAAACTTTAAGGCACGGTATGTTTTAATCTTACGTTTTCACACGCTTTTTAGTTTGTTGAATAAGGTTTATGATCCAGGTATGTGCAAAAAAAGCAATTCGAAGAGTCATATATTAATGTTGTCAACGTCAACAATTACATTTATTGAATTTTTAAAAGTGACAAAATATTTGTCACCCTTGTTCGCAAAACCACTGTTCCGTACTTTTGTTTCTAAAAATAAATAAATAAAGAATTGACGGTTTTTTACATATTTATGAAATAGTAGATTGTTTTACAAAAGAAAACAGGTAGTTTCCTAACGAGTGAAATAATTTTTAATTAATTTCAACAAGCTATGATAACACTTTTTGTTCGAGTAAATATATTCTAAGTGTGTTCATGTAAATAACCGTCTAAAAAAATTCATTAAGGATCGGTTACCTTAACTATTGGTTAATAGAAAACTATCGCATGGAAATAGTAAATAACGTATATTATTGACAATTTACGTTAATTTTTCGATGCCATATTTTTCTATTAAATGACGTTTAAGGTTATCGACACTTTAACCAAAGGGGAAAAATCGACCCTTAAAAAACTGATCAACGGTATCTAATTGACAGAATTCCGTTGCAACCTAATAAAGTCGTACATTGCTTTACTGTTTTCACCTGTTTACATTAAATATACAAAAAAAAAAATCTTAGATTAACGGTAATGAGGTACTTTAGGCATATATTATTAGTGAGTAAAAACAAATATTATTCACAATTGAGAAAATGCTACATTATATAGCATATTGTCGGTTTTAAAATATAATAACAAAATTATTCATTAGCAACTCTTTTTTAAATGGTGTAACCATAGCAACGGAATATTGATGTTCCATCCGTAATTTAGGTTATTGTTCCTAAAACGTCATTTTCGTATGTAGTGTCCGTTTTATGCGGCCATTGAGATCTCGAGAATCGCAAGAGATATGAAGTCGGTTAAATTGGGGCAAGGTTGGCGCATTAATTGGCCATATTAATGATGTAAATACTGATTTACTATAATGACCTCAAAACGATGCTCTACTGTCATTGATATTTTCTTGCATATGGTGTTCTAATTATCGACAAAATTGTTGCATTTCATTTATTACGTATTCTCATGCTACTTACTCGTATTTTAGTCATACTTTAGTGTAAAATTTAATTTAAATGCTTGCAGTTTTGTCTTACAAATTACAGAAGAGCAGAGCCAATATAAACACTTTCCAAATTCCTATGTTCGAAATTTTGGTAAACACTTGTATGTTACATTAGTTGAAATACTCTTACCATAAAGTTTCGAATCGATCTATGAAATTTTGATCCATCATAATACCCATTAAGACAGTGCTTCAAAAAATTCTCACAAGTTTTAGGAACTATATCTGAATGTAACTCCAAATTTAAAGGACCAAAATTAGTGACTATTCTTACGTAACCTAAGAAAGACTGAATTAATATTTTGTATTATTATATTACATATGCCTACCTTTCTTCTTAACTCGTTCATATCGTACAAGATCTTCGTGTATTATAGCAGGTTCATGAATGAGCTGAGGTACTATTGTAGTTGAAGTAAAAGCAGCAGCAACTTTGCCAGTGGAATAATGGGCTGCGTTGAATTTGTCTGCTTTTTTAACTAACGCTTCTTCTACTTTTTCAGGTTCTTTATACTCTCTGTTTAACTCTTCAAGAATGTATTTCGTTTCTGCATTAACAGATTTCAATCGTGCATTAGGATCAGATCTTTCAGAAATCTCTTCTTCAGTTTCTACTCTTAAATTCCCTTTAATGTGGTGGAAACTAGAAATATTAAACTTCATCAAATCATTGGGGTCCTGAATGACTATAATATCCTTTCTTTCAAATGCTTGATCTGTTATTAAATCCTTCCAATTTTTATTTTTAATATTCAGTTGTTCAACGGCTTCCATCGAAAATACATTTCCCGTTGTTGCGATGAGGGCAATGTGTGAATTTTTTGTGAATGTTTTAAACAACACAGGGCAATGGAAGTCACCCTCAGCATTTTTATGGAAATTTACTTTAATTAATGACTTCACATCACAAGGCTAAAAGGTTTACAAATTTAAAACAAGCAACTTTAATTTAATATTATTACCTCTCCCGTTACTGGGTTTGTTTTAAATTTTTTAAGATAGAGAAGTAATGGTTGTAAATCAAATAGGTTTCCTTTTCTATCACTATACGGATTTTCAAAAGGTTGCAAACTAACACAACAATGATCAAAGGGCAATCTTTTAAATGCAATTTCTTCACTTGACTGATGGCCAACTTTTTTACCACCATATAAAGTAGTCCATTCTGTGTACGTCAAGTACCTTTAAAAATATAACAATTATGAAAACACATTCTGCATGAAAATGATTATATCTACACTATACATTTTATCTTTTTGATGTTGGCGTTTACCCATTTTGATTAATGTTAAGCGGAGATTGAAAATAAATAACACAATTTCAACAACAATCCAATATTCGTCTAATCAAAAC
Organism: Stenolophus ochropezus; assembly: GCA_035578165.1. Lineage (NCBI taxonomy): Eukaryota > Metazoa > Arthropoda > Insecta > Coleoptera > Carabidae > Stenolophus > Stenolophus ochropezus. The sequence goes on along the minus strand of JAQOWZ010000015.1, from coordinate 15,939,848 downwards.
TGTCAAGTGTATTTCTAACCATAACAAATAAGAAATAGATTTGTATTTTCCAGTGCTACCAATCTCTTTTGCTGTCAAAACATTATTATCATTTGATATAAAATATTTATTTATTTATTCATTTATTATGTAGAAGAAAATATATTTATTTATTCAAAATCATTAAAGTCATGTTTATTATAATAAAAAAATTTAATAACAAAGAATAACGATTTTCAAATAAGGTTTATTCCCATAATGCACTACAAACGGAAACGCATACAGTGACATCTGTTATATTTATATGCGGCATTTTTAAATAATCTTTCTTTGTTTAAAAAGTAAATCAAAAATATTTAATATTTGTAACAATATAAACAGTATCTATTAATTATTTTAAAATTCAAATACGTATTTTTAGAAAACAAATAATATAATTTAAAGTTTAATATCAAAAACCGGCGAAATAAATATGCTCTAGCATGTCATGTTTAGTTGAGACAGCTACGATACGCCATGATCTGTAGATTGTTAGCAGGGAGTGTGTGTTAACTTCTACCCTATTATTTCTTGAAATTAGTATAGGTAAGTGCATTATTTGTTACTTATTTATGTAATACACAAATTAGTAAGTGCTAAAAAGTAATTTATTAGTAAATACAAACACGGAAGTTACAATTCTAGATAGTGTTTCTCCAGATTCTTTACTACGACTTTAACTTGTTAATAAAATAACAATTTATAGAGAATTAATATATTTTTTGTTCTGTAATTATTGTTTTATAATAGTGGCATCAAATTTTGTGTAATTACAATCATTACTAATATAGGGGAAAATTTTCATATATACGCATCGTTTGTTTGTTAAAATTATAATGTTATTTATGGTTTTATCGAAAACTAAAATTTCGAGTAGATATAATAACTTATTGAAAATAGTTTTAAGTATTCTTGTCCTGTGATATGTTGTACAATAGCACAAAATGGCCGACTGAAATAAATCAATCTGAATAGTGTAGAAATCTTTGGTATTGTGCAGACTTGACTTTTGGAAATATTAGTTGTAAATCTTAATTATATATATTAAAACTGTGAGTATAACTCTTTGTATAAACTGTAATAGTTATGAATACTTTCCCTAAATCTTTCTTTCGAAATAGTTAAATTTCTTTGTCATCTATAGGCAAAAGAATTTTTTAATAAATAAATACATGTATTAGTATATTTGTTATTACAGTTCACATAATATTATTTTTAATAAATGATTTTACAAAGGTTTATTGAAGCGGGTGTTGTACCCGTAGGAATTATGTCAGCTGCTGGTTCAAGTGGCTCAGGTCGTGGTCGTGGAGGTGGTCAGGCAGCTACAGTAGGCGAATCAAAATCCGAAAATAAAGAAGCAAAACCGAACCCTAAAATGTCTAAAGCTTTAGGCACTTGTGCGAAACGAATTAAAAAAGAACTTGCAGAGATTACGCTAGATCCTCCACCTAACTGCAGCGCTGGGCCTAAAGGAGAAAACTTTTATGAATGGGTGTCTACAATTCTGGGACCCCCAGGATCTGTTTATGAAGGGGGTGTATTCTTTTTGGACATTCATTTTTCTCCGGAATATCCATTTAAACCACCAAAGGTCAGTTTTGATGTAATTATTTAATTGAATGGTATACAATAAGTTTGCTGTTTATTTTTAGGTCACATTCCGAACCAGAATATATCACTGCAATATAAACAGCCAAGGAGTAATTTGTTTAGACATTTTGAAAGATAACTGGTCTCCTGCACTTACGATTTCTAAAGTTCTTTTGTCCATATGCTCCCTGTTAACTGACTGTAATCCTGGTAAGTGAATTGGTACCTGGCTGTTGGTGACTAGTAGTTACGCTGTGAATTGTTTTGTAGCGGATCCTCTGGTTGGTAGTATAGCCACGCAATATCTTCAAAACAGAGAAGAGCACGACCGTATAGCAAGACTGTGGACTAAACGCTATGCCACGTGATTGAATTGTTTTGAAATCTTCCTTCCCTACCTCCATGTTGTATTGTCCCCTGTTGCCTTACGCAACATTTCCAATTATTCATGTGTACAATCGATTTTAGAAGTACCCACCTGAACGTTGTAATTTATATTTGAATCAGAATTAATCGTTCAAATCTTAATTTTTGTACATTAATAAACATCATTTGGCATAACGTTTTTAGTATTATTACTTCTGTAACGTGTAACACTTTTATGGTAACTGTATACCTACTGACTGGAGCCGAAGGGCAACGTTACTTTAGTGAAATGTTTACAAACTAATGTGGTAGCAAATTATTCAAGTGATGCCAAAATTGATATTTGCGGTCGATTTCCTAACTTAGAACGCTCGAGTAGATTGTAAGAAACAATAACAGTATGTACACAGTATCAACATTCTCGTTATTTTGTAACAAATGTATCCACTGGTATCATTTGCTGCTCTCAACTTTTCTTTATTTAGTTGATAAAATCATTTGTATTTATATCATCAAGTTAATTTAATGACGATTTCATGTTAGCCTAGTGATATGCTGAATATCAGTGTGTTGAGTTGAGATTGTATGTATGTTCACTATTACATTTAAATTAGTTAGGTACATGTAGTTTCTTTCAGACCTACTGATCATTGTGTCATCTGATAAGCTACTTGCGTCTTGCTTTGTAGGTTTGAAACGAGCTATAAATAAGATTACGACATATTTTAGTTTCCAAGTCTAATGTACATTGAAATGTGTTAGGTACTTTAATTTTCTGCAATTCAGTGCAATGGAATATCCATTATATTCTACATTGTAGGGAAGCTTGTAAGCCGGTATGCTATGAATAAGTGCTTTTTATAATTTGTTTCCTTACTTCTGATTATAAGGATGCTGATGGCGTAACTAGTAGATATTTCAATCATTTTTATCTGTGACTATACTAATAATGAAATATAGTGAATATAACTAAACATTCAGTTCTTTTTTATTTCATATTATAAATCCTTATTCATGTACAACATTTAATAAACCCTTTATTGATTAAATATGAGTACAACAACATCGATTTATGTCAATAGCATAATTGGTATTTTAAGATTAAATATACATTTATTTATATATTGACTATGAATAGTGCATAAAAATTCATTTTATCACTATTACTAACAAAAAATTATATTAGTCTTTTCTATAAACGACTGAGAAATATCAAAATTACTTTTGTATAAAAATATCAAAAGAAAAAATTGACACATTTCAATATATCAAATTTAAGTAATATATAAAAAGTATCCACATCAAAAATATATTCATTCGAGTTTTTAGAAATATCGTCTTCAAAGATCTTTGATCGTGCGTACAGAAATGTTTGTAACGTGAACTAATAATCTAATAATAAATATATAGGGCAGCTGTAGGATACCCTGTAACAAAAGTGCAATTCTTTGCAATAATTTAGTGAAAACATCAAAATTAAATACTTCAAATAAGTGCAGTTCTTCTACATTTCGATAATGAACATTAATAATTGTAAAATTATTTGGCTCCCTTCTAATGTGAATTGGCGAGTAAAATTTAGACTGTTTCGTATTCTTTTCTAATAGACCTTGCTAATGTACACGCAAATGCCACTCCAATAAGCTGCAAGGAATACAATAATAAAAAATATATTTTTTCTATTTCATGAACAGAATTACCTGTATTAATCCTATGCCAACTCCAACACCTCCAATTACATAAGCTTTACTTTCCAAAATTTCCTTCAGTTTGGGTAAACATCCATCATGGTAAATATTGGTTGAAGAAATGGTACATTCCTCATTTTTATTATTATTGTCACAACAAGTGTAAGGCAAAGATTGATTGTGAAAAACTTGATCCCAATCAGAGCTTCCGTTAATTCCACAACATTTTAACTGGAAATAAATTGTAATATAAAGAAATTGCACGTTGTTCTATAATTGTTAACATATCTATATGAGCAATATTGAGAAAAATGATCTCTAAAAAAAATCAAACTTACATCATGTTGAACGGTATTCCAAGATTTTTGAATTTCAATTTTGTTACTGTATTCAGTCATAGTTTCGTTAAATTTGCTTTGCAACATAGTCTCCACTTCGCCATGACGAACATATCCAGCGATTCCAGCAGCAAGCTCAAGGGTAAATATTACTAAAAGGAACACCGCAAACTAAAAATATCATGAGATAATTTCTAACCATTGTTGTATTTTTTATGACCTTACAGTAATTATCATGCAGTGATTCTCTCGCGAAGCTCCACAACAACCAAAGAAAGCGACAACAAAAACAATAACACCTACTATAATAAGAACTAAAGGTGCTGACACATAACTACTATCAACAAAGTCAGAATAATTGTAGTAGGTCGCCTGGATTATAGCCCCAACTGTAATTATTGCAATACCTGATATCTGTAAAATAAATCAATATAGATGCTTTAAAAGTATGTCATTTTATGACGTTTATATAAATTTTTAATTGTCTTCCATTGATCAGAAGAAAATATAGTGTAGTTAGCTTTTGTTTTAGAGATACTAAAACAAATGAAATATAATTATAGAAGCAATACTTACAGCAAATATAAGATTAAAACAAAAAAGTAAATATTTAACACACGTCATTCCTTTAGACACCATTTTCTTCGTTATTTAGCTTTCGAGCCCAATATAACTGCTAAAATTAAACCAAAAATTGATTATTTATCCATATATCACACATTGTGCAAGCTCAGAACTTACAAAACACAACCGGAAAATTGCTAATTACTCATCAAATAACTATGATTCACTTATCGAGTACGCAGCAACAATAAATTCAATGACAACTCCTCTCTCAAGCCATATGATTTGTGCTATGGAATTCCTTTTGTTTTGACGTTTATGCGCCAATACGGCTTTAACATGTACTACTGCGCACTTTCTACCTTGTCTGCGCGCATTTTTTAAATTCTTAAGATAATTTGATAAGACCTCAAACTTTTGTTTTTTTGTATGTTGCATATTTTTTAAGGTATTCCGGTGGATTTTTCAAGGTGGGTCTATAGAAAATATAGAAAATATAGAAATTTAATAATGTAATAACCAAAAATTAAATGAAAATGTTAAAAATTAGCTTAAAAATATGGATAGCCTTGAACATGAACTTGAAAATTCAACCAATTGGATCAGTATTGTAATGATAAATTGGTTTATTTATAACTGTTAGTGTAATAGTTAATTAATATTTCAAAATAATAATGATAAAGTTGTTTCATTTTGCGTTGTCTTTAAAATTATTTCACTAAATACCATACGATTTTTTCAGATAAATTTTTATTTTTATTCGAGAAAATCAATTGAGCAAAACCCGTTTTTCTTTAAAGTCAGTATTTATTATAGTACTTTGCTTTCGTGTTTGTTGTAAGCAAAAAATAGTGCAAAAAAAGTTTATCAATAAAATAAGAAGGTCTTGTGTTATTCCTTCAGATAAATTGCAGTATTTTTTTGTAAAGGTGCTGTACCATTATTTTTTTTATTACCATACATAATACCATTAATAGTGACTAGAATTTTACCGGCAAATCTTACCGTTGTGACAAAAATTGATACGAATGCAATAGCAATAATTTATAACGTACGCTTTTGATATAAATTTTTATTATTAATAATTTCGTTATTTTTCATAGGAAATACATGTCGGCGCCTTTGAATTATTGTCTTTGTTCAATTTTTGTGGCTGTCTGATTTTTAACGAAAATATTACATTTTATATTTAATATATATCGTACTGCAGACGTGCTGTTGCATCAATTATAATCTTATATGATGTAGAATTTTATTTGGAACAACATTGAACTCTTGTAAATTTGCTCTCAGGAGAGAGAGTATCCGCAATTTTTTGAAATCCCATGTTAAAGTCCTATGTTCCGCATTTCGTTGCACAATATGAAGTATCAAAATTAAATATGACGCCGAAATTCTCCAAATTTTGTTTATTCAATGATTTTCAAACAACTTTACCAAAACTGTCCTGATGAAGTGTACAATCCAAATACATGAAAGCTTGACAAATTTTAAAAGAATCTACAAAAATTACAGCCCATAAAACCATCCACTGATTTACCCACTACACTTTCCCCTTATACCGGATATTTTTTGATTTTCCATGTTTATTCCCACTAGTGAAAATTGTCATTGTAATTAGAATGTGATTGCTGTGTGCCTCGTTTCGTCTCGCGTCGTCTGTTTCGACAAGGTTTTGTTTCGTCTAGGGGCAACTCTACGGCTGTATCATCAACCTTGATTAATTATAAAATATACGACAGCAATAACAAATCATTATCTATTTTATTTACTAAACTTAAGCGAATCTACTGTTCTAGTATTTTTTTTACTTGTTTCTATTTCAAATAAAAGTCGAATGTACATTTTTTTTATATTTGGATACGAGGACATTGGCGCTTTTTATTACACGTACATACAAAAACTCTTCATTATCACTAAACATCCATCTAAAAAACTTGCAGCGAAAATATAAATAAATCACATAAGAATTTACATTTTCAATTGGACGAATTTTGTCTAAATAACTACTTTTCACCTAACTACTTAAACTTTAAACATAAACAGATATGTTTATAACTCCACAAAAAATTTTAATGTTTAGTGTTATACTTAAAATTCCCGCTTTTTACTCGACCACGAGCGGTGAAATTGCTGAGCACAAGTACTACAAAACTACAGTAGATGGCAGCACTAAATGGCGTCGAGTGTACGAAAATAAAACGTTTGCTTAATGTGGAAAATATTTAAATAATGTATGTGTATGATACATAAACGTAGAAAAAGTTAGTGTTAGTTTAGTTTCCTACTCTCTCTGCTTTATTCTCGCTGCCAGATGATAGTTACTTTGATTTTTTTGCGGATGACAAGATGAACTACGGGTTACATCTGTGATCGACTCTTAAAACTAGTTTGAAATTTTGTTTCATTCCCTAGTCAGAGTCAGCATATCTATTAATGCATGTATATGCTCTGAAATTTAACTACCCTTAATGGTTGTCTATGTGTAAAAATAGCTAACCTAAAATATTTTTTCTATACTTTTCATATACCTATTAACTAAATTATGTTAATAGGTGTATAATTTTACTTTCTTAATTTACAATTACAAAAAAAGTATCATATTATTTAACTTATTTATAAATTTTTTAAATACTTGGTTTTCAATCCTTATTTGTGAAATTATTTTTATTAAACTTGTTACATACTTTACTATTAATTTATCTATATTGTTAACTTTACATTTTGAAAATCTGCTCATTTCTTTGATGTGTATTTAAAATTTACCGCTACTTTCACCAGTATGCCTGGCAACCAATCATATTAGCTTGCCATACGCTAATTTAAGTGCTGCAATTTATTAAAATTGGCTCATTTTCTATAATATATGTGTATGGCACTATTTTTCACTTTTAATTTGTTCGAGTGCCATGTAATAACTGGAAGAAGAATTATATGATTGTACGATAAATATTTCGTATTGTTTTAAATGTACAAGCAAACTTAGTTTTTTTTCTATTTGTGCAAAGATCAGAAAGAGAAATTATTTCTCCATTCAACATATCTAGATTAGAAGAACTAAACTTGAATATCGAGAAATGAATAAGATGATGTGGCACACTGTGTCAAAAGAAAAGTTGAATATGAATATTATGAAATAGAAAATAGAGAAGAGAGAAATGACTCGGGTGATGGTTGATGCTTTATCTCTAGACAATTGCAGCTTTGAATTTGGATGAATTTTATTTTGAATTTGTCTTGTGAGAAGTGGTTGTAATTTTAGTTTACTATAATGAAATTTGATGCATATAAATTTCATTCAACGTTAGCAAAATAAATAAAACAAACTTCACTAAACAATACTTGATCAAAGTAATGGTTAGTATGGTGAACTGAAAAGTAAAATAATAAATATAAGTTAGACTATTCTACTGCCAGGTATTGAAAATGTATAAAATAATTACTAGATATACTATATTATGGAGTTTCTTTTTGGGAGCTATGTTGGGAATATTTTTATACCGAGATAGAAATGTATATTTGGAAAAATCTGATAATTTATTTGATAAATATGAAAAATGGTTTCAAGAACGAGGTTTAAGAAGAGTTTCCTTGACAATAGATAATGTACGAGTAAAAAATGATAACATAAAAGTAGAATCACAATTTTTATATGAGAATGTTAAAATTATGTGTATACTTCTCATTCGTAAAAAGAAAAATGCTGAAGCTGCAAATCAGACCTGGGCACAACAATGTAATGAAAGAACTTCTATTTATCTCCAGTCAGAAAAAGTACAAAAAACCAAATTACCCATACGCCAAACTAAAATAGAATCATCTTGGCATATTGTGTGTGATTCCATACGAAACATTGATATTTCATTGGATTGGTTTTTATTTGTAAATGATGATACATTTGCAATACCGGAAAATATCCGTCGTTTGGTTGCACCTTTAAACTATAATGAAAGTCACTACTTGGGTCACGCAACAACTTTTTGGGGCACTAATTATAACGCAGCTCAAGCTGGTTATATATTGAGTAAAGGTAGTATTATTCTACTGCGCAACCAGTTTAATTCATCGAAAGCATGTGCAGCTGGTGGAAGATTTTGGAAACAAGAAGACTATTATTTAGGAAAACATTTAGCGTCTTTAGGTGTTCATCCCAATGACACAAGAGATCAATATGGACAAACAACTTTTCATGGACACAATCTTATTCAATTATTATCTCCGGATACATTTGCAGCCCTTCAGATAACTAATTACTATGCAAGAAGTGTGTTTCCTTCCAATAAATGTTGCAGCCCATATGCGGTCACTTTTCAGTCTATAGAACCTGACAAAATGCACATGTATAATTACTTACTTTATCATTTGAAAATAAATAAAGGAGGATCAATAGATACTAGGAGAGAACATCATCCAAAAGAAGATGAAAAAGTATTTATATAATGTTCAGTATTATATTATGAATTAAATGATTGTTTTTAGGTATGGAGATCATTTGTTAGTGAACAACGACAGGAAAATGAATTATTTAGTGGAGAAATGTCCGCTGATGCATATTATAAATTATGGAAATCTGTTGTTAATGATCCTATTAACTTTAATCAAAATATTAGGAAATGGAGCAAAGTAGAATCTCCAAAATATAAAGATAAAGGGGAACCATAATGTTCAATTCCAATTAACACTAACTTTGTGATATAATCTGTATTACTAGAATATTTTAGGAAACGGAGTAAATTAGAATCTCCAAAATATAAACAGAATTGTAATTGATCGTCCATTCATTTGTACAATTTTGTTAACAAAAATACTAATATTGTGATAAAAATTGTATTGGCTATTTTCTATACTTGTTATTTTTGTACGTATTTAATAATAAATTTATAAATCGTGTACAAAGATTAAATAGAGGTCACTGTAATAGGAATAATCATAACCTTCACCTGTACTGACCCTAGATAGTTCAGTCTAGTCAGATTGCATTCTTCTTTTTGCTGATGTTAGAATATAAAGTTTGTAAACTTGTTAACTAAATCCACTTCGGTAATAAACAACATGAACATCAATACAATATTACATTTACAAATTGTGTTAACTTTATGCACAGTTTCATATTGTTTTATTAATGTATATCCGAAAATTAAAGTTCAGAAAGTTGAGGACTATGCCGGTGAGCCATTATATTTAACACCTTTAATAGAAGCAGGAAAAATAAAAGAAGCTCAACAAGCAGCAAAGGTTAATTTCAATGGATTTAAAAATATTAGAAGTTACGCAGGGTATCTGACAATTAATAAAAAATATAATTCAAATACATTTTTCTGGTTCTTTCCATCGGAATCAAATTTTGAAAACGATCCAGTAGTACTTTGGTTGCAAGGAGGACCAGGCGCTACATCTTTAATTGGATTATTTACTGAAAATGGCCCATATATCATTAAACACAAACATGGATTATCAGTTCGGAAATATACGTGGATGAAGAATCATAATGTTATATATATTGACAATCCAGTTGGAACTGGCTATAGTTTTACTCAAAAAGATGAAGGATATGCAACAAATGAAGTGGCAGTTGGTTTAGATTTGTACAATGCATTGCTACAGTTCTTTCAACTGTTTCCAAATTTGCAAAAAAATGATTTTTTTGTAACTGGCGAATCATATGCAGGAAAATATGTGCCTGCTATTTCATATACCATACATAAAAATAATCCATCTGCTAAACAAAAAATAAATCTTAGAGGTTTGGCAATTGGAAACGGCTTAAGCGACCCTGTACATCAACTAAAATATGGAGATTACTTGTATCAACTAGGAATTATTGATGCGAATAGCAGAGACAAGTTTCATGCTTATGAAGCTGAAGGCGTCGACTACATTAACAAAAAACAATGGGATAAAGCTTTCCAATTATTTGATACGTTACTGAATGGAGATTTAAATGGACACATTTCGTATTTTAAAAATGTGACAGGATTTAGTAATTATTTTAACTATTTAATTTCAAATGATACTAGCGAAAGTATGGAGTACATGGGGCAATACATCCAAAGGAGCGATGTCCGTGCCGCTATCCATGTAGGCAACATCACCTTCAATGGGGTAGCAGAAGCCGTTGAAATACATCTTATGCAAGACGTTATGCAGTCTGTGGCTCCTTGGATTTCAGAATTACTCAGTCATTATCGTGTGTTAATTTATAATGGCCAACTTGATATTATAGTAGCATATCCATTAACAATTAACTATTTGCAAAATTTAAATTTTAGTGCAGCAGCAGAGTATAAAAAAGCTGAAAGACATCAATGGTGGGTGGGTAATGACTTAGCTGGATATTGCAAAACTGCGGGGAATTTGACTGAAGTTTTAGTCAGAAATGCTGGACATATGGTACCAGGCGATCAGCCAAAATGGGCTTTAGATTTAATTACTAGGTTCACACGTAATAAAAAATATTTTTAAGTTTGTATATATTTAATGATTTAAATAAACTTTTTACAACAAGCTAATATTGTCTAGAATTTTCATTGTTAAAACATTAGTTCCCTGATAAGAACTTTGAAAGAAAATCTGCTGGTTTAGGTTCTGCCGTATCTTTAAAATATGTCATTACATGACCTTTTTGTTTCCAAATATTAACAGTTTCTTTCAATTCCATTTGTCCCTGTAATACAGTAATTTTTATAATATTATTGAAATAACTATTATATAACTTACCTTAATTACCAGCATATCAATCACACGGATATCAGTAACATGAGCATTTTTCAAAAATTGTTCTCGCAATTTACTTCGGCATTGATTCACAGACTTAGGAATATCATAATCCCGAACTAAAATTACATAAAATATTATTGTAAATATATTTTGAGGTTAGGGTGAGTATTATTGACTTAATACCAATATATGGCAATTGTCGATACCAAGCTTTATAAAGATTCAAGACTCGTGATTTGGCTTCACAAGAATCAAGTGATAATATTGGTTTTACTTGTCTTATAACTTTTGTAGCTGCTTGTTTGGCAGCCATTTTTCTTAAATTTGGTAGACACCACCACCAAAAATTTTGAGTGTCAGTAGTAGTTAACAAAATTTAATAACGCCATCTTGCGGTACCACATTGTACTATTAGCCGACCAGCGCAGTGGGTATGGTCGAAACGTTCTATTCGCGAACAAAATTAACTCGTAGCCCTTTGGCGGTAGATTTAAGAATCCTTCAAATTCGTATTATTCGTGCAATCACATTTAGGTTACTGGTTACTTGCTGACATTGTATATAGTTGTCATAGACCAGAAACATTATGATAGTTGTACGTGTTTCTTCCTGATGTTATAGTTAAGATTTCAGTGTGTTCTTTTATTCTTATCAATCATAATTACATATCTGGGAACAAATATTTATTTTCTACTTTCATTTTTCCGATTTTACTTACTTCTAAGCTAACCTCCTCTTTGCTACTTTTGTATTTTGTGTTGTTTTTTAATATCAATTTTATTTAACATTAATTTTTATTAACGATATTACCGATTTAAGTTGAGAAAACTTTATATGGTGGCAAATTAGGGAACTACACCAAAATCGACCACCGCCATTATTTTCTTCATTATTATCAACGACTAAATATAACTAGATAAAACATTCCCTATCCTTCCGTATTGAATGTTTTGTTTTCGGTAAGCAAGAAAGAGAAACCTAGAGATAGATATAAAATGAAAGTATTGTTGTTATATTTTGTCGTTGATTATTATAGTTAGAAATATTGTTATATGGCACGATCGCGCTGCTGTCGTTTGGGTCCAATCACCTCAGTGGCCATGGTCCAGAAAAGAGGGGGAACTTTAAATAGATGGCATGGAAAGGGATAACGATAAAATTAATAAGGGAAAAGATGTATTGGTCATAGTATGCTGTTTTAAAATAGTTATATAATAAAAAAGTGATATACTATCTAACGAATGCGTTCCCTTTTTTACTGCTATTCTTTTCCTTGACTACGTCCAGTGTGAAGTTGGCATGAAGTCGTGCTTGGGACTTACTTTAAACTTCAAAATATATCATATACTTGAGAAATGCATAAGTTGAGATTTAGAAAAGTATCTTTTAATTTTTGGACATAAAGGCAAGTGTGTGTTACTTACATAAAACAGAATTAAAGTTTTTAAAATTTCCGCCTATTTTCGTTAAATTTTAAGGAAATTATATTTTAGATTTTATAATTTAGAACTGCAAAGTTTTATTATATTGTCAGCTGTGGAGCACCAGTAGTAACCAATGGGATGGTACAATTTTAGTCACGTGGGTACATTTACAGCAACCAGAAGTCTGTCATTTGCTTTATTAAGTTTATGTCCTGGTTGTAGTTGGTGGTATTTATTGAATGAATTTTTTGCGTGTTTACGGTGTATGTGTTATTTAATGTTTAAAATATTGTTGTGACGATCGAGTTAACTCATAAGACTTTTAGTGTGTGTTTGGTTTTAACATTATTGCTAACTTAATAAATGTGAATCTATTAATGTTTATATGGTTAGATTACTGGTGTTCATAAAAATGTATTTTAGTGACAATTTTTCAATGTAGTGAGTTGACTTTAGTGTATAAACATTGTGAGTGTACATTGCCCTAGTTGTTCAAACACGGGTCGAAGAAAAAATCGCCCCATACCTGGGGGGCGTTTAAATTTTTATATCCCATGTTGGGTGTTTTGAAACGACGTTGGAAGCCCAAAAGGTTGGTTAATTTACTCATTTATCATATTCCTTCAAAATTGATTGATTTTTCAAGCCGTATACATGGTTATCGTGTTATGATCTATTGTCTTAAAATTTCAAAGAATGAATTTAAGTTATGAAATTAAAATTTCTTCGTTTTAGGCGTATTTATGTCGCTGACTAATAGGTGAAGAAGGTGTTATATTTGAACGTCAATTTGTTATTGATTACAGCCGGAAGCTTTGTTGTTGAAGACTTGCTCATTCCAAATATTTCCATCAGCTGTTCGCCTAGTTTTATCCTTTGTGCAGTATTTGCTTATTATAACATTAAGGTGGCACGTTTTAGATATATTTCTCTGTTTTATGATGTAATTAAATATGAACAATATTTATTATTAATAATGAAATATGAATTGACATTAAGATGTCATGTGGAGGACATTGGCCGATCAGTCGGTGATACCTGACGCTATATATTGAGTTTATTATTGTTTAGAAATTTAGTTGTAGTCAATTTGGCTTACGAAATTATTGCTGGATAGACATATAATGTTGATGATAAAATGCATTTGGTTTGTAAAGTGCATTCGGCCTTACGGTGTAATCTCGTACACGTATATTGTAGATGTAGAGCAGTGGTTCTGAAACTTAAGAAGTAAAATGTCCCTGTTTGAATTTTTATTGTAACTAATATTAGTAAATAAATACAGCAATGTTCACATGATTTGCATAGAGTATAAAATTAAAATATTAACGTAGAACTTAATAGTCTTAAATCGAAATGTATATTTTTCACGGGTGGAAGTTCTAATGTAAGAAACTGCATTACAAGCACTGACCCAGAAAACTCAGATCTAGAAAACTGACATCTATGAAGAGTAAGAAGGATAGTAAATATTCTAAACCAAAATTTTTGTTATATTTATATTATACAGATTTTCTGTTCAATTAGATGTCAATGGTAGTGTAAATAATAAACATTGCATTTGTGGATGTTATTGTTATTTTAATTACTATACAATATAATAGCTATTTATCGAGCTATTTATGTAATAAGTAAGCAAAACAAAGGTGGTTATTTAACTAATGCGAAAATGTAAGAACAATAGTTAAATAACCACCCAGTTTATTGTACGAAATACATCATATTTCGTACAATATTTTTTCTATTTCTGTTTGAATAAGTACAAAAATGTATTTGAAATGATGAATTTTTGAAATGATGAATTTTTGAAATTTTGATGACATGTTTTTTTTTTTATTTTGTGCTTTACTAAGTTACTGTAACAAAATGTTGGTTATAAACAGATAAACGATAAAAAATATGGTTGTCATTTGAGTTTTTTGAATTGGGAAATATGAATTACTGTGAATCTAATAAATTTAATAACTGTTATTTATATTTCTAAAGAGAATAAAAATTAAATTTTATATTACTGCAGCTATTAATATTTCTATAAATGCTTGTTTTCAATTTTTATTTCGAGTGAAATAATGATCTTATTTCATTAGTGAAATAATTTTGGGAACTGAAATTAGTAAAATAAAGAGTCTCTTACGAATCAGAAGTAGAAGAAATATTAGAAATTTAATTATAATATTTTTTTTTATTGTATAGGGTGATCAATCGCAAGTGATAGGCTTGTGACTGGCAATTTTCTTTAATGTTATCAAAACTATACTTCCAGAAAAAAATTGTGCATGGTCTTGCAAATTTTTATTATAAAGAATTTTTATTTTAGTAATTTTATTGGCTTTAGCCAACAAAGTAGCTGACATCTAGTGGTGAAATTTAAAATAAGAGCACTAGGGAAAACATTCTAGCGTTTATATACTAATTGAATAGAAGAACTGGTTTTCGTGAAATGAAGTGTCTAGTAAATCAAAGATATATTGTTTAATACCCCAATGCAGTAATTGTATTATTGCAAAAATATCCATAATCATAGAAAGAAAACATGTGAAATTAGTAAGAGTATTAATTTATTTTTCTATTCGTTGAAATATACTTAAATGAGTGGGAGCCGGAACTAGGGACCAGTGGAGGAGTGACCCTATCTCACAGACAAGATAATTATGCCAAACCAACTGAAATACACACACACACACACATACATGAAATCAGATGACAATTCCTTTTACTGGTGTGTTGAAATTAAAGACCAATAATATATTCAGGATTACAAGAACCATATTTAATTTACCAAATACTACTGGAAGTAGGTATATTTGGGAAACACTTGAAATATTGTACATAATTTTAAAACCAAAAGGTTTCAAAAATTCAGAAACATGTGATAATAAATTGATTTTGACAACTGTCAGAATGAATATATTTCGTGAGAAATATGTAAGAATAAATGAAAACCATATCTCTTTTGATGATGGGGTTTATAAACAAGTTATACGTAACACTTTATATTAATAACTATTTATTGTGTGAATAATAAGGAAAAGTTTTAGAACAATTTGGCAGACTTGATACACACACGGTCAACTGATCAACTGCACCGACTTGGTTTATCGCTGTATATTTGTTTTTAAAGCTATTTAATACAATAAGTGTGTACCTACACACGGACCTAATCTAACCCAACTTAATCTAAACCTAACTTAAACTAAACTAAACTAACCCAACCCAATCTAAGGTAATCTGATTAGGTTATGTTTGGTTGGTTTAGGTTAGATTAGGTTTGGTTAGATTATAATGATTATTAGATTAGGTTAGGTTGGGTTAGCTTAGGTTATGTTAAGTTAGGTTGTGGTAGGTTAGGTTAGATTAGGTCAGGTTGGGTTAGGAAAGGTTAAGTTAGATTAAGTTAAGTTAGTTAAAACTTAGTTGATTTAGATTAGGTTAAGTTGTATTAGTTTAGTTTAGGTCAGATTGGGTTAGGTGAGATTAAGTTAGATTAATCTGATTATGTTAGGTTGAGTTAATCTGATTAGGTTAGGTTAGGTTGAGTTAAGCTGATTATGTTAGGTTAGGTTGAGTTAACCTACTTTAGGTTGAGTTAGATTGTGTTAGGTTGGATTAGGTTAGATTAAGATATATTAGGTTGGGTTACATTAGGTTAGTTTGGGTTATGTTTAGTTGGGTTAGGTTGGGAAAACTTAGGCCAGATTAGATTAGGTTGCGTGCTCATGTGTGTACACAAGTTTTGTATTAAATAGCTTTAAAAAGAAATAAATGAGATTCCAAGGTCAGCCGACTTTGACAAATAGTTTTTATTATTTTTTCCATATTTTTCATATTTAGCAAGAATTTTTTGCCAAATGTCATCAAAATGGAAGGTGAAGTAGTACGTCGACAAGTTGACGAATCAAAAAATGATCCATTTAGAAGAGAAGTTCAAAAATATGAATGATCTTACTTTCAAGTGATATAAATTTAAATGAAGAGCAGTAAAAAATGTGTAAAATTTAGTGTATAAGGAAGTCATGAGATATCCACATCAGATTTTTTTATTTCATCGATAAGCATTCTTTATAATTTTTGAATTTTCTTATTTTTTTGTTCTGATATGTAATATATTAGTTGGAATATCGCGCCAAAAGTGCGCCTAGAGAATGCACTTTTTCTAATGTGTTACAGTCATTTAAGTATAGATAGGAACTCTCATCATTTGCCGAGGTATATTTAAAAGTTCAAAAAAAACTTCCAAAACTTCCAAAAGACTTCCATGGCTGTACGCCAAACTTCCGTAGTTATTAATCCCTTGAAAGTATTTTGTAGTGTATGTTATACTTAAAAATATTAATAATATTCTTTTACGTGATAATAGAAGGAAATACTAATTTAATCAGTGGCGAATTGTATTAATAATTAAATACAAGAAAAAAAAATTGGATTTGTTCATATTAGTTTCAAGTTAATATAAATCATTATTTATTTAATGACTTAATGCAACCCTGACTACATCGCGGTTAGTTTGGTAGCTTATGTAGCATGCCAGTGCTCCGGTCTCCTACAACTTTTACTCGAGTTTTTGAAATTTTGACCAATAGGAGGATATTTCCATATCGCTGCAATAACCTGAAATGGGCCAGTGCCCATAATTTAGGCGAAGGTTTCCGAGTGTGTCCGACAATTTCCGAGGTAATTAGTTGGAATTGTTTGTGGTAAAAATTCATGAATTGAACAAAAATGACTGATGATTGTTTTGCAAACATACATGGTGCATGGTGCTTTATTATTGTTACAAATAATAATTAGTAATAATTTATGAATGTGTTAAATTACTAAATATTATTTGTACAATACCTATGACTAATATGAAATGTGAATGCTGTTTTTCTACACTTAAAAAGTGTATATTTACGGAACACAATATTATGTATTTATAAAAAAAGAAGCATTACCTTTTGTTTACAAAAAATGAAACAACTGTTTCAGATTATATTCATAAAAGAATAAGAGGTTTTTTTTTCATATTTATAAAAACAAGCATTTGAATGATAAATTAAAGACGTCCTTAAAAAAATGTATTGTAAACTGTACACTGTACATGTATCAGTCAGCGGAGTACAACATCTTAACCCTACAGCTCTCGCTGCTCGCACATATGTGAATCTTTACCTTTTACTTCATTTTTTTAAGTATTTCTTTGCAACGAAATAGTAAAGATTATGAATACGAATTAAAGCAAAACCTTATACTTCTTTATGGTACCTTTTACTCAGGCCCGATTCTGTACTATCGGCCGCCCTCGTGCAAGTAAAATTTTTGGCGCCCCTCAAATGCAGATGAAAGAGTAAGTGAAATTGCGCTGCAAGAAGTTTTTTTCATTTACTTCAGCTAAAATTACTTATTATTAAAAATTACATTTTTAAAGCATGTGAAACTTCTCGATTTTCTCTGTCATGCACAAAAATAATGTGCGCATATGCTTGACACACATGTCGTAAATTTAAATTAAAAATAATACAACAGACTATTGTTATTTATTGTGTTGTTAAACCTTAAATTATTGAAAAATAATTTTTATTATTTTATTTATTATTCATTGTGTAAAAAAGTAAAAATAATTTTGGGCCGCCCCAAATTTTGGCCGCCCACGTGCAGGGGCACGCTCTGCTTTTACTTCACTCTTATGCTGCAAAGCAAATGCTTCACTTTTATAAATACGGGGTAAAGACTCAAGATAAACCTCGAGATAGACTCACTGAAGAATGGATTTTATTTTTAAATTGCATTTACTTTTCTTTTTTTTTTAATTTTATGCCCTACCAGACGCCATTGAATAATATCATTCAGTGGTAAAAGAAAAAAAAATTATATATAATGTGTGCCTAAAAAAAGCATCTAATATTTTGGATATATCCAAGGCTGCAGTAAGGTAGCAATTAATTCATTTAAATTAAAAACAAACAATTCATTAGAATGATTTCTCCGGTCCGACGTCTGAGTACTTGTTGCTGAGATAAATAAAAGTTATATCATTTCGTCGAATGCATTAGTTATGTAATTTTGTACCGGTGATCGAATTGTTAGGGGAATACGCGGTCAGGTTGCTTCTCAAAAGGGAACGTCACTACATTGCAAATCAATATTAATTTGGAATAGTTCTTTTCCTAATTGTTTTGGTATCATGTATTACCTAAATGAAATGTCTGAAGTCAGTGGATTATTAAATGGTTTTTGGATCCCTAAAAATACTTTCAGGTAATTGGCCTGAGCCATTAAAAAGCGTCGCTCAAAGAATAAAATGAAAAGAAAAATTTTAATTTTCAAAATCATAAACCAGTTCCGATATAACGCTGCAGCGAACAAATCTGAGTCGATTCTAAACAAATCCTATTGTAACGTTTATTTATTTAGGTTAAGTGTAAAATAATTGAAATACAAATATTTACATAACTAAGTTTAATAAACGAAATATGAATAACAAAAAATTATAAAAATAAGTAACACTGAATAAACAAATATAAACTCTAATTTAACAATAACAATTATTAATAAAAACTTAAACACTAAGATGATTTATTTAAACACTTAACACTACGCACTATTTTTTGCCATTTATTTATATCACCAACTATTTATTTATATCAACAACTATTCATGTTCACTACACGTATTAATATCTTACTGTCCTCGCAATCTCTCCTGTTCTTGCTTAAATAGTAGACCAATTAAGTTCGAGAATGTTCTCGTATCTTCGAGCGTTAATACAATAGAAGCACTGCGAATAAGTCTTGACAGGTCTGCTAGCGTCCGTCGCCCGCGACATGACTTTGGAATCACTACATTGCCCCCTCCTTAAGACTGTTTCGTCTCGGATATACGATATGGCAATGCGCATCTGGAGCAGGTGTACCAGATGCAACTAAGGAACCGGTATCAGAATTGTAAAGAGAACCTGCAAGAATTTGAAGCTGGTATAGCTCTTTTGGTTCGGCTTGCACATCCTGCAGCTCCTGACAGCGTTTTGGAATGCCTAGCTAGTCAAGCTTTTTTTATGGAGTTCGAGACAGTGAAACACAACAAGCACTACTATTAGCTCGACCAAAAACTGTAGTTGATGCACTGTCATATGCCTTAGAGTATGAAGCTGCTAAATAAGCTTCACGTAACCAATCACAAGTGCAAAATATCGTTGCTGAGGAAATCGAAGACATGATAAAACGAGTCATTTCTGAAATTCTTGCTGCGAGAAACTCCGTTGCTAGTACTGTAGAGAGCTAGGCCACACGCAAAGGCTGTGAGGGAAACTGCAATACTGCATTATAAAATCATCTTCAGGATTAAAGAATAAGAAGAAACAGTTTTTATTATAATTTATAATCGTAACAAATTTTTACAGCAAAATGTACATACCATTTTGGCCTTCCAAAACTTACAGTGTGATATTATATATTGAAACAAAGGATAAACATTAAATTTATCAAAATACATGGATTAAATATTAGATATTTTTATTACAATGTAAGTTTTTAAAAATTTGAGTAATTTCGGATTACAATAATTGATCTGCAAAAATCTAATTGTTAAAGTACTATTTAAATAAATTTACATACCGGTTTTTTTTTTCAATGTGCACATAGGGTATTAATATGTGAAATCAGTTTTTTGCTGCCTGTTGCCCTCCGTTTTAAATGACAATGGTTCTGGTATCAATAGAAAAGTAAATATTCTGCATCAAATGGTACCAAACACTTGTACACTCCATTATATCGTATAAATTAATTTTATTACATTTTGAAATTATAAACTTGTTTTTGTAACATATTAATTATGAATTTCTTTATTGCAGTTATTTGACGGTTGATGTGATTTGTATTTTTATTAAAAATTCACATTACAATTGTTTCCATGACTACAATCACTTTCAAGCCTTAAAACAAAATTAAAAAATAACTGTTAAACATAAATTTTATGTAAAAATTATTGTTGTTTTGTAGTAAAAAGGAATTGTATTGAAAGTGACGGTGAAATATTACCATGTACGAAGGAAAGCCATTGTGCAACTGGACATTTGCTTTCAGAAAAATCTTGAGCAATTTCTATCAAGCAATAAGAAGGTTCAAAAATTCACATTTGGTATTAATACAAATATAACACTAATATGCGCATCACAGTAAATAATAGATAAATTATTTTGATTTTATATTTTTTCTGAAATAACGGGAATTTTACAAATTTTTGTAAACAGTGTAAAAAATTCTAATTTGAACTCTGTTTTTTTTTTTGAATGACGTTTTAAAACAATAACTTTACAGCTGTAGTGACTAAGTTCTAGTTTCAAAATGTCAACATTTTAAATGACATGTTACAAAATAGTTATTTATGATATATGTGTTAAAAGTGACATTTTATGAGTGAGTGGAGAAGTTTGAAACGAGGCGAAGCCGAGTGTAACAAACCCCACGAACGAAATAAAATCACTTTTAACACATATATCATACACTATTTTTCCTACGACCCTAGTTATGTATTAGTAAATAAAATCTAAGCATTATAGAATGACATTTTTGACAGGTAACTAGATTTAGTTCCTTTTTAACACAAGTGTTAAAAGTAAATTTGTTTTTTACTTTTAACACGTTGTCAATGACAACGATTTAAAAATATTCACTGTGTTATAAACTGTTATTTTTAACTTGCTAAGCAACCGTTAAAAAGACTACTTTTAACAGTGGCCGTAGGAAAACAAGTTTATGATACATATACATAATGTCTTTTTTACAATTGTTCCTTTTGTGTGTAAAAAAGACTTAACATTAAGCACGTGTTTCATAAACTACTATTATGCGCCCTCAAATGCGGACGTAATTTGGCTTTTATTGCTCGAGGGCGTATAAAGTTATCAAACAAATTTAAATTGTGGTTAATGAATAAATCTTTTGACATTTTAGAAACCATCTTGGCTTGTGCAACCTGAAATTTCAATAATATTTCGTCAGAATAATCAATACGTGACGTTCCAAACATATTCGACACTTAGATTATATTAAATTTGTTTAAAATCAATCAATCTAACAATGCCAAATATCTACAAAGGAACCACAGTATGAAATACATCCATATATTTGTTTTAAATTCAAACATCAAAATAATATTATAATTAAGATTATAGCCCTCAGATAATTTAGAGATCTTCGCTCCGCGTCGAGCTTTAAACATTCCCTCATGTTATAATCTTTTGATTAGGACCTTGCTACGAATGTTTTGTTTTAAGCAATGACTTTGACGTTTATTCCGTTTTGACATTACTTTGATCTTATTTGTAAAAATACGAACAAATATGTATAATATTTATAATTTATACCGAGATTTATACTAATGAAGTGCATGTTTTCATTATATTTTTTGTTTATGGAATTAATAGTTATCGTAGAGTACGTGATATGTATTCTATACAATTTGTAAACTGTCTTACTCTAAGTATAACAACAATAAAATTAGTGCAAAAATTTGAAACGACAGCAAATGTGTCTACAAAAATATTTCTGTACTTCCTAATGGGTAGTGAAGAAAGGATATTAGCAATGCTAAATTTGGATCCATTTTGCAGAATTAGAAGTATTGCAAGTAAATTGGATTCGTACTATTCATATAAAAAGCAAAAACTTTTACCTTTCGAAGAAGAAAGCAGAATAATATTTTGCGAAGAGATGCAGAACAGGGTCAGTAATCGAACTTTTTTATAAACGATTTGCTTCACAGACGAATGTACTTTTACTTCTTAACAATGAACCAAATGTGCAAAATACGCGTTATTAGGCTACAGAAAATCCAAGAAAAAGTGTGTCAACTTGAACGCAATATCCACAAAAAAATAATTTGTGGGCTGGTGATTTGGTTATCATATACCTATATGTATAATATCATAGATAATGTTGCGCATACAGATCAGGAAGTCTGGTTCCAAAATGATTGCTTGATGATGATGCTTCTTGTGATTTTTTATGGGGTCACTTAAAAAGTGAAATTTACAAAAAAAAAAAAACTCCAGAATCTACAGTCATTAGGAAATGCAATATTTAATTAATGTTTCCGTATAATCTCAAACTATTTAACGTATAGAGTTCATTTTATAACAGACTTACTTACAATGGCATTATCTTTGAATATTTACTACAGCTAAGTTTATCAAATGTAAGGAAAAAAGGAACTAAAGACGGTTAGAAACATAAACAGCCACTGGCCCAGTTAGGTAGTCGGTTTATGACAATACAGTTGTGCAGTTGATATGCATTATTAGTGAACTTAAGACTGTGCCTTGTGACCTTATGTCAATGAGTAAAGATATGTAGATTGAAGTAATTATAGGTGAGTGAATGGTCGACATATTGTTTACTGTTTGTGTATTTATTGTGTGGTGCAAATGTACCTGGATGTACTATTTGTGACTGCATATGTAGAGAACACCTTTTTCTCTGCTGTGTGTCTGGGACACCCTCGAACCTACTAATAAAATGGGTGTGGAACCCAAGGAAGAGACTTATGGTTAGTCTGGGTCTTATAATAGCGTGTGAAGCGCTGATTTATGAATCTGGGATTCATCAGTTAGTAGATCTGTGATCTACAAGTGCTAGGGAGCATAGGCGTGCACAGGGGGGTGCCTGAGGGTGCCCGGGGACCCCCTTTACCAAATTAAAACTAACATAATTGTAAAATAGTTTTGAATAATACATTCATATTTGGTTCAAAAGTTGATTTGAAAAGAAACTTCAATCTGTTTTTACACTAGTATTAGTATTTTTAAAATTTTGTTGTTAATACGTAATATTTTTACTTAACACTAAATTAAAAACATGGTAAAAAAATAAATGCTTTTAGAGAGAAATTATTTGCGAAAAAATATACTGAATTTTTAAGTGTAACTAGATGCGGTACAAAAGTAAGCCAAAACTTCTAATTAAAGACCCATATTTTGAACATAATATTATCGATCTCATATCAATAAAAACATTATTGATTCGTTTTTACCCCACATATATAGTAAAGTTGTATTTACGAAGAAATAACTAACGAAACTAGTATTAATTTTATTTCCCTCCTACACCTGGGCACCCCCATTACCCAAACTCTGTGCACGCCTATGATAGGGAGTCTGGGACTCCCGAAGGTTGTAGGTAAGTCTCTCCGGAAGAGTCTAAAACTCTGTAGGCTGTAGGTGATTTTAATATCCATAAGTGCAAACAGTGGTATTGGTAACCACGAGATGCTAGGCAGCATTTATAAGAGGACTTGGCTAACTACTGAATGTTCCTCCTCCCGCGGCTCGCATTCTAGGGATTGAACTCACCAGGATCTTCGGCATTGACTGGCCCATTCATCTGTGATGTAGTAAGAGTAATGAGAGTAGGTACAATTATCGTTCACTACTCGCGGAGTACTACCCCAAGTCTGGGACTTCTATGTCATAAGTTCATGTTCATAATTGTGACAATTTTTGTAACTGGAATGGCAATGTGTGTTTTATACCACTTAGGAGAACGCGTCCTAATGGTCCGATTCGACGCTGACTGAGAGAGTGAGCAAAAAAACGCAGTTATCAAGTTAAGGGATTTGAAGGGGCGTATACATTTTATCCTCCACGCATGTTATATTGCTCGACATTGTATACTGCTCATTTTCAATCTTGCACACCTTTTATCCTCCACACTTTTAATCCACGAAGAAAAGTTATCATCCACATATTTTATTGTAAGAGTATAAATAGTTATTTGTTCTAATGCTACATTGCCGCACAAGCATAAAAATCGAAGATGACACGCTCATTATTTTTCCTACAATTGCTTTCAATATTAAAATAAAAGGATTTAGCGACAAAAGTAATATTACATTACGATACAAGTGTAAGTCTCCCTCGGTGTCACCAATTTGTAATACCCTTACAGTACCGCTGCCAACAATTTGTATTACCGCTGCCACCAATTTGTATTACCGCTGCCTCCAATTTGTAATACCATTTGATGAGGATGGGATTAACAAAACATTTAAATGTTTGTTTTACCATTATTCAATACTATTTATGAATTACAAAAATTGTCCTGCTAACTTACTTACTTGACGCTATTAGAAATGAATAAACCGGCAATAAAAGAACGTGTGACAAGGCACGAGTGCTTTAATGGCTCTTATACACGTGTATCATACGCTATTTTTTATTATACCTGCACAATGTGCTGGGAAAAGGATAAACTTTCTTTATGTTTTACTTTCTAGTACTGAACAAAAACGATTGTCCCATTTTAGGTTACGTTCAACTCAAATTTAGTAATAAATAAATAAATAGTTAATTCTTTTACATGATTTTCCGTGTGTAAACTTGGTTTGTATTTTAACCAACCAAAGAGCCGGTATCGTGGTCTAGATACTAGCCTTCACTCTTAACTTAACTTGAACACAGTATAGCTTATTTTAACTAGTAGTACAGTATTTGTGACAACTATTACTAGTAATGAAATCGTTGAATGAGAGAGATAGATATAATATAGAGAGAAATAAACATACTAGCATGGAATAAAAGATCTGTTAATACCGGTTGAAAGTGCTTAGTATATTAATATAACCGAAATAAAAAATAACATATTTGATAATTGTGAAAACAGTGATTTCTGAAGGGTTCTGTGCTTTTGGAAAATATATTAATAAGTATTAAAGAAATGAAAAATGAACTAGAGCGTGAGAAAAATTAAACAAAAGAAGAAAAATTGACGTAAATATATGTTTTTAGGCGGCTGGTACATAAATTGTTGTTTTTCGCATCTGCAGGCAACCTTAAAGTATCAATTTTTATTTGACATCTGTCAAAATCAAAATTTTTGGCCGCTTATTTGTTCATTATTGATTTACATAGTTCATATTAATGTGATTAATTATTTTAGAATATAATAACAAATGTAAGTAAACTTTTAACTATTCCATTGCAAATATTAATAAAAAAGTAATGAATTCGCGAGTAAAAATAGCGGCCGTAAAGTAAATGCGGCCGTAAGGTAAATGCGGCCGTAAAGTAAATGCGGCCGTAAAGTAAATTTTGACAGATGTCAAAAATTGATTTTGAATGAAAATTCATAATTTCTTGTTGTAATAGCCTAAAAAATGTTGTGTGCACCTCGGCTAAAAGTTCTTTTTGGTCCTCATCTGATTTGTAGCCTCGGCTGCAAACTTCGAATTCGGCCCAAAAAGATTACTTTTAGAACCTTGATACACAAATAACTATTATGTTAAAATTTAATTTTAAAATATATTTTGTAAAATAGGTTCTTATCAATTTCTTGTTGTTACCAAAATATCGTAGAATAATAAGAATAATAAGTTGTAGTTCTGCAGATTTACTACTACCGTTGCTAGAAATTTATTGTATATCATTTCTGATTAAATCAATTATTTTTGTTACAGTATCTTTTGAAAATCTGTATATTATCTTAAAATCAATTTTAGAAAATCTGTCTAAAGGATTTTTCTTCTTTCTTTATATTTTTATATCCCTGCCTAGGTAGTGGTAAAATCTAACGTTGCCATTTTTTTTTGACAAGTATATTTAATATTTCAATAAGAAACTATTTACGTGACCAGTATGTAAATTTCAAAGGTTAACATATATTATTTAAATTAAATAATTTAAATTAGAAAGATCAAGACATTTAGGAAATTGTAATAACAATAACGTTCGATGCGGTCATGAGAGACAAAAACCAGTGTTGACACATAACCTAATATGTAAGGATTAGTTTCATATATTAAATTTTATGTTTTTAATAATTAATTAATTTTAATTGAAAATTTTTATATTTTTCATAATTAATTAATTTTAATTGAAAAACTGTAGAATAACAATAAATATGAATAAAACAGAATGTACAATTAAAATAAATTATTGAAAGCTAAAATAAATTATGTTCAGAATTCAATTGTTTTTAATGACAGTTATAGTAAAATACATACATATACGTAAGTTATGTATAAACAATCTCCATATTTATCATGGATAGCCTAACATCCCCTGCCAGATTAAATAAATAACTATTCTCTTAATACATACATTTCACCTATATATATCTCTATCAATCGTTTTATATAATTATCGTAACAAGCTTTCAATTGACAGGTAATAGTATTAAAAATTGTCATTGGTTGCTATTATTAGTATTACTAAATTTATCTTTTGTTAGTTACTAAGTTTTATATGAATTAATTTTTGTTTTTGAGCGCAAATAATTTAATAATAAATATAGTTGCGATCGATAGTATGACTGCTAATATTTGAAATTTCTTTCTTGGAGAAAAGGATCTGAATAAATGAAACAAGGATTATTACGAAAGTTTTCAACAAAAAAATACATGAGTCAATAAAATATCTGATTTTTAACATACTTTCAGACATTTGGATACATCTAAAACTAAATTCATTAGAATTTTGGGGGGAACTCTTCAGTCCTTCGAGTCCCCCCCCCCCTGGCTACGTGCCTGATCCGTTTTATCACTATTCTTACTTGCAAAGTTTCCATTGTATCTCCTATCATTCTTGCAACACATGTAACCACTCCTAACCTAAAAGATCCCAACAATCGCTCAATCGTCCAATCGTTTAATCATTCGGTCATTCAGAATCATTCTTCGAAACGCATTCTTGTCCTGAAAATCAATTTAAATCATCATCGAAATATAATGTGTTTTGCTAAAAGCAATCTGTTAGATTAACAGTCATCGTAGAGTAAACGCAAAATCTCGTGGCACAACTCCGCGCATGGGCGGGGTTATTTTAGATAGAAAAAGTGGTAGGAGGCATATTTTATTAACTAACTTAAAAACGTTGGTCAATTTATTTTATTTATCTATTAAGTTGAATAACTTGTCAGATACAAAATTTAAAAAAAATACATCAATAACAACTCTAAGAGACCTGCACCGTACGAACGCTACAAGATAAATGAGAAATTTTACAAGTCAATGTTTTTGTGTTGTACAATAGTCAGTGGCCGGCCTACAATGATGAATTTCGCTTTGCACGCAGGGCCACGAGATTTTGCGTCTACTCTAATAAAATCTTTGTTAGCAGTAGCGTCTCATGAACTAAAATTTTGGTGAAGCAGGCAATATGAACTGAATAAAAACTTATTGAAATGACATTAATTTATCAGAAAATTAACAATATTGTTAGTGCTCCGAATATCATTTATTATCTGCATACCCGAAAAACAGCTACCATTTTTTAAAACTAAACTTAAATTTAAAATACAAGCATTATCTATCCCGTACCCACGTCCACTCATTTAATACTGTATTTGAACAACTATAAATGCAGCGGCCAAAATTTCAAAAGCATTCAGGTTCAGTCGCATGTTCGCTTTGTTCACGTACAAACTGACCAATCAAAAAGTAGTTGAGGCATGCCTCAAGACTCTTCTGAAACAGATAGCGCACCGAGAGAAAAATCGATAAACACTACAGTCAATGTAAAAACAGCACTGTACACACACTCATTGATGAAGTTTGAGGCAGGAGAATTTTTTGCCTCTGCACTTCTGTGGTCTGCATTGCGCTGGGCGTACCAATTTTTTTTTTCGACCCTATATATAGGTTAGGAAAACAGTGGGATTTTGAAAACTAGATCTTGTGAATATATTTAAAATTTCTAGAAGATTGAAATTTTAAAATACAATGTAAAATTGCACCTCACCTATCTCTTCTGACAAGCCGCCACTGGTTGTTAAATTAATTTTGTGTGTTTGATTAATTTCTCAAACTACCGGACAAAATTATAAATGGACCGTTTATTCGGTTTGTGGAATACAACATGTATGAAGACTGAATAATATCAATGATTCACTGACTGTTACTTGTATAACTAACTGATGCTAGAGGCTTCATAAAACAAATATTAGTTTAAAATTGTAACAGTCTGCATGAAAATGTAATGTTTTACAGACAGATTTAGCAGCGAACGAGGACGATGTTTCTGATCTATGGTGGGCAGAAGACGACCCATATTGCGAACAATTTTCGAAATCTTAAGTTTATTTTAGTAATGATTCCCTGAGCACTCCTAAGAGATTTGCCACGCGTAAACTCGTATCCTTTGAAGAGTCTTTTGTGAGATATTCGATAATTATCTGTTGTGCAATAGATGTAGGTACTTCTTGCTTTGAAATGGTGGCACTGGCTAAAGAAATAGTCTGAGGTCCTTTAAGAATGATTCCAGATATTTCTACGTACAAAGCACAAGAACCGCGCACTTATTCCGCGAGGAATTTTGCTTTTTGTTCGATTCCTATTTCCGATTATTGCAAATAACTACGATTAATTTATATTTTATTATTTGAAAGGTGCGCATTGCAGTATTTACCAAAAAAATATTGAATGTAAACAATCTTATAGATGCGTTGGTGAATGTTGGAAAACAAAAATTATTATTTTTGATCTTGTTTACCTGTTGGGCTGCTTTAACATTTGTATTTAAGTAAATCTTTTTAATTCATTTCTACATTAATTATATTATTTGTTGTAGGAAATAACTTCGTACTGGATTTGGATATGGTCAATAGATTTTTCTGGGATGCAGTCAATAAATTTTTAAATATAAAAAAATATTTAAAAATTATTTTAACATTGTTCTGATTGTTTTATATCAACGACTTATAATTTTTCAAATTATGCATAATTTCGACAATTTGTGTACATAATTCAAAAATTAATTTATTTTTTCCTGAGGATGATCCTGGTAGGATCGAAACGTTGAAGAAAATAAATATTAGTTTCATTGACTGCATCCCAGAAAAATCTATTGACAATATTTTTTGTGTTTGTATGTATTCAAAATAAGTATGAAAATACGGTATCTATTTTTACTTTTAAAAACAAGGTCGTGTTACGTAAGCGTTCCTTTTTCGTCAAGCTGAATGGCATCTTCCTGGTGAAGTCGGAGTAGGGTCATTGAACGTACGCGCACTCATTTCCAGACAGCATGACGTTCCCAACCAACACACACCAACACCACTCATGTGTACTCATATGTAGCTCCGCAAATACTCCGTGCAATTATTGCGGATTTATAACTACTTTCTTGTAAAAGTATCGTCCGAATAAAATCAGATATTACTAAAAGAACTAAACCAAAATTCATTCTCATAGAGTGGCATTCATTAGTAAATCAAAATTTTTAAATAACTGTATATAACGACACCGTTTCTGCTATGCTATGAAGCAGGGGCGTCCTGGATGGGGCAGTGCAGACCACATTTTTTTTAAAGATAATTATAAAAGGAATATTATAATTATTATAAAATTAACTTTTATTTCGACATGACATTTACAAATAAATAGTTCGAAAAGATATTCCCACTCCGAATATTTGTAACGTCATGAATCAAAAACTCACACAAAGGTATATCTGACAAATATACATATACAGATGATAAAAATGTCAAATGTAAAGTTAAACGTCAAAGTAAACTAAAAGACACATAAAACAAAGCAAAGTGTTCTAATCGTTTTGTTTTGTGTAATTATTTTATTAGTGTATAACCATAGAATAGTTATATACAGAAGCGATAGTAAATTAAAGATTAAAGAGAGAAGGGGGATGTCAACAAATTTAAAGGGCTCACTTCTTCGTGATTCGAGTAGTATCTTTATCTATTATTAACGCGTCTAGAAAAGTTTCAATAAAGGGACAATAATAGAAATATGAATACACAAAAATCGATTTCTAAGAAGCAACAAATATGTTATTACTTTGATAAAAGTTAGGAAGAATAATTATAAAAAAAAAAATATGTTTCACATACTCCAAAAGGGGAAGAAGTTTTATCAGCATTCTACACTTGGCCGACAAAGACAAAAGCTGAGTGTGAGTTTTTTTTTGATGCGATACAATGGGTTGAATTGTTTACAGGAATATGAAATTGGGACACTATGTACATACATATGTACGTACAAACGTGACGCATGAACTAGTTAAAATAGATTCAGAGATGATCAAAATGAATATTTCCGTTAAAATCTGAAAGTCGAAAGTTTTGGGGATTACAACACTTCCTTTATTTTGTACAAGGAAGTATAGAAGCATTTGAAATTTAAAAGTAATTACATAATTAACGATTTAAGGTACAGGGATTAAAGTAGATTTATCAATGGTTGCTGTGTAAAGTTGTATTATGTAATTGTGTAACTGTCCATTTTCTCTCTCTTTCAAATGAAATAAGTTTAAATGAAGTGCAGCAAGAAATGTGTAAATAATAATATTTTTTAAGAAGGTAAAGGACTTCATATATTCTTACATAAAAAGGCATTGCAAAATGAAACAAAACTTGTAAAAATTAGTGAGTGATGTTAATATTTAGAAAAGCGAGAAGAAAAAAATACTGCTCTATAAAAGATAAATACAATGATATTTCTAATAATTTTAAAATAAAATGTCAAATTTAATATCATTGGATTACATTTTTTAATACAAGTTGGCTACGACTTGATTTAAATATGTTTTATATGTAATTTGTACATCACGCCGATTAGTTGAACTGTCAAATTATAATATCCCTAAGTTATAGATAATTTCGCAATAATTATATGACAGTTGCCGAAAGCATATTGTTTTGTAAGCATCCGAGGCGTAAAGAATCAAATGGGAGTTTACACACTCGGTGGAAGAAAAAATCTGCGGAAGATTTGCAATTGGCGGTAGCTATGCTTCCCGCACACTGCCACTACCGCTGTTTAGTTTTGACGCTGCCCTCTAGACAGCAGTGCCGCCTGTGACCAAATAGGCGTTTACATATTCAGCGGATTTTTAGAAGCTTGTACGAAAATTTTTGTTACGGTAAAAAAATTTTAAATTGAAAATACTTATACTCTGTTTTTAAAATATAGACAGTAAAATAGAAATTCTAGTGAGAAAATCAAAGCCTGTGATTGACTGCTGCGCCATTTCATGAAGCCGCATTCAACCAGAAAAAAATTCAAGTTACCTTCTCAAACGTAATTGAAACGTCAAACTCTCAGTGGTTGTCAAATCACTTGTTGAATTTGCACGTGTTTTTTATTTCATTTCTATTTTTGTGATATTTCACAATTAAAACCAGTTCTTTTCAGAACTACTAGTATTTCACTAACGCTGTGGTGTATATGTGACTTCGTCTAGTGCTGTCTATAGTTTAAAAACAGAGTATAGTTTAAAAATTGAAACATGAGTGAAAATAGATAACAAATTTTCTTATTTTGTTAGTTTATTGGACAAATCGTTACATTACATAATATATTAAAAGCTCTAAACTCTGCTCTCCTTTGGTTGTTTTTATAGATCTCAATAAGACGATATTTTCTATTCCAATGCCTCAGGCGACGAAATGTCACAAAGCGAGTAGGTACTTATTGACGATTCATTTATTTTCCTAAAATTTAACTTTTTCTATTCAAACAATTTTTCATTTGACAAATAGAAACTCTAATATGCAAAAGCAAAGTAAATACGATTAATTTAATTAATTAATTAAGATACAAGGCCTCTTGAGTACTACCGATATTTCTGTTGTACGGGTACATTGCCGGCTGGTGAAACAATCTGTTAAACCTTGCACACATGGCTGACAGCCGGTCAACGAATATCAGTACCGTATTAATTTTATCTAGAATATGTTTACTCGTGCACAGGGTCAAAGTAATCTGTGTACCAAATAACTACGGTCCTGCATGTCTATACCAAGTTGCAGAGAGTGTAGAGATGAGCGAAACTGCTACTTTTGAATCACAGTGTGTTTTGTGATTGCTATTTTCCAGTAGCTGTGATTTTAAAGTGTGATTGCGATCACAGTTTGTGGTGATCAAACAATGACTACTCATCAGAGCCGACACCTATTTATCAATCCTTCTGGTGCTGGTTATAAAAGATAATGAATAAACGATCTTGTATCTTTTAGACTTATTTTTATTATCAATAAATACACTTTATTATTTTACGTAATTATGAAATTAATTATTCTCACACAAAAAACAACCACAATCATTGTTTTCTGGTGGTGACTTGATTGTCATTGTTCTTTTGTAGTGCATCCTGTGTGTAGGGTTGCCAACCGTACTCTAAAATAGAGTATTGTCCTCTATATCATGTAGGCGTACTCTATAATCTATAACACTAATAGAGTACGCTAAAATACTCTTTTTTACACAATGTTTACTTAACTAGTGCCAGTCTGTAATAATATGCAAAAACCCATAATGTTATATTAAAAATATATAGCCATTTTTCTGTGTCAGCATGTAGGAGAGAAGAATTGAAAATGTTTGTTGCAATAGTTGAAGGAACTTTCATGAGCTTTTGAATTTGATTATTTAAAAAATATGATTAGCTATATACTCTCTGTTCCCGCCACTTCAGCATTTACGGAAAGAGTATTTTTGGTTATGAATGTGAAGTGGCGAGAAGAGGAAACAGAGCTTCATTGAAATTGATCAAAAATGAGCTCTTGATATATGTAAATTTAGAGTTGGAATGTTTGGACTCATACAATTCCTTTCAAAACAATGAAAAATTGTTATGTGCTGCAAAAAGTACAAAAAAATACCTTTTTAAAAGTACAAAATAAATTATACTCTTTTTTGTAAGTCCGTACTCTTTATTTACCTTCTTTAAAATCAGATATACTCTATTTTTTCTAAAAAAAGTTGGCAACCCTACCTGTGTGGCAGTAGCTGCAACCTGCATATCACAACTGTAGAGCGTTGGTGATCTTTGCTAGTTTCCACACAGGGGAAACCTAGTTACTAATCACAATTGTTTAGTGATAGGCGAAACTGCTTCTCTGAATCACAGTTTCAGAGTATAGTTTGTGATTGCTACCTTCATGTCTCTGAATTTAAAGCATGCTTGTGATCACAGTTTACATAGACTAAAAATTTTCTATATAATTTTGTTGTTGTTGTTGTTGCTATTTATCGTTTTCGTATTAAAAGCTGTTAGAGAGGTATGTTATAATTTTTGTTTTTAGTTATTAAAATCTAAACTTTCTAAAATTTAAAATATCTCAAAAAATACTGCGTTTATCAACTCTTATCAAGAGAACCTTTTATGTGTTGTATTGTATGTAATATTTTATAGGCAAAAATGAAAAAAATGTGAAAAGGTCAAAAAATAACAATAAAAATTTTCATGACTCCCCCATATGAGACGCCTCTGGTTGAGATACAGAAACAAAAGAAAGTATAAATATGCATCTAAATAAGTAATATTCTCATACCAAGTTTCAAAAGTTTAGTACAACTTGTACCCGAGTTATTAATAGAAATGTGTCTGATAAGATGCACTTTCAAAGGGCTGTAACTCTGTAACGAAAAGTTTCCGGATATACCTGCATGTTCATATAACATTTTTTACTTAGAATGACTCACCCAATATATGGTTTTATGTTGGCACCCTCGTGCTGAATCACCCTTTACCAGGGTTGGCCTGATTTAAATTATTTGATGTAAATCATTATTTAACTCAAGATTTAAACGAACTGATTTTTAAAAATAAAAGTCATAGATTTTTATCAAACATAAAAAAGATACAAATTATAATGAAAATGTATTTATTTGCTACAGGACTATTAATGACAACCAAAATATGTTCTGTATTAATAATATCTAAAAATTAAATGATATTTTATCACTTTTATTGTCATAATAGATTATTGTGCTGAAGCTGATTCGCTGGCTCACGAAGGCTCTGACAGGGCAAAGAAACAACTTTCGGTCTCCCCAGAAGCATACAAAAACGAGTGATCAGAATGGGGAAGTTTAGCGTATTTTTTTATTTTTTTATTTTATCAAGATTGCCTTCAAAATTGATATTCTACATTTTATTTCACCCAAAGATGCCTAGATTTCTCAAAAAATGAAATTTTATACAAAAATGACGTCAGAGTGGCTCGCGGAGAACGTATCGTCTATCTTAACCAGTGCGCGCTGGGTTCCCATGACAACAGAGAAGCCTGTAGTGGGATCACGCCGAATAGAATTCTATATTTTTGACATTACACTTGGCGATTATCGCTTTGAAACTACATATTGGTATCACGCCGAAAAATCGCTTGTTTTCCCTCGTTCCCGTTCCCCGCCGATAGTATCGCTTTGAAACGCGAATTTTTACCTGTCGTTTTCATCATTTGTCTCTCTTTTTCACAGCCCTTTTACAATGTTCTGTCTCTATCTTGTTTAAACTGACTATTCGTGATTATTGAATCGAAGTAGTTTGGTAAAATATGGATTAATTCTATTGTTCTGTCAATTGCATGACGTTTTTAATTATTTACGTTTATCTTAGACATGAGAGTTACAGCGGATCATTGGGCTTTGTTGCTCGATTTTTGCGAACAGCACTAACTTCATTTACACATTTACGTATAGTATTTTGTGCCATGGATAGAACAAAACTTTGTCCTATCGATCTTTGATGAGATCTTGTGGCAAATAAATATAATGCTGCGAAAATTCTTAAAATTGGACATACGGAGTTCGTATGTGCGGATTGCGAGATATGAGGCATTAATTGTTGTAGTAAATAAAAAACCATATCCTTTGTTAGTCTATATAGTTCTACAAATCGTGTATCCGGAACTGAAAATGAGTCGCTATTATTTCTCATGATTCTACTTCGGATATTATATTCACGAATATTTTGTCTTCTTTCCTCTTCTTCTATTTGTTGTAAAATGAATATTTGCACGGGTAACATCTACTTATAATTAAATTTAGGAACATAAATGATTTGCAACATAAATATATTTAAAATGATAACCTTCTTTGTTCAAAATATAATTTTTTAAAACGTCTTTTTGATCTGTCAGGTTGACACATTCGTAATTGACGCGCGAATATTCGGAAAATGGCCAATGTTTACTGAAAAGGTAGTAGCATTTCCGAAAACACACGAAGTACAATTCTACTGTCGCTTGCGACATGGCATGCTACCAAATATGATTTCGACTCGCTTTTTTTGTTTGACATTAGAACTATAGAATTCTATTTGGTGTGATCCCTACACTGTAGTGTAATGCCGCAAGATACAACCTACGTTCAAAAAGTCAGGTCTCACCCTCCCTTCTGCGCAAGCGTATAATTCACCTGTGACGTCAGAGTGGCTCGAAGATAAATCATTAATTATAAATAATTGGCAACATAATTTTAACTTTCAATTACATTTTAAGTTATAATTATTCATATACTTACGACTAAAAGATATTTCACATGTAATTTCAACCACGCTAAACTTCCCCATTGGGTCGCGCTTGACCACCACCTGTATTGGTTAATTCTGTGGGGCTTGAGACTTGAGATAACAAACGCTCTGAATACCAGGACTGTCTCCTGAGCGAACTAAGCTACTTTAATTTAATTAAAAGAAACTTCGTATTCGCGTGAATTTCTTCCTTAGAAAACAACAGAATG
Organism: Stenolophus ochropezus; assembly: GCA_035578165.1. Classification (NCBI taxonomy): domain Eukaryota; kingdom Metazoa; phylum Arthropoda; class Insecta; order Coleoptera; family Carabidae; genus Stenolophus; species Stenolophus ochropezus. The sequence continues at coordinate 15,903,689 of JAQOWZ010000015.1, read as the reverse complement.
TTATCGGCGTGGTAAATGACGATTCGTGGCTCTGTTAGACTAATATTATGTTGTAACGTTTTATTTTTATTTAGATGAAGTGTAAAAAATGATTAAAACACTAATATTTATATAGGTAACTAAGTTTAATAAAAAAATACGAATTATAAAAGATAATAGAAATAAGTAACACTATGCATAAACAAATTATGAATACTAATTTAGAACTAATTATTATTAATAAAGACTTAAGCAATACGAAAATTTATTTAAACGCTTAAAACTACGCAATATTCATTTCGACAATATTTATATCACCAACTATTTATTTATATCACCAACTCATCATCATGATCACTACACGTATCAATATTAGACTGTTCTCGCGATCTCCTGCTCAGGTTATTTATAGTAGAACAATTAAGTTCTAGAGTGTTCTCCAACCCTCTCGAAAATAAAACTATGGGAAGCGGACGGACCTGTCGTGACAGGTCCGCTAGCGACCGTCGCCCGCAGGGCAACTTTGCGATCGCTACAATATGTATACTCGGGCAGCATGATGGGCTTTCAGGGCTAATACCGTGGACACACGTTATAAATAATGATCATTAAGTAAATTCTCAATTGTAGTTAATGGTCATTAAAAAAATATGTAGACACACGGACATTACTTGAAATTTCTAGCACATGCGCAAATGCAATGTATCCTTGACAAAAAAGAAGATAGAGAGTCATTATAGACATCGTAGTAGTTTCTAGATTTAGAGTATTATTCATGCCATTATACTTCATTGACAATCGTCAACCCAAATAAGAATAATTTAACTAGATATCAACATTAACCTCAACATCAACAACCTCAACTGTCATTTGACTTGCGATGACAGCCGAACGCTGCCGATCATCGGTTTTTAAATTTTATCGGCACTTTCCACGTTATGACGTTTGAAATGATCATTACCTAAATGATCATATAACACACGGCAACTAAATTAAGTATTAACTGTTAATGATCATTAACTTTCGTCGTGTGACCCGGGTATAAGGACTAAGGCCTAACAACAACAATGTCTGTGTTTTATACGAAACACTTTTATTCACATTGTTTGTCAACGTTGTCAACACAACTACCTTATATGGATTATATACTCTATTATGAGTTATACAGTGTGTGCAACGAAACGCGGAGAACATAAGGGATTTAAAAAAAATCGGATACTCTTTCATCTACAACAGTACTAAGCTGTATATATAATTGAGGCAACAGCACACCTGAAGTACGAAATATATTAAATATAAAATGTAATACTTTTATTACAAATCAGACAGTCATGAAAAAATATATAAATATTTAAAATTTTACGTTATACAAATACAGACCTGGATTTATGTTGGAATAAAAACTGAAAATCCATATTTAGTAAATAATTATTTTTACAATGCTAATAAAATATCATTGTTGATGCTCAAAAATATTAGATGATTTAGGCGTTGTTCTGTCATAGTCGTTTTTAACCATGTTTTAGTAATTAAATTTGAGAATGACTATTATGCGTTGCAATTTGTTATCATGAAAGCAAGATAGATTCATAATTCTATCAATTAAATAAATATCTAAAACAATTCAAAATAAAATAACTAAAACAAATGAAATTTAAAAAGATTTCTCATATTTTATACGCTATGCCCTATCCAGAAATATATACAGAGATCCCATCCGTATAACATGTCACAGTTACTGGAAACCGACTACGAGACGATGCCACTGACTGGTGGTGAAAGCTAAAAACGTTTATCACCAGCTAGGAATTGTTCGAAGATCGGCTGGTTACAGCCCACAACAGTTATTCAAACTTCGGGATCAATTCTTCGTCGAACTATTGGGAGCACGCCAGAACGCCGAGCAATTTCTTTTCGGCAAAGAAAAGCTGGGGGAGAGGGTCATACCCGAGTTGAAGCCAGCCGACGCCACCCGCTTGTATATGGATCTGTGAAGCCCGCAGTTGCGATCATTCTTGCGGACGCCAATGTCTACCAGTTTCCGCGAACTCCTGGAAAGGGCCGTCGCCATGGAGGAAGTCCTATGTTATCATAAACGGTCCTACAATCACGTCTAGGTCCACGTCGCCCCCGTATAACTACACTGACGTAACCCTTCACTTTTTATGTTTATGGTGGGTACCAGGGCACGAGGGAATCCTAGAAAACGAGAAAGCTGATGAACTTGCAAAAAAGGGGCTAAACTTTACCACGGGCCGGAACCTTCATGTGGTCTTCCACAAAGCCACTATAAGAAGGTGGTAAAAAACTGGGAGGAATCTGCCATATCCTCATATTGGAAAAATATTCCAGGCCTCAATCAAGCTCGGAAATTCATTTCCCCAGCTTCGACAAACGCCAAAGAGTTACTAGCTCTCAGCAAAAAGGATTTTAATATAATGACAGGAATTCTCACTGGCCACTGTCCTTTAAAGTACCATTTGCACAAAATTGGTATAGCTGAAAATGAAACCTGTCGACTCTGTGAAGAGGACGAAGAATCGTCGGAACACATACTGTGTGAATGTCCAGCCGTAACTGCGCAGAGACTCAATCAACTAGGTAAGAGGAATCTTACGGCAGATGAGATCAAAAACTTGACTCCTGGAGCCATAATCGGCTTCATCAAAAATCTGGATCTATGTACTTCCGGAAAACTAAGTAAGGGCTGTGTCACAATAGATCTTCTAGGTTGCGTTGACAAAAAGCGACAAAACGCTTAAACCCTCGTATACATACAATACAATAATACAACCCTTCACTTTGGAGTCACATTCACCATGTCTTTACTGTCAAGTAGGAGACATCGCCTTAACCGTCTTAATCAATCCCGGGGCCACACACAATTTCATCTGCTGCTCGCAGGTGTTAACGCAACAACACAAACTCCATCCGGCCTTTAAACCACTTACGGAATTTTCCACTCCCGATGGCGGAATTGACGAGTTCAACGTCATGTCATTCGATCTCAAGAATACCCTTAGCACTTTCCAGTGATTTATGAGCTGAAACTCTATCAATCTATTCAGTCACTTGGGAGGAACACCTAGAGCGTCTATGAGCACCTATCTAAAGTGTTGGAACGGTTTCGACTACCACCTAGAGGTCATACGAAGTATCACGCCACCTGAGACGCGAAAGGAACTACGAAAGTTCCCTGGGCTTTGTAAATGACTCTGAGAATACGTTCCTTTTCGCTATAATCGGTGCCCCATTGACTGACTACCCCGTACTACCTGGCGGGACGCTCGAAAACCAATATCCGGCGATGCCAACACCAATGACCAAATGTCAATTTCTAAAAAGAATTGTTGCTACATCCAAATTATATTAAATGAGTAGGTAATATCACAAAAAAATAAAGACTTTACAATTTTGTGAAATATTAATAATAGGTACTGAAATAAAATTTCTATTTTTAGAAGGTATCAATTAGGAAATTATTTCCGAGGAAGTTGTAATAAGCCGAAACGTAAGCCGAAGACCAAGTAACTTCCGAGGATGTTACGATGTATGTACATTCCGTGTTACTATTACATTTTTCGGCTACTAAAAATTAAATTTATATATTAAAAAATACAGCCCGTTTGACATATGTTCTCATCATTATTCCCTTTTTACTACATATTTCAATCTAAGATATCTATGTTTGTTGCTATGTTAGTATATCAAACAGTAAAAATGAATAAAAATAAACAATACTATTGACGATTATTTTAAAATTATTGTATACTGGTAAATAATGAATATTGATGAAGCTGCAAGGGCTGCTATATTAACTTAAAATTAAGAAAAAGGTACAAATTAACTTACGAAGTATTTAAAAAATGATGTACATCGCAAAAAGTAGAGGTAATTTCCGAAAACGTAATCTTAGCTTACATGTTCGAAAGATCGAATTCGTTAAAATCGCAATCCAATTTTTAGTGCGAATACCCAGTGTTAAAAACGACAATTAAAAAGATATCTCAAGTTTTTTGATTGATTTTCTTAAAAGCAAAAATAAAGGATATTGCGCAAAGAAATCCCAAATTTTAAAAATGGAAGAGATTGTAATTTTTTTTATAGAAGTTGAAGATGATACATATTTGTTAATGGGGTAGGTGACCAAGGTAGAATTTTAATGAAAAAACTATTGAATTATAGAAAGTATATTTATTTATTAACGTTGACATTAAAAAAGTTAAATATTTATCAGCAATTGTTTAGTAATTTGCGTTAAATAGAAACAGCGTCCTTTACTATGACGTTCACTAAGTTAGCACTATCTCACTCACACCACCTATTTCCGTCTGTCTACCCTTCGCCGCTCTCAAGAACTTCGTTGACGTCATAATCCCCTCCCAAGTACTATATTATTTATTTACTTCAAAACAACATATAATTAACAATTTTAAAAAAATACGGGTATATTATTTTTGTACAAGCTATCACATATACCAAATTTAGAAATTGGTCACCTACCCCATTAAAGTAAGATATACGTCATTATGAATTCGCTGTAATTCATTTTCTATATTTTAAATTTTTTATAGACTGTTATGATTATGGGTATTGCCGGGGCATGTAGAGGTGATGAATCCTGTAAGATAAAATTGATTGACGTGACTTATTAAAATTCCGTAAAATAAAAATGATGTGCAACGTAATTTTTCGATTGTCGGGCATAGAAAAAACTATGGACTATTTAGGAACCTTCAAAAATTAAATACGTAAAAAAATTAATGCCAATCCTCACTTTTCTTTTACGCTACCATGCAAGGAAGCGTATGAATCAATCTGTTGAAAACATACTTTTGCAAAAATGCCTTCCATCATAGTAAAGTTTTTAAATTTACAAGGTCTACATACGAGTACATCATTTTACTGGACAGGCTTTTTTCTGCTTTATTACTCACCAATACTGGTTTAGATATTTTAAGTTTAAAACGAAACGGTGGCTGGAAATTTGGCATCGTTGCCGAAAGTTACGTGGCAGAATCAATTAAAACAAAATTGATGTTTCAAATAAAATTATATACGAGAAATCCATCAGTATCGCTTCCGCATCAAAAAAAATAATTTTAGTTTCTCAAATTGATTCAGATTAATTTTCAACATCACTAGAACAAAATCCACAAAATAATACTGCATCTTTTACAAAGAACAATCTAACTTATTAGAAAATGAAAATATGGTATTTAAAAATTGTACATTTAAAAATAGTACTATAAGTTTCAATTTTAATAATAAAAAATAAGAGTATGTATTTGTATAATAAATGTAGGAATTATGTAGAAATTATTAAGTTCCGTCGTCAAGAAAAAATTATAAACATTTAAAAGATCACTTACGTATGTCGTTAGTTATCGATTAAATCAGTGATGTTAGTTGTAATTTACGCGGTAAATTACGTAATTAATTACCGTAATCTACAATTTATGTATTTTGGAAATATTCATAACAAAAAACGTCAGATCTGCAAAGTTAATATGTATATGGTAAATATATCAAATGGCTTAGATTTGGAGACAGTCAGTGAATTCAAATCTGAATGTGGTTTCGTTCCTGATTAAAGGTTCCACATAAACTCACTTTATATTGTCTTATGTTTATTTTCTTTTGTAAATAATTGTACCAAATTAGTTTAAATTTTTTTGTAATTGTATAGGTTACTTTTTTTAATTATATTTATCTTACAATAAAAGTATTTTAATTTTTCTTTTTACATTTTTAATACCTACCTACTTTTTAAACACAATTCTACAACAAATTTAAAATGTTTCTAAAAAACGGTAAATTACGGTAGTAAATTACCAAATTTATAAATTACGGAAATTTAACATCACTGGAAGAAATACATGTAAGATACAAGTAGCGCGAAAAATAATTAAAAATATAAATTTATTATTTTAGAAAACTGACAGGTTTTAGGTTATACTCATGTTAACATGGCAAATTTAAATCATGACGCTGTTCTCACATTTCATTTTACATTCATTTACTAATAATGATCTATAAAGTAGAACTCCTTTTCGCTTTTTATGAAAGTGTGAAATCATCATAAATTGTAAGGAATGAAGTATTTTGTCTTCCATTTTTAAAAAATCATTGAAAATGTTCAATAAAAATGACTCGTGAGAACCCGCCTTTGCGTTTTCACACAATAGATAGCACTATATATGACTCGAGCATGTTCTAGTTGAATATGCTTCAACTTTACGTGGCTGTATCTCAAAAATGACAATTAAAAAAAATTCAAATAAAAAACCTTCTTTGGTACCTTTTCTGAAAATTCGTCACTGTATAAGAGGGTTTATCTTCTCAAACCGAAAAATTACAGAAAATTGCACTGTAAAATGCAAAATTGGCTTGTTCTATAATTGGTTTTAATTTTTTAAGCATATATTTAACAAAACCATTGTGTTTAAAAATACACTAACGTGAAGCTTATGAGACAATTTGTCGAATTGGACAACAATATATTTATACATTATAACGGTCATAATTTGGAGATTACTAAGTTTGTACATTTAAAAACAACACACGAATATTTTTATAATTACATATTTTGTTTAAAAAATATATTTTATAAAAATATTGAAAAAATTATTTGTATTTATTAAAGGTGTAGTACATTGCTTATAAAAATTGGTTTTCAACTCGTGAAATTTTTTACTAGATTATTCAAAATATTATATGCAAGAATATTTTATGTTATGAAATATAGAATTATGTATATTAAATTTAATCAAAAAGAAATAGAAAATCATGCTTACTGAAGAACTTGCAAAATACAGGCATGTTTAATAAAAATGTTTACAAAATACATGTATCTATTTATTTTTTGTTATATTGATAAATTTATAATTTTAGTATTTTTACATTCTAAAATTTTTTTTATCATTTAAACAAAAATTTAAATTTCGAGCGTAAATCAGCCAACAAATTTAAAGATCCACAATGTTCCAAGGTCACAGAACTGACTAGTGTAACATCGAAGGTACCGACACTGGTTGTCGCTTCTGTATTTAACTAATCTGTGGTTAAACAATAGAATAATGCAAGGAGAATAAATACTAATTAAAAAATGATCATTCACTGAATATATATTATTGTAGAATTCAATGAAAATGTTTTAAACATTTTAAAATAAAATTTATATACTATATACTATAATTATTATAAGCAATTATAAGTAAATTAATAAATATATTTATAAATCGAGAAAAGTTGGGGATACTGCAGTTCCGCAGTGCCAATACACGAGCTCCCTCTGGTAACACATGAATTTATTGTTATTAATTTTCAATGTTACTGTATAAATGATGTATTATAAACTCTATACTATATCAACGTTGTCATTGTTGCAGGGCTTCCAATGGGAACCGTCTGTCAGATAGCCTGCCCCCGGACTACCCAATTGGTGAGAGATCACGTTGTGTTCCAGTTCCGTGTGCGCGGCAAGTTCACCCAACATGTGAAGAACGCACCCTCTTGGCCTACGATGAGGAAGTGATTGAACAGCAGAATAACGTGCATAACTCGCAGACGCACTTCGTCAACCTTACGCATTCACTGCCAACTTATCCTATCACCCCGAACATCTGCGTCGAAGCGGGCCGCATAGAGTTCATCAAAACGCCGACAGATGGCAGCGATGCAAGGTTGACGTGCGCGCTAGACGATTCTCTGGGACATCTAGCGAGCAGTGAGAGAACTAGCAAAGAGATGGTGTCACGTGCACAACAAACAGAGAGATGTGCAGATGTCCAAGTAGGTGGCAGCTCTCATGTTCATTTTTCTGTCTTGTAATTTCTATTGGACATTTATATTAATTTTTTATGTCTGCTGGACTATAAAAATATAAAAATTTCTTTTATGCTAACGTTACTTTCGAGGCTAAACATTATAAATAATATAATCGCTATAACATTAATGTATCCATCGAACTCATTTACTAAATTTTTAAAAAACGTGTGTTTAACATATTTAGAAACAAATTTGCGACTGTATTTTTAAAGATCTGACCTCTAGTTGCTGATTTAACGGAACCTGACTCTGTTTCTACCTCCTACTCTTGAGTGTGAATTTTCAACAAAGAAGTCGAATCAGCTAGCTGTGCGTTTGTCTGTGGCAACTTTTCGTTAACGGTAACTCAATACGTTATACCGAAAATATATCATTTTTGTTATGTAACAGTTATATTAAAATTTGATGAACTGATTACATTTTGACTATGATTGACCAACTGGGAAAGTTCAAAATTACATTATTATTAAAAATAACGACATCGCTTAGTCTGGGGATTTCTATAAAACAGATGAGTTTTTTTTAGTTGTAAAATACAAAAAGATGAAAGAAAATATTGTAACTTTTATTAATTTGGGTGATATGTAAAAATAATTTAAAAAGGAATATTTATTGAATTAATGAATTATAAATTATTATGTATGCTTATATAATAAGTAAACTATGAGTAAACAAATATAAATACTAATTTAATAGGCCAATTCTGAACAAATCTGTGTCTTATAGATCGGTAAATCTGTAAAAAATTGACAAAAACGCATCTATTTTTGTTGATTAATATAAAATTATACATAAGATTGGCTGCTTTCGTTATTTATATATTTACAGATCTGTAAGACTTACAGATTTTTTTAGAATTGACCTATAAGAGTAATAATTATTAATAAAGACTTATACACTAAGAATATTTATTTACACTTACACTTAATACTACGCACTATTTATTTGCACGATATTTATATCACCAACTATTTATGGTCACCATTGGTATTAATATCAGACTGTCATCGCGGTCTTTTCTGCTTCGGTTTATATACTCCGAATTTCAGTATACAAGTCATAAAATATAAAAACTAACCACAATATCTTCTTACTATAATAATAAAAACTAAACATTTGCTTGCAATAATGAAGTTATTAGCAATTTAATATTCTGGAGCAGGGACGCGCGACGTCAGTATGGTAAGATCAGGGAAAAGGTCGGTAGTCAATTTCTTACGCTCCCAGTCTTTTACATCTCTTCTTTTACGATTCTACCAGGTGACAACATTCCTTCCCCAAATTTTTAATAATTATTTTCTCGTAAACTGTGAATAATGAATTATTAAAATTAAAATAATGATTTAAAAAAATATGGTTATTTTTTTTTGTCTAGTATCATATACGTAAAATCAAAATTTGGTCATATACCCCATTAAACTCTGGAATATTCTGGCAGCTTCGATGTATCAGTACAATAGAAGGGTGATTATCGTGTCTCGACCTGTCTGCTATATACCTGCCCACGGCTTGTCCTTGCAATTGCTACAATATCAAATATGTTTGAAGATTTTTGAATGCGCTAGTTAAGGTAAGTTCGGTTCCGGTTTTAGTTACGCCAAAATAACTATTATTTTCGATCTTTGGAACAATTTCGACTTATTACCGTATTACAAACTTGATGTAAGGAAATGAAGTAAAAATAGATATTCTGATTTGTCGTAACAAATTAATTTTAAAATTAAATAGTTAATATACTATAATGAGAAAATTTTTTTTTGCTCTATTCGCCGAGGAACATGTTTATAGTAGGTATATATTGGCGGGAAGTTCAAAATGTTGGTAACAATTTTAAAACATATGTATGAAGTGAAAAAAATATGATATGAGGTTGGACAGAGTCAATAAAATACGAAAACACTAATCAAGCAATATGTTATACAAACTGTAATATAAAGGATATAATTTTATTATTTAATTAATGCTGTTCAATTGCCAGATGCCTTGAATATTTCTCATAAACAACTTTGTAGACATTTAAAATCCGTTTCTCTTCAACTTTAAAAGGAGTTAAATGTTCTCACATGTTTTTTAGCCGGTGAAATAATTCCTTATTCCATTTTAAATTTAGCCAAATAAATAAAGAAAATCAAATATAACACACTACGAAGACAAAAGTAAAAGTGACAGAAGAATTTAAACTAGTACAATTTTTACTGTAATCTTGTCTTTCAAGCAGCTAATAGTACATCAGGATTCCCTTCTGCTTTGAAATTGAACAGATTTATAGAATATATTACTACATTCTATTTCCCTCATTTGATCCTGGCGTCATCAATTTCTGTTGCAAGAATTATTATAGTTTTACCTTGCATCCTTGTCGTATACACATACGAGTATCACAGATGAGACTTTCATTTGCTATTTATTTTCGTATTTGGTTCATTTTCATAATTCATTTCATATTGTAATTTTAAAATATTTGAGGTTATCAATTTGACATTTACCATGGAGCGCAGAAATTGGAAGTACCAATTTTACAAAAAAAAAATACCAAAAACAGTTAAATAATATACAATATTATAAAACCGTTTTCGTTATTCACAATAGAGCATTTTTTAACGGAAAGTATAAAAAGTTTATTTTAAATTAAAATACTCATATTTCTACTGGGTGTCTTATTTTCGCGGAATGATATGAAATTTTATTTTTTTATGGAAAACCTAAAAGTATATTGTTACAAAATTTTAAAGATTTTTTCTCTTTCAAAGTGTTCTTATATACATTAAGCCTGGTTTCCATCGAGTTGTCACAAGGCTTAATGCTCAATACATATTGTTTACTGTATAAGAAATAATACACTACGAATGTTAGTACAATATACACCATTTCCAGTTACTTTGATAAGTAACTATTACCATTTGTTCAGATGTGTATTTATTGACGTAATTATTGGAAAAGATAGTAAAACGAACATTCCCTGTTGCATTGGCAGAGGTAGTAAAAATCATGACTTATTAAAAAAAATAAAAAATCTGTAATAAAATCAGAACTGTTCAGCTGAATAAAACTAGGAAGAATAACGAAAAGTTTTTGCTTTTTGTTATACATTATTATTAGATACAAAATTTATTTTGATTGTTATTAATAGTTTTGTAGCAAATAAACACATTTTCATTATAATTTGTATTTTTTTTATATCTTTGATAAAAATCAATGATTTTTTTTATTAAAAAATCAGTTGAAATCAAGCCAACCCTGCAATGCATAGCTACATTTCTTCTTTCTTTTACAATTTCATTATGTGATGAATAGCAGTTCAGCCGAATAACCGAATAACGAATATTCGGCCGAATAATATACAGGGTGAGTCTGGGAAGACGCCCCCCCCCTTTAACTTTTTTATTATAAGTAATACAAAAAAATGGCTCTTATAAAAGTTTTATTATTTTACATATATTAGTTGATGGCAGATGTAGATATTTTTTATAAAGTCAGGTTTACAAGATACGACTATCAACTTTTATTTTTCAAATGACAACCTATAATTATTTTAATAAAATAGAAACCGCCATTTTTTTCTCTTTTCAACGATGTATTAACTTTTATTAATGTATTTGAAAAATTTCGAGAAAAATGAGATATTTAAAAATATTTGAAATAATTATTATATAAATATTATAGGTGGCTATATGAAAATAAACAAAACGTAACAATGTAAAACAATTAAATTAATGTCAAAAATGTATACATTTGTTTGTTACTTACTGAGAAGGATGTTTACCCGATTTCGAGAAACATGGCCACCTATGATATTTGTTCAAAAATTATTTCTGACATTTCTAAATGATCTCATTTTTCTCGAAATTTTTCAAATACATTAATAAAAGTTAATACATCGTTGAAAAGAGAAAAAAATGGCGATTTCTATTTTATTAAAATAATTATAGGTTGTCATTTGAAATATAAAAGTTGATAGTCGTATCTTGTAAACCTGACTTTATAAAAAATATCTACATCTGCCATCAAATAGTATATGTAAAATTATAAAACTTTTATATGAGCCATTTTTTTCTATTACTTATAATAAAAAAGTTAAGGGGGGGGGGCGTCTTCCCAGTCTCACCCTGTATAATATAGAATCTGAAAAACTCGCCCTATTTTTTGTTAAGGTAATTTCTTGTTTGGTTATTATTAAATTAAAAGAAATATATCCTCAAACAATACAACTACATAAATTATTTACTATTATTGTAAATATTTTAATAATGACTAACCATATGTATTATCTTTGTTTAAAATTTATAATCTATATATTTATATATTTTAACATAACAAAACAGTATTGTACTTCATTTATTTTTTGTGACCAAATATTGGGTATTAAAATATGTTGAATAGGTCGAATACCGAGTAGTGAAAATATGACCGAAAAGACCGAATACCGAATAAATATTCGGCTTCGGTCCTATATTTAATAAGGACAGAGGCGCTAGGTATTATCTGCAAACATTTGTTTTAAAGCATTGTTTCTTAGTACTTAGCATTAAGACATAATCAAAGCTGGAAATGGTTGTATATGATGTCGTATGGTAAATGTTTTACGCTTTATTCCTTAATTATTAAATATTGTTCCTAAGCATTATAGCATTCGGTGGAAATAAATATTCATCCAAAAAGTATGCTATGAATTCATTTGTTTGAACAATTAGATTAGTTCCTGTCAGATGTCGAATAATAATTATTTGCTTCTCACAATTAATTTATTAACTTTTCTTTATAATTAATTCACTTTGTTTATGTAAAAATTAATTTTAGAAAAGACGAATTAATTAACAAGATATTCTTATTCCAATAATAGACGATATAAAAAACAGAATTATAGCAGTATTTTCATCAATTTTATTCACAGAATGCTAAAATGTATCAATACTGAAGGGCAGATATCTTTTATAAATTTATTTTTATTTTCTTGTACGAAGTAAAATACTTTCTGTTTAATTATTTATTAATAAAAGCATGAATAGTTTCTTTAATAACCTTTTTCGAACTTTAATGTATAAGAACTCTTTTAAAGAGAAACAAAAGAATAGTTAAAATTTTGTTGTAATACATAAGCTGTTCCATTAAAAAATATATTTCATATCATTGCGCGATAATGGAACATCCGGTAAAAAAACTAATGCTGCAGATATGTGGGCATTTTAATGTAAAATAAAGTTTTGTTTGAAAAATATCTCGGTAATATTTTAAATGATACATTACCGTGAGTTTATTTTATCGTGAAACATGGAATTTGTCATATTATGTATGTATCAAATCATTAATTTAAAATGAAAAATAGGAGATATACTATATTCTTAGCAAAATTACAAAATATACACATTTTATTACAATGACATTGCTGTCAATCAATAATCGCAATTGTTTTTCTATCTTCTCCAAAGCTCTCTAGTTTTCTTCCTGTGATCCCACATTCGGTCGTTCTGTACATCATCCGGTTCGGCCGCAGCTGCATGAACCTGGCGTACGTCGTAGTTACCCTGGGGTCTTCTGAATCTCTTTCTCTGCAAACATCGTACGTGTTATTGACCTTAACCTTCATCACTCGATACGGACCAAGATTTTTACGTTTCAGCTTCAATCCTGAGCCAAATTAAGTCCTTTTGATCTTAACTAAATAGGTATGCCACCTGTTTTCCTCTTACTGTTGAAATTTACCTTATTTTCATCTTGGACATTCAAAATTTGTAACTTGGCTTCAACTCAATCCTTGCTCCGTTTCTCTTTGAAGTTGTCGATTGCCTCATCTTTTACTAGCTCTAAAATGCGTAGGTCGGTCTTGTTCTTCATCGTAACTCCAAAGAATTCAATAATTTGAAAAGTATCCTTCTGATACTTTTCGGGTACATCGAATTTATGACACGCTGAACAGCTGGAACAACTTTGCACCATATAGTAGGTTCGTCACTGGTAAGTTTAGCGAAAGTACCGTCGTTATCAGAATGTGTTTGATATCTTCAGATGCGCAATGGTTTTTGAATCTTGAGAGGTGAACAAAGTCCCCCGATCAGTGATTATCTGCGTTGGATTTACAAAACTTCAATTTGTTAATCGTTTCGGATGTCTTCGTCGTTGTCGTTGTCAAAATGCATCTACAATGACCAAAATGTTGTTATACCCTTTGTGTGTAGATTGTAACGGGCCCACATGGTCCATATGGTATATGTGAAGCTCTTCTCTCTCTTTAAATAGTGGATTAAGTAAGACTTCCTTTTTTCCGGACAATCCTCGGATACAGAACTCCTGTTTTACTTCTTTCTCTGTTCTCTTCGTTGCAGAGTGGCCTTTCTCGTGGGTCGTGGATCGTTTTGATAAATGTCTGATGCATCGCTCGTTGAATCACTAACGTCTCCTGCCCGTCTTTGAATTTGAAAATGATATCATCATGTACGATAAAATCTTTGTAAGGCTGCTCCTTTCAAATGTTCTTCAAGGCAGTTAACCCGTCGTCCTCGCGTTGAGTTTTGGCAATTCTTGCAGTCGTTTGCGCCCCCGTAGCACACACTCGTTCAGTGACTGAGTGCGTCGACAAGTCTCATTTTTGTCACTGTCGTTTCTTTGCTCTTGAGAAAAACTGGGTGTAATTTGTCGTGGTTTTAAATTTCTGTAACAAGACGTTCTAAATCCATATTTACTCGCGTCTGTATGGATTTCCGTGTTGTATTTCCGATTGCAGATGGTGAGAACTGGACTTGACGAGAGAACATCCTTTAATCTCGCTAATGCATGTCTTTTTTCCTCTTCAAATCGAAAATCGTGGTTACTTTGGAGTAAGTCTCTTAACGGTTTCTAAAGTGGAGTAGTCTTTTGTAAATTTCCTGAAGTACCTCGTTAATCCGAGAAAACTCTGCACTTCCGATGTAGCTTTTGGCTATCTTCAAAAACTTATTGTAAGAATGAAAAAACTCGTTCTTGATATCCAGCATGCTAAATACGCGGGCGTCTTGTAGTTTATTCAACAAATCTTCAATGAGCGGCAAAGGATACCAGCCCTTCACTGCAGTTGACTCTCGCAGTCGATCAGTGCCTCCACATCTTGGTTATACAGTTTCGCTTTCTTGAATTTGTAGTTGTTGTTCATAGTCTGCTTTCGGTTCTGCAATTGAAGCATTTCTTATTTTTACTCTTATGCTGAAAGTAGTGTGATCTGTCACCTTTCCCACCACAATTATAGCAGGTACTTTTGTTTTTATCCCTCGTCCAGTTTTTTGTTTTAGCGTCGTTTGAAATTGGAATGTTCTTCTCACTGGAGCTCTTGGTACTCTCGTTGTGGTTCTTGATATGCTTCTTCGGAATCATCTTCGCCACAGCTTCTGGTTGTATCTCATTTTTTCTACGAACTCCTTCAAATTTGGAGCGCCATACAGCAAAAGGAATCATCTTCACCACCGTCGATTACATATTGCATCAAAGAGTTGTCATCGATGTCGCCTCGGCTTGCAATTTCTTTCATTACGAGGAAATATTCCTGCAAAGACTCTTTGTGTTTCTTCCGCCGCCGAAATAGTAATTTGTGAATCTCTGCGGCACTGATTTTCAACATTCTTCCAAGAATTGACTGCCGCCCAGAAAACCAAGGGGATGACGCAAAACTGACATTAGAATTGTAATTGGAAAAGCTTTGCTCTAAACCGACAAGATAATCCCAGTTCGAGTAATGAATATAAATTATTATCATCGATTATTCGAACTGTGAAGGTCAAAGACAGCACATCCTATGAAGTTCCGGATATAATAATCAAGGAGCAGTCAACATCGTTCAAGGAATTGACCGCCGACTATAAAACCAAGGCTAAGAACTTTATTGGGAACTTTCAATATGTATTCCAAGTCGACAAGAAAGACAAAGGAAGAAGGATGTAGTCAATCATAAAATAGACACCGGGGACGCAAGACCCATTCGCCAAACAGCAAGAAAATTACCATTGGCTAAACGGAAAGAAGTTGAAAGAATCATTGAGGACATGAAGACGGAAGGTGTGACCGAACTTTCAAACCGTCCTTGGTTTTGCGTCGATTATCGTCAACTTAACAACACGGGGCGCAGTGGGACACCAAGATGGTTAAGGATAGCCTTCTAAAACGTATCGTAAAAAATGCGGATGGTACTGAAAGGAAGATTCAGTTGGTAATGCCTAAATGTAGAGTACCAGACGTGTTGAAAAAGATCCATAACGGGTCTGAAAGAGCACACTTTGGAGTAAACAAAAATGTAGAAAGATTGTGTCAGTGATTTTACTGGGTTAATTGCAAGGAAGATGTTAAGGACTTGGGCAAGAAATGTGTGGTTTGCGCTTGCCACATAAATGTCGAAGAGCTCCAATGCGTCAATATAACGTGCGGATTCCATTTGGAAAGCATTGTGATTGATGTGGCTGGACCATTCCCAGAAAATAAATACATAGTTGTAGTAATGGACTACTTCACTAAATGGGTTGTGGTCTACCCATTACCTAACCAAGAAGCCGTTACGGTCGCGGAAGTTGTAGTAAAAGAATCCATCTGCCGATTTGGAGTATCGTGAGAAATACATTCCGGCCAAGGAAGGAATTTCAAGTTTGCACTCTTCCAAAATATCTGTAAGAATGATATCTGATGGCATGGTTGAGTCATAAAAATATAAATCGATATTTGTTGAAGGTTGTCTCTAACCACCAACATCTTATTCGAGCGGTAGTTACGCTTACAATGCGATTTGATATTCGGCAGTAAATTCGGTGAAGATATGGCCGGAGAGATCTACGTAAGCGACCTATGGAAAAAAAAAATGAATGACATCCACGAAAAAGTCCGTTCAAGGTACCAGCGATCGGATGAAAGACCAATACAACATCAAGGCTGAAAAAGATAGATTTCAATCTGGAAATTTGGTGTGGCTTTATAATTAACAGAGGCGTCGCGGTTTCTTGCCAAATGCAAAGAAATTGGGAAGGTCCTTATGAGATCGTCAAGAGGATAAATGATACAGTCTACAGAATTAGGAAAATTCCTAATGGAAAGCAGAGAGTAGTCCACTTCAATCGGCTAGCCCCTTTCGCTAGTGATAACTATGACGATCATCGTGGAGCGACGGTTCGCCAGATTGTACATCAGGAACCCACATTTGAAGACATTAAGATGTCCCGTGGCATCGCTTCTGTTTTTAAAAGAAAATTTGGACGAGTACAAGAACTGGCCGACCAACATCCATTTGCCGGGAGGACGATTCAAATGAAGGATGATAACGCAGAACGTAAGCGGTACATTTATTACCTGATTGCGAAACAATACTCAAATCAGAAGCCGTCATACCGCAGTTTACGGGACTCTTTGTGCGATCTGAAGGACCATCTATTGGAGAAAGACATCATGAAGCTGGAAGTTCCGAAGATAGGCTGTGGACTAAATGCTTTAGATTGCAGGATTGTTAGAAGTATTTTAGAGACAGTCTTCCGCTTTACCGGAGTGGAAATTTTAGTCTATAGTTATAACCCTAAAAGACAAGAAGAGCTCAAATGAACCATTGACTATCCTTCTTCAAGACCTCCAGATGCATCAAAGGTGATGTGTGCAGATTTCGTCATCACGAACTGTGCCCGGACGAAACATCCTTAAAGAGGGGGAATGTAGCGATCCCAAGGTCACGTTGCGGGCGAAGGCCACTAGCAGGCATGTCAAGACTCGTTCGCTGCCCTTCTATTGTACCGATGCATCGAAGATCCGAGAATATTCTAGAACTTAATTGCTCTACTATTTAAGCCTGAACAGAAAAGACTGCAAGGACAGTCGGATATTAATACGCGTAGTGAATAAAATAGTTGGTGGAAATAAATGTTCTCCAAGTTAATAGTGCATAGTGTTAAATGTTTAAATAAATAATCTTAGTGTTCCAGTTTTTATTAATAATTCTTATTCTTAAATTAGTGTTTATTTTTATTTGTTTATAGAGTTATAGTTATTTTTATTATCTTTTATTATTCATATTTCGTTTATTAAACTTAGTTATATAAATATACATGTTTAAATCATTTTTACACCTTACCTAAATAAATAAACGTTACAATAGCTTTACGTAATTCAAAACTTTGATTTTTCTCACATGCCAATAACTTCATTTACATACATAAAATATCGTGAAAAGTAAGAATTGATTAGGAATAGTATATACTCCGCCAGACCTGTAAATAATTTATTTTTCCGTATCCATGGTATGTAATTGACAAATTGTTTACCTGGTTTGAGGTTAACAATGAAGGGTAATTATGAAAGGCGGGATGATATGAACAGCTGTGGGTTTTAGCGGTGCAAGCATACGACGTGACATCTACCGATAAAATTTAAAATTAAAATTATTTGATTACAACAAAGAAGTTAACTCTAAATTACATGATGATTTTAATTATTTTTAAAAATACAAAGATATACTAATGAAATTTCAATTTTCCTATAAATTTATTATAGAAAATATCATTAATGACATTTATAATTTGGGGTTATGTCAAATTGCAGACATTCTTTAGCATAGAAAACTCACTAACCTTTGTAATACACGTATGTAGCTGCATTTTTCTGTTTCAATATTTCCGATTTGTATGTCAAAATAACGTTTTCTGAGATTTTCTTAACTTTATTTGCTATTTCTAACAATTCCAGTAGAGCATTCGAAAGATCACTATCACTTTCCATAATTATGTTTCATATTAATTATTGTAAAAACCAAAACTGTCAGAATTCCAAATTATTTATTAGGTATTTTGTTCTCTGTTGCCA
Source organism: Stenolophus ochropezus (assembly GCA_035578165.1). NCBI lineage: Eukaryota > Metazoa > Arthropoda > Insecta > Coleoptera > Carabidae > Stenolophus > Stenolophus ochropezus. Next base: position 15,885,089 of record JAQOWZ010000015.1, on the reverse strand, counting down.
TGGTTTCAGTAGTGAATAGAAAAGCGATACCTTAGTACATAGGTTTGTGTTTTACATTATAAAATTAACTTTTATATTTGATACAGTCTTCTCAAGGATACGGAAAAATACCTTGTGCCCTACGGGAATCTAACGGCATATTACATCCCTCGGCTTTTGCTGCCCTCGCTCACTACGTTCGCTCGTGCATCAGAAATCTTCGGGATGTAATATGCCCATATCTTCCCTTATGACGCAATATACTATTTCTTTATTGGTAAATATAAAACAAAACTTAATTTAATTAATTAAGTAGTTTGTTTAGATGCTGCCCAAGTCAAGAAATAAATATCAATTATCCCGTCGAAGTTCGCAAACTGTTTGAAATATGGCGATAGCACTCCGTGCACAAATCTTTGAGTAATATATTTCTGTGTCTCCGTCCGATATGTCTAGTATTACAGAACTCATCCAGTAACTCACGGTTTGCTGCCTAGACCGGCAAAAACGTAGGAATACGAACTTAAAAATTTTAGCATTATACTCTGTCGATTTTTCTTTTATTATTTTATTGAAAATTAATTAAATTTATTGAAACCACTATTTTTTATTTATTATTCATATTACACTGGTGTTCCACCATACCAATTACGCTAATTGTTAAAGAATATCATTTGTTCGTTTATTTTTTAGGTTAGAATTTCTATTAAATGAAATATACACACGGTCTTCAAATATATTAAAAGTGTCATCGGCGCAAAAAAAAACTTGTGTATTAAACGCTCAGAAACCCTTTTGCGAGGCAGACCTCGCTTTCAATAAATATAAACTCGCTCTCGCAAAAGTTCAGTTTTTGGACTAGTGATACAAACTATTTCAGATTATTTCTACAAATGTCTTTTGTTTTCAGGAGAACTTAGAAGCCAGGATCCAGGAGTTAGAGAAAGCTTTAGAAGCCGCAAAAATCACTGAACTTCGAGACAAACAAGCTCTGACGAAACTTCAGAAACAATTGTCAAAGGTCAGGATTTTAATTTTTATGTTTATTACCAAAATTATATTGCACTATATTGATATAATCGGCGACGATCGCTAAAAAATTTAAGAAAGAATATACAGAGTGAATACTAAAAACATTCTTGGGAACATGGGAAAACAGGTTTTTGTTTTTATTACCTGTAAAATACGATGTACATATATAAAACATACGAGTATCATATCAGTAGATGCAAAATTAAATAATCGAACCAACGATATCACATATATCCTATTATATTTAGCGGAAAAGATGATAATAGCGAAAAACTATTTTCCCATTTAAAAGTGACTAATGTGGATATTCTAATACTGAGGGTGATTTCGTCTTGGAATACAAGTAAATAAAAGTTTTGCTCCCAAAAAAATACTAATTAATAAGAATATCGTACATTTTTCGTATACGCTAGTTTGTAATTTTTGATGGAATAATAAATGAAATGTCAGTGAAATATTCTAATTTGCTGATATTTATAAAACCTCGTCATAATTTGGAAATATTTCTAAGTATTCTTATATATTATATGCATATTAATTAAGTTTTGAAATGATGCTGTCATGCACAGAAATTTAAAACTTGTCAGACACAACTTATAATTTGATAAGTTTATTGGGTTTTGTTTTGTACAAAGTTGTCGGAAATAGGTGTTTGATGTAGGAAAGCTCGCAATAAATTCGGGGCTGGTTTTGATGAAATATTGTTATGTGCTTATATGGACATATTGTGTAACTTATATAATAGCATATTATTATACGAGTTTTATAAGATGGTACATGGGGACATGACGAGCACAGCGAGGAGTGCTCCAAAAACACTCACGTCACTAATTTTATAAAAATTGCAAAAATTTAAATTACATAAAGTTACATAACTTGCGTTACATAAATATTGTATGTTGGTAGTTTTGTTTCGAAAATCACATTATACTTTATATTATCTATAGGTATATTGTAAAAACGGCTCTATCCGAAGTGACATCTGGATCGTTCTTATAAAAAATAGAATGTAGCTTCGTCTAACTGAACCTAACCTAACAACTTATTACAATCATGTTTTGCGGTCAATTTCAGGTTTGGCCATAAAGAACTATAAATCTTATGATGCCTTTTAGATTTCCATGAAGAACCATCATCACTACAAAAAAGTATGATATTAATTGATAGTATTAAAAAAAATATAAGGATTTTTTAGTTTAGGTGATTCAAATATGTGTTTTTTTAACGCAGCTAGCCAAGTTGCCGTTGTTTTAATTCAAGAAAAGCAGTTGGGAACGTGTAAAAATAAATATTTTTATTATTCTTCCCTTTAAATTTAAATGTCCACTTCCTATATTTACGGTATCTGTCAGCTGTCAAGGTCCAAGAATAGTTCAGATTTTTTCCGATATTGAGCGCTCGCGTTGCAACCAGCAATCCTCACGACAGGCATGCCCGGTCTCAATACATAATACGACAAGGACGAAAACACCCGTGAGTTTTTGTCTCTGTCGGATTAAGTTGGCACCGCTATGACACGTTCTAGTATTATAGGCACTTCACAATTGCCCAGGAATGAAAACGATAATGATAGATTTCACTGGAACACTGTTGGATTCACAATAGAATGTTAACGGGTAGCTGTGAGTGTCAATATGCTAATCTATGTAGTTTAATTGTTAAAACCACACAACAATTTTGCATTTCTATTCACGCTATTACTCGTAGAAGATGATCAAAACTCGTATCTTCACAATTTTTTGACATAGTACTAGCAAAGTGAGAGATATCAATGCAATTTACATGTCAGGTGTTCCATAGCAATGTCAGAATACGCGGCTCGGAAACGATAAATTGTGGTTAACTTTCCCGTTTTGTTTCGTGGGGAAGACTAAGCTTATCGGCCCCGTTCACTTGTTATGATTCTAGCCATATACATATGCACATAAGCGCCTATTATTACATTTTACTGCTTAGTAATAAGATAACATCATCAAATTTTTACTAACAATAAGAATAAAACAATAAACATAGCCTTTTTGTGCAACCAATGGCGACCTATCCTTGAGGGCTGCAGAGTATATATGTAAAAATCAAATAACAAAATTACTTACTTATTTCATATTTTATTGTGGCTTAATAAACGCAAGTGTGCTGAGACGTGATACAATCCGTCAAATGGTCACCAAATATTTTAGTGGTCCAGCCGACTAATTACGGTGTTCTGCTACCGTGTTTTGCGCCATTCAATAAACTTCGTCTACCATCGGAGTAAGTTCGGCATACATAATGTTATGCTCGAGCCGAGCTGCAAAAACTGCAGCTCACATGCAGGTATCTGGCGCTATTCACGCTTACTTCTTATTTGTTGAAATTGATTATCATATAATGGTATGAATACGAGTATTTACAAATTAAAATTTACCTTAAATGAATGGGGAGTTTAGAGTGCTTTAGTATTTTTTTTTTATTTTATTAAGATTATTTTCAGATGTGATATTCTACATTTTATTTCACGCAAAGATGCCTAGATTTCTAAAAAAAAAATGAAATTTTATATAAAAATGACGTCATAGAAGTTTACGGAGAACGTATTGTCTACCTGAAGCAGAGCGCGCGGGTTTACATGACAACAATAGCATTTTATGTTATAATTATTTATGTACTTACAATTAAAAATATTTCACATGTAATTTAAATTACGCTAAACTTTCCAATTTGTCTAATAACTGGATTTTTGGTTGTGGCGAGAAGAATGCTTTGTTTTGTTTTCCGTGTTTGCTGTTTACGGACTATCATGGTGAAAACATATGAACTGAAATAAGGATGAGAGATTTGTTGCATTTGATTGAAAAAATATAGAAACCTGAAAATTTATTCCCACAAAACTACAATGAAAAATTAATTAAATAAGTTTGCCGAAAACGAGAAAAGACTTACCTATTTGTTGAAAATTGAAATTAAAACTATAAAAAAAATTTAATTCTTTTGATTAAAATTTTATTTCCTTTTTTGTTTGATGCAGTACACTCACCAATATCACGAGCCGCCACTGGGTTCAACTGTTACATTTCATTGAAACAGGTGAATAATACCTGATTATTTTAAACCACGCATAACTTATTTATATGTCTCGTATTTTTCTTGATCTTGCACCAGTCTTGCAGAAAATGCTAGACAAGAACTACAAATTTTAAAGCAAGACAAGGCAAGAAATTGTCTTACAACAATAGTGCAAGAATAGTAAGATTTTCGTCAATTCTTATAATCTTGCTTTTTTTGTTAATTTGAAATACAAGTATATATTTATTATAAGGATCTATCTATAAATATATGTCACTGATGAGGGAAAAAATGATGTTTGTATTTTTAAATGTAGTAACATATAGATTTTATTTATCTAAAAGTACAAAAATATGAAAGTATATTATAAAAATTAAAACAAAATTTTTCAATATACGTACGTATGTAAATTTCATTTTAGAAAATATATAAATTAATTATTATTGTCTCAATAATATAATTATTCTTTGAAAGTATATAATCTAGAGTAAAAGCACAACATGCTTTATTACAACCAGGGAGCTTTGGAAAAAAAGCTTCTCTGTCGTAAATATGTCGCTGTAGTGCTAAAAAATACTTAAAATACTACAGCTATACTATTTTTTTAAATATTCATTTAATAATAATAATAATTGTATTAAAAGACATATTTGATAATTGACATTGATATTATCTAAATAAAGTAGAAATGTATATGTGATACAAATATTAATTATATATTCATTTGCGAATAGGGAAATTCCTTCGTTATAACCTGCAAGACAAGAAATATGCAATAAAATGAAGATCAAGAAAAGATTTTTATATGCAATAGTAATGAAAGACAAGATATACATAAATTTCTTGTCTCGAAAAACGAAAAAGAAATAACAAAACAAGTCAAGAAGTCTTGTCTTGTGAAATACTAACAAGCAAGAGTGAGCAAGGCAAAAAAAACATGAGATTTTCCTGAAATAGGTATTGAAGAAAGTGTAATATAGTTAATTATGAATAGTATCTCCCCAGTGCAAGATATTAACTTGAAATTTTGTATACTTATCGGAGAATATTATTTCTATGGATCATACTTATTTGAAATATGTAATTTCGTCTGCAAGACGAGATTTATTAAATTATAAAATCTAACATTTTCGTTCGAAATCAGTCAGCCATGGAAATAAAAGAAAATATCTATGTGACAGTTCTGACAGTTAATGACATGCCATTGTAGATATTTATATTTTTGTAATATTGGTATATTACTTAACAAAAACAAACTAAATTCAAATTAAATAATACTAAAAATACAGGGAATAAGAATTAAAATCAGTGATACTTCACTAAATTGTCAGATAAATATTTTCTTTTATTTACATGGCTGTCTGATTTTGAACGAAAATATTAGATTTTAAATTTAATAAATCTCGCCCTACAGACGAAATTGCATATTTCAAGTAAGTGTGATCCATAGAATTAATATTCTCCGATAAGTATATAAAATTTCAAGTGCAATATCTTGCACTGGGGAGATACTATTCATAATTAACTGATTTCCCATGTAAAACTCCCATGTGTCGGTCGAGCTGGGATACCCAGTAAAGGAAATTATAATAATAATTGTTTAATTATTGTTTTGACTATATGATATAAGTTTAGAATTTCACAGGTCTTTAAAAATTATAGTCCTACTAATAAAGTATTGAAATTAAATACAGAAGTAATATGACTTTGAAATTAGGATTTGGTAATTATTATTATTTGCGAGATATGCATATGATGGGAATATTGGGATTTTTGTGTAAGATAGAATGAGGACGATGCTCGCAAACCACGGGGGTATTGTACCCGCAGTGCAACGACAGCGACGCGTCGGGCTTCCCTTCTCCCCGGCCCGATTTTGTTCCGGCGCCAGTTCATTCGCTTACCACCGTCTCCTCGCCGATTCTACCAATTTGCTTCTTCTCTTTTATCTAGTAATATAACTAGTTACTGTACTTTTCTTCATCGTTAGTATTGCAACAATAATAACGATCTTTAAAGGTTTGGCACCTTATAATAATTTTTTTTAACTCCTGGAGTTGTAAGGGTCTTTGGCATGGTTGATATGGTGAGTAATCTTAATTACTCTATTCAACTTTTCCTATTATATACTACTGATGATGAGAATTTAATTCTCGAAATAATTATTTAGTTTTTCTTAAAATTAAGATTAAGGGGTAATTTTATTAGTTTTTGTTAAAATTTAACCCTAAGATTCTTCTTCTAACCTCTTTTTACCATATAAGAATAATCTTTCTAACATCAGGTTTTTGGTTAATACTACAAATTTTAAATATTTCACATTCACCCAACCCACTTAGTCTCCATACACCAATAAAGGAAAAGTATTCTATTCTTTTAAAATTTTTATATTAATAAATAAAATGATGTATTGATTTCTTAAATGTTTCGTAATAAAATCTAGAAAGAAAAAATATTATATTTATTATAACAACTACTCTCCGTACACATGTAAATTATATAGAATCAATGATTTTTTGAACCAGCATTAATTAAAATTACTTTCCTTTTTCTACCATAATTTTAATAGTCCTTTTATATTCTTTGGGAGTCTTGTTTTACACATTTTATTAAATTAAATCAAAGAGATATTGAATGAGATTCATTACTGCAGACGGTGGAGGCGTTTTTAATTGTTATCTAGAATTGTGCAATAACTATTCTAGCAGTTTACAGGTAGTATGTTTGGGGTCATTATCTTGTTGAAAGATAGAAGAATGCCTTAAAACAAATTTTTCCAAATTTTCTTAAAAAATATTGAAATAACACACTTTCCCATTAATAAAAATTAAGATTCCCACCCTTTCTACAATCCTACAGCCCCATACAAGCATAGAACCACTTCCATATTTCACTGTTAGGCATAATTTTATTGTTTTCATTTATTCATTCTTTCTTTGCCAAACAATAATATGTCCGTCTGATCTAAAAACTTTTATTTTTGCTTATCTGAAACAATTCCAAACAGTTCCAGAACTTCTCAGGATGTTTTAAATATTTCAAAAACAAAGCGCAAAGATATGTGTACGGAAACTAGTTGGTTTGAGTGTATATGAAAACTCAATTCTGTCTTTCGTCAATAAGGTTTTACTTAATAGTAATAATTTAGATGTCACCCTGAATGCTGCGGTCACAAACTAGAAAAAATGATGTAATACTAGGTGCAAGTACAATAAATTAAACAGCAAATATTTAGAAACAACTGAATCGTTAGACAGTAATATTACAAACAAATGTAATATCAATGTCGATAAATTTAACTTTAGAAACATCTAAATTAAGAGTAGTATGAACAATTTTTCATATTACATGTTAACAGTAACGTTCCGTGAGAGAATGTTAATTCTAATTTAAAGCCTTTAACTGCAACAAAAAGTTTATCGGCAATATTATGGTGTTATAAGGAATGGGGTCATCCAATATTTTTTGTTTTATTTTTCTCCTGAAAGTCGACAAGTTACAATACATGCCAATTAAATTTTTATGTCATTTGTGAACATTTTTTAAATAAAATTATTTGAAAATAGGTTTTAATTTCAAATCTAAAAGAACGCCATTTGTCCAAACGTCATGAATCAAAATGTTTAGCTCACTCTTGAAGGCGAAATGTAAACTAAAGTATTTTATATTTTCTTGTTTACAAGTAATTTAAATTATATTGCATGCATACAAATTTGTAGTAATACACTAATAAAATATTTACACAAAAGAAAAATGATTAGAACATTCTGCGTACTTTTCCTGTGACTTATGTTATTTAATTTTGAAGTTTAATTTTACAATTGATATTTGTATCTGTGTAAGTGTATGTGTCTAATAAGTCTTTCTGTAAGCTTTTGATTTATGACGTCATGAAAATTCGAAGTGGGAATATCATATCAGAAAATTATGAATGAAAAGTATTATATTTTGGGATATTTTATATTGCAATATGTATTGTAAGTGTCGCAGAGTTTATCCATGTAAAAATCGTTTTTTTAATTTATTTTTTGACGACCCCATTTATAAATACAAATTATTTTCATATAAATTAAGAGTTCTATAATTCTTATATTTAATATTTGATAATGGGGTATTCCAAGCCTACGGCTTTTAAAGAAATTCTTATTGGATATCATTGTTTACCATATATAAGTACTATTAAAGTGAATATAATCATTATTTTTCTGATTTTTAATACCATAATATCAAAATGAAATTGTAATGCATTTGAATCGAGTACGTAAAATTCAGTATCAGCCTTGTTGTGACGAAGAAGGCACTCGCGTCAGCCTATTGGCTCTTGTTCGAACGCGCCACGCCTCTGACTCAGACCTACGAATGATGTTCTCAGCTGATTCTCAGTGCCTGTGACGTCACACGCACGGCCGATTTTCTAGGGTGTAATTTACTGAAACTTTAAAAATTTATTTCTGGCGTGTTTGAAACCTTTCGGCGAAAAGAAAAAATACGGGTCTAATATTTTTATGCATAGAATAACATATTAAAAAATGAAAAAAACTTGGAATACCCCATTGTCTAACAAAACGACTCTATCTTACGTACCATAAAAGTGTATGGAGTCACCGTCACAATAAAAGCAGTAGGAAAAGGAAACGTAGTAGGTACATTAACTCATAATTTTATCATTAATAAGAACTCAAAAGACTTTACTTTGTTGTAATGTGCCCTCCTAAAAAAACACTCGTTCGTCATAATGCTCTTTATTTTAAACTACAAAGAGCTTGCGCATTTAGATGAACTAATCTTATTGCTCCTATTCAATTTTATATAAATTATTTAAAACATTTTGTTAAAAAAGGCGATTTTGAATATATTTATAATGGATGGGACACAAACGGCAAATTTAATTAGTTCTGAAAATTTATACTACATACATGGCTTTGATATTGTATTCCCGTGTACTTAAAAATTAAATTAAATCAATTTAATGAACATGAGTACCTGCGTATATACATATACACATGTGCGGAGAGACTATGATTATGGTAATGTACTTAATACTGATGAATGCTGTAATGATGATAAACAAATGAGTCTGTCATGTATCGATGCGATAAAAGGATCGGATAACAGATTCCATACAAAATTGAACCAAGAACACTATAAAAAAGATTATACAATGAAATATTTGTATTTAAGATGTATTAGATTTATAAATGCGTAATATTTTGGGTTTATGGAAATATTAATTTTAAAATAAAATGGATAGCACATGAATTTTTTATTTTTTGGTAGGTAAAAATCATAAATTGTGTACATTTCTGGTTTAAAAGTTTTAAAAAAATTTAGAATTAATGTAAACATTTATATGTTTTCTAATATCGTTCAAGATTGTGTTACAAAATTTGTATGAATTTTATTTATCATTTTATATCACGTCACTTTGTGGTGGGTACCAACGCATGAGGGTGTGGTAGGCAATGAAAAAGCAGACTGCAAAACAGAGAATCAAACTCCGTTTTGCGGGCCTGAAAAGCCACGTACAGAAGGAAATCAAAAACTGAGAGAAGGTTATTAAAGCCTTTCACTGGGAAGAAATTCCGGGCTTCAGACGAAAAGATTAATTTCACCGTAATCAATTAACACCAATAAAAAGGACCTGGACACTATGACAGATATCTTTACTGAACACTGTTCCCTGAAATACAATATCCATGAGATTGGTAAAGCTGAAAATAGTCCAACTGCCTGGCTAAAAGATAATGGTGGCAAATGAGATCGGAGAAATTATCTCTTGGACTAATTATAGGCTCAAATACTCTGGAACTACTTTCAGATAGCTAAGTAAGGGCCAAATCACAATAGATCCTTTAGGTGACAGTCACAAAAGTTTCTACCGCTTTAGCCCTATGTCATAATAATAATAAATACCATTGGCAAATAAAAAATGTTTTTATTTTTTCGTGAATTCCATTTTTAAGGTTAAGATAAATATTATAAGGTCCGGTTGCACCAATATTACTTAAATTTTAAGTTTCCCTTAAATGAATAATATCACATCATAATAAAATTTCAAATAGAGCTATTCAATATTCCTGTCAAAATATCGATTAGCTGTTTTTTGTTTAAGTGTTGCTTAGAATTTAAGCCTTATTAGTGCAACTGGGCATAAACCATGTATTTTTTCGTGATAAATATGTAATTTTCGTCGCGAAAAGTCACTTATTGTGTCCTATAAGAAAAGGTAAAGGCAGAGACACATACAACATGCTCAATTCACTTGAAGGTTGTAAATAAACAAAAATATTGTAGCGATTGCAAGGTCATGCCGCGGGCACCGGCCGCAGGTACATCAGACAGGTCGAGTCGCGTTTACTCACCCTTCTATTATACTAATGCATCGAAGCTGCCAGAATATTCGAGAGTTTAATAGCTCGGGTATACCTATAAATCAAAGCAAAAAAGACAGCGGGAACAATCTGATATTCATACTAGTGAACATAAATAGTTGTTGATATAAATATCTTGTAAATATACCAGTGCGTATTATTAAGTATTTAAATAAATATTCTGAGTGTTTAAATCTTTATTAGCAATTATTGCTCTTAAATTAGTGTTTATATATGTTTAAACATAGTGTTCATTAAACGTAGTTATATAAATATTTTTGTGTATCAATCATTTTTACACTTCACCCAAATAAATAAACGTTATAATTGGTATCAGATGTGAGGGTTAAATAAACTCTGAAGCAGGGATGGACTGGTCATGTGGAAAATTCCACAGGGGCCGTTTTCCTAAATATAAACATAATATACCGTAATGTTCAATTTGTTGTGCTTATTTTATTTATTTATATTTATTCCAAATCCTAGAGGATTAAAGTCTCAATTACAGGTTGATATACAAATATAAAAAATGGTCTTCATGAGTTATACAAAGTAAATTGGAGATCTTTATTGATAGTTTGTTCTTACTTTATTGCATTAAAATGCATGTTTATTTCTTAAAAGCAGAATATGGAATTTTAAAATAAAACTTGCTCAGGATGCAGGAATCGGTAATAGCATTTTTATTAGTTTGTACAAAAACAGAAAATATTTATTTTTCTCTATGAATTAAAGAATACATATTGATTTCAATTAATAAATTATTATTGCTAATATCAAAATAGGGATAAAGATTGTGTAATCTTATAGTAAAAGTAATTAACAAAGCGTTTTTGAATCGATTCAATAATAATATTATCTTTGTTATAAATAAGATACTATATTTAACAGCAATATTCCAGATTTCATCTACATTCTACACACTGAAAATATAATTCTTGCAATATTAAATTTCGGGATAACTGTAAGCTTTAGAAATCTGTAGATTGTTTATTTTAATTATTTTTACATGTGAGGAAGACGTTTCGGATGTAAATTCACATCCGTCATTAGTTCTACAATGGTTATGAAATATACACTACAAGAAAATATGATAATAAAGGCTTTGTAAATATAACAATATAAACGTACCCTAAACAAATGAATTAAATTTATATAAAGCTAATTAATTGTTTAAACAATGTTAAAAACATATTGTTTCGTAAATTGATAGTACATAATGGAATTAAAAAGTACATGTTGTCAAATATGGAAATGTAATTGAAAACAATGGACGCCAGTAAATGGGTACAAACATGAAAGTGTAAAAAAATATTAGAAAATGAGGTTAAATGTAATTAATTAAAATAAAATAAAAGTTAATTGAAATTTTTATAAAACGATTCTTAAAAAAAAAACCACTGTGATCTGGGTTCATCCTTTTGCAATTATAATTCATGTGACAAATTTCACCTACATAATTTTTATTGCAAGAGTCACATTCGATCTTATATATGACGTGTTTTTGTTCGTTTTTTGGGATTTTATCGTTAAGTTTTGTAAATAAAGTTTGTATTGCGGAAACAGTTTACTGAAAGAAAGAAACTCCGCTGTTGGAATTGCTATGAACTAGGTCATTCGTAACGGATCTACAGAAAAACAATAGAATTGTAAAAGTAAGAATGAAAGAAGAAGGGTCGAGAAATTAAATCAAGTTGATGCATAGGGGCAATCATCTACCTGTAATGTAGTAGCTCCAGAATGTCCCACACCCTCATCATCAAGCCAACAGCACATATGTGGATGGTTCTAAAGACAGAAGTCAAAATAAATAAGCCTTGCAGTCGAGTGGAAGAAAAACTGTCCACTGTTGCTAGAACAAAAGTAGTCGATGATAGTTGGCAGACCGAAGACCTTTGCAAGGGCCAAGAAAATGACCCAACTTTGAAAGATATACTGAAATGGAAGGCGAAAGATAGCAAATCAGTTTGGGAAGACGTTGCACCACACTAGTAGACAGTGAAATCGTACTGGGAACAGTGGGACTCCGTGGTGGTGCAAAATGACCTCCTAAAACGTGTCGTAGGAAATACGAATGATACTGAAAGGAAGACTCAGTTAGTAATTCCTAAATGAAGAGTATCAGACGTGTTGAGAGAGATCCATGACGAATCTTTAGAGTAAGTAAAACTGTTGAAAGATTACGCCACAGATTTTACTCGGATAACAGCAACGAAGATGTTAGGACTGGTGTAAGAAATGTATGGTTTGCGCCAGAAGTTATGAGCCACATAGACGACGAAGAGGTCCAATATGTCAATACCACGTGGGGAGCCCATTTTAGCGCATTTGCGATTAACGTGGCCGCACTATTCCCAGAAACGAACGAAGGAAATAAATATACAGGGGTAGTATGGACTACTTTACTTAATAGGTTGAGGCTTATCCATTACCCAACCAGGAAGCCGTAACGGTCACTGAAGTCTTAGTAAAAGAATGCTTTGCCATGTCGATCGGCTTTTGTTTTTAGCAAACAGTTGTCAGGAGTATGTCGTGTTTCGTATCAAATGAAAGCACTAGGCAAAGACTGGTATTCAGAAATGACAAGAATTTATCACATCGATAGGTTTTTGTTTTTTACAAACAGTTGTCAGAAGTATGTCGTGTTTGGTATCAAATGAAAGTATGCGAAAAAGATTGGCGTGCAGAAATAACAAAAATTTGCCATTCCAGTCGGCTTTTGTTTTTCGCAGAAGATGTCAGTTGCCATCAAATGTAAATATTTCACTGACGCCAGAGGCCTACCGAACGTTTAGCATAGCTGATGATCATTCGCTAGTCCCATATACTAAAAATGTTCATTCACTATAGTTATACCTATATAATATATGTATTCTTTCATCAGACGATCGCTCAAATTTCAAGTAAGCACATCTATCAAAATGCATTATCCGATTTTAATTTTTTTTTTTTACCATATTATAAGAGTTGACTAAACTTAATTTCCAAGAGGGGTTTCTTGTTTTTATGTAAAAAAAATTAAAAGGGTGTAAAAGTGATGCATTGAAATAATGGATCCCATAAAGAACGTTCTCAACTTACACGTATGACGATCAGTCTGTGAACTTTAAACGACTTTACCTTCTTATAGAATATTAATATCAAATATTTAAAAACAATGTAATGAATAAAAGTATTGAGCAAAGGTGTTTAGAAATATTTTAGATTTAGGTATAATATAACGTATTTAATTATTATCAATTTTGACGTTTCAAATTACATAAGTCAATGTTGCTAAATATGTTATAAAGTAACTAAATAAAAAGTAAATATTCTTAAATAATCTAAACTGAAGATAGTGCTAGTAATTTAAAATTTAAAAATAATCTACGATTTCATTCCAGACAGTCTTGCCAAATGTGTAAAGTTCGAAAATGTAATAATACTTTAATAATGCTGATATTCGTTTCTCCCTGAGTAATGTACAAAAAACACTGAAACATTTTAAAATAAAAAATTACTATAAACGTGCACGGATTAAGTCAGTTTGTACAATATATATATAAAATAAACTTTGTATGAACAATAAGTAAACAAAATTAATAATGCACAAAGCATATTTGCAAAATTTCGCTAGAATTTTTATCGTATTAGAAAGGAAAGCGTATCTTTAGCACTCGAGTTCGAGTACGAGTCATGAGCGTAGCGAGCAGGACATTCGAGTGAGAGTTGCAAAAGTGCTTTACTTTCGTGTTAGACGCAACATTTTTCCACATGTTTCAAAAATTGATTTATTCATACAAAAAGGCGTAGCAAGATGATAAGCATATGATAAGCTAGAAAATTAGGTTAATTAAACATTGACTTTAGCAGTGCAATTGTTATAGTATTGCTAGTTTGCCAATTCAACTTCAAGTTGTCAAATTGTGAAATAATTTGGAAAAAGAAAAGAACAAGACATACAATTGCCATAATTGATTGTAGTGTTGTTGTTAATTTTATTAAAATAAGGCAATCTGATTATTTTCAAGCAAGGAAGCGAAAAAAACAATTAAAAATTTAAAAAGGAGGTACAGGGTACAGTATGTAACAAAACGTTGTACAGCATACGTCCGGTAAAAAAATTTTATGCTACTCGTTTTGAAGTTCCATTTTACTCGTAAAACTCTTTTACCGGACTTACAAGTTAAATTACTATTACATTCTTTAAACGAGTAGAAAAATAAACAATTATTTCGCGTATTGACAATTGTCATGTAAGTAAATATTAACTTTGCATGACAATTTCCGAAAATACTATGTTGTATATCGAGTGTAGAAAAGCAATTCGTCAAAAAAAGCTCATATCCATGCTTATATAAAATTATACTCACATGGATATGAGCTTTTTTGACGAATTGCACACAATATTTTTTAGGCAACCACATAAAAAACGAATGTATTTGACACTTATTTCAATAATTATCACACAAACAATCGATTTGTTATAAAACAGTCAATAATGGTAACCATAGCAACAATAAAGAGAAGAGAGAACATGGGCTTTTGGCTTGTTAATTGGCCTTGAACGGAATGGAAATAATTTTGCTTAAATATGATTGGTTTTGGTCAAGACGGAAATATTTATTTCCGTCGCCTGATCATAAGTCGTGAGCAATTGTTCCTTTTGACAGATGAATACTACGAATATATTTTTCATCTACAAATTAATATAAAATTGTTTTGTAATGTACTACTATGGTCAAAGCCGGATTTTTGTATTTTGGGTCCTGAAGCGGTTATAAAATTTGGGCCCTGTAGGTACTTTTTCGTTATATATGTATTTAACACGTACCTAAACCTAAAAATCTTTATATTATTTTTCTCCGTATACATAATGTAACGATTATTTATTTAGGTGAAGTATAAAAATTATTAAAACACGAGTATTTATATAACTAAGTTTAATCAACGAAATATGAATAATAAAAGAAAAACACAAATTAAGAATAATAATTTTTAATAAAAACTTAAATACAATATTTATTTTAACATTTAACACGACGTACTATTTATTTATAAGATATTTATATCACCAACTATTTATTTATATCACCAACTAATCATGTTCAATGTACATATTAATATCAGACTCCCCTCGCTCGGGGTATATATAGTAGAACAATTAAGTTCGGAAATGTTCTCGTACCCTCTAGATAAGAGAACAATGAAGCGCGAGAACCAGTCGTGACAGGGTCTGCTAGCGGCCGTCGCCCGCGACGTGACCTTGGGATCGCTACAATACTTTAATAAAGAAGCACAATTGATGGTCACAATGACTATAATGTCTGGAGTAGAATGTAAAATAAGGGTAACCAACTGATTCTCTTCCATTAAATCAATAAATTCTGATCAAAAAACGATAAATAGTTAACATTACCTTTCCTTTATGTTCATAATATTGTGCAAAATATAAGCAAGTTAAGTAATTCCCTTTTGAATTTCATGCTAAATTTTCGTCAGTCCCACGAAACGCTGAACCTAACCTGCCTAATAATTTTATAGTAGCGACTATTCTCTTTAAAATATTTTTACCAATATTGTGTTTCTTCCAGTATTTGCCTTTGTAATAGTATCAATTTTATGTTCACACTTGTTACTAATAAGCACATGGACTTTACATGACCTGAACTTTGTTCATGTAATTTTAATATAAGCGACCCCTTTTTGAAAACAATTCCAATTAATACAGCTAATAGTTTGAGAGGTGAAAGTTTTATTGATTGCAAAGAAAAATTAGAGCATACAACTACATTGTTATCAGTTGCTCTGTTTAGTGAAAAAAAATAATAGAAAATAAAAATGAGGGCCCCTTAAATTTGGGGGACTGAAGCAGCCGCTTCACTCGCTTAATGCTAAATCCGGCCCTGACTATGGTAAGAAAATTGTTATAAATATTTGTATATTACAGGACAATTCAAGAAAATATAACATTCTTGAAATTAAAGTGAAAACAATACTGTAACAAAGTAGTAGTTTCTAAGCTATCCGTAATATTTCATAGTATCCCAACCCTAGCTCTTTAATCACTGGAAATCAAAAACACCCTCATGCTTTGGGGATGTTTGTGCGCATGCTCGTGCATCCCCTCTGGCATGTGATTGTACAGCCCTGCAGGCGACTCAGATAGGTTCCCGGCTAGCTTCGCGTATAGATTCTCGTTAGTGATCGCTCGGTTTACAGCTATATTCACTGTTGTTGTAGTGTACTCTGTTCAAGTGCACAGTGCAGTGTAGTATTATTTCATCCCTACTGATGAATGGGCACCAAACTTACCAAGACTAGCAGGGTGAGTGGCTATATTAGCTTTCTAGTTAATATGATTACAAAGGTAAATAGTGTTTTACCTTCATTGTCTGCAAAGCAAATGTTTTTAGAAACTGTTTTTTATTGGACTAAATCTGGTAAATCTGACATTGTATATACAGGGCGAGGTGCAAAATGACGAGTCAATAAAATGTAGATTTTTTTTGTGTTCTTCTACTTATTATTGTACAATGCAGTAGTAAAGGTTGACTTACAAATTTCTAGTAAAATTCAAAAGATAAGATATTAATTTCAGACCATTGTTATTCGTTTTTTATAAATTAAATTAGTGCCCATTTTTGATCTTTTTTGTTTTCATTTTTTTTTTAATATTTAAAAATTGGAATACTACGTATAAAACTATAAAGTTACATTATTTAAATAGTGAAAAAAGCACAGTGTATTGAGAATGTTCACATGGTTAATAACTTAATAATAATCATTCTTTATTGTTCAATAGTATAAATCCAATTATAGAACAGATTAAAAAATTATCATAAATTTGGCTAATCACAACAAATTAGGAAAAACTATAGTATGTTTCAAGATATTGTATATAACTTGGCTTTGTAATGACTCAGCGTGCCGCTTCACAAGAGGGTATTTACGTGCGACAGGGGAGGATTAACAAAATTTGTAAAAACAATGTGTTGGTACTTTTTTAAAATCCCGCTATGTGATATACCTGCATATATTTATAATTTGTGAAAATTTGATGAAATATCATTTGAATGAGTTAACATGTTCACTTGTCGTTGCAAGCAAATTCAAACGAAATTGGAGAAAAGGGTTTTAACGACCACGGGGCGAAGAAATTTTAGTTTTAGAAGTAGTCATGGAATTGAAACAAAATTGAACAAATGTATAACAATTGTGTGAAATGAACATATTACATAAATTACTTTTGAATTTAAGAAATAACAACAAATTAAAATTGCTATATTTTTTAGCGTAACTGACAAAACAGTAATTGTAAATTACTTTTTTAATTAACAAAAGAACAATACTTCCAAATACCATAAATATAAGTGGTTGGGAATCGTATTTGAATAATTTATATCCCATAAATTCAACTATAGACAAATTATTTTTCTTTAAAGCCTGCCGCCTAATCTTGGATAGTTCCATTATTCTTAATGAATGAACCACTGTTTTAAGAAAGGAAAAACTTAATAAATCTTTCAGTTATGACTAAATTTCAAATAATTCCCTAAAAAACTGGACATAATATTCAAGGTCGCTAACAAGTGCCAGTCCTGTCACAAATATGGTTGATATTGAATTTTACTCACTCGATTTTAAATCAGTTAAAGTTTCATTTTGATAAAGGTAATGCAAATCAGAAAATTAAAGGTTATATTCACCTTAATATTAATTATGCATTATGAACATTGATATCCAATAAAAACTTTTTTATAAACTGGAATACCCTATCGTCACTATTCAAACTCTTAAATATAATTTCAAAGTCTAAATTTCCTGTTTGATTTACAACTAAAAATCAAAAGTAATATAAAACATAAAGAATATTATAATCGAAAATTAAAAAAAAATCATAATATCTATTTGAGAAAATATGGAAAATTAAAATTGGATATTAAAGATTTAAAATTTCATGAAAAATCATATTACAAATATTGAAATTCAATATAAGCCTACTAATTTTAATTTTTGAATTACAGTAAATATAAAAAAAAACATAAATCTACAAACTTGTTTCTCTTATAATAACAAAGACATTAATAATAAAAAGGATATAGTGAACAGTTTTGCTAATTTATTTGAATCCATGTACAATAATTATGAAATTGGCATAAATATCCCAGAACAATTTGAATACTCATTTATAGATAAAACAGCACGTCAGAAAAAGACGTACTACATTCCATTGAAGCCCTCAATGGCAAAGTAGATATCGAAGTTGACGATATCGCGCCTTCTTTTTATAAAGCCTTCAAAGACCTTTTATTAAAACCTCTAACAATAATATTTAGTATTCGTAAAAGCATAATCATTTTCCTGTAATATTAAATTAAGGACTAATTATTCCAATATATAAAGAAGGTAATCCTAAATTGATAGAAAACCGATAACGATATTAACAGCTATATCTAAAATTTTTGAGAAAATAATATTTATTAAAATATATGACTCTGTGAAGCCAGTACTACTTTCTCAGCAAAATGGATTCGCTAAACATGTCAACAATTAAAAGAATCTCGCTACAATTTTTCAAGGTTTATTTGTTAATTTAAATCGTGTTACTCTGACTTATGTTATATTTACTGCCCTCGCCAAATATTTTGACAAAGTTAATCATGAAATCTTCACTTATAAACTTAAGGCTTTTTCATTTCAAAATAATTTAATTAATCTGTTAATATCTTATGTCAAGCAGAAAACAGTTTGTTCGCTTTAATAATACAGATTCAGGTAATTTTGTAACAAAATCAGGAGTACCTCAAGTATCCGTTTTAGGACCATTACTACAGTATGACGCCTCGTTAATCCGAACAGAAATGTGATTCCTGCTACCTAAATAAGAGAATCACTTGGTTTCATGTTTTCTGCTACCTAAATGAGGGAATCCTTTGATTTCATATTCTCTAAGAACTGTTCTGTTTACTTTCCATCAGTGGCGTAGACAAGGGGAGGGATAAGGAGATCAATCCCCTCTCCCGATCATTGAGAATCAATTATGCACTATTTTTTACATTGTAAGAAAAATTATTAAACGTTGACTTATATAAATATTTTATTTTAAATTATTGAAATTATTCTAATTATTATTTTTGTTAAAATTGAAATAATTGTATAGGTATTTTTAAAATTTATTGAATTATTTTTCCAAAAAAGCTGAAACATGAACTTCAGGTAGAAAAATGAGCAAGAAACGAGTTACATTTATGTTCTGTTGTAATGCCTCCAGCACACATAACTAAAATAAGATTATTTATAGTGGACAAATCTCAAAAGCCACGAGCTTTTTGAAATGAACCCCTGCCGGTGAGGTATCAAGGACAAAAAAGAGCCTGGGTTACCGGAGAAATTTTCAATGATTGTTTGTACATATATTTTGTTCCAGAAGTGCGAAAAAATCCAACAGCTGAATTTAGAAAAGGTTCTTTTGATTTTAGACAGTGCCCCAGGATATTCTGAAAACTTATGTTTTAAAGATAAAAAAATATTGTAATGTAATGCAAATATTACTGTCGAATTAAAGAAATTTTTACAGAATTAAAAAATGGATATTTTCTGTCATTTGTTCGACAATCGTAACATGTCGATAATCCGGATCAACCTATGCAATTATTAGGACGGTTTAAAGTGGTCCAACTGTGTTTGTATTATTTAAAAATGACATCATATTACATGAAAAATTATTGCATTTTACTATAAACTGATGATTTAAAGTTATACAATAAAATTCGTATTGAAGATTGTTGCTTTTATAAGCAGATAGCAAAAATATAAAAACTAAAATGTCACTCGAGTATAGCTATCATATAGAAAATATTAAATTAGAGTGTATGAATTTAGAGATCTAGGTATTTTAATAAGCTGTAACCTTAATTTTAATACATATATAGAAGATATGATTAAATCTGCTTATAGAATGGTAAATTTTATATTACGATCAATTTCTTAATTTAATATTATATTTAATATAATAATTTTATATAATGCTTTTGTCCGCTCTAAAATTGAATATGGCGCAGTAATAGGAAGTCCTTGTACGAAAACAGGAATTGAAAATATAGAAAAAGTACAAAAAAAATTTCTTAGAGCATTATATTTTAAGAAGTATGGAGTTTACCCTTTTTAATATCTTATAAATATCAGCTAAGATATATTAACATTCCTTCATTTGAAAGAAGGAGAAATATAAATAATATTATTTTTATTTTTAACTTATTCAACAATAACATCTATAATTTTGAATTATTACATGTAGTATGTTTTCGCATTCCTTGTAACTTACAAAAAAGATATATATTTATTCTCTTTAAATAGTACTCATTCACTCGTAACTAGATCTTTGCAATGCAAACAGTAAACGAGTTAAGTAAAGATAACAAATGGATTTATGTTTCAATACAAGGAAAACACTAATACATAAACTGAAATTTATATGTACTGAAATTTTGAAAATACATGCATTATCGGTTCTAGCGTACTAGTGTTCTGCGTGCTGGAATTATTTTTAAGCCCCTTGCGTTCAAGCATCCTCCTGCTTTTATAAAAAAGAAACATACTTTATTTTAAATTTTAATTTAGTTGCGAGTAGATTATAATAAAATAGAAAAAATCCATTATTGACATTTTTATATCAATTAAAAATTCACTATATCCAAACGAGTGCTATTTTGATTATGTAACCCGTACGAATAATGCATGCTCACAATAGTCGTAAGCAAGTAGTTTTGAAGAACGTTTCTCTTTATGTACATCATTCGAAAGTTTACGCTATTAATTAAAGTTAAAAATAAGAAAATACAACAAAGCATTAATTAAACAGCGTTATTAAATTCAGAACTCATTCTAGACTTCTCTTTCTAAGCAGTGAGCATGACGTCACCAAGTACTACTGTTTTTCTCAAGATTATATTTTTTATGTGTATATGTAGGTTTTTTTTACGGAATAAAAAATAGATATCTCATATTTATTAATATATTGTTACGAATATTTCATTGAGGTAATAAATAACTAATTGGCAATTATTATTTCTTTTGTAATGATATAAGTTTCGTAATTTAATTAGTAGCATGAGTATTATGTGGAGGGATTTTCAATTATTCTTTCAGTATTTCTTTAGACTTCAGGGCCATCGCATAGATATTGTGTAGTTTTTTGATAGTCCCCTACAAATTGATTTGATGTGAGTTGAGTTACCGTGTGTGGATGTGAGTTGAGTTACCGTGTATGGATGTGAGTTGAGTTACTGTGTATGGATTGTGAGTTGAGTTACCGTGTATGGATGTGAGTTGAGTTACCGTGTATGGATGTGAGTTGAGTGTATGGATGTGAGTTGAGTGTATGGATGTGAGTTGAGTGTATGGATGTGAGTTGAGTGTATGGATGTGAGTGAGTTACCATGGATGATATGGGATGAGTTAGTGTGATATAGTATAGTGAGTTGAATATGGCGTGATGGTAGTATGTTGAGATATTGAGGATGTGTGATACAGACTATAGACCATGGTTGGTTTGCCGACGGAGCAGCGAGCAGCTTTGGGCTGTAGTGTGCCGTGGCTCGGCCGAAAACTTTGCAGCGAGCGGCTGTGGGCCGTAGAGCCAGGTTGCGAACGAGAGGTTGAAGCAGCTTTGTGCTGTAGTGGCCCTGACCAGGCTGCCCACGAAATACGATTGTGTGCCAGTGTTTGTGTAATTCCTCACTGAGCTTTGTGCTTAGTCGCTTTACCTTTTCTAAAATCAAGGAGTGGTAAGAAATAGGAGTCTTCAGGATTCAGGACCCTAGCTGCATTATAGTATGTGATTAATTATATTGTAATATTTAGGGGTTTAATTAAATAGTAAATAACTACAATCTACTATTTTTTTTTCTATCAAACAGATTCTCATCATTTATCATCATTTAACAATATATTAACTAACAAAAAAATCAGAAAATCTTAAGCTGGATTTATAATGACGCAATGCAAGAGGTAACGTAAAAAGATGAATGTATGTTCCGCGTTGCGTTACTTACAATTCTTTACTGCAGGCCAAGCAAAGAATTCAGTATTTTGGACATTGTTTCGAGGTTATGTTATCTGTCAACTGCGTTAGATAAATATTGAAATGGATAGAAATTTAATTTAATTCATTCAAAGTAATGAAATAATAACCTAAAAAATGTAGTAAGAAATATCAAATTAATTAGTTTCGAAAATGGTAATTCATAAATATGTAGGTGTTGTTGCAAAACAATACGTTCTCTTCGTACAAACTTCCTTAAATTTACCGTTTAGAATTTTCATCAACTATAAAATTTGGTTGTAATGTATAATTGATCAAGAACCACGGCAAATTGGATTGTGCTCCTTGAAACAAGTATATATCCACTGAAATGTCTTATCTACAAAAACACAAACTTCGCCCTCAAAATACAAACAATATTTTTTCTACAACTAATTTGCATTATTAATTGTAATTATTTTTTTATCTATATAAATTGAGTGAAGATATGTTTTACATCACCGTGAAAAAACGTTTTACCAAAACCGTGAAACTGTGAACCGTATAATGTACAAGGGAGGGACATGATGCTCGTATCCCTTGAGGATGAAATCATCCGAATGGGATTTGAGCATTCCACTCGAGTTGTGCAGGGTATTTTTTCTACATTAGAAATTACTGTTAATATTAATTCGTAGGTTCACATTTGAATCATTTGCGTACAGCGCAGAGAATTGTGGGAAATTCAGTAGCTATCAGTTTCAAACAGTTTTATGAAATAGTTATTTTAAATAAATATTATAAGTTGTGATACGATACGAGTTTAGAAAATATTTTTTTTATTCCCTACTGTATATTGCCAACATTCTTGATACTATCATAGTATCATATACGAATATGTATGTTACATCCACACCATGGGCGGGTATGAAATTCACTGCCAACATCAAATATTGGCCAAATCTCTCAAGTAATTATTGATGCATATAATATTTAATTTCATTGCATGAAATAAATACAATAAAAACATAATTGATTATAATTAAATCTTAAATAATATTTAAAACATTATTTAATCTTGAAAAGAGCATTTTTTTTTCTCCTTTTCTGCTTTACATTGGCAACATTGATTGATAAATGTCAAAAACTAACTGACCCACGCTTACTTTGTTTGCTATGAAAACGTCTAGTTTTATTGTAAGTGGTTATTTGGTATTTGGTCGTAGAAAAATAGACTTTACAACTCAAGTGGAATGTCTGTATCGCACGCGAACGTTGTACTCTTGTTGTACAATATACTATTATACATTAAGGTGTAGATTTGATTATATATTTTAGATTTTTTCCATTTTCAAAAGAATAAAATATATTGTGACATTGGCAACAAGTCAGTTGTTCTTCATATTCACTCTTAAGATGGATATAAGCTAGGTATCCATTCTGTCAAGCGTGTAAGAAACAAATATACAGTGGGGAGTAAAAAAAAAACGTATTCCCAGGTACTTCGCACATAGTAACCTAACAACTGTGAAAAATTGCCTACTTTATGCATTGTTATTAGATTAAAAACGTTAACATATTTTGACATTTGTAGAAAAATAACTGTATCACTCATCGCAAATTTGACTTGTCAGTGTCATGTTATCTGGAATTAAAACGAGATTCCACCAATGTTAATGCCTGCCCACACTCTAATTTTATCACCTCTAAAAAACTAAAAGAATGAACTTGTTGGTATATATTGGAACGATTTAAGCGAACTGGCAGCGCATCCATACTCGGATCCTTCTTGAATCAATTTAAATGTAAATTCATCGAAAAACAATACCGATAACTACGGCTTATTTATACAATTTTGATGCTCATGTACCGTAAAAGACGCTGTTTGCGATTTCGTAGTGTTTGAGATAAAACTATGATGAGTTCCCTGGGTTTAACTGTACCTCGTGAATCCTGTTGCGTAGTTGCGTACAGATTGATCGCTAACCAATACGTCATGTGTCCGGTTCAATTGATTTTGAAGTTGGCGAACAGTACACGTTGAATGTAATGGTCTTGAACTGCGGTTGTAATCCGAGCGATACTTTGATGCTGGTTACGTACATCTCCAGTATCCCTATAACGATGTCATAAACGAATTACGACAGTTTTCTTCACTTCTAGTACTAAAAGATTTGTTAAACAGATGGTGAAAACAAAAGAAAACAGTGTTATTGGTACAAATATTTGAATATAATATATAGTTTTCATTTCACATCTCATTCTGTTTTACAAGTCTATTTCAATGTGTATATTTTATTTACTATTTCTTAAATTATAGCGACCAGTGGCGGATTTATAATAAAAATCTGTTGATTTTCATCACCTAAGCAACGTCGAGAATCCCAATTTCCCTATATTAATGTGCGGCAAATTTTGAAAAAACCCTCCGACTTCTAAAGCATTTATTAAAAAACTGTATTTATAATAAAAAAAGTTTAATTACCCAAAAAGCCTTATACATAGTAATAATAAAAGAAAATAGTGTATTATTCAATGAAATTTAATGTAGAAAATAACTGCTGTCATATTGAAAAGTTTTTGTAATGCAAGAGTATGAAACTAACTTATTATTGAATTCAGAAAAAATACTGAATCGAATAAACAAATAAAAATTAGTTTCCCATTTAAAATAAGAAAGTTGCATCTCATATTTTGAGAACCACTGTTCTAAGAAAATATTGTTTCGTTTATTAAAGGAGTCCTATAGAATAGAAATTGTTTGCTAATTTAATCAACTTCGTTGCTCTCTTCTCGAGATTGCAATGGTGCACCACTTAAAATAAGCACTTGTATATGGTTATAAAAAAATATTGCATTTAAAAAAAATAAAAGCAAGAACAAATTAATACTAAGTTAAATCTATTCTTGTATCCCTAACAAGAATAACAAATAATAGTATATTATTTAACAAGCATAATATGTAGGCTATATTACACGAGGATGTAATTAAAAATACGAGCGGTAGCGGGGATTCTGTTATTTAACCTTCCGTTCCTGTGGAACACTTCCAGCCCCCAGGCCGCTTCAAATCTAAAATGTCGACACCAGGTGCATTTGTCAGTAATATTGAAGACGTTCTGCGAAATGAGTGACCGGTGTATTCAATTACAGTTGGAAGTTTTAAAAATTTGGCTATTTCAGAAGGAGTTTTGGAAATTGAATGCTTGTCTCCTAACTTCATTAACTCTTCTGCTTTGTTCATACTGATAGAAGAAAATATTTTCTTTGGTATTTTTACGTCAAAGTTCCATATAGCGTTGCACTAATGTCATCCAGTTGTTTTGATCTTTTCCATTTGATATTACTAATTTTCTAGGTATATTATTTTTTGTTGAAAGAATCTGAACTAATATGACGCAGTTTTTATAATCGACATCCTACACTTTTATATTATACACCTCTTCAGAACGACATGCACCAGCTAGTCAAAAAATTGCTACCACTTTCCTTCATAAAATATATTTGGTTAGGAGCTTCCGAAAAAAAATCCGTTATTTCGTCTCTCGTAAATATATGAGACTTTTGGTGGAAACGCCTTTAAACTAGTGATTCATCAAGACAAGAAATCTTGTCTTGATGAGCACTTCTTGTCTTGTCTTGATTTTCAAGACAAGAAAATAAAAATTTCTTGTCTTGCTCGTTTCTTGACAACCTATTTCTTGTCTTGTTTCAAGAATTCTTGATATTTCTTGACATTTGAGGGGATTTCTCTTTCTATAACGCTTTACCCAATCCGAACGCTCAAGTGTAGCGTTTGCCTCATCAAACGAAGTTACCATTACAAAATCATTTGACGAGTTTGATCTGGATATATCTTTTTTGTTTCAAAAAAAGAATAGAGATAATTTTGATTCTGATACCTTGTGGAGAAATGAAATTGATGAATATTACGCAACCAAACGAGCAGATGAAAATGAAGACATACTAAAATGGTGGTGGAAATATGAAAAATCGTATCCAATTTTATCAGTGATGGCCAGAGATTTTTTCAGCACAATGGCTACTTCAGTTCCCGCTGAAAGACTGTTTTCAAAGGCATCTTTAGTAATTCGGAAGCACAGAAACAGACTCAACAGTGAATCTGCTCGTAGTTTACTTTGTATTAATTCCTGGCTTCTAAGTAATATATGTATGTGTACAAGAATGAAAATTATTTTTACTCGTTTAGTTTTTTGTGTAAGTAGAATATTTTTTGGTTTGTACTGAATTTAATTCAATAAAATATAATATAGGACTATATTTTGTAAATTGTAATATTATTTTTACTTAACATTTATACTTCCATGATTGAGTTATTTACCCAAAAGTTTAGACTTATGCCTTCATTTCCAATAAAATACCTGTATTTTCATACAAATTTTAAACACAAATGCGTATTTAGAAAATTAATTGTCAAGAAATCAAGATTTCTTGTCAAGAAATCTTGATTCTTGATGATAGCTTCTTGTCTTGTCTTGAGATACAGAAAATACTTCTTGTCTTGGTATTGTCTTGGTTTCAAGACAAGATCAAGACAAGATCAAGAGTCTTTCTTGATTTTGGTGAAACACTACTTTAAACGTCCAAACTTGGATATATCCTGATTTTTATTTACATAAATTGTTAATTTAAACATTGAATATTTTTACCAAAGGCTAACAGGAGATTTCAGTACGTTTGATTTTTCCAAAAAGTACGGTAATAATATATTTTCTGTTATTTCGTCAGTTTCCTTCGTCGCACACCATTTCATAAAACTTTCAAAAGTCATTTTTAGACTAAAATTATTATTTTGACAATAAACACAATAAAACAAGACTATGGTTGCCATGGCGCCTATACAAATAGCCACCTCGTCACCTTATAATTATTATATTTACATTATTTATATTTTACATTTGGGGGAAGAGGAGAAGGAAACATTTAATGCATTTCACGGCGCGTAGGTTTGCGTCGTGTCTCGGCAAGCGGAGGCCCGCAAAATACCTCGACATAAAAAACTTACTTCCGCGCCTGTCAATGTAAATAACTATTTGTGTTCTTTTATAGAAAGATAATATAAACATACCTAGCTAGATATGCGAGATATATATCTCAATAAGAGGAATGGGTCCTTATAGTTGCCATACATTGTCTTAAGCACTCAGTGAGAGGTGTAGAAGAGGGATGAGACCTCATAGGAGCGAGACATTGTCTTCAACACTCGGTGAAATTAGTAATAAAAGGTGCCAGACATAACATTCAGTACTCATGGAGGAGAGGGATAACTACTCAGAAGTGCCAGACACAACACTCACAGAGTAGTTTAGGAGGAATGGATTGAGTTGATGAGACCAGCAGAACTTGCCGCGAACAAGCCCAACATTAATGAAGTCCAGGATCCGACTGCTCGTGTTCAGATTTTGACTCGGAATATTTATAAATATATCCGGCTTTTATCTACGCAGAACTATAGTATTTCAGGCGGTAGCGTCGACCATGTTCTGATCAAACCTTCCTAAAAAAAAAAACGAAAGTGCATATGCAGCATTCTATGCTTTAGTTGAATTCCTTGGTTTGGTTGGGATCCAATAAATTCGTTATCTGGGGCAGTGATGGCTCGTAGTATTTATGGGAAAGGATGAGATTTTTATATGCAACACTCTCTTAACTATACTTCAAATATTTTAATATATAATTATAACTTCATTTATTATCAGCTATAATATCCCAAGCCCATTGTTATTACGAAATAATTTTATGACTATTGTCAAAGACACAACTCCGGAGCCAGAGAGGTGTTACTTACAAGCAACGTGCTTGAGTAAGTTGTCCTAAAATTATAATCGATGATCGAGGATATTCAGCATTTTTTTTTGTATTTTTTTTCATTTCCATTCCTTAATTTACTTTTGAACGTAAAACAGTAAAGTAATTTATTTTTGACAGATGTCAACAATTGTTGTGTACCTAACAATCACATTTGATATAAAGTGACTTTTGCACACGTGATTAAAAATATAGGTATTTTGGTTGTAAAATTGTAATTAACTACTTTCGCACACGTGATCAGAAATGTAGGAATGTAATTTATCCTTAAATAAACTGGAAAAATACATTAGCCCATATTACGAATGCACTTTTAAAATAAAATAGCTTTTAGGGAAGGTGCTTTTACATTATAATCTTATGAGGCCAGGCGTCACATTTAACATAAGCGGTGTATGAAAGTCAGCTTGTAATATGACCATTGAAATCGTTCGTAGATTTTAAGTATACCTATCGCGCTATCTACTAGTCGCGCATATACTTTTCAAATATGGTCCTTTACCATTGTCGAAATATTACCATTTTGCAGAAGAATATGGAAATATACAACAATTAACGAATCCAATAATTATTTATAACAGAATATTACATCTTTATTGGACGTTTCGAAGATGAAATTGTTCTCATCTTCAGCTAAATTTGTATAGAAAAAAAAATTACATTAAGATTAGACAAAATCTTCACACACCGTGATTACACAGATGTTACAATAATATTGTTGTTACATTTTAAACATGCCTCCTCTGCATGGGAGTAGCGGTAATCTACCGGAAAAAGACACAGACTTAATTAATGAATTGGTGGAATCAATGTAACCTTAAACTGGGGTATTATGAACACTAATATGGTGGTAAAATTCTTTTAAATTTAAGTTTTATTCTTGATAATGAGATATAATTTGGTTTAAATATTTTAAATTTAATTTTTTGTTTGAGTTTTTATAAAAAGTTTCTTTTATTTATTTGTTATTATTGAAATTTTCTGAATCTAAAATTGTCGTTTTATTGTATATAAATTTATTACCAGTTAGGAATGTATGTTTGGTGAGGGCACTATAATTTGGGTTAAGTCGTTCTGTATGATATCCGTGTTGTATAAAAAAAAATTACATTAAGAATTATTACTTATTTCAGCCTTTACTTTGTGATCATGTGAAGTAGTTAAATAAAAAGTGATAATAACAAAATTACTGTTTTTATTTAATTACATTAAGATTAAACGAAACCAACACTCAACGTGATTATACAGATATTGTTGTCAAAAGAACTTAAGTGCAAATAATTTACTCAAAGTAGCGTTTCCAGCAACGAAGAGACCTGGGGATCGCGAAGAGAAGCATGCAGTCCACAATTTAAAAGATTTACAATGAAATCAGTTCAAATGAGTTCAAATTTCACATGCTGTCACTTCCGAGCTCCGATTCCCAGTTTCCTGGAATAGTATTTGACACTTGCGTTTAAGTATCGCGAACGTAATGTGAATCTACTGAACCCAATACGGCTTTCTTCCTTGAAACGTCCTATAAAAATTTAATACTCTGTTACAAATAATTATCGCAATTATTGAATTCGCAAAACCGTTTTCCTCAAAATTAAAGAAGTTTAGGATCCAACATAATCTTAAATAAACAATTAATGAGTGTTAGTTTAATTACTTAGTTTAAATATTATTTCGTTTACGAGCTATAAGAGATTAAATTTTATTGCGATGCCGTGTCGTGCGTCACGTCGTCAGCCTTTAGCAAATTCATTAGTTGCCTGATTTTAAAAAGACAAACGCACGTCCGTATTTCTTAGAACTCGCGGTGGAGAGACATGCATGTTATTGTACGTTCTTGTTTTTCATACGAAAAAATATATATATTTATGGCTAATCATAATTTTTTCATTCATATACATACACATTTGTATATAGAGATAGTTTAGCTATACAAATATTAAAGTAGCCAATACCCTGTTCAACTAACAGTTTGTTCATCACTGACGAACATAAATG
Source organism: Stenolophus ochropezus (assembly GCA_035578165.1). NCBI lineage: Eukaryota > Metazoa > Arthropoda > Insecta > Coleoptera > Carabidae > Stenolophus > Stenolophus ochropezus. The sequence continues at coordinate 15,854,837 of JAQOWZ010000015.1, read as the reverse complement.
ACGTCCGAGGCCAACATTTTCACTTTAAAGATTGATATATCGCTTACCACGACATATTTTTCAGTCGCGTTTTCACAATTATGCTTATTTCACTACTATGATTGTTTCACTATATTCTTTCATATAATAAAAAAATATGTATATTCTCGAACGTGCGTTTTGTTACGTACGAATATTTTTCATTCGCAATGCTACGAGTGGTATTTCATGCGAATAACTGATTTATGTGTGCGTAAGTATACTATGGCAACATTTTTATTTTATAATGTCATTCTTTCAATAATTTTGACCAATTGGATAAATGGCAAATGTAAATGATTTGACAAAATTTAGGTGCAATTGTAGCCCTAGAAGAAACAGAAATAGTATCTATGCATTTCAGGCGATATTATATTAGACATTATGAGCTCAATTTTATAGAATAATTTTGTTAAAAGTGGCGTCTGACCTTATAAGATTATAATGTAAAAGCACGCTTCCTAAAAGCGCTATTATTATAAAAGTTCGGTCGCAATATATGCGTTTGAATGATCAGTCAAGGCATTTCAAAAATTATTTTTTATTATTTCTAGTTCGCCATCTTATATATATTGTAAAACCTCATTTATGACTGCTGAGTCTACACCGTCCGCCTTTTAATTATCACGTTGCAAGTTTTCATTAAATTTTCCACTTAATATCTGTTCATATTTTCCAATGTACTCAATTATCAATTTTTTGTTATTCTATAGTATTTGCACCTCATGTATTTCAAAATTATCCATGATTTTATTTAACGTATGACAATTTATTGATTTTGACAGAAAATATAACACCTGTAACAAAAAATACATACTCGTCCACCTATAAAATTCCCATGTGTCATACATTTGACGAAAAATTACAGTGTTATTAGATATTATTTTCATTTCCGAATGGCGCAAATATAAGCATACGTTTCTATTTGCAAAAGACAATCAAAAATACAGATTTAATGTGAAAAATTTAGGTGTTAGATTTAAATAATAATGTACGGAGATTTGCATACCGTATATACAATTTTATAAAATCTACGCCCATGCTTGCAACAGAAATGTGGACTGTTGAATATTTTAACAATTTCTTCAAGGGTGCTTTGTGATTTTACAATTCTTTGTGATGCTTTGTATCAATTTCTAACCTAATGTAACAATATTGTTCGCCTTTGAATTATTAATTGTGAGTAATTTTAGATTTTAAGTAGATTAATATTTTTTTTCACGACATGCATAGATAGCTCTACTTTCTTATCTCGAAATAGTGAGGAAAATTACTTGTAATGTACAATATTACGAACAGTATAACATGGATATTATTATAGAATGAAATATTGGAAAATTAATTATTATTATATTAAAAATTCTTATTTAATAATGATATTATTTTAAAAAAATTATGCTATTATGTCTTGTTCTTTTCTTTCTTCACATTATTTCACAATTTGACAACTTGAGCTTGAATTGGCATATTGGCAATATTGTAACAATTGCACAACTAAACGTGAAAGTTTACATAACCTAATTTTCTATCTTATCATATTGCTGCGCCTTTTCGACTAAATAAATCAATTTTTAAAACATGATGTGAAAAAATATTGTGTCTGACACAAAAGGAAAGCACTTTTTCCACTTCACTCGAATGCCCCGCTCGCTACGCTCGTAAGTCAAACTCGAGTTCAAGTGGTAAAAAGGTAGCTTTCGTCTCTAGTTTGATAAATAACTATTTGTTTCCAAGTTCTGATTTTTATACCTTAGTTTGTTTATTGCTTTGTTGTTTATATGATCTATCATATTTGTTTCTATATTTTCGATTTTAGAATTCATTTTTTCTAATTTGTTTATAATTGGGTCGACCATCAACTTATCTAGTTCCGCTATGTAAAAGGTCTAATACCGTTGAGGCATGGAGTCCCATATTACTGATGATTTCGTTGCTGCGATTTGGATCCTAATAAAAAAATAAATCAGCAGACATTGCGTGAAAAAGTTACTAGATTTTCACTAAGGTATTATAATTCTTGCCTACTTTCAATCTTCATTTCCGAAGACTGAATTAAAAAATTTAATCTTCAAGGAATTAAATATGAATTTAATCCTTGGGAGTTTAAAGTAATTAAACAAGCCTTATGTTAATATTAACATTTAGATACATGCATTTGACGTTACTAGCTCATCGATCGGCAACATTACGTAATGAAGTGTTATATTTTATGAACTCTATTTCAGTCAAATCGCGTGCCATTAATTTACCCCCAGTCAACACTATTGGGCACTTAGTGCCCATGGGCAAAATCTAGTATGCTATTATTTACGTTAATTACATTTTTTTCTCTGTCAAGAAACGACGGAAGCAAATAGAATTACCAATAGTTTATATTAATTCAACACATTTATTATTAAAAATGTATTAGAACAACAACATATAACTTCAAACTACAATCATTATTCTAATACATTTTATTATTATGCTGCGACATTAAATCAGGAAATCAAAACAATTTTTATCTTTTTTATAAATTCTTTTACTATGCAAAGTAAATAAATGAAGCACCCAAAATATCACTAACATAAACCAACAAATATATTTCAACTCATTCATTAACTAATCGGGGATGTACCTAGTTTCGTATTTCACTTAGGCTGTGAAATACCTATCATTCATGTTCTAGTCAACTACAATCTATATTCAAATAATTTGCATTTTATATTTAGAAAAACAATTTTCTTATAAAAAGATATTCTTATACTCATATAAAGGTTTTCATAAAAAATGTCAGTAAATCACTAGTATGGATATAGAGTCACTAATAAAATGTAATGGAAACACTGCTGACAATATTCTATACCTTGTCTCCGTATTTTACTACGTATTAAATTTTTCCATGTACTTGATAGATTTTTGTGACAGATTCCTTGGAATGCAACTTCTTTTGTACTAATTAGATAAATATGTAAATAGATATTTTATGTATTGAATAATAATAGAAGTATGCAACTGTATACTTTAAAACAAATATGGATAGGAAAAATACAATGTATGCATGAAAGTATTTGCGTCCATACGAGCTGAGACGAGATATCATCTCATGTCAAATTTATCTCGTTTTGTCGGTTTAATATAAAATTTGAATATTTAAATGGATATTACATATGAGATGTATTCCACGTATAGTAAGAATAGCTCGTGATTTTCTAAATACTCCAGCTACTAATGTTCCATCTGAACGTCTGTCTTATAACGCTAATCTGATAATTAGAAAAAAACAAGAATATATTAAATATAGAATTTGCTAGATATATAAATGTTCTTCTGTGTTACTTCCTTGAAATATATAATTTTGATGTACCTGTAAATGTAAAATTGTATTTAATTTACGTATAATATATTAACCGTCAACTGGTATGGTGAGTCAAATTTGACTGAAAGCAATTCTTTTATTTCGTAAAACTGCACGCCTCTCATAAAATTCTTTTAACATTTAAAGAAGTTGTATATGCGACAAGAGTGATGTGTTTTGTTTAATTTCGGGGTTATTCTAACTTTTGGGTCATGTCTAACCAATCATACCGTAAGTTATTTTCGAAAATACCATACTAGTTGAGGCTAGAGGATTAAAATAAAATATATTCGCATTGTTTGAATATTTAATAAATCGAAATATTTTATAAACATGATCGAAATATTTCAGATGTTTCGTTTAGCCCATCTCGATAATATTTATCTCGCCACGTCCCGAAAGTAAAAAAAAAATTCGTCACGACGAGACAAACCATAGGAAAGACGAGACACACAAAAACATCGTTTTACCACAGAATAATTACATACAGAAGCGACACTGTGTCGGTACCTTTCATGTTCCGCTAGTCAGTTCTATGACCTTGTAGCATTGTGTAAACCTTTAAATTTGTGCTCTTCCCCTATTTCTCTCTAAGATGTGAGGAAACTTTCCGATTTTAACAAATGAGCCCTTTAAATTTGTGCACCTTCCCCATCTCTCTCTCTCTCTCTCTCTCTCTCTCTCTCTCTCTCTCTCTCTCTCTCTCTCTCTCTCTCTCTCTCTCTCTCTCTCTCTAATTTTCGCTTCTCTGTCTTACTGTCGCTTCTGTATAAACCTATTCTGTGGTTATACTAACGTTTGGGTCATATCTGACTAATCATACCGTAAGTGATTTTCGAACATACCATACCAGTTGAGGCTTGAGGGTTAAAATAAAATATAGCGTACTGTTTAAATATTTAATAGATCGATATACTTTATAATCATGATCGAGACATTTGAAACGTCGACTCTATCTCGATAATATTTATCTCGTCACGTCTCGAAAATCGAGAAAAAATTTTGTCACGACATAAACCATAGGCGAGACGAGACACATAATATGTCTCGCTTCGCGACAACACTAGTAATTATCGTGACAAAAATGAATTAGTTGTAAGAAAATGTAAAAAATATGAAATGGAATGTTTGACTAAGTGTGTTTGTTGCAGAAAGAGTCCTGCGCTCGCGATGTGGAGCGCGAACGGCGTCTTCGGGCCGAGAGCGAGGCGAGGGCGCGAGAAGTGGCGGCCGACGCGGCGCGCTGCAGAACTCGCCTCAAAATACTCAACATGGAATTCTTAAGGTTAGTACATCCTAGCAGACAACCAATACCTTGGTAGGGAATTCATTACTTAAATACTGCATTCATCGGGACTAACGAGGGTACCGATACTCCAAAGGGATACAACGGGCACGGCAAAAGAGTAATACCGAAGACACACGTTATAATTAATGATAATTAAGTAAATTCAATTGAAGATAATGTTCATGAGAAAAATATGCAGACACACAGACATTACTTGAAATTTCTTGCACATGCGCAAATGCAATGTACCCTTGACAAAAGAAGATAGGGAATCATTAAAGACACCGTAGTAGTTTCTAGATTTAGAGTATTATCCACGTAGATATCAACATTAAGCTCAACATCAACAACCTCAACTGTCATTCGACTTACGGTGACAACCGAACGCTGCCGATCATCGGTTTTTAAACTTCATCGGCCCTTTCCACGTTATGAAGTTTGAAATGACCATTACCTAAATGATCATATGACACATGGCAACTAAATTAAGTATTAACTGTTAATGGTCATTAACTTTCGTCGTATGTCACGGGTATAATGCAGTTATTTTAGATTCTAGATTGCGAAATGTCACTTTTGCATTGGAGAATGTAAAATTATTTTAAAATCGGGTAACAAACAACGTGTTTTCAATAATTATGTTCCAAAATTAGAACAAATGAAAAAAGGAAATTTGAACGTTAATTAATGACTAATGTTTCCTTGGCAACAATTTTTGTAATATAATTGCTATCAAATTAGATATTCTCTGACTAGCAGATGGCAGTTGTAGTGGAAAATATCAATAAATCATTGTTCAATACTATTAAATTGATAATAGAAAACGATGAAGACAAAGAAGTGACAGATTTGATTATGATTAAATTGTATTTTTAACGTGAAACATGGGATTTATCAAGTCTATGGTTACGACTTTATATTTAATTGAGAGCAATGTATATTTGCTTGTCTTATTTAAAATGGAACAACTTGTAAATCGTCATTTATATGAACTGTTTATTCACAAGGGAAACTAACCTTTACAAGTAACCTGTAAAACTTTTGTCAATGTCGTACAAATTTTTGACACAACATTAATTTTCTTATTTTTTCTTACATTCTAAATCGCTTATTATATTTTTCGTGCATCGACAGAAATTAACTTTAAATAATGTTAATATATTTGTAAAATGTGGACCACTTGACATTTCAGATTTATTTATTTCTAATAATTTTATTATTTTCGGTGCTAGCATAATAACACTACACTATTAGAACAGTTATTTTCTACAACACTAAAACACTCTGTTAACAATGATATATTTTTGTTTAAGTATAGCTGAAATTTTTAGCTTTATCAAATAAACCTTATATCCGTCTTTCCACCGTAAAATAATTGACATTCGTAGAATATCTGACTTCATCTGATGTAGGTAAGTTATAGGGACCTTCAAAATAAACTAGTTCGAATTGTGAATAGTATCCGAATTACGCCAAAAAGCCACGAGCTCTTTCATTTTACTTATAGTTGCCAATTTTAACCTATACATAATAATATTTCAAAATAGATATTTTCAATGATTTTGAAACACTCTAGGACCAAGAGAGAAAAGAAAAAGGTGATTTTGTAAATACAAAATATCGACCATATAGAGTGAGAGAATTACTTTGAAAACTGGAATGACGAATAATTTATACGGCGTTTTAGGTTATCAACAGTCGCAAATCATAATAACCGGATGATTGCTCACCCGCACCGTTACAGGAACGAGTACCTAGAGGGTTCACGCAACGTAATACTCACCGCCCGGTGGCGTATAACGGCGTCAGAATATGGTCCCTCACATTGGCGAAAGTGATGAAGAAGTATTCCACTGCTGGCCTCACGAACGTCTTATATGTGTGGGTGAGAATTCGTCTGCTGCATCCGTGCAACCTCCTTGCCAAGAAGTATACTAAGTTTGCCCTCCGTCTAAATGTCCGCTGGCATTCTTGTATCAGGGGCTCCAGTTGAGGGTTTTTGTTAGGATTAGATATTTAGCCGATGGAGAGGGAGCAATGCGGGTACCTCATAAATCAATGTGCATTCGCTTATCGCTGGGATTTACTGGAGTTAGCTCAAACTCTCCATTGACTCATCCAAGTCTTCAAAGCGGTGATTTGTCCCGGTAGCTTTTTTTCCACTGCTCTGTAGTCGTGTAGACGGTATCGTCAGCATATTGCAGCAGTCCGATGATGGTGTTAGCAGTCTGCGGTATGTCGGAGAAGTAGAGGTTGTAAAAACAGATCTTTAGGCGTTCCGGCACGGGGGACGAACTCTCTTGATTTGGAGCTCCCCATGACCACAAGCGATTTGCGGTTGACAAGGGAATTGCGACTGATTCGTAACATTGGGGTCGGCAGGCCGAGGAGGATCAACTCGTACAACAGCCTCTCATACCAGAATAGCGCAAGTTGACAAAGTCCATTGTTGAGAGCATGAGTGATGTTGAAAGTGAGCGCCACAAGACATTGGTTAGTAGATCCTCCTCTTCAGAACCCCGCTTGATCTGATACAGACGAATTCCTTTAACCTTTCGCAAATGAGGCGGTCTTCCCATCGTATCGAGGACGCAGATGGGCCTATAGGAAAGGATGTTTGAGGGATTTTTGTTAGGTTTAGGGATCATGGTGATGTGGGTTTTCCATCGGGTGGGATAATTTCAATAATTCTTGTGAATATAACCGTTTGCTTGCTCAAAACTAGTCTAAAAGGTTACATTATATTGCATCTACTTTTATGTCAATGCATTGTTTAGCACTAGTTAAACATTTTTCTAATTAAAACATATAATTTTTAAATCATTCCGAATTTGATAACGAAATGGATATGGACAATAGGGATATATGCTAGCTATAAAGATGTTTAAATTTTCTTTCAATTTGTCCCTGATAATAATATTTAACAAAATTTTATATTACTCTTAATATTAAATCCGTTTTAAGATAAATACTATTAAACTATTTCTTTAAGAAAAAGAGGATCATTGGGGTCTCGAACCTTCACTACGCCGTAAGTAATTTTAATGACCTATTCCACTCGACTATGGTATATTTTATTTCAAAATTTCTTATTACAATATAAATGACAACTGTCAAAATACAAATTTATATTAAATAATTTAATAAAAAAATTTCATAGTACAGAATATTTGATATTAGATGCAAAATTTAAAAAATGTATCCAGCAATGCCCACATTCATCTCATTATACTTAGCGGGACGATAATAGAAAAAAACTGTTTTCCCATGTTAATTCGGTATGTCAAGGTTTGCAATATTCAGCCTGTATAAAATCGAAATTCAGTTTTCTATACCGTGAGTATTTTTTAACATGAAACATATGGATTTATCAAATCAATAGTTATGGCTTGATATTTGATTGACAGCACTATATTTACTTGTCTCATATAAAACTTTAAAATGAAATATAGGCCATGAATATAACATTTGCTTTTTGGGTTATTAAATTTTAGTATTGTAAGAAATTGCAAAATAAAGAAATAATAAAGCAACCAACAAATAATAACAAACAATTAAACAATAATTACAATAAATTTTGAAAAATCCATCAATTTATTGCTAGGCAATGACTCAATCTGCTATAAAACTTTTGAATTCCATATGATGATATTTGGGCAATTTTAATATTTTTAGAAATGTTTTGAATTTTATTTTTTTATTAATTTGAATTTTGAAGACTTCCCGCAGTACAAACTTTTAAAGTTCTCTAATAAAAAGAATCTACATATGTAAGATAGCACGCCATTCTACTATTCTACCATTTCCTCTAAAATTATTAATGATTCTTAAAATGAGATCCTTCACCATAGTAGCAAATTAGTAAATTGATCACTTATAGTCAATCCGGACTTTAATTCTGTATGATAGAAACTATCAAAGTTTAAAAAAAAAACAGTTTTTAAGTTATTCGAATTTTTAGTGCCTTTAACATCTATGTCAATATTACATCTTTGTCTGTCACATATCTATCCAATTCCAAATTCTTGTTATTTCCAACCCTACTGTCAGTGCCAGATATCATATTTGACAATTAATCTATAGCTGGTAATGCGGTCGTCCACTGTAGTAGCAAATTAGGAAATTGATCACTTGTAATCAATCCAGACCTTGATTCTATATGATAGGAACTATTAAAGTTTTAAAGAAGTTATTCGTTATTAAGTTATTCAAGTTTTTAGTACCCTTAACATGTACGTCACAATATTATACCTTTCTTTCTCACACATCGACCTAATTCCAAATTCTTACTTCTTCCAACCCTACTGTCGGTATCAGATGTCATATTTGTCAATTAATCTATAATACTAATTTAAATTTAGAAAAAATAGTTTTAAGTACTGAGCGATCAGGAAATTGTGAAAAAAATATTTACGATGTAGAAATGAAAGGTATGTTAAATGACATAGGCAGCAAAATAATGCCAGTGGCTGCCAAAATTCGTAATCATTTATAACTTATTTCATTAAAATGATTATTATTTATGCATATTTCTAAGTAAGAAACAAAATAGTTATTTAAAACATATTTATATGGTTTTATAACAGTTGAAATAGATCAATTTGTGTAATTGAAGTTTTTTACAAACTCCACTGTATGAGAACTAAATTGGTATAACATCTACGTCAAAGAATATTTAAAAAAATATTACGGCATTCGATGATATTTAAGATGATGACAACGATTTGGATGTGTTACATTTAATTGTTTAGGCGTTACGGCATTCCTAGAAGAGCAGATTATTTTCATAATTCCAGCGAATTCAAATTTTCTTAGTATATTTTCAGCGATTTACCATTTCCATTCGTACACACGTCATTCGAAGCATAAAATTTAAATTTGTTTTCTATTTCTACCCATGATTACTCTTTATTTTACAAAGTTTCCAGATCTGTTTTTTTTGCGTTCAATTACATTTCTGTAATTATTTTCTAAATTTAAAAAAAAAATAATTCTTCTGAATTACAATTTTCATTTTTTTTTTAATTTTTTTCTTGTGCCCTAATAATATTGAAATAAATCTAAATTTATTATTTGTTTACTATTCATTTTTCAAAAATGTAAAAGTGTGTGAAGTGTCATTGACTGTCATTTGAAATACTACTAAAACAACCTAAAAACCATAAAAGTTCCTAAATACACTACACTATTTATATGTATTGCGTTTTGTAGAACTCCTCTTAAGTGGGGACGATGTAACACACAAAATTTAAGCTTGGCTTGATTTAAACTCGGTTTACTTCAATAATAATTTAAGGTATGGGGGTGCAACCGACCATTAAAAAACTAAATTCAAATTCTGAACATTTATTTCAAAATTATAGCAACGGTAATTTTATAAATCAAGTGGTGGGGAAGGGTATACAATTGGGAGATGGCCGGTGCAGAGTATTTAAAATTACAAGATTCAGCTAGTTACACCGACCATTCATTTAGACACACTCCGACTTCTTTATTAGCCGACAAAGGAGTAGGCGTTTTTGGGGCTGAAGTGACGCGGGGGTTGGAAATCTTAGACTGTGGCCGAGAGTCCTCGAAGATTCAATGCAGAATAAAGAGGAGACTACAAAGAAAATTCTGCATGATAGTAGCAACGTTCCTGATGATGCGCAACCAGATCAAGCACTACCTTCCAGTTCAGTTGCCTGTGAAATCTTTGCTGTTAATAGAAATAACAGTGAAAATAATACATTACCATTTTATACAGGGTGGAAATGAACTTATGTCATAAATTTAAGGGTGGTGTGACATGTGTAGATTACGAAAGTAATTTTTTTTTAATTCGACTTTTCTATGGAAACTTCTTTTTAAAGCTGTTTTAATTCATATTTAATTAAAAATATGTTTATCAAAATACATTCAAAATTAGTTGTATAAGATATTATTCTTAATAATTAAATTGGGCTACGGCTTAGCTACGTGCGTTGGTACCGGCTCGCTCAATCACGCAAGTTACCAGCGTAGGCGCATGTAGTAGTTGGATGGGTGACCACCAGCGAAACACTGCGTAGATCTGTATCCCCAGCATCTATACGAGCGAGCTAGGGCGGCATATGACATTAGCAGTTGAGTCCGCTTAACCACAATAAATAAAAATAAAAAATAATACAAAAAAATTAAATAGCATTTTTAACTAAAATTATGTTTTTATGTACAGAAGAATGCAAATGCGTTGCCAGTAATCCAGTAGTACAAAAAATGTTAGCTTAATGAAAACTACCCTTAAATATGGGAAAAATTAAGAATACTTTCACTTTCGTAATCTACACGTTATACTACTCAGTCTTAATAAATAGACAATATTTGGGTTTTAGTTCTGTAAAAATTTATTAATTACAACGTTTCGACAGCTCAGGGCTGCCTTCGTCAGGTAAATAACAAATAAATATTTATTTGTTATTTACCTGACGAAGGCAGCCCTGAGCTGTCGAAACGTTGTAATTAATAAATTTTTACAGAACTAGAACCCAAATATTGTCTATTTATTAATAATGAGTTCTGAAAGCTTCTTTCAATACTCAGTCTTAAATTTATGACATTAAGTTCATTTCCATCCTGTATAAATAAGCATACTACTAGTAATTTTGCTTTCAATATTAAGTGCAATAAATAAATGTACGTAAATATTTCTCTTCATTCCACACTACTTACTGTCATGGAAACAGACGCGGGAAGAAGCCAAAAAAAGTCTAATTATGCAAAAATTTATCTTTCTCTTTACTGAGCTGCGTATTCTGACATTGCTCTGGAACAACTGACATGCAAATTGCAATGGCAACTGCCTGTTTGCTACGTTTGCTACTACTACATATGACCACAAATAGAAAAATTCTATGGGTAATAGCGTGTGTGGAAATACAAAATTATTAAAATAGATATGTTGTATATTGACACTCACAGCCCAGGCAGGGGGCTGAAACAGTATTGCAATGCGTGAAACAAAGTTTCAATCTAGATCTCTTTGAAGTAGCTCCAAAATTTAAAAATATTAGATTATTATATTTTTTTGGTGAATTTATATAAAAATGTTTATTTTATTATCAATTATCACTTTAAATTTTTTTATTTTCTATTTTCTTTGACATTTTAAACAAATTTAGATTTGTAAAATATTTAATTATCATTGGCGTTGATTGAAAAATATTTTTCAATCAACGTCATTGGTAATAGGAGTATTATTTTTTTATGCATATGTAGGTATTTTTTATAATACCGTTGATTGAAAAATTGATTGATTTCTCAATCAACGGTAATACTAAAATATACATAAATATATGTGATTCTGCATATAGCTGTTAATGATATTCTTCCATATTTTCCGATTTTTATCTGCAAATTTTAAAAATTTAGGAGATATGAATTCAAATATTTAAATCTAATCTGTAAATTGTTTTCTGTTTAAATTTAAAAAATACTAGAAAATAAGAAAAATGTATAAAATATAAAATGACTAAACACCTTCCATTAGCTTTTATACAGGGTGAGTCATGGAAATGCCCGTGTTCGATATCTCCCTTGTCGTTGGAAATTCAGTATAAATTTATTAACATAATTTCTTCGTCTACTCAAAAAGCATAACGTAAAATTATTTTCACATATACAGGCTGTTTTATTACGGCTCGGAGAGAATTGTTTTTATTTCCTTGTACGGACATATAAATTTTGTTTTAGTTTTCCGCGACGTTGCCAAGTTATTCCGTTTATTCTCTAAAAAAGACCAAATACACGCATTGATTTATAAAGACATACTGAAGTTATTTTAACAGTAAAATTTAAGAATTTTTTTTCTGTACAACTATAACTATGTTCTTACATATATTTTTTTTAATTGTAATTATGCAGAGTGTTCAATGAAGAGAATCTAATTTACCTAATTAAATTACTATAACTCGTCATTTTTAAATGGAACATTCTATATTTTATTATTCAGTTGGGTATATTTTTGTATTATCATTGAGTAAATAACATATAGAGAGATAATGCTTATGGGCCATTTGTAATAAGTTTCTGACGTTCCCCTACGAATAAATGTAGCCAGGATGTGATGCCACCTATGAGTCAATAGCTAGATTTTGGAAGCTCACAAGAGCAATAACTTGGGAACCCTTACAGTACCTGCGTTTCTTGGAAATGTTTCGCATTGGGGTAAATTATGAAACCAGATGTGAATTGAACTTACGGAGATATTGAGAACTTGCTTCTATTTGTTTTCTTCATATATTCTAGACAAAAATTACCTACCCTGGTTATATGAATTATTAGAGTTTTTTTTTAGACTAAAGATATGTAAATTATTTATTTTAATAGATTGTTTGTATAAATACATAGAAGGAAAAATATAGAAGAAACAAAATATTAACAGGCTGTATAACTGTAGGAAAGACTAAGAAAGATTAAAGCGGAGAGATCAACAAAGATTTGACTAGGGCAAATTCGTTCATAAAAATTTTCTTTTCATTGACTGTCTTTGGATATGAAATGATACATATAGAAATCAGATTTGCAAGGATTATAATAGCTATCTTTACAATATTTCTGCCCAAATGTTTTACATTTATATTATTAATAATAACGGAATAGTTACGAACAACAGAGTATTTTGTTATAATTTATATTATAGGATGTTTTAAGAAAAAAAATATTCATGTATGTCAAATGAAATTAAATTTAATGAAAATCGTTCTTTAAACAATATTTAACAATTTATTTCTCCAGCGCAACATATATGCTAAATAGTATTTTCAACAATTTATCGTTGTTAAGCATATCAAATAAATAACTTAAAAAAAAATATTGTTGCTAAATTAAAGTTTATGGTTGCAGACTCTTTCAACTGATATCAATTTCAATAATTAACAATTTATAAATAATTAGTTTCAATTATTACTAAATAAGAGGATAGTTTTTTCAAATTGTGCCATTGTAGCTGCGCTGCTTCACAGTCCAAGATTCAAGAATTATAATCGATATTTATATTTTATATCGAACCCTGTTGAACAATCTTTAAGTACTTTGACTATTTTGATTTGAAAATGGTTGGAAGGATCGTTTTAAATTTCTGAATAGTCACTTTATTAAAGATTTTAAATTTCTTCGAAAGATATTAAAGCAACATATGAAATCGATTTGAAAAGTTCATTTTGTAGAGCATTACCAAAAATTACTCCACAACATATTAGCCCTAATGCATTTGAAGAAATGAGCGTGAAAAGAGCAATTCAAATTTTTAGTAAATCTTTGTCTGCTGCTAGAAACAGGAAAATTTTTGGAACGATTAAACTATTTATTTAAATTCAAAAGTTTTACATAGTTCCAATCCATACAGTTCAGCTCTGTGTTACAAAAATAATTTAGTTTTGAACACTCTTCGTGAAAGTATTCTATGAATAAAATCATGGCATGCAACGAAAACTACACTTTTTTGTTTTGAAGGATTATTATTAACAATTAACAATATTTTAAATTTATTCAGTGATATGTCACCAACCTACTAATTTCTAGTAACAAACAAGTTATACCAGGATTCTATTGAACATTTATTTTCTAAAATTCGCCAAAGAAGAGGTTACGATCCAAATCCTTCAGCAAAGTATTTTCGTTTGGCACTACAAGCAATCATGGGTTCTAGTTTACAAATGGCAACGTAGAAATCTAGCAATGAAAATGATCATGATGTATATTTATGCAATATGTTGGAATCTGTTAATGGGAATAGAAACAATGAAAATATAATGCTACCTCCAATAGAATGTACTGGTAATAAAGAAAATTCTTCAGATAGTGACTGCAATAGATCCCATGAAACATCAATTATTAATAATCCAACATTGCCAACCTGTTCAATAGTATATTTCTCGGGACATTTGATATACCACCTTTTGCAAAAATATTCTTGTTCTTCTTGCAAAAATTTGTTAAAAAATAATGAGGAAATGTATGACGAAAATATTTTTTTTTATTAGATAAAGATTATTCGGCAAATTTCAATAAATCATGTTCATTGAAGCGACCAACACAACATACCATATACATTACTACTATTTGTTTAAATATATTTCATAGAATATTTGAGAATAATGGTTACATATATGCAATCAAAAATTTTTGTATTACAACAATTTTAAATGAAGAACGAGTATCTACTTGGATAAATACTACCTCAGAATGCGAACAACACAGGTTACATTTAATTCAACAATTAATAAGGACAAAATTGTTTCATATATTTAAATTCTACAATACACTATCAAGATCTGCAAAGAGTACAAGTCTACAAGTTAAGCCTCATCGGAAATTAAAAATAGTTAAACATAATTAAATACATGATTATTTTATTTATTATTATAAATATTTTCGTTTATTTATCAATTTCATTTTTGTTGTTTTTATTTTTTGTTAGTATTGTACTACTACTTACTGTAATAAATAATTTCTACAGTATGAATATATGCAAAAATATATATTTTATAGTAAAAATCTACATTTTTATTTATTCCTTGATCTCTTTTTAAATTTTACTGCACACATTTATCTGTCCTTTGTCAGCAATTCCGGAACTTTAACCGCAGGTAGAAAAACTAGCCCCATATGCCTCTTTCACACTAGATGATTACGATATACTATCATTACGATACTCTGTCGTAATGATAGCTGTCTATTCACACTAGAAACTATCGCCATCTATTGTATTTATAAGACATTACATTTTTTTTGAAAATTGGCAAGCCTGAATTTCCTACGTTTATTTAAATCTAGTTAGTCCGTGGTTAAATTCTACACAACAAACAACAAACAATGAATTTTTAACACATATTGTATTGTAACTTGTCTATCTCTAATCATTTTGAGATTACGTTTGGTTTGGTTTATTTGTTGTATAATAAATTTTAATCTTCGTCTACGACTTTTTCTTGCAGTTTGATATATTTGATATAATTCAAATATTTGCAAAAAATAATTACACATATCATCATCATCAAACATCTTAACCTCGTGTTTATAATTGATAACTATGTCTTGTCTATGATGACAGTTTACAAACTAAAATTCAATTTATGTTGGTACTGAAACGTCACAAACATCACGTGATCCGATCGTAATGACAGAAATCTCTGTCATTACTACAGGCGATCGTAATGTTCGATTTCATGCGTTCACACTAGGACATTACGATGGGGTAACATTACGATCCTATAGTTATCATCTAGTGTGAAAGCGGCAATAGTGGGTTCGTGGAAATTTAGATTTTAATTTCGCTTTTCTTTCATAGATGGCGCAATAAAATACAGTACCATCTGTCGAACAAAGTTTAGAACTATTTTTTGTCGGTGGTGCTATCTGGTGTACAAAGTTCTCGAACGATTACACTTTTCAACACGGGCATTATTCCTCTATAAGTAATTAAATACTCACTGGTATTATCTTCATATTTTATTAAGGGTATCCTATGCCTAAAATCAATTATTTCGGAGATTTTCATCATTTTTTTCTTGACTGGACGAAGAAATTCTGTTAATAAATTTATACTGAACTTCCAATGACAAGGGAGATAAGGAAGATAATTTTATTTATTGTTGTTCATAAAAATAAATATTTCATATAATGGATATTCCCTAATATTGACATACTAAAATATCTCTCCATGATAGGTATTATATGAATTACACACAAATCATCTGTACTCTGGAATTACAATATAAAGAAATAAATGTCAAACAAAAAAAAAAAAATTGAAATGGGGGTTCAACATTACCGGCCGTTAACGCACATGCATGGGCGCCCATTTTTTAAGGGTGGGCAAAAATGACTTATTATTATAAAACAGTTGTGCCAACAAGGATTAAATTAACACTTCAACAAAAAAAAATATACTTAATAGAAATTTTGACAGCAATTTTGCATAGTTCATTTGACATTCCGATGTGATATTGTCTATTTAAGAGAAACTTAAATGTTATAGAGATGAACAGAAAACATATACTTATTAGTAAAAAGAGTCGAAGTGTTCAAAAGTAAAGCATAAAGTAAAAATTCTTAGTTATTTTTTGAATTGGTTTGTAAAGGTAATTGTTAAATATCTTCCATCTTTTAAAAATTTCTCGAAAAAATCTTTAAGAATCTCGATAAAATTAAGTTTATTGTAGTTAATTGTCTTGTTTCTACTTTCTAATGACAGTTGCACAAATAACGGGATAATTTGTTCCACACATAACAAATCTAAGCCCTAAAATACAGCAAACATTAATAAATTTCTTACAAAACATAACGATAATGAAATAATTACGTAATCCGTCGTCTTTTTTAAATTTGCAAAAAGCTAAGGGAGAGCAAATGCCCCCTCTTGCCCCCCCTTATGGGCGCCCATGCGCACATGTCAAATTTAGTTTCCGAAACCGATCCTAAGGGACGCTAAAATTTGTTTTCACATATTATCATAGGTAGATATCCAACGTTCTACAAATATATTTTCTTAATCTATGCAGGGGCTGAAACGAATAACAGTCCTTTACAGCTAAAAACGTAAACCTATCTTCTTATGCGCCTATTTGCAATGTAAATGAATGCTGAACTTTTGTTTGTTTTCCTCAAGGGGCTGAAACAGTATTGCAATGCGTGAAACAAAGATTTCAATCTGGATCTCTTTGAAGCCGATCATAGATGTCACCAAAATTTAGTAATTTTTTTAGTAGTATTAGATTATTATGTTTTTAAATAACATTTATTTAAAAATCTACATTTTGTTATCAAGTATTGATTGCATATATAGCTATTAATGATATTCTTCCATATTTCTAAGGACTGTTTTTTCCACAAATTGTAAATATTTAGATAAATGATTTCAAATATTTAAATATAATCTATAACTTATTTTTTGTACTCTTACAACAAAATCTGTTGATTCACGTCACCTAAGCAACGTCGGCAATCTGAAATTCCCATGTCTCCTCCAGACTAGCGCGCAGGAAATTATTGAAAAAAAAAACACTCCTATTTCTACAGCATTTATTAAAAAAAATTTATTTACAATAATAGTTATTTGTGTACCTAGTGTGCAAAATACTACATTGCCGCCCGCACGTGCATAAAGTTTGAAGCTCGAAGCGCAGCTGAGAGCTTCAAATATGCTAGAGCGGCAATGCTATTTTGCACTCATGGTACACACATTATTTTTCCTACAAATGTTTTAAAATTTAATAAAAGGAATTAATAACATAAGTGTAATATTCTAATCATTCTAATATGTGTTATTTCATAACAATTTATACATAAAGTTAGTGGCAATTGGCAACAGAACATCAGTTGCAGTTGTGTGTTATATTTACAAAATACCACTTTTAAGCAATCTAAAGTGTTTGCCAGTTGCCACCCTAGGTTGCTAAATACATTACCGCACGTGGTTGCTAGGGAAACTACTTTACCGCACGTGGTTGCTAGGGAAACTACATTACCGCACGTGGTTGCCATGGAAACATTAGTATAGTTTAGAAATGACATATTTTGCACATCGAAAACAATGAAGAAATGTCAAGTTTTTTTGACAGTTGTAGGAAAAAAAGTTTAATGTACAAACATTTCTTTGCCTAATAATAACAATAAAAGAAAATAGTGGATTATTGAAAGAAGTTTAATTTTGGAATGGTACTCATTTCATACGAGTATGACAGTTTGTAGCATTCGCCTTCGGCTCATGCTGCAAATCATACGAGTATGAACTGGACATTTCAAGCGAATTGTACACTATACTTTTCCTACGACGACGATATTATTTCGTAATTCATTTATATGTATTTTAATAATAACGATGTCTTCATTTCAGTCAGAGAATAAGATCACATGCTTCTTATATTCTCCACAATATAGATATTATATAGCTTTACTGATCTTTCATATACATACAAGGACGTATAAGAGAGATTATATTAATCACAACAATTTGATATTAAAGATTTTTTTATTTAGTGAATATTAATATTATGTAGCGTGTTTATTATGTGGTGGTCACAACTTTTATTATCTTTTTCTGTTGCAGAATGAAAGAAACTGTTCGAGCCATGCTTGTATACAAAAGTCATCTCGAACAACTAAAACTGGAGAAACAAAGTCTTACTGATGCTTTTGAAGTAAGTAAGGTTTTATTGTATTATGCTCTTTAGTATTCAATAATATCGAATTTGTCTATTCGTGAATGCATTATTTCAGGTATAGTATTTCCTGTTTTTGTTAACTGTTCATAAATGTATGTTTTTATATTTGCGAGTGTGGGTGCATAACCTGTTGAGAAGGATATGGCCGTAACATAACGTGAACAAATCTGTTACTTTTTTTACCGATACGAGTTAGTACAAAGGCGCCCGCAGAATTTTTTCCAAAGGGGACAAAATGAAAATTTTTATAAAAGAAATTAACTCACATTAATTTTTATTTTTATAAAACGTATTTAGAAAACTTATAGTGAATTATAAAATTAAACAAAACAAAATTTTAAACTTTAAGTATTTATGCACTACGTTATAATTTACGATATTATTTTGTAAAGATAAGTAAAAATATTCAATAACCATGAATTATTTATCGCTACTTCAAAATTAGTGGTTGTGAATTTCCTGAGCGATGCTGCGTTAAGCGCTTTATTTTTGTATATAAGTAATAAATTATGAAAACTTTTAAAAGCCAAGGGGATGCAAGTGAACCCCCTTGACCCTCTCTGCGGGCGCCTATGAATAAGTATATTTATTCTTGTAACAATTATTGTATAATGACGTCAATTATGTAAGATAACAACCTATCAATTACCTATCAAGTGTTTTTTTGATATACTGAACCGTAAACACCTTATTACAGAGCTTTATCTCTACTGGTAAAAAATATATTTACGGGGTAGACCTGTAAAAAAATTCAGGCTGCCATTTTAAAGCCATAGCAATATACAAATTTCATTTTATTTATTTGACTTATTAATTACAAATGTATAAGAATTTAGGAACAATCATTTTTGTAGCATGTATGTACGTTAACTGTACAATTAAAATCGCTTGTAATCACGAAACCAGCAGGGACTGTACAGACATTTCCGGAAGAAACTTCCTCTTTCGAAGATAATGTATGTAGCAGCAAATTGTCATAAAAGCAGGATTAAAACCGTCCTGGTTAAAATGAGTTTTAAGCCAATGTTTTTTTTCTAAAGTTAATAAAACGTATAATATTTTGAAAAATATATAAATAATACGAATTTAAAATCAATGGTTCAAAGTTTTTTTTTAAAGTAGGTAATTAATAGCTGTTTTTATGGTATTTTATGGATTTTAACGGTGCCATTGTTATCCCAAAATGGAGGAAAACTGATTTTGGTCCATTTCTTCTTCCACAAAAAATACCTAAACTGTACTTATATCCCAGAAAATGTTTTAAGTATTATACTATTTTGATTTAGTTTTACAAAAAAATATTATAAATAATATTTTGTACGAGAAAAATTCACTTTTGACATGAGAAATAGCATAATTCTCAAAAAAATAACCAATTAACAATTAAATGTAAATTATTATAAATTTAAACATAAACTTAGTTAAATTTACACAACATGAGATACAATTTCTAATATATATTTTTAACATATTTTATTTATTAATTGTTCAAAATGTCGTCCATTAGCTTCTGTGCACTTGTTTATTCGAATTATTACATTGTTAATAACCTTTGACAATAAATTCTTTTTAAAACTAAATAAAAGTAGTACAATATTAATATCGTTAAAAAGAGAGAAAATGTTTGTTTGAGTCTAAAATCATATTTGGCTTCCATATAAAAAATCATAAGTTTGTATCATATCTAAAAATTGTGCCCCTGAAAAAAAATTGTGTACGCCACTGAATAGACAATGAAATTATTTAACTTTTTTATTTAAAACATTTTCCCGGATATTCAACTGTTTAAGAATAACTTGCGGAAGAAGAAATGAACCAAAATGAATTTTACCGCCATTTTCTCATGACCTATGGGGAATTTTGGGATAACAAAGCCACCGTTAAAATAGCTCCCAGATGGGCACAATAACTCCCATTTAACCGAAGTCGTGGCTGTTATAGTTTCCAAAATCCCAATGGTCGCCGATGAAATCTTGTTACGCTCTATATGTACAGTAAATAACAATTACATTTACAGTACATAACAATTATATAAGTAAATTAATATTGAGTAAGGAATATAAGAGAAAAATCTTGATAAATTTTATCATTTACTATTTGAATCCAAGCGTCAATAATTGTTTGATTGGTTCATAGAGTCGAGCCCAGCAGTACCAATCTACTATCGAGCGACTAAATTCTGAAGTGAGGTCTCTACGGCAACAACTGGACGAATTCCCCTCGACTACGATTCCAGAAAGTCGCGTCGCGGCATTGGAAGCAGACAATGCTGCGCTCTGTCAAGATGTAGAAGCTACAAGACGTCAGTATGAACGCTGTCTTGACGATGTTGCTAATCAGGTTGTCCGAGCTTTATTATCGCAAAAGGTAATACGAAATAAACTAAAACCTAATCAGTTGATTTCATTTAATCTGTTTTTCTTTTTAATTGAATAATTATTAATTTCTGTTATATGTATATAGGGATATTATACACATTTTATAGTGTTTTCGCGCCACCGTCCACGTCAGTTTATAAATCGTAAGCTCCTGATAACTTCTGTTATTTGGTTACCATTGTCAATGGGAAGCTATAAAAATAACTGTCCTACTAGCAGGGTAATTATGAAAAACATAGGAATTTCATATACATTTGGTCCTATTAATTAAACCTGAACTGTTAAGTGAACTATATTTATATATCAAGAGACTATTCAAATAAACTAAAAGATTTTTTTGTCACATGCATGTAAAACGAGCCGAAAAGTGTCTGTTTAAAGGTAGCCAAACACGTTTTTGCTCTCGAGATATTTTGTTCCCTGGAGATACTTTGCTCTCCCCTCCGACTCTTTTTTTTTTCGCTTTCATATATGAGTATGAGTAGCTTGTTTTCTACATAAGAATTTTGAGTTTCTGCTTAACATCCAATATGATTTTTCTATTTTTCTTCTAATAGTTTTTTTTTTGTTTTTGTGTTTTGCCCGTATTCCACGTCTATTGAGATGTAGGCCAAAGTACCTTGTTGGTTCTTCTTGTGGCAATTGTTTATTGTTTAAGAAAAAAATGTGGAAAATTTTCTCGTCGTGTTCTAAATGTTACTTTATGAATTTAGCCAACTCTGTATAAGAAATAGGTGTTCTTGTAGAGTATTGCTATTTGCTAGGATATTTTCTTTTATGCGAATATTGCCGTATTGCAAAAGTAGCTATCGTTTTATCTGATATCGCTAAGTCGACAGTGTATATACTATACAGGCTGTAATAGCGAAACAGGCTACCTCAAGTAATTTCTATACTATTAAAGATACAATAAAATGTTATATGACAAACTTGTAGAAGACCAAAGGGGACATGGACATTCGACTAAAGAATAAAATATTTTTTTTAAACCAGTGGTTCTCAAGTTACAACAGGATGTTATATATTTTTAAATAAGATAATCATAGAACTTATAATACTTCGTAAATGGAAGGGGCTTAAAGAGAGACAGTCTGTGGTTAGCATAGTGCAACAAAGACAGAGAGAAAACCACGTGACTTGTGGCAAGAAACGTGTTATCTTCAGTCATTACGCTGTCGAATTTTAAAATATTTTGCTTAATATCTCTTAAATAGTTTATATCGACAGTTATTATTGTTAGGTATATTTAGCAACTTAGTTTATAAAAATTACCATTGCCAAAATATAGTTTGAGATTAAAATCTCTTCGAAAATTTATCTTTCCAAGGAAATCGTTCTCTAAACTATACTTAACAATTTATTAGTCCAGTACAATTTCTCACAAATTGTTTATATCGAGAATTATTATTGTTGGGTATATTTAGCAACTTGATTTATAAAAATTACTATTGCCAAAATGTAGTTCCAGATTAAAACCTATTCGAAAATCTATCTTTCAATCTAAACCGTTCGCTAAACATTATTTGACCATTTATTACTCCAACACAATCTCTTCTAAATAGTTTATTTCTACAATTATTGTTGTTAGGTATAGTTGTCAACTTCATTTATTTTATATTCGAAGCATTTTCACATAGGAATATGTTCTTTCGCGTTCGTGCGCTAGCTGCGTTTGGAAATTTGGAAAAGTTGCATTTTCTCGTGAATGATAATGGTAATTCATTTTTGCTTGTAGTAATTAATAGTAATTAATTAGTACTAAATAATAACATAAAAATTACTCTTTTTTTGGTGGTGTGCTAGCTTCACTGAGAAGCTGGCACAGCCACTATTTTTCTTTAAACGGCAAGGGTAATAATTTTATTTTTGCGGTAATTAATTAGTACGAAATAATACGTTAGTTTTTTTTTAATTGTGCCAATATGGCAATGGAAGACCAGTAGAAACAACATCCAAGTTCATTACTGAAGTAATTTATAAGTAATTAATTATCAATTAATTAGTAAATATGTAGTAATTAATTAGTAATAAATTTGTAATCAATGAATATTAAGGAATTTGTTATATTTACTTTTTTTTGGGTTGTGCTAGCTTAACGGTTAAGCTGGCACAATCCCATTTATTTTTTAAAAAATAATAGTAATATTTTTTTTTGTAATTAATTAGTAATTAATGAGTACTAAATATTCTCATATTTTTTTTTTTTTGTTGTGCTGCAATGGTTTTGCTAGCTTAACGTATTTGTCGAACAGCCTTAATGCTTTCTTGCCACAAGTCACGTGGTACAAATCATCTATCCCTCTCCCACTGCAAAACTTTATATATAACCATCTCTCTCTTATGTTAGCCACACCATTCACTGTGGGCAGCTATACGTATAGCTCCATCCATGTATATTTATTAAATCAATGAAGATAATATATATTTTCTAGGTTGACTCGACAGTATTTTTTTCTGAATTCAACCATATACATTTAAATCCTTACATAATAAAATTATTGAGAAAAATTAGTTTGAAATTTAAATAAATTTTATTTTTATTACTATTTGTTACTAAAACTTCTTATGAATCTGTATTGGATAGTTGCGAATTGTGTTTGGAAAATAATGAAAGTACGACAAAACATGAACATGTAAAATAGCTTTGCCGCTACGTTACGCGTCGAGCTTCAATCTGGATGCTCTCGCGTCAATGTAGCTTTTTGCACCCTTGGTACACAAATAATTATTTTTTGACGTGAACTTATAAATAGTCTTTCACTAGAAGTTTTACTAAAAATTATATTTAAACAAAATTTTAAATTGATCATTTATTAATTATAACTATTGTTAAATATTATAAACTGGTAAATTCTATTTTCCTTGTTACTTATTACGTTTCTTTAATTTGTTACATATGCAAGTATAAATTTATCATCAAACATTATTTATTGTTTCTATTTTCTGTTATCATAATACAAAAAGTAATGTACAAAATAAATGTTTAAATATTTTATGGAATAAAAGGAAACTACGATTTTGTAATTAATAGTCATTATTTTTGTTACAGAATTTACGCGAAGAAATCTCATCCTTAAATCGTCGAATTAAGGAATTGGAATCTCATAACCGTAACTTGATGACCCTTTTAATCCATCAGTTCCGTAGCGAGAATAGATGTGATATTGACTTGATATTCAAGTCCCAATTTGCATTAGAAACATCCGCTTCAAATAAAGGATTTACGCTGGAAAATTCCGTCCAAACTGATACCCAAAGCAAAGACCATAATTTTGTGTCACCAACTTCGCCGAGTAGTACAGATTTAACAATCAAACAATGTAACATCACCTCTAATATTTTGAACGAAGCAAAAATATTACCCGACTGTAACGATTGTGATTTAGAAAATGAAATTGTAAAAAAAACAAGTGAGAAAAATTTGGTAGCTGATACTGAAATTTTCGAAACTAGATTATCCTTAGAGGACAAAAAACGACACCATATTTTAACAAAACTATGGCATGAGTTAAAAGGAAATAGTGAATTATCAACTC
Source organism: Stenolophus ochropezus (assembly GCA_035578165.1). NCBI lineage: Eukaryota > Metazoa > Arthropoda > Insecta > Coleoptera > Carabidae > Stenolophus > Stenolophus ochropezus. The sequence goes on along the minus strand of JAQOWZ010000015.1, from coordinate 15,830,097 downwards.
AACAATTGTTGGAAGCTCTATCTACTATTGATTCTTCTCTTTGGGTACCTCCACAACGTCCAATGTCTTTAAACCTGCAATTTCCTATTTTTAAAAGCGCTAGGTATCACAAAAGGTCAAAATCAATTTTAGGTAAATAATTGATACATAAAATTTGCAATTATAATACTATCTTTTTTTAGCTCAATCAATTAGTAAAAGTGAGGAAGACACGGGAAATGAATCTCCAGAAAGTGGAAATAGAGATGAAGGTTATTCCACTATGTCTTCAGATATTCAAGGAGAAGTAAATAGAGTCTCTAGTGACGCAGTTTGTGCATTAGAAGATCTCAAAGAAGCAACTGATGAAACCGATCTTCCAGAAACTAGAATAATGTTTGTCGAGGATCAACGAGATCCCGACATTTTATATATTCCTTTGAATTTTTCCTTTGACCTCAATCCTAGAAATAGTTATCCACCTTCAAAAAGCATTTTTCCATTTCAACATATCATGAGAAGTTTTTCGGATTCTCATCTTTCTTTAAAAATAACTTCTTCGTCCCCTTGTTATTCGTTATCTTCGACCATGTCAAGTTCACCAAGTATATTTCTGTTAGATATTACAGATAAGTGTATTAATCCTCTGAGAAGAGCAAAAGCTACAAGTTTTATTCCATCTGGAGATTATTCTGAAGAAGAAAGTAATTCAAGACTTTCTTGGTGCGGTGGTGAAGAAGACTGCGAATATAATTCTTGGGATACTGAATATGTCCAACAGTGGTTAAGGTTCGATGAATCAAGAACTACGTTACAGCATCAACGAGATTGTTTAGAACTAGAATACGATCACACGGAATTAGAAGATTGGAGCCTAAACTTATCTTCTGAAGATGTTCACGAAATAATCTGGAGAAGATCCAGTGAAATTATGACCCCAGGTCAATACTCTTTATCTACATTACCTAGTATTCAAGAAAATAATGCTTTAGAATTGGAAGAAGATTCTAATGAATGTTTGTGGAATAATTCTAGTTATATGTCAGATAAAGTAGGTGGGGAATTAGTTGCTCTGTTAATGGATAATACAGAACACAATGAATCAGAGAAGAAATGGCCTTATGCCATAAAAGGTAATCAAAATATAACTTCTCCTGGTGATAGTTGGTCTAGTGCGGAAACTAATTCTGAATACTGTTTTCACATGTACGATCAAGAAACTTGTTCAAAAAGATCATCAGCAGCATTAAGCGGATGCAGTGATGATATTAATGAATCTCATCCTGTAGGCACTGACTTTACCAGAGATTTTTATCGTCTTGTTAAGTTTGAAAGTACCAAAAGCTTAGCGTCAATTTCTTCTAGAAGTGCAGCTGAAGACCAAACCCTCCAAAACGTTCTTACATTCATTGCAGAACAACAGCTCTATTGCAACTCTAGGGAAGAAAGTAATTCAAGACCGTCGTCTATTCTCCGGGAGGAACAAACGAAAGATTTTAGTATAGAGGCTCCATTGCAAAATATAGAAGAAATAACTTCCGTGCACAGTAAAAGTGACTTAACAAATTGTTGCGACAGTGTAAAATTGTACAGTGAAAAGTATAATGAAAATTATGTAAATTTTAAACAGCTGCGAGCAGAATTGGCCTTAAATCAACAAAATTCAAATAAAGTGCATCCGTGTGAAGAAGTATCTGAATGCATAATTATTAATACCATGATATGTAATGATACATCGTTTGTAAATAATATTGTACATAATTGTAGTTTAATAGAATCATATTCAGCGATTGATCAAGATAGTACTGTAACAAATAATGACAGTTGTAATTGTGTTAGTGATAATAGAAAGAGTAACGAAGTAGTTCAAACAAGCGTAAGTAACGATAGCTTTATGAACAGCAATAATACTGCATATGCCAAAACATTAGAAAAAAATACTTCAATCTCCGACTTAACTGATCAGGAAAATTTATTTCCTTCAAATGGATTGACCGAATCTCAAACTTCAAGCGTTTCCATACCAGATGTAACTGTTAGTCGGATTCCTCGTCGTCAGATTATCCGATCTTCAACTCCTTTTAAAGCCAGATCACCCACGGAAGGTCCCACGCATTCAAAAAAAATTCCACAACCTATTCAACCAACGAAGCACGCAATGAAATCTCGAATTCCTGCAAAAGAGCAACGCAGCACGAAAGTAAAAAGTGAAACAACTAAATCTAGTGCATTAAAGGAACCAACTAAACCATTTACTACCTCTGAACCTGTACCGCATTACACTTCTGAATTGCTGGGAAGTAACGTAATCGACGGACCCCCTCACCAAGCTATTAGTTTCTACGAGCAGGCTACATCCAAAGATGTTATAGAAGAACTAAATAGAATAATTAGAAATGGAGAGGAAAGTGATATTTTACAAGAAACTGAAAATACTGAGAACAATACAAAATTGGATGAAGCTTGTCGACCTACCGGTTGGATTCATGTTGAAAAAACTGCAGATTTGAATGATCCAAAGGTAATATATATTTTATTTCTTGTTTATTTCTCTGAGGAAAGCAGAAAAATTTTATCATTAGCGGTCATGTTAAAAAGAACAGTTCATGTACAATCTGGTAATTGATATAAATATACCATAAATTGTTTTTATCACGATGCAGAAATATATCTCTATCCTTCAACAGTTCGGAAATGTTATAGAGCGCGTGCGTTGTATACAATCACATATCTCTCTTGCGTAAAGCCGTATATATATTTCTGTATCACGAATTTGTACATTCTTATTTCAAGTTTCGTTCATTTCGAGTTGTTGCTATAAGAATATTTATGCTATTTGCTGATTGTGTGGTGTATTTAGTATGTTATCATGGGGAAGCGTTGTATTTTGTACGGTGTAGTTTTGGAATAGAGAAAGATATATATGGCTTTACGCAAATAGATAGAGATACATGATAATACACAACTCATGCGCTGTATATCACTTCTGTACTGTTAGAACAACACCTTAATATTGCACTGCATCTGTAATATATAAGCTCAATGGTCACTTTTTAAAGAAACTCAAGTCTCCAAATTCAAATTTTTTGCCTCATTAATCTCACGAAAAATATAAGTTTTTGATGTACAATTAAAATTTGCCATATAATTTAAATAAGCAAGTCAATTAAAAACAAACCTAGAATCAAAAATAATGTTAACAAACTGAAACGTCAGCTATAAAAATAAATGCAGCCTATTTCATTATTGTGAATATTAAGAAGCAAGTAAATATTCAAATCTAAATCATTTTGTTATTATCAATATAATTGTTTTAAGCAGGATTGGGATTTAAGTGCTAGTAGTAAATAATAGTATATTATTATATAAGTTTCATAAAATCCTTGGGATATACATGATATTTTCTTAAGGATTGACTGTTTTTGTTTTTTGATTGCTATCTGGTTTATCAACCACAATAATGAAAACTATTATTTTATATTTTTCTTACATTTACGTACATAAAGCGACGTTATGTAATGTGGGTGGCATTTTTTATCATTCGTATTTCTTTCAATGGGATGAGGTGATGAAAAGAAAACGGCAACCATATTTTTTATGTGAATCATTAATCAATTTTTCTTATTATTGTAACCTGCAAATCGAATTTAAAATTTTATTATAAAAGTTTTACTCATTTGTACATATTGGTAATAAGGAAAGAGAAACAAAAAAATATAATACTTTTTACTCTAATATTGATTTGAACGAAAAAATTTTAAAGTACAGTTAGTTTTGATACAAAAAACATATTACACTTTGAAATGAAGTTGTCCAACCTCCTGTTAAAATAGTAGACGAAATATATAATTATATATAGCTTAACGTTTCTTTAAAAGTGCATCTAAAAATTTGCTATATGTTCTTAGGCAAGGGCAAATTTAATTGATGCAATGATGGCATCAAGTGATTCTTCACCAACTTCATCGTGCGAAGGAAGCGTCAGTAGCGAATCTATTGACGACCCACCGGATTACGGTCATCTTCATCGAATTCATCGTTTCAACAGGCAGAAAAAAGGTACAAAATTGTTTATTTTTTAAGTATTAAAATCTCACACATCAAATACTGATATTTGCCAATAAATTTTGTACATAAATTCATTGAATCACTTCATAAAAATACAGTTCGTTCATCTGTTGAATGGACATAATATATTATTGCATTTTCAGTTAACATTGAGATTGTCTAAATTACTATTTATATGTTTATTTGCTGTTTGGAATTACGTAAAGAAACTTGAACTATCATGAAAATATTTTTTCTTTAAACAATTTCCATGATAAAGCCTGGTACACATACATAAACCTTCCAAAGGAATTTTTTCCAAAGAATAGGTACTGATGAGTTTCCGGAAAGTTAACGCCGTCTTTAAACCGAGAAACTAATATTTTCGTACTACTTTACAAAGAAATTTGTGGAAAGTGTACATTATTAGGCAATAATCTATTATTTTTACTCTCGTTGGTAACAAGCTATATTCGATCTGAACCACTTAAAGCTAGCTACCAATAACAGAAGACTCATTATGTATGCGCTGAAATTATCTGCAGTTCACTAGCACTAGAGCATACAACACAGAAATTAGATGTAAAATTGTCAACATTATTAATCTACAGTGTTGTGATAGATCATTTTAAAAAAGATCTAGATCAAGATCTTAAATGTTCTAGATCAGATCAAAGATCAATTTTTGCGTTGAGATCTGTTTTATTCGCAGCTCTTGCGTAACTTTTTCTCTTCGTGCGTAATAAGCATCTTACAAGTCTTAATATGTAATATACTATTTTCTACGATCACTAATGTAAATAGCCATTATTGTACAACGTATAGGTTAACTAAATATCACATTACAGAAGGCTGTGTTTCGCACAGTTACGGAATTATTGATTTATCGAAATTTTTAGCAGTATAATAATGATAAAGTTAATTTAAAACACCTAATGAAGAAATATATAGAAATGTTGTACATCGCATTGTTTTATTGGGTTGTAAATAATTTCAATTTATTATTTTATTTTACAGTTTGACATAGTTGTTTTTATGTATTTGAAAAAAATGGATAAAGTAAATATCAGCATACAAAAAAATAAGAAATGAAAATTTTTAAAATCGTTCGTGTAACTCAATTTGTTTTTATTCAATATAATTGTAGTTACAATAATAAATGGGTTTAACCAAACAAAGTAAAAATATTTCAAGAAACTATAATAAGCAAAATGAACATAATAATTGACTGACAGATCATAATTCTGTCATATTCTTCTTTTTTCATAAGTCATCCGATCTCAACGTTACATTCGATTAAAAAAATAGTAAATAAAATTTTGGAAAATAAAGACAAGTTTACAAGAACTGTAACCTCGGCCGAAACCGAAACTTCAGACGATCACTAATTTTACTGTTACCAAATATTAAATATGGAATTACAGTAGCTATTTTTCGGAAACCACAGCAAACTGTAACATAAATAAAAGTAAAAAGTTATATAAACAAAGTCTATTAGTAGTATCCACAGTGTCAACATGGAATGTTGCAGTTTTCAGTAATGATTAAAATTTGTCCATATCATTGGGAGGCCACTTCCTGAGTAACATAGATCAGATTTGAATACGGATTGCAGGAACCTCTGCCACATTATTGTTATTGTCATAATGAAACACTTGATTCTCGGGGAGGTTTTCGTTATATTATTTCTCTAGAATTTTCAAGAGCCCACAAATTAACCAAATACATTTCAATTCAATAAATATGAATATAAACTCACAATATCATATTTTTATAAATTATTCATAATTTTATAAAATACAATTAACCATAGTATTATTTAGCCTGCATACTTTATTTATACACCCTCATATTAATAGAATTCGTTGTCTTAGTTGATAATATAAGTTCATGTTGGTAGTGCAATTATTATTTTGTTAAATTTGAAATATAGAGCAAACTGGTAGTTCAAGTTTTTTGAAATGATTGCTTGCAACAGTATTGGAACGAACTGTATTTATGTCATAACGATCTCAGAATCAAACTCGGCACCATGCACTCCCACGGAAAAGGCCCCTTAACTGCTGGAGCTGAGAACCTGACTATGGTTCTAGCCTCTGCCATTCGGCTCCAACATGCTGTACTTCGTTGGACACCAATTGTACAACGGCCCTGCATCATAGGACGAGACGATTTTTTTGTGCGTTTTGGTGAGAAAGAAAGGGAAGCTGTGTCTAGTTTCGATTTTTTGGATGAATTTTCAACTGGAAGTCTCACATCCTCCATAGAAGAAGAAGTATCAGAGACCTTGAATGAAGAAACCACCATTATTTAATTTAAAATAAAATATATTTAAATTTAATTTAAAATGTTTGTGAAAAAGACTGTACATAAATTATTTATTTTAAGAGAACAAAATATATTATTATATCTTAGTAAAATGTGAGTCTTTGAAACGAAACGAATTAACACGTATATAGTAAAAAGATCACGTATATTGTGATATTGTGTAAAGTTGAATATTTTTAGTGTGAGTCGAATTTTATGTTATGAAAATACGACATTTTTTTGTATACTGAACTGGTAGCAACTGTATATTAACTTAGCAACATGACCCGTAGATTATGTCTATTCATCTAGGTTCTAATACAGTAGTTGACTGCCTATATGAGGAAAGTGAAGCCAGACATACATGACCACAGCATAAAAAAAATAGTGATTCATTTTAATTTCAGTACGAAACTGAATTCTTAGCAATAAAATACACTAAATTGCAATAAATGCAATAAAAGTATTGAAATACCATTAAATATATAATTATTATACTCATGACATATTTATACAAATAGTGTCTTTTGATATATTTAAATTAAAATATATTAATATTCAAAGTACCTATACATGCAGTATAAATTCAATACCAATAAACTACATATATAATTTTCTTATAGAATTTTGCAAAAATAATTAAGTAAATAGTGTTATTTATAAAAAAATGAATTTAGAATAGAACGAAAATGGTAAAGGCAGTGAAAATAGAAATACTAACTATCAACACTCTTTCTGTATGGGCATTCACCCGGTTTCACTGAACAACGACTTTGGTGGTGGTAGTTATTAGCCACTTTAACAATTCATCAGTGAAAACTCGTTCAAAAGAAATAAGGCGTTTTCCAGTATTAAATAATTCTATAAATATGGTTCTTGTTCAGTATACAAAATACTTTTCGCAACACGTTGTCGGCGGTCAAGTTTATTGACTCATTAATGCTGAAACCGTGAGAAAATAAACATTGCATTGTTCGCATGTCTTACCCTGACGGGCTCAATCAGTGATACGTTGACTAGGTCATCAATAATTTATCATCAACTAATGTCCTGTAAAGCTCTTTCAGAAATGTACTTACTTCTTAAAATATAATAAATTTTATTGTAAATTCTCCGGTTCTACGATTTTCATAATTAACTAACGGAATACTCCTACAAATTATGTCGTAGTAGTACTTAATATTTACAGGTATTATCTTATTGGAAAAATAATTACAAATAGTATTGTTTTTTTCCCAGTAAAGTAATGTAAATATTGTGTACATTGCATAATATGAATTATATATGAATGTGTGTAGAGTGATGTATTTTTATATAGGCTTACATATATATTTAGTACAAATGTAGTAAACAGTATTAAATGGATCAAACAATATTATGTGTTCATTACTTATAAGACTCTGATGATTTAGGCATTTGTTAGACACCGATAGCGAAAATGATATTAGGCTCATTTTTACTTCCTTGCTCGAAGTAAAGAAAGTATTGTAATCACGAAAAATTTCGGTTTCGATTTCAAACCATTCCTAAACCCATTTTAACTCGTTTCGGCATGACATCTGTACGTACGTATGTATGTACGTACGTACGTATATATCTCGCATAACTCAAAAATGATTTACCGTAGACTGTTGAAAGTTTGTGTATAAGACCTCTCTTTTTATTGTAATCGGCTGTGTTAAAAAGGCACTTTACTCGAAAGGTTTTTTTTCATTTTTTCGGATAACCCATTAAACAATTAACTGTAGATAAAATGTAAAAATTTTGATTTTGGATTTGTTGTAACATCTAGTTATACACCTCCATATTTTGTTCCAATCGGTATTTTCAAAAGGGCAGTTTACTTCTGACAGGAACTTATAAATAATAATTTAGTTGCCTTTTAATTTCTGTAGGAAACATTCAGTTGTTAATAAATTGACATTGACAACTGTCAGAATAAATTCCTGAGAAATATGTACGAAATTTTTCTTTTGAAGTTTTTGAGCGATTAATGGAATCTTATAATATTGGCGAGATAAAACGGTTTTTACTTGTAATAGGAGGAAATTACTGGCGAGTCTATCACCTAGAAGCAATAAAAACTATTACCTCGAATATATTGTACAATAGTTTGCTTGTTATTCACTTGCAAATAAAATTAAAATCAAATTCTAATACCCGGCTGCATAAAAGCGTGACTAGCTAATCAATAATGGTTAACTTCACGTTGTTACCATGGTAACGTATTAAAAATACATGGTATCAACATGTTGATAATCATGTGATTAGCTAATTACACTTTATGCAACTGGGCATAAAACAGTTACTAATATTGTCACAAAATATGTATGGCAGTGGCAGATACGAAACACAGTTTTCAACAATGAAACAATTCAACTACTAACCAGTAAAACTGATATATACTTTAGTAGCTTATAAATGTTAGTTTCCCTAATGAAAAACAGTTCAAATAAATTATATTCTTTGGAAGTTTCAAAAGAAACACTAATGGGGGTTTCCAATACAACGCCTTTTTAAAATATATATTCTGCATATCAATTTTGGTCGTGAGTATATTGTAATAAAACTAAAATAATATGTAATTGTTGAATACTTTATTTAAAAATTGAAATTAAAATTTTATTTAAATGACCTTGTGACGTCTTTCCCCTGATCAGTGTTGCCAACTATAAGTATATAAGTTTTAATTTCACCGGTTCGCAACACTGCCCCCGATAGCTAGCTTCATGTGATAAAATGACAGTGCAACAGGTATAAACCAATACTTAACAATAATAGCCACAAAGAAAATTGCAAATATAAAAGCAGCGATAGCACTAATCTAAATAATATTCATTCATAACTAAAATAAAATACTTTATGTATAAGTACATTCTTTTTTCATTAAATATTATTATAAATTCAGTACCTGATATTTATATCCTGCCTGGATTTCAAAATATATGAGAACACACACACGTGGTAACTGGTAAATGTGTCTATCGAAAGCATGAATCACGAAAGCAGGTTATGTTTATATTCAATGTTTGAATTTAAGCGGTACTCGTAGCCTAACTTCACTTCAGTTTTTTAGCTACTTATAGTTCTATCTCATAGCGCACATGGACTATCTTTTTCTAGTCAGGGGAATGACGTCACATCCATTGTCCGTAAACTTTATTAATTTTTTTCTCGGATACTATCAACTTTTTGGAAAAATAAAAAAATATGGGTCCAATATTTTGTTTTAAAGTTTATCATATAAAAAAAATCAAAAAATCTTGGAAACCCCCATTGAAGTGTTTAAGCAATTATTTTGCGTAAGTTTATTTTTATTAAACTATTATATATTTTGTCTCTAATTAACCATTTAGGTATTCACGTATTTTATTTTAGTTTATTTCTAGATTTCACTGTGAAATTTCAGTTGTGAGGAGCGATTGAGAACCATTTCGGTGAGTCGAGCCAGTAAGTGCCGGTATAGGTCCGGGTCTTCCATCTTTAGTGTGTTGCTCAGAAGTTGTCCAATGTTTCACTAACACTCCACGATTACGGTCGGAGTGTGAGTTTCAGCTTGGCTTTCAAACTACGCTCCCGGGAGCCTCAGTTATGCAATCGCAGGGAGAGTGTTTAGCTTCTTTCTTAATTCTGCTGCATACGTGTTTTATTTCTCTTTGACTTTTTCATTGCATTCTTTTTGTGGTTGTGTGTACCATTGAGTGTGATTGCGTCCTCACTGAGTGTTTCTCATGTGTTAATTCTATATCAGAAGTGACCGGGCTCGGCCAAGCGACATTTATATAATTTATTATTTCTTTTTGTGTATTATTATTCTTGAATATATTGTTATATATTATAAATGTGTTTAATATTCTTATTTGTAGCTTAACTTTTAATCATTTTTAATAGAAGAGAAATGCATAACAATTAAATCACCGGGGCCTAAAGTTTCTGATCTCTAAGGTACGTTCGGGTATAGCAATCTTTTTTCTTTAAATGCATTTTGGAGTGAATAGTACTTTTATAAAAGCGTTCGGGTATTACAGAGTAAAGCAAACAAAATTTCCTTTACAAGTACCACCTCTAAAAGGGAGAATCTTAGAGTCGGTATGCGAAATGTAAATTTTTGACTTGAACCTAACATTTATTTGATGGTCTATATTTTACTATACATCCGATATTAATTTTATATTTACATTCATAATTAATATTAATAATTATATTCAAATTTCTGCAAAGTTCTCTACTAGTTTTAGATTATTTTTGTCATCTGAAGAATCATCTTTGAAGTATATTTTTGCAACTTGTACAACAGGATGAATGAAATTATTTATTTTCAAATATACTCATATAATAGTTATTTAAAAATAATTCCACTCCAACTCTTTTCGTGCACAGTTCGTATAAGCCGAACGCACCAATAACTTCTGGATAGAACATAGCGCATGGAAAAGTAAAGCCTATGGCGGCCATTTTCTTGAGGTCTATTCCAATATGGCGCCAAACGAATGTTGACATTCCTGATATTGTAGTGTTCTGTATTTCATTTCGAAGTTAAGCGGTATTTTTGTGTAAAATGGTAGTGAAATGTGTATATTGCGGCAAGGCACGAGGAAAGGAAAGTGTAACATTTCATAAGTAAGTATATAAAAGTTAATATTAATGTCAATTCAATATTATACAACTGTCAACAAATTTTTCTCTTATTTGTTCTCATTGAGATAAAACAATGAGTATTTTAACATTGTTTTCAGATTTCCTTTAAAGAAAAAGGATAAATTACAAGAATGGGTGAAGAATATGAACGTTGGAGCAACATTTACTCCTACAGAAAGCATGAGATTATGCTCGGATCATTTTACAACTGACAGTTTTTATAAAATAGGCAACGTAGTACTGTTGTTGGATGACAGTATTCCAACATTATTTAACCACTACAAATTACAGTGTGTCTACTGCACAAAAAGAAAAAATGATAATGAAAATCAGACATTTCATAAGTAAGTTTAATACAACTATAATAATATTTATACATACATATTATGAATATGAAACTAATAACAAGTACTTGGTACTTTATGAAAAAAATTTCAATAATTTTTTTTTATTTTTTAGATTTCCAATCAAGAATATAAATTTGTTAAACCAGTGGCTTGCAAATATGAAATTATTAAATTTTTCTCCGACAGATCGCAATTTTCTGTGCTCTGATCATTTTGAGGACAGTTCGTTCTATTACAAACAAAATGGCAAAACTTTGAAAAAGACCGCAGTACCTACAATATTTATTAAGCAGGAAATTATAGGTAATTACATATACTGGCTGGTAGTATGATTATATGATTTATGTTAGTTACAGAGATTAGCAAATGACTAGCACTTGATCTACATGTAAAACCCTACTAATCACCTGCTAATCACAGTGATTAACTTTTACGCATATAATCTTACAACTTGTCATTATTTTAATCGCTCTTAACTAAAGTAACTTTATTAAGGAACATTTAAATTGAATATGTTATTACATTGAACGCAAAAATATAACAGAAATTAATAATGTACAATTTTGAAACATTACAGAAGAGGACGAAACACATATTGTGGATGAAAAAACCAGTTTTATGGCAGCACCAGTGAAGCTTATGAAAGAGATGAAATCTGAATTTGCACCCATTGCTTCAGATGCACCATCCACTTATTCCAACGAGGAAAGGAATATTGTACCGATTTCCATTGAAAACGCGAATATAAAACCAACAAACGACGACCCATTGACGAAATTGCAGATGAAATTAATGGCAGCTCATCGAACAATTCGAAGCCTCAAGCAGAAACTGCGAACCCGACAACAGAAGATCCGCCGAATGAGTAAAAAAATAATCTCATTTAAAGAAATAGTAAGTGCAGTTCGAAAACAGGGATTAGTTCCGGAAAGTGGCCTTACTTCTTTAGATTCCATAGTAGATAGTGACATTACATAATTTTTGAATAGATTTTTTTTAAATAACAATAAAGGGACAGTAATAATGCGTACAATAAAAGTAGTTTAAAATATAAGCATGAAATAGGTATTCCGACTATCTCTTAACTTTTACTCGCCCAAAGTTTATAACTACGTTCGTAACAAATTTTGCAATTCGTTGCCTCATCCAAGAACTGTACGGTCGTGGTATTCTTCAACAAATGGAGAACCGAGTTTTACGTTTTTAAAAACTAAGTTCCATGTGCTGAAAGTAAAAGGTCGGAAGTACTTGTAGTTCATGAAATAGGCATAAAAAATGGTAATATTCGTGGATATGTTGACATTAGGAGGAAGTCACAAAATACTGATATATTACTTTTAGTTATTGAGAAAGAGTAAAAAAGTATTGTTATTTTGCGGAAATCGAAACAAAAACCAAGCCGTTAAAAACTGGTAGTTCAAATTTTTTGAAATTATTGATTGCAATAGTATTAGAACGAACTGTATTTATGTTTTACGTCATAACGATCTCAGAATCAAACTCGGCACCAGGCACTCCCACGGACAAGGCCCCTTAATTGCTGGAGCTGAGAACCTAACTATGGTTCTAGCGTTGATTGAAAAGTATACTTTTCAAACAACGGTTCTAGCCTCTGCCATTCGGCTTCAAACGAATTAACACATGTATAGCAAAAGATCACATATATTGTGATATTGTGTAAAGTTTAATATTTTTAGTCTAAATCGATTTTTATGTTATGAAAATACGACATTTTTTGTATACTGAACTGGTAGCAACTGTATATTAACTTAGCAACATGACCCGGTGTTGATTATGTCTATTTATCTAAGTTCTACTACAGTAGTTGACTGCCTATATGAGGAAAGTGAAGTCAGATATATATAACCACAGTATAAAAAAAAATAGTGAATAATTTTAATATCATTACGAAATAAGTTCTTAGCAATACATTACATTAAAATGCAATAAGTGCAATAAAAGTATTGAAATACCATTAAATATATAATTATTGTACTCATGACATATTTATATAAATAGAGTCTTTTGATATACTTAAATTAATAGTTATTTGTGTACCAAGGGTGCAAAATGCAACATTACCGCACGTGCATAAAAATTGAAGCTCGAAGCGTAGCTGAGAGATTCAATTATGCTAGAGCGGTAATGCTGTTTTGCACTCGTGGTACATACATTATTTTTCCTACAACTGCTTTAAATGTTAAAATAAAAGAATTTTATGACTTAAGTAAAAGAGTCTAACATGCTTTATTGTTATTATGATATGTTACTAAGTGACATAAACAATCGTCACATCAGTTGCAGTTGTGTGTTATATTTACAAAATACCACTTTTAAGCAATCTAAAGTGTTTGCCAGTTGCCACCCTAGGTTGCTAAATACATTACCGTACGTGGTTGCTAGGTAAACTACTTTACCGCACGTGGTTGCTAGGGAAATTACTTTACCGCACGTGGTTGTCATGGAAACATTAGTGTAGTTTAGAAATGACATGTTTTGCACATCGAAAACAATGAAGAAATGTCAAGTTTTTTTGACAGTTGTAGGAAAAATATATTAATATTCAAAGTACCTATATACCGGATGTCCCAGCTCGACCGACACATGGGTGTTTTACATGGGAAATCAGTTAATTATGAATAATATCTCCCCAGTGCAAGATATTAACTTGAAATTTTGTATACTTATAGGAGAATATAAATTCTATGGATCACACTTATTTGAAATATGCAATTTCGTCTGCAGGGCGAAATTTATTAAATTTAAAATCAGACAGCCATGGAAATAAAAGAAAATATTTATCTGACAGTTTAGTGAAGTATCACTGATTTTAATTCTTATTCCCTGTATTTTAATATTATTTAAGTTGAATTTAGTTTATTTTTGTTTAATAATACACCAATATTACAAAAATATAAATATCTACAATGGTATGTCATTAACTGTCAGAACTGTCACATAGATATTTTCTTTTATTTCCATGGCTGACTGAACGAAAATGTTAGATTTTATAATTTAATAAATCTCGTCTTGCAGACGAAATTACATATTTCAAATAACTGTAATCCACAGAAATAATATAATAAGTTAATATCTTGCACTGGGGAGATACTTTTCATAATTAACTGATTTCCTATGTAAATATCTCATGTGTCGGTCGAGCTGGGACACCCGGTATATAATTTTCTTAGAGAATTTTACAGAAGTAAGTAAGCAGTCTTATTTATAAAAAAACGAATGTAGAATAGAACGAAAATGGCAAAGTCAGTGAAAATAGAAATACTAATTATCAACAATGTTTCTATATGGGCAAGTCGGTTTCACTGAACAACGACTTTGATGGTGGTAGTTATTAGCCACTTTAACAATTCATTAGAGAAAACTTGTTCAAAAGAAATAAAACGTTTGTCAGTATTAAATAATTCTTGTTCAGTATACAAAATACTTTTCGTAACACGTTGTCGGTAGTCAATTTTATTGACTCATTAATGCTGAAACAGATTAGGTCATCAATAATTTGTCACCACCTAATGTCCTATAAAGCTCTTTCAGAATTGTTCTTACTTCTTAAAATATAATAAAGTTGTTTGTAAATTTTCCGGTTCTGCGATTTTCATAAATAACTTACGGAACACTCCTACAAACTATCTCGTAGTAGTACTTAATATATACAGGTATTATCTTATTGGAAAAATAATTACAAATATTATTGCTTCCTCCCATTAAAGTAATGTAAATATTTTGTACATTATATAATATGAATTATATATGAATGTGTGTAGAGTGATGTATTTTTATACAAGCTTACTTAGAACAAAAGTAGTAAACAGTATTAAATGGATAAAACAATATTATGTGTTCATTACTTATTAGACTCTGATGATTTAGGCATTTGTTGGACACCGATAGCGAAAATGAGTTTAGGCTCATTTTTAGTTTCTTGTACGAAGTAAAGAAAATATTGCAGTAACGCAAAAATTTCGGTTTTCTGATTTCAAGGAAAATGTCCATTTTGGCCTTTCCTAAACCCATTTACCTCGTTTCAGCGTGGCATGTACGTACGTATGTTTGTACGTAATTTTTCTCGCATAACTCAAAAATGATTTACTGTAGAATGTTGATATTTTGTATATGGGACTGATATAATATGTGCACCTCTCTTTTTATTGTAATCGGCTATGTCAAAAAGGTACTTACTTCACTCCAAGAGTTCTTTTTAAATTTTTCGCATAAATCATAAACTATTAGCCATAGGTAAAATGTTAAATTGCCACAAATATGTATGACAGGGACAAAACACAGTTTTTGACAATGAAACAATGCAACTACTAACCAATAAAAATGATAAATATTTTAGAAGCTTATAAATGTTGTTTCCCTGATAAAAAACAATAAATTACGGTTTACAAGTGAGTAACAAGTAAGAGTTATTTGTATCACTACTTCAGAAACTAAAATTTTGCGAGAGCGATCTTATTTTGCAAATAATGCGAGTTCTCGAAAACAGTTTCTGGGCGTGTGATACACATTTTTTTTGCGCCATGACACTTTTAATTTATTAAAGAAACATTATTACTACTTAAAATTTTATATACTATAGGTTTTTATGTCAGAAACATTTTCGGTTCAGAAGGATATATAAACAATTCACTTATTTTATTCAAAAAAATTAGTGACATTTGTTTTAACTTAAAAAATAAAACGAATGTGAATTGATACTTTTCAATTAATTATAATGATTATAGTAATTATAATCATATAAGATGAGTATAATATGAATAATAAATCAAAAATAGTTGTTTTAATTAACGTTTTACATTTCCAATTAAATAAAAAAAATTTTTTTTGACATAATATGCTAAAATATTTAAGTTGGTATTCCTACATTTTGCCGGCCTAGGCCTGCAAACAGAGTGTTTCTGGACGATTTTGAGTTCTGTAATACTAATCATAATGAAACGAAGGCGTGAAAAACAATTTTTTGCACTTCCAGAGTAAGAGCCTATTTTACTCTTCATTTTCGAAGGATGAAGTAGTAATTTTAATCCCTGAGAAATTAAATGTGAATTTAACCCCTGAGTGATTAAATTAATAAACAAGCATTATGTTACCACAGACACAAGTGAGTAAATGTATGTAACCTAGCCTACCAGAGAAATAGACTATTATATAATTATAATAATATAAATAATTATTATTTTAAAATTTATATGCGGAAGTGTAAAAAATATTCTTACCACTGGACTAAAGTGCTTTTAATTCCTCAATTGATTATAAACCTCACTTTCAGGGTTAAATCATGCACTTTAATCTTTCAGTGTACAATATATCGTACTAATGTGTAGTGGAATAAGAAATAGTGATAAATATTTTAACAGCATTTTCAAAAGATGATCCATTTCGTAAAAACAAATAATGTGTAATTATATTGATAACATTTTTATATATTATATACCTCATTTAATATAATACAAAATTAATATTATAATTAAATTCACTTAATTCTATAACATTACACGTTTTAATATTAAACAATAATAAAAATTCTTTTTTCACAGCATGTTGTACATAAACAGTTCTAAAAAAAACTTTAACTCATCACACATTTCGTTACAAGTTATGTGTCTATTATTCCATTTTAATCCGTGATGATATGCATATAACCAGGTAGCACATACTTTGTTATGTTGTGGTAATTCTTCCCATGTAAATGGTGGTTTGATATAAAAATGTCATTGTTTACTCCCATCTCTTGATAGTATAAATATAACAATTTGGGCATGGTCACAGCACAAAATGTGTATTTAATAAATCTGCAAACAACAGTTATTATTTATTAATAATTATTAATATATGAATATATTGTTATTATACAATCTAATTCCTCTATATATCCAAACACATTAAAATATATTCTTAAACTGTGTGTTTTTACTTTGATTAATTCAAATACAATTTTATCTCAAAACCTCAAAACGATAAGATAATTAAAGTACACAAAGCCCGCGCGCGCGCGAAATCTAAATTCATACAGAGAGAGAGACATACATTATTTTCATACAGGACACTAGGGACATCTATTGTCGCCTAGCGGCAACGAGAGAGATGGGGAATGACGTAACCGGAAGTGGGCCAGAACCTGTCAATTATAGGGCACGAGCGCGCTGCTATCGTCATTCTGTAGATATTATATTAGTTTTCTATGACGTAACTATTTTAAAATACCATACTACGGCCAATACATCTTTTCCCTTAAATTAAATTTATCGTTATTCCTGTTCATGACGTCTATTTAAAGTTCCCGCTCTTTTCTGGACCACGGCCACTGAGATGATTGGCCCCAAGCGATAGCAGCGCGCTCGTGCCCTATAGGCGACTCTGATTAAGCTCGCAGCGCCAAAGTGTGAATTTGTGAAACTAACGAAGCTGTGATAATTTTTGTTTTGACATAAGAATCAGTGTTATTTAGTAGGCGATTTTCTTTATATTTTTGAATTATAAATGTGTTAATATTTATATTAACTTCTATACAATAAAGTTTAAGTTATTTATTTTTGTTCAATAGTATAATTTTCATTGTTTAATACATATATTTGTTTTAGCAGCAGTATATAAATTATTTGATTTCTGTGCTTCATTTGGGAACGTAGAACGAAGTTTGAAATTCTTTTTAAAGAAAATATAAGAATTTTTGCCAGTAGTTATTAATATTAAAAGATATTGTTTTTGAATTAAATTTTATGTCTTTACTATACGATGAATGGGTCATTAAAGCTGATTAAAAGAATATTTTAAATGTGTGTATCGATGAGAAGAATTTTTAGATTCTCAATATATTTTATTAGGTGACATTTTAAATAATAAGAATATAAAAAAAAACATTTCTAATATCCTCTAGTCAACAAACTATGGCATTACTGAAAATTTGCAAAATATGTAAGGCTGGATGCTGGAAACATTGGTTATAAATCAAAAACACGAGTAAGCAAGAATGATTAAGTTAAAATTATTTATACAAATTTAAATTAGTTTTTAAGGAATTTGTTTGCGAATATTATTTTTATTTAGTTTCATTATCTTTTTATGTTTGTTTCTAGTATATTTCAAGAAATCTATAAAGCAATTGGAAATATTGCATATAATAAAGGGTAATAAATATCACATTAAAAACGATATTAACTAACTTCTAGAAAAGTAGCCATTCACTTCAAAATATAGAACACGCATTCATATAATCTGCTTACGGGTATTTTTAGTTTAAAAATCCAGGCCTTCAATTTATCTATTTTTTGTATTTTCCTAATTTATTATAAATATTTAAAGAACATTCTGCCTTTTTTGTAAAATAGTGGAAACTTATATTATTATATTGTTATAATCAATAACAAATATGTCAAATTAAATGGTCAAATAAATTTTTTAAGCACCACACGCAACTAAAACAATGCCGTCTATCACAGCTCCTGTAGTTTTAAAATTCGCCACCAGATAGAGTATCGCTTAGCAAGAGTCGCCTATATACTAACGTGAGTCATGATTGAATCTTCTTCTTACTGACTCTGGCTCTCTCGTCTGACTGCAACTAAGTGAGTGACTACAGGATTACAAGGATATGTAAAATGAAACCTTAACAATCTTGCTAATTTTCAAAGTTTACTTTAGACGACACACCCCCTTACAACATTTATCCACATTTTCTGATTCTCTCAACCTAACTGGTCATCTTCTCCATGGACGTGTAAACAGACCATGCAGCAAAAGCCTTTAAGAGGGTGTATCTGACACCCTAAGATACCACAAAAAAGATAAATTTACTAGTGTACCAAGAATTCAGAGAACGGTTTCTTGACAAGGGTTGGTTTATGACCGTCCCAAGGAAACTTACAAAAGTAATATAACAATAAACTGAAAAGCCAAACGAAATTTTGAAATCTTTTACAACTTTGAAATATTTATTACCGGAACGAATTTTGAAACTAGTCAAAAGCGAAGAAAATAACAAAACGATGTATCACTTATTTAACTATTTAGCGGTGCTGTGTCTGTACCACTTTTTTAAAATCAAGCGCGCCATGGTGGTACATAAATTATACCACTTACATAAATGTTATTTCCTTTCTTACCAATAGGCTAGAAACTGTACCACCTCTATAAATGTGTTTATGTGATTGTGTAGGTACGATGAGAGCAACGCGCGTTTTGTTGTGATGCACTTCATGCATCGTTATTAAAGCATTTTTTTTTCTAAAATAACTTATTTTATTTTTCTGTGACGCACAGGTGATAAATATGGTAAATTTCCTGTGACTAAAAGAGCTGGATTTCACTATTGAAATAATGAAATCATTATTTCAAGCGAAATCAAATTAGAATGTATGCATATATAGAAACATTAAGAGTTAGCGAAATAGAATATTCAGTAATTCAGTTCTTATTATCTTTGAAAACATTAATAATATCGTTATCAAATTTATTAGATACACAGAGACTCGTATTTTATAATTCAGAAAACTTAAATGACAACTTTATTTTATATGGTTTATCTGTTTATAACCAACAATTTTGTTATAGTAACTTAGTGTTAGGTTTGTAGGATGTTAGTATTCCAATTTCGACAGACTGGCGTCTGTTCGTTTCATATGACATTTTATGTGAATTTCCTCTTTGTAAAAGTTCCATAGTGTCAGGAACTAACAAACTGAAAATTTCAGGGTTATTTTTAATAACCTGGAGAGAGATCTTTTAGTCTTAGTAGAGTAAGATCAGTAGACATTAGTTGTTAGTCGGGTTTAGTCGATCTACTCAGTGGTCAGTAGTCAGTAAAATATAAACTAATGTAGTTAAGTCTTAGCTTTAATAATTAATATTTTCCACACGATGAGCGTACATGTCACCAAGCTAAAATCCTGGTTTTATATTACAATGTCAACTGTTATTAAATTTATCGCTGTCTCTCTCCATGATGTGAATTCTCGTTCTCGCTCTTTTCTGGACCATGACCACTGAGGTGATTGGGCCCAAACGACAGCAGCGCGCTCTTGCCTACTGTGACTCGACTTCGTCTCGTGTCGAAACTTTCACACCTCGTGGGAAATAGGCGACTTTCTGCACTTGTTGCAAAATATACTATTTTTATTCTTACAGTAAAATCTATTGATTTTTGTCACCTAAGCAACGTCGAGAATAAATTTTCCACGTTTCCCCCAGATTAGCGTGGGAGAAATTTTGGAAAAAAAACTCTTTTCTAATTCTAAAGCATTTATTAAAGAACTGTATTTATAATAAAAAAAAGTATAAATGTCTATACATCCTTTTACTTAATAATAATTAAAGAAAATAGTGGATCATTGAATGAAATTTAATTTAGAAAAAATAAATTAGTGTATTACTGGCAACAACAGCTGTCATATAGACAGGTTGACAGCACTTGGTAATATTGACATACATAATCTTAAAACAGTGTAAGTATATAATAATTAAATATATTTGTACATACCTCTTGCGTGAACTTTTTTCCCAGATTCTATATCTCATCTGGGAAAATGACGTTCCCACACTTGATATGTAAATAACTATTTCTCCATATGTCTGTGGGAAAGTGTATTAGTGTATATCGGTCAGACTGGGAGAACTATTTCTACAAGATTAAATGAACATACACTCTAATATTTATATAACTAGGTGAACGAATAGTAAATTATAAAAAGATAATAAAAGTATAATTAACACTATGAATAAAGAAATATAAGCAATAATTTAAAAGTAATGATTATTAATAAAGACTTAAACACTAAGAACATTAATTTAAACACTTACTACTACGCAATATTTATTTATACGAGCATCAATTATTTATTTATTTGTACTTTACATATCGCTGCATGCACTGACCGACACTGACGTTCTTCGGTGACTCTCTAAACACTCTGACCGATACTGACCTCTTGAGCCGCCCGATGCTACCCTTTAGTACCTACGGACAGATAATCTTGAACATTCCAGAACCTTCTGGACTCTATAATATTCCCAAACAATAGCGGCGTCGTTCCTATCCCACTTGACCTTAAACGCGACTACCTGCTCAGACAAGTCAGCCGTGATGACGCATCTACGGTGAGTTTCGCTCGTTACAATATCTTAACACAAGACTAATTAGAGAAATCATTGGAAGAGAATCATTTTATTTTAGAACTAAGAATATCAATCAACGATGGTTTTGAAATTAGTAAAGCATGGTTTTCTGTACTAAATATGTTATAATTCGTTTCGTAGTTACTTGTTTTGTTGTAATTGTCATTACCCTGAAGAAGGCAGCAGTTTATGCTGCCGCTGAAGCGTTGTGTTAAATAAAATTTGCAGAATTTTAACTAAAAAAGTTGTGTTATTCAAGTAGTAAATTTTGTTTTTTGTATTGTTGATAGTAGAAGTGAAGTTGTAGAAGTATTGAATAAAATAGCATTTCAAGCATTAAGTCAGTTCATTAGTATTCTTCGAAGAGATCTTTTGTTTTCGCTAATTAGAACCTGCCGGTATATTTTCTCAATGTTGGTCGTAACTATAACTAAATATTTTCGGAAACGAAGCAGAATTGATAAAAGGTCATTTGGTATTGTCGGACAATTTAGTTGTAAATTATTCAACGAATACCCTGATGACGTTGGCGACAACGCGTTAAAAACAACCCGTAGTTTTGTGATTTCATGTGACCCAGTTCTACATATTCATTTATAAATTTAATACGCATATCTTTTAAATTCGGGTTGTTTTGCAATATTTTTTCTAATGACGTAAACGGTCTTTCTACTTGTTCATATAAATTTCCCAATTTATCCAAGAAATAGCGCCACGGAAAAGATACTATAAATCTCCCATTACTATTCCATTTAGTATTTTCCGCATGTTTTTAACATTTTTATTCTTCCTCTGAAAAAATATTTTTACTGAAATATCCTCGAGTTCCCAAAAACGAGTTAAATTGTGTTATACAGTGTATGTAACGAAAAGCGGAACATAGGACTTTAATATGGGATTTCAAAAAAATGCAGATAGCAAAACTATAACAGTAAAAAGTTGTTTAGAATTAAATTCTTCATCATAGATTTTTATACTAATTGAATATTATAACAAAAATGAATAATTATTATCAAATTACATTACCTTAATAATATGAAAACAATAGAAAACTGTCACAGCTGTGTCTGTCACAAAGATATTTTCTTTTATTTCCATGGCTGTCTTTTTTTGAACGAAAATGTTGCATTTATTTAATATATCTCGTTTAATTTAATTCTAAACAACTTTGTACTATTATAGTTTTGCTCTAAATCTATCAGGAGAGAGAGTATCCGCATTTTTTTAAAATTCCATTTAAAATCCTATGTGCCGCATTTCGTTGCACACCTCTATATCATTTCCTTGTATAAAATTACATTTTATCCAGCAATTGCTAGATTCTGCTACACTAACCATCCCAATTGTGAATTCTGTAATATTTGCTTATTTGCTTCTAACTTATGTTGCCTAGACTGTATAAGAGTCGAAAAAATATCTGCCTATAACAAAATATCAACTTTTCCCGGTTTATTAAATGAAGGATCAGCAAGCTGTAAATTCTGCGGCAAATTTAAATTTGGTTACGTCTATGTGGGTACTTACAGCGTTTTCGATTGGGATGCACTGAGTGTGCATTGAGAAAATATTTTTTTATATGATGTCACTGGTGTCGCACTCGGATTGCCCGAGTGACGAATAGGTAAAACCACCCCAATCGAATACCAGCACCTCAGTGCACGTGGAAATGGCGGAAACAAACTTTATTACAGAAACTATATCAAATATATTTTTAAAATAATAGATCACAATAATTAAATTATTACAAATAGTCCAACAAACATTGTAATTTATTTTTTTAAATTACTAGTTTATCATTTATAATTTGATTTGTTGTAGTATGTATTATAAAAACGATAAATTTTGTTTTTCGGCTGAAATAATTTCCTTGTTTGCAAGTTCATTTAATGTGTAATGTGTATTTTTATTAATTTAATTAACATATTTTTTCTTTATTGTACATATAAACATTAGTAATAACTTTATCATTATTTATATTGCCATAAAACTTTTTCAATACTTTCCTCATCACTACTTGAAAATGAATATCTAAGTAAAGTCTGCATAGATATAATTTCTTCCATATTCGAATTGTTCGAACCTTTTAGTGTTTCAAAATAACTGCACTGGACTACATTCGAAAATTAACTCTAGTTAACTCTACACGTTTGAAAATTCTAGAGTTCACTCTATCTTTACTCTTACTTGCATTCGAGAATTCAAGTTACTCTACTCGAAGTTAACTATTTCAACCTACCTCAAGCGAGGTTTTATCCTCAACTTTTGACAATACTCATTTGACTCCAAATCGTTCGAAAATATACTTACTCAAACCTAACATCAGTTGGTCACAGGTAAAAGCTTATTGCACAATTCAAAATAAATACTGTGTACGTTCTCTAAAATCCTCGAGAAAATAATTTATACAAGACTTAATAATTTCTTTAATCAGAACAACATAATATCTAAGTGCCAACATGGTTTTTTAAAAAATAAATCTACAGCCAGTGCATTTAATACCCTAGTGGCCTAGTGGAACAAATTCTCTGTGACCTAGACAACAATAACTGTGCTTACGTGGTATCTAGTGACTTATCCAAGGCATTTGACAATGTAAACCACAATATTCTAGTAAAGAAACTTGAACATTATGGTATTCGAGGTATCCCACTTCAGCTGCTTCAGTCCTATCTCATCGGGCGACTACAAACTGTAAAAGTGTCATCATCTGATAGTGAAGTGCATCGTTATTCAGACTGGGGTAACATCACGTCTGGAGTTCCACAAGGTTCTGTTCTGGGCCCTCTATTGTTCTTAGTCTATATAAACGACCTCCCTGAGAATATATTGACTGTACAGACACTATAATTTATGCTGATGATGCCTACTTTGTAATTAGTTGTCTTAAAGCGTAAAGTTGATTACGCTTTAACCAACAAAATCAATACTGCTCTTATTAATCTAGATCTTTGGTGCAATATAAATAATTTAGAAATTAATTTAAGTAAAACCAGTATTATACAATTTTATTTAAATGCAGTCAGTGAACTGAATATTAATTTAGAAAATAATAAAATTAATACTTGCAAGACAATAAAATGCCTTGGAATCTACGTAGATCATAATTTAAAGGGCAATAGCCAAATTGATAATTTATTACCTAAATTAAATAAAGCATGTTATTGTTTAAGAATATTATATGACAAGCTAAATAGATCAGCTCTATTAACAGTATATTACTGTTATTTCTATTCTTTAATGAACTATGGTATTATTATATGGGGCTCATCATCAAGAGCTAGTGAAATTTTTATTGTACAAAAACGTGCCATTAGAATTATATGCAAAATTGGACCTAGAGAGTCATGTCGAGGTAAATTCAAAAAATTAAACGTTCTAACCTTTCCATCTTTATATATTTTAGAATTGTTAAAATTTGTATACAATAATTTAGATAATTTCAGTTGGGTTTGTTCTAATTATGTTACCAGACAGACTAATAATTTATTACAAATACCACGTCATAAAACTACCTCTTATGAGCATAGTGCATACTACATGGGAGTTAGAATATATAATTGTTTGACACTGTCCATAAAGACCCTACCGAAAAAGCGTGCGCTTACTATAATTAAGCAAATGCTAACTGAAAAAGAATATTATTGTGTTGAGGATTTCTTTGATGATTATGTCTGATTATTGGAATTGAATTATAATACTTATTGTATTGTACCAGGAGATGCATGAAAAAAAAAATCTTTAATATTATATTTTTGGTAAATCTGTATTTTTTTATCTGTCATTGTTAATTAATTAATTAATTAATTGCAAACTTTTGTATATTTATGTATAAGCAGAGTGGAAGAACAGCGAAGCTGAACTCTTGCTTTTTGGTCTCTATTTTTCAGATCAATAAATTATTATTATTATTAATATTCACCAATCTAAAATGTGTTTAAAATTTACGAAATTCGGAAAGACTTCTGCGCACAAGATTAAATTTAATGTAGAACTTACCTTTGAAACCGTGTATCCGTTCTTATTTTTGACTGTATTGTTTTAAATTCCCATTATTTTTTTTTTAATATCCACTGTAAACAGATTAATAGGGAAACATAACAAACGGTACGGTAATGTTTCTTATCGCCGATGGCAACAAAAGAATAGAATCCCTATAGATGCCTTAGGAAGCTGATAGCATTATCAATACATAAAAAGACAACATTATTAAATCCCGCCCAAAACACAGATGGTTTTGATACGATTTCGCCCATTGGACGGAATTCCGCAAAGTAAATTTTTTCCTCGCGAGATGGAGTTCTTATTCAGTCAAAATGCAGAATTCCGCCCAAACTGGTATCCGTGTTTGTTGCCTGAGTGCAATATACCTGCCCCATCGAATATGAAAAAGGTTGCTAGCTTGCACTGGAAATCCCAATCGAATACGACACAGTTGCCCGCCATTCGCACTGAGTACACTCAGTGCATCCCAATCGAAAACGTTATTTGTAAATAGCCCGCAATTTCCGGAATTACAAGAAATTGAACTATATTATTATAAGCCATTCGCATAGATTCAATTCTGGATTCACATTTATATTTGATTTACAAATTTATATTGTTCACGCAGTAACTGCTAAATTTATATTAGTTTTGTCTAAACTTAATATTGCACACAAAGTTTCAGATATGAAGCTACTCTGTAAACCCGAATCGAGCTATGCATGCGCTGTCCAAACATTGTTATTTTTATCTCGAATATGTAAAAGAACAGTAGATAATAAGACCGTACGATTAACATTATTATATAAATTTACAGCTGCCGGAAAATTATCTTCCCTTGTTCCCAAATCTATTTGTTTTCTTTTTCTATATGCAAGAGTGAATCTTGTTTCATATTACAGTATTTGCAATTTTTTAATCCACATACTTTGCTAAAATGACCTACTCGCTGGCAATTTGTGCATAATTTTAATTTTTTATTCGTGCATATTTTCCTATGTATGTTAACTTTGCAAATTCAGGACTCTGACACATAATAGCCCAACTTACAGATTACAAAGTTTTCATTATTTACAAAAAAGATTTAATATTTTCCGAAGGTAATTGTTTTCCAAATCTGTTTCCATGCTCTTTGCTTCCAAACGTTTCAACAGATCCGTCTGTGCTTTTAAAAATGATTTTAAAACCTCAAGTGAAGTCGATTCTATACTGATGACTCTTTATTACGCTGTTATTATCAGGTATTAAACTTTCATAAATATCGCGAAAATTTTGCTAATTGAATAGTAGGTAACTTAAAATTATTTGTTTCTTTCTAACCCATCGGTTTCAGTTGCATTTAAATATTAAACCATTTGAGATAAGTCTTTCTCTTTCTGTGCGCATATTCGGATTTGTTCAAATTCATCGCGTTCGTTAGATTCAGTATTTAAATCAATTACTAATAATTCGATCTCCATTTCAATCTCATCAAATTCATGCAAGAAATTTTCAACACGTGTAATTCTTTCTTGTGACGTGATTTTATTAATATCTGTTAATTATTGCATCGTATTACAAAATTCTAAGCAATATCGAAAAATACAAACGATTCGAGCAATGGAAGTCAACAATAATCAATAACAAAATGCATATAGAAACAAATAAGTTGAGTCAATTTCTTTTATTTTGTTAGTTTTATCTTTAAATGCAGCTTCTGCTTTCACTATTGATCTTACTTTTAAATATATGCAGATATCTCCTACATAGATGAATATTTATTTTCTTCACGCAAATAACAAAATTAAAATACCAATATATTGCGAAGATTTCAGTACTGCAATCTGTTGATAGTAGTTAGTCCAGACACGAAACTAAGCACAAGAAATAATTCATGGAGATGAGAATTGTATA
The DNA here is from genome assembly GCA_035578165.1 of Stenolophus ochropezus. Classification (NCBI taxonomy): domain Eukaryota; kingdom Metazoa; phylum Arthropoda; class Insecta; order Coleoptera; family Carabidae; genus Stenolophus; species Stenolophus ochropezus. The sequence continues at coordinate 15,802,774 of JAQOWZ010000015.1, read as the reverse complement.
AGTAGCGATTACTTCACATTAATATTTTTTGAAGAATCGTGGGATGCGTAAGTTCAAATTTAAGTAAGATAGTATAAACCTTATCAACGACAAAATATAACTAGAGAAAACTTTCCCTATTCATCTATATTGAATGTTTTGTTTTCGGTAAACCAGAAATAGAGATATAGTAAAGTATTGTTCAAGTGTTTCTCACTAGAGGCTCCAGTGTTGTTAATACTGTTTGAGCATTACTAGCTAGAGGCATCATTTTAGTTGTCATTGTTTTCTATTTTTTATTTTGGTTTACGGTTAACATATTTAATTTCCACCTTCTATGTAATTGTCACTTTACAGGCTTCTTAGTAGCTAAGTAAATAAACAATACTAACCTGTAAAAGTTTACAAGGCTAGCCTTCTAAAATTTTACAATGCTCATGAAAACTAATAGAAAATAATGAAAGTTTTTTTATGCATTTTATTATAAATATTAAAAACTTAATTTAAGTATTTTTATGTGAGTAATTATAAACATTTATAGTACATTTTGATTCACTTGCGAAATTCATTTGACAACGTCTAGCTATAAATTTTTCTATCACCGCCAACTACATTTGATTTCAAAATAGAGTAAATCTTTTTTGAAAAATAAAGTAAATTAATAAAAAAAAAACTCTATGAAGGTGGAAATAAAATTTTGTACGCGACACGCGTGCAATTTATCTTTACTGGGCTTACTGGATTCTCGATCCTTCGTCGCTCGCCTCACAAATTTCCAGCTCGCCCTGTAAAGATTAACTTACACCGCTGACCACGTATATAACTATTAACGTCGCTACAGTTATTTTTGATGTTTATTTTAAAATAAGAATACATCATGAAACTAAATTATTGCAGATATTGTACAACAAATACGAAGTTTTCGTACCAAATCTGTAATGTTTAAGAATCAGTAATACACTATAAAGCATATCATATTGTTATTTTTTCCTTATGTCTTGTTTGTATTTTTAACTTAAACTAAATAACTCAGTATGATTTTCGATCTAAGATCTTTTTAACGTGTTGGATTTTTAGTTTAAAAGTAATAAGATAACTTACTGATATATTTTTACAAGAAGAGCTTTTTGTTTTGAAATAAAATCTATTTTAACAAAATTAAACACAAATAAATTTAAAGCTTTAAAGTCTAATATCAATCCTAAGGGCACGGGCGCCTCTAGTGAGCAATACTCGAACAATACTTTCACTATATTTTTCTTTGTTACTCTTTCTGGCTTACCGAAAATATAACAAACGACGTAAAGTTTTGTCTAGTCTGTCATATTTTGTCGTTGGACCATATACATTTATTATATAAGGTCCATGGTACATTCATTTTTATCTGTTGCATGCATTTTCTGACTGTTAAATCAGATATTTTTGTACATTTGTAATCACTATTGCATTATAAAAATTACATAATTATTTAAATCACTAGGCGAAAAAATTTGGCTGTAAGTAGCAGCACAAAATTGCGTCGAGTGTAGGAAAACAAAAGAAATGATAACCTACTAATTGAACATCATGTATTAAATTATTTTTTTTTTAAATATCTGCGTTTGAAGTAAGTGTCTTTGTATGCCTCGCATGTAATTGTCAGACTCGTTTGCTCGTCGTACAAACTTCCAGGCTCATCACACAAAGTATCATTTTAATAACTCTTAATAACACAATATGCTATTTTATATAACTTAAAATTTCACAACACATAAATAGCTATGCTTTGTTATATTCTTTTTAATTTAAATTTACGACACATGTGTCAATCACATGCGCACATTGTTTTTTCACATGAAAGAGGGAAAATCCAGAAGTTTCACATTCCTTTAAAAATGTAATTTTAATAATTTTACCTTGAATAAAAAAATATCTTCGGCGCAATTCTTATTTCCTCATTCACGTGTACTTGAGGGGCGCCAAATATTTTATCCGCAAGTGGGCAGCCGATAGTATAGAATCGGCCCTGCTGTGAATTTAAGACTATTTATGAGTTATTATAGTGTATAATATTATTAATTTAAATTTAGATAGCGTGTATATGTGATACATAAAGATTGACAAAATTTAATTTCCTACACCCTCATTTTTCTCACATCGCCCAGAAATGAGCTAATATGATATTTTTCCCTGTTAGTGCACTAAAAAAATAATTGGTGCAAAACAGATTAAGGCCTGACAAGTACATAGTTGAAAGAATATCAATGAACAAACGATTTGGGTAAGTTTATAGAGAATAGGATATGTGTAAACTCAATTCTATTAAAAAGAAATATTTTAAATTGGTTGTTTACTAAAAACGAAGAACGAATTTTGATGTCTTTTGGAAAATTGGAGAAAGATATTTTTTATATATAATCCTAAGTCATATCTCCACAAAAACATTTACAGATATCTTTGTCAAATGTTAAAATCGGAACATAGGGTTGTAAAACATGTTTATTTGAGTAAGTGTCACGTCATCAAACATAGATAACAATGTTTACAATACAACAAAACCACAGAATTCTTTCTTAGTCTGTGATGTCGTTGGATATATGTAACTCTATACGCAATACAACGATGTCGCTGTCACATAACAAGCACATTAAAAAGTTCTCCCACCATGTAGTCCGTGTCGCTGTCGCCCAAACTCGGCCCATTTCAGCACGCCGGCGCCGTAGAAATGTGTCCCTCTCCACATTTGATATCAATATTCATTCATAGATGGCGATAAAATAATACAGTTAAGTTTTTTAAATGTCGATAGAGATCTATGAAGCATTTTCTGATAACTAAAGTAAAAAAAGTTTTTCTATTAACGGCTTTTTACCCATTGATAATTAAATTATATACTTAATGATAAATTTAATTTTACAACAAAATGATAAGAATGTCATTTTAATTTTTATTGCGATACATGTTTCGTTTTGAATGCATTTTTCATTTTATGAATATTAAGTTATAACTTCTCCAATCATACCGGTTTCGCATAAAGAAAGATAGTTAATAACCATATTGAAAAAAAAACTATTTATCTAATTTATTGAAAAATATTTAAGACAAACAGTAATTGATTATTTAAAAATTATCATGAAAATTATTACGATGCCGTGATACGTTTTTTAATATATTTTTTTATTTTAGATGCAGGATAGGCCCAAGATGTGTGCGAACTATGCAACCGTACAAGGCCCCTCGCCGTTGATAGATTTTGTGAAATAAAAATGCTTCCATTTTCTTATTTTTTTATTTTAATCCAAATATTTATATATAATTAATATTAAATATTAAGTATTTATTTGATTTGTATCCAAATTTTGTTAATGTTTTACTTTACCAATGGGATCCAATTTTTTTTTTTGAAAGAACAGGTTGAAATAAGAATATTAGTGAAGACGCGACTGAAAAATCTTTCATAATAAGCGAGACATCAATTTTTAAAGTGAAAATTTTGACCTGTGACGTGAGAGATGAACAAACTGTTAGTTGTGCAGGGTATTTGTTATTTTCATATTTCTGTACTCTAATAGTAATTTACGTTATAAGTCCGGTAAATGAATTTTTACGGTACGAATAAGATGTTTCCAGACGAGGCGACGAAGGAGCCGAGTCTGGAATTTCGAAATGAGTACCTACCGTGAAAATTATTTAATGGACGTATGACGTACAATATTTTATTTCATATCTGTGTTGCATTGGTGGATGAAATTTTGCTTACCTTTAATATTTTGCTTTAAAAACAATCAGGTCGTCCGGGTTATAATAAAAATAAAATAGTCATAATAACATAGCAATCAATTTTTTTTTTTTGACATTTCTAACAACGTTAACAATGCGACACAGTATGAAATAAAATAATTAAATATAATTATTTCTTTAAATATTACTAATTAATTTCGTTTTTTTATTTGTATTCTTGTTTGAAAGATTACAAATTATTATAAATTTGTTTAATTAGAAACGAATATTATGACAAAATGTTCTAGTCGTAGCTTAGTAACCATACAGTACCGTAAAGTATAATAGTACCGTAAAGTCCCATTTACCGGACTGAATTCACAATTGTAAAAACGAAAATGCGACACAGTATGAAATAAAATATGTTTACATATTATTTTTTATGTATATGAATAAAAAAATTGTTATCAGGCATAAATAATTGTTATTTACATAAGAGTCAGGAAAATGACATATTACTGTCGAGGAATCATATTGTGCCGAGTCGAGTACAGATTTTTTTCTGACGAATAATGTATTAATATTTTTCTGAAAGCTTTGATTATAATGAAAAATAATTTAAAATTTAAGAATTAAATCAGATTATCTATAAGTATTTAGTAGTTTGCTTCTTTCGTTTCTAAGGTTACAGAAAAAAATTGTAAATAAACAAAAACCAAACTGTCAGTCAGTCCGTGCTGTCAGTTTTGCATTTTTGCTACGTGCGCTTATAGTAATTGCATTTTCTTTTGTTATTATTTGAAATTACTGTAGAAGTGAACAATATTACATAAATTAATTTTAAATTAAAAAAATAAAAACATAAAAAATTGCTATATTTTTTAACGTAATTTGACAAAACTGTAATTACAAATAATAATAAAAATAAACGCAGTGATTTACGTCATTTTCAAACTTAATTTCTGAGCTTACAAGACACCTAAAATTAATTTACTTATTGATTTAGATGCAGAATTTTATGCTCTAACTGCTGTTTGCTTTTTTTTTACTTAAAATAATTAGGGACGCGAAATTAAACGTATAATATTGAAAATTGAAAAGAATGTGTTTAACAATAGATTATTTTACTAGAACTAAAAGTAACTGTTTATTACTGCATAGATTGAAAACAATTTATGATTTTAATACGGCATGTTGAAATGGGATTTTTATAAACATTTAATCAATTTATATTTGGAAATGTGCATTTCCAAACTTGAAATTAGAATTTTGAGTTGAACGTGGTTTACAGCACTGTTATTATATTGTGGATCTTGATACAACTTTAACAGATAATGGACAAAATGTTTTTTTTAATTAGAAATTTATACTATAATCTGTATAATTTCGCATAATTTGCTCTTACTTTTTTATTTTATTTAACTTTGTTTGAAATGCAGCGATTTGATTAGTAGGATGTTAAAATTAAATGTAAAATATAAAATATGCCCGTATTTCTAAAAATAAGTTTTATATCTAAGTTTAAATTTGTATATGTAAATTTATAAATTAACTCCGTCGTAAATCAGCCTTTAATATTTTTTTAATGGGCAGTTGCACCCACCAATATTGCTTTTAATTTTAAGTTTCCTTTAAATCGATAATATCATATCGGAATAAAATGTCAAATAAACTATTCAATATTTCTAATAGAATTTTTATCTTTAAATGCTGTTTAAAATTGAAGCCTTGTTGGTTAACTGGGTCTCTTGTGTTATTTCTAAAACTTTTTGTTATAAGTGTTATAAGTTTTCAAATTAATATAATTATAAAATTTGTATTATTTTTTTAAATACTTATGTGTATGATTTTCAATGTTGTCAGATGACCCGATTTTGGCCGGAATATCCTGGTTTTGGTAAAAATCCCGCATTACCTTCGAAAAACCCGCTTGAACAAAAATTTCTTACGAAAAAAATTACAAATACCCGTTAATTCTAGACATTTAAATGTGTGAATTTATTTTCGCTTACGGTAGTTCCAATCAATTTCGCCGAAATACAAAACTAGTCAGCAATGTGGCGAAGAATTGTAAAAATATTGTTAACGAATATTGTCTTTGTTATTTTTAAAAACGGTACAATGGAGTATGTATACATATAAAAACACTCATTACAATAATAAAAGCTAAACATTAATTTGCAATAATATAGTCTTTAGGAATTAAATGTTTGTAGAAAGGATATGTGACGTCAGCATGGTAATATCTTTCACAATTCTAACACGCTGACGTTACAATATCCTTCCCCTATTTTTAATATTTTTTCTCGATTTAAAATAATACGCGTATTTTTTTTCTAGTATCATATAATGTAAAAATTAGTCAGAATATACATTTACAGGCGTGCGTACGATGGGTGCTGTGGCACCCCCTAATTAATATACTAATAATAAAAAGTTTATAAATGTTAAAATGAATTACTTACATACATAAGTTTCACCGGGGAGGACAAGGCAAACATATTTATTATTCTCTCATTATTCATAGAATTAGTTACTTTCTTACTTTTCTATTTGAGATGTTTAAATGTAGGTATCTTTGAGAATTTTAATTTATATTTCTGCCAAATTTTTTAAGATTGTGACAATATCCTGTTTCCAAAATAAGTGTGAAATAATAATAGTAAAATAAATGGGTCCACTTACATTTAATACTTTTACTTTTTACTAAAAGAAAAGTTCTGCGCACGCCTATATATGCATACATTGACATGATTTTATTATATATATCTTTTTATAACTTTGTTGGGATCTTACTGATAATTCTTGACGAAAAAATTTTAACTTGCTGACGGCAAGTTTTTTTTGTTGTACTGTCCCGACTTCGAATTTTGAAAAACTAGCAACCCTGATTCTTAAACATAAATGTATTCCTAAACTAAGTCATTGGATGACTAAGGAATTTTAAATTTTAGTCCTTTATTTTGTTATTATAATTCGGATATATATGTATGATATTCTAAATATTTCATTCAAATTCAATGGTAATATATGAAAATGTTGTTGTAATGCAAATCGAGGAAATGGAAAAATTCTTGTTATAAAGTATATTGGTATTAATTTTTGCTTGTATCGACCCTGGCATATATTTGCAAATTCGCAGAGTTTGTTGACATTCAGTTATTGTTTTTCAGTGCAACCGCCGACGTGAGAGCTCCAGCATGAGCTCTTTGGGGGAAATTCCCGTGTATCTCTGAGTGTGCCCCCTCTCTCTGCTGGAGCGGTCTTGATACAACTGCAGGCTAGTCATCGATTCACAACAGCATTTGATACGGTGCGAACCACGACAATCTATAGGGGATTGTTGTAAATAATTGTTTCATTTGTCTATTGATTTTAGTCACTACGTACTAAATCAACCTAAAGTTCCGTTAGAATGTGGTGAATTTATGTTATCGTGACAGTGAATTATTTAGTTTTATATTTGTTATTTTTTTTTAATTTTACCAAATGTCTTCTACTACTGCAAATATTTTGAAAAGAGTACTGAAACAATATCTTAGAGGTGAGTTTTTTAATTGTATAAGTATTCATCCACTACATGTTATGTTTATTTTTATCGTTGTTCAAGTAATTTTAAACTTCGCTTACATTTGAGCTATTGGATATTATATATATTCTATGTATTACAATTACAAATAACATCTAAGTCATTGAAGCATATACTAGTCATACAAGAGAAAAAATAAGTATTGTTTAATTTTTAAGTACGTCATAATATATGCCTGATTTATTGTGAAAGTATCTTATTGTTGGTTTTCCCATTTGTAACAATATTGCTTCACCAGATTAATAGTAATCTAAAGTTAGTTTAACTAACAATGCCCTGTTTAAAATATATAAAATATTTAAAGTAATAAGAAAATTCAAAAATTTAGCAGTAATAACATATTATGGTGAATCCGAAAGTGTGTGTCATATTTAGTAAGTATGTATTAATTTGGAATGCGGTTTTAAAGATTTTCATGAGCAATAATACCAGGAAATTAATTTGTGGTCAAAAGTTGAGAAGCAATTGAATGCCATAGGTTTTTATGTGCGCTGGTATTTTTAGATAATTATCCGCCCGGGTTTTTCTTGATTGAAATGTTTACTTTATAAGCAAATTTGGAGAAAGACACGAGTTTAATAGTCCGGGAAATTTTTCATCGGTAAATCCTTTGTGCGCATGCGTTGGGGAATACCCAGAGTTTGCAGCTGCTCAGTAAAATGCTGGGACACGCTCAGTTGAAATATCGAACTGTTGTTGGGCGGATTGTTATCCAGTGTTTGTTTATTTTTATCGAATTAACCTCTTTAAATTCCTGAACATCATCCTATTGATTACAAGATTAAACTAGTTGTTGTTTCAACAACATGCGAAATAATTTAATTCGGTTTATCGATAGTGAATGTGTTCTGAAGTAGAATTTTTGCTTTGTGTAGTGTGTAGGCAGATTGTCAGTCGAGCCATCTTGAATTCAAAGTGTTAATATTTACGAAACGTCGAAAGAGCTGTGAACAAAGATGTGGAACTCCAGTGAAAATAAGCATGTCATTTCAGATGCAGAAAAATCGACAGGCTTGATGGAAGATGATAAATGTGGCCTGTACGAATCATCTCGAACCGATTCTGGGTTCTTATCCAGTGCTAATTTAACAGTTTCTTCGGACCAGCTGTTGTCCGAAGAAATTAAGAGTGCACCAGACTCCGGGTTGATCGAAGACGACGTTGACAAGTCACACATGCATCTAGACAGTGGTGTCGACGTGAGTCTCTCGGAAACTTTCTCCGGTTTAAGTCTGAAGAGTCCGTCCTTGAACAACCTCAACTCCACGAAGTTACGAACGAACGAAGATGCTTCCCAAACTCATGTGCAGACAGAAAAAGAACGGCCTCCTTGGGAACTATACTACAGGCAGGATGATGAAGGCGATACGTAAGTTGCAATTTCACCTTTGAACATGATGTTTCATTCTGCGAGTTTTGAGGTTAAAAAATACCAGTTACGCGAAATGTACTTGTTTATATTTTTTTATTATTACTTGCGATTCTTATAACTAAATCTAGAATGTTTTACGTAGTGTTCATTTAAATTTATTAAGCTTGTTAAATATAAACTTTTGGCGATGTTTATTTTGCCCGTTGAGTAATGAGTAAAGGTTATGCTAGAGAACGGATTATTATTCATAGGTTCATATTATTTCGGTTGTATGTGTAATGACTAAAATTTCCGCTTGTTATAACTAAACCTACTATTGGAAATTCCATAAAACAAAGTACATTATTTGATTTCTAGATTAAACAGCAGAATGAGTTTAACATAAGTATGTTATTTACATTTTCATCTACCTCTACTTAATATTGACAAGATGGTCTATTATGGATGGTATTGAAAATGTCTAAATTTTATATTACATATATTTTTAAAATTTAACACATTTAAAAATAATGAAATGCTAGTATTCAAATTTATAAACAACTTGTATAATACATTATTCCATATTTGTTGCTAGTTATTATTCATAAAGCAAGATGACATATTGAAATTTCCAGTATAATTATCCCTTTATAATGTTCTTTATAATGTTTATGTCATTGTAAATAAAAAACATGCGTAGCTATATAAAATTATATATAATATTTTGAAAGTTAAATTCCAGATTTTTATGATAGACAAATACATTTTCTGTAGAAAATATGTTCTAAAAATTATCTTTTCTTAAGAAACAGTGGCTACATGTATATATTTTTTTTCCAGGCAACTCCATATTGCCATAATCCACGGCTTCATTGAAGTCATCACCTCTTTGCTTCGTCTTACACCTTACTCGTGCCTCCTGGACATCCCGAACGACCACGGACAAAGTGCATTGCATCTGGCCGTGTTAACGCGGCAGCCAAGGGTTGTGCGTCGGCTGGTGGTAGCTGGGGCGAACCCCAGAGCAAGAGATCTCCGGGGGAACACCCCTCTTCATCTGGCGTGTGCACTAGGTGATCTGCAGGCCGTTAAAGAGATCACATTGCCGGTGGAAGTGAAGGAAGTTGAAGGTTTAGGAGTTGGCTACAGCCCTGCTGTTCAGCGGGGAGTTGATTTCGAACAAAGGAACTATGATGGTGAGTGAAACAATCATTTTATATTCATAGTTCATAATACAAACGGTTCCAAAATAATATTAGATGAAAGCCACACCACCAGATTTTTTAGTAAATTATTTTTAATATTTGATATATTGCTAAATTTTTAAAAATATATATTTTACAAGTGGAGAATACTTTGGTTACAGAAAAACCAGAGAATGTAATATATTAGAAACTTATAAAAATATGCACAGGGAGCATGTAAATGAGATAAAGGTATATAAAAATAAATTGTTTACGTTAATAATTCGGTAATAAATCACTAAGAATATTTTATTTTGAATTCATGACCTAATTTACGTATTTCACTGTGAAATTATGTTAAATATATTTTTTAATAAGAACAAGACTAATATATCATATGGATATGGTTAACTGTTAAAGCCATGAAGACTAACTGTATTTTGTATTATTTAAAGGAAATTACTTCTAACAGCATAACCGTAGTTTGGAATACAAACAAAGTAAAATTTACTTTTATAATTGCGTATTTCTTCGTTTCCACAAGGCTGTTTTTGATTGATTATTAATATAGGTTTTTGATAAAAATAAAAATAGCTCATAAATGAATGAATGTCACATTCCTAATGTGGCTTATAGGTAGTTAATATCAGTTTAACAGCCATAGATTTAATTAAAGATTAAAGTCCACAATGTACAAATATTACTTCAGTTCAATATATTTTTGTAATATTTCGATATTAATAAATAAAAAGGAAAACAAAAGAACCTTGCCACATCATTTTAAGTACGTATAACGTAACGGAAAACCCACAGTTGGAATAAATAACAAAAAATCAACTCATTACACAGTATTCATTTATTATACGTTAAATTAATGACTAAATTTTTCGGAAAATTTTGACATGTCCGCATAACAAAATTCTAAATTTTACATTAATGTTGTAATGAAGTATTATCCTTATCTTCGAATCAAAGATTTGTACAAAAGTGTGAATATAATAAAATTGAAATTAAATTGTAATGGCCCTTATTAGAAACAATCGCATTACAATATATTATGCCCAAAACAGGAATACATATAACATGGAAAATAGTTTTGGCATTACTCAGTTTAAATTTTTAACCGTTTTAATATATTTTTGTATATATTGTCCTTTAATTATCGTACAAAAACAAGTTCTTAATATGTAAAATTTATATTATTATACAAACAAGAATTTATTATGCATTTGATTTTATTTTACATAATTCATTCACTGAATAATTTCGTTGTATATATAAGTAATGTCAGTAGTCAAATTGCTAGATTTAGTGAAGTAACGACTTTTTATTTATGAGAGCTGTAACTGGAACCAATTTTATGTAGATATTTTATTTCCGTACCTTTTATTACCAAGTCTCCTTATACGTTTATATTTTTAGTTCTAATAGTTCAAAAATAAATATGCATGTACGTAATTTCATGAAAAAGTTTAAATTATGAGGGTTATAAATGCCGATCACTATTCCGAATTACATTAATAATTTCTGAAGACTACAGTCCCTAGGAATGCACGGTTGGGGCAATTTTCTTTCATTTTGTTTTTATATTTCAAACATTTAATAGGAAATATACTTGTTCAGTAATAGGAAATAGGTAATAATTGAGAAAAGACAGTATAAAATTGAAAATATTTCATTTTTAAAAATTGGAAGAATTGACAGTAGCCGCTTTTGCTCATTTGATCTAGTTATTTATTTATTACACATTAATTAATTGGTCAATTTTAAACCTTACTTCAAATAGAATTTAAAAAATCGCAACTATATTAATGATGTAGACCTTTAAGGTCTTTTTGAAAAGCTTTTTATGGGATAGTCGATCGAAGAATGTCTGAGGTACCATGTGGTTGCATGAAATGGCACGCGGGTAAAACCCAACGTAATGATATACACCTTCGTCAAACAGCAACGTGGCGTATTCCGCACTATTCCAATTTACATGTTCTAGAGTTGTAGTCGAACCAAGAAAAACAGAGTTTAGTAAAGAAACACTGTCAAAATTATTAGAAACATACATTTCTATATTTTTATTGTAAAGTAATTTATACACGTGCGATTTTTTGTAATATTTATGTAAAAAATGTACTCATAAATAAGGAAATGTGACAAAAATTCATAGCAACCATAAGGAAATAACTTATTTAAACCCTTATAGTGATTTTTTCGTATTTCCTCCAAAAAACCCAGGGTTACAATACCGGAAAGAAACTGTAATATTTAAATTTCGTGTAATAAATTATAATAAAACATTTCTCATTTGTTTATAAACCTGCATGACCTTGTTCATAGCGGCTGTAGAAAATTATTTCAAGGAAATGTAGCGACTTTTAAGTTAAAGTTTGCTCCTGATATTCGTGGGAGTAAATAAAAAACAATTATCGAGTAAACATGTTAAGCTTCGGTACACATGTATACGAAATTCTTAGAATAAAGCAGATATTTCTTCGTATACATGATTAATTTTAAATTATAATGATTCGCAAGATTTGAAATCCTGTTCTTAGGTTGATAGCCTATTGCAGTGTTTAAAAAAAAGTTGCTGACGTCATAACAATTATTCTTGTCTGAATAATTAGAAGTATTAAAATATGTAAGTTACAGAGCAAGAAAAAAATGTTTTGTACAAATTAAATTATAGTTTTTAAATAAATTAAAACAAAATAATATATACTGCGTAAAAGTTTAACTAAAATTCTCATGCTGTGACGTCAAATGTTTTTATTTGCTTGTACAATTACAAAATCTATAACAGTTTTATAAAGTATTCAGTCATTTCGTAAGATTACTCATTTATAATATTCTGTTGTGAGTTGTTCTCATGTAATGTTCATAGTTTTCTAAATTTAAATATTTGTAAACTGAAGCATACGTAAAAGTATATTTCATCATGTACAGTCGCGTATTTTTTGTTTTTTATATAGCTGGAATTTCCAGCTCAAACGGATACAGTCAACATTCATAAATTAAAAATTTTTACAAGAATAATATATTTATTTTGTGGCTATTTTTTTACTGTGGTCCTGTATTATCTACTTTGTGAACAGCATGAAATGTTTGTATTGTGTAGGGATTGTAACATGGAATATTACGTAGTTAAGGCAGTGTATATTAGCAACTTTTTTATCGCAAATGATTGTATATCATTGTTCAGGAAAATCCCAAAGTTAAAAAATAATATACGGTACAGTAATGTAAACTACTTTAACTGTTAGTTTCGCATAGGCATTAAAAGTCAAATAAATTGTACTTCTTATCGAATTGAAAATGGATGAAAATTAAAAGTTAAATTTATACAATATTTTCTTTAAAACTTTTCACAAAATTTCTAATAAAAGTTAATGTAAATTTTTCTTCATAAATATTCGGAAATACATATAAACAAGAAAGATTAATGAAATTATACTTAATATTATTAATAAAAAAATATTGTTCTATTGATCAGCCTTAATAAGTTTGTAAATTAGTGATTTTTGTGATGAATACTCTGACTGATAATTCGGGTTCATTTCTCTCTGTATTTCTTCCTTGTCCAATCAAAACCACAGCTTTTAAACAAGACTATAGATTGCTACTCGTCCACTTGATGTCCAATTGAAATATACTTGATGATATTCTGTTCCCGCCTTGCTTCCATTCGTACCCGTAGGTTATCGTTTTAACAGAACAAATAGTTTTAATACCATTGCTTTAGAAAGGATTGAATGGAATTTTTGAACTGATTAAAAATCAATACACTTATTCATTTAAAAAATAATGTAAATTAATTATTATGTACATGTGCGCAAGAAAAATAATTTTTGCGACTAAACATTGTTTATATAATGTATTGTATATAAAGAAAACAATAGGGGGTTATATTTTTGTATTCTAACGACAAAACAGATATTAGATATAGTTAGCGTCAAGATATGAAACCAGAATATCCTATTATACCATGTGCATTTTGGTTTCCAGTTAACGTACTGACATTGTTAACTACGTTGTAATTGTTTTAATGGGAGATTCCCAGTGCCTTGAACAAGTGGGTTGACATTGGATGCTGTAGAAGTGGAATTTTTAGTAAAACCGCAAAAGAAGAAACACCTTGTTAGAGAAAAAAAATACTATACACATAAATGCACTTCCAAACCACTAACATAATGGTTATTCATTTTTATGGTGAAAGACGTATTGCGTATTTTTAATTATTTTTCAAAATATTGTCTTGTCCACAGTTAAGTTCATTGTATTTGAACAGTTTTTTTTGCAATATTTAGTTCGGATAGTTGAAATTTGTATTACAATATATTAAATAATTTTTAGTCACTAAATGGTAGTAAAGTAATAAAATGCAATTGAAATGAAAGCACTTTTCATCTCGGTAACACACTGCCGTTCTTATCGCTTCTTATCTGACATTAAATAGGTTGTTGTAATTTAAATATCCGGGATAAATCTTGTTAGAAACGATTTTTTCCCACAACCACGAATAACTACTTCGCCTATTAGATTGATAACGATAAGAACATCTCTAGTAAAAACTGTTTCTTCTTTTTATTTATCTTTGTATGTGTAATGTATATTCACTATCAGTAAATTTTAGAAAGTTGTGGATGCTTTTTCCAGCGCTATTGTGCTTGCCTAGAAATTCTCAACACACCCGCACATTTCTGTTTTGTTTTCTATATTCTTATTTCACAAGCACTAAATATTTAATTATGTGACATGTTTTCTGTTATATAATTAACTGAAAAATTTATTTTGTTAGATAAATTTAATAATTTTGAACTTGTATTCTTAGAAAGAAAATGTGTAATAAACAACAAAATTCACATTTTATGATAACAATAGTTATTGTGGGATTAGGTTATTTTCTTTGACATTATATAGTTATTTTATTGGGGTTTTCCGAAAAAACAATTTTTAATGAAATTTACATTGAAAATTAATTTTAAGGTTGCATATAATTATGTAAATATTTAATAATATTTGTAAATATATTATTAAATTTAAAAAGTGCATATGTATGTGTGTCGGATTCCCGGCTAGATAGTGATTTATCATAATCAGTAAACGAGAGCAACACTACTTCTGTTTTTCTTTCACATATTTTGCTGATACTATTAGTCCTCACGATTAAAAAAAATATTCGTTTACTATTAGCTTCTTTATGAGATAAAAAAATATGTTTGATATAATTTAATTTAAAAATTAATATAAATAATACAATAAGAATAAAAAAACTCATAATTTTTAGAAACCGGAATTGTAACGTGAATTATATCGGAAATATTGTACAAATTTATAGGCCAATTCTGAACAAATCTGTAAGTCTTACAGATATGTAAATCTGGAAATAATGAACAAAATCGCAACGAAACTAGTCGCTCTTATGCAAAATTTTACATTAATTAACAAAAATTGATGCGTTTTTGTCAGTTTTTTACAAATTTACAGATCTGTAAGACTTACAGATTTGTTCAGAATTGGCCCAATAAATTAAAAATAAATTTTGACACATTCGATTTTTCGGATGATTTTTTTCTATATTACATGGTTATATTGTTACAAGAATATGCCTAATACTATAGTTTTTTTCATTGAGTAAATAATAAAAACAAAAAGATTAAATATACGTTGAACGTCAACAAACTTACATAGCGAAAAAAATGACAACATATTTTCGATGCCTGTACTAAATTTATCGGTGGACGCCAGCATCACGAGTTTGGAATGCCCCTGGAAACATCCAATTCACACCGGGAAAACCAGACCAGTCTGGCGTCTTTGAATTCCGCATGTTTCTCCACTCTAAAATAGCACCTACTCCGTGCCACACTGCGAGCATCTTTTCGTGTGCCGCTCTCAACGCAGACGACAGGATTAGAACTCGAGATAAATTTAAATCTGCGCGCCGGTGGTTTTTTGGTCGTTTGTGTCCATTTTAGGCCACGGGCAAAAGTGAACACACAGCTATTTATGCTTGTACCGCGTGCAAAGTGTTTACTTTGATCATAGCGCCAAACATTTTATGTATGAATGATTATTGGTCACAAGTCTATGGATAATGTAGTTTGATCTTATGATTCTGGGTTTTTTGCTGACTAGTACTTGATAATTATAATTATTGGAATTTACTAGTGTTTTGCTCTACACCATATACACTATATATTTAATATAGTACATAATATATATATATATATATATATATATATATATATATATATATATATATATATATATATATACAGGGTGTTTGGCGAAAGGCCGGCACCTAAAATATTTCGTTTATTTTGAGAGATACAAAAAAATGTTAAGGAACAAAGCTAAACCAGACAAAGGGACTCATAAAATGATCCTAGAACAAATTTTGTGTCACTTCCGGTTTTAGCGGAAATGGCTCCAACTTTAATTCTAGCATAGGGAATCGGTATTTTTATATTTTTTTACGGAATGTACATAAAATTAGCTTTGCAATTATACCAAAATATCATAGTTTTACTTCAACCATTTCAAAATGGCGACAATTTATTTTCATATTTATGTACTTACAACTATAGGTAATTAACGAAAAAAAAATGTTTAAAATACCTTATAACAATCAACACAATACAAAAACTCTTACTAAAAATAACATACAAAATTAAAATTAAAAATACTCAAAATGGCCGCCGTCATTTTCTGCACAATTTGTCACATATAACAAATTTTGCCACTACGTCGCCAGGAAAGGTAGATCTAATATTTTTTGACATTATTTGTTTGGTTTCAGGTAACAAAATTTCAAATAGCTGGCTATGTTCAATTTTTTTATGAATTTTTATTAGTAAATATTTTTAAAATAAAGTGTCGCCATTTTGAAATGGTTGCAGTAAAACAATGATATTTTGGTATCATTATAAAGCTAATTTTATGTACATTTCGAAAAAAAATATAAAAATACCGATTCCCTATGCTAGAATTAAAGTTGGACACATTTCCGCTAAAACCGGAAGTGACATAAAATTGTTACTACGGCCATTTTATGAGTCCCTTTGTCTAGTTTAACTTTGCTCCTTAACATTTTCTTGTATCTTTCAAAATGAACGAAATATTCTGGGTGCCGGCCTTCCGCCAAACACCCTGTATATATATATATATATATATATATATATATATATATATATATATATATATATATATATATATTATATAGTACATAATATAAATTATCCTTTTGATGGGTTAACGACACATATTATAACAAATTTGAAACTCTGATTTGTATATATTTTGTTCTCGAATTGTCTTGGAAAGGTTAAAGCAGGTGAAAAGGAATCTAAAATCTCACATTTAACCGTTATCCCTACCCGTAATCTTCTTACTCAGTAAAATATTTGCATTGATACTAGATAAGTACAAGAAAGGGTATTTTATTACAATAAATGTTCTGAGAAAGGATCAGTTCAAGGTAACAGACCCAATACAAATCTACACCTTTCGGTTTTACTTTTGAATTGAAAATTACTTTGTTGTTATTTGTAAGTTATTATCTGTGTAGACTTTTGACCTGCTTGAGATTATGTACTACACAGTTATTGCAATCATATTAAATTTTATTGTCGAGTTTAAAATAGGATAAGATAGCTTGTGGGTATTCCAGTTTGAAATCACTTTAATTAATTCTGATAAATTACATGAGGTTTATTAACCGATCTAAATATACGATGTTCTATTTGCGTCGTTTCGTGATAAAAATTGTAAAAGTTAGAGGAAATTAATTAATAGTCAAGAAAAATTGATATAATAATTCGAATTTGGACTAATTTTGCATATTAATAATTTTAACAATATTTAAGAGTTAGTGATATATTTTCTTTTTGTATTTTGTAGATATTTTGAAATTATTTTATAATTTTTGTTTTATGTAAGAAATATATGGATTATTTTGTTACGTGATAAAGTATAAAATATTTATGAACCCCTACATAGATTGGCAGTTCTTTGTTTTTCAATTTTGTAAGGCGCTGTAAACTTGGATGTTTCCCTGTGCATTGTTTTTTAGCTAAAATATTTTTTTTTCTAAAATAAGCGCGAACCATAAAAATAACTAAACATTCAGCAAGCGTTAGCTAATTTTAAAATACATTTATTTTTCTTGAGCAATGTGGTATTTCAGGTGTCTTTTGTGTGTTATCCGTATATTTTTTTTCCAACGGCTGATTTATACAACCTGTGGCTTTACGGAGAATCCAAATTTTTGTAATATTTTAACTATGGGAATAACTATCATTACATGTGGGAAATTTTAAAATCTATTGCCTAATTTGTGGTTTATTCTGTAATTATTTATTTTTTCAAGGAGTTTTAAGAAAGCCTTATTTATTTTGGAAATTTGAACACTGGTCTTTCTTATAAAAGTAGAACAAGGTGGCTTAGAAATTAAAAAAAAAAAATATATTTTAAATATTTCACTTTTTTATTTATTTTTTTAAAGTTCATTAGCAGGAAAAAAGAAATAAACATTTTTCAATAAAATTTATTTATTAAATAAATATTTTGTTAACGTTATTTATGTTTGACGTCAGCTTTATGAAACCTATGGGTTTTTCCAAATTATAATCATAAGAAAATCATACCAAAGCAAATTCTATTTGATAGCACTCAAGGTTTGGATGGCAAGGTTGATTATTTTTGTTAAAAAATCTCATTCAAGTATTTTGCACCGGGATTATATTAATTAAATTAAAACTATGCTCTAATGAGCCCCGCTTTCATTACAAATATAAAAGTATGTTAATGGGCGGGAATCCCCAGTTTTATGTTACATTCCAATAGCGTCGTGACTTTCAGTACTTTCATTTCTTAATTTTTGAGTCACAATAAGCTTGGTAATGTAATTCGTTACGATCCGTGTAACATTTTAGATAAAGAAATGCATTGTTAGGGAAAACCCTTATGTTTTTACAACGAATCCTTGATTTGTCACGTACATAAATGTATGAATTTGTTTTGGATTGCAGGTCAAATGTGTGTGCATCTAGCTGCATCATATGGCTATACAGAGGTCCTGAGACATCTTGTTTGGTTTGGAGCTGATATCAATGCCAGGGTCAGTACAAGAATTAATTATGTTCTTTTAAGAACAATACTTAACGATATAAGAAAGTTATAATGACTACAGAAAATGGTAGTTTCTTTTCCGAAAGTAATTTTCGTTTTCTTTTATTGGGACAATGTAACATGCAAAAAATAACAAATATTATTTATATTTTTTATTTATTTATTGCAGTTATACCTGGAAATATAGTCGTGATTTTTTTTATTATACGAAATTATAATTATTTATTTTACTTTTATTTTTCTTAAACATGCATTGTCCATGTGCATACATAGATAAAATATCTTGTTTCTTTTAAGTTACCGGTATTAATAAATATAATTAAGCAGATTATTATCTTATATTAACTATGAATATCTTAAAATAATATCTCCTATTTTTAAAGAAAAATATTTTATTCTAATTAATTTTTCTGTTGTAGGAAGCAAAATCCGGTTACACACCTCTGCACTTGGCTATTGAAAACGGTGATCAAGCGACGACGCATTTCCTTTTGAAGGAATGTGCAGAAAAATTGCACCTGGAGGCGCCGACGTACGCGGGCCTCACAGCCGTACAACTTGCTCGAGGTTCCGCCTTCGTTCAGGCTCTCGTAGCCAGAGGCGCAACCATGCCCATGGACGATGACACGGATGACGAATACGATACGGATAACAGTGACGATGTAAGTACGGGATTCACTATATTGTACTCTTTCCATTTTTAATACAAAGTAAAATTGTTCCATATTTCGCTATTTAATTTATAGTACCATATCTATTCATTCCTCTTTTATCTAGTTTGTGAGAAATAACAGTGTAGAGTAGAAAAATTATTTGCAACCACTTTTAATAATATTAGTAAAAATTGTGGCCCATTCAAACATAAGAATATTAATAAATAATTTTCCAATACCATCAGAGATATTAATAAATCTAATATAAAATATTCTATTTACTGAATTTACCGCCTTTGATTAAATTACAATTAAAATAAATTAGATAACAAGACATTTTCGTGATTACAATTAAAATAAATTAGATAACAAGACATTTTCTTGAAAAATATTTTCGTGTATTTTCCGTGTAATTATTTGCTAGAAATTATGTTTTGAAATTTGTAAAACGTTGAAAAGTATGTGATAATTTTCAAGGTTTCCCACTTTTCTATTGTATAACTTTACAGTTATCACTTATTGGAGAGGTATACCGTACAGTTAACATTGTTTATACTAATCACTATTTATTTTTTTAACTTTAATCATTATTTCTCCGTAATGCATTAGTGCATTGTTATTTTTACAGAATCAATATTATAATAAGGATAAGTTCTTGTAATTATAGTTCAACGTATTACAAATTTGTCGTAAAATATAATATAAATAAAAACATAGAATAAGAAGTCGGAATATGAAGAGTACATAAAAAATTAACAATATGTATTGTTTTTATAGATGCCGTTCGAACCATCAAATGTGTTTAAACCTGGGCTGGTAATTAACGCAAGCGCTTAACCTGCGAAATGACTGTAAGCAAATCATCTTTGAATGGATCTTACTATGTGCCTTCATAACGTCAACAGAAAAGACAGAAGAAATGGCAGCGAAAGGAAAACTGTTGGATCAATATCAACAATATGAATAAACTTGTATATGTTGCCAAATTGATCGGACATCTGTGATTTTCAAATTGTGTCATCTTTTGTTAATGGTAGATGATAAATGTTTATTATGTATTGAATCATAAATTTGATTCAAAATTAAAATCTGGGAATATTTATATTGATGAATTTCTTGTTATTTTACAAACAAATTTTAAGACCTGAAAATTTGTGGACAGTTTATCTTTGTTATGGCGCTATCCTATTCTGCGAATGACTCGGAAAGGGAAAACACTTGGAACGCAACGACTGTCAGTGCTGAATAAATTTAGAGCTTTGTTTTAAAAGTTCGCGATTTAAGTCTGTACTATATCAGGGTTTCGAGTGTTTTTTCTTTCCTAAAGGAATACAGTACACACGAGATGTATGGATTCTTACTATTGTTGAATGTGTTCCCAATCCATGCAAGAGAAGAGTTGCATTCGTGTTTTTGTATAATAAATATGAATAAGTGTCTGTTATATTTATTGTTAATAATATATTAATTATATCGTAAGAAATTAACGGAATATCAGAATTGTTAGTCTGTTGCATTGGACTAAACTCTGCTGACTGTTGTTCTTGCTGTGGTGATCACGGCAAGGAATAGTTCAAATTCGACTTTGTAAATAAGCCCTTCTTATATCCTGGCTCCTCGTTATTATAGTTAACTATATATAAGTTTATTTTAATAAGAAACATAAATGTCTCTTCAAATGAATAGTATTATGTGAATAAATGTTTTTATTAATGTTTTGTTTTTTTCTGCTATGAGTTCTTTGGGATTTTGAAATTTACGTTTAAAATTATTATTCTAGGAAAGTATAACAGACTAAACTGCAAGTTCGCTGATTTTATATTCAATATGACATATTTTCGGGTAAAACCTGTAGGTTACTATTAGATAAAATATATAAAATTGTACGCATAAGATAATATATTTTTATTGGAAACGTTACTAATCTGGAGTTGGGTTTTCCATTGTAGTTGCTATGTGTCAGACGATATTTAAAATGTTTAACAATAGCAATGTCACATTTTCCATCCAATGAAGAAAGTGATTTAATAAATTAGTTGATTTATTGATAACTGTAGATAGATTTTTCATTATTTTTAAATCGTATCATATGCTAACTGAAACATGTCATCATTATTTTGGCATATACTTTCAGAGCATGAGAGAAACTGCTGCATGTAGTATTTTCCTCTGGCTACCTTAGTCTTTAATCTTCAGTTTCCAATCTTTTTCTTCATTATTTTGATATTATTTAATGTGTCATCGCTACCGCTATTTTTGGAGTGATTTACATTATTTTCATATCTAATTTCTGAGGTTACAAAACCCGTAATATTAATTATTTAGAACGGTAAGTATATATACTAATCGAAAACAATTATTTGGAAGAGAAGCGAAGCGAATTATTGTCGAAGATCGGTATACTTACATAATTTTAGCACGTTCAAAATTAAATTTCCCTCAATATCAGAAAAAAAGTATTCGTTTGCAGTCTTTTATATGACATGATTTTTACAATGTAGTCCTGTCATTTGGGGTTGGTCTTGTGGAAGAAATAACTGCGAAAATAATTTGTAAGGTAACAGTATTTAATAATAATTCTAGTATTAGTAACTGTCTTTTTAATTTTAGTAGCAATAAATGAATGAGTGATTTTAATCACGCTCACTAAATTAAAAACTGTACGGCCACTCACTCACGCGTGTATTTATTTTGATCACGGTCATTCACGTTCACGGCCCAAAATTAAATTTTGCTCATATTTACATCAGGTGACCCAAAACGGCCCATTAATATAATAGATGCATACAAAAAATAGATTGTAATATTTCGGTATAAGGGATAGATTTGTATTGTAGCGATCCCAAGATCATGTAGCGGACGACGGCCAGTAGCAATCATGTCAAGACTGGTTCGCAACGTCTCTATTGTTCAGTAATCTCGAGGGTGCGAGAACATCCCAAACTTATTCCTCTACTATTTAAGCCTGAGCAGATCGCGAGGACGGTCTGATATTAATACGTGTAGTGAACATGAATAGTTGGTGATATAAATAAATACTTGGTGATATAAATATCTTATAAATAAATAGTGCGTAGTGTTAAATGTTTAAATAAATAATCTTAGTGTTTGTTTTTATTAATAATTATTATTCTTAAATTAGTATTTCTATTTGTGTTACTTATTTTAATTATCTTTTATTATTCATACTTCGTGTATTAAACTTAGTTACATAAATATTAGTGTTTCAATTATTTTTACACTTCACCTAAATAAATAAAATGTTACAGTATTTTTATTTATTTAAACAGGTACCTATATGATAAATAATAAATAGAAAAATTGAACTCATGATTACTTACTCACGCATGATTTTTTTTTTATTCACGATTATTCACTCCCACGGCTCGATAAATTCAGAGCCGCGCCTAACCTTAAATTTTAAAAAATATGAGTGATTCCCAGAGATTCTCCTTATTTTTCTTTATTTTTTCTAGACGCTGTTTATATAGAGCTCTAAATAAACGATTTTTGGTAATAAGATATTTTTTCTTATGCAATGTACTTTTATTCATTTAAATAATTTCAAATTACATATTTAAATTGGAAACGGCTGAAAAATAAACGAATTAAAGAGAAATGTTACAAGGCCAATAAGAAAATTTATACATCTTCAAGCGAGCAACCAATCGTCACATGGGACTTATTTTCAATTGAAATAAAGCTGGTGAATGACACAAGTTTAGAAGTTATACCATTTTACAAAATTAATGATAAAGGAATCCGATCATAGGTAAAGAAACGGTAAGAAAACTTGGAACATTAAAGATGGGCCTTCCATTGTGGAATATAAATGAGAAGGAAGTGTTAACGTCGTTAATTAGTAAATTTCTCGAAGTTTTTCAAGATTGATAGGAAAATTTAAAAACTTCCAATTAAAACGATTAATATGTGAAGAGGACTAGTAGGACAATCTGTATGAAGGGTACTAATCCACATTCGAGGTATGGTTCAAGGAAAATTGAATGAAATGATTACGCAAGGCATCATAGAAAAAGTGAATAAATCGACTAGATGGATATCACCAGTTATATAGGTATAGAGATGGATAAATTCTCAGAAACGAATATTTCGGAAAATTTCCCAGGATATTTTCAGGGAAGTTTTTGGGGAATTTTCTGAGAATTTCTAGATATTTTCCGGGGAATTCCTGGCGAAAAATTACGATAAATTTCCTCATAAAAATCAAAGGTACACCGAAATTTTTATCTCATAAAATTAAAGAAAATTGAATGATGCTGTTGTAGGTAAAATTATTAAGAATTAATTTTAAATTTTTCCGTTTCCAGTTATAGTTATAATGTTATAAAGTTATTAGAATATTAACACTGAAATTAGTCGGGACTGGTTAATACATGTTGGTAAAACTGCAACTGCACCTGCGTTAAATTTATTATCGGTAATTTTCCTTCTTATTCCCGGGAATTTCTTGTAGTTCCAGGAATTTCCCTACTTGTTCCCGGGAATTTTCCCATACATTCCACGAAATTTCTAAAATGGTATTCCCGGTTTTTTCCGGGAAACGGATTTAGGAAATTTCCCGGGAATTTTTCTAGAAAATAAAAATATTCCTGACGAGAAATGTCCAGTGACCCATCACTAGTAAAACATATAAGGTGAAAAAAACAAAAGATCTTCCGATATGCATATACAGGGTGAACACGAACCTAATGTCATAAATTTAAGGGTATATAGTATTTAATGTGTAGATTACGAAACAGAAAGAATTTTTTGAAAATTCGAAAAATGAAAATTCTTCTTTTCTTAGCAAAACTTTTTTTTACTGCTGTTTTAATTAATATTTCATTAAAAATATGGTTAACAAAAGTACATTTAAAATTAGTTGTATAAGATTCTAATTAATTAAATATAATTTTTGACGAACGTAATTGTATAATACGTACATAAAATATTTTAGTATTATTCTTGAAAGTATTGATGTAGATCATTTTGGCAGTGTTCTTGTTCTTAAAAAAATGTATTCTAATTCTGAGTTAGTGGATATGTTGTTAATTTATGGTGAAGTGAGTCAAAACGCGGTACTAGCAGCAGAATTGTATGCCGAACGGTATCCTCGAAGACGCCACCCTGATCGCAGGATGTTTATCACTGTGACACAACGTCTTCGCGACACGGGAAATTTAAAAAGGAATTCTGGACGTGATGGCGGCAATCGCAAACTACGACATGGAGGATGAAGTCCTAGACCTAGTGCATGCCGACCCAACAATAAGTACCACAGAAATATCACGTGTTGTGGGAGAAATATCTCAGGCGACTGTTGTAAATATTTTGCATAAAAATGATTATCATCCATATCATTTTCAACAAGTCCAAGGTTTAATGCCTGCTGATCACCACACTAGAATGACATTTTGTCAATGGATTTTCGGACAAAATGCTACAAATGTGAATTTTACTTCTTCAATATTATTTAGTGATAAAGCAATTTTCACACGTGCCGGTGTTTATAATTTCCACAACTCGCATTATTGGGCCCAAGGAAATTGTTGTGAGAAATAGTTTGCAACATAAATTTTCTTTAAATATTTGGGCTGGAATCTTAAATGGTAATTTACTTGGCCCGTACATACTCACTTACACATTAAATGGTAACCAGTATTTGGATTTTTTGAAAATTATCCTTCCAGTATTATTGGAAGATATTCCATTAAATGTGCGTCAGCATTTAAATAATATCTACGGAAACAGGTGGATTGGCCGTGGAGGTCCTGTACAGTGGCCACCAAGATCAACTTATCTCAATCCCTTGGACTATCTATGGGGTCATTTAAAGTCCCTAGTTTATGATAAATCAAAGCCCGCCAGAAAATATTGAAGAATTGAGGATACGGATCCAAAATAGTGTACAAATTATTCAACAACAAAATCATATGCACTTGCCATGTAGTGTGTCACTAATTCAACGTAGTGCACTGTGTGTGACTGTGAGAGGTGATAATTTTGAACAATATTTATGAATTTTTGTATTTATTCTTTGTTTTGATTCAAGAAAATGTACGTTACTAGTATTATTACTATTTATTAGATTAATATTTAATCCTTTCTGTTTTTGTTCGTTCTTTTTTTAAATAAAAATAAGCCAGTGAAATGTTAATATTTACCGTTTTTTGGGGCAATGAACTCTCAAAATAAATATTATTAAAAATAATGAAGTTTTGATTACCCTTCAACATTACGTAAATTAGTTTTAAGTATTTAATTGTGTTTTTATTTATGAAATATTATGTGTTGCAAGTGATCCAGTGGTACCAAAAATGTGAGCTTTGTGAAAACTACCCTTAAATAGGCGAATTTTCAAAAAATTCTTTCTGTTTCGTAATCTACATATTAAATACTATATACCCTTAAATTTATGACATTAGGTTCGTGTTCACCCTGTATATGCGTATGGAGAAGGAAGCCAAGTAACAATAGTAAGAGAAACGCATTCTATACCCTTCATCAATGATCTAATACAAAATTTGGACAGAGTGAAAAGTTTTTCGAAATCGATTTGAAATCCGCATTTCATCAAATCAAATTAGATCAAGAAAGTAGAGAAATAACTGCATTTGTAACTAATGGAGGATTATATAAATTTAAAGGATTGTTTCTTGAAATTAAATGCGCGCTTGATATATTTCATCGAATTGTGGAGCAAAATACAGAAGATTTAAAAATAGTCGAAATGTATATATATCGATAATTTCGTAGCACGGGAAAACTAAAAAAGAACACAACAAGAATTTACATGAATTGGAGGAAAATTTGGATAACATGGGAATAACAAGTAATAGAAACAAACGTAAAGTAGCTCAGAAAACAATCGAATTTATGGGCCTTGAGATACAAAAGACGGATTTAATGTATTAACAAACCGAATATAGGATATCCCAAATGGCAGACCTCCAAGTACAAAAGGTGAGCAGCAAAATTTGTAGGGCTAACAAGTTTCTGTTCTAGATTCATACCTACTTATTCAGAAATGGCGAAATCACATTGCAAGTTACTACAACAAAATTCACATTTCGAATGAAAGAAATATCACCAAATAGTTAAATTAAAAGATTCGATGTCGAAGCCACAAAACTTGGTTTATTTTAATTCGGACGCTAAACCAATAATTGTTGCTGGTGCTATTCTTTATGCGTTAGGTGCAGTACTGATGCAAAGAACATGGAACAGTTGTAGAATAATCGATTACGCTAGCAAAATATTAGCCGATACAGAAAGGAAATAAAATCACACCGAAAAAGAAGCACTATGCCGATCCATTAATCAGATTGTGCAGTAAGTAAGTGCAAGAAAGAAGTTTTGATAGAGGAGATGAACACATCAGATAGGTAATCGAACAAGCAGTGCCGAAATCGATGGAGTTTGATGACATCCGGCAAAAATAAGAAGACCACAATTTACAAAATTTATGTACGGCTATCCGACAAGATAAATTAAGAAGATACGAATTAATCAAATCAGTGTTCAGTATAATAGACAGTATTATTCTTAGGGGTACAAGAATCCTAATACCGATATGTCTAAGAAATCATGTGCTACTACTTACTCAAGAAGAATACTAAATGTACTTTGGAATACAATAGCTATGATTTTTTAGGACCACAACAATGGAAATTATCTGTTTGTAGTAATTGATCAGTGATTACTACATCAGGTTCTACGAAGTAAAATTGATGAAAGCTATAACTTCAGAAAAAAACTATTAAAATTGACAAGATATATTCAAAAGATACAGCCTGCTGGAAGTAATAATAGAAGATTATGGGCAGCAAAAAAAAAAATCAATAAACAAGTACAGGATAGGGATACAGAAATGAAAGGAAAATATAAGAAATAAGCAGACGAAGAAAGAGCAAAGAATGCGGTATTGAAGTGGGGGACCATATTTTAGTTAGAAGACATGTTATTACGGACAAGTTATAAACAGCATTTCATCATAAAGTTCCTCATAAAAAATATCTTCATGAACGAGAAGAAAGTGATGATACTCCAGGAAAAACGGAGAACGAAGAGAATCCGAAAATATATGAAATTCCAAGTCAATAAGGAATTTGAAGATAATCTAGATTCTAGAATAACACACCCACCAAATTGGATGCATAATAGGCTCATCAACCATAATCAAATTATGGTAAATATGTGTTGTAAATAATATTTATATATTTAGCAAATATGATTAACAATAAAAAAATTATTAAAAATTTATTCAGTTCCGAGATATTAAGGTTTATAAATATCATCTCGTCATCAGTACTAGTTTTAAAATGAAGCTTCTGATTGGCTAAATAATGAAAGCCCGCTGCTGGCCATTAACTCAGGCAGGCAACATAATGGATACAAATTTATATGCATTTCTAAAATAATGGTCACATTCATAAGACGTAACAGTTGTGAAACTGTTACTGATATTTCTTATAAATACATCGTTACTTTTCCGCTACGCTCAGATCGGTCGGCCATGTTTTGGAGCAGTTTTCAAATACGCTACTTTTTGGGAACATGTTACGGTTAATGGCGGATTGTGTACTTTGATGCGTGATAAGTGACAAGTGGTTAGTTTTTCTAAGAATAAAATAATTTGTAGTAGGTTATTTGAAAATAGGTGGTTAATAAATGTGTAAATTAAGTTTTTGGTTCAGTTACAGTTGTACATATATATATTTTTGCCTTTTAATATGGATTTACGTGCAATTGTATTGCTAGAGGTTGATCAGTGATTTCCAAATAACGAAGTAATATGTTTCACTCTCCATATTCAATAACTTATTACACTGCGAAAGTTAACCTAATTTGAAAACTGACAGACTGATAGTACTCTTGACAGTTAAAAAAGCGTATGCATTTATAAGGACCCAACAGTTGACAACAGAGCGTAACGGTAACAGTTACATCTTATGAATGCGACGTCAAGTTTCATATAAAGTAATAACAATAATATAAAGTGTTTACATATCTTAATATTTTTATATTTTTCGTCTATGCAGACACATACATTGGATTTTGAGATAAATAACTCAATAGCATAGATAAATCTACAGCAGGTAAATTGTCTGAATCGGCTTTAATAAAACCTGGATCCATTTTATTTAAAAACAAATTACAAAAACTCGAAACTTTAGTACACAACACGAAGTTTTAAAGTTTGTCGTAGTTCAAACACATGACTCAAGCCCACTAGTTCTACAGAAATGTCAAAGTGAAAAAAGTTGTCAAAATGTACAACAATATTTATCTACTTTCTATAAAAATATATTTGTTAATCTTTTTAGAGAAAATTATTGAACAAAGGTAACATTTAATACATGTTTAATTTTTTATCAAATATAAAATGAAGGAAATGCAAATCACATGAAAACCTACTGGTTGAGTACCACTATTTAGTACTGATGACGTCACATTGCAGCGCTGTACATTAAATAATTATTTTCTCCCTTAATACGAAGAATTTTCAAACCGGATTTGCACTTATCAACATATTTCTTTATGCAGATTTATAAAAATAAAATAAAATAAAAATGGTTGATGAGCCAATTACGAAAATTTAAATGTTTGTTGTCTGTTGTCTATTTTGAAATACGGGAGGGGTGTAAGATAGGTCAGTTGGTAACATTGGGATTGGGAAGTCAAGTTGGCAACGCTGTAAATGAAAGCACGTTGAGAAGTTAAATCTTGTTTTATTGAAAATAAAAGATGTAATGAATAATAGAATACGTTACAGGAAGAATAAACATGAGTTTTTGCTTGTGATGCATTTAATGCGTGAATTATTTCAAGGCGGATTAAAGAATGAAGAATAAATAACAGACTATCTTTGACGAAATATGGATACTCAATTGGAAATTAAAAGCAAATGGCCATGAGTTTGAAGATAAGAAAGTGACATTGATATTTTCAATGGGCTTGCCAACTAACTATGAAACCCTGATACTAAACCTTAAGCAAGACAAAGCAAATTTAAGTTCTATTACTTATTGAGGAGAAACCAATCAAACATAGGAACAAAAATGAAAATATACATTCAGTAGAAGGTAAATTATTAGTGAAATCCGAGTAGACTGAAAGAAAAAAAAATAAGTTTTTTCAGAAAATGAGTGAATGTTATGTCTGTGGGAATAAAGGGCTTTTTGCGCGAAAATGTCCGAGAAAAAGCAAACAGAAAATGTAGAATTGAAAACTAAAGAGGCTAAATTAGTAAAACTAAGTGATGATAAAGAACTTAGTGCACGCCATAATAAAATTTCTGATGAGACTGTTCGGACGTCGGACAGCGGAGTAACTAAGCACATGACACCGTTATAAGAAAATAATAAATGTTCGAAAATTTGGTACAAACTTACATATTGCGAATAGAAATTAAGTCGACGTGATTGGTATCGGTGATGTCTATCTGAATCTGTCTAAAGCATGTGGCGACGAATCCGTAGTTCTTAAAGAAGTCTGGTTAATTCCTGATTTAGTCGAAAACTTGTCTTTACGTGAATATGAATTACGATATAAAAGAATAGGTACTATGTTATTCAAAGAGAGCAACACGAAAGAGTTAATTTTGAAAGCGCATGTAGTCAATGATAATTACTTAATGTGAAAGGTTATCGTTTATGGAATCCTGATAAGCGAAAAAAATTTCATTTGCAGATATGTAATTTTTGATGAAACTGTTTCCTTTACTGAAAAACAAAAGCGATGCCAACACATGAATCTGTCGATATGTTGAAAATACCGACACTGACTTTGTTGTCGAAAAAAATACTAATGATGTGAACTAGTGCTGACCATTTTCGAAAAAAATATTTGAAATTTCATTTGAAAAAAAATCACGTTAAAGTTCGAATTTCAAAAATTCGAAAATATGAATTTCGATAGGTATTAATTTCTGTTCGAAATGAAGTAGGCAATAAAAAATAAATATGTGAATTAGAAAATAAATTTATTATTTTTTTCTAATTATAAAATTATCGAATAAAATATAAGAGTAACTACAATATACGTACTTAACTCATTTTGTTGTACTAGTATTTATTTTAATAATTCATTTGTTATGTTGTCCAAGAAGATAAATTCTTATCGCGGTTACTATATTTATATAGAAAAATTTTTAAATTTGAAAAGTTGCAAAATGATTTTTTCGCATTTAACAAAATCCGAAATTCTAATTTCATCAACAGCTCTAATGTGAACCCAGATAGAGACGAAATCAACGAGAGGGGTTTAGAAAATAATCCAATTCATGGCAATGAGCGCGTATCAGCATCAAAAGACAAAGAAGATTTAATAAATTCTTTAAACTCTTTTTTCAATCAAAGCATGAAACAGAAAAATGATTCAACACATGTTGCTGCTGAAAATTCTCAATTTTAGAGCAAAGCGATATTAGAAGAAATGAAAAATCACAAAGCTCAAATTAGTCGTGAAATTTAGTCGATAGACCATGTGAGAAAAATTAGTTCTATACAAAGCGAGGTTATTGGTCCTAGGTTGTACTCAGAAATTTGGAGAAGATTATTTCGAGATATTTGCACCAGTCATTCGTCAGAAATTAGTCGAAATACTAGTTGTCTTTGGTATGCAACCAAATTGACGTCGTAGCGGCATATCTCATTGAACTAAAACGGTTTATATGGAACAACCTCAAGATTATTCGAAGGTAATCCAAAATTCAAAGTCTTTCTACTAAAAAAGAGTGTTTCTGGATTCAAACAGTCTGAACGAAATCTCATCTCTGTTGTATTGTAGAAATCAACAGCGGAACCAAGTGTTTATTATGATTTGAAGAGAGGCATAATTGTTGATGATTAAAAGCAAGTCAAAGAATTATTCAGTCGTAAGTTCGAAATTAAAAGTAACAAACTGACTTTCTTTCTTCGTGTGCATTGTAAATAGACTACTGACGAAAAATTAACGATCGACCAAGAGGCATATATTGAAAGAATGCTCGAAGTATTTGCAATGGAGGATGGCAAAGGAGCAAGCACTCGCGTTGAGTTAGATATGCTGAACGAATCCGAAGAACGAAGAATCCAAACACCTTTTCGTCAAGCAGCAGAGCAGATCTTATATCTGGCAAAAGCTATGGAAGCAGATTCTTAGTAGCGTATTTATTATTTGTATTATCATTGAACATATGAAATTAAAAACAAGGAATGAAACCCAGACGTAGCTTGGGGGACCAATAGGAAGAACCGAAGATCTTTCAGCGGATATGTGAGTTTTATGAGCGGATGTATAGTTTCATGAAGTCTTTTTCCAATAAGATAAGATACCTCTTATTTAGCTGATTGAGTCTCCATGTGATTACGGCTGGGCATTCACACAGTATGTGTTCCGATAATTCTTCGTCCTCTTCACAGGGTCGACAAATGTCATTTTCAGTTTTACCAATTTTGTGCAAATAATATTTTAAACGACAAGGGCCACTGAGAACTCCTGTCATTATTTTAAGGTCCTTTTTTCTGAAAGCTAGGTAATTCCTTGGCATTTGTCGTAGCTGGAGCACAAAACTATTATAAGAGGAGTTGTAACGAAGCAGCGGAAAGTGGCACATTTTCTTAAAAAAATAAGTATAAAATATTTGTGAAGGAGACGAGTGTAGTTTTGATAGCTTTTGATAGCGTTTAACTAAGTTCATGTTCCTGACACCAATCATGCACTAAGTTTTGTGTAATGTGTGAGACTGTAGTGCCAATACGTCCTCTGACTAAAACGTCGTCTCAGTATCCGTTTGCAAAATAACCAGCTTTATTGAGCCTATTCAGTAGGTCATCAATTACAATGCAGCGGAGTAGAAGTAATGAAACCCCACTTTGTAGGCATCCTCACTGATTTTTAGGATTACTGATTTTCCTCCAATCGAGGCTATAACAGTTCTACTTCGCAGCATGGCTTTATCCACTCCACGACAGCTGGGTTGAAACCTTTTGACCTAGTAGCTCTTTCAATGAACATAGCAGGTTTTGTTAAAAGCACGCTCAATATCTATAAATATTCCCAGAGCTATTTCCTTCGCCATGTAGATGAAAATAAAGGGTGCGGAGAAAATTAACTGATGACCGTGACCCTCAAACTAGCGATTATATCGAACTCGTGTTTGTTTATAAGACAACGACTGTCCTCAAACTCTCGAGATGAATTTTATTCTCGCGCACAATGTCTAAGTTTTTCTACTTCCATTTTTATTTTTTTTTACTGCATTATTCAAATCAACGTATGATATAGTACGCGCAGAGATATTGTAGCTAGGGGCGTGGATGGTACTAATCGGCGGACAGTACAGAGCCACATGGGGTCTTCGTACCTAGCGTACTGGTCCGTATTTAACAGAAATTTCTATTGGTTTTTCTGCAAATTATCATTAAGTGTAATTAAATTTGAACTTTTATGTTATTTTCTTTTATTTACTAAATATTTTTAACTTAGGTATAAGTACGCATTATATTCATTTCTTAAATATGATTGGTTGTGGCAAATGATTAACGGTAATTAGGAAAATGATTTCAAGTATAAATATAATATGTTTTTAGAATTATATTAGTATTCCCGGATCATTCAATTTGGCAGTACATAGTCGAATAAACAAAATGTGGAGACCATGGTCTGATTGTGGAGAACACAGTAGTAGTAGTGATGAAGAAGGTGAATCTACTCCTACTATCTTATAATTTGTTGCAATGCTTGTAATGTAGAATATTTTAAGATTTGTATGACATAATTTCTCGCTAATACTAAATAATCTAATTTATATTTTTGTTATCATGTTTAAATAAGGCATACATTAAAATATTTCTGCTCTTACATTGCTTTGAATATTTTATCATCATTAACTTGCATATAAACAAGAATTTGCGAAAAATTTGAAATTTCTGTAAAAACAGATGATATAAAACTGAATACTTCTCTGTTTTTGTACCTGTATTTTGTTTGTTTAGCCCTTTGCAGACTGTTTACTTACTTCTTCGGTTTTGGCTCACAGCATGACGCACAGCATGAGGTAGCTACAATATCTATGCGCGTACTATACATGCAGTTTGAGTCGCGATAACTGCAGCTTCTAATGTTTGAGGATTTTGTCTTATTATCTCCTCTGCAATCTTCTCATCTATACCGCACATTAATTGTTTTAGAAAAAGTTTTTCTCGGGTTGTAAAATTATGATTCGCAAAAACGCAGGCGCCAAGCGTTTTGAGGCTAGCAGCAAAAAGTTGTTTTAAAGCCGTACAAGTCTGAT
This sequence comes from Stenolophus ochropezus, assembly GCA_035578165.1. Classification (NCBI taxonomy): domain Eukaryota; kingdom Metazoa; phylum Arthropoda; class Insecta; order Coleoptera; family Carabidae; genus Stenolophus; species Stenolophus ochropezus. Next base: position 15,768,918 of record JAQOWZ010000015.1, on the reverse strand, counting down.
TCCACAATGCTTTTTGAGCTACCGATAAACTCTGGTACACCTCATTCATCTCTTTTGCCGATCCTTCCAAAAACAGACGAAAAACTACAATACTTTCAGCTTCATCATAACTTTTTAATTGCCTCAAATGTTTCTAACGATTAGTTGAAATTTCCAGCGACGAATCGCGGAAACTAGTAGTCAGACATCGCGAATTCAACTTTAATTTTATATGACATCTAACAAGTGTATTTTCACAATTTCGCTTTGTTTGAAGAGATCCCACCGTTGCCACTAATGTACCGTGGTTTTTTTATATCAATACTTTTTATATTAATATCCAATTATATATTTACTTGAGAACTGCAATACAAATACAATATAAATATGTAATCAGGAACATACGTCACATGTCATTCTACTTAACAACCGAGAATCATATCTGTCACTGCACACCTTGGTGCAGAAGTACTTCGTGGACGTTCACTCACTTTTTATTCTTCTTGTATAATTAAGTATTTTTTAAAATAAAAAGTACGTGTTTAATTAATATCTAAAAAAATCAAAAAGTTTGATGTGGACTCCTTGTACACCTATTAACTTATACACATTATTTGGTGCCATTCATTTAAACGTATTTCATATGAAAGTGAGATACGATCCCTTAATCAGTTCCACATACAAAATTTCAACATTCTACGGCTAATCGTTTACGAGTTTACGAAAAATTCAAAAAACCCTTGTGAGTAAATTGCTCTTTTGGCACTGCTGTTTACAATAAAAAGGAGGTGCAGAACTAGATGTACTAGCAGTCCCATAAACATAATTTCAACATTCTGGGGCTAATCGTTTTTGAGTTATGTGAAAAATTTCACTATGTTGATGGCAATAAAAAAGGGATTATATGTTTATATGTCAAAGATAGATTATATACCACCCAAGCAACACATTCCACCAAATCCGACATAGTTTAGACCTACATATTTCTGGTCATAAGACCTACAAGACCACGTCTATGCGTGGAGCTGTTTGACATTTATTTTTGATGTCAATTCGACCAATTTTTAGACGTCTGAAAACATAAACGTTGTCTGTAATGTAAACCTGATGGAAATTTAACGCACATTATTTATGATATATGACGTATATATGGACGTCAATATTTAAAATATATAAGACGTCATTTTTTCATTAATTAAATTACATTTTAACTAGGTCTAGAAAACGTAAAATACCATTGTCTTTTTAAATGATTTTTATTATAAAGTTTCTATATGAAATAAATATTACATTTTTATTCTTATAAAATATATGAAAAAATATTTATAAACAAAAACTGGTTGTTTTTGAAACTTTCAACACATAGTTTACAAAAAAATATTGCTGCTATTAAGCCAAATTAAAAAATTAACTATGATAATAAATCATCCAAAATTATGTTATCATAGTATTTTTCATACATTTTTTTAATTTATCCCGTTAAGGTGCATATTTCAGCGTTCAGCCATTTCATCACATATTCCTTATAATCTTGGAAATTACATTTTATTGTTTGTTTTACAGTTATTGAAATAAAAGCAAATTATAGAATTATATTAAAAAATATATTAACGTACAGTATAGAAAAATTTGGCGTATTAGATAAGTGGAGTTTGTTCAAATACGAAAATTATCTGGGATAAATAAAAAGAATGTTGCGAACAGGATTTTTGCCATTACAACAAATTGCAAATAAAATGCAAGAAAAGTTTTTACTTGACAATCACAGTGTATTTGTAACTATTTCAACCGCACGAAAAATTATTAAAGTTAATGGATTGTTATTAACTAAATATTTTCTAAATAACTTTATCCATATTTCGAATGGAGCAGTATGTAAAATTGTAAATATTGGCAATGATTCTATTTATGTCCATCAATATAAAATTACAGATCCTTTTTATAAAAAAACCAATATCTTATTAATTAAATTAATACACTATTCGTTTATTGAAAATGTAGATAAGACTTTAATAAAAATTAATGTAGATACAATAATTGGCAAATGTATGATTTTTATATTAATAATAATAAAATAAAAGTGTACGGATTATATATATATATATATATATATATATATATATATATATATATATATATATATACAGGTGTCCCAGCTCGACCGACACATGGGAGTTTTACATGGGAAATCAGTTAATTATGAATAGTATCTCCCCAGTGCAAGATATTAACTTCAAATTTTGTATACTTATTGGAGAATATTATTTCTATGGATCACACTTATTTAAAATATGCAATTTCGTCTGCAGGGCGAGATTTATTTAATTTAAAATCTAATATTTTCGTTCAAAATCAGACAGCCATGGAAATAAAAGAAAATATTTATCTGACAGTTTAGTGAAGTATCACTGATTTTAATTCTTATTCCCTGTATTTTAATATTATTTAAGTTGAATTTAGTTTCTTTTTGTTAAATAATATACCAATATTACAAAAATATAAATATCTACAATGGCATGTCATTAATTGTCAGAACTGTCACATACATATTTTCTTTTATTTCCATGGCTGACTGATTTTGAACGAAAATATTAGATTTTAAATTTAATAAATCTCGCCCTGCAGACGAAATTGCATATTTCAAATAAGTGTGATCCATGAAATTAATATTCTCCGAGAAGTATACAAAGTTTCAAGTTAATATCTTGCACTGGGGAGATACTATTCATAATTAACTGATTTCCCATGTAAAACTCCCATGTGTCGGTCGAGCTGGGACACCCGGTATATATATATATATATATATATATATATATATATATATATATATATATATATATATATATTTTTTTTCTTACTTGCCCTAAAATAATACATTATACAAGGGAGCAACACGCGTTCTTGTCTTTTCTGAACGGCTCTTTTCGACTTGTTTTTGGTGTACTTATTATAGGTTGTGGTTTAACAATTCAAATTTATTAGTTTTTATTTATAATTTCTTTCTTATCTTTGCAAATAAAACTATAATAATTATACCAAATTAATAGTTATTTATGATATAAGTGTTAAAAGTGACATTTTAGGAGTGAGTGGGGAAGTTTGAAACGAGGCGACGTCGAGTGTAACAAACCCCAAGAACGAAATAAAATCACTTTTAACACAAGTACCATACACTTATTTTTCCTGCGACCCTACTTATGTATTAGTAAATAAAAACTAAGCATTATAGAATGACATTTATGACAGGTAACTAGATTTAGTTCCTTTTTAACACAAGTGTTAAAAGTAAATTTGTTTTTTACTTTTAATTCGTTGTCAAGGACAACGATTAAAAGTATTCACTGTGTTTATAAACTGTTATTTTTAACTTGCTAAGCAACCGTTAAAAAAACTATTTTTAACAGTGGTCGTAGGAAAAATTCTTTCTTACAGCTTATTACTTAATATTTCTGTTATTTTGTACATTAACTTAAAATGACAATATATCAGTCACAGCGTTATTAATCACCGTTATTTAATGACTTAACCATTACTACATTTATCTACGTTGTTTTTTGGTCGACAGTTCTAGGATGTCACATTCACAGTATATTTGCGTTTAAATATGACGTCAAAAAGCGACTTGGATATTACTAAAAAGAGACGTCATAACTTCGTGGTTTTAACGTCATATTTAGGCTGGTCAAAATGACGTCTACAATTACGATACTAATAACGTCAATTTTTGGTCAACTGTCAGTCTGTGTTACGTGGGCAGTGACAAGTGACAAATTAATGTCAAAATTCATATTTTTTTGTATCATGGGAGATGATCATTTGATGTTTGTTTATAACAAACAATATTTTTTTAAAATTTGTCATGAGTATTTAAAATGGCTCGTTTTGGGAATAATTCTTAGGAATTAATAGATAAAATGGTAGAAAATAATAAACAATTAAATACAGTGAAAAGTGAACAATACGTGTGTATGAATACGATGAATGAAGAACTTGCTCAAATCCTTAAAGATTGGGCGTACAATATGAAAAAAAACGATGGTAAAGATTATAAAGAAAGTGTGGTGAAAACAATTTGGAACGTAACTGCTAAATTGTTGTAATAGAAATATTTTAAAGACTTTAATCGAAGTATTGATGCATTTAAAGACATTATATTTAAAAATGCGGTACTTGCAAAAAATGCGAAACGAAAAGAACTTCAAGCTATTCCAGAAAAGCGTAAAAACAGTGCTGTAGCTTTAAATTCTAAAGATATTCATAAAATACCCAATACATATTAGACGAAGATACACCTTCTGGACTGCAACGTAAATTTTACCATGTTGCAGCAGTTGAAGTGGTGGAGAAGCAGTATCGTGTGTTTTAGATTATTTTAAAGAAGAAATTGATAATTATATTATGAAAACAGGACGAATTGAGTATAACACTGTTTTTTCAAAAACCGCACAAGGGGGAAATAACAAACTGTTGACAATAAATGGTTGACTTCGAATACAACAAATCCTTATTATTGTCCTGTTAGACTTTGGAACAAAATTATATCAGAACGGAGCAAAAATATAAAAACAAAGCACTTAATTTTAAATATAAAAACAGCTTTCCTCAACTCCAAACGTGAACGGAAAGTACATCTAGACTTCCGTACTCATATCCCGCTCGAATACAACGTACCATTCACCTTGGAAGAGCTTAATTTTGCAATCTCTAGTACTACATTATCATCTCCAGGACAGGATAATATCACCAATGAGATGCTAAAACAGCTAACTCCTGTTTTTAAATTAGCTTTGCTTTCTACATATAAGTTGTGGCTCGAGGGAAACTATCCTGCTGAATGGAAGGAGGCTATTGTAGTCCCAATTCCGAAGGTAGGAAAAGACCCTCTTTCAGCTTCTAGCTACAGGCCTATCAGCCTTACTTCGTGTTTAGGGAAACTTCTAAAACGTATGGTCAATAATCGGTTAGTCTGGTGTCTCGAGAGCAGGAGTCTCTTAAGCGAGCACCAAGCAGGCTTCCGAAAATTCCGATCAACGTCGAACAGTTAGGTGTACCTAGAACACGAAGTACACAAAAGTTTCGAACGCCGTGAGCATTTGGTCGCCGTTTTTTTCGATTTAGAAAAGGCATACGACATGACGTGGTGGTATCATATCCCACAAAAAATGCACGAGTGGGGATTTCGAGATAATCAACCCCAATTCATAAAGGCTTTCCTATCGGACCGTACATTTAGAGTTAGAACCGGTACTACCTTATACTCCAGTAAGACCCTGGAGAGTGGTGTGCCATAAGGTTCTACGCTGAGTGTTACGTTATTCCTGATAGCCGTGAATGACCTTTTATCCGGCCTCAGAAATACTGTAGGAATTTGCATGTACATTGATGATCTCACAATTTTCTTTAGTTCAAAAGAAATGAGAGACATCAATCGTATATTGCAGACAGCATTCAATGAGATTGTCCTAAAAGTTGTAGGTATCGGTTTCAAGTTTTCCCCCGAAAAAACCCAATGTATGCACTTTTTCAGGTTGAACCGTCCACCGCCCATGTTGTATTTAAACGGCAATTTGATTAGGTGTAGGGACAAGGTTAGGTTCCTTGAACTTTTGTACCATTACAAACTTACCTGGAAAGCTTACCTAATTGGATGAAAAACCAAGTGCTTATTGAATTGTCTTAAAGTCCTTGCTGGTATGAAGTGGGGCGCTGAATCTCGAACTCTTCTTCGAATATATCAGGCCCTAGTTCTATCGAAACACGACTATGATTGCATTATCTACTCATCTGCTACATGCTCTACGCTGAGGTTGCTAGATCCAGTACATTACTGCGGCATCCGGTACAGTATTGGTGCATTTCCCACCACACCGATAGCAAATCTCTGCTGCGAAACTGGACTCGCACCTCTGAGTGTCAGACGTAGAAAGCTCACACTTGCATACGTTTGCAAAATGTGGGTACAATGCAACCGTAAGAATTTCGATATCCTCTTCAAGGAGGATTTTATGTCGCAGGCTTTATCAAAACTCCTATGTATACGAACTAGAGAACTTGTGAGTGAAATTGAATACGACCTTCCGCGTGTCATGCCAATGGGTTTCCTCGAAACCGCACCATGGCTAATTCCAAGAGCGCAATCTACTCGAATATGGCAAACATTCCATGCCATCAGTATTCTTTACTCAGAAGAACCGAATGATTCGGTTGTCGTCCGTGAGACAATTTAGATGTGTATGTGCTTTTTTGAATTTTGTACGATGTATGTAATACTGAATGAATCTACGAATGTATGCTGTTTACATGATTATAATCTATAGATTCTACTTACCCTGTTGAAGGTATAAGTGTATACCGAAACGTCGGTTTTGTAGGAATAAATGCTGTATGACTGAAATTTCGATTAATTGTTTTTTAAATTTCCTTAAAGCTTACAATTTTTATGACCAAATATAAACAAGGACTTTGAGACAATTCTGTTATGTTGTTTTGTCCAGTTATTTATTTATACATGTTAATTTATTTTGTGAATGTCTACATTTTAATTATTTGACAATAAACGGAGATATAATAAAATATACAATCTATAATGTATCACCATTCTTACCACCATAGTTCTGCGAGACACCTGATGAGCTCGTTCATTCCTTATATCTTGGTTATTACCCCCACTAGAGGGCACGAGCGCGCTGCTGTCGTTTGGGCTCAAACACCTCAGTGGCCCAGGTCCAGAAGACTGGGAATTTTAGATACACGTCATGGACACGGACAGTGATAAATTTAACAAGGGAAAATATATATTGGAAATAGCATGGTGCTTTAAAATAGTTATATAATAGGAAACATATATATTACCTACAGAATGCGTTTTTTTACTGCTATCCTTCTCCATGACGTTTACTTAAAGTTCCCGCTTTTTTCTCGACTACGACCAGTGTGAAGCTGGTGTGAAGTCGTGTTTAGGCTCAAGCGACTGCAATACACTTGTTCCTTAGTAGAATTACATTTTTTAGATATTAATTAGTTTGTTTATGATATTATTAATTTAAAAAACCATAGTATTGCCAATACATATTTTCTCTTATTAAATTTATCGCTATCCCTTTTCATGACGTGTATTTAAAGTTCCCGCTCTTTTCTGGACCACGGCTATTTGGGTGCGTTCAATGAAGTTAACACGCTAGCGCTAGTAGCTAGCAAAATATAGAGATACTCAAGTAAGAGTTTGGCCGATGTGCCGCCATTTTTCTCTGGCGGGAAAATTTGAATATGAATTACTGACAAATTTATTATTTTCAGTAATCATACGTATAAAAGCGAAATATATTTTTAATAATATTTAATGGGAAAATTATTTAATAGTTTCTGTAATATATAAATCACATAATATAGGCCATAATAATATTGACATATGTAACACTAAAACAAAAATGCATTGAAATTTTAACCAAATGTCAAATGTCAAAAATGAAATTAATAATACAGCTGCTAAATTACAAGAATACTTTATAAAATGGTATAAATACTATTAATTTTATAATATACTTACTATTTTGCAAGTTAATTTAGCCGTCAATAATGATAGGAACCAAATTGCACAAAATCGTGTTCGCGCGTTTTTTTAAACTGACAGTTGTAGAGATTAATGGCGCAGCCAATCAGAAACTGACGCACATTTTCAACGACATCGGCCAAACTCTTACTGGAGTATCTCTAGCAAAATAAAAGTTAGCATTAGGTGCGTTCAATGAGCTTAGCAAACTAGCGAAATCGGGCAGCAAACCGGATATGACGTCATACTTTGTAGTTTGCTAGCGGTCCAAACTAGCGAGATTTATTTCACTAGGTTGAGTGTGCTGCGACTGAGATCGTTGAACAAATAAGATATGAATTTAAATTATATCATGTATGTATTAGTATTATTAATACTGTTGGAAAATTAATGTTGTGGGCATTGCGATGAAGACTTACGAAATTTAGAGCATTTACAAAATAAAGCCATTCATCATCAACTAAAATAGTTATTTGTTTTCCTCATCAAACGAGTTTGGAAGAAAATTATAATTCTTCAATATGTCTAAACTTATGGTCAAACCGTTCCACAAATAATATTAAAAATTCAGTAACCAATCGTTAACCGAAATTATAAACATACACAAATTTTTGGTTACAATTTTATATTTACAGTGCATACTATAAATATGTACTATTTGACCACCAAGAAAAATAACGAGAAGTAATTTAATAAGGATGGTAACTTGTCTGTATAATAGAAAGAACATAAATATTTTTAAAAATAATAATATGTATTTCTTTCAAATATATCTTTGGCTAAACATTTCATATATAAATAATTTACAATTCTTGCCTATAGAAATATACATTTTTGTCTAAGTTAGTAAAACATTTCTTATAATTACATTATATTAAATATTTAAATGACCATAAATTTAAATAAATTATTAAGCGAAATAAAAGAAAATAACCTCAGCTGTTATCAAAAGGGTTATTTTCTTCCAATTACTTAAATAACTTATAACTATAAAATAAATAAATTTGTTCTTTGCTAATTGCAAAATTTACATTTAAATTTTATAAGAGATACTTCTCATTTTAAATATCATCTTCATTGTCAAATGGATATATTTTATGTCTAAAAAGCACAAAACCTTATAAAAACTAAATACAGGTTATGTAAAACAAAATACAAAAAGAGAGCTAATAAAATCTTTGTGTAGAAAGGATGTCACAGGTATAAATTTTTGAGAATATATATGTCTTGATATTAAATAGAACAAAATGAAATGAATCAACGGTGTTTATACGAGTAATACTTATGCTCTGAATTGCTTATTATATTTTTTCCATTGCTAACAGAAATAAACTATTATTTCTAAGTACTCTTTATGTAAAAAATATCAAACACATAATTTTATAAATGATTCAATATCAAAATGCTACCTTAATAGTTAAGTTGTACTTAACATTCCTTATAATCTAAATAATTATGTTTGTAATGTATATTTGCATTATTTGTTTTCGACTCGTTGTACTGCAAATTCTCATGTTATTTTAAATACTTTTTTTTCGATCTTTTTAGATATAAATTTGTATAATAATATTGTTCATTAGTTCATTTCAATAAACCAGTTTTAACCCAAAAAATCCAATTTATTTAAAAACTCTACGATCCATTGTCAATAGATGGCAACAATAAAAATAGTGTAATTGAAAAACAATGCATCACATCAAATATTAATCAAATAATTTTTATTCCTGAAAAAACTAGTGACTTATTAAAAGTTAAATGCTTGAAACAGAAGTGATATACTCCGTAACAAATTTTGAAAAAAAAATTGAATTTGAATTGAAAGATGTACATCTACATTTAACATAAAACAATTTATTTATACTTAATAAAATAGGTACTTCTTCACTTTTCTCAAAACTTTCTTTGTGGAAGTTTTTGGCTACAATAGAAACTACATCGTAAATCTCTAAAACGGAAAAATGTACCAAAAATTTAAATAGGGAAGAAATACATTAAACAAGAAAGCCATCAATGAGTATAGTATGAAGGAAATACCATTAAAAATATCATTATTGAAAAAAAAAATAGAATTAATAACAAAAAAGATAACTAAGAAAAGTGCTATTTCCATTTATATAAAAATCAAGCCCTTTTATTTATGAATCAGTTGTTTGTTTTTCTTACGACACTGTGGTGTAAATTATATTTGTACGGATTAAAACTGATATATTTCCAATTATTCATTATAAATAATTCACGTTCCTCTAAATATTTAAATTTCATTTGTTCAATCGGCCATTATTTATACGTATATGTACTTGTGACCTGTGACAACTTTCCTTGTTACAAATAAATAGCAATACTAAAAAAGCAGCAATTTTACTCATAAATTAAAAAAAATAATTTATGTAGAATTATTTTAAGATGAAAATAATTATGTGTGTATATACAGGTGTTTGGTAAAACGCGGGCCTTTTGCCAAACGCTCTGTATATCTAGTCGATTAAGATTTTGGTTTTTAAAAGATACATCTTTCTATTAATTGCCAAAAATTATATTAATAAAAATTGGAAAACTTCATACATCCTGAAATATACATTTTTGTCTATATTGACTTGTACTTTTTTTCTAAGAATATATATTTCACTGTAGTAAAATTGAAATTGAAATATATATAAATTAAGTATGTTAGGTGTCCTTTTTAAGAAATTTAATGGTATAAAAATTAAAACAATTGATCACCAACTGAGGAAATTATAAAGGAAAATGATTATTATACATCTATCATGACAATTCAGTATGTTATCAAAGAAATGTAGTATAAGGAAGTTTATTTTCATTTTTATAAATATGGAGAATTGGATGTATAGCCTGATCATTTTTGAATATGAAATTATTAGTCCAATCATAAGAATAAATTTGGGTTTTATAGTTGGTCAAACTTAACAATCAATACATAAAAACTACATTATAATATATGTTACATGTAAAAAATACGTTGCCAATAAATCTAATAGAAATTTGTATATGAAATTAATGGCACTATAAAGGTAACGAAATATAGATTACGAAAAATATCTATAAACAATTAAATATACATTTACATATATATTTACAAAATATGGCTTTAAAAACTATAAAATTATATAAAGAAAATTTACAGTTATTGTTGTGATGTAGGTAGAAGATCCTCTCCCGGCTCAGGTGTTACCGGCTTAGTAGATAAAGACAAGGATATTCGGCCAGAATATAAAAAACTGATATTTTCACACTCTTGAATGTTGCAGCAATCTGATTCGCGTAATTTCTGAGGTAGCGGTGGTGGTACGGTTTCTTCTTCACTTGCGATAGAATCAGTTGTACCTTTAACAAATATAAGCAGATAAATATACTACAGGTTCAAACAAATTTGGCCACTAATAGCCATTTTTTTTAAGTTGCAAAAATAATTTATTTTTGACAAAAATTATGTAAACACAAAAATTATCAACTATGGGAATTATAAGCAAAATTATTAATAAAATGTCACATGAAATACGAAGTGTTCATTTTAAGAGATACACTCTTGCTATCTTACGAACTACGTACAAGAGCTATAATGTCGGTTCTTTATCACTATCCAAAAATAATTGAAAATTAAGTAGATAATTACATTTGAAATATATGTTAAATGTTAAAATACAATGCCTTTTTATAAAGGCAAATTTTCTGTTAAGGACGACTGTTTTTAATAATGATTATTTTACATACGTCATTTTCATCGAATTAGAATGCTTCATTTGATGACACTGTGTTAGTGAAAAAAAATTGATAAATCCACAGTAACAATCACCATGGTTACATTTTGTTGATATGTAAATTGTATGTTTGAACTGTTGTCATTGTTGAAATTAATCAAGCGATAATTCGAGCTATGAATTTAATTGGTAAAATTTCTGCGAAAAGACAATTCGGGTTATTATTATTCTAAAATCACTTCAGCTTCGCAGTCGTGATTTAAATAATTTTTAACACTAGTTAGTCTGTTACTACGCAACAACTATTCGTGATTTTTCCAATAAATTCATGGTTCTTGTTAAATTACTTATGAATAGATGTGGTATCTGATAACAATTAATTTGCTTTTTGCTCGTATAAAAGTTGATAATAGGTATAATGTGTATACATGTTGTTCCTTTTAAATGGTACACTATTGCTATCTCAAGAACTATAAGCTACGAAGTCGGTTAAATTAGCAAACAATTTGTATTTCAATTTCAATCAGCGTCGATTTTCTTTTTTTTTAATCAGTAGTTCTCAAAAGTATTTGGTTCGACTTATTTTTTTTTTGCAGAAAATTGTATATTTTTGATGAAATCTCTTCCCTCCTTTTCGACCCCGCACAACCTCGAGAGGTTGTGTTTGCTGATGTGAGATGTCACTTGAAAAATTGGGTTATGTTATGCTATCAACCAATAACATTGTTTTATATTGTATTTAAAATATTTGTTTATATATGTTTAAATTTTATTTATAAACATATAGTTAAAACGATATTTTAAAATTTATAACAATGTTTTAAATTTATCGCATATTTAATAAATATGTAAATGATACGCATTTTTTTTTATTTATCTCTAGTTCGACTTGTGAACGCACTCAGACCAATAAAAAAAAGAAGCGGGACGGAATCAGGAGAGAGGGTAATGACGGCCTTGTAAAGAGTTGGCGGTGTGAACATTAAAAAAAAGGATGCTGTGTATCTTATGTTATGATAATTGAATTTGATTTTTAATTTTTATAACTTATAAATCAGAAGTGGGCTAAAGTATCCAAATATTTATAGAAACGAAAAATAACAAACAATAACTTGAAAATTCGTGTGGTTATAACGTGGTACGAATCTGTGAAAATGCTGCGTGAGAACGAAAATAATGACAACAAAACGGTGGTAGTCTGAGAACGGTGAAGGTTTTTGGGGTTTCCTGTCATTCGAAATGATGAGGAGAATGATGAATAGCTTGTTGCAGACGATGCAGATAATGCAACATCAATTATTAACCCGGTAATCAGTACCAAGAGATGCAGTGCCTGCGACATATTGTGTAATGCCTGATTTGTCAAAAGCAATTAAAGATTTTTCAGGTGAGCGAGGTCTCTGAGCAGCATGTGAATGGCTCTAGATGTTGGTGAAAACTGCTAATATTCATCAGTGGCCTGCAGCTTTCAAATTGGAAACAGGTAGATTGCATTTGACAAAAGCAGCTAAAGAGTGGTATTTATGCAAGCACGATAAAATTAACACATGGGATGATTTTATGTCTGAGCTTAAGCGATCATTTGCTAAAGAAGAAACGCAAGCTGAGAAATGGGAGAAGATGCATAATAGAATGCAGGACAGTGAGAGTAATTATTGAATATGTGAATTCGAAGGTTAGGCTTTCTCACGATTTAAAACTTAGTATGCAAGAGATACAAGAACAAGTATTGAGCGGATTGAAGTCAAGAAGTTTATGTAGTGAATTTGTTGGACGAAACTTCCAAGAACGAAGAGGAATTTGTAGATACTATTGAACGTTGTGAGAGGATCGAGAGAGAAAGACGGATGCGATTCAGTTTAGAACTGAAAAGAGTTTTGCAAACAAATCGTAATTAATACGAGTAGCACTATGTGTAGAAAGTGTTATAATTGCAACAAGATAGGATATTTGTAAAAATATTGTCCAGAACCACGTAAACCGATATTATGCCGTGGTTGTCAACAACAAGGACGTTTTGTTAAAGACTGCCTAATGAAGTCAACCAGTGCACTTGTAGATGTACAGTCATAGGATAATGTGAACAAATATTTGAAACAAGTAACGATAAATGGCATTACACCTACAGGATTAGTTGATACAGTATTTTGATACGTGTGTCAGCAACAGTTATAGCGTGTTCGAAATAATTTGACGATTGACTTAACTTCGTAACACAAAGACTGGCCCTTCTCAGCGGGGACTAAGGTTGTTCAAAGTACCGGCAGGGATTAAAGAAATTTAGACTTACGAATTATTCTGACCGATTATAAAAACCCAAATTACTTCATTGTTCACAAGGGTATTTTTCAACAATTTTTTCTCGGAATAGTATTACTTAAGAAAACTTAAGTACGGTTACAGTTTAGTAAATATATTGTATATAAAATGGGGTAAAGGATATATTAAATTCAGAAGTTCAACAACACTTTAGTAGTAAACGTTAAAAATGTTGCAAAGTGAGAACGACAAATTTGAAGAGATTACCTCAGTTGATGGGATTCAAAACGCAAACATCTATCCGACGATGCGTAGCAGATAGTTCTGAATGTTTTCAACTATTTAAAAACTGATAGTAATGAGACTGCGCTAGTATCGAAAACAGCTGAAATGACACAAGCAAAAGCAAAGAACTGATGCTGGAAATTCGCGAACATTCAATGATTTCGAAAAAGATGTCATCCGGAGGAAAACATATTCACTTTACAATGAAAATATATTTCCATCGCTTCGAATATTGCTTCAAAAAAAAAAAAAATTACTGTGATATTTCTTGTGCAGTTAGTATTCTTCACAATATTCTTCGGAACATGGATTTTAAATACAATAAAATTGATTTCATTACGGTAACATCTGTGTGAAGTAGACTGAACCAGTGTGATTTGCTAATAGAACTTAGAGACTGGTTTACAAACGTACCAATAACGAACTTTACTTCGGAAATAATTAAAATCGAGCAAGGGCAATTATTAACTTATGTAGTAAATGATTGGGATGTAATTGATTTTGTGAAAATAAGTATTGAGGTATCTGAAGAAGAAAAATAAATAAATAAAAGGCATATTGCACTACAGCGAAAGATATGCAAATCATTAAAGAAACTGTCACAGAATGGAAGGAATGTGGAATTGCAAGCGACACTGAATCATCATACGTGAATCCTGTTATAATTGTGTGGTAAAAAACTGGTGAACTTAGAGTTGTCGCAGACTTCAGGAAACTGAACAAACAGATGAAGAAACAAGTTTGGCCAATACCAGAAATTGATGAACAGTTGCAACAACTTTCGAGAGCGAAACTTTTTACTATATCAGATATGGCACACGGATATTTTCAAATGCCTTCGTCAGAAGAAGCTAAAGCAAAAACAGCATTTGTAACTCCAGATGAAACAGGTCAACATAATCGAATGTGTTTTGGTTTGCCAAATGCTCCGTTTGAATTTTCCAGGCTGATTGTATCATATTTGGTGATCTGCGCAATAATTACAGTATTAACATATATGAATGACTTGTTGATACCAGCGGCTGATTGGAATGAGATGATCGATAAGTTATGCATAGTTCTGAATGCCTTACGAGAAGCTCATCTCACTTTAAAGCCCATGAAATGTGAATTTGGCCAGAAAGAAGTAGAGTTCCTAGGTTTTAAGATATGCAATGAAGAAATTAAACCAGGAGAACGAAAGATAAATGCAATTAAGAATTTTTCCAAACCGAAAACCATATACGACATAAGATTTCTGGAATTGATAGGATTCTTTAGAAGATTCATACCGAGGTGTGCCCAACGAGCAAGACCTCTAAGTGATCTAACCACGAAACTAGCTGTATTTAGGTGGTTAGATGATCAACAAGAAGCTTTTGAAGATCTCAAACAAGCTTTAGTGTGTTAACCTGTTATGCGATTGTATGATCCAGCGCAGAAGGTTTAGCTGGCATACAGCTACATTATGATGAAAACGATCGAGTCCATCTTGTGTATAATGTGAGTAAGAAGACGACGTTAACTGAGAAGCGTTATCACAGTAGGAAGCTCGTATTAATGGCTATTGTTTGGTGCATTCAACGTTTACAAACCATTTTAATTGGAATGTTCACAGTAATAACAGATTGCGAAGCGCTGATGTATCTGAATAAAAACCGATTTAACAATTCGCAGATAGTTAGATTTAAATAGCTTCACTCGTGCTCTAAACCTGAGCCATATGTGGGAAAAAGTCACATTAGCAATGTGTAACATAAATTATTATCCTCATTGTATTAGTTTGTATATTTTCCGCCAGAGACCAACTCTTTCGCCGCACATTCCCTACACTGGTCGACTATTTTTCAAATAGTGTTCCCTACACTGGTCGACTATTTTTCAAATAAAGTGTTTTAACGTATACTTTCACAGAGCTCGTGCATTTAGAATAAAAAAAAATGCTGCTACGGCATATGTATTAGCTAACGCAAAAATATTAAGTACAACAAAGGTGCATACCATACCAAAAACATAGGTATGAAATATTTATTATATAAATTATTGTTAATAAATTACATACTATAAATATATACAAACGTAGTTATAGACAACATTTATTACGTATAATAAGATTCTTTACATTGTATGTCATTTATTCTAACATCCCTATTTTTACGACTTCGACTCGTTCAGACAAATATTGGTTTCTGCGCATTTCCTTTCTTTAAGGCACGAGCTCTACCCATATTTGCAAAAATCATTAACTTATATCGATACCAACATTAAATCATACATATTGACATTTATCTAAACTTATTCACACTTTTCCATATTTATTAATCACCACCACATTTCTTGACATTTATCGATAATTACAGATTTATCCTCGGGTTTATCGGTAATTATAAACATTTATCGATATATCGAATATCGATATTGAGATTCGAATATCGCGCAGCCCTATACTGTGCATCCTCCAAATATCATTTCGTTTCCTCAAGAAATCAAATGGACCTTCAGATTTGTTTTGAATTTAAAAAGTCTGAATCAGTTCATAGAAATTTTTCATTTAAAATTTATTTTTTTGAAATAAAAATTATGCGATATTTACAGGAAGGTGGTTTTGGATCCTTTGTATATCCTGGTGATATAATTTGTTTTGATAATACGGTAGTAGACTGTCAAAAGAATGTAGAACCCACTATACAGTTGCTTGAGAAGCTACGTTTCAGGGTGAACAAAAAAAGCCAGACTAACCCAAACTGTAAGCGAGAATTTCTAGGCATAATTTACAATGGAGTATGTGTTGCTCTGAACTCAGCTTATCATTTCCAAACAGCGATAAAGTTATACATAAACATTAACTTCGATTGCGACCGTGCAAATTGAATAAACAATTTGGGTATTTTCGTTAATATTTTTATATTTATTAAACCGTAAAATGTGTACTGACAGTGAAATAACGTCGGTATGTACCTAGTATGTGAGTTTTTATAGTTCGCTTGTTCTTACAGCAGCATAACATTTCTGGCAAAAAAAAAAGTTTCTTGAGTATCAATAAATCGATTCATAATTGTGAAGAAGATTGCGCGTATGTATTTACTTATATTCACATAAAAGCTGAATTCGAGAAACCTTGATATAGGGAAATAACATTAGAAAACAATTTATCATCTGTCTTCATGGAGTGGTGGGTCATCCAATAGTACACCCAACATATTTAGTGGGACAGGGCATTCATTCGACACGTCAAGTTTTTAATTTCCTATTTCATCTACGAGTATGTATATATTTAAACTTTTAAATATCTAATAGACATATACTATATATAAATGATTAAAAATTGGTTTTATTACTGATGATTCTTGGATTTATATACCTAGGAATAGGGTCGACGTACATTTTGTTTTTTTTTAAACTCTAGCGGCTACGATATATTTAAATAATATAGGATTCTATTACAAATCTTCAATAGAACGCCATTTACTTAACGTCATGAATCACAATGATTCAGCTCACTTATGCAGACGAAATGTAAATTACGGTAGTTTACATTTTCTTGTTTACATGTAATTTCAATTATATTCCATGCATAAAAATCTGTAGTCATACACTAATAAAATATGAACATAAACAAAAAAGATTAGAGTACTTTGCGTACTTTTCCTGGGACAGTTATATAAATTTAGCTTAGTATAAGTACATACTCTAACGTTTAACTTTATATTTGACCTCTGTGTATGTGTATTTATTAGATATGTCTTTATGTGAGTTTTTGATTCATGACTTCACGAAAATTCGAAGCAGGAATATAATTTAAGAAAATTATGAATGAAAAGTATATTTCGGGATATTTCGTATTACAATATACATGAAAGAGTCGCACATTCTATCCATATAAAAAAATGTTACCATCCATAAAAAATGGTAAAATTTTTTTGGGATGATCCCATTGAAGTATGAAGATTCAACGTGTGAACGAACCAATCAGTTAAAATAAGATTCCTGAGATTCATGCAACATTCTTTTTAATAAAAAGTGTTCTTACCTATAGAGTCCCTATTACTATTATTTTCAGAACTGCTATCCGAATTATGTATTACAGTACTTGAAGGTCGAGAATTCTGAAAATTACCACTAGAAGGTCTACTTAATCTCTTTTCTTTTTCAACTTCTGACCGTAACGGGCGTTTAGGAGTTAACTGTAATAAATAAATAATATAAGACAATATCTACATAATTTATTATTTTATAAAATATCTTACTTCTTGTCGAAGTTCGAAAACTGGCTTAGATCCCACTGGTGTCGTAAGATCTGTATCTAATGTATACCACTGCGTACCGCTAGTAACCACAACTTGATTTGATAATGATTCTCTGTCAGATTTACTGCAACGTTGTTTTTCTTTTAAATTTTTCATTGCTTTTGTTTTGTTATTAGGAGAATGACTACTTAATTTACTATTAGGTGATACAAGACCGCCATACTTCAATGAATTTACCGATGATTGCCTACTGAAAAAAAAAATAAGATTTTAGTATCTAAAAAAAAAACTCTCATTCACTACAGTTAAAATAATATATATACATTGAAGTAACTTGGCGTCATAAAGACTAACTGAAAGCAAGTGAAATTGCTTAAACTGTAAGGAAATTTAAACAATATTTTTTTTTTCGTCTACTTTAATATGACACTATTATTATAATTATAAGTTATTCAGTAGAAAAAGAACATTATTTGAGTAATATTTTTTTATCACTATGACAACCTTAGTAAAATGCTCGTTTTAGTCTAAGGACCAAAAATCGATGATGTATCCATTGTACATGCCTATTATCTTATCAAAGATATTTTAGTAGTTTAACCTCAAATTTTACACTTCACATTTGGTAAAGGCCGTTTTAGACGAGCCTATAAATAGGATGGTTGCAAGAAATTTGAATTCGGAAATCTATATTATATATTTAAACATTATTTGTGAAAACAAAATGGTAATAATCCCTATAAATTAAGAGTTATTAATGATTGAAAAATGTGTAAATTTTCAAATAAATCACATGACTTAAAGTGTCCCCCACTATTTGCTGATGTCATTGGTCATGGTGTCGCTGTGCACCAACAAGTAAACAGCTTCACTGGTTGGCGAACACGCGCAGTTTAGAACCATGACCAATGACGTCATAGGAGTGGGGGGTAGATATAAACAAGAAATTTTGGCGCGATTATTTTTTCTCTAATATTTCAAAAACTATAACGAAAAAACATTTTTTTCTTTATTTCCTATGTTTAAATTACAAACTCTTTCTAATAAAATAATTTTTAAAAAATGTGCAACCACCCTATTGTACAAGATCTTGCAACATTTTTGGTACAATTTAAATTGTATCAAACAACACATTGGTTAAAATATTATATATGATCATAAATGTGTTGAAAAAACAGAACACGTTCTATTTTTCATACAATCTCAGACAATTTGACTGTGAGCATGCGCATATATAAATTTTGTGATCTCACGCATTTTTAACGTTTATTCGTTTTTACTGTAATGCAAAATTTAAATGTAAATGAATTTATGGTTAAGAATTGGAGCCAATATATTGTGCAACAAATTGCATTAGTATCACATAAAACTTCGTCAAAATCTAACAATGTTTGGTACAAGATATTGAACCATTTATTGTACCATATACAGGCTAGTCTAAAACAGGCTTAAGATATTTTGTCAATTTATGGGTAAAAAAATGTTTCAATCGGACTAAAAATGCAAGTTTTTGGGTTGAGTATTAAGGTGGGTTTATGCTCAAAAATTCAAGAATAATGATAAGTGCAATTTTAAGCGTAACGATAGAGGTGTTTATACTGCCAGTTTTAAGGAATAATAATAAAGAATAAAAGAAGTGATATTATATTTTTAGGTTAGTCAAAAGTAATTATATTTATTATTCTGGTATGAGACATTTTCATTTTTTATATGATGAGTTTATATTGTTATTCCGCAATTTGTCAGTAGAACAAATATTTACAGGTTATGTCCAACAAGAATTAGTTTGAGTTTTGTCACACATGCGCATTTCGCTAACATGTTTAACATAAGCACAGAATAGTTAAATACAGAAGCGACACTCCGTGTCGGTACCTTTCATATTACACTATACAGTTCTATGACCTTGTGTAGACCTTTAAATTTGTTGGCTTCCCCTATCTCTCCCTAAAATGTGACGAAACTTTCCGATTTTAAACAATGAGCTCTTTAAATTTATTGGCTTTCCCCATCTCTCTCTAATTTTCGTTTCTCTGTCGTACTGTCGCTTCGGTATAAACCTATTCTGTGGTATAAAGCGTCGTAAAGTTAAAAGTTGACCAACTTTTGTTTACGCCTAATTTTTATTCCTGCATCATAAACCGACTCATATGTTATAACTGTTTTAACTTTATGACTATTCTTATTCTTAAAGATGATGAGCACCTTTATAAAGTTTGCTAGCAGAGCCTGATAATATTATTAGACTCGAAATTGAAGTTCTTGACAAAAAGAAATTATATTTTTATTTTGTATATTTATTTTACATGTCTTTTTTGGAATTTAGGAAATATCGTTTTAACTTTTACCATAAAAGATATTTAAACAGAATAGTATAGAAAAATTTTAAATTTTTTTAGAGCTGTACCAGGAAAATATAACAAAAAAAGCTGATCTGCCTTCATTCACATTAATAATTATAAACTGAAATAACATTTTATACTTATGAACAATAACTTTTTCCAATCAGTAACAGCCCATTGAGTATGATTACGAGCAAACTGTAGTTTTGCTATTTTTTTTTCGAAAGTAATGGTTTTAGGGTTGGCCTAAAAAATATAGACCAGGAAAATTAATTGCTTTTGAATTATGCGTACACAATTATTTTTTTATATGCATTAATTTCGTTTCATATTTTCATACTACTAAAGAATGGGTTAGATTGGTTCAGCCGGCAGATTGTTTGAGATTGAATAATATTTACGCTTTTGTAATAAATAATAATTTTTGATACTACTTTAAACTTTAAACAGACTACAAATTTTTACTGACCCTCATTCTGATTATAAGCGTCAACAGTCCCTTTTTTTAAAATCGCTGGAAATTTGTATATCTAGAAGCATATTGAGCAGAATGAAAAAGAGGCAACATATTCAAAATAATAAAAATAGTACTCGTAGCTTCAAGCTTTATTGTTTCGCGATTGTTCAAGTTTATATTAATTTATATTGTAATTTTCAAAATTAATTGTATATTAGAGAAATGTTATAAATATTTATTATTATAGAATGCAAGAAATTTATTAAAAAATACTAGTTTCTTCAAGTGCCTGCATACGAGTATGTAAATATTTTTAATGTGTTTGTGGTCTTATGTGAAGTTTATCATTTAATTTTTTTATTGTTCCCTTTAATGTTTTTATTAATATTTCATACGGAATTGTACTTTTCTTCAAAGTCGACTAGGCATATTATCTTAAGTTATTGAATATATTTTATCATATGTATTAATATTTAAATAATTAGCAAACTGAAGTTTTAATTCACACAGGGTCACAAAAACAATAAAAATATATGAATATATATATAGTTGGTTGTTATTGATAACTAAATATAGTCGCATATGTAGGAAATATGTAAAAATATTTCAAATATCCAAAGCCGACTAATATTGTACAATTCTATCAATTGCTTTATTTTATTATTTAAATGTTGCGGAATCATAGCCAACCAATATTTAAGCAATAAAATGTATGTATATCGGAGAAACTAAAAATATATACAAATATTAATATTTAATAATATACAGACTATCACGAAAGGGTCACAAATTTTGAAGGTATGTATATTTCGATATACTGAATCTACATTAAGAAGAAATTTTTGAAAATCCTAAAATATAATTTTAAGGTACTAATTGGATAGTAGGTTTTATTTAACATATTGATTACACAATACTTAATATTGCATAACACAAAACTTTTTCTATAATTTCATAAAATAATAAAATATTCAAATTCATAGGTATTACTCTTTAAGGTAAACTACCCTTCATTTTGCGATTTTTTCGAATATGTCATACAAATTCAATATAACACTGGTTTTAACTCATAAGTTTTCATCATAGATAAATTAGTCTCTCTTCGGACAACTTATTTTTCTGTTTGGTAAATAATGACCGGTGCACTAAAGGAGGAGCCTCAAAAGTCCTGTATTTAAAAATCGTCAACATTAGCAGACACAAGGTAAACATTAAATTTTTTCGTAGAATGAATTATAAACGGTGGGCAAGCCTGGTTTCAAAAGGGAAACCACTAAAATCTAATTCAAAACATGTGTGGGCAGAACTCTTACGTAAAAATATCATCCACATCTTTTCAATAATCCATTGAATTATACCACTGAGTAACTAATCATATAAAGAGAGATAATACTTATGAGTCATCAGCAATAAGTATTTGATGTTCTGTAATGAATAAATGCAGCTAGAAAGTCGAGCCACCAATAGATAAATTTCCTAAACTGTAATTTACATTTAAAATGTAATAATTACTGTTTTCTTCAAACGTCTTAAAAAAGACAACATTTGCGACGTTATTGACCAGGATGAAGTTTTTTTTGTTACTATACTCCGTTTTTAAACTGTAGACAGCACTAGACGAAGTCACATTTACACTGCTAGAAGTTACCAAAAAAAATCACTAGATTTATTTGGCGGGAGAAATGAAATGTCAAAATGAAGGTCACGTCAGAATTTATACTTTCCAGGCTATATTTTCATCATCCAAAACTATGATAGATAATCTACTTAATTTATTAATGAAATGCCACAAAAAGAGCAATGAAACGAAAAACACGTGCAAATTCAACAATTGATTTGACAACTTCAGAGAGTTTGACGTTTCAATTACGTTTGAGAAGGTTAACCTGAAATTTCGTCTGGTTAAATGCGGCTTCAAGAAATGGCGCAGCAGCCAATCACAGGTTTTGATTTTCTCACTAGGATTCCTAGTTACTGTCTATAGTTTAAAAACAGAGTATAGTGCATCTAAGTTGCAATTAATGTACACAAAAATGTAGAATTTTATTTAGGTAAATGCCTTGTTTAACAAGTGGTAGAAAAGAATGATAATGAAGGGGTTGGTTTGGGTAGTAGGTCGTAATTAATATTTTTGAGATCAACCTACTCGTTTCTCGAACAGGGTATTTATAATACAGGGTGTTCATTTTATTTTGTCCACTATTGCTATCTCGAGAACTATAATAAAATGTTAATGTTGTGAAATAGAAATTGTTTGCTAATTTAACCGACCTCGTAGCTCTTATAGTTCTCGAGATAGCAATAGTGGACAAAATAAAATGAACATCCTGTATACTTGACTAGCTAGTAGTTTATAGTAAATAATTTGGACTGTTCCATGGTAAACATGTCAGACATATTTTTTTCACTGTTAGATAAAACGTTGTATATTGCGTATTAATGTAATAATGTAAATAACTAAATAAAATTCCCCTGTTAGTTTGTTTCGCTAAACCCATATAACAATACTGCAAGGAATAGTAAGATAAAACAAACATTCATAAAAGAACTACACTTTGTTTTCTTAAATATTAATATTAAAATAGAAAGCAAAGCATGCAAGAAAGCAAAAATATTATTGTTTAATTAGTGCACAAGCATTAGAAAAGCAATAAGTATTTTTGAAATTTAGGTTGTTATTTACCATTAATTGTCCCAAAGATTATCCCCTATAAAGGACAGGAAAGTATTAAGAATTAATAAAAATGTAAGTATAAATTTAAGCTTGAGACTCAGAATTAGTCCTCAAAAACATTAGACTTGGTCTTCTGAAAAAAAATATTTCGTACTACATATCAAACAAACTTGAATATGTTTATATACTCACCTATTAACGGAAGGAGAACTACTGCCTGAAGCTATGAAGGATGCAGTAAGGGATTTAATGTTATGAACTTGAGCTCGTGTTAAGCTAGACACCCTCGAACGATTATTTGTACTACAGAACAAAGCGAAATAAAAATATAGCAAAATAATAAATAAACGGATTACCACAAATATATATCGGTGGCGTAGCCAAAGGGAGTGTTTGGGTGTATAAATATTCCCGTTTTGAATTTTAAAAATATTATCAGTGAAAGATGAACTAACAATGTTTTCTGTTATATCAAAATTTCTGCAAATTTTTATTATTTTACTTATTATTCCTGGAAGTTCCTTTCCCTTTTCCTTTATGATAAAACATATGTATTTGAGAAACAACAAGAAAAGAATGATTAAAATGATTAGCAATGATTAAATATCCACCAAGAAACATCAATAGATTATAATTAAGTTTTACATGAATTAGTCTATAGCAAAATCAGCGTAATGAAGAATATATGAATATGCATTTATGTTTATTTTAATAAAAAAGCAAAGTCCCATTTAAAATAACCTGGCTACGCCATTGATATACATATTTATAAATATATAAAGTATGTAAATAAAAAGGTTAAGCAAATTCCATGCACTTTCAATTCTGAAATATTCAGAGCATTATGTACTCTTTTTATAACGTTTAGAAAATATGATTTTTTTTGTAAAATTTTTTTAAGCAATTCATCTAAACAAGATGTGCTTTTACATAAACTGATGAGTTACTCATCTTTTCCTTTTGCAACTCTCTTTTATCATACATATTAAAAAAACATATGAACGCACTTGCAACCATAAAACTTTAATCAAACAGTTAAATTATGTTGTTTTGATGTTCTATAAAAAAACATACAGTAAAAATAATATAGTTTAATGCAACCCGAGTTAACGCTAGCAATTGGTAAACTAAGCTTTCAATTTTATATTTTAAACTATTAACAGTTTTTGATGATGAAATTCTGTAACTAGATATACTCCAAGAAATGAGTATCTATTTAGAAAATGTATCAGTTTTGATGAATTGAATCATTATTTTTTCATCGATTACATATAAATTAGAAAAGAAAGCTGTTAGTCTGTCCTTGATCACAAGCAAAATTGAACTTTTATTTATTTTGATAACTTGAAACTTTTTTTTGTTGTAAATTACATACTAATCACTCTGCGTGTATATGCGAGCGGTAGTTTTTTGATAAATACTGTAGATTATTGTGTAATTCAAGTATCAACAGTAAAATACAGATCGCTACGTAAAAATATTATAAAATAATAGTCAGACAATTTACAGGTTATTCTAACTGGGCTTTGATTTCTGGAAATTTATCTTTTGGATTATATCGTTTTTATTGTTCCTTAGCTACACAAACTTATTAATCCAAGCGGTAAATTTTCGGTAATCAATACTAGCAGTTAACAGATTATATTATATGAAAATCTTGTACTTCTCAAAGTTAAAATAGCATGAAAACATTCGGCACAGTTTTGTTTTCACTGCATATTTTATTTATCTCATTTTTTCAACATTTTGTGCTACTTAAGTGTGTAATGAATGGATTTGAAACTCGGGAATGATACAACAGATACGAAGTAGGTTAAATTAAACAAAAATTACCCCATTAATACTCGAAAATCATATGTATATAGTTTTGTTTTCCTAGAAAAATGTATATGGGTCATTATAAATCAGCAAAAATGTAAATATTGAGATTTTAAATTTTTACAGATAACTTTTAAATACTGCAGCGGATCCACAGGTTACGTCGCGGGCGATAGATGCTAGTAGATCTGTCACGACTGGTTCGCAACGATTCTATTGTTCAGTGGTCTCAAGGCTGCGAGAACATCCCGACTTAATTGGTCTACTATTTAAGCCTGAGCAGGGGAGACCACGAGGTCAGTCTGATATCAATACATGTAGTGAACTTGAATAGTTGGTGATATAAATATGTTGTAAATAAATAGTGCGTAGTGTTAAATGTTTAAATAAATAATCTTAGTGTTTCAGTTTCTATTAGTAATTGTTGTTCTTAAATTAGTGTTTATATTTGTTTATTCATAGTGCTACTTATTTTTATTATCTTTTAAAATTCATATTTCGTTTATTAGACTTAGTTATATAAATATTCGTGTTTCAATTATTTTTTACTATTCACCTAAATACATAAATGTTACAATACGAAACAGCACATAATTTAGACTTTTCACATTCTTAGGGCATTTTTTTATTATATTTTCAATAACAATTTTTATTTCTTCATTGCATCACTGATATATTTTCTTGTGGATAATATATTAGATATTAACATCACTAGAAAGACCAAGTGCAAGTTTAAATTGTGTGGTGTTTCATGTTTGGAAGTTATCTGAAAAATTAAAATTCGCAAAATTATTTTTTTGAGGAAATCAAAACGAAATCCTTATGGTTTACTAATGGGTAACTTTTGCCTAGTTTAATGAATTTAAATGACTTCGTATCTATTACCGTTCTCGAGATCCTAATGCATCACACATTACAGTGAGACGCCCTGAATATTACGTATGGCAGTTAGAAAAATAAAGAAATATGTTGCCATAATAATACACTATCAATATTGAAATCACCATATTGCTTTCTATTTTGAATTTTTAGTCGTTTTTATCAATGATTTTTAAAATTGTCATTTTTTTATTACAGTAAAACTGGAATTCTTGAACTACAAACTAGTTTTCTTGTCAATTCTATTTTCATATGTAGTTGAAGAAAAACCTATTTGAAATGAGTAACACCATACGATATACATATGAAAAAATATTACTTACAATCTCACACTGAAAAATGTAAAATATATATTTTTTTCCTAGATTTTAAAATTTTTAAAACCCAGATATTCTTTCTTCTTTACTTATAAACAACATGCAAATTACGATAAGTATAAATTATAATATGTCAACTTACTCAGACGTGGTAGAAAAATCAGAATTTCTATTATCTGTTATACTGAACTGCTTCCTCATTGTCACTGTATTAGAATTGTTCGTTTTGAAATCACATTCCTGCAATAATATGTAACGTTAAAAATATAAGTAAAAAAAAATTAAACTTTACGTACTCGTTTTCCATATTTCTCTACGACACTAGCTTGCATTTCAGCGAAACAATCTTCCAGCCGTTGGTGAAAGGGAGCTAAACTAACCGGAGCTCTTTCTTTGTGAACCTGAACACCAAACTCCAACAATGGAATTTGCTCGGCTACTAAATTTTTTAATTTATCGATTAAAATTATATCATCTGGATGATTTTCTATATAAGAAGGAGTAAAGAACGATTTCTCATAATTCATTATACCACCCATTACAGCAGGATCGAGAATACCTACAAAATTAAAATTAATAGTAAAGAAATTATTATATTAATACAGTATTTTTATGCTTGAAATGGTGGAATATATTTGAATATAGGGAAATAAAAACACTTAGTTATTCCACAATAATTATTATATTAGTGACGATCGTTTTGTCCTTTCGGACATCATCAGACTCAAGCCAAAAATATGGTATTTGAAATTTTTAAAGGAAACAAAGGCGTGGATACAACAAATTACCATTTTAATATTATCGAACGTATTTCATGTCAGAGAAAAGTTTGTATTTCTCATATATAACCACTACCATATGCATCTTTGTGTAAAAAGTGAGCACAAGAGAAAATGAATATTGGATATTTCCGTCATTGTCTAACAAGTTTCAAATTGTTGTTTATGTTCGACATAAATGGTTGCAATGTTGCGACATTAAATATATTTTAAATAGACAGTACGACAGGACTCAATCACCCGTTAGTTACTGTTTTCTCTGATTGAACTGACTCCGCTAGTGCATGATCCAGAATTACTCTTTTTTAGTGGTATAACCTGAATAATAAAGTATTTTTGTTTCATCACTGAAGTTGTATCGTTCTACGCAATACATTGCCTTGGATAGAAGGATATTGTACTATTAAGCCCCGCCTCCTATTGACTTTTTTTCTGTAGGGTATTGCCACATAGACAGTAGGTGTTTTCTTTTCGCAATTTAAAGTCATGTGACAGGAACGGATAGTTTTTAGAAATGTAAAAAATGACAATTGTAGTCAACCTCAGAATTATTTCTAAAAATGTATACTATCCTTCAAGCTAGAGATAAACAAGAAAAATAATATGCGTATCGTTCACATTTAATTAACTAAAAATTTCAAACATTGTTATATATTTTAAAATGATGATTTTATTTGTTTATAAAAAAAATTAAGCTTACTAATACAATAATTTCAATATTATCGCCAATTTTCATATTTTTACAAATAAAATAACGATATTTTAAATTAAAAAACAATACAATTTTGTTGGCTGATAAAACAACCTAATTTTTCAATTGACAAAAATGGAGACGGTAAGTGACGTAGTTACTGTGATCTGATAAATCGTGCGAAAAGAAAGCACCTAGTTTGCCCGTTGGGAAACAAAACCTAATGTAGGTGGCGACATAAAATGACATTGCGTATAGGAAAAAAAATCAGCGTTCATTTATATTGCAAATGTGCGCATGAGAAGATAAGTTTTCTGTGTTTTGAGCTATAACGGACTAAGGCTATCGCACACTGTTCGGCACTGACCGGCAGCGACCAGATCGGCAGGAATAAGTTTCCATGGTTTCTTACGGAGGTGCGCCCACTAGTAGGCTCTCTGCTGAAAATATTTTTTCGGTATTCCGGTCTATATCGAGCCGATCGCGCCGTAGTCGACAAGTATACGATAATATCTTATTTCCTCAGTAATAAAGTAAGATTAGTTAAGAATGTACAAATTTCCATAAAAATTTAAAATTCGTATTTATTTTTTGTAAAAACGGCTTCCTCCAAAGCTAGGTTTTCTACGATCTTATGAAAAATAGACTATAGACTATTGATGGAAGAAATTATTTAAATTTTATACAATGTTTTCCTATACTCTCAGATTTTATGTTTGCCACCCGAAGTTTTTCCTTTTTTTCCCAATACAAAAATATGTAATAATTAAGAACACTAAAGTTAACAACTATGTTATAGTACTTACCATTTAATTTCATACTCAAGGGATTTAAATTTAAAGTTTTATCGCGATGATGAGTTAAAATTAATTTCTTCAATGTTTTATTTGCTTCTTCCATAGTTTCTATAGCATTTTGCAATGGAGAAATTTCATATGTATGTGTATTTTGAACTGGAAACCATCTTAAAATTCCAGGCAATGGATATGTAGTATTCATCACGGTTCTCTCTAACCACAGACTAGCAAATTCATTGTCATTTTCAGAGTTGCTATCTTTTCGATGAAATGGTCTGGAAAACTGAAATTTTTGTACATCATTCACTTTATAGTATTGCAATATTTGATCAGATATCGGTTTTCCTGAAAATCGTTTGTTCTGATTATCCATAATTGGATCTACTTTATTAATTTGAATATCTGTATATATTAAAATTGAGGAAAATATAACTTGGAGCATAAGAACATTTTCAAATTTATTTACGTGGATAGAAATGTATTCTAGATCAATGTTTCTTAAACTGATAGTCGGCAGAAAATGTTTAGTAGTCCCCAAAAGGCGGAAAATTATTTCTTAATTGCATATTTTTTATAATCTATTGTCCAAATGTTCTTAGGGTTTTTCTTAATTATTTTTTTCTACAAAAAAAATCTATCTTCGTCCGTTTACGGTTACGAAACACTGTTTTATATTTTACTATTTACTGATTTACCAAACTTCTAGAGTATATAATAAAAGAAAAGAAATTAAAATACAATATACTAGACAACAAAGAAACATAAATAACAAATTAAAACTGAATTATTATCGTTTCGTCAAAAATAAACTGTTAAAATACAATATTTGTTTTCTACTATAAGATAACAGAAAATATTTATCACAACGTATCAGTATTAAATTTGATTCATAACTGTAGGATTATATTATATTAAATTAAATACATGAAAAGGATACACTGATTTGGCGATTCCAAGATTTCTTCACCAGGTGGCGTTAATTTGTTCATTAGCTCTGCATACGGATGTTCGTTTAATGTCCGACTTGAAAAATCACTTAATAGCTCGTAGGGTTTCCCACGGTGTATATAAACTTTGTTCTGCAATAGGGCAGGGAATCCTCTTCCATAATAAGCTACTCTAAAATATTCTGGATCTGGCCTGATCTTGTTTAAAATAGCGTCATAAAAAGATGCCATTTTGGCATGAAGTGCACTTAGTGATTCATAATCAAAAATTTCTTCTTCGTATTGTTTTGCCAATTCTTGACAAATTTGTAAGGCACATTCCCACATTTTACCTTTATCAAAATATTCAATTATTGTATGATATAAGTTCTCTTTTAATTCACGATGCGTTTGACAATTAGAATACTTGTTACTTTTTAATAATGGTTGAAGTGGCTGATCTGACCAATTTAATAAATTACTATGTAATTTTAATGTATATGCAGCTTCAGTGTAATTATCACATTCCAAATGTAAGTCACATAATTTATTTACGTATCTAATATACATTTCTTTTCTATTTATTTCGGAATAAAAATCCTATGATCAAAAATAATTAGGAACTAGTACCAGTACATAAAAAATACATATATACTTACTAATAAATTAACTGTGCAACTCATTCTATTTTCATTATTGTCATCATTAATAATACAGCGATATTCTAGTAATCGTTCCATTAATCTTGTCACCATATTAACAAATTTTAAGCCTGCCTCTTTCATTGACGTATGTTTTTCACAATGTTCAGTCATAATATTTTTAAAAAGATTTTTGTAATTTTCATCTCCTTTTCCTCCTTCAATTAGGCTATCCAACTTTGCGATCATCTCATTTTCAAATTCAGTAAAATGTCCTTTTATTTGACTAGAATCACGTTTTGTATCACCATAGCTTTCTATTATGAATTTCGAAGAATAAAATTCACATTGCATCATATCAAAAAATATAGGAAGTGTGAGTTTTCTTAATTCGGATTCAGGAATTAACGTCATCTCCAAAAATGATTCTACTAAACCAGGTACGAACTGTACTTTGTATTGTCCTAAACTAAACCACATAGATATTATTTCTCTTGCCATTTCTAGGCGCATATCTTTGTATCGATAAATAATTTTATTTCGTTTATTAAGTGAAAAATATTCCAGCTGTAATGCTGGTTGAGTCATAAATGCAATAGCGCAGTAAAAGAAATTATTCCATGCTTGATTATCAAACTTATTACTAAACCAGTCTCTAATAGTCAATGAAAATAATTTTAGGCACTTTAATAGCACGGAATTCTGTAGTAATATCATTTCACACCAGTCCGACGGATAAACGGATTTGTTTACCAAATCTTTAAAGACTAGCAAGATTTCCATCAAGAAATCTAATATATCCGTTCTTGTTGAGAATTGATTTACATAAATATCATAATGATAAGGAGTCATTTGTCGAAATATAGCTATCATTATTGCAACTAAATTTCCCTGAAAATAACAAAACATTATGGATATATAACTTAGTGGCTAAGGATGCACCGCATTCTATAGAATACTTAGGCAATTTGTTAACAAATTTTTGTATATATAGTCGCCTCGTTGTATCAATGCTAGTGATAGCATTGATACAGCGAGACGACTATAGACATGCTAGCAGAAATATCTTTAAAATTTATTTATTAATATAGAGAGCAAATGAATAAGACGCTATTTATTTTGTAAGCAATTTATTACAGGTTTTTATAACATTATTATACTTCTTGGAACATGTATTTATAATATATTAAATAGTTTTCAATAAAAATATCATGTTTTCAATTCCCATTTTTAATATTAATAACATTTAAATACAGTTCTTGTTGATGAATGGGTAAAAGAAGTTTTAGATTTTAGTAAGTTTTTAAAAATATAATTTTTCTCCTGAAGAAGGCACATGTGGTGTCGAAATTAGTCTTAAGCCGAAAAATTACTTTTTAAAAACTGACTGAAATGCAGAACTTCTGATACCCATGAATGATTTTCTCTTTTGCACTATTTCACTTACAAATAGAAGTTCTTTAAACAACAAAAACAAGTTCATTTATAGTATAAGTCCACTGCTGTTGTAGTCTAGTAATTTATTATCAAATGTTTGATGCTTCTGCTAAAATATCAAAATATATTTAATGTCAAACTAAGTCAAATAAACGAATAATTTTTAATTTAACAGAAATAGTAAATCGAGAAAAGAAATGGCATTGGAATTGAAAATAAAGAAAAAAATGTCGTTAATAATCGATGTTAGAAAAATTAAATTAATTCACAAAGTCAAGTTCATTAGAAACGTAACCAATTAACACGGAATTCCGTAAATTTGAAACTATGATTATTTATTTAAAAAAGACATGAAAAAGTAGTATAAAGAAAACATTTAATAATTTTCGAGTTTCCAAATTCCTATCTCACAAAATAAAATGAGATATGTAACTTTAATATACTCCCTTTTTGAAAATTGCAAAGAAAAATGTTATATAAAATGAAACTGTTAAACAATAGCTAATCAGATTCGTAACAGGTGAGTATGATTTCACAACACTACGCTGAAACTTCAAATGCCCTCTTGTCATAATTTAACTTGATACAACCTAACAGCCATCTTGGTTTCTGTATTTAAAATGTGTTAAAATTTCTAGAGACAAACTGTAAATTATTCACAACAAATGAAACAAAGTGAAACCATATAATAGAGGTCGCAATTTGAATAAAAAAAAATATGATGTGAATATCACATGACTTTCTTGAACGTATATAAAATTATACATATTTTTGCTGCACTCCATTTAAACTTATTTCATTTGAAAGTGAGATACGATCCTCCATTCAGTCCCTCATACAGAATTTCAACATTCTATGGCTAATCAATTTAAGTTATACGAAACGTCTAAAATATTATTGATATGATTTGATTTTGTTTCACCTGTTAAGAATAACCTGTGTAATATCACACAATGAGAATCCATAAACGACCATTTTACAATGTGAATTTTAAGAAACAAAATTTCGATAACTTATATTTCAAACAATATAACTTTTTGAAATTATAATAAAAATGTATAATTATGTCGTAAATATGAATTTTAAATAAATATAAATGCTTTATTTCTGTGATGTCAATATATTAGTCAAGATGGTTGAACTCTGACAAAACAATACCTAAGAATTCTATAAAGTGCTGTAATTTTATTGTTACATTTTGGAATACGTCATTTAGTCTAAACCTAATAATTGAGTAATATGTACTTACCACAAGGGGATTTTCTCTGTTCATCGATATTGTTGTTTGTATAACTGTTCTCAAATCTGTTAACATTATTTCAGTAACATCTGTTACTGTTGAACCAACATCGTGGCGGAACAGTAAATTTAAAATGTCACTTAATATCCTCACACAGAGCTCAACCTAATTAAAAATAATAATTAGTTACATTTAGTAGCTACATATAAGGTACATATAATTTATTAAATAAAAGTAATGCCAAATTATTATATATCCTCCTATTAATTACTCGCCTGATTCAATTTTCAATTTGTTTAATTAAAGAGTATTTTTTATTATTAATTTTAATAAATTTCCTTTAGATTGTCCTACATAATAACTATTACTTAACTTAGCGATTGCAACATAGTTTTGAAATATTTTTTTTTCATACTTAGGGTAAAATATTCAAAAACCACATATGTATAATACAATAAAAAATCTAATATTTGCATATTACCCAGTTAAAATATCAAATTATTATTTTTTTATTTCGCATTTTCTTCACATTATTGAATATGATATCTTAATTATTTTAAAAATTTTCTCTTTCACTTAATAACATTTAGTTCGGAAGTAGAAAAAAAAAGGTCATTAAATCGACGAATTACATTGAAGATGTTTAAAAAAATTGTCGTTTCGACCGAGACACACTAACGTTGATACTAAAGAAAAACATTTACATAGGGATATTAATTATAAGAAAATAGAGTTTAACCACAGCATAAAAAAATAAACAGTAGCGACACTGTTGATTTTCATTTCAGGTGCTCGGCGTGCAGGGGAGAATAATGAGAATCATACATTATACGTGTAACACGGTCGCTTGGCGGCTGTGCATTTTTGTAAATTTTTGATAGTGCAGTACTTCAGATGTTACGAAATGGACAGATTTATGGTTGAGGACGCAGTTTTTGCGCCTTCAAGCTTGTTTCAAAGAAATAACTGTCCGTTTCCGTACGTGATGCCCTCGGTGGTCATCAATAGTTGGGTTATTTTTAACATAGTTCATACTGAGGGGATGAGAAGAGCCGGGTAAACGTAGGTTGAGAACTTCTGGATTTTTACCATTAAATGGTGTTCCAAAGTTTGAAATCTCTCTCTCTTGTTGTGATCTTCGACTATTGTGGATGTCTTGACTGAAGTCAGACATACCTTGGTATTTCTTAGTGAAATAACCAATTAGTTGTTTTGTTGTGTGTAAAGGCTCTCATCGTGGTGTAAATTTGTAAGTAGTTTTATTATATTCTGTGTGGATTAATATTGATTTGTAGATCGATATAAAAAGGTTTTCAAAATTGTTTGTAAATTAGAAAAGTAAGAATTTAGAGTTTATATAGAATCAAGTTACGCGTTGTAGTTTATTTGAATTATATAAATGTTTTTGATCGCAGTTGATTATTAAAATTTATATAATTTTGTTATTGTTGGAATATCGTGTTTGATTTAGCCCATCCTATTCCAACCCCTGTCTTTATTATTATTTTATTACTCTTTAAGAAATCAAGTTTACTATTTATGTTTGATAAACACACCTATTCATCAATTACATTAATGACATGTTCAATTTTTTTTAATATTTGAAAATATACTCGTAACACGTACGATAATAAGATAGTGAATGAAAGTGTCATCTATGCTATACATATACGACAAGGATGCATTTTTAATAGTAATTTTGTTTTCAATGCACACTTTATTTTGACTTTCAAATATTTTCATTAATACCTCAAAACCTATAAAGTTTGAAGGTAAGAACCCTTAAACTTGTTTAAAACAAAAAATATTAAATTAATTAGTGCAATAATATACAGTGTGTGCAAAGAAATGCGGAACATAGGACTTTAACATGGGATTTCAAAAAATTGCTGATACTCTCTCTCCTGATAGATTTAGAGCAAAACTGCAAGAGTACAAAGTAGTTCAAAATTAAATTATACGTCAGATATGATCATAATTGTTGAAACAGTACGTCTACAGTACGAAATATATTAAATATAAAATGTAACATTTTCGTTCAAAATCAGACACCCATGGAAATAAAAGAAAATATTTATGTGTCATTTGTGACAGTTAGTAACCTTACTTTGTGTTCAATATTTTTTTTAATTATATATTTACTATTTTTTTAATATTAGCGTATTGTTAAAGAAATGAATATAAATTCAACTTAAATAATATTAAAATATAGGCAATAAGTATTATAATTAGTGAAAATTCTCTAAACTTACAGATAGATATTTTCTTTTATGTCCATGGCTATCTGGTTTTTAACGAAAATATTACATTTTATATTTAATATATCTCGTATTACAGTCCTACTGTTGCAACAATTATGATCTTATCTGACTTAGAATTTAATTTTGAACAACTTTGTACTTTTGTAGTTTTGTTCTAAATTTATCAGGAGAGAGAGTATCCGCAATTTTTTGAAATTCCATGTTAAAGTCCTATGTTCCGCTTTTCGTTGCACACCCTGTATAGTTATTACATTCAAAGAATACAAATATGGCAATATCTACGAAAATTAAAATTTTCTTTACCAAATTTATATAGATTTAATAAGCTTATTAAAAGTAATAAACATTTTATTTAAACAATTTTTCAGTACCTATAATAACTTCCGAGAAAAATGGTATGTCTAATTTCGCATTCCACCCGGTATATAATATTAATAATATTTAAATATTATAAATTATTAGAAATAAATAACATATATTCTTATGTTTGATTTGCTAAAGAGTAATTTTTAATAAATCATTATTTATTTTAAACAGTGAATAGTTTATTTTGTTAGACCATTTCTAATGTTAATTAGCAATTAAGCAATTTTTTATATCTTTATAGCTCTATACTATTTCAGTGCAGTATAGTACGGGGTCGCTTTAGTGCACACTATTGAAATTAGTACAAGTTGTTCAAAAAACAAACAAGTGCAACTTTGATTATAACATCATTTTAGAAAATGCAAATTTGTTACAGACATTTAATGAAATGTATAAACAAATGATAGAGTTATTGCTCGATACATCTGAATCTGAGGAAGAATTTCGCAGTTCTTCAAGCAACAGTGATGATGTTGAAGAAATCATCTAATGAATAATATAAAAATTCAAGATATAATTCAGAAAAGTGCATATTGGTGCACGTTAGTTAAAAATGATTTGTCAACAAACACCATGTCTTAACTTACACTTTTGTCATAAAACACACAAGTGTTTATGTTATTTTTTCTTACTTAAAAACTATTTTATTTACAATAATTTCTTTTGTTTGTAATTGAAATGTAAATAATAATTGTTTAATAAAGTTTTGTTGTTTACATCTTCGTTATAATTACTTTTTTTAAATTATATTTTATCTAGATTTTAGTATTTAAGTATTTTATTTTGATGTTAATTTGTATTTCTCACTCCACATTATTTCCCTGCTTCACGCCGTGCAGCTTGGAAAGATATAAGTCCACAAATTGGACGAGTGTCGCTACCATATATATTTTTTTATTCTTTATATTGTGGTTTGACTATATACAATTTCCTCTAGTTCTGTTTGGGAATAACAACTTTCTTAAATTATTTTTAAAAATGTTATGGTTTTATTCCAACAAGCTGTTCGGAAATATTCTAATTCTACTATCGGCAACTAGTACCAATTTATAATTAAATATTAATAATAATCTTATTTAATACAA
Source organism: Stenolophus ochropezus (assembly GCA_035578165.1). NCBI lineage: Eukaryota > Metazoa > Arthropoda > Insecta > Coleoptera > Carabidae > Stenolophus > Stenolophus ochropezus. Next base: position 15,732,194 of record JAQOWZ010000015.1, on the reverse strand, counting down.
ACTGTAGTTGCTATAATTTAATATAAAATTAAAAAACCGTCATGCTAGCATTCTTTCACAAAAAAATATGCCTCATTCCGCACTTGTTACAGAATATACAAGAATTCTTGTTGCTACACTATGTTTTGTAACAGGTATCGAATGTGTGAAATAATGTGCGAATAATTTAATAACATATTCATTATTATACAACATCAACCGAGTTGTGTATATTATTTTTCTGCTGATTAAAAAATAATTCTTAAAATGAATTTTACGAATATTATTTGAATCAAATAATGAACTTTATTTTTTAAATTAATTAAATCCAACTGTAGGTACTTATAATGTAATGTTTTTTGTTAATTTCATTCCGATATTGTGTATATATACATACAAAGTTAAAACAAAATCAGAATTTACGGGTAAAAAATAATATTCTATATATACGCGAAAAAAAAGTGGCTGATATTTGGTGAGGAAATTTCATACTTCCTTAATCGGGGTATTGCTTTGTTATTTGTATTGAGAATATAAGCGGTAACGAACGTTTGAATGTAACCATTATATTGCCGTATATCACTGCATTATTTTTCCATATAAGACAATGATGATGTGAAGTTCAAGTATATTTATTATTTTATCATTTTCGAACCATGATAATAAATTATTAATCTTACTTTGTTTTTAATAAATTCAGCATAAAACTGACTTTATACAAAGGAATTAATTTTTTTGTAGGTAACAATCTGCAACTTTAGTCCGAATAACTAATACACCTTTCTCATATTTGCGTAAAGTTGTTTTCGGTTTGACTGCTGTTTTTCATTTTGATGTAATTTTTAATACCAAAGCAAAAATTCATTTTTCAGGAGAACTACTTTCCTATCTAGCAGTATAAATAAATATTTCATTTCACATTTCGAATTTCGTCATGCAAAAATCTGTTTTACATGGCAAAATTATAAAAAATACGTTTGTTCATTTAGAATAATGTAACAAGTATTTATTACAAATTTCATGTATTGCATTCATTTATTATTTATCTAAATTTAGAACATATATATTCAATAAATACAGTGATACGTGGTCCATTATGTTCAATTTTACATTATTTCTCTTATTTTTGTTGTAAACATATAGCAATACGAGTATGTTATATTAGCGCGGCATATTTGGTTAATAAAAGCGCATAGGCCGGGAGCATATTTAACTTATGCATAATTGGCGCAGCTCATTCGTACAGGCGGCAGCATCAAATAACAGTCATACTGCGCAGAATCCAATCATACCTCTGTCTACCGAGCGCATGGCGTATTATACACGTTAATAAATATTTAGTTACTCATTCATATGAATTTTTATATAAAAGTAATTATCAGAGGAAATATTTTTGTTGTTCAATACTATAAATCCATTCATTCGACATAAAGAGTGCAATATACACCTATCGTAAAATAGGCACGGTACTAATTACCTATGAAGAACATTGATATAATGAAATTATTATATACAATTACAATCTCATGTTTGAACTTCAATAGTGAAAATTAAATTTTGAGTAATTATCTTTTAAACGGACTCACCGACATGTACTATGAACACGTGAAAGAAACCAGTTTTAATAAAATAACAGAAATTTTAAAATGACGGAAATATGGCATGAAAACATAAAATATATTTTTTCTGTATCTCGTGCCATACTGTCAATAAAATTAAAATTCCTATTGTTTTGGTGATAATACCGTTCCCATGTATACAGCACTATATCGGTATGTCCATTAAAAAGTAGGAAATTTAGAAAGAACTAGTTTCTATAAACACTACAACTAAGTGGTCGTGATCACCTCCTCTGAGTATCCACGATGTTGATTGAGTCGATATTCACTAGCACCAAGAACTTTGGCAACCTTAGCCACCGAGCGAGCTTTACTGCGATGTTCTGGCCGGCCACTACCAACCTACAAGAGTCAACCCACGCAACAACATCTTGGTTAAATATCTATTCAACTTCCAAAACATCAGCAACTAACCACTACTGCTTGTTATGTCATTTCATTTACCATAATACCAAATACCAAATACAAACAATCTCTCTCTCATACACACATATTCACACATCACATGTACTTGTATATTAATTACGGAAAATGCATGCTTTTTTAATGCACAGGTACATGTGTATCTCAAAAAAATGTATCACTCAAAAATTTTCATGTATGTATACAGGATGATTTACGACTTCGTTTATTATAATGGTGTTCAGAGAGTTTCTGGACGATTTTGAGTTCTGTAATACTAGTCATAATGGGACGGAGGTGCGAAAAGAAAATTTCGCATCATTTAATCCAATAAGATGCTATATTCTACAAGTACGTGTGTTTTGCTAATCGAAAATTTACCAATAAAATAATAGCTCTCTTTCTATTACTTATTAATACTAGATTTTTTATGTTTTCTAAGCAAACTATTTTGGTCTACTTTTAAATGAAACGTCGCAAAACAAAATGTTGATTCATATTCAATATATTAAATACTACGTGCCCTTAAAATTAATGCCAAAAGTCGTGAAAAATCCTGTATATGATTGCAATAAAAGATTTATAGGAAAATACAGCAGAGTTAAATATTCCAATGAAATAATCAATCATAACTTGCAGTTATGCAGTGCTAATAGTTTAAGATACTTTTGATTTCCATAATAATTTTATTTTGAACAAAATTTATTAATTTAAAAATTTAGTCACTTATTTGTAAGTAATTTTATTTTCATTCTACATAATTATCAATGTTTTTCATTAAAAATAATTCACACAAAAAAAAGTTCTATTAAATTAAATTACTTGAACGCTTTCACAACCGGTTCAATGTTATAATTTATTATTGCAGAAGTTATTCCAATGAACTATGTCATTATCTACAGTGTAGATAATGAAATATTAATTTCTACATCTACACCACTTAAGGAACAATTGCAAACACCATCACCAAAGCAATCCATAACCCAGCAATGTTTTTAAAAACAACAGGCCACATCAACCAATAATATTTTACTTTTCTTTGTTTTATGATAATTATTGAAAATTTTTATTATAAATTGAGTAAAATATATTTTTTATTATTAACCCTTTATCCTTTTATTGTTGCAACCAATAATATTTTTAAAATATCATTTAAATCATAATTTGTAATATTTGATACTAGTGCTACCGAAAATAAATATTTTTAATACAGTTTATTAGAACATATATTTTCTATTGAAAATGGGGATACAATTGTTTAGAGCCCTTGGTTTAAAAAATAATAATAATGACAATTTAAAATTTCTTGCTTTATTAACCATATTTTTTTTTTAATTTGTTACATTTTTTGCTTTTATTGACGAGCCCATTGTAATTTTTTCCATACTAATCTATCATGCAATAGTGCTATTTTCGCAGTAAATAAACAAGCAAGCATAAAAATCTAAATTTAAGATATGATTATAAAACTGCGTGAAAATAAATAAGAATGTTATGTATTTCATAATAGAGAAATTTATTCCTTCGTACATACAATTATTCGCTTGATGGCCAAGGTCACTCTGCTCTAGTGAAAGCATAGTTTTTTTTTTCATCTATTATTGAAAATTAAATGTGTATAGTGAAATATTGTGTAATGTACAATAGGCAATTGAATATTTGAAGCACAAACATAAATGTAAAACAGTGGTAGAAAATGCATGCTACACATACACTGTTCGTGAAATAAGAGTTGAGCAACATGGTGGAGTGTTTATTGAATAAGTCATAAAAGATAATAGTATGATAAATGATAATTGCTGTGTATGTTTCATTATTTAATCAAGTATTATGTACATATGTAATATGCTATGTGATCATATAAATAAAATGCGCACATACTCATTGGGATAAGTACAATATATTTCTATTTCGCATATCAGTAACGTATAGAAAAATTCAAAATCCCATACGCTTCATAACAATAGTGAGTAAAATTAAATTATTTCGGAAGCTCAATTCTTATTTCGCGTACAGTACATAACATTTTATATGAGTGATATGCTATTTAATGCAAAATTTATTGGACTTTGATTTTGAGAGAGAAACTGGGAAGCCTCACATGCTACACTTATATTTGACAACATATAACGAACTATTTATTTACTTCGATATTCTGTTCCAAATCAAGTATTGTTGTTGTTTTAATATAGAAAGATAACGCAAATATTTTATTATTTTACAATTAAATATACTAAGGCGCGAGACATATTGAAGCATTTGAAATAATATTTCTTGATAAATTTTTAATTAACTTATAATTTTATTACCATTTTCTCAAACACGTTGCTTCTAGGTAACAGCCCTCCGCCTTAGGCCTCGGGCGGTTATCAAGCAACGTGCTTTTGGCAACTGAAATAAAATTATTGCGTAATTATCAATGACGTACGGATATTATAACTGAGAAGTAGCCATTGACGTCTTATGCCCACTAACACATTTTTGTGATTGTAATGACCGGTTAATAATAAAGATAGATTCAATGATGTTCGTGAAGATATAATATATAGGTTTGTTCCAACTATTATCAATTGTGTTAGGTTAGTTTTAATTTTAACTGAAAATATATGTAATTAGTTGAAACAAACCCTAAGCTTTGATTTTTGGTAGTGATTGATATGATATGTTATGAAACAATAATCGTACGGTGACGATTACGATTAAAAGTCTCATATATGCCAGGCGTATACAAGAAAGATGCAAGATAAAAGTTTAATAATTCTTGCAGCAGAAATTGATGACGGGAAGATCAACTGCAGAAAATATAGAGCAGATCGTTTTTTATCGATATGGCAGTTATTGCTTTAAATTTGTACAATAGAAAATGCTCTTATTTAATAATTTGAAAAACTAATATAAACAGTAAAATCAAAATATGAAAAAGAAAAGAGAAATTGTCAATCATTGGTTTCATATTTTTGAAAACATTATTTTGTAAGACCTAAACTGGTATTAGTTCATTTCAATAAGTATAATATAAGTATGAAATTAACGAGGAAAATATTAAGATAATAACAGTTTAATATATAATTGATACATATGTATTGTAGCTACACCAGTTGATCTCTCCTACAAAGTCCAATAGCAAACACAAACATTATGTACCTAACTAGGCTCATAAATCTATTTTATTGTTTGGAAACTAATAAATTACGTGAAAACACAGTACTAAATTTATGATACACAGGTGGCCGTTTTTTGAGGCTAACCATTGGGTCTCGATTACCGAGTAGGGATATTCCGATATTACTTATACTATACCAGTATCTATACTTTTCTTTCGATGCCGATATTTTAGTATCGATACCAATGTTCCGATATTTTATTAATATCAATATATTTTATTCAATATCAGAAAACTTAAATTTATTTAATCAAATATAAATGTTTCTTTCTGATTAAAATATTTTGAACACGAGCTAACTTTTTTAGTACCGAGAAGTGAAAAAACATACTAAACTGTTTTTCTTTTTTCACATTATATTTTTCTTTCGATATTTCAAAGAATCCATACTTTCTCATTATTACATATCCCTACATAAGAGATACGATGTCGGTTAAATTCGGGCAAAGTTGTCGCAGTAGCTGACCATTTTAATGATGTTTTTGTTTTACCGAAAAAGTGCATAGGTCACTACATAAATATAAAAAACTGATTTTGGTCAATTTGCTTTTTGACTTATATAACTTTCTCCTTTCAATTCATACAAGTTTCTAATTTGCACATTCTACACGCACTTTTTACGAAGAATTGACAGCAGTGCTCAAAATTTTTATAACTTTTCATATGGGATTCAAAGTTGTCTTTAATACAATTAAATAGATATTTTTTTCTTTTTCCAATGACATGACACACGTACATTAAAATGAAAATATTGGTTTTATTCATTTCGGTCAGGTGTTCTTTGGCAACATAATCAAGTATCTCTATTAAATAGTAACTCTGAGCCCCATATTATGAAAATTGAAAGTTAGTATAATGATTATCGTCGTCAAAAGTACTTAAAGAATATGCAATTTAGAAATTAGAAAAATTAAATTTACTAAAATCAGTTTTTTGTACATATTACTCCTATGCATTTTTTCGGGAGAATAAATACATCATTTGATCAACTAATACTTCAACTTTGCACTAATTTAAATGAGAACGTAACTCTTACGATTCTCTTGATATAATATAAAGTTATATTTTTTAATAGACCAATATATTATTTTTATGCTCATCATTTAGATTATTTTTTAAGATTTTTATTACTTACTATAATGGGATATTCCGACATTTTTTTAATTTTTCTTTTTTTTTATTGGTTCAGTCCACTAAAATTATAAATCGCTAATTTTGAGTAAAATTATATACAGGTGTTCATTTTATTTTGTCCACTATTGCTATCTCGAGAACTATAAGAGTTACGAGATAGGTTAAATTAGCAAACAATTTGTATTTTACAACACTATCAACATGAGACAAACATTAAAAAAAAAACAGTAGATCTCAAAATACGGGTCCCAACTTTTTTATTTTAAATGTGAATCTAATTTTTTTATTTGCTTATTCAATAGAGAATTTTGTTCTGAATTCAATGATATAATATTATCATATACTAACATAAAGATTTTTTTGAGAAAAATGCATCTGAAGTTTTATATTAATTTGATAATAATAAGAGTGCCATGACGGAAACAACGGAATACAAGTCATTTTTTAACCTGGAATTAGAGTGCCTTGACAGATGAAGTGAATAAAAGTATTCACATATTTAATTCAAGGCACTCTAATATCAAGTTAAAAAATGACTTGTATTCCGTTGTTTCCGTCATGGCACTCTTATTATTATTAAAAAAAATAGATTCCCATTTAAAATAAAAAAGTTGGGACCCGTATTTTGAGAACCACTAATTTAAATAAAAAATTGTTTGTCTCATGTTAATAGTGTTGTAAAATAAAAATTGTTTGCTAATTTAACCGACCTCGTAGCTCTTATAGTTCTCGAGATAGCAATAGTGGACAAAATAAAATTAACACCCTGTATATCAAATGAGATAAGAATTTTTAAAAATTTCTTCCAAATTGTTTTTTTTTTGTCTTGGCGCGCTTACAACGTGTTAGCGCATGTTGACATTTGCTGCGAACTTCATCGCCGAAACTCACGTGTTCATAGACTGCCATTTGCTTTTAAACAAGAGAACGTGGTTAAATATCAGGAATATTATAGAAATACGAATGAAGCAAACAAAATGATTTAAATGTCAAATACAAAAGTTTCTAACTGCCATATATTTAACAAGAAATGAGCAACAACGTATCACAACTACGTCACATTTTCAAGAACATTTCTAGATTTTAATTTTCTATAATTAAATTATGAATGAAAACCTTTTACTAAAAATATTTTATAATATTTCCCTATTACATGATCATATAAACTATAGAAAAAAGTTACTATTTTGCACAAACTCCATATCATCGGAATACCCAATTAGCGAAATTAGGATCGCTAAATTAACAGATAAGCCTAAAATTAATATAGTGTTCGAAAAAAAAATTACTTTTCCCGATAGTTCTTTTAAAAATTAATGTTCGTACCATTAAATTTATTTCGAACAACGAATACTATTTTGTGTATATATCTAAATTTTGTTAACAGTTTATGAGCCTATTTAGAAAAAGTAGTCCATACAAATTATTAGCCCTTATTAATGCACAAAAACATAATAATACATGAGAACTTAATGAGATCTTGCACATTATGTGCTTTATGGAAAATACTTCTATTTAATTATTTTTCGTGATATTATTAGGGGGCGTATACATTTTATCCTCCATACATGTTATATTGCTCGACATTGTATCTTTCAAACATTTAATCTTGCACACCTTTTATCCTCCACACTTTTAATCCGGGAAGAAAAGTTATCTTACACACATTTTATCTTGCGCACATTTTATCATCCACACATTTTATCTTTCATACATTTTATTTTCCACACATTTTATCTTCGCCAACGTTTGATCTTTAAAACATTGTAATTATACCTTTCATGCTTTCATTCATTTTGTTGCCAATGCAATTAACCATCAATTAACATAGTTATAATTAGATGAAATATCCAGTATTATATTTTTCTGAAGATAAAATGTGTAAAAGATAAAAGGTGTGGAACATAAAATGAGTGGAAGATAAAATGTGTGGATGATAAAATGTGCGCAAGATAAAATGTGTGTAAGATAACTTTTTTGGTGGATTAAAAGTGTGGAGGATAAAAGGTGTGCTAGATTGAAAGTGTGCAAGATACAATGTCAAGCAATATAACATGTGTGGAGGATAAAATGTATACGCCCCCTTCAATAGAAGAGATCAATAAAAATAGTTTTATTCCTTTACTTACTAATATCTAGTAAGATCATTATATAAATATTTATCTTATTTTATTTGAACTTTAGCTTAATAAAAATCCATTTGATTTAACTATGTACGTAAATAGACATTACACACTAATGAACATCATGAAGGCACGGAAATGATTTCAGCAAAAAAAAAAAAACAAGTTTTATCCTTTTTATGGTATGTACAAACTAAGTTCTAAATGATAAACTAATTCTTTTAAAAAATTTAATGATATTTTGTTATGGCGAGAAATTAGAATCCAGCCCAATATAGAAAGAGTTACAATTATTTCAAATATCTAAATTTTGATTTTTATTCAAAGGATTTAATTTATTAAAGAAGGAAGTTTTATAACACATAACATTCACCGCATGAAAAAACTGCAATAAATATTTGTGCAAGATCTCATTTAAATAATTTTAATGATTTTTTTAAAATTTGAAATTAGTAACCTGTGTGCTCAAGTGCAATTGGCTTTTATTATTTATGCATATTACAATATCCTTAAGGTATCGGTGTTGTGAAGAAATGTTGTAAAATATAAGCGTACCTAATTTGAAGTTTTATATTTAAATGAACCTGCATTTGAGAAACATTCAATAAAAAACATGATCATGCATTTGAATACAGTGATTTTAATACTTTTTACAAACTCGTAATAATGTACTTAAAACACAGTGAAAAAACTTACCTCTTCACAAACTTCAAATAACTCCCTGACTTGCTTGGTAATAATTGGCATTAGTACATATCTGCATTCTGGGTAAAGAAATAATTCACTATGGACAATATCATTCACAGTCATCATTTTTTGTTTCGTTAATCTATTCTTTGGTATCTTCATTAACATTTCCGCTAGGTGCATACTAAATTCATAAATAATAAACTACAATAAGTTCACTACTTGCAGTACATTCTCTTACCTTAACTTTTTAGCGTCATAGACTTTTAAAATATCAGATATAGTATGTGGTAAATACTTCAGACAAGCTCCTTGAACTATTAATGTGCAGTCTTTAGTAAAACTCATCATATTTACAATACTTTGTAATAACTGCTTAAAATTTAATTCAAAACTATCTTGATCTTTTCCATAATTTAGTTCTGAAAATAATGTTCTTGAGCGAACTATAAAACGGATGCAATACTGAAGAGATTTCATTGCTTTATATAAAATATTTTCATTGTTTTGATACATGTTATTTTCGGGAATATTGTCTGCAGGCATTTTACAAGCATTTTCAATATGTTCCTTTAATACTGTTATTAATTTGCTGCAAAATAAAAATAAATTATAAATGTACTTATATAAGCATGATTTTCTTGTAGCAAATCGCATCGATACTTTGGAACAAATACTTACTTGTAAGCTAAAGTAGCACTAAAACTTTCTTTAATATATAAATCCAACACAGGTTGAAAATGTTGATATTTCCTATCACTTATTAAAGAAATTACGTATAATAAACAATTGAACACCATAGAATCATAGGTATTTGAATCGGAATTCTGCATTAAAATATTAAATAAGGCATCCAACACATCCTGTAAAAATTTTACAACTTCTTCTCCTTTTACTTTCATTAGAGCTTCTAATGACTTTTCCAATGGATCTTGATGTGACACCCAATTCAATAAACCCAATAAATCAACTAAAATCAATCATGTACCAGTAACTGTAATCTTCTTTAATTGTGTATCTTACCATTTTGTGTTAATTTCGTAGAGCATACATTAGAAGATATAGTAAATGTATCTTTTTTACTTAAAATTAAACCAGGTACTTGTATTTTTTGATCATCTTCTGAGGCAGTAGAAGGTAATTTAAAGTAGTCCACGCTGTTTTCATCAAATTTCTTATAATCAATTTTATAAACCAACAAATTATGGTTTGTATCATTCAATGTGGTGCCATTTTCTTGCATTAATTTAACATAAGACATGGCGAAAGGTTTTTCACTTTTATCTTTAGCTTCATTTGATGAACGATGTTTAAAAATAAATTTCAAATGACTGTGTTTAAATTCTTCTATGGGAACAGCAACTTTGAATGTTTCATACCAGAATGGATTACATTCATGGTAATAAATTACCGAATTATACTCATTTATAGCATCCGATCCTCCTCCTAACGATATGACACCCTAAAAATATTTTTAAATATTTTATTATGAGGCATCTTCAACATAAGTGCTATATTTAATTATTATTATGCTGTTAGAACTAATAAGCAATTGTTCGAAACTAATATACTGGGTAAATGTTCGATTACCGAACATACGGATTTAATATGGGAAATCAGATTATAAGCTCTTCTTGCTCCCCGTTTTATTTAAAAAATTTAGAGTATAAAATTCTGCATTTTTTGCTATACTTTTTTATTTCGGGCATTTAGGAATTGAATAAACGTACTTTAAATATTTGTTAGAATAGATTTCAGAATTAAGTTAAAATAGGGAGCAATAGTCTGCGAAAATAGTATATTGTGCAACAAGTGCAGAAAATTCCCTATTTTCCACGAAAGTTTCGGCACCAATCACACAAGGTGAGAAATAGGCTATTCTGTACGAGTGGCACACTATATTTTTCCTAGATAAGACCACACATTTAATCGTTACAGAACAAAAATACTTGCACAAATACTATTTGACATACAATATTTCCCACAATGCATATGCAGTGTTAGCAAATACCGTGAAAAATGATTTCTCACATTTTAACCCATAGGACATACGAACCTTTGAAGCTTTATAACGTGTGAAAAAAGTTCCACTTTCCATAGTAGTCGTAGAAATAAGATTTTTTCCCATGTTAAATCTCTATGTTCGGCTTTCAAGAATTCATCAGGTATACGAAATTATATTTTGAATAAAATGTATCAATTATACGATATTCTTTTTCTTGTTACTATATTTCTATAACAAAATTTTAGAGGCCAAAAATTCATTACCCTGGTTCTTCTATTTAACCAGCCGTATATAAACTCATGAATAAAATGATCGAATACTTTTTATTACTATACTTTAAAATTAAATTAAATTGTGAGCATAAACTTAATATGTAATGTACTGATATTATTTAACTAATAGCACTTGCTTTAAAATATTTTGATGTTTTATTTAAATTAATGTCAATTACGGTAATTTGAATAATTTAAAAATTATATCATCAGTTCGACATTGCAAAGAAGCTGAAGCAACACAAATTGTAATCGTTTATAACGAAGATTATTAAAAAAAAATCGCATGTTCAGAAGTCAATTTACAGTGTCAAATTATCTAAAAAGGTATCAAGAGACTGGAATTTTTGTACGAAGACTCAGTTAAGGTGTACAACAGAAATGAAAGACCGTATTTTAATACTTAATTCTATATGAACTCGTACATTGACATCAATAATTCTCAAAATGACCTACTAAATGTAAGACAAAGTTATTTCTAAAACCGTTTGAAAAACATTAAAAGAATCAAAATTACAAAACTTGTCTATTAGAATTTGTCATAAAACATGAAAAGTGGAACATTGGCATAGTGACTAATTATTATTATTATTTAGTACAAAAGAAGAGCTTCTGGTTGCAGTACTAGAGGAATGGAATGTAATTCCTCAAGAGCACATTTAAACTTTACTTAATGTATGTTCCGAAACTTAACCAAAGTAACTGTGACCACGGAACCAGATATTTTGTGGTTATTGAATTTCCAGTAACTTTCAGAATGCTGCTGTTAAGGCTGTCACGGATTGTCAGGAGCATGCGCACAAGTGTATTTGGGTTCGAGCAAACAAAAACTCCAAATTCTGACTGTCAGCCAGGCGTTCATACAGGCAGTCAGCAAGTTTCAATTTTCTGCACATGCGCACTCACTGTAGATTCCCCTGTCAAACTTGTTTGATTTTGTATAACTTTTATAGCGTTTTCGATTGGGATGCACTGACTGCACTCAGTGCGCACTGCGGGCAACTGGCGTATTCGATTGGGATTTCCAGTGCAAGGGTGCAACCTTTTCCGTATTCGATTGGGCCAGGCATATTGCCCCCAGTGCGCACTCAGTGCAATAAATACTGCACCGTCTCTAGCCGTAGTGCAGTTATTTTCGAACACTGAAAGGCGCGATGAATTTGAATCTGGAAGATATCGTTACTTTGCAAACATTACTCGATTCTTGATCTTTAAATAGTGATGACGAAAATATTGAAAATGTGGTGAAGCAATATCGGAAAAGGCCGAAAGTGAAAGATTTTATCACTGAAGAAATAAACGAATATAACAATGATGATATGAGTACTAAATGTTAATATGTACAGTAAAATAGACTTGTTATTTAAAATGAAATGATTATTTTTAATTCGTGTAAGCTTAACTTTAAGGCAAATTTTTGTTTTTAGTTTAAAAGAAATTTACGGTAGTCAAGGCAGACTTACAATCAATTAATAACAATGTATGAAAATAAACACACTTTTTTCAATGTCATGTTTCTTTTGCTTTCTGTATCACAGCTTGATCCCGCCATTTCTAGTGCACTGAGTGTTTGGTGTATTCGATTGGGGTAGTTTTACCTGCTCGACACTCGCGCACACTCAGTGCATCCCAATCGAAAACGCTATTAGTCTTTAGACAGAAATTTGATCATTTTAATGAAAATATTGTAAAGATATAAATATGAAATAAGTATTTTATTTATTTTATGAATTACGATTTTAGCTAAATATTTAATTTTTCTTTTTATCTACGACTAATTTGAGAATATAAAGTAGCTAGTCATGCTTAAATAAATGATATTTTAAATAAACCAACAAATATATAAAAATTATACTAAATTGTTCATCAACATTGTTTTTTTTTTCTAGCAATGCGTTCGAGCAGTCAAAATCCTAAACTAATTTGGAACTAATCCAAATCCGACGCATGCGTTGTTCTATAATACACCAAACTGTCACGGATTGTCTGCTCGAACAAACCAATAAAACAGTTTCTTTTGCATGAAGAGAGTAAACGGCGACGTACTCTGAGCCCCAAGAAGACGGATCTAAATATTACCCTCTCACCCAATTTTTTCATTAGCCGCTCTTTCATATGTTGTATATGATCCAAATATTTTTCTTTGTATTATAAAAACCGAAAATCGTGTAAATCTGGAACGTAATTGTCTGTCATTTTTGTAAGAACCTCTTGAAAACTCCTTCATGCCTTGCCTTCATTCCTCTCACCCAAGAAGTTGGTTAGTACTCTCTCTACAGTAGTTTATATATTCTAATAGCGTTTTCAGCTTACGCAGTGCAAATGGGCACTCAGTGCAGCGTGCACTTTCATCGTGTTGCCACCTGCGCTGTGTCAGTGCAATATAAGTTGAACACACGAGTAATATAAGTTCAACACATGAGTAACTTTGAGGTCAAAATATTTCGACAAAATATTTTTTTGTTTGTGTCCAGATTATTGTACAATGGAAAACGAAGTTAAATTTCAGATAAAAAATGAAATTACAGAGTTAGCAACATTAGATGACGACACATATTTAATATTATTAAATGAGTTCATAATGCCACACATTTCAATATAATTGTCAATTTAATTTAACCTTAACAACAAATCTACTCCATCTTTGCTGTCAAACGAAAATTAATCATTAAAATCTTCCAAAATACATATCATAATTTAAATTCTACCGCCATATTTGCACTTGCACTCGTGCACTTGCTACCTTGGGTACGTTCAAAAACCTTCCTCTGGGGTACTGAGTATATAGTGTACTTTCAAATACCAGAGAGTATACTCTGAGAGTTTTCCCTATATGCACTCAAAAATTCAGAGTACGTAATCTAGAGTTTACTCCTCGAACCCTATAAATCTAGCAGGGTAAGCAAGGTACATGTCAAGCTGTCAAGAAGTACTACATCTTAATCTGTTATTATGAATTATTAATACAAATACAATGGATATTAATAGCACTGATTTCAAATTTATTGCTGTGATAAAAGACGGCGGAACAGTTTTATTAGAGAAAAAAATAATAAAAAAATTATGTACATATTATGAATCCAGTTCACACAAATATTATTCATAGAGGTACTAGTATTTGTAAAACATATTTTGCTACCACATTAAGCAAAAAAATACATAGTTTCTTTCATTCACATTGAAATTTAAAAGCTGAACCTCGCCTTTTGGGTATCAACAATAAAGTATTATTATTATTATTATTATATTGTTTGGCAAAATCAAAGTACATAACTAGAAACGTTCAAAAACATCTAAAACCACACACGTGATAATGCTCAACCTAGAGTATACCTATACACTCGACACTAATTTTTGAACGTACCCCTGACTCGGTGCACAATAGCGCGCACTGGCAAAGAATCGAGTGCAATTTTTAAGTAAGCTGAACACGCAAAGACTGAGAAATTGCGCACTCAAACCGTAAGCTGAACGTAAAACATACACTCAGTGCGCACTAAACTTGTAAGCTGAAAACGCTATAAGGTTGTGTTCATTCGTTGAAATCATTACTAGATATCATGGCATTTTGAATATCGGTGACCACCGCAAGCAACTACCAAACGATGATCAAGTCGCTTTACCCAGTTCGTTATAAGGTATTTCTGACTACGCGTCTATTCGTTAGTGACAAAAGCCATCTAAGTGATCTGTGTATTTTAATGTCGAACATATTCCGAAAATTGTGAATCCATGAATTTAGAGCTTATATTTTCATCTACAACCTATATAGAATAATTATTGAACTTACCGGTATTGCAACACCTTTTTCATTGCACACCCTTACTGTTACTTGTACATTCTTATCGCTAGTTTTATTGCCTTTCGGAAATTCACCAGATACTAATGTTAAGTACAAATCATTTCTTACATCACCAGGTAATATTACTTCCGGAAATCCCATTTTTCGGGCAATTACAACATTCCCCAAAATTAAATGTGGGTGTTCTTCACGAACCTGTAATTAATTACACACATATTATTAAAGACAAATAATTTCATTTTTATTGATTTATTTTTTTCGGGTAATCATAATCATCTATGGCATAACATTCTTAAAATAAAAGGGTCTTAAATAGAGATGAAACTGCTTTGTATTAAGATTTACTTGCACTTTAATGGCAGATGTTATCAGTTTATAACCTCTGCCATGGTCCTACAGCATAAAGTGGATTTCGAACCACTCAGATACAGTAGTATATTTATTCGGATAAAAAAAGCCCTATCGTATTCTTTTTGGGTAGTAAAAAAGAAGTTGTGTAATTACCCACATTATATAAATTGTTATTTGCTGACTACCAAAAGTATATAACGGTTTAATTTTATTTTTGCTAAAATTAAATATTATAATTTTGATAGGTAAGCATATTTTTTTTTTTTGCTGAAATCGATGGGTTACTGGATAGCGATTACATTTTAACAATCCAAATGTCTCGTTTTATACCAAGAACCTGTTCGCATGCTTCCAGATCCTTAGAATCATATTTTATAATTTTCAAGATACCTGCGGGTGTGTATTTTATATTAACGTACCTGTTTAATATCACCATGGAGCAGTTTCACGCTAACCCATAAACCTTGATTGCACTTATCATTTTTATTCACTTCTCTATTCAATAATTTTCGCAATGTACTGTCTAAATTATCTTTGTCACAACTTCTGAAAACAACATACAATAATATTGTCATTTTACTTTACTTTTTCCAGCACCTCTTAATAGCATTATAACTAAGTTATTTTTTAATAAATTAGTAATTTATTAAGAGTGACCTCTAAACATACAGTGGCAAACAAAAGTATGAAAACTTTTTAAATTTCAAAATAAGGAATTTATCAGAAATATTTCAAATAACACAGTGACATAAAGAAATTAATAATGGTTCATTATTTACATTTCACGATATAAACGAAAAACAAGATATTTTTTAATAAATATTTTCAAAAACATCAGTATTGTGGACAAAAGTATACAGGGTAGTGACTCGAACACCCAAACATAAGGATTTAACACGTAAAAACATATTTTCGTAATTTCCTGCTTCTCTAATTATTTTAAGTAAAAAAGCTTCAAATAACAGTTTTAAGGCATACAACTCTGCATCATTATAGTATTATACTTCATGACTAGGCCTACAGAAACTCTCTGTTTACTGGTCTAGGTCGGCAAAATGTAGAGATGCCAACTTAAATATTTTTAACATTATATTCTGTCAAAAGTTTTAATTTTATTTTATTCAAAATGTAAAACGTTAATTAAAACAAAGTTTTTTTGCGAGATCTCGCAAAAGTTTAGTTTCTGAACTAATGATACAAATAACTATTCAAAATCACCCCAAAATTAGTAATTGCCATAGAATTGAGAAAAAATAACAAGTATTTAAAGGTTTATCAGTCAAGTTAGTTACGTTAGTTTATTTGTATTTGTACCGCTATTTTTGGGGTGGTTTATTGTGGTCTTTTTCATACGTAATTTAAATAAAATTATTTTTGCTCAATAATTCAGATATAAAATTTTATACTCTACAACTGTTATTTGAAACTTTTTTATCTAAAATAATTAGAGAAGCAGGTAATCACGAAAATATTATTTTACATGTTACATCCTTATGTTCGGGTATTCGATACACCACCCTGTACATATTTTATGAGAAATTAATTAATTATGAACATTGTTTTATAACAAATTATTGAAAACATATTTAAAATATGTTAAATTTAGATATGCGGGGAGAGCGCATTATATTTACATATTACACTAAAGACTAGCCTGAGAAGAAATAATTTAATAAAAGTGTATATTAGATTTGTTCCTGAAGTAGTACAAAACTACCTGTGACAGTCCGGATTCTATATAGTTTAATTTTAAGTGTTCTAACAGCGGTTATGAACAATCCCTAACTAACAAGTTTTCTGTTCACGGTCCAGTTTTCTGACTGTCATAAATTTTCTGACTATCCTCAAATTCAAAATCCCGCATGCTTATTTTGGATTGTTCAATTTTTAAAAACATGGCACACGTATTTACTTTGATTTGTATATAATAATAACAACCACTCGCTCGCTATTATCAAAAACAAACTATTAAAGGACAAAAGTGTAAAGTATTATAGGAGAAAATATCTTAGTATAGAAATTAGTATTGATATCAAGCAAATAATTCTTATTTCTCAAAAACTTACTGTAAAAATGGTATACACATTTGTTTCTCATCATCTGTTTCTAATCTTCCAGATATGTAGGGAGTGACATCCATAGCAGCAACACCAAACGGTCTTCTAATACCTTCAGTTTGTCCTTTCTTTGAAGAAAGTGCTACAGAACTTCGCCTATGGTCAATTTCTTTGGAATCCATACTTCCTACTCTTATCACATAACAAACTAAATAAATCTTTTCACGTTGTAAATCACTACTCCCTAAATCCTACAAATATAAATGATTGAATATTTACATTTTAAACAACGTAAAACAAAGTTTACCGTAAAAAGAACTCTTAAATTATGTAACTGATCCAAGTCGTATGCTAAACCTTCTTTTGACCATCGAACGACATAATTCTCCGTTATTGCTTTTCGCTCCTTGGCATCGTATAAAGTCATGAGTAGCTCTGCATCTTCAGACATTTTACAAACAAAATTTCGGACAGAAACAAAAAATATATGTGAATACTGAATCGTTTGTTTTGTAGGTTTAGGTGAATGATCGGACTAAAAAAGAAAACTTAGAATATAATATCAATTTAAAAGCAAAATTTAAAAATATACCGTTGCTCTTTTAATTCGATCTGTAGCTAATTTATGCTGGTGATACAACTGCAAAGTACTTGTTTCCTCAGGATTTAATAAATTTCCATGTTCATCTCTCACTACCAAATCCAGTCCGAGTAATTTGTTCCCCATATCAATTTTAGAAGTAACTATTTTTTTCAGTTCTTTCAATTCATCAATAGGTAATGTACCACTTAATATCTTACTTCTGTATCTTATTAATTCATAAATTTGTTTCTGTATTTGTTCAAAATCTGAATTGTTTGTCTGTAATACATAATATACTTAATTTTTGTTATCTCTTTTAATTTAAATTACCTACAACATATAAATTCTTCCAATGTGTACCCCATTCTCTTAGTACAGACGTAATTTCTTGTACTATTGGAGGATGTTCATTTTCTGGTTTAATTAAATGTATATAACATTTTGGAAATATTCCCACAAAATTGTCATTTTTTATTGCGTATCCCCGGTACCAATTACCTAATTCTTCTTTTATACATACTGTGTCCCCAACTGTTAAAGCTATCCGGTAATCTTTTTCTTCGGTATAATTGTGTATTGCTGTAAGTGAAACAACATTATAACATGTTTTTAATTCGCAATGTATTTTATTTTTAAAGACGACCTTATCTATTACTTTCAAATCAAAAATTAATTGGTATCTAATGTAAGTTAATAAAAATCATGTTCATATTATAGCGTAATGAAGAGTAGCATTGTAATTTATGAATCATAAGTGACATAAAAGGAAGCTCATATTTGGTTGATATAAAATGGGAGGGGTCCCAAAATATTGTCATAACAATCCATAAATAATTGTTTTCAGTTATTATCTGTATATACAGAATTGAGATTACATATAAATGAAACTTTCAAACAAATTTAAGAAAAGTTTTCAAGCAATCAACAAGTGTTTGCTTATATATATGTACAAATTCATATCAAAAGTTTAAAGGGTAAATTAAAGGTTAAATTGTATTATTATACTAACCCACTCCATATGAATTACTATCTATTACTGGTTGCCACATTATGAACATTTATCAAAAATTAATTAAAATAAATAGCACCATAAATATACATAGAACTACGCCATAGTCCATACTGATTACTAGGACCACTGACTGAAAATGCCATGGCCTACTAGATACTAGATTACATTACAGATACAGTAGGTCATGATATCAATCATGCGGTTTAGCGGGAATTCTAAAATAATTTTTCGGCCATGTACATATTAGATAACTTATAAAAAGATAGTTTAATCCTTTAATCTTTAAACGAAACAAGACAATTATTAACGAATTATCTAAAAATTGCTTTATTTATTTACTACTAATCAAGTAAATTTGACGTGTGTCTATAATTTTAAATAATTTTTGAAATGTCTATTAAATCAACGGATACTTTTAATAAAACTAACTACCCAACTATAAAGTCGAAACAAATATTCAGAGATTTAGATCCTTTATACTCCCAGATAGTATTGACATGTGCAGGTATGTTAGATTTAATTTATATTACTAAAATAATATACATTCAATTTAGTGTGTATTGGTTCATACTCATATGGACATATGCTTGGCTGGAGTAAAGCATCATGGCAACATCTTACATGTTTTGAAAAAGAAGAATTTACTTGCGATCAAGTTTATACTTGGATTGCATGTGTTTCATCTTTAGGAACATCGATCGGAATAGTCTTGTGGGGATACTTAACATTCAAAATAGGTCCCAAGAAAACCTTACTATTATCCTCCATATTACTATCACTATGTTGGATTTTAATAGCTTGTTCTGAAACGTACAATTTATACTGGAGCTCGGTGCTAATGGCATCCTTATGTGCCTCCAGTTATCTTTATAGTGGTGAAGTCTTTTTATTAGAATGTGCACAAAGAAAATGCATTAAAGTACTTTTCGCAATTTTTAGAAGTTGTATAATTTTAGGAGTAATGTCAATGAATATACTTGCTTCTTTTTTGGATAAATTATGGTTGTGTCTAATATTATCGCTTTTGTCTACAACTTTTGCTGTTTTAATTTCATTTTTACCTGATTCTCCTCGCTATCTTATTAATACGAGTGAGTTTCAAGCTGAAAATTCTTTGAAATTTTATATGGGAAAAGAAACAGTCGCTCAAGAATTAAGTATGGTGAGACAACAAAGATTTTCTTTAAATATTGAATACGTGTCATCTAAAGTGGTTATTAAAACAATAATAATTATTACTTTACTTCAGTTTTTTAAAAGTTGTACTGGTTATTACGTATTTCTGATGGAGAGTATCAGAATAATGTCGAAATTACCTACTGTTTTTGGTCTTCAGATAGATCATGTTATATTGTCAATATTTCTATTAGCAAGCAGATTGACTGGATGTTTTGCACACTTGTATGGACATTTTGGAATTAAAAAACCAATGATGTGTAGTATGCTTTTAGTTTCAATTATATTATTTTTAATGGGTTTGATACATTTCATATCATGTAAAAAATATGCCGTCCCTATAAATGGATCCATATTAATAATTTTTATTATTTACGTTATTAGTTACGACATGGGTATGGAATTATGCCCAGAAATAACGCTGTATGCATACACACCATGTGAAATTTATGAGCTCTTATGGAAAATAATGATTATTCTTCAATGGATGTTGTTATTTCCAGTTGTACGTTTATATTTATACTGTCAATTACATTTTGAAGCATATCAACCAATATGGATTTTCATGGGTATATCTATCATTGGTTTTATATTTATAAGCATGTATGTAATTGATGTAAATGGAAAATCATTAGTGCACATTCAAATGGAACTAGGAGGAAATCCTGTAGGAACTAGAAGTTCTATTCGACAGCGATTAGCAAATCCATTTGAAAGAACAGAAGATATTAATTACCTGCATAACTTAATTGCTGCCGATCTTGCTAAAACAAGAAATACAGAACGTGTTACTTAATGTAATGTGTATTAAAATAAAATGTACTTTAGTTTAAATATTAGAGATTTATTTCAAAATTTTGTGGAAGTCCAATAGCCCTACAGTTCTTACTGTAATGTATGTTGTCTTACGCTGACTTTGTATGCACATCAATGCTCATTTTTGGTTTGAAATTTTATGACGGGTACTATATAATTGTTAATTATATAGTAAGTATACTCTATAAATATGTAAACTTTGTTTTTCCTCAGAGTAAAATATTTTTCTGCAACACAGATGTAAAAGATACATGATACACATAAAAATATAGACAATTTTTACAATATTATACAAATTTATAATCCACCTCGAGATATATCTATTTAGTAGTAAACTGGAATGTTCGACTTATTAAATAAAATAATATTAATATAAAATTTCAAATCAAAAATATGCATGGATATATATTATAAACAATTAAAACGGATCTGAATCACTGCTTACTGAAAAAAACACAAATATCACTAAAAGTTACTAAAAATTCTACAATTTCACAAAAAAATAATCTTATTACACGCACTTTTCATCATCTCACTCCTTTCTGTTCACTTTAGTTTATGAATTATAGTTTATTTTTTCTATATGAAATAAAACAAATGTTGGGCTGATTTTTGGTGACATACACACAAAAACTGCATTTTTATAGAAATATTCACCTTATTTTATAGTATTCAACAAGTTATGATTTTGTTTTTTTAATGAGAAGTAAATTTTACATTTATTCAAAAAATAGAACAGGGAGTTATTCTCATTCTTAAATAAAGGTGAATACTTTTAAGGTAAAAATACCACACAGGTTTCGTTAAGTGGAAAACGCACTTCATAATAAGAAAGTTATCTGAGATTACTTTCAAAGAGCTTTGTATACTAACCAATAATTATTGAATTTGATGAATATATAACTGTTTATATTTCATGTAAAAAGAACCAATATATCGTCTGTTAATGGGTATAAAAAACTCTATGAAATCGGTCCTTATTTTTATTATATATAACTATATTTTGTAATAAAAAATATCGCAACAAAAATGAAATAGCTCAAATTTAAAACCGAGTAGAACATCTTCATTCATGTTGATTTTATGTTATAACAGACAATAAAATAATGATTCTAGAACGAAATATAGCTCTGTCGATACTCTACTCGGGAGCTTGGGTTTTTGTTTGCGATATTTTTACATAATTCTCTTACAAATTAAAAAATAAAAATGAAAGCATGTACCGTTTTCTTAGATATTTTACAAAACACGAATGTGAATTTCATTTCTTCTTCAATTTCTCTATCTATACAACGTAACAGCGGAGATGGCGGTAACAGCTCGCATATCCAATGCAATAGAAACATTGTACATTCGAGCACACATTTAAAATTTACATCCGCCCGCAGCGCCCGCTATACAGCAACCGATAATGAAATGATTTTGTGATGTATCAAAAACAAGTGGTTATTTCACCAAATGTATTACGATATGTATACCTCATTTAATGATGCAATCAAATGTAAATGGATATAATTTACCTTAAGTAGCAAATTAAACAAAAATGACTTAAACTACAATGTCCTGGCTAATGTAAAAATAACATGTTCTGTTTGAATATGCTGGGTGCAATGAACGTCTGTCTGTTTGTATGCAAATTACGCTCTGTCAACTCTCTCGCTCGCTGCGACAGCGTTAGTGGACTTCAGACGACTCAGGTTTAGGGGCGTGGTGGTTGGCTGGATCGGGTGTGCTTAGTGGCTGCAAAAATCATCAACACTAAGTTAAGGTACAGCAACACCGACACCCACACCGACTAGCAACGCCACGGCGACGGCAACGACGAGCGGCAGGCCGAGGCTCACTGCGGGGGCGGCGGCGGCAGCGGCTGCCGCTCGGCGTCCGAGGACTTGCCGTTCGTTGTGGCGGCGGCCGCAGTACTCACAAGTGTGTGTGGCAGTACCGGGACGGCAGGTGGTGCAGGCTGCGGCGTCGGCGCCGCTGGTGTTTGTGCCACAGAATGCGGCGCTTCATGCGTCGTCGTCGAGTGCGCTTGCTGGACTGGCAGCGCTCCTGTGTAGTAGCCTCCGTTGATGCCTGCCGGTGACACTGTAACAGCGTGAGCTACATTAGCCATGCAACTTATGCTACCGCAGGCGTGCTGCTACTCACCTTCCGGGTACGCCCCCGGCCCCATGAAGTATTCCTTGTTCACGCAGTTCCGCAAGCAGTCGGGGATGCGGCCCATGATGGCTCGGCGGATCTCGCTGGCGGCCATCTCCCTCAGCTCGGTGGCGCTGGCGTCGCTGTAGAACGCCGCGTGGGGCGTGCACAGCAAGTTGGGCGCGTCCTTCAGCGGGCCTTGGAACACGTTGTATGGCTCGTTTTCGTGCACGTCGAGAGCGGCGGCCCGGATGCGGCCTTGCTTGAGCGCCGTCGCCAGGGCGTCGTCGTCCACCAGCCCTCCGCGCGCTGTGTTGACCAGAAAGGCGCCGGGTCGCATCTGCTTGATGGTGAACTCGTTTATGAGATGGTGGTTGTGCTCGTTCAATGTACAGTGCAGAGAGACGCAGTCGCTCTGGAACAGCAGGTCTTGCAGCGTGTACACGCGTGTGAGACCCAGGCTCTTCTCGATGCCGTCGGGAAGATAGGGGTCGTAGAAGATGACGTTGAAGCCGAACGCTTTGGCCCGCAGCGCCACGGCCGAGCCAATGCGGCCCAGGCCCACGATGCCCAAGGTGTCTCCACGTATTCGTGCGCAGCCCTGCGCTGCTTCTCGCACCTGCTCGGGTCCGGTGAACTTCTTGCCTTCGCGAACCATGTTCGCGAGCCAGTACGTCCGGCGGTATAAATTCAGAATGAGGCACAGCGTGGTATCGGCGACCTCCTCGACGCCGTAGCCCGGTACGTTACATACAGCGATGCCTAATTCACCAGCTGCTTTCACGTCTATATTGTCAACGCCCGAACCGATACGAACTATAATTCTTAATGTTTTAAATTTTTCAAGGTCCTCTTTCGTGAGAATGATAGTGTGCCACATGAGTGCACCCACTGCTTCGTTTAACACTTTCTCGTGGATCTCACTAGTACTTTGCGCATCACAAAAAGCAACAGTCGCGACGTCTTTAAGAATCGGCATTTCGATCGAACAGTCCCGCCCATCGAGTAGCGCGACTAAAGGCCGTGTTTGCATCGGCCCGTTAGCCGAAATTGGGCCGCGTAAATTTTCAACGCGTGGTCTTTTTGCCATCATTTTACGTTTGTCCATTGGTGCACGATGCGCCCTATCAATCTATTGAACAGGCATACAATGAACCCACAATTCGCCGGTCTAGTGAAAGACAATAACAAATAACCAAGGAAGGAAAAACAGGAAAAGATGATTAAGAAGCTAGTGGCCGTCGTCGTCGTTGCTTGAAGCGGCGGCGGCGGCTGGCGGCTAGCTGCGTTGTGGTCCTAAACCTACGGCTCGCTGCTTCACTTCCGATGCGTGTTCTGCTCGGCGGCTAAGTTACACTTCGCGACTGACTGTATACTCCATAGTGACGCATGAAGATGACCTAGTAACAAAACGCATACATTACAACCTTATAACAATCACTATTCTATAATATCATTTAACACAAATTACACCTAAACTCCCTGCTAAAACTAGACATATAAACTTTTTAAAAGCTAAAACTCAACTGTTAGAGGCCATATAACTTTGCGAAGTTTGTTCTATCGATCGACAGTTTCCCCTAAACTAACTTTTGTCCATAAGTATATAAACTTACACTTTTGTAACACCGAAGAAGTTTTAGTTCGCAACCAAAGTTTGCCATGTCGGGAGTCTAGTTAAAAGTTTAAGACTCGGTAAAGTTGTCGAGAAAACTTGTTTCCTTGTCTAACTTGAGCGCTTATATTTTATCCTCGTCTTGTATTTAATTTCCAAGCTTTCTTTTTGAAACTTTAATCTCTGCAATACAGTTTAATTACATGGCGAAACAGCGAAGGGGGGGTACCAAGAATCTGAAGTGAAATGCACTTGTTTAACATAAATAAAAAAATGTATTGATATAAGGAAGAAAATCTGCACTATAACAATGATGCGTCGTCATCTTATTGTGTGTGCTCCCCTACCAGGTATTTATTGATTGTCTGATGTCCAGCGCTTGCCGACAGTTCGAGAAGCAAGGGTGTCGACTAGGCACTAGGGCAGTGGCCAGAGCTCTGTGCTTCTAGTGGATGTAACCCTCTAACTGCTCCGCAACGGATAAAGCGCAATATACTACATTTTAACGATAAAATTATTCTCTTGCCAATATTTATCTATCAGCTTATAATGTCATTAATAATCAAGGGTAATACCTATATAAAATGTAAATATACATATAACACGCAAAATAAACCACTTTTTACTTCTGCAAGATTTCAGAATTCATTTCCGAACTAAAATAAAAGTTGTAAATAATTAAATTTTACACCCAAATCACTAATCATAGTTTATTTTGCACCTATAAAATCGAATATAAATTAAAAAAGCAGCTGAAGACAACATAAAACAAAAATTTTTTTTCTTTTCATGTTTCAAATGTTTCATCGCTGCGTCGTTTTAAATGGCATGTAACATAAGAACAACTCACCTGTGTTCTTAAATTCGTATAGCCTAAGCAAAAGCCATAAAATTAGTATTTTTTTTTTTACTAAATCTTAATTTTTTACTTGAAATGTAGGTCCGGGATATATTTTAATGACTGTTTAAACTTTTAGTTGTATGGACCTTTATTATAACGTTTTATAACTTTTGATTACATAATATGGACGTTTCGGTGGTACCACACCACCATTTTAACTTATAATTATTACATTTATATTTGTTTGAAATTTTACATTTTTAATTTGACGTCTAAAAATACTAGATCTCTCCCAGCTCGTGGGTGGCCGAAGACTGTTAATCTCTATTTGTATATATACTATATATATATATATATTTAAAAAACCGCTGGTGAGCTTTAATTCGTTAGTATTACAATAAAATATAAACAAATATTTTCTTTCTGATTATTCCACACATATCATTTCCAACCAATCAGAATATTTCATTTGATGGAAGAAGGTATTTTTAGCGAAAAAAATTGATAAAACCATAATAGGATCCTCATGGTTACATTTTGTTGATATGAAAATTATTATGTTTGACTGTTGTCATTCGTGAAATAATCATAAGTAATATAACGAGAGCCACTAATTTATTGGAAAAATTTACAAATAGTTTCTACGTAGTAACAGACGAGTGTCAAAAATGACATTTAGATCACAACAACTAAGCTGGAGTGATTTAATTAATAGTATATTATACATCAAGGTTGAGAAGACTATTATTATTGACCTAGCGCCAAGTTGTGTCCCGAGGCGCGTGGTAGGTATATTTTTTTTTTCACTACTAGCATTTAAATCCCAATCCTTCTTAAAAAAATTATATTGATAATAAAGATTTTCACATGAATATTTACTTGTTTCTTAATATTCACAAAAATGAAATAATAGGCTGCATTTATTTTTATATCTGATGTTTCAGTTTGTTATCCTTATTTTTTATTTTGATTTAAATGAGTTTCTTTAAAAAGTGATAGTTTTCATTATCGACTTAGGACAATAATAATTTATTATTTAGTCGTCTAGGAACGGGTAAAATTGGCTGTAAAAATATTGCACAAAAATAAATCTGAATTGTCAAGTAGCTCACAATTTACAAATACTTTAACATTATTTGAAATTAATTGCTACTGGTGGAGAAAAAATATAATAATCGACTCTAAATGTTAGTATCTAATATAACTACTCTCGTATGGTAGCAAGGACTTCGGCTCCGCAAGCTCCGTCTCAGTTCATACTTCCTTGGAGGTTGTAATGTAGTTACATTCCTTGCAGCTTAAATAATTGGCTCAATAATTATAATGCGTGAACTTATCATTTTCTTTTAAAAATAATAAATATGAACTTAATATTGGTTTCAATATTACTTAAATTGTCTGTGGTATATCATTTGTTTATAACACATTCTGTTGCAATATTGCTACGTAGAGCTAAGAATTGTAAAAGATTGCAAAATTTAATATTACAATCACCTGTACTAAAATTGTATGAAAACAATAAAAAAATTATCACAATCCCAACGAGGGATTTTTTTTATAAATGAATTTGTTTACCATTCAAACGACAAATTATAGTGTACATTTCTAATTTAAAAAGAATCATGCTGTCATGTTTGACAAATCACTGTTTACATTTTTAAGTCTCATAACATTGAAAGAAAGTAGATGTTAAAAATTATAAGAATGAACAAATACAATATGTGTAACGAAACGCGGAACATAGGACTAACATAGAATTAAAAAAAATTGCGAATACTTTCTCTCCTGATAGTTTTAGAGCAAAACTACAAGAGTACAAAAATGTTCAAAATTAAATTCTACACCAGATAAAATCATAATTGATACAGCACGTCCGCAGTACTAGATTTATAAAATATAAAATGTAACATTTACGTTCAAAATCAGACAGCCATGGAAATAAAAGAAAATATTAATGAAGTTTTGAGTTTAATTATTAATTTTTGTTATAGTCTAAAATAAAATAAGTTTTGTCAGTAAATGTACTAAAAATTTGTTTTATGTAATGTACTTATCTTACTTTTTATTTAATATTTTTTTTAGTTTATATTGTTGTAATATTGATATATTATTTAAGAAATAGAATCTAAATTCAACTTAAATAATATTAAAATACATAGATATTTCTAACGAAAGATTTATATTTGATATTTAATATATCTCGTACTGCAAGCATGAACAACTTTGTAAATTTGTAGTTTTGCGCTAAATCTATCAGAAGAGGGAGTATCAGCAATTTTTTGAAATTCCATCGTAAAGTCCAATGTTCTGCGTTTCGGTGTACACACTGTATATCTAATTACGACTTAAGTTTTAATATAACGCACTTTCAATTTTTGATGTTTGTAATTACATGACATGTGTTTCCAATGTGTAATAAAGTAACTAATTACAATGAAATATCCCTAAATTAACGAAATCAGTCCAAACAGTTTGCGGATTAATATAATAATATGTAAATTTAAAATATAATTACAATTACATAAAGCTCATGACATCGGGTGATCACTACACAACATCATCCATGGTCATCTATGAAACTTATAGTTTATTTCCTCCAGTTGGTACTCACGTCATCAATAACCCATATGATACAAATTTCCAAGAGAAAGTAAGTAAATGTCAATACTGACACTATTATATGCAAATATAATAATGGATGAAACATGCAAAAAGAGTTGCAGATTAGATTAACGACGCCAAAATCACCGTAATAAATGACACGAATGGCATAGTAATGGCATACGAATAACATTAAAAATTTTGAAATATTTGAAAATAGTCGTTACCGCGGTTACACTACTATTTCTATTTCCTTGTTGTTGGTTGGACGACAAAGATGCTAGATAAAAATTTAATAATTCTTGTAGCAGAAATTTGTGACGTGATTATTAACTGGGAAACCTCAAATCTATAACAACAGTACTTAAGAACACGTCATCGGTAAATTTTATTTCTACAACTACATATTAATACCAATAAATGATTATCGATGTAAAAAATTATAGGATGACAATTCACTTATAATATATGTCATCCAACTAAATCACAGTATTTTAGTGAATTGAACCAGTCAGATTCAAATCTCACTGGCAATTGTCAGTTACTGACAATTGCCAGGGAATTTACACGACTAAATAGGCGTTGCGGATACAACGTTCGTCAAAATATGACAAGTAATTAATTGAATATATATTTCGAGGAATTGTCATATCAAATAACATTCGTGACTAGAATTTTACTTGTAATTTTTGCCTAACTCACTCCGGCTTGAAAAATCATCATTTGTGCTGCTCACTTGTTTCGATTTTCGTCGCAACAATCACTCGTGACCATAACGAGAAAAACTTCACGTAAAATTCTAGTTACTATTGATATTACATATGAATATTTTTCTGGAACAATTTTAACCAATCAGGTTGCAGCATTTTTTAAATTTCGACCAATGAAATTCGAATATCAGTGAATATTTTCCTTGAATCATTTTAACTAACCAGTTTAGCGTATTTTTTTAAATTTCAACCAATGAAAATCGAATCAGTGAATATACTGCACATGTCCATATACTGAATATATTTGACGTTTTCCGAGTATTTTAATGTCATAAGTGACGTTTATATGACAATTTAAAATAAATATTAAATATTTTAGCAATACTTTATACATATATATTTAATGTTTAAGTTTTTCTCTAATAATATTCTACTAATATATCACTCTTGCATGGCAAATACATCTGTTAAATCCCATGCATTTGTGACAAAAACTATTTTGTATATAATATGTGCTATTACTCATGCATGAGAATAATGTTTGCCACACGAGCGAATGCGAATAAGAGTACTATACGTTTATACAACTATAAAATGATGTAAATATGTATGTAGGTACCCGCGAAAAAAATCAGAGTGGTTGACATCTGGTGTGGAAATTTCATACTTTCGTAAGCGGGATATCTCTTTGTTATTTGTTTTGAGAATATAATCCGTTTGAGGTGAAAATTTAGAAAATCGCTTTGTAATCATTATGTTAGTATACATCAATGCGATATTTTTCCATACAAGACAATAATGATGTGAAATTGGTAATCCAATTCTATATTGCACTGACACAAATTTTCGAACGAATAGAGTATATAAAAATTATTTGACAGTTTATTATCTACACTGTCGTTGACTTCAACTTTACATTTCAAATAATTTCTATATCCAATGATGCTTTGACTAATTTTGAGACCGCCTTTTTTAATATTGAATAAAAAAAGTACTCAAATAAATGGAAAATATGTGACGGTGAATTGCATGAATTACATCGCAAAGTGCTACTAGAATAACTAATAATAGTTTTTGATATCACATTAATTTTGTTTCATATAATTCCATACCTAATTCTTTTGTTAAAGAAGGTAAATAGTTGCATATATTTAAAAATTACAATCATATGTACTAGTTATACTACGTTTGAATCGGCATATGACAAAAGCGCACCAAACGAACATTATAAAAACGCACCAAAGTACATTACATAAGCGCACCAGGGTTTGTAACTATTTATTCAATGATAGAGTAAATAAATAAAATAAAATACAAATCGAATAGACGTCTGAATATACAAGTCTGTATGTACCTATGTATTTGCTTCATGTTAGCCAGCAGTTCGTTTTTCTCAGTAGCGGATTTGAAGGAGGGGGGCGTAAAAAAAAAGCCCTTTCTGGATCCGCTACTAGTTTTTCTCCTTGATACAAAATGTAGGGAATTATAAGAATAGTTAGGAATAGAGGCAAAGAAGAAATTATACATAATAGGTCAGTTTGGTTAGGTTAGGTTAGGATAGGTTAGGTTAGGTCAGGATAGGTTAGATTTGGTTAGGTCAGGTTAGGTTAGGTTTGATTAGATTAGGTTAGGTCAAGTTAGATCTGATTAGATTAGGTTAGGTCAGGTTAAGTTACGTTAGGTTAGGATAGATTAGGTTAAGTTAGGTTATGTTAGGTTTGGAACGAAACATGAAGACTTGGAGGCATACCTCTGTGAGTATCTATTCGCGAGCGGAACGAATTCAGGCATTTTTTTATTTAATCGGTCGGACCCACGCGTACATTTACTAAATTCCCAAATTTTACTGGTGCCTTTTTGCTACGTTTATCTTTTTTTGGTGCGCTTATGAAATTTTTAAAAATATGAATCGGGCGATTCTGTCATACAGCCATTTGAATGTTTGAAAGTTTCTTAGCCCGTATCATTCGTTATTAACCCTTGATCGGTCGCGCCCCTTATCTTTACGTAATTAGATGCAGTTGGTCATTTCTCCGCTCAATATATATTTTTAATTTGGTACTTTGGTTATTAAATTTAGCGTAAGCCAAAGAAGTTATTAGAAGATTCGCATAAAAAATACGAAAAATGGCTGCATCAGTTAGGAATTAGTTACAATACAGATTAAGTACTATTGTACAATTTTATCAAATATCGGGTAAATACTAAAAAAGAAACATACAACAGTGAACCCAACAAAAATACGGTCAGAAAGACCGAATATCGGTCGCAACACGGCCAAAGATGCCCAGGTCATATTCCTTAACAATTTACAATTCGAATTCTTCATACATGCAAAGCTACACCTAGACTATATTTAGGAAGATAGTTGAATGGTTAACAATGGTTAAAATGTTAAGAATAGTACTTGGTTTTCCAAAGTACCAGAGCATTATTATTCATCAATCGTATAAATCAATAAAGATCATTGAAAAATAAATTTATTTTTTTTGTTTTGTTTATTTAAGTCTATATAATAAAATATGTGATTAATGAAATAATGTGTAATATACAGGGTGGTGACTCGGATACCTGAACTGAAAGATTTAACTTGTTTTTTATCTAAATAATTAGGGAAGCAGAAAATAACGAAAATATGATTTTACATGATTAATCCCTATATTTAGCTGTTCGAGTTATTACCCTGTATATCTATAAATATTATAAATAAATAAAAAATATGTGATTATGAAATATTCATTTTTAAATATAAATTTCTTTAATGCAAGTATTATAATAGAAGGTAGTGAATTTTTGCAATATAAGAAAGCACTTAAGTACACAGCATAATATTGTGTGACTATTATGGAAAGAAAAAGTTCTTAAAATTACATTCACTTTTCTCTCGTATTTATTGATTACACTAGTTATATTTTTTTTTTGCTTTAGACCATTTAGATATAGGTGTAGGGTTCTCGCCAAATACGACATACAAATACTGTACGGCGCATGTTTTGAAAGAGATTTTAATTTGTTGAAAGAGAGCAATGTCGCTGCGCTGTCCCAAACTTCACTTCTCACAAATTAAAATAACAACCCTGATGTTAAATGGTTTCTTACTGTTACGGCCAAAGCCCAAATAAAGAAGATAAGATAGAATTAAAATCACACATATATGTATATATATATATATATATATATATATATATATATATATATATATATATATATATATATATGCTTGTAATTCGAACTCACGATACTTAATTTGAAACAAGACAGTTAACAATTAACTGAAAGTAGCCAGCTTTAACAAATATTAAAATTATTTTTTAGTAATTACTTCTTTAGCTACAAGACAGATTTGTACAGCCTATTCGAAACTGACTCAACTTTCATTACGAGTTTAAACAGAATTTAAAAATAATTAAATTCAGAATTAACAACTCCATTTTTAATTTTGGGTTCAAATTTTTGGTATTTTTAATATAAAATCTGGTGGAAATTTTTGAACTAAACGCAAAGCAGTAATCTTGTTGCTTTGACATAGTGGAAGCGAACAAAGAATGTAAAAGGCAAAAATAATAGGTTTTACTCGGTTTATGGGTACAGTTCTTTGGCTAAAAGAAGTCAGGAAGTATCATTTCATTTTTTTTGCACCAGATGGTAAAATTAAAATTCCTATTACAAATAATATCGCTATAGAAGATATGTGTGACCTGCAACAGGCGTGGATAAAATGATGATAGACAAAAAGTCATATCAAGACATAAGACTCTGTTCTCTACACTTTATGGAAGAGAATTTCTTCTACAACTAATATTCAATAGAAGTTTCTAATTGTTCAATACATTATCTTGACTTTATTTATGATATAGGAATATCACATATTTTGTTTTATGGTTTCCTTTTTTTTGATTTCACATGCAAGTATTTGATATTTTTTCCAATACTGGTAATTTGATTTAAAAAAACCAAGGACCAGAAAACGAAAACAATAATCTAAGAAATTGAAAGTGAAAAATTATTCTTACCAGATTAACCTGCTGCAGTAAAATATAGTAGCAGCAATATGTTTGCTTTTTCCGGAGTCACTTTCTTTGCAGCTATACATAAACTGTTTCGGAATATTTTATTTTATTATAAATGATATTTTCCTTGAATTTCACGTGGAAAATTTGTTATTGCGCTGGTTAAGCATAATGCAATTCTTTTGTCATTGCCCAAGAACTTGAATTGAATATATATCGTCATCTTCGATAACACCAGTAACAATATTTTGTAGAAGTACAATCTTTTCTCTTTCGGTTATTATGACAAAAAGTAGTCGCTCTTAGTGCTTCATAAATATTATTATTATTATTATAAAACATCTAACAAATAAGAAATAATTGTTTGCTAGATCACTGCAATGTAAGTAGTGTGGTTATGTAGGTTACTACTTTGTTCATTTATTACAGCGCGCGAAAAGGACCATTTGATTCGCCTATTCACCGCATAACTGTATTTGGCTGACTTTTGACTCCGCAATGAGTGATTTTTACCTGTTGGTGGTGCCACTACCTGTGACTCAGGTGTGTATTTAGTAGAATTTTAATTTGTCAGAACTATACTATACATACATGACTAAAAACACATTTTGTAATGATATGACATGAAATCTGGTGTATAAGGTACATGTTTTAATGTATTTAAATAT
Organism: Stenolophus ochropezus; assembly: GCA_035578165.1. Taxonomy (NCBI): domain Eukaryota; kingdom Metazoa; phylum Arthropoda; class Insecta; order Coleoptera; family Carabidae; genus Stenolophus; species Stenolophus ochropezus. The sequence continues at coordinate 15,698,426 of JAQOWZ010000015.1, read as the reverse complement.
TTTTATGTTTCTCTATGTACCTACATTTTTAAATATGACATATTAGCCATATGATTTTCATTATGTGTTTTTATATGTAGATATATTTTGTGATTTCTATTAAGATCAAGAAGTAATTTTACATACAGGATGGTGATTCGAACACCCGAACGTAGGGATTTAACATGTAAAATCATATTTCTCTAATTTCCTGCTTTCCTAATAAATTTAGGTAGAAAAGCTTCAAATAACAGTTGTAGAGCATACCATTCTACATCCGAATAAATAAGCAGAATTCATTTTACGTGCCTTTTATATTCATGCAGAAATTAGGTATGAAAATAACATAAATAGCCATGGAATTTAAACAAAAATAACAAATGTTTAACGATTTATCTGTCAACTTAGCTGCGTTAATTTATTTTTATTATCATTTGTAATTTCTTTTTTCTCAATTTATGCTAAAAATATAGAAATTATATTTTATTTAATTAATTTTTGTAATATTGTTCACTTCAACAGTAATTTCAAATAATTATAAAAATAAACTAACGCAGCTAACTTGACACATAAACAGTTAAACATTTGTTCATTTTTGTCGCAATTCCATGGCTAATATTATTTTGGGGTAATTTACATGATTTTCCCACCTAATTTCTGAACTTCCAAGGTAAGTAAAATTAATTCAGCTTATTAATTCAGATGCTAAATGTTATGCTCTACAACTGTTATTTGAAGCTTCTTTACCTAAAATAATTAGGAAAGCAGAAAATTAGAAAAATGTGATTTTACATGTTAAACTCCAAGGTTCGGGTGTTCCGAGTCACCATCCTGTATAAATACATCAATGAATTAAGGTAACAATAACATGCACTGTATTTACGTACAAATATTTGAATACCTATCTATTATTTTATATATTTCTACCAGCTTATTACGGATAATCCTTTGGTAATGACATGTTATAAATCCCATCCATAAGTTAACAATTTTTTTTAGACCAGTGGTTCTCAAAATACGGTTTACAAACTTCAATACCATTATAATATTATTTTAGACAAAAATGCATAAGCTTAAGAAAAATCAACTAAAACTTTCATTCTATAACGATAACACAATTTTAATTATAAATATTGGTCAAAATAGCATGCATTCTTATAAATACATAATTAATACTTTTTAAGTAAACTATTTCTAACTTATTTCGTTTCTAGTTGTTTTTACTTTTTCATGCTGGAAATTTCGCTGTTCATCTAGAGATAGTTTTTATGTATATCAAAGCAAATATTTTTTTACAGTAAAAACCAGTATTTATTTTAATCAAAAAAATATTAACTGACAAATTCCACACTTCAAAGATAGCTGTGAAAATTAGTCGTCTCTATTTAAGATGTTATGATTCATCTTTTTGTGAGATAACATTCCTGAGAGGAGTAGGGCCTCAAGTATCTAAGTTACTAGTTCGTGTCGTATGTTCCTTGCATTCTAGTGGTGTATGTTGTCAGTCTACACCCACAGCGTGTGCAAGGTCAGCACGCACCGAGCCTTTAGGCGGGAACCCATCGCATTGGACGGCAACGATACTGACATTCATGAGTTCATTTCTCCAAGTTATCTCTAAACTGCAATACTTTTAAAACTCTATGTATTTTTTATACAATAAATAACGTATTTTAAAAGTTCGAATTAACAAATTATGACATTAATGGCTAGTTGCAACAAAGTAACTTAAATATTTTGTAAATAAACAATATCGTATCGAATTAAAATGTCAAATGAATGATTTAACATTGCTATCAAATTTGAAAATGAAATATGTGCTTTATTGGTTCAACTCGATATTAGTGTTGCTACCCAAAAAAATATTTATTTTTTCTATTTTGGTACATTTATGAGTCTATAAACGCACTGAGAACATGTCGTTAAGAATATCTATAAAAGTGCTTTTTTTCACGCTTTTCATATTTTAGGGTTCATTCAGCGACTTTTATACTATATGGACTTCGCATGTTTTGTTTAACTTAAATCTGATTGGTCGGAAAATGTAGTCACCTGTTACTGTTAGTATCAACAGACAAAGAAGGAGAATAACCTATTAGCCCTGTCTCTTTTTACACCAGATTGCTTTCAAAAGTGACATGTGAATAATATAACCTTAAAATCCTCCAAATGGTACATTGTTGATATTGCTCTTAGTTCCGGTGGAGTGCATTGCATGTTTTGATACATAAGAGTCCAGTGTTGCTAGAAAATTTTCCGTGTTGGTAATAGAAGGCAGCACAAAAACGTTATAGATTCTTCAAAAACATACTATTTTCAAGATGGCGCAAATACCCTCTCCATATTAAACATGAATACACAAATATTTGGTTATTCTTGTTATTTTGGCAATAACCATATAAAAAAAAATCTATAATATAAATAACTGTCAGAGGTTTATCTTTATTTTTTCTTATAAAGTGGGCTTTCGTTTTAGCATAGAATTGTTTGGTTTTCATGTAAAACAAGAATTATTACTCTACTACTCTTTAGAAAGTAAAATACTATCACAGTATCTACTAGAAGCCTTTTTCTGGTCGTAATCTTTAGTAGATTTAATTAAAAAATACTTGTACTGCGGTATCAGAAGAGGTGGGAGTGAAAATAACAATTTGGTTAGAATAGCAAAATGTAAAACCATAATGATTCCTTCTGTTTTTTAAAAGGGAAAGTGTATTCCAAAATTCTTCTACAGGAAAATCATTATATTGCTTAAGCTTAGTTAAGTCAGCAAGTAAACTCCATTCGGTATTTTACTTTTCAATGTGAGAAACGAGATGTAGAATAGTTTTACAGTGACTTTCGCAATCCTTCCAATTTTTGCAGATAAAGCCTTTTGAAGTCGAATTTATCAATAGGAATACAAAAAATCAAAGTAAAGTGACAGATAATTTAAATAAAATATTTATAAAAAATAATTATTTTTCGATTTTTAAAAAACGTAACACATTCACAAAAAGCGTAATATTGTAGATCTACTACAATAGTAATAGACTGGCAACACTCAGAGTCTATTTTTCCCAGTTGCCATCAATTTCTGCTGCAAGAATTATTAAACTTTTACGTAGCATCTTTGTCGAATACAGATGGCACAGACTTTTACTCGCTATCTCATTATCGTACGTGTTACAGGGGGTTATATATGCTATCTGCGTCCAACCAACGACAAAAATGAAATAAAAATAGTGCAACCGCGGTATCGGATATTTTCAAATATTTGAATGTCATTCATATCATTCGTGTCATGTATGAAGGTGATTTTGTCATCAACAATTTGTCTTTTATTGTGTGTTGGTAGTTTCGTTACTTTTATCTGCAATTCCTTTTGTATGCTTCATCCATTATTATTATATTTGTATATACTTCGAAAATCTCACAATTTCTCTGTCCCCCTTAGCTTTTTGAATCACATGATTACGATTGATAACGTGAGTATCAACTGGGGGAGACAAACTCTACTGGTTAATTGTCAAGAACGTCAAACTAATTGAAATTTCAATTGTTAGCGGGCAGCGCTACCAACACAACATAAAAAACAGTAATAGTTATTTGTACTGCTAGGTAGGAAAGTTTAGCAATTCTGTTCTATTATTTACAGAATATATAATAAATATAACTAGAAATTAATGTAAGTATCAAAATGATCTAAAATTACAATACTTTAAAAGCATGTTGACGGAATGTATTCTGGTTATTATTTCTAACGCATTAAACGCCATCTGTTAGTCCGCATATACGAACTGTATTTTTCTTTCCTAGGGCAAATATGTCTACTTTCTTGCGCACGCACACGCAGGAAAATCTTATTTTCAATAAAAAAATATATTATTGACAGATATAATGTAAAAGAACAAGTGTAATAAGGACTGTTATCGTACTTCATCGTTCTTGATAAAGATCACAGAAAAGCGAATCACTTGGTTTTACGTGTTAATAGGATGCTTTGTAATAGTTTGTTTAATACATTATTATCTAACACCGAATAATAATAACGCTATAACTATGGTAATTTGAAATAAATAAAGTAATAGACTACCCTGTAGTGAAATAAATGATTTATCTCACTAGTGACTCTCACTTTAATTTGTCACCTCAGTAAATGAACATCACCTTCGCTGCAAAACTATTATCATATTTAAAAAAAAATAAACTGTTTAATTTCGAGGTGTTGCATGAAATTTTGCAATATAACATACTTGTGCCAAATACCTCTTATATTTTTGCTGTACTTATTTTCTTTTAACACTGCTAACATTACTTTTTTTGTTGCAACGGCAGAAAATAAGTAATTTTATTTTTATTTATTTATATAAATATTAATTCTATATTGCTCAGTTACAAATTTAATTCATGGTAAATATGAAACTCCTCCGACAAATTAAAAAATGTAGAAGTGTAGTGACGTGATTTCATCAATTTTAGCGGAGAAGTAATAATGGAGTCCCTTCCAATATTTTTCTGTTTTACAATTGCCACCCCATGCATCCCCCAAATACCGCCAATGGAACAAGTGAAATTGTAGGTCAGAATGTTAGTTCTAGACACATTTAAAAAGTAATATATTGGCGGAATGGACGTTTACATATTTAGCGCTTTAAAAGCTTGAAATTAAATTACACTTTAAATTGCTTAATAAAAACATGTAATCAAATGACACATATATAATCTAATGCATTACATTTTCATGTCATACAAAATATCGCTGTGGCTACCACATTACCTCCTGTCATTGTAAATTTAATACGTTGTTTTAATTTATTACTTTTTTATTTATCTTATTTCTTCTTATCATATAGTCTTTCTAAAATTGAAATGACATGTCAAAATATTGTTATTTCCATTTATTATAGTTATATGAAGAGATATTTAAAACTCATTACAGAATAAGCCGAATGCTCCTTATAAAGTTTTATGGTACTTGCGGTAAAAGTACTTTTAGGCCGATATCCAATATATACTTTCTTCTGTCGGGTACTATGGACCGAACCCGAAATTTGTTTTCAAGATGTTTCCGAATTACGTACTTTAAAATCTAAATTGAATTATTCTAATAATAATAATAATTTTTGAAAACTAATTATTAAGCTGCCTAACCGTTAGTAAAAGGTTGTAAACTCTGCATAAGTCAGTTTCAAACGGGGTTGGCAAAAATCACAAATTTTTAACAAATCAATTTAGTGTTTCACGAAAGTGTTGTATTTTTCTTGTTCTTGTCTCAGTCTTGCAAAAGAAACCAGGCAAGAACAAGGCAAGAGCTACAAATTTCAAAGCAAGACCTACCAGTACAAAGTATGTACTTAATTATTAAATAAAAATGAATACAAATTTCTTATAACCAAAGAAGATTTAGAAAGAAAATTTTCTGCTTGTACAAATGTCGCTGTTGTGCTAAGAAATACGTATAGTACGTACAGCTATACGTTTTTTTATAATATTCATTCAATAATAATTGTTAAAATAGTCTTAACAAAAAAATGTTCATGTGATACAAAGATTAATTTATTTTATGTTCAAGGTTATTTGCGAATAGGGGAATCCCTGACTAAGTTTTAATATGTAAGACAAGAAATATGCAAGAAAATGATAATCAAGACAAGTTTTTTTATATACAAGAGTAATAAAAGACAAAATATTCTAAAATTTCTTGTCTTGTTTTTAAAGTTAAACCAAGAAATAATACAAGAATTTTTGTTTTGTGAAACAATGGTTCAATTTTTAATTTAATATTCGTCTAATTTCTAAAAAGAAAAAAAAATACGTTGGTTACGCTTGTATAGCCTTTCTAAGTACCTAGGCCGTGTATTTCGACACTATATAAAGCCTATATATAGACTTTATACTGCGATTTCGATGTGAAGCATTATAAACTTCTAACATCCCGCTTCTCTTCATTTGAAAATTTTCTCGCAAGTAATATAATGAGAGCATTTAATCACGAAAGCGAACGTGGATTATTCTTGACCTGAGTTGTCGTTACTTCGCAGCCTTCACAGAAATTGTGAGTAAATTTATCAATGAAATTCATAGGTCGAATTACATTTGCTTCCTTATTTAGCGAATGACAAACATAAAATCAACAAAATGTAGCCATGACTATGATACTACGGTTTTATCATTTTTTTTTAACTAAAAAACTGCTTATTTCCATCAAATGAAGCACTCAAATTGAATGAAAATAACTTGGGTGGAATAGTCAGCAAAATTCAGTTAATCACTGATTGATTTGAACACTCAAAACTTTGTTTGAACAAAATATTTTTGATTTTATTTCTAAAGCACACTTGACCGAAGTGAATACATCAATAATTTTATAATTTCTTCGTTAATTTTATTTTTAGAGTAGATATGTTTCACTCATTCATTCATATTGGAGAAAGAAGGAAAATCGCTACCCCATATGAAAATTCAAAGTTACTATGGATTTCTCGAAAAGTGTACGAACAATAAATAAATCAAAACTGTTAAACGATATACAATAATACATTACTTTTTCTTCAAGTGTATTATAATATTCACATTACAGCACTCATACTATAGAAATTAGTTACGACATTATAAATCAAATAATGTTGACTTTTTCTGTACGCATAAAAATGAAAGTTACATGTACTTTGTATACAACTGGTGGCATCAGTTTTCAAGGCAACGCCAACCTTATCGAAATTTTCACAACAATACTATTAAGTTTACTTTGAAGAAAAGTATTATAAATACACATCATTAAAAGTTAATTTACTCATTATTCTTCAGAATTTTAAGAAAACAGATGATGAATTGGTCATTTGTGTAAGTGATAAAAATGAAGTAATACACTGGATGTAATAAAAGTCAAGATGAAAGATAAAAAGAACAAGAATTTAAAAATATAAAAGTGGTGGAAATTCAAACAATATAGATTAATCGAGATATGTGTCATTTTTACCAATATGATAGTTGTAAAATATAAACGTATATTTATATATAATATAAAGGTGCTTCTATACTTAAATACCAAACTTTAAAAGGTCTATATCAAACTGAACCGGATTTTTCAACATTTATTTTAAATTGATAAAATTAAGGATACTTTACTTAAAGCAATTTTTTTTAATATACCGTAAGTATTTTTAACGTGAAACATGGAATGTTCATATCCATGGTTACGATTTGTTATTGTTGATATTTAATTGACAGCAATGTATACATGAACGCCTTATTTAAAAAGAAAAATAAGGAAAAAATTTGACATTTGTTTTTCGGGTTATAAAATTTTCTGACAGGTTTACACCAAGTACAATAACAATTTTAAGAATGATTAATAACGTTAGAGGAAATGGTAAAATAATAGAATGGTCTGCTAGGACACTCGATCTTACACATCTAGATTATTTTTATTGTGACTTAAAATTAGAAGTTTGTACTGGCGGAAATCTTTAAAATTTAGATGACTTAAAAGTTCAAATTCAAAACATTTCTCAAAATATTACAATTGCCCAAATATCATCGTATGTAATTCAAAATTTTTTTAGGAGATTGAATCATGCTTAGCAGTTAATGGATGGATTTTCGAAAATTTATTGTTATTATTGCTTAATTGTTCGCTATTATAATTACTTGTTGTGTAGCGGACCATTCTACTTTTCTTACATTTCCTTTAATGTGATAATGATTCTTAAAATTGTTGTTGCATATGGTGTAGGCCTATCAGAAAATTTTAAAACCCAAAAAGAAAATGTCAAATTCGTTTCCTATGTTTTATTTTAAATTAGACAAGCAAGTATACATTGTTAATCAAATATCAAGTCGTACTATAGATATAAATTCCCATGTTTCACGTTAAAAAATACTCACAGTATAAGTAATTATTCAACCAATAATAAAAAAACTGTTTTAGATCTGTTAGCATATATGGTCATAGAGTGTGAAGTTAGCAAGACAGACTAGGGCTAGAAGTGAAGTGAAGGGCAAGGCAGTGGCTGTATCGCCCAGGGTATGTCCGTAGCCCGTAGGCCGATCGATGACACCTCGACCCTGCAGAGTTTACAGACTGCGTTTTGGGGTCCTCGTCTCGTTCGCGCCGTGCCCCGCCGCAGCCTCGCTGGCGTCTCGCGCAAGCAGCAACAAAGTTTCACCATTTACAAGTTCGGCTCTCGCTTCTCGCTCTCGTTGTCGCTTCAGCTGCGCGCCCAGCCCAGACTGCTATGACTAATCCGCCGCACTTATTATATTATTATAAACCTATGTCACTTGCATCAATGTAACACACAAGTGTAACCAAATCAAATGTTAAATGAAACAGACAATTCAATTATCATTTGTTGGAGAGTAACTTACATATAAAGCCATATGAATGTAAATAAACACAATTCTCGAAAGAGTGTCAGCGTTATCAACGGGTTAGTTAGCCAGTGTTAGTGCTAACCGTATTCTCAAAACCTATGTGACTTGCATCAATATAACCCACAAGTGTAACCAAATCAAATGTTAAATGAAACAGCCAATTCAATTATCATTTGTTTGAGAGTAACTTGCAAATAAAGCCATATGAATGTAAATAAACACTAACAACCGAATTCTCGAAAGAGTGTTAGCGTTAGCCAAGGGTTAGTTAGCCGGTGTTCGTGCTAACCCTATTATCAAACACTCGGCTAACATCGGTACTAGATACATTAACCCTTGCCATATCCATTACATCGTAAAATAAATTCCATAATCCTACTCAAAAGAATAACACCGTTTGATAAGGATTAAATTTAGCACCAAAAATTAAAACTAGTTACTAGCAGTTTTATTGGAAATTCCGAGGGAAATATTTTTTTAAATGTTAATTTCAATCACTACAGTAATAAAATAAGATGATATTTACTTTTGTAAGAACAAATACAAGGCAAATATAATGGATTAATAATTAAACCGTCCAAACAGAATACATCGTACAAGTTAATCTACATCTTAGTCTTGATTACACACTTTTGCAAAAATAATATTTTTCATACTAACAATAATACATTCTAAATAATGTTTAGATCAATTGTTGTGGTATATTCCACCACGGCCTACAGCATTCCACATCTCATCCGCAGTCTTTAATATTTTAAGGCTTTCGTGATTACAATAACCCATTACTTCATCAGCAATGTGAGGGCAGGCGTTACATTCTTTAAATACGGCCCTATTTAGCTCTTGAAAATCTAATTATTTGAAGGCAACAGTAGTACATTTATATTACTGTAAGGAGAATTGCCAATCTTAATCCCTTCAAAGTGCTGCATTTTTATGGCAAGTAGTATATTATTAAAATATTTTAAAAGCGATTCATTTATTTATTTACCACACATTACAGGCTTCCATATTTTATTCTGGAAAATTCCAATTTTATTAGACCATTTATAGAAAGTAATATGAAAACATCAAATTGTATCCCCGCACAGTTGTTGATGACTACGATTTTTAGCAAGTGGAGGCTTTCAAAATGTAATGAGAGATGTGATCCCTGTTAGTCAAGCTAGTTGCTAACTAAAATCGATATAAATATTAACACTTTCACAACCTATAGCCCAGTACTTTTTTAAGATAGGGCTCAAATGATCTGACAGCTGGAATATCAGCCGCCATTTTGATACTATGTGGTGTTAAGCTAGCACTGGCTTAGTCTAATATCGTGCTTGTTTCGATAATGCGGTTAGATTAAATTTTAATACCGGGTTAAGGCGGTGCTATACTCTATTTAAAAACTACGAGGAGTGAATGTTGTAGCCACATTTACACTGTGATAGATCACAATAAAGTTTGAAGCGCACAAAACTTGTGAAATATCACAAAGAAATATAAAATACAATAATAACGTGATAACAATAATGAACTAAAAAAATTGGTAACCGTGAAAAGAAACTTGAAACACTTTTTTACACGATAGCTAAAGTGACAAATATTGTTGAGTGTAAATCTCATTTTGGTTTTAACTAACACCGTTTCGAGAATTCGGCGGAAAGTAACAGGTAACTAAGTTTTTATAAAAAGAAACTTATTTTTTATTAATACAATTTACAATCTATTTTTCACATGAAAATGGTTCCTATACAGTGCACTCTTCCCGCCAGCTAGAATGCCCGGGAAATAACGTCTGGGCAACGCCTTCTTCGCAAGGTACGAAAATATCATTACTAAAAGTTGCGATAAAGAAAATTTGACACACCGAGTAATACACTGAATCATATGATGTATCATTAAACGTCATGATGTTCACAAGGTAGAAATTTAATTTTTACGCTGCCGGAGCAGAAATAATATAAATAAGTATCCATAGAAACTATGTAGAATCAGCGAATTAGAAATAACTTGTACAATAGAAACCTGTAATATCGCCCTACATATTACTATAAAACTGGATAACATAAAAACCCTCAATAACTGACATTTATTTGATAACCTACAAATTGTACGTCAAGTAGTAAAAATTTTTTCTGTGTGTCACGCATGCACTTGTTCGACTCGCTTCGCTCGCCATACAAAGTATCACTTTTACTCTTAAGAACACAATGTACTAATTATTAATGTTTTAATATACTTCTTCATATAGTGATTACGACTATTTCAAGAACAGTATTTTTTGTGCAATATCACATAAAAAATATCATATAAAACGAGCTTATTTGATGATCAATTGTTTTAATTTTTATGCCATTAAATTTATAACAAAAAGGCCAATTGAACAGTTTGTTATCTATTCAAATAAAAAAGTTATCAACGGTGACCCATTTAGTTTATACATCTGATATATGCGGAGTTATAAAGAAAACGATTCAAGAACTTTGAAGGAAAATAATCCAGTAAAATGTGCCAAAAATAAACTTACTAAACAAGTGTCCTCTAACTATTGTTTTTGATTCAAGAATAAATAGTACTTTAACACGAATTTCTTTTAAATTACACCTATATTTAAAAATTTTATGAAAATGAATTTATGTTTATTTAAATATATCGTAGTTGCTTAAAATACCCGCTTTTTATTCACAATTTAATTCACTTGTTAAAATGATTACTACTGTTTTTACTTGTTCTTATTATTACATTTCCTTGTTATTCCTGTAGCAGTATAGCGAACATTCATATTTCTTTTTTTTACATTAGATCTATTATTCACAACTTATAACTAAAATCACGATCATTTCAATTGTTCTTATGTATGTAGATGTTAAATATTGCATCGGAAAAGTAACAAATGAAAGGTAAATTTGAATATATTTTAATTAGATTTAAGATTTAAACGAAGTGTTCATAAATATTAATATTCACACGACTATGTTTCCTTTATTCCAATAATATAAAACACAAAAAATGTGTCATAAAAATACATTAAACCAAATTTGCTTGTTATCTTTGAACATACGGATAGACATCATCCAAAAAAAGTCAAAAGTGGAGTAAAAATATTCATTCGAATCTAAACTTCTAAATCAATAAAATTAAAAAATATAAATTTAAAATTACAAATCAATGGCATAAGTAGATTCATTTAACTAAAAATCGAATACTTATTCCCGACATTGCAATGAGAAGGCTTTTAATCTGATTTAGCAACAACGGGTTAAACTGTGTTGGTATTTTATTTCAAACTATAAACTGTTTCTCTTGAAAAAACATTATTTTTATAAATTACTCTTTTATAAAAATGAAAGTACATATTCCAATGTTTCCCAAAAAACGTTTTATGTTTTGCATATAACTTCCGGTTTATGAGATAAAATATGTACATATTGTTTCGTTCATGGAATTTTAAAGAACTTAATTAACTCATTCATACATTTATAAACACTGGTAGATGTAAATATGTGTCATTTGAAAAGGTACAATTATAATAAAATACCAGAAAATTAAATACGTTGCACATGATGGATTCTACGTATAGAATGTTATGTACAGATATTTTAAAAAGAAATTTCATTAACTCTTAAATAGTTATTTATGCAACTAGTGTGTAGAGTAAGTATTTTCTAGTCGAGTGCTGTTTAACGCATGAGGCATAATCTAATGCGAAAATTATATCACGAAATAAAAAAATACTCTTACACACGTGTTGCACAGAACATTTTTCCTACGACCGAAATAATAATAAAAATTAATTTCAAAAGTAATTTACGTATTACTTAAAACTAACTTTAACTTTAACATCAACTCTAGTGATGGGTGTTTATACAGAATCATTACGCGCATGCGTACTGCGGAAATCAAACAAAACTTTAAAAGATGAAAGTTGCGTAAATTTTAAAGTAGAAGTTAAAGTTAGAATATTTGAAATAATCAATGCGACGTCATGAATACTTTTTTTTTTTGTCAAACTGTTTTCTTCGTGTACCAAAATGTTCTTAAATATGTGTCATATCTTAATTATATTTATAAAAAATAAATTATTATTTACAATTCTGTGTAAATCTACATTCCTTAAAATTACACGTGTATTTAAATTATTTAATTTTAAAAATGATATTTATATCAAATAAAAACTTTTTAAGAATAGCAATGGTGCTAGTGAGACATTATACAGAAACAAGTATTTTATTCACTAACCTCGTAAATAATACTGTCACAAATGTTAAAGATATAATAAAAATGAATATGTAAGACACAAATACAACTGATAACACTTTAAAAGTGCACAATTGAAGTGTACTGTGATTCAAAGTCACGCCATTTCTATTCTTCAAGCTCATATTCGCGGTCTTTTTCACTTGCCAATCAAAACATTCGCTGTCTTTTCCAGTCGACAATCAAAATATTGATGTAATTCATATAGGCGACAATGGTTACCATGGTAATATAATAATTTTTAAATAATTGTAACCCTGCAAAAACTTAACTTTATACCGTTTTTATCTGTGACAATAACAAACTGTGATTCACATTTAGCCGTGAATTTTTTAAGTAAATAAGTGTCCTGACCATCTAAAAAGTTGAGCATTCGTGATATAGATTAAGGAAACCAATATATAGGTACATACATATTTCAAATATTTATCTCGCTCTGTCCTGACCAAGTCCTGTTTTTTTTTCTCTAAACTAATTTGTAAGCTTGAAAAACGGATTAGTTGGTTTCAATATAAAGACAGTATACATATTTTTCGCTTATTATTATAAATTAGTTATAAAACATAATAACCAGTGATTATGAGTAATCACATGTCTTCGGTTAATATGAATATCATGCATAAATTTATCATATTTGCTGATATGGACTATAAATAATTTCTAACATTAAATGGTTAACTTGATTAAATTTTTTTTAAAATAAATAAATAAAATATAGTAGTAGAAAAGCGCTGCTTAATATTTTGTGGCAAGAACATAAACTAAGGAAACGTTGAAATATTTGAATTCGTGAAGAAATAAATTCATGTTTAAGTTTGTAATCAATATACCAAACAAACCAACAACAAATCTAACTTTAACAGGATAATTTTGAATTGTGCTGTTCATAGAATTATATAAAAAATATATGTTAATACATATACGAATATAATATAATATGAAAATATTGTAATTTTTTTCTAATATTTCCCGACCGACATATAAAAACTAGGTTTCGAAATCATACTGCTTTTGACATTTCGAGATTTTACAAATTAAAGACTATTTCTACAGTAATATCTGCGTATATGTAAGCAAATTATTAAGCTGGTCGGATTTCAATGAACCTAGTATGCCACGGAAATTATTTAAAAAAAGAAAATTATTTGAAAAAAAATAATAATTTGGCAACATTTTTACTTCACAGCATACATGTTCGTCTTATGTTCTGTGGTGGCCACAACTGATTCTTTATCTAACTTTACTAGGTGTGCAACGAAACGCGAGACTAACATGGGATTTCAAAAAAATTCGGATTCTCTCTCTCCTGATAGAGTTAGAGTAAAAGTACAACAGTACAAAGTTGTTCAAAATTCAATTCTACATCAGATAAGATCATAATTGATTTAACAGCACGTATACAGTACGAAATTTAATAAATATAAAACGTAACATTTTCGTTCAAAATCAGACAGCCATGGATATAAAATAAAATATCTATGTGACAGTTTCGTAAAGTATCAATTATTATTGTCTGTAATTATTTAAGTTGAATTTAGATTCTTTTTTTAAATAATATTCCAATTGTAGAAAAATATAAAATTATGTATAATGACATGTCATTAACTGTTACAACTATCACATAGATATTTTATTTTATTTCCATGGCTCTCTGATTTTGAACGAAATTGTTACATTTCATATTTATAAATCTTGTACTGCAGACATACATTTACATCAATTATGATCTTATCTGATGTAGAATTTAATTTTAAACAACTTTGTACTCTTGTAGTTTTCATATAAACATATCAGGAGAGGGAGTAACCGCAATTTTTTGAAATTCCATGTTAAAGTCCTATGTTCCGCGTTTCGTTGCACATCCTGTATTTTACTAAACACTCATCAACACATAAATTCAGTATTATTAATTTAAATATATTATAAATATAATTTTGTACAGTAAATCAATCATAAATTAAATATTGATATTGAATTGACGATACTATTAAACTAAATAAATAATAATTTTCTGCGATATAAATCGATCTTCTAATTAAGGTTTCGGAAATTGAATTAAAAATAATGATTATACTAAGTACATAAAAACAGTAAATATGCACATGTAATGTGTTAGATATTTGACTACTTTGTAAATTATAACAGGAAGTGAAAGAATGATAGGATAAGAAGAAAGAGTGCGCGGGTAGAAGCCAATAAGTTTTGAACAGATAAATTCCTCTTCGTCGCGGTTCATGTCCAGTGATTACTTTTCTGGCAACTTCGTAAACTCGGTAATCTATGATAATTAATTTCTAGAAATTCCGCACGTCAAATTAAAATGACTTGAGCAAAAGTTTGAAATTATCTCAGAGACTTTTTTTATTTCACCAAAGTAGGAATTCGTTAGAAATTTTATATCGAAGTACACGTTATAAATCTAAAAGTTTTCCAACGAACTTCGTTGGCAGTATAAAAAAGTTTAATTGTTTTCTTCAACATAAAACACGGTATCATTGTATACATTGGAATGCTGAATCAACGCAAATTTGTAATCTACATAATATTCGTGTTACCAAAAACCCTGCTTTCAAAACGTCCTATTCAAATGAATAAAAACTTTTTTTTTTACACTTAATATTATGCTCATAATATGACTATTTTGAATGTAATAGTTATTTAGGGTAAGTGTAAGTATAATTTTTTTTATCCTACACATATTGAAATTAAGATTTTTCTGCGTGTGCGTGCGCAAGAAAGTAGACATTTGCCAGTCTAGCCCTACAAAATCTCACTATTCCCTAGAGACGAAAAAAAAACAATTCATATGCAAACTCAAAGAAGGTGTCTAATGCGCTAGAAATAACTACCAGAATAAAATATATCAACGTTCTTTTAAAATATTTTAACTTTAGATAATTTTGATATTTACATTTAGATTCCAAGTATTTACTAACTTTGTTTATATGTCAAAATAAAATGTTGGTAATCAATTTCACAAATTGCATTGTGGTTAAGTTAAATGTCAAAATTTTCAGTGTTCGTATGATGTTTATATTATTTTGTTGTGTAAGATAAAATATAGTGTGTGCTACATGGCAGTAAAGTTGTTCCTACCTAGCAGCACAAACAGCTACTGTTATATAGAATATAGAAGAAAATTTGAAGTCGCGCAATGCAGGGGCCAATTTCTACAACCTTACAACACAAGAGATAAAAGAATTAATTAACTTGAAACAAAGCAGTACATTTTTGAAAATGAATGTTTTTATACATTTCAAAACAAAATTTAATGTCAATCAACTGCACTCATTGAATTTATTTTAACCCGAGGACATATTACATTTTATTTTTCGTAGTTTGGTATAAAATTGTAAATCAAAAAAGTAAACGGCAATTATTTACAGAGGAATATCTTTCAAATAATTGAGTAATAAACAAAAGCATTAGTCAGCAGTATACTGTCAGCAGTTAGCGAAACCAACAAATGCTGACCAAACGGAAAAAATAGCTGACACTGCGGAGATGAAATCCGCGTGTGGATGTGCCATAGGCGTGGCGTTTTACACGGTATTCCATAGCAAGCCAGATTCTCTGCTAGACGGGAAATTCTCTTCTGCTATGGCAACAGTAACTGCCATACTTATATTATGACCTCACTATTCAAGCTCAAACTTTTTTCGCTGCATACACTAATTTCAATTTCCCCAGTCAGCGTTTCACGTTTTATTTCAGCATACGTTTTCTTCAGCGACAACAATAGATTACTTAATGATATAGGTTTACAACAAACTATGTCAATGCCAAAGCATACATCATGATACGTTTTAAATAACAAAAAAGTTTACACTTTACATTTTTCAATTACTTTTTAAAATATAACGTTTAAAGCACAATTAATAATCATTTTCATTATGTTAATATTTATTGTAAAAAATAATTTGCAAAACAATTTAAAAACATATTTGTATTTACCTCGTAAGACATATCATATTCGTATATTGTTTATTATAAAACTAACACTTACTCTAATAGTACTCTGCAACTCCTTACAGTTTACAGAATATGATAATAATAAATAGATACAGAGAACTAATGTGTTACTTGCAAAAAAACTTTAAAAAGTCCCTACTAGTACAACAAAATTTATCTTTCGAAATAATTATATTATTTAAAAAAGATTTAAATTTTGAAAGTAATTGAAATATCAGTAATTGTTAGAAATAATTACTTATTTCAATTACTTAAAAAGTAATTGAATTAGGAATTCAATATATTTTTTTTGTACGGAAGGAAATCAACAATCTGCAAGACTTACAGATTTGTTTAGAATTGGCCTATTATTTAATAATTTTATCTTCTTGTCGTAGAATTTTTTTCGTACGGCCAGATACTTTAATACTGAATATATAATATCCTCGTTTTTGTAATTAATTATAATTGTTGATACTACTAACTTCGAAAATTTAAACAAATTGCAAATTTCAAACTGACTTGATTATAAGCGTCAATCAAATCATAGGATATTTGTGTACCTAAAGGCATCTTGACTAAAATGAACAGCAGCACATAGAAACAATGTGCTTGATTAGACTTTGTTTTAAATTGCGACAACCTATCAGTCGGTTTTGATTGATTTTATATTAATTACCGTAATTTTGAAAATTTGTTGCATATCAGAGAAATTTTATAGAAAGTTATAATGCAAGGAATTTATACGTTTTGAACTTTATTAAATTAAATATAGCGTGCTATGTTGTTCACATTTGTAAATATAAATACTAATATATCGTCCCTCTATTAAATAATGTTCGATATTGTATACCAAACAACAACAGAGAAAGTAAATTACAATGCTTTAATGGCAAATATTTGTCTAAATTTCTAAATTTTAAAATCGACATTATAAGCAATATCTCCATTTTTTAAAATGATTAATTTCAATTTTAATTATATTAACAAAAGTCAGGCTCCTTCGATCTCACGTTAACAAGGAAGTATGTTGTCTTTCGTTTCATTTTATCAGCCTCAGATGATTTCAAACGCCCATTGTAAGTCAAATGAAACTGGTTAAATATATATTTTTTATAATTTTGTAATTGTTCCACTTAAATAATTTATGAAATATTTTTACAGTAAACAAACAATATTAGTGCCCGTCTGAATGGTTCAGTGATTAGAGCAACAGCTGTTGAACATGAGGACGCTAGGAGTACCGGGTTCGAAACCCGTTCGGGATGTTTAACACGATTCTCAGACTTATCTCATTTACTATTTTACACATCCATCGGATGTTTTAAAGTGTAACCTATCACTATTCGAAGCTTAGAATAATATGTAGAATTAGATTATAAAAGCCATGGAAACATATCAAATAACCGTAGTTAAATGCATATAATTTATTTAAAAGTAAAAAACGAAAACTACAGTAATGGATTTATTCTATTAACAAAAATCCATCAAAAGAAAACAAAATAATATACAAAGTGAAGTGAACTTTGAATCAGTCAGAACTCACTTATAAAACAATTTTATTTGATATTCCCTGTAAACCGTTACTTATTTGAACTGTTTTTATTCACCAGAGAAACTAACCTTTACAAGCTATTAACCTATAAAAATTTCTGTCAGTATTACAAGTTATTAGTTGGATTGTTTCATTGTTGAAAAGTGTGTTTTGTCTCTGTCATACAAATTTTTAATAACAAATAAACTATTGTACAATATATACCTTCTAGAAGGTGACACGCACGTCTAAAAAACTCGCCAGTCAATTCCTCCTATCAACAGCAAAAATCTTTCTACCTCGCTAATACAGTAAAATACTATTATACGTACATATCGAGTTGTCAAAACTGTTATATAAAAAGTAGGTAATGGTGTCATCACTCATTAGTACATAAATATAATTCAATCGGCATATGACAATAGCGCACCAAATAGTATTTTTTTGTTACAGAAGCGCAGCAAAGTTTACAATTGAAATGTTCATACATTAATTAATTTTATGTGACTATTATTCAATGATGGAATAAAATTAGGTTAGATCAGGTTAGGTTAGATTAGATTGACTACTCGTTGATTGTATATTAAACGTATCTGCTTATTTTCATTTAAATCTTTTTAGATATGCGATTATTTTCGAAATAATTATTTGAGAATGAGGAAATATATTAAAATGCGAATCTTTTAAAGTATAAGATGTTCCATTACACTGACCTCATATCTCTTGAAGTTTGCGAGATCCCAATGGTGGCAATCGATAATGGGATACACTGTATACTAATTTTTTAATGTGTCTAATGTAAAGAAAACTTGGTAACAATAATAAATAAAACAAACGCGAGCAAATAGCTGAACAAACTTCGTAAAACATTTTCCAACCACGGAGCCAGACGAGCCACAGTTAATTTCGTAAAACTACGGCCGAGATCAAAGTTAATAAACAATGAAACCGAAACAAAGTTATTAACAATTGTTGCGTCAAGCGGCCACAGTTACTAACTTCTTCGCCTGCTCCCAGCGCGCCCTAAAAAGGGTGGAGCTACGCTGAAGTGCTAGTGCAGGCAGGGCGGTACAAACTTTAATGAAGTACGCGCTATAGGGCTGGACTCCACGGTAATTGCAGTCTTTATACAACTCAACTGCTTATGCTGATGTGTGTTATTATTCTAGGCATCGCTAATGTGTTACGTACTACATAATACATTTCACTGGCGGCTCGTTAGGGGTGGTAGGTGAGGCAGTGCCACCATACAAAATGAAAAGTCCAATTTTGCATTGTATTTTGAAATTTCAATCTTTTATTAACTTTAAATTTAGCGCACAAGATCTAGTTTTCAAATTTCTGTTTTCCTATTCTATATTGTCGAATAAAACATTCGTATGCTCAGCGCAATGCCAATTACACAAGTGCAGAGGCAAAAATTATTCTGCCTCAAATTTCATTAATGTGTGTTTATAGGTATGTTCGAGCAGAAAATCAATGATAGTTTGATATATTCTAAAACAGCGCATGCGTCATATTTGGATTAGTTCCAAATTATTTAATGATTTTGACTGCTAGAACGCATTGCTAGAAAAAAGCAATGTTGATATACAATTTAATATAATGTTTATATATTTGTTGGTTTATCTTGAATATCATTTATTTAAGCATGACTAGCTACTTGATATTCTCAATTTAATTATCTATAAAAAGAAAAACCATATAATTAGCTATATTCATAATTCATAAAATAAATAAAATACTTATTTTATATTCATATCTTTACAATATTTTAATTAAAATTATAAAATTTCTGCTTAAAAACCAAAATTTACACAAAACTAAGCCAGTTGACAGAGGAATCCATAATGCGCATGTGCGGATTTAAAATTTTTGAGAAAGTCCACAAACTCTTTCAACGGTTTTAATCTAGTTTGAAGAGATGCTGACTGCCTGCATAATTACTTGACTAAGTCAAAGTTTGGGATTGTAGCCTGCTCGTTCGAAAATACACTTGTTTTTACACAGTTTCTGGCTCTATAATGCTCGTAGCGTTCATCGATTTTTGTCTCGCTGCACTACCTGCTTAAAAATAAGGAGTCATGAGGCATGCCTCAAGTGCTTTCTGATTTGTCTGTTTGCACGTGGGCGAAGTGAACATGTGACCTAACTAAATGCTTCTTAAATTTTGGCCGTTACATTTGCAATCCAAATGTAGTGTAAGTGGGTGGACGTGGACACCGGATATCTTTGGATTTTAAATTTAAGTTTACTTTTAAAAGATGGCAGTAGTTTCTTCTGGTATGCAGTTCATAGTTTTTATTCAGTTTCTATCGCCTGCCCCATCAAAATTTTAGTTAACGAACCACCACTGATACATGGTCTCCTACAGAAATTTTCTCTGAGGACATTTCATAATAATAATTTTATTTAGAAATTTAATATATGCAAATGTACGAACTCGTCTGATTCTTTAAAATCTTATAACCTGAAAATGTGTAGATTCACATAATTCCTAGTTTTTATTTGCTTTATCAGGAATTATGAGCGAAATATAATTTAACAGGTTTAATGAAAACTGTAGTGTTAAACAATGATAGTAATACCGATAGTTACTTAATTAAAAGAAAAAAATAAATTCATGAAAAACCGTCTCCCACTAGAAAAACAGCCCTGGATAAACATAGGCTAAACAATTCCTGAACCCTCTAAATACAAACAGAAAGGAAATTGTAAACATTGCCAAAGAGAATAGCAGGATCTTTAGGAGTCTTTACACAGGACACATCCTTCCAAAATATCATCTAAACAAGGTAGGTATAACAGAAAAGCACTTATGTCGCCGAAGTGAGAAAGATGCGGAGACATCTCATCAGAGCACATTATATGTGACTATCCAGCAATCTCAACAGAAACTGGCCAAACTAGGAAAGGCCTTCTTAAAGCCCAAGGAAGTTAAAACAATGACTCCTTAACAAAAGTAATACGATTTTATAAAAACATAAAAATCAACGAACAAGTTTAAAACATGTTACAAGGTCGCAGTCACTCAGTACGGTTCTTACAGCCTTTACCAATAATAACAAGAATATAGATAGTTTCGACCAATTAACTAATAAATAAAATCTAATCCAGCGAACAATACGGGCCTAATGCTTTCTGTTGTTTTAACATACATTGTTGAAGTGAGAGAAAAGTTTCGATCATGAATAAGAAAAGTTTGTAAAATTAGTTTTGTAAAAGTTCTGTTACAAAGTTCATTTATTGACTTAGGTTTTAATATAATAATAATTGTACGATTGATTCTTTTTATTTCTAATATATACGAAATTATCGATAGTTTACTATATATAATATCTACAGTTTTAGATAGTCTGACTGACTGACTTCATCATAACATCTTCCGAAAAAAAAATACATACTGGGTGGTAAAAATATGTGTTTAGATATTTTTCGAATACGTAGTAGGTACTAAATGAATGAAAAAGCTTAATCAACATGGATTCGTAAAACAACTGCCTAAAAGCTATGAAAGAAATGCACTATATAATTAAAAAATGTCAAAATGACTTTTGTTCTATCTTTTTATAAAAATTACAAGTTTAAAAAGTGTTATCTAACAGATATGTGCAATTTGCTCTTCGAAGTACATTTAATTATCAATTGGAGGAGAATAAACTAAACTCTTCAAATATCTCCAAGCAAAGCCCAAAGACATTGTTAGGAAATCTGGGAGACCATTCATTTTGGGTTTACAATAAAATCTCTTTAAATTTCAGAACACACTTTTAACACGTTCTATAAAATATACGTATATTTTTAAGGGAAACATTAGAGTTTCAAACAAAGTACTACACTCTACTACTAAACAGCTAAATTTACATGTTGCGGTAAAAGCTTAGTAATTGAATGCATTTACTATAGTCACTAACAATTTTTAACGAATGAATTAACTGCCCACGGACGATAATAAATAATAACGACTTGAGAACATAGTTGCAGGACTAAAGTACCATGATTTCTTGAATTTTAAGCAAATTTGTCATTTTCATTTCTACAAATGTAATTATTAAGATGGTAGAGAATGATTTTGGAATAATCTAATTCACGAATTTGAAATTGTTAAATACTTTAATTTTAAAAAAATAATATGAAGTTCATGTGGCGGGAAAAAATTACCACATAACGCACGCAAAGAATTCATAATTACGGTATGGTGTTCACACATAACACAATCTCCACATCTTGAAGCACGCAGACATACAAACATCGTAGTGTAAATGTTAAAATCGTGTATGTATTAAAAATATGATTATAAATCAAAATATTAATAGATGATTTTTCAAATTAAAATAAAGCTTTTTTTGCAGAGCTTATTAAAAAAATTTTTGAAAGTCGCTCGCTTGTTGGAATCTATAATTTTATGTTAACAAGCAAATTTTTGAAAAAAAATAATATAGTAGTAAAAAATATAATACATTACGACCCATTCTATGATCACGGTTTTTGGGTGTGCTAAATAAGCGCCATAGTACGCTCGGTGTAAGAGCTATCTTAACATATCACCACGGTATTAACTAAAACACTCAAACACCATGTTTTAAAACCGTGCACTCCAATTCACTTTATACTTTAATATAGAATCTCGCGCTTTAAATGCAACCTACCTCACTTATAATTTAAATATCTGTTTCAAAAACAATTATGGAAAGTTTATATTCTACATTAATGCAATAAATAATTGTTTTTTGAATAAAGAATACAAGACTTTTACATCCTGAATTTTTTTGGTAGTAGATATGGTCACAATTTAATCAAAACTAACTTTATTTATGCTTACAAACAATAATTATTCTGTTCTTTAACATAATTTATGTTAAATGTCCCAATTAAGTCATGATTCTTATTAATTCCGTAACTGGTGAAGCTACTTGAAGTTTCAACCGAATACTATAGTGTATACCTGAATATCGGATTCATTCGAACATCAGATTTTCAATTGGATATCTGTTTAATCAGTGTCGTAGCTACAACGGGGGCAGCGGTGCAATTGCGCCTTCGCTAACTTTCGACAGCGATATGGCGCCTTTTTGCTAACAAATCCCACAATGTTAAATGATCATAGTTGCACACCGCAAAACTCAGAGACAGACTTCTTAATTCTATCGCATCGTTTCAGGAAAATTTGCCTAAACCGTGTATGAATTATGTGACTTATAATTTATTGACAGCATAATTACAGAAAATGGAATAAGAAATAAGTAAAACATAAAACTTATTTTATAAAGTAAGTAGGTTACCGAGTTAATTTTACATTGTAAGAGCAGTTTTATTTCTATTACTCGTTTTTATAATTTTGTATTTTCTTCATTTATATACACATAGGTTAAGTTGGCTAAGTTAATTTTCAAGGCGAATCATCACAAATAACATATATCTAAGTGCCATTTTTGCTTGCGATTATAAAGTAATTAATAAAAGAAAGTATTATCTCTGGAAATAAAAAAAAAAAAATCCGGAAATGAAAGAATTAAGCAAATGCTTTCGAGAAAGCATAAGAGCATTCTCAAAATATTAAATATATATAGTTAAATACGATTTTATTTTGGATATAAAACGATGAAAAAATTGCTACTAAATTTTAAAATTTTTAGTTTTCACTACATCATTATACAGGACAAACAGAAAGAAGGAAATAGGTAAATAAAAACAAGTGAGAGTAAGAGTACTGCGACGATAAATAAAAACATTTTTTTATTCTCAAAACAATTCTTCTCTAGCGTCTTTTTGACCCTTTCTTGCCCCCTCACAACCAGCATATTATCTACGCCACTGGGTTTAATCCGTTTGTCCGGATATCAGATTCGTTCGATTCTGGTTTTATTCGAATATTTGGATATCAGAATCATTCAGACACCGATTTAATAACCGGTTACCGAATTTTCCAGAATACTGGATATATTTATAAATGGATATATTTTTTCTCACATTTTACAACCCTACTTTAAAAAACGTATATGGCAAATACCATATAATTTACGTCCTATTTGTAAAGTGACTGACTGATTTTAACAACCTGTCATTTCTACACCAATTACATATTTCCCACAATAATATGGACCCTGTGAAGCACAATCTACTGTAAATATGTAGTATTATCAAACCTACTATAAAGCAGTTTGGTACCCTTCACTAAAGACTATATTCCTAAAATCATTGTCATTTGTCATTATCTTGTTTACTGGTTTTTACAGAATTCCCGCCTGTTTTATAATAATAGTATAAAAATCGTAAAATAATTACATACACATCGAAATTATAGTGAATAATTGTTTCATTTTAACAAGTTTTGAATGTTTAGATAATGTAGGTCAGTGGATAATTAAAGTTTGGCTTTGATGGATCATATGGAAGTATAAACTTCCGATTCAATTGAAAGTGCTATTAACTTTTTACAAACGGGATATCCTATATATTTTTACACATTTGTAAGCTGCATAAATTTATTAAATTTACGAATTTAATGATGTGGTTAGAATAGTCAAACAGTCAAAACAATTGTTGGATTTTTCTGATATCTAATCTGAATCATATAAAGAGCTACACCTGTCGGTAGTTTTGACTTGATAGTTTAATTTGGTTAGGTGTATTCAATGTCCAATTTAGCAGATTCCATTAATAATCGTTATACTTGTGATATTTAACCTTATCCAGCTCACTTGATTTAAAAGATTAAAGAACGAACATTTTTATGAAACGATTATTTTTAGATGAACAAGAGTAAATATAAATTAATAAAATAATTTATACTTGAACGCAAATGATATATTCGAAAACGCAGTATTTCTAATTAATATAAAATTATTTTGAAATTAGAATCAATGTAAGGTTGACCATCGATTGGTTGATGAAAAAAGAAACTATTTTTGTAATTTGTTCAATTAGGTATACTCACGCTTTACTTTTATTTTATCATTTCTATTAGTATAACTAAGTTAGCAGCGTATACTCATTTTTCAATATTTGTTTATGAAGAAAGATCATTTTGAAAAACAAAACTGTCATAATTGTGTTCCTCATTTAAGAATTTAAAAGTACACACGGCGCATGCGTGAACAGAAACTCAACTATTGCATATTACAACTGTTGTAGTGTGCAAAGTTGTAGGACTGAATGTGGCCAATCTCTTGTTCATACTTCGTATACAATGCTCACAACGGTATTATTGCCATTATTTGACCCTCACAGAAAATAAATCCTAATAATAGAAACGGGATTTAAGAGGATGAAAATGTAATAAACATTGTAATTACATTTAAATTTTTCTGAATTTATTCAACTACACATACACATGTAGAAAAAATTAGAAACAAATTAATGAATTATGGATATTTTGGAGTAAAATCTATTTTAAATATAATCATTTTAACAAAATAAATAACAAATTTTAAAATAATATAACAATTACATTTAAAAAATAATAAGTTTCTACTATAAATGAAAAACATTCCCTTGAAAAAAATATTTCGTTACGCACATGGATGCACATTAAAAACTTGTTATTCGAAACATATTTCTCGGGATACGATTGTTTCTGTATGATGCCTTCGGCTTGCTAACACTTTTCACTCTTTTCACTCCAAGTGTTCCTATAGCCATTCAGGAGTATGTACATTGGAGTACACAGATCTCATGATAATTCGGATTAGTGAAAAGAGTTAACTCAATTTACTCTACCTCTTTATATAGGATTCAAACAGTATACGAGTACTTGCACATTAAGTTATTTTTTAGCGGCTAATGGCAAGTTTGAGTTTTAATTTAAGGTTATGTACTAATTGTGAAATTGTGATTTAGTTTGTGTGTCTCGTTTTGTTTAGATATTGATTTTACAAACATGAAAACAATATCTCCTGCAACATATACATTAATAAAAATGGGCGAGAAACCAATATCAACAGAAAACAATGTACTTTTGTAAAATAAAAAAGACTACACATGTACTTTTTCAGTTAGTTAAGACGAACGCTTACTACATGCTCCAAAAGATCAAAAGTAGGCATGTTTAATATAGGATTTGATTTATCCGGCCCGCGAAACATTTTTCAAATCTTGTTCAATGCGGCCTCCGAAAACCTAATAAGATTTTATCTTACATTCAATACTGTAAATATATTATCAGCCATAATATCCCTAGGTCATTAATTATTACGCAATAATTTTATGACAGTTGCCGAAAAAATGTTACTTAGAAATCGCCAGAAGATGGAGGGCTGTTACCTACATGTAATATGCTTGAAGATGTTGTAAAATTATAAGTTATTTATCAAGTTCGAAGGATATTCGGTGATATTTTTCTGCATTGTTTAATTCCATAATCTAAATATAATAGTTTTGAAAGTACAACAATTAAATAATTAATATGTTATTTACCTAGCAACCACATGACAAAAGTTTGTGCTGCGTTCAATTCACGAAAACTTGTCATTGCCGCTGGCGGCTAGCTATAGCAAAATACCTCGCAAAATGCTTAGCATAATTGAACGTAGTGTTTCACGAGAGTCTTGTATTTTTCTTCGTCTTGCATTATTCTTGCAAAAAAATGCAAGACAAGAACAAGACAAGAGCTACAAATTTCAAAGCAAGACAAGGCAAGAAATTGTCTTGCAAGAATAGGAAGATTTTATTCAATTCTTGTACTCTCTTGTTTTGGTTAGTTGTAAATCTAGATTTATTTTAAGAACCTACCTATAAATTAATAAAAGTACAAAAATATGTAATTATTAAAATAATTAATTTTTTTTTTTATCATATGTATGTAAATTTCATTTTCAAAGATATGTAATAATAATAATAATCATTGACTAAATAATATAATTATTCTACGAAATCATGTAACCAAGAATTAAAACAAAATGCTTTCTTATAACCAGGGATGCTTTGAAAAAACTTTTCTACTTGTACAGACGTCGCTGTTGTGCTAAAATATTCATACATACATATAGTATATGCAGCTATACGATTTTGTTTTTTAATATTTATTTAATAATAATACATAATCGTATTATAAGAAATATATTTGATAATTGACACTGATATTATCTAAACAAATAAAAATGTACGCGTGATACAAGATTATTTATATGTTCAAGGTTATCTGCGAATATTAGCATACAGAACAAGAAATATGCAAGAATATGACGATCAAGTCAAGATTTTTATATAAAAGAGTAATGTAAGACAAGATATAATTAAATTTCTTGTCTTGCTTTTCGAGACAAGACAAGAAATCTTGTCTTGTGAAACACTAATTGAATGACATCTAATTAATTTTAAAAAATATATTTTTAATGGAATCCTGTTAAAGGGACACTTTATTTAAAATTACTGCAATAGTAAGTAGTTTTTCAATTTCAATGGTCATTGGTTACGGTTATATTATCTCGATATTAATTTTTGTATCTTTATTTACATTTGCTATGAACCATTATACCATTCATTTATAAAAATCGATTCACATTTATTAAATAAAAATATTCTTCTTGGTTATCCTTTATGTAAAATGCACAAGCAGCTGTCCTGTATTTAAATTTCTCGCGCTTTATGCCCTAGCAAGTGTATCTAGCGCCGACTTCTGACACACGAGTTTTGCTAGATGCTCGAGCAAAATCATATTTAACACATCATTCAGAACGAAATTACTGCTAGTGCTAGCTAGCGATAATTGAATTGAAGGCACCTAACGATAAGATCCTTAGGGTTAGGTGTTTTGACTGGTTAGTTTCGCACTGCGATCTTACAACTACAGGGATTTGATTGGATTTTTTTTAGGGTACATTTTTTCACACTAATATTTATCTAAAATAAATGTATAAAAAAATTTGTATTGTATTATTCATTTTAAGACGGGAAATAAAACTGTATGTTTTACAGTCCCTTATAAACCCGCATTACAAGTCCAGCCCGCAAGTACATGTGATATTCTTTCCGGCCGCGGTCTTGACTTAACTTGCACATGCCTCATGTAAGGTCACGTGACAACACTCCATACTCCAATCCAACTCCGAACGCACCAATCAAACAATAAAAACTTAAAATATTATATCAAAATTTCCATGTCGCTATTATCTACTAACTTACGACAGGATTTTTATTTTTTATTTTTTTCCTATAACATAAACATTGTAATGCTAATTAAGATAAAATGAAAAAAATATTTGCAAACAGTTATCTTTTTTTTCAAAAATAATAAATATACTCTTCTTGAGATACTGAAATCTTACTGACATGCAATGAATAATTTGTTTTTCCCCGTAACACTACAAATAATAACAAATCAGTACATTTTTTCTCATAAGTAATAAAACGAAAGCCATGAATTTATTAGAAACATTTACGAATAATTGTGGGGTCAAAATTGTCTATTAAATGACTTGTGATTTAAATGTTTGTCTGTTACTACGCAGGAATTATGCGAAGATTTCACCCATTAAATTCAAAGCTCAAATTATATTTGCTTGATTATTTCACAAATGATAATAGTTCAAAAATAAAATTTTTGATATTAACAAAATGTAACCATGACGATGGTACTGTGGTTTTATCAATTTTTTCACTAAAAAACTGCCTATGACTATCTACTGAAGCATTCTTATTGGGTGAAAATGGCGTATGTGGAATAATCACTGGAGAAACACTAAATAACCTCCAATTGTTTTTTTTTAATCAAAAGTCAAGTCGACATGCCATTTATATTAAAGACTTGAATATACAATTTATATTAAAATCTATTCAGGCGAATTTACTTAGTTGTATTCAACATGCACCTGGACAAACATAATGCTAGAAATAGTTAAAATGCGAAATCTCTAAATGTCGATAGGTATAATTTTTTTAATCCTTTTTATATACGATGGTTCGTGAAAATAACATTTTACAATTCTCTATGAAAGAATAAAAAATTTACTTTAAGACAAATTGATTTGTAAAGGTGAATTCATATTTCATACAGTACCTACACGATTCATTTATAGTGAAAAAAGTAAATAATATGTTCATAAAATGAAAAATTCTAGTAAACAGAGTACATAGGACATTCATTTGTATTAAAAAAAATAATGGTTCCTTTTGAATGAAAAGTTTAAACAAGTTGGTTCCCGCATAAAGTGAGCAATCTAAATTTATTTTCTTTTTAAATTTTTGTATTAATATACATTATTTGAATAGATGACTAAGCAATCCCATTTTTGGAATCATACATGTATTGTCAACATATCAACTAGCAAGTTACAAAACTATCATAAAATAGCCAGGCCCTAAACAAACATACATAAATTTCATCAATTTAGTTTTCCTGAATTATTTAATGCACATAAAGGCAACAATTGTAAAATGCTAAAATGAATAAAGAAAATGATCAAGCTTTTCCTTATTCCCTTTCACTATGAATTAGTGAAAATACGATATTTTCACAGCATCTGTTGTAAAGTGAAACATAAAAAGTGACTTCAAGGTGACAGTTTCCCATTGTTGATGCACTTTTATAATTTGTTCTAATAGTCAAATGTAAACATGTTCTCCAGTAGAAAGTAGAGTAGTAGAGTTGATTACAACTTCTTTAATTATGGAAATATAACTCTGCCTCTTGATATAGCAGTGTGTATAAATTTAAGTTTTTATTTTTGACCTCCTACCTACCATAACTTCCATGCAAAAAGTACTGTATTTGTGCAAAAAGTTATAAGTGAAAATCAAGATGAATAAGAATGTTTTGAGGCTTCTAGAATCCGTTATTACCAATTTCAGTATTGAAATCTGGTATGTAAAATTTAAACAATAATTTCAAAAGCTGATTAATTATTGTAAAAAAATTGGTTACCTGAAGCTATAACAGTACAGTACTAGATGCTTATGAACGCTCTTACTAAAAAAAACGCAGTAACATGTCATATTTTTGCGTATTATATTTTCGTAAATAATTACAGACGTATTGGATAAAGTATAAAAAAATAATGCAGTTTTCAGAATCGTGTAGTTCATGTAAATTCAAAAAACAGTTGAAATATTAAAATGTTTATATTCTGTGAATGATAAACTACTTTTGCTGAATTCGTTTAACAATACAATAAATACTGGATATTACAAGCCAATTTGAATAATATATCCGCACATTGCGAAGTAAATATTTTTTAAAAATTATGTACCTACTGAAATGAAATATAAATTTTAAGTTAACCTAAAGTCTGTCTATGATAAGAAATAAGACTCGATAAAACGTAAGACATAATAACATAAGGCGGTAGGCTATATGATTTTTTCCTGCCCTTCATTATATTTGTTTACTCATAGCATGACGAAAACAAATATGACACTTGTTAAAACGATATATACTCGGATTTATACCTATCTACTTTAAAAAATAAACGACCTTGAAATGTAGGGCATGCTAAAGCTACAATTTTTTGAATAAATCGTTTGAACATCGAACTTTGAGTTTAATTTTGTTTTAGGAAATATTACAGAAATAAAAATACAATAACTGTTAAGCTAAATCATAAATTGGTCACGAGTAAAATGCTTCCCTTTCGTTTTACACTTTCACTACACGTGAATTATATATTCGTAGTTATTCAGGGCAAAATGTAAATTCGCCTTTTAAGTATTAGTTTGATCTGTTTGATTAAACAATTTTATTCGTTTGATGGCAGCATATCATCCATAAATTTGACATTTACAATGTCAAGATGAAAAATAGCTAGAGGTTTTAAATGGAAAAGTTATGGTTTTGCTTTAATTTTTAGTTGAAAGGACCGAGTTAAAACAAAAAAGTAGACAATTTGATAAGCATCTATCTAAAAAGAAATTAAACGCCATGATGCATACTGTGGACGACATCTGTAAGTTCTCGCGCGAAATTATTTTCCCACTTAGGAATGTGAACTTTCTTGTATCGCCAGACAGAGCACGCAATAAAATATTATTTTCTGTTTTTGTAAATAGCAATAGTATATTATTCCATATTTAACTCAATACTTTAAGAACAAATTCATTTTATTTTCTAGCAAAAATGTTACTCTTTTCAGATTTTGTTTCTAAATTTAAAAAATTGCTGATTACTAATAAAGTATCATAATCAAGCAATATTGTGTTTTGACTGCCGCCCGATTTCGTATTTAATTATTTTCACTAGATTTTCTTAGGAAGGTAAATAGTAAATAAACTATTAGATCATCACAAGCAACGACAATTTATAAAATATAATCTTTAATGTACAATTTGTAATTAAATTTTAAATAATAAGACTTCACATCTTAATGATAGGTTTAATGTGATTGTTGTCCTCTACCCTTGTTGATCACCTGTCTTTTTTTATCCACATAACAGTTGTGTTTATGTTTACATATTTGTTTCGTATATTTGAACACATAATTAAAAACAAAAACAAAAAATGAGTTCGAATATAACGAAATTTAAAAGTTCACAAGCGTAACGGAATTCTACGTAAATGGTTAATTCTTAAAGTTCATGATAATGAAAGTGTTAGTATTGCTTTTAATGGATGTTTGTTTAATGTAGTCTGCAGAAATCCTTTTTAAAACACAACAATATATACGCCACGTATCTACCTGCAAGAAACTGTATAATTTAAAAATTGGCGGGAAATGTTGAATTGTTCAGTAGATTTAATTTCAAATTAAATTTCTTTTTGTAACACAATATTGTTACTTTCTCTGTCATATTGCTTTTATTAAAACACTTATAGAATCGTTATATTATATAAGGGTGTAAAAGAAAATACTACTCGATTGTGGATTCAATTTAATTTAGATTTTATTTTTGGTTGTATTACATTCCCTTTAATGTTTGAACACCTGTATGAAGACAAATAGACTACAAATCTGAATTAGAATAATTGCCTACTATACAAAAATAAATGGGTCAGGAATAAAAACATTTCCTGATGTGGTAACTATGCAGCCTTTATGTTAATGTTTTACTTATATATTTAAAACAAAAAGTAGGCATATTTATACCTTTGAATAATACTTTTTACAAACACTAATATTTATATTTATCAAATCAAATGTCTTGTGAAATAATTTTCAAATTGATTGAATTAAAACTATAATGAAACTAAATTAATCTCCAATGATTGGAAAGGAAAGGAGTTTCTAATTAAAAACAAAATTTATATTAATAACAATGAGAGATGATAAATGTGTTTGAGAGTTTGGTAAAATAACTTTTAAAAGTGTATGTAAGTACGACTGTAAGTCCTAAAAAATAAAACTTTGTGTTTTGAAAGAGTAATCTTAAAGTACTTAAAGTTATCGTAGACGAAATGGCACCACGCCTTCCAACAGATTCCAATTTAAAACTACTAAAATCAATCTGTATGCAACTTAATTCATATTCATTTTAAGAAAACCGCTAATCGAGAATTTTTATTTAAACTTATCTGCCTTATCTACTGGTTGGAAGGGACACTAGACAAAACCCACTAACTCACTCTTTCACATCTCCCAAACCAAACAATCATAAAATTCGAAATTTTGCATCAAAGTTCTTTACAAGTCCTTGCATAGTTCTAAAAAGAATCAATCTCTACGATGTTTGAGTAACAAATAAAATTATAGCGTATATCCCACTCAATAAAAATTGGCAGCACAATTCTTTCAAAAATAAAAAAAAACTTACTTTCATAATTTTTTACACTTGCAAACGAAATGATTTTCAAACTCGTTGACCGCGACGTCGTAAGAAATCAATCTTAGGGTTTTAAGATTTTGTATTTTTCCAAATACTAAAAAATTGTACCTTATACATACACAACTAAAGTTTCTTCTATAAAGTACAATATCGCAACTAGACCTTGAGTAAATTGTATTATAAAAAATTATCTTAGGCCACACAACATTGAATTCAAACTTATACTTATTTACTGAAAACTACATCAAGAATTTTAGTCACTAATAATTCCTCCTTTACTTCTGTTAGAAAATAGAATGGGGTTACAAATCACTTGATAAAGGAATAACCTATATTTTTAATTCATATTTTTTATTATTAATGTATTACCTAAATAAATAAATTAAGTATTGTAAAAGTTCTGAATTATATTTATGGTTAGAATTACTATAATGTCTCATTCAATTCAACATTGAATTACTAAAACCTGGTAATATACTTTCATTTATGTGGATAAGTATACGGTAAAACGCAAAGAAAGCATATTGAATGTATGCCAAATACAAATGCGTATTATTGAGGTCATTGTCACCCAGTTCATGTAACATATAAAAACGAATAGCGAGAAAATACATATTTAAATTTATGAATTTTTTAATGTGTGATATACAAATTACGAAGAAACTAAGAAAAAATATGCAAAATAGGTTACTACCAACTGTTGAATTACAATGTATGTAGGTACGTAAATGTTACCACTCTTCAAATTTAACCGAATTGCGACTAACCTACAAATAAATTACTTTTTAAATATGTTTTATATTAATAGAGTTGTATAGGACAATGCACAAATTATTTTTTTTTCTTGAATCTTCAATTCTTATGTGTGCAATAGTTTCTACCCTGTGGCTACTTTAGAATCGTAATGATTCATTGCACAACTAAACGTATAACAGGATATTTCGTAATTACAAATACTTATATTTCAAGGTCACGGCTAGTCTTTTTTTTTAATTTCCAAACAAATTCATTACAATATATTTAATTATTCTCAGATGAACAAATAATTCTGTAAAGTACATGTAGTTTTACTCAAGTTTCAAACGAAACTAACAAGCAAACTCATAATAAACTACTTTTTATTGGTAGTCAAATAGCATTAATGCAAATTAAAAAAGGATATCCAACTGTAAATATGCTTTACGATATTAAAGTACTTGTTTTTTTTACAGTGTGTATATTAACTGAACTTTTAAATATCTTTTTAGTATACATTCACCCACCTTGCAAGTTTGTATAAGACTGAATAAAAAGTTATAAAACCGGCAAAAACATAAACATGTTTGGCATATCCAATGAAACATTAAACCTACATGTAGTAGTAAAGTAGATGATCTTCTTTCCACGAAGCATAAAAATAAGTAAAAGAAACTTCGATAAACGCAATCAATTGATATAAAGATATTGTTGAAGTGGACCATGGCAGTTACATATAGTGCTTACCTTAGAACGCTACTGTGACAGAAACAAAGGAAAAGCGGCGGTAGCCACGCTGCTAGATTTCAACTTGCACTTATAATATTTGCCCAAAAACATATAAACACACGCACTTTTTACATAACATACGTTGGCAAGATGTTTTAACTTTTAGTAAATCACACACTGCTAAAATATATGACAGTTTTTAGAAGCACTTACACAGATTTCTTGCAAAACGCTTGATGCTTACAAAATCCCCACTTTAGTTAAGAAAATGGCGGACAATTTGGTGCCGCCAGCGCTAGGTATCGTTGCCTTACATTCTCCCCTCGCACTGATCCCCCTCACTGCCCACAAGCCGTGAACCAGTAATGTGGTTAGCTTAGCATTTCAAGATGTAACATGTAATGTGATATGTGATACATTTTAAAAACAATTAACTACTACGATATATTTTATTTCTATATTTGTTCTGTAATATTTAGAATACAGTTTATTTAGTCTATTACTTTATTTCAAATATTCAATGTGAAGCTAACTTCACATGTCTTGTTCATTTAAATGTTCATTTTTTATTTAAATAAAAGATTGAACTGTGCTGGAAAAATGACTAGTATAATTATTGTTATATGGATAAGGATATATAAGCTAAGGATTTAAAATAAACATTTTAAGAAATCTACTTAAGATGCAAATTTGAATTTGATACATATTTTTTTTATTTATGTTTAAATAATTTTTATACGAAATTATTGTAAGATAAATGTCACAAATTTTACTTCTACATAATTCATATTATTTATAATTACTTATTTATACTTCTTGTTATAAGTGACATCTATCGAACGTTGTCTGTAATTTAATTTATAAATAGAATAACAGCTGATTTACCTTATTGTATGGTGATTGTATGTATGCTATTGTTTAAGGAGAAGACGAAGTCGCAATTAGACAATAACGAATAATTCTACGCACTTCACAATGCTTTTTCTCAGATCGCATAATTCTCTTGTTTTCAATTAATTCGAAGCAAGTAAGTGCACAAGGATCACAAAATATTGTATTATAAAATGGCTGATATTAAATCTTTTGAACATCCTACTCTCAAGGTAAATAAAATTTTTCGCTATTAGAGTAAACGTATTTATACAATTTTTCGTTATTTCATGTAGGTGCCGTATGAATTGCTTAATAAGAAATTCCGTACTGCTCAAAAAACTTTAGACAGAGAAGTATCACATGTTCAACAAGCAGCTGCTGAAATTGAGAAAATTATTTCTGAAGAAAATGTTCAAGTCACCGAGGTTACAAAATTTTTGGGTGGCATGGTAAAGTATTTTTGTAGTTGACTATTTTCATGAATTAATGAGAATATTTATAATAGGCTGAGAAGATTCATGTTCTGAAACGGAAAGCTGGAGAAAGTATTTCTGACGAACTACAGTCTGGAGAAGTTTGCAAACGTCGATTAGAACACTTGAAGGGTCATACTTCTACGAGTCAAAATAAGCTTGTTTCCCAAGGAGCTCTAAATCAATGGCGAAGAAAACGTCTTGACCGAATGCTTGTGGAATATTTCCTCAGGAATGGCCATTATAATTCAGCACTAAAATTGGCTAATAAATCTGGTCTGGAAGATTTAACTAATATTGGTTTGTTTTTAAATTTAAAGTTATGTGGGAAGTAGTATTTTATTTATATAATTTTAGATGTTTTCATGATATCTCGAGAAGTAGAAAAATCTCTTGCAAGTCGTGAAACTGCAAAATGTTTAGCTTGGTGTCATGACAATCGTTCTAAATTACGAAAATTGAAATCCAGCATGGAATTCAATTTACGTATTCAAGAATTCGTTGAACTTATTCGGTCTGACAGGAGAATGGATGCCATTAAACATGCTAGGAAGTATTTTTCAACATTTGAAGATGAGCAGCTAATTTCAATTCAACACTGCATGGCCTTACTAGCATTTCCTGTTAATACAGGTTCGTTAAATGTAAAAATTGCTTTGTAAATATTAAAGAGATTTTTATTACAGAGTTAAGTCCATACAAAGAATTAATGGACGAAAATAGATGGCAAACATTGGTAGAACAGTTCAGACAGGAAAATTATAGACTGTTTCAGCTTGCTAGTCAATCTGTATTCACTGTTGCTCTTCAAGCTGGCCTGTCTGCACTCAAAACTCCATATCCTTTTATGCAGCATAGTTTTGATTTTAGTTTATATAATGGTTTCCTTAATACTAGATACTCAGTGTTACACAGAAAATCGAGAAAACCGAAATCCTAGTTGTCCAATATGTCAAGAGCACTGGAATCAGTTGGCAGATCCACTGCCATTTGCTCACTGTTCACAGTCGAGGCTCTTTTGTCATATATCAGGTTTGCCATTGAATGAACATAATCAACCCATGATTTTGCCCAATGGCTATGTGTATGGAGACAAAGTAAGTTAAAAATAAATTCATGTTTAATAACTTAATCAACCTTTAAAGATCTTACAATCTCAATTTAGCTGAGAAGTGGTTAGCGTAATAAATTATCACATTAATTTAAGAATGCTGTATACTACAAACTAAATGTTAAGAGATAGAGCTACAATGCCGGAATTGAAATTAGTATCTCTCAAAATACATTTTAAAAGATAATGGTTGTGTCCCAAAAGAAACTTTCTCTAATACTAAAACTATAAACAAAATTAATATATTCTGTATGGTCAAAACCCTTTATTTTTTTAATTCGTTCATATAAAAATCATGGGAACACGCAATAGTTTACTAAATCAATTGGCTTTGCTTGGCATTTTTTTATATTGTTATCTCATCTATCAAACTGTAAAATAAAATTTACAGAAACTATTTTCACCTCTCGCCTTCAATATACAGGCGACAAATGAAACTGTTTAAACATGGGAATCGCGAGAACTATAAGAGATACGAAATCGGTTAAATTAGACAAAAGTTGCCTGATGCAGGAGTCATTTTATACATATTTTTTTTCCCTAAAAATGCATAAACAAAAATGTAAATTTTTCAATTTTCGTTTTTTGTTAATAACTTTTTTATATCAATACAATAGTTATTTGTATCACTAATCCAGAAACTACACTTTTGCGAGAGCGAGCTTATTTTGACAAAACAAAGAATTGCTTTGAAATTTTTAAATTTTAATAATACTTCTTTTACACTTTTTAGTATGTATGTATTTTATATCGGTGAAAAAAGAAAAATGCTCTATTTATCGGTCTCACAGCCTACTTTGAAGCACATAAGAAAATTGAAAATTGGTAAAAAATTCCCGAAAACGGTATGAAAAAATTTAAATGGGGTATTCCAAGCCTACGGCTTTTAAAGAAATTCTTATTGGATATCATTGTTTACCATATATAAGTAATATTAAAGTGAATATAATCATTATTTTTCTGATTTTTAATACCATAATATCAAAATGAAATTGTAATGCATTTGAATCGAGTACGTAAAATTCAGTATCAGCCTTGTTGTGACGAAAAGGCACTCGCTTCAGCCTATTGGCTCTTGTTCGAACGCGCCACGCCTCTGACTCAGACCTACGAATGATGTTCTCAGCTGATTCTCAGTGCCTGTGACGTCACACGCACGGCCGATTTTCTAGGGTGTAATTTATTGAAACTTTAAAAAAAAATTTCTGGCGTGTTTGAAACCTTTCGGCGAAAAGAAAAAATACGGGTCTCATATTTTTATGCATAGAATAACATATTAAAAAATGAAAAAAACTTGGAATACCCCATTCGTCTTTAAAAAGTGCCTTAATAATGTGCAAGTTAAAATATTATTTATATTTAAAAAAAGTTATAAGCAAAAAAAAAAACGAAAATTTAGTTATTACATTTTTGTTTATATCTAGTCACCTACGCATTTTTTGGGAAAAACAAGCATCTATAAAATGAGCTCCACATGAAGCACTTTTGTCTAATTTAATCGACTTTGTATCTCTTATAGTTCTCGAGACCCCCATTCTTAAACAATTTCATTGGTCAACCTGTATAGATAAGGGAGGTATTGTTTTTGATCAAAAATCTCGAGTTTGAGTTTTCAACATATGATCACGATTTGGGGTCTCTAGCATACGATTTTACTACTTTTACAGTGATGTCTGTATGTATGTGTATGTGTGTTTTCGTGACTATTTTTCGTCCACGGGAATATGATACAGGAAAAAATATAATATTTGGTATTTAAGAGTTACATTCAAATATGATGATATAATTAGATTTTAATTACAATTGGTTAACCGCATGTAGTGCTTTATTTGAAGCTTCAAACCGTTTTTCTTTAAAAATACCTATAAATACCATTGTTTTCGCAAATTACGTTATTATTAAATATAAAGAATTTTTTTAATTTTCTACCGATTTGCATAATTACTATTATATATAATTTCTGGCTAAACAGAAAAATTAAATATAAATTATATTAATTTTATTCATCGCTGAGGCAGAGAAATTTCTATAAAACAAATGAGTTATTCATATGTTCATAAAATTTGACTTATACTGTTGTCAAATTTAACTTAAGTAATTTTAAAAGATAAAATATGTAAATATGAAGTGATGTGTTAGTTTTATTGTAAATTTAAGAAAAAGGGAAGAAATATATATGGAATATATTTGCATGCGTGAATGAAGGTAATTTCGATTCCGGTTATAGTAACGTCAAACAAAGCTGTTTTTTTTCGGTTATACGAATTTGATGAAGGAAATTTTAGTATACAAATTTAAAATAACAATTTGAGCTTATTAACAGAAATATTAATTGTAAAATAGGAGAAGACCTATATACTTTCTACATTTTACATATTTTACCAATAATACTGAGTATTCCTAAGGTACTGAAGACTCGATTCCGCGTAAGAGTAGAATTTCTTAAAAAAATCTTTTTGTTCTGTGATCAGTATGTCGTGTATCATATACCCTTAAAAAAATTTTCCGATGTATGGAAACAGTCTATATTAATAATGTCATATTTGCTAATTAGTCATATATACCTGAAAATAGATTTATAATGAAGCTATTTTAAATGAGAAAAATGTATATGTACTGACATTAATATGTAAACTAATTCTACAAAAAAAAAACGAAAAAAAAAACCGACAACTGAATGTTTGAACGGCAAGTATTTAAATTCAATTTGCTGTGAAATAACCAAATCAATAGATATATAAAGAAAATTTCATTATTATTTGTTACATATTTAATCATTTTAAGGTGTTTTTTGGAAATAATTATTGCTCGTGGTGAAGTAACCGTTAAAAAATATGTGAATCTCTTAAAATCTTGGTATAAGTAAATCTATCGTTGCGTATATTTTAGAGAAATGTAGACAACCGGGCAAAATTAATATTGGTAGGATAAGTTCAAAGGCAACCCAAGGTAGTAAGCTTAATTTTTCTCGGAAATATTGTAGGAAATGGATTGAAAATTCCGAACTTAATTTTTATATAGTAACATATTGTTATTTGTACTTAAATTTCATTTTGGGATTGAGTTTCGCTAAAGTCACTTCTTTTTGACCTTCAAAAACAGAAACGGCTTGGACCCAGGAAAAAGATACCTGGAGAGTAGACTACTGAAACAAGATTATTTTCAGTGATGAGTCAAAAGTTTGATATGTGTGTGGAAAATTATCACAGACGAGTTATAAGATCTAAAAATCGAGGCATTTCATAAAGATTGTCTAAAAACCTAAAACACATAGTTAATATCCACAAGGTGTAATGGTGTGCGGTTGATTGTCAGCAAAGAAATTGGGAGCATTCTATTTCATAGATGGTAACGTTAATGCTTAATAATGTCAGACAATTTTGCAAACATACTTGTTTTCTTCTGTCCAAGAACTGAATATATCAGCAGTATGGCACATCTTGCCATATTGCAAAATCAACTAAAAATGGTTTAAAGATCGTGATTTGAATGTGTGGAATTGGCTTTCAAATAGTCCTGACCTAACCCAAATGTTATTGAAATAATAAGGCACAAGATGAAACAATGCCTGCGGAATGATCCACAGCGAACAATTCCTGAAATTAAAGTAAAACTACAAGATGTATGGGATAAATTTTCAGTTATTGAATGTCAAAAGTTTAGTTATGCTCTTACAGATTCAGGCATTTAGAAAAGCTAGGTATTACTCCATATTAAATTACATAAAATGGCGTCCGAAAATTTAGTTGTTAGTAAGTTTTTAAGTTGTTTTGATAAAAATTAGTTTATAATTAATTATGTCAGCAAATATATTATTTTTTCTTTAAAAATAGCTTCATTATAAACCTATCTTTAGGTGTATTTGACATAAATTGATATTAAGTATGACATATTAATATAAGCAGCTGGACGTCCGAACATATTGTTATTAGGGCTTGTAGACAAACCACATTTATTGCTAAATGACACAATGAAAAAAAAGTTTTGCGTGAGGATAAAATTGTAGATGCAAATGGTGAAGTGAATTATTGTTCAGTAAAACTACTTTGAACATATTTAACATAAAAAATATGAATTATGTTTTTTATTCTCAATAATTATATATGATCTCCGAAATAAGATAGTAGAAATAATTGGTTTATTCCAACTACATATTTGATGGTTCATATGTCGTGATTTACACAAGCTGATGCATGTTTTTTCTTGGAATGAATTCTGGAT
This sequence comes from Stenolophus ochropezus, assembly GCA_035578165.1. Taxonomy (NCBI): domain Eukaryota; kingdom Metazoa; phylum Arthropoda; class Insecta; order Coleoptera; family Carabidae; genus Stenolophus; species Stenolophus ochropezus. The sequence continues at coordinate 15,657,526 of JAQOWZ010000015.1, read as the reverse complement.
TGATTTTGAACCACCATTCCCCCCAATTTCTGTAACTCAGTGGTTAATTCAGGGAATATTGATTAATTTTTTACCAGTTCCTAAATTTTTTCTTCAATAAAAATAGATAGCACTGGAAAAAGTATCAAAACATCACTTGTAATGTTTGTTTTTATTTGTCAAAAATATTAACCACTGAGTTACAGAATAGGCTCCAATAACAGTTACGTTAATTTAAAAATAATTTCGGCGCTATTTAAATCAAATTGACAGTACATACTGCTGTGATCGTCAGAGAATTCGACTGAACCGATTTTTGCTAATTTAAGCAACTATATATATCTTAAAATTATCGAAACATTAATAGTGAACCACTTAAAATAAATGCCATATACAAAATAACACAGTAATAAGATAAGTAAATCTGTAGAATATAATAATTAAAGTATTTTATTTTCAGGCTCTTCAAAAAATGGCATTGGAAAATAATTGTCAGATTATTTGTCCAAAAACTAAAGAAATGTTTCCATACAAGAAAGCAGAAAAAGTATTTGTTATGTAAATATTTGTAATGTGGTATTTTTTTTCAGAGAAAAATCATTTATGTAATTATGTTTGGGTTTTCAGCATATATAACATATTTGTTATTTTGCAATTTACGATAGTAAATAAATATATTTGTCTTAAATAAAATTATTGGTAAATTTTGTCCTTACCCTTGCATATAATACAAGAGTGTAGTCTACTCCAAAACAAAATCAAATTTTCCTTTTCTTAGAAACAGTCCTACTAAAATATAATTGTATTCACTTCAAAATACATTAATTATTTATACTGCTCAAAATATTTGAAATTATTGACCAAATGAGTAACTGTTCTTGCTCCGAACGGAGATTCTTTTCTTTCGATTTGCGAAAAGTAGTCTTATAGCATCTAACTTGGACTAGTTATACTGCAATTAATTTGCTATCATTAAAAATACAGTGCACATAATTGTGACCGATAAACTGTGCTTCATAAATAAAATAAAATCAGTGTATTTGGTGTAAGTGATATAGATAGCAGTGCGCACTCGTCTAAGAGCGATCCTTTCGCGCCACCAAAGTCTAACCAGTGTTGCCAACAGTATTAAAAATAAAATTCACACTCTGTAAAATAATAATATAAAAGCAAACAATGCAATCAACAAGTGGCGAATCCAGTATCGCTACAAGTATGATTACAAATATAACAATAACAACAGCAACACACTAATATACTCAAACAACACTGACAATGACAACACCAATAACCACACCAATGGAAACAAGCCCAAACCTACACTTCTCACCTACCAACACTGTCACCACTCAGAGGATTCACCAGTAGAGGTAAATTCTCGAACGACAAACCAACACAATCACAAACAGAAACAGACATCGAACCAGTACATCCTCATGGCAACATATACCTATAAGGAGAACCCAAAAAAGAACAAGAGATAACGAGAACGATACAAATCAACTCAAAAATAATTCTAACAAACGTAGTAACAACAGAAACTTAACATCAACCCGAACAAGCAATATATACTCTACCCTAGCCAACGAAAACGAAGAAATCCAAATAAAATCCGACCATAAACCACCACCAATATTTATACAAGCTGTACTGATTATCAGTAAATGATAACAAGTCTAACAACTGCAATAAAAACAGATAAATACTTAACAACAAAAAAATAGCTTACTACACCTACCAACCCAGAGAAGAAAGGGTATATAAAGTAGTGATTAAAAATATCTACCAGTCAATCTCTATAAACGACTTAAAAGAAGCACTAGAAGAAAAAGGGTTCGAAATAAGAAATATCTCCAACATCAGAAATTGGAAAACAAAAGGTACCTTTACCAATGTTCTTCGTGGATCAGGAACCGTCAGAGAACAACAAAGGCACCAAGGTAGTAATCGAACCGCCAAGAAAAAAAAAGATCCCTCAGTGCATGCGCGTGGAAGTGAACAAGGACTTGCTTGCAATAATGCTACTGTACAGCTTGCCGGCGAGTTTCAAGAACTTCAGATGCGCTATAGAGTCGCTATAGAGTCCCGACACGTTGCGAATAAAAATCGTCGAGGAAAGTGATGCTCGGAAAAGCGTTGACAGTTCTAGTACAACGCAAAGCGGTATGGCAGCATTTAAAAAACCCAAGAACAAGTACTACCAGAAGAAAGATGAAAAGAAATCTGAAACTGACAATAAACCCTTCAAGTATCGTTGTCACAAGTGCCACGAAACAGGTCATAAAGCCAGAGATTGTAAATATAAAAAGCAATCCGGAAATAAAGCAGAAGATGTCAGTTTTTATGCAGACACTGAAGAGAACGCTTTCTCTTGTATTGTCAACAAGAAATGGTGCGTAGATAGTGGATGTTCATCTCACTTATGTCGTGATAAGACTGATTTTGTAAAAATCGAGAAGACCGGAAACGGAACGCTAAATTTGGCTAGTCATGTAAGTACAGAAATTAAAGCACGAGGAGTTGCTGCGCTCGTAACAGAAATCGACGGTAAAAACACAACCGTGAAGTTACATGATGCGCTTCATGTACCTGACCTGCGGACAAATTTAATTTCGGTTGGAAAAATTACCGATAAAAAATTTAACGTTGTTTTTAATCAAAAGAAAGCAGAAGTTATCGACCACCGCGGAAACGTGAAGATGATTGCAGATCGAATCGATGAACTCTACTACGTCAGAAAAGGAAAAGATGACGACTGCATGGACACCATCGAAAAAGACAATGATTCAGAAGTTTTGCCCAAGAAATCTTTGAAGGAGTGGCACATCCTCCTTGGTCACTTAAATCCGAAAGATTTGAAAGAAGCAGCTAGAAACAAGATCATCCAAGGACTCAACTTAAAAGACATGAACGAGGATTTCCAGTGCGAAGTGTGCCTTCAAGGTAAAATGTGTCGCCAGCCATTTCCGAAAAGATCTACCAAGGTATATAACTGAAATTAGCGACATTGTATATTTGGACGTATGCGGTCCGATGAGAATTCCTTCGATTGGAAAATCTCGATACTTTGTAACGTTTATCGATGACTCATCGAGGTGGTGCGAGGTAAAATTCCTAAGAGAGAAATCTGATGTGTTGAGAGAGTTCGAGAATTACAGATCCCTCGTGACAACTCAACATGGAAAGCAAGTTAAGTGCTTGCAGACTGACAACGGGAGGGAGTACGTGAATAAGGCATTTGATGATTTCCTGAAAAGTCAAGGAATCGAACGACGTTTGACGACGGCTTACAACCCAGAGCAGAACGGAGTCGCCGAACGGAAAAATCGTTCACTTGTAGAAACCGCTCGATGCCTTCTTCTAGAGTCCGGTTTACCAACGTCGTTTTGGGCCGCGGCAATTCACGCAGCGAACTACATCAGAAATCGAAGTCCGACGAGTAAGTTGAATGGGAAGACTCCATACGAGGTCTGGTATGGGAAACAACCAAACGACAACGAATTTGAGATCTTTGGACTAGAAGTTTATTGTCTGGACAGAGGTCCGGGAAAGGAGAAGTTTCAGCCACGTTCTAGAAAAGGTATATTTTTGGGCTACTCAAACGAGTCCAAAGCCATGAGAATTTGGATCCCTAACGAAAAGAAGGTTGAAATTAGTAGAGACGTGAAGTTCTTAGCATCAACATTCAAAAACAACCTCCAAAAGTCACTAAAATTAAAGAAAGATTCAAAATCATCCAACATCACCAGAATTCAGCCCGACAACGATAACTTCATCGACATCACGTTCAATCGTTCTTCAGAGAAGCAAAACAATGTTAACGATGAACAAGAAGATGTGAACATCGAAAGAGCTGATGACGATGATACCGACGGTGAAGGATGGTTTAGAGGATTCGAAAGAGCCGAAGGAGTTGTTGAAACAGTAGTAGATGTACCAGAAGAAGAACGTGGACGACCGGGAAGACCGAAGAGGCAATATAGCACTGCCAATCAAAATCATGATGCGATCGCCGAATATGCGTTGTTGACGGAAGTTCCAATCAATCACGCCACGTCAAGTCCTGAATCATCAGAATGGCTACAGGCGATGGCCAGCGAAGTAAAATCCATCCTGAAAAACGATACCTGGACTCTGGTGGATCGCCTTAAGAATCGCGATATGATTGGCAGCCGAATCGTGCTACGTAACAAATACGGAGCAGATGGAAATTTGGTGAAAAGAAAGGCTAGAATAGTTGCTCGAAGCTTCTCGCAACGGCCTGGGACCGATTTTCATGAAACGTTTTCGCCAGTTGCACGCCTCAAGTCGATCCGAACTGCAATAGCATTAGCAGCTAGTCAGAACATGTTCACACTACAGCTCGACATAACCACAGCATACCTAAACGGCAGCCTGAAGAAGAGGTATACATGGAACCTCCTGATTACATGGAAACGGTTCTTGAGAAAATTGTACAGCGACCTAACACCGATTTGTGGACGAAGGCGAAAAACATGCTGGTGGAGTTTTCTAGCGGAGACAAGGTCTGTTTAATGAAAAAGGCCTTGTATGGACTGCGTCAAGCTGGTCGTGTTTGGTATCGAAGACTGGATCGAGAGCTGCGAAACTTCGGAGCCGAACCGTCAAAAGCTGATCCTTGCGTCTACTTGAAAGGTCAGAAGGGTAGTAGTAGTATATGTTGACGATATACTAGTCATGTCACAAAACCAGAGTGACATCAACGAATGCTTGGCCCATTTGGAGAAGAATTTTGAAGTCAACAACTTGGGAGAGCTTAAACACTGCCTTGGTATGGATTTTGAAAGAAGCAGTACCGGTATCCGGGTAAGCCAAACCGGATATGTAAAAGACATTCTCCGAAAATTCGGAATGTTAGACTGTCATCCAGTGTCAACACCCCTAGATGTCAGCGCAAAATTGGCAAAATCTGAACCCTGGACCGAGTCAGATGGGGAGATGCCGCCGTATCGTGAACTAGTTGGGGCTCTGATGTATCTATCCGTCACAACTCGTCCAGATATTTCACACGCTGCAGGAGTCCTAAGTCAGTACAATGGTTCATTTGGAAAGAATCATTGGACAGCCGCAAAACGTGTGCTACGCTATTTAAGGGGAAGTATAGACCTGGGTATCCATTATTCAAATAAGAAGAGTTAGTTAAGTGGTTTCGTCGATGCTGATTGGGGAGGAAGTCTGGACGACCGCAGATCCTACACCGGGTACTCTTTCATTTGGAACGGAGGAGTCATATCCTGGGAATCGAAGAAACAGAAGACAATCGCCTTATCCTCGACTGAATCTGAGTATATGGCATTGGCTGAGGCAGCAAAGAAAGCGGTGTACATTCAGCGCTTCCTGTATGAGTTGGGCGTCAGCGATCTGAAGAACGTGAAGATCTACAACGACAACATAGGTGCGCAAAAGCTTGCCGAAAATCCCGTTTTCTACAGCCGCACCAAACACATTGACATACGTCACCATTTCGTTCCAGAGTTGGTAGAGTCTAAGGAAATCATTCTGAAACATATATCAACTGAAGAAATGCCTGCAGACATTTTTACGAAGACATTACCTAAACCTAAACATGATAAATGTTTGAATTTACTTGGTATTTGTAAAAGATAATTTTTGCACGATTCGTGTCGTCAAACTCATATATCGTTTGTTAACATAGAAATGTATTAACTGATGTTAAAATTGTGTTACCGCTTCGTTGAGGGGAAGTGTTAGAAATATATTATACAACGAACGGTCACTATGTTTTTACATCAAGTAAGTAGTCAGTCAGTTGTTCCAAAGTCACCTGTCAGTTCGTATTGATCTCACTGTACCTGTTTATAAATAAATCTGTGTGTTCGAGTTGATTTTATTGTTTAATTCACATTGAATCGTCCCTTACGGTCCAGGCATGCATTTACTCAATAATGTCCCACAAGAAAGCGTACTAAGACCAGTCTTAGACCTATAATACACAGCTAAATCTACCATATGGAAACAGTGTACTAACAGCTACCTACGCAGGTGACACAGCAATACTGGTAACACACAAAGATCCAAACACCTCAACCTCTTTACTGCAAAAATCACTTGACGAAGTACAGAATTGGGCAGAAAAATGGAGAATAAGAATTAATGAAAAGAAAACAACGTATATAGTGTTTACAAACAAAAAAATAAGTTGCCCATCAATCTCAATTAACAGTAAAACGATTGACACTAAAGACAGCGTTAAATACCTAGGCATGCATCTTGCAAAGGGATTATTGTGGAGAAAGCACATAATAGCTAAAAGGAAACAAATAGATATTAAAATTAGAAAGATGTACTGGTTACTAGGAAGAAAATCCCAACTATCGTTCGAAAACAAAATATTACTCTACAAAACTATGATAATTCCTATCTGAAATATGGAAATCAATTATGGGGATATGCTAGAAAATCGTACATCAACATCATTCAGAGAAGTCAGAATAAAATCCTGCGCATGATTACCAACGCACCGTGGTACGTCAACAATTACACCCTCCACAAGGACTTAAAAATCAAATATGTCCATGAATAATTTTGTAAAGTTGCATCATTACATGAAAATAAATCGACAGCCATCCCAATGAACTGAATTCCAAACTCTACAACAACGAAGACAACTTGCGACGTCTCAAAAGAATGAAGCCTTCCGACCTTAAACACACAAACTCACCATGAACTAATTACTTACACTTAAATCTATCACATACTATCAAATTACTAGGAAGCATCAGTGGATGCTCTCCTAACGCATATTATGTTGTAATCTATTAAATTTGCTTGTTGACCCTAACTAAGGTCAGTTGTAAATAAAGAAGTCAAATAAAAAATATATATAGATTTTTAAATTATATAAATAATTTATAAAAAAAAAATAGTTACGTAATATTCATAAAAACTTAACAGGAGCTTCCATTGAAATTAGAAGAAATTATGAAGTTTCTAAAACATGGCCAAACAAATTCAGGCGAATTGAAGGACAGGCATAAGCGAAAAATAATCAAAATATATTGAAAACACGACCATCAAATTTCTAAAATATCAAAATCGGTATAATTACTTACCTTACTTTATATTTATGTATGTATATTTAAACTAGTAAATATACATCTACACATTTGATTTGCTTTTTGTTACTGAAACATATTTCTTATTGCTGCCGTTATAATTTTTCTGTTCGTATGAGTACTAGAGATGTGACAATTATGAAGTTACATTACATGGCACATCATTTCCAACGAATTAAAAAAAAGTTTTCACTTCTAAAATAGAGTAATGTCTGGGTAGCCTGAATATAAAACTTAGCAGACCCTATTTGAAATATCAAAACATTCGTATGAATACATTTTCAATCCCTGCTAAGTTAGTAGGTAGGTTAAAAAAGATACCCAATGATTGTAAAAAATTGTTTATTATATTTCGGCTGTCCACGAGTGTCGCTGTTTCACGCGCGTTCAGAATACAGATACCAAAGTGCATTCGACAGTTCGGATTATAAGTACATTACTGTACTAGAAGTGTTATTTAAAGTTAAAAAAAATTGTAACGAAATTTCAAAACATTGAAAAATCTCGATATTTAAAATTTGCTATAATTATTATGCTTCTCTCATATGAGCCTGTCGATAAAAAAACAAAAGCAGCATGATATTACGTAAAAATAATGCATAAAAATGATAGCATGAAGAAGTAATGCGATATCACTGCATATTTTACTGAACTTATTAAATATTAAATAAAAAATAACCGTACCCATAAACAAAGTTAAAAATATAGTAGTAAAATTAGTTCACAGCGTAAAGAATATATGTATAAAATTATCACCTAGTTTAAGAATAAAATTACTAATTTATTGTCTGTATATTAAATACAATATAAATTACAAAAACAATCGTTACTGTTACTAACACTCTCAATGGCCATGAGAATAAATTTTCATTATGACCATGTTTCCATTTGGTAATGTTTATTTTTTTCTAATTTACTAATGAATGTTTCAGCTTCAGTACTAGCTGTTTGGGTATATTTCATAATAATTTCCATGAATGATTCTTTGACTGCTTGGGGCATATTTTTCGAGTTGCCAGCTACAAATATATATGCTCCTTTACGTAATAAATCCCATATTTTTTCCCCGTTTTCTTTAATTTTATGTTGCACATAACTAAAATAAGAAAGTATAATTATTAATTGTATAGATCTTGATGTTACTAAGAAATACTATTCTAGAGTAGGTATAGATGATTCGCCAATTTTGCCAAAGTGCTGTCATTTATTTGAGGAATTAACAAATAGAAAAATTTGCTTTATATACAAGATTTGTTTTATTAATGCTCAAGAAAATCGAAAATTACTACGTAAATAAATTTATTTATCATTCATAGAAAACAATTTTACAGCTTGATTGACACGCAACGACTATTAATTTAATTTATTTATTTTCGCATATACACCCTGCACAAATATATAATATAAATAAACCTTTTTTAATTGCCCCTTAAAACTTTTGCATATTATGACAAACAATATGAAGTATTATGACAAACAATAAGAAGTACCGAATATTATAAATTATTCTATTTTTTTACTTATTACTTTACAAATTTACTTACATTTTATTTTCCTGATCTCTGGAAAAAGCGCATACTAAAGACAATTTTTTATCTGCTACGAACTTTTTGAAATCATTTTCACAATGAAAATCATCTTTTTCTCCTCTGCATCCAAAGAATAATATATCGTTTTCAGCATTTGCTTTATTTAGTTCATTTAATTCACTTATCAAGCTTCTAAATGGGGCAACACCAGTTCCAGGACCAACCATAATAATTGGTACTTCCTGAAAAGTAAATAAATATTAAAATATAAATCGGTTGTTAAGTTAATGATTTGATTTAATTACACATTAGTATATTGTACAACAAGCTTGGAATAGTACTCATTTCATATGAGCATGATATGGACATTCCAAGTGAGTGGTACTATATACTATCATATATATCACAAAAATGAACGATAGCGAACGTTATGCTCTTAGCGGGAAATCTGTGGCTTTCGCTATGGATAGCGAAGTCCCGCTATGTCATATACAATGTTCCTTTCACGACCAACAGATGACTTCAAATCGAATAGCGAAGCTTCGCTACCGCTATCTCAATTGGAATAACCCCTGGTTATTCTCAAATGGACTGCCTGATCCCAGGCCCGCAATTTATACCTGTGAGTAATTGTTATCGAACATCGTGGAATATTCGGGAGTGAATACACTTTATATAAAAATAAGCCTATCACAATGCTTGAAATGTTAACCAATAAGTGGAAATAATTTATTGCCACTATTATAATTTGCTATTTTCAATACCAACACTAGTAACAGTGTAAATATAACAACAAAATAATATTTGACAACTGTTAGATTAGTGAAGTGTCTTCTAAACGCTTGGAAAATTAGTCAAATGAACTCAATAACAATGCGGTTACCCCAATAAACACTAAAAGAAAGTACATGGAGACAATTTAGTGAGTTTTTTAAATAAGCATTGTGTTCTTTACCTAAATATAACTCTTGATTCGTTCAAAAATCGACAATATTTAGAAAATGCCACTCATGTCCCAACCTTTGCTCAAGCACTGTTAATATTTAATTCTGGCTAAACACTTGATGAACATCTGTTGACATTTCTTCTGTCTTCATATATTTCAGCTTCATTTCTCTTGCGGCAAGGGCTTCTCTAACTAGAGGCGCTTTCTGTCGATCCAAAATAATCGGATCGAACAATCCCAATTCGATGCCCCCCCACTTTCAACAACATGACTGCAATCCTTGTTTGCGAATCGCACCAAAACAGCGAAATTAGCAATCCAATCTTGAAAACGAGGTGACAGCGGTTTATTTAGTAAAAACATTCTTCAGTTTTGTGCTTAGATTAGTCCTGTCATACGATAGACGTTGTTATAAATTTAAATGAAATTATATTACAATACAAATTATATTACGCAACTATTAAATTACTTTGATACAAATGATACATTCTTCATATCTATAATTGTTTTCAAGTATTTTTTGAACTTTCAACATAACTTTGTATTTCAATAGTAACAAAATGAACATTTTTAGATGACAGTAATTCTTATTGGTATACTCCTTTGATTGGTATTCGTGAAGACACGATCAGATAGCACCAATCTGATGGGAATTACTCGATTCCATCTTTCGTGGACGAAAGAAGATGCCTAAAATGATAACGCACGTGAATGTTTAGTGCGCAAATGAAAAACTGGATTGTCGGCCAACTTCTTCGCACCTTAGTTGTCGTTATATGTATAACGATAGTTCGTGTTGCTTTGAACCCTATTTTTTCAGCCAATTTTCTAAGATGATTTGCTTCTTTCGGAGCTTCCGCGAGTGTTATGTATTCGGCTTTAGTCGAGGAGTCGACAAAACAATAATATCTTTTAAATAAACAATGATGATCGTTGGATTTTCGTCTTGACCCTTTATGTAGTTGCTTGCATCTCCCTTGGTTGGCGTTGCTCCAATTCTCTGCAACTCCTTGTAAAGGCTCTGATATCAGCATCGGGCTGCTTGCTTCAGGCCATATAACGCCATTTTCCGATTGAGAGATTTAATACTTTTCTTTACAATAAACTTGAGCACTTCTCAGTATGGTCCGGGACTTCCATCAGAATTTCCTCATTGGAAAAATCGGTGGTTACATCAAAATTGCCATCTCACTCTGAGCGAAGATAGCCAGCTACAGCGAGACGAATTGCGCTAAATTTAACTATAGATGCGAAGTTTCTTCATGGTCCACCCCATGTTACTGGGATTATTTCTGCGTTTGACAACCGCACCATCTGCTCCATATTTATTTCTAAGTACTATGCGACTACCAATAAATGCACCAAGTCCCAGATATAATTTTTTAGTATAAAAGCAAACTCGTTAGTCATCGCTTGTATCCATTCATCTTCTGGAATAGAGAATGCGGTCTTTATCGGAACGTGGGCTATAAAAGCCATGTCCGTATTGTTCGTTGTCATTGATCACATTTTATTTCTTGTTGGGTTTTCCTGATTTTCCTCTCAGAATTTTCTGAGGCCTTCCGGAACCACGTTTTGCCGATGAACCGACCTCAGAACAAACCGGTGAGGCTGTACACTAAACTCCAGAAAATGCTCTTGTATCTCATCCTGTAGCTCCTCTTCATCTTGAATTTCTTTTTGTTCTACGTTAATTTGGACATTTTCTGATTCCACTTCTTTGTTATTAAGTCTCAACTCAATGTGAGATCTTGACGGCTCATTTTCTTCTAATAGCTGAAATTCCTTTCCACCGATTTTTTGATCTAGGTAAAAATTATCATTTGATAATGATCGGTTGTGGAAGACTTTTTAAAAAATTGGACGTCTACTCAATGTTTCTGAGGGATCCACACTCTGAAGGCCTTAGAATTTACTTCCTGGGATCGAGGTTCTAATTTTCCCATTGCCATAGTTCAATATATAAATAATAATAATAATAATAAATAAATCTCGCAACCAGACTCTTCAAAGTTGCTGACATCTGATAGTTATCCCATCCATGCTTTGTGTGGTGTCCGTCCTGCCAGAGCAGTGATTAGACAACGGTTTCTAATAAAATTTGCAGTCGAGATAGTCTCAGTCCAAAATAATGGAGGAAGATTAGACTAAATTAAAAGGCATTGTGTCATCGCTCCCAGTTTGCGGTTTTCCGCTCCGACATTCTGTTCCGGATTATTTGGGACTATTAAGCAACGTTGAATGCCGGAGTTTCTCATCAATTCATCAAAGTGAGCATTCTGGTACTCAGACCAATTGTCATATTGTAAAAATTTTATTTTACTTTCCAACTGCGTCTCGATAATATTTTTGAACGCTTTGAACTCCCTGTACACCTCGTTTTTCTGACGAAGAAATTAAAGTACTTCCCAGCGAGACGTATCGACAATAAAAATGACAAAACATTTTGCCCAACTCTCCATTTGAAGCAGCTTTTATTGGGCCGCAAACGCCCCACTGAACTAACTCACCTGGTTCCGTCTTCATGTCTTCAACGTAAGCGAGCAAAATCATGTTATTGTCGTTGTCGATAACACCTACCAACTACCTACGTAAATCGAGAATGTGTAAAACATCTTTCCAATCTATTATTGCATCACATTAATCTACCCGAGCCGACTGCACAGCACCTTTTGCATTTATTCGCGTTGTATCGAATGTAGGCTAAATTCTATGTTTCGGATATGTTTGATTTCAATTGCGTAAAACTGTTAATGTCCATGCACATATGTGATCTGTACCCACAGTCCAAGCACCAGTTTTTATCATTCCAGGATTCTTCTAAACGCGAACATTAAATTCCGGAGTGGCTGTACAGGGACTGAGTTTCAGCTTTGCATCCACCCTCCACGGGTTTTTTATTCAGACCCGTCCAACCCAATACAGCTTTGTGACATTTTCCCTTTCACCGAAAACATATTAATTGGTTGCAATTGACTTTCCAGCATCATGTTTCCCGATTTACGACTATTTTTGTTCCATCGCGTTTTTGTACATATACTAAATCTCTCTTCAATAATTTTAACAAGTAACATTTCTCGATTTGGAAGATCGCCACATGACGCGACCAGAATTAGAAAATTTTCAAATTTCGACGCCAGACTGTACAAAGGAGTAAGGACAAAAAGTCTTTATTTATTTACGTCCATGTCTTTCAGCTGGTCAGCGTCATCAAAAAATCCTCGCAGGTGATCCCCAATATCATCGTCTTCTGAAAGATCTCTTTAGACAGAAAGATTGTTTCTAGTTTCAGTCAAAGTTCTCGGGATGTAGTATACTCTTTTACCTACTTCAACTCAAATGAGTGAATCGCCAGGAGAATATCTGACATTCCCTTGCTGTCTTTTTCTTCCCACTCACTGGCTGCCGCTGCTTGCTGTGCATTGTTCATTTCTGGTTTCACTTTCACCCCGCTTGCGTAGCCCCACGTATATTTGTTTAACAATATTTTCATATGGATTCTCCATGTGTCAAAATTGTCTTTTGTAAGCATTTCAATACGCTTTAAACAAAATTATTCACTTTTACAAAAAGCTGTTAAGAGACCTCCTTACAGTTTATTTGTATCTTATTTTTCGACCGTGCAATTTAGGCCCGTAACCTATTGAATCGGTATGTAGTTGCCAGAAGACAAAACAAGAAAAACCGTTTAATTGAGTACTAAATTTATTGATAATTTATGAAAAATAGACTTGAAGAACATTTCACAACAATGGTGTTTGACGAACTGTCAACTTTATCAAATATTTATTTTCGGAATGTACGTAAAAATAGCTTCACAATATCAAAATATAATAGTTTTACTAGAACTACTTCAAAAAGGCGACAATTTGTTTTTACAATATTTACAAATATTTATATCCTGGAAAATGTAATGGCCGAGTTTATATTGCGTGTGACAAAATATTTACTAAAGAGTTTTTATTATTTGTTTGTTGTATGGTATTTTAATTTTTTTATTCCTTAGTTACTTTATAATTTATAAAAATAAATAGTCGCCATTTTGACGTGGTTAAATTAAACTATTATATTTTGGTATCATTACTTTATGTAGAACGCTATGTTGTCAGTCTTATTACTTAATTTACACACGTCGAATATTAATTAGTTCCAAAGATACCACTAGTACGGAAGAGTTAGCAATATTTGTAAATAATTATCACAATTTCTAAGTGACGCAGAGAAAGGTTTGTAATGATTTTTGACAACCTAGGAATAAAATTCTTTGACTTACACACATTCGCAAATCACTAATTGAAATATGGATATAATCATTTTTGTTTAAGAACAAATAATCTAAAAACGCCAACTAGGTATCTATAAAGAACCCACAGCATAGAACATATACCTACAGATTTTTATTTCAAGTACCAAAATGAAATATAACGTATGTACCATAATCAAGATTATACCTCTCAGGAAATTTAAAGCTCGTGATTTTAATACATAAACTACTATTATTTGATTAATAACTGGCGACTCTTAAAATTAATTCTCTTATCCAATATACCACTTAGTTAAAGAGTGAGCACACTAGGCAGTCAATTAGCCAAAGTTGCTTAGAATTTTAAAAAAAGGTCATACACTTTTAAAGGCCTATACGAGTAGTACAATACAAACTAATATGGAAAGTTCACAAAAATTTGTTTTTTTAAATTTCCTTAAAATAAAATGAATACATGTTACTACGAACATTTGAAATAAATTATATTATACTATGCACCACTAAAATGTATTGCCCCTTTTGTGTTTGATTACTTACCTCTTTTATTGGAAAATAAAAAGTTCCCTTTCTTATCCATACTGGAATAATATCGCCAATATTTAAGCTTGACAACCAATTCGAACATAAACCTGTTCGTTCCTTGTAAAGTTTCGTTTTATATTTAACTACAGCTACTAATATGTGAATTTCATTTTTATGAGCTTGGGCACTACTTGCTATAGAAAATGATCTGTACTTTATTGGTGGTAATATTTCAAACAACATTTCAATAGTCAAATTTTTAACAGCATGCGGAAAATCTCTAAGTACTTCAATAATATTTCTTCTCGGTCTATTGCAATAATTATATAATTCATTTTGACCTTCGGCTGTAGTGAATTCTATACATTTTTCTTGTTCTAATTCACTACTAGTAATTTGTGCTAAGATATTAAATACATATCTTCTTGGAATTGAACTTAAGTCAAAATATTCTTCACACAAAGTTTTAAATTTTACATTACTTTGTAAATATTGTGGAACTGGCATATCCGGATCACATTCTGACACCTCGTAAATAGCTTCCGGGTCAATATTAATACCATTTGAATTTAAAACATCATAAAAATCATTAATTTGATCTTGTGAATTTTTTGGTCGAACATTTAATACATCACCAGGCGAATAGCTCAAATTGTTGGCCGTAAATTTAAGAAGTCGGACATCCTGAAATTAATTATATATAATTTTCCTAATAAAAAAAAAATCTACTGACTTTATACACATTATTTCTGGTAGATAGTTTTTCAAGTTAAGTGGCAATTTTCTATCGAGGGTGCGTTCCAAAATCATACTCCGGAGTACAGATTATACACTCAAAACCGTTCCAATTTTTTTTAGAATTACCAGAGCTGAAACTCTAAAGTGTTTACGTGCTCTGGCATCTATTTTGATTTTTTTATTTATGTTTACATTATTGGTCTAGAATATCTTTTGTTAATATACCTTGCTTATTATTAGTCTAAATAATGAAATATCTTTTTACGTACTACCTGTTTAATTTGTGAAACATGATTCTTGTTACAAAATGGGTGAAGGTTTTTATAATCATTTTATTAGCATTACTAAAGACAATTCATTTTACAGTATGCATATGTTTTATTTACGCATTTTATTTAATTACAGGGAAACGAAGAAATTTACTTCGGGAAATAAATGTTT
This sequence comes from Stenolophus ochropezus, assembly GCA_035578165.1. Lineage (NCBI taxonomy): Eukaryota > Metazoa > Arthropoda > Insecta > Coleoptera > Carabidae > Stenolophus > Stenolophus ochropezus. The sequence goes on along the minus strand of JAQOWZ010000015.1, from coordinate 15,642,010 downwards.
CGAAGAAGTCCGAATTAATACCGAGGAAGGTCCATTTATATAAAGCTGCTGTGCACTTTCGGGACCAGTACAATAAAGTTGCAAAGCGTTGTTTATCCTATAAGCAACGATTGAATGCTGCTGAGCATATGGCTGAATCTGATTTTTTTAAAAATCTCTTGGGAGTCCGTCGATACAACGACTTACAAATTCATCATGTGTCAGATGAGAAATATAAAACTTAAACCAAGGGGACGCCGCTTTACTAATGATGATAAGGTCATGGCATTATCATTATTTAAACAAAGCGGTAAAGGTTATCGCCTGCTGTCAAAAATGTCTGCCCTGCCGTCCAGGAAAACCATGATGTCGTTACTGACAAGAATCCCTTTCCATACAGGCGTAAATAAAAGAATAATTGAAAACTTAAAGAAGTCGGTGGGTAAATTGCGGGGCAGGGGGAAATACTGTACCCTTATTTTTGATGAAATAGCAATAGCCGCAAATTTACAATATAATCAAAAAAAGATGAAATCATAGGGTTTTAAGATTTGGGCGACAACTTGGAAAGGGGAGAATTTGCAGACCATGCATTAGTGTTCATGGTTCGTGGTATTGCAAAGAAATTTAAACAGCCTGTGGCTTATTACTTTACCCGCAACGGCTTAAAATAGTGCCAGTATAGTGCGACTGCTAAATCAAGTCGTGCGGGCAGTCAGGAGCACAGGTTTAAAAATCGTGGCCACTATATGCGACCAGGTCCAGATAAACGTGGCCGCGATAAACCAATTAAAAAAATCTGATGTATCCAACACAATACCTCCCGCCACTAGTAATATATTCTATATAAGTTTTTCAATACATTTAATTTGTAGTTTTAAAATTAGTTTGTTATTGCAGTTCAGAATATTTTTAATTCATTTCATACCTAAAATTTCCTTCATAAAATTTGTATGAGCAATATGACATCTATTTTTGACGTTATTAAAACCGGAACCGAATTTACTTTGATTCACGCATGCATATACATTCCTAATATTAATTTATTTCTTCCATCTTTTTAAATTTTACAATAAATTTACTTTATTTTTACTTATTTTATCTTTTACACTTACTTACATCAAATTTGACATCATATGTCAAATTTTGTAAACATATGAATAACTCATCTGTTTTATTGCAATTTCTCAGCCTAGACGATATGTAAAATTATTATAATTTATATATTTTTTTCTATCTAGATAGAAGTTATATATAAACGTAATTATGCAGATCGGTAGAAAATTTAAAAATCTTTATATTTAATATAACGTATTTTGCGAAAAGATGTTATTAGAGGTATTTTTTTGGAAAAAATGTTTAAAGCTTCAAGGAAAGTAGTACTTCCGGTTAACCAATTGTAGTCAAAATCTAATCAGTTCATTATTTTTGAATATAAGTCTTAAATAGCAAATATTATATTTTTTAGATGTATCATATTGGAGTTATCGTGGACGAAAAATCGTCACAGACACACACGCAGTCACACACACGGACATACAGACATCACGGTAAAAATAGCAAAATCGTATTCTAGAGACCCTAATTCGTGCTCATATGTTAAAAACTCACACTCGAGAAATGTGACCAAAAACAATACCTCCCTTATTTATATATTGATAGGCGGGAGGTAAAAAGAGACTGTGGGGAATTGCCTTCGTGCGGGAACAGAGTACAGAGGGATGGGTACAATATCGATGACGAGCAGGAAATAGTTCATTTGTTTGATTCGCATTCGAAATAACTTTTTGAAAAAAAAAACGTTGTATTTGTGGAGGACGGAAAGAAGAAGACAGAAATGGAGCGACGTCGTATCTCTGTATAACTTAGATCAACAATCTATAGATGCCGACTTTAAACTTCTACCAAAGTTAACAGATGCCCATGTATTAGAGCACAAAATGAGGAAGATGAAAGTTAGTCATGCGGCCCAAGTGATGAGCCAACGGGTTTCTGCAATAATGAGACGTCTGGCCGAATTTTCAAGTGAGTACATTTTACTATTACATTGTATACACTAAAAATAGATTAATTCCTGAGAATACAACTTATGTCTTATTTTTTTTCCAGAAAACTCAACAAGTCCGCTCATAGATCCAGCTGCAACCGACACCGCCGACTTCCTCCTTCTCGTTGATAGAATATTCGATAGCGTCAATGAAAGTTCCATCACCCCAAAACATGGGAAATATCTCCGGTGTGCAATGACGAAGTCATCAAAACATTCAAAATTTTGGATTGACATATTAAATATTTTAAATACAGTTCGTTTATATGTCGAAAAACGGGAGAAGAGGTCATGGTTCCTTCAATTAAAAACTTTATTCAGAACTTAAAATATTTTCAAATTATTGCCGAAAAATTGTTTAAAAATGGGTTCAAATTTATTAATTTAAAATGTTTCAACCAGGATCCACTAGAAAATTATTTTGAACAAATTAGAAGCCACGGTCACGTCTTTCGCTAATTCATTTAAAGCGTTGTTAATAAACAATTTCGTATCATCGCACTCGGTTGGTGCCAACTGTGAGGAGGATGAGTGTGATGGAACATTGATGACGCTGCAGAATTTTATCAATGAGAGTATTCCCCGGATGACGAAGAATCAGGAGAAGAAAAAGAGGAGGCCGTGGTGGAAATTGCTGCAGAATGGACTGATGCAACGGAGTATGTAGCTGGATGCATAGGGAAGAAAATTTTGGCAAAAAAGAATTGCGAAATTTGTAGAAATAATATTTCGACAACAGAAAATGAGGGTAGCATTGTAGTAACAACAGGTTATAAACCAAATGCATTATTAACGCCTAACAATGATTTTACTTGTTTTATAAACAAGGTAAAAAAAATTGTTAACGGAAATATTAAAAATTTTTGTTTTAAAAAACACATTAAAAAAAATGAGATTAATTATCAAATTTAATCAAAGTAATATATTTAACTGCCCTCAACATAATTTATATGAGGAATGTTTAGAATTTGTAGTAAAATTTTTATTTTATAATTATTGTAATTATATTAACAGAGTATTACATGGCAAAATTAGAGTAGAGACTTCTAACGATTGTATTATACATAACGCTAAAAAATATGCTAAAAAACATGAGAAAAAATAAATTTATATTAAATGTAAAATGTTGTTTTCTATTTGCTTTTCTTTTTCCTAATTCCAATTGACTCAAATAAGAACCCAATGCATGCACAAAATATTAGTTTCCCGCGCGGCCGCACTGGCGGTGTAATAATCTCCTTTTGTTTCATTAAAGACTGCGCCTTCTATAAGTATATATGTTTTCTATGCATATCGTATTCACAGAACTTTTTCACAACTGTAGAGCTAAATTTAAACTAGACATTTATTAGTTAACGTAAATATATATTAGCAAATATTCGTTGTTATAATATTTAATTACCATCTGTATTACCCATTATGGAAAATAAAGATAAAATAAAAAAAAATACCTAAATGTATGAGGTTATGTATATACAGTCTGTACTTCAAATGGTTTTGGAACACAAGTACACAACAAACAATCTACTATTGCAAATAGTTTTTATTTGTTACTCACTTGTAAAGGTAATTTATTTTTTCTACGACCAGTATGGAAAGTGGCACTTTTTTCACATTATATCAAGCCTCAAAGTTGCGTATTTCACACTATTGTGGGTTAAGTATGGGAAATCATTTCTTTCAGTATATGCCAACAATGCGCATACCTCGTGCCAAAACTTTCACATCCCATGGGAAAGGGATGACTTTCTACACTTGTTGCACAATATAATATTACTGTGTCGTATGTCCATGTTTACAATTGTGATTTCAGTCCGGTAAATGAAACTTTACGGTATTGTTATTCTTTACGGTAATGTATATATAAATTTCATAATTTTTTATTTATACGTCCTTTAAATGATTATTCTTATACTAAATTTAAATTGTTTTATTTTAATATAATTCAACAAAAAAATTAAGAAAATTTAAGAAGAAAAACGCTATCACGTGTCTCTTATGATATGCCAATCAAAAACATTCAATAAAAATATGTTAAAATAAGATCACATTTAAAGAATTTAAATTTAGTACTACAAAATATAAGAATATACAAATATATTAAAATCATTTAAAGGACATATAAATAAAAATTTGCTTAGTAATGATACAGTACCGTAAAGAATAATAATACCGCCTCATTTACCGGATTGAAATCACAATTGTAAACAGGAAAATGCAATAGTGTGAAATAAATTACTATGAACTGTTTACTCTCCAGGGAAACAAACATTACAAGCTACTAACCTGTAAAAATATCTGTCAGTTTTACTGGTTAGTAGTTGCAATATTTCATTATTGAAAACTGTTTTGCCCATGTCATACAAATTATAGACCTAAAATTAGTAGCTGTCATAATTTGATTTGAATTTTAATTTACAAGTGAATAACAAATAAACTATTGTACAATAAACGCAAGGTAACAGTTTTTACTGCTTCTATATGTTCCGCTCTATAAAAACTATGGTAAGCTTAGGGTGCGCGAGAAAGATTGTAAAGTTCATTTCTACGTGACACGAGCTATAGGAGGTAGTGATGTAAAATGACAGTCATTTTAAAATAAAGTGACGTGACAGTCATTTTATAGGTCATTTTCAGTCATATTGAATCATTTTGGTCATTTTATTTTTTTTAATATTTTAATGAAAAAATATAACATAAATTCATTATTAAGTATATATATTTGATAGAATTATTAATTTAGTACAAAATAAACAAAACATAAGGTAACTCTAAAAAAATTGGCAAATGCGTATATACAGGGTGTCCCATTTAAGATACGAATACATTGGTATCTCGAGAACCGTGAGAGCTACGAGGTTGGTTAAATTAGACAAAAGTTGACCCGTTAGGAGGCTATTTTAATAGTGTTTTGTTATTTGCGAAAAAATGCATAGATCACTAGATATAGGGGAAAATGTAAATTTAGTGATTTTCTTTTTTTGCTTATAACTTTGTTATATGAAATAATACGAGATTCTGGTTTGCACTTTCTTAAGGCACTTTTGTATGGTGAATTTGCAGAAGTACTCATTTTTTTTTTATTTCTAACCATTTACGAGTTACTGATAGCAACTTTTATTTTTCATATGGAGGTCATATTAAGTTATGGTATTTTTAAATATAGATTTTTTTTAGCTTTTCAATGATATAAAACAGTAATAATTTATTTTTATAATTAACAGAAAAATTAACGAAAATTCTTATTTATACTAAAATTGCATTGAAAAAAGTAAATCCAAGGCGGCAATGGAAGAAAAAAACTATTTCATAACATATATTGCAACAAGTTTATTTAATTAAAGTTAAAAATACAAATATAATTTGCGAAAACTTGACAATAAATTTAGTTACAAAAAAGTAAATCGAAGGCGGCTGTGGAGGAAAATAACTAAATTTATTGTAAAGTTTTCGCAAATTATTTTTGTATTTTTAACTTTAATTAAATAAACTTGTTGCCATATATGTTATGAAATAGTTTTTTTCTTCCATAGCCGCCTTGGATTTACTTTTTTCAATGCAATTTTAGTATAAATAAGAATTTTCGTTAATTTTTCTGTTAATTATAAAAATAAATTATTACTGTTTTATATCATTGAAAAGCTAAAAAAAATCTCTATTTAAAAATACCATAGCTTAATATGACCTCCATATGAAAAATAAAAGTTGCTAGCAGTAACTCGTAAATGGTTAGATATAAAAAAAAAATGAGTACTTCTGCAAATTCACCATACAAAAGTGCCTTAAGAAAGTGCAAACCAGAATCTCGTATTATTTCATATAACAAAGTTATAAGCAAAAAAAGAAAATCGCTAAATTTACATTTTCGCCTATATCTAGTGATCTATGCATTTTTTCGCAAATAACAAAACACTATTAAAATAGCCTCCTAACGGGGCAACTTTTGTCTAATTTAACCAACCTCGTAGCTCTTACGGTTCTCGAGATACCAATGCATTCGTATCTTAAATGGGACACCCTGTATATATAGTACTGCAGTCTTGTATTATCATAAAAATCACGAATTATAATAATATTGTTAAGACTGGAATTGAATGTTCACGCTTATACTCGCCCTGTCGCGCTGTACTGCTGTACGTAGCAGTTCGTTTTTGTTCGTATATGTCCGAGACCGTCATTTTCACAACGAAAAACGCGTCATTTTAAAAATGACACTTGTGTCATTTTCAAAATGACAGAAAAGTGACGGTCGCGTCATGGAAATAAAATGACCTGACGATCATTCTCAAAATGATCGTGACTGACCACTGTCATTTAATCCACTCGCATCACTAATAGGAGGTGATAGGTTCAGCAGTCATTCTTCCTATCAGCAATAAAAACCGTTTTACCTGGCTAATACTGTAAAATACTATAACTATTTTATGACATTAAAAAGAAAAAACCTATTGATATTTATTTAGAAAACCTGCTTTGAAAACTTACCTGAAAATGCGTTTTACTTGTTGTCCTTATATTATCTTTTACTTTAACTAATATCTGATCATTGGGTATAGTCAATCTATCATTATAATATAAGTAAGAATTATTCTCATTTAATGGTTCTACGCCAATCTTTGTAATTGTCCACCTAAATAACAAAAATAATTGTAAACTAAATACGTTCTTCAATTTAAGCAAAAAAAAAACAAATTTTTGCAATATAACTTTCTTAAAAAAATCCACATTAGTGTCATTTAATGAAAACGTACCCTACTATACTGCGTTTGCTGAGTCGAAAGAAATTCAAATTTCAAAGTAGAGGGAGATCTGGATGTACTATTAGCTTCTTGAAAAATAGGATTACGCAAAGAAAAATTTGTGCTATTGTTTTAAATCCTTCTGTCACTTTGACTTTCAACTTCGTATTATGTGTTGGATTTGATTTAGCTGAATTTTAAATGGAAGGAAATATTACCTCACCGGCTAAAACACATAAAAGAAGAACATTTTTTAAAGTTGAAGAAATGGAACGCAATCTATTATTATATTGAAAATTTTTAGCTTAAAAAAATATCTAATCGAATCCCAGTATTTCTGGTCACGTTTACGAAAGTAGCCAATCAGAACACTAACTGAAAATTTTTAGCCTAAAAAAATATCCAATCGAATCTGTATTTCTTATCACGTGTGCAAAACTAGTCAATCAAAACACACTTATAACACAGAATAGAATATAAAAAATGCAGAATATTTTCTCATCCTTCTCTCATTAATAAATAACTTATAATGGGGAAATTTAGCGTGGTTGAAATTACATGTGAAATATCTTTTAATCGTAAGTATATGAATAATTATAACTTAAAATGTAATTGAAAGTTATAATTATGTTGCTAATTATTTATAATTAATGATTTATCTTCGAGCCACACTGACGTCACTAGTGAGTTATGCGCTTGCGCAAAAGGGATGGTGACACCTGACTTTTTGAACGTAGGTTGTATTTTGAAGCATTACCCCACACACTTCTCTGTTGCCATGGGAACCCAGCGCGCGCTGGTTAAAATAGACGATACGTTCTCCGCGAGCCAAACTAACGTCAATTTTGTATAAAATTTCATTTTTTGATAAATCTAAACATCTTTGGGTGAAATAAAATGTAGAATATCACTTTTGAGGACAATCTTGATAAAATAAAAAAAAATACGCTAAACTTCCACATTGAAGCTCTCAGCTGTGCTTCGAGCTTTAATTTTTATACTGGTATATATTATATGATTAAAGAAGAATATTATATAGTTATTTTTGATTTTATATTGCGAAATATCACTTTTGCATTCGAGAATGAAATTTTTTTGCGGGCACAGCGAGCAAAGAAAAACATTGGAGAAAGCAGAAGCATTTCGTAATCAAATATCAAACGATATTTTTTCGAAAATTACATTCCAAAATTAGTAAAAATTCAAAAAGAAAACTTTCACATTTATCAAATCAAATATTTTTGATAACTGACAGTTAGTTGACAGCAGAAATCATGCAAATGTTTTAAATTATATCAATTTTCAAATAAATATTTCAGTACTTCGTTGCTTAATGCTATTAAAATGAAGCCAGAAAGCAACAAAGACACTAAAATGACAAATTTGATTAAATTGCGTCCCACTATTTCATCAAAAAAATCCCTGGATGTAAAAGACTTTCTTGCGCCTCCGTCCCATTATGACTAGTATTATAGAACTTAAAATCGTCCAGAATCTCTCTGTTTGGCAAAATGTAGGGATACCAACTTAAATATTTTAGCATTACATTCTATCAAAAAAATTTTATTTTATTTTATTTTAAATTAAATAAACTATTTTTGATTTATTATTCATCGTGTTGTATGACCATGATAACTTTGATAAAATTGAAAAATATCAATTCACATTCTTTTTATTTTTTAGGTTGGAACAAATGTCATTAATTTTTTTTAGTAAAAAAAGTGCATTGTGTATATATCCATGTAAATCTAATATGTTAGTAACATAAAAACCTATAGTGTATATTATTTTAAGAACCAATAATATTTCTTTAATAAATTAAAAGTGTCATTGGCGCAAAAAAATATTGTGTATCACATATCCAGGAACTCTTTTACGAGATCTCGCATTATTTGCAGGCGCTTTCAGCTCACTCTCGCCAAAGTACAGTTTCAATTTTTAACGGGTAAATTTCTTTCGACTCGGCTAATAGAATATGATTTCGGTAAATGTCTTACAATAATTGAATGAATAAAGTTTTTGATAATTACTACAACTATCTTATTTACGTACCTAGGTTTTATTATAAGATTATTGTTGAGAGGCTGTTTATTACTCTCAAGAGGATAAAGTATCAACAGTTCTTTCCAAAGCGATTCTATCCATACATCAACAACAGCGTCATATCCTAAATCATGTTGATCATCTCCAAGGGCTAATGGTAAAATCAACTGGACCCCTAACTGTACTAATCGTTTGTGTAATCTTTTTGCCACAAAATTAAATTTCGGGTAACTGGAATCTCCTAATCCAAGTACTGCACACCTAAACACGACATATACGTATAAGAAAGATTTGAAAGTAAAATGAAATGGACATCTTTACTTTAAATTAAATAAAAGATTTGCTGGTAAATTTCTTTTAAGCAAATATTTCCAAAATAATCTCATGTTATCAGGTTCGTCACCTTGTCCTGTTGTGGAACACACAAATATAACACATTTTTCGTTTATTAACTCTTTTACATCATAATCATCCATACATTTAACAGAACCGGTAAAATAAAATCTTTTTGATTCACGCCAAATTCGTTCAGCAACATCTTGCGCATTACCAGTTTGGCTTCCATACAAAATTGTTAATTTTCGTGAATCCATTTGAAACTATTCAACTAGGTTAAATATAAATTAACCTATCTGATGGATGAAACGTCAAAATCAACATATGATCCACAGAATAATGGACAATTGTATTTAAAGTTAGTGCAAAACCGCAAGTGTCGACATCTACATGTAAAGTATTTGCTGATTGACTACGATATTATATGATTTAATAATGCCAAATTTAAATTGGGAGAATATTTTTAACTTTATATAATTTTGGTAACATTTTTATCACAGAAATATTGTGAGTACTATTAACAAATTATCTATACTAGTGCCATCTACTCAAAACATACTCAAACACTGTTCAGCTATTTTTGTCAAATTTATTTAAACCATAACTTATTAACTGTTTTTTTAATTTTGACATATTTGTATAAAGTGTTACTTTTCAAAACTGATTGACTTTTCGAAACGTCACATTTTTCATCAGTTAATGATTAGTGAATTATGAAAAGAGTTAATAGAGTTTTCCGCGGATTATTTAACTCAACATGTAACTCACAGGATTTAGTTATATTCCAAATTTTATTTACAATTAAATAAAAAATAAACTACAATATATGATGGCAACAGCTTTTACAGCTTCAATGAGATGACAAGTTTCTCTAAACTGCTCGCTAATCAATTCTTCCTATTACCAGAAAAAAAAATTACACCGCTAATTTGCAAACATCTTCAAAATTAAAAATATTCGAACCCCTGAAATTAGTAATACTAGAACGTGCATTAGCGGCGCTAATGGGGTCCTAAACCTTTTTTCCTTTGAAAGAATAGAATGACATAAGAAAAATCTTTCGTAATTTTGACCTGTGACTTGATATGTCTTTACCAGTAATAAACAAACTGTTAGTTATTCAGGGTATTGGTTATTTTCATATTTGCATATCTAAAATATGTTTATATATAAATTTATATGTATATAAATGAAAAAATTATTACGACAGGTCAGGACATAGCACGTCGCATATAAAATCAATCTCATATAGCTCGCGAACTAATACTAATATATATTAATTAATGGATATTTTCATATTCTTTTGCAAAATGATAATATTTCGATAAGGGTTTAGGAATCTATTAAATCCGACAGAGATAGCAACTAACAGGTGTTTGTGTCATTGTCGTACAAAATTCGTATTTGGTTGCCAAATCGCTTTGCTAAGCTTTACATAAAAATTTTGTACCATTTTTTCATATATCACTTTTTTACTTTAACATTGAACATTAACAAGAGCTGCCAAAGGCATAGTTTATTCTATCGTAAACAATGATATGTGATATGAAAATTTTATATCAATATGTACACCATGTCATGTGTTAATAATAATTACCGATCGAGCATAGTGCCACTTACGTATGGCTATCTTTTTATATACAGGGAACGTATAGCAGTGCACGTTTCAGTGTTACTAATTTCAGTGGTTCAAACAAGTAAATTATTTATATGAATGCTGGAAATAGCATGAATAACATAGGTCTAACAAGAATATCTTCTTTCATTTAGGTTATTAACTCCATTATTTCACTAGTTAAATAATAAGATGTAACATTGAGATCGGATGACATATGAAAAAAAAAGAATATGACAGAATTATGATCTGTCAGTCAATTATAATATTCATTTTGCTTTTCATAGTTCTTGAAATATTTTTACTTTGTTTGGTTAAACCCATTTATTATTGTAACTACAATTATATTAAATAAAAAACAAATTGCGTTACAAATTGGCGCCCAAACGTGGGACCAAACAAAAAAGTGAAATTAATAATTTCTGAGTGTAAAATAGTGTGAACGAAAGTGGAAATCCCTTTTGATGAACACACTAGTCCAAGAAAAGAAGACACGAAGCAGAAAAAAGAACGACGAAGCCAAAATGGTTGACCAAAATAACGCGACAGAAAGCAACAGTAACCCGTCTTTCATCACTTTAACCACCGAACAGCTAAATCACCTAATAGTAAGTTTACAACAAACTGGCTTAAATGCAACATCAAATACAAGTATGTGTAGTAGTAATCACGCGAAATCTGGAAATTTCGTAAAATGCAATGCGCGATTTGATGCGTCATCAGAATCAAATGTCGAAGCGTTTATCGATGCAGTCGAAATTTTTAAAGATTGTGCAAATGTTTCAAATGATAACGCGTTACGGGGATTACCTATGCTACTACATGGTATGGCGTCATCTTGGTGGCAAGGCGTTAAGTCCAGTATAAAATCTTGGGAAGAAGCTGTCCAAGCATTGCGTGATGCTTATGGGAGAAAGAAACCAGCTTTCAAAGTATATCGCAAATTGTTCAGTATGGAACAGGATGATAATACGTCCACTGATCTATTCGTTTGTAAAGCTCGAGCACTGTTAGCAAATATTCCGGATAGCTTGTCGGAAAAAATTCAACTCGATATGGTATACGGATTACTTAATCGACGAATCAGGAAAAGGATTTTACGAGATAAATTTAAGACCTTCAAAGATCTATTAGAAGCTGCACGTGAAGTAGAAAACTCATTACTAGAAGCGAAATCGAATCCTAAAATTAAAATAGAAAATAAAGAAGATAATTCAAAAAAACTTTTTCAACATCGTAAAGATAGACCGCGATGCACATTTTGTAAAAAGTTTGGTCATGTCGTTGATGATTGTCGGAACAAGGAAAATGCAAATCAAATTCCAAACGCCAACATGAAACAAGAAACTGAAACTCAAAGAAAAGCCCAAAATTCTTCCAGTATTACATGCTACGGATGCGGTGCATTTGGTGTCGTAAGATCTAAATGTACTAATTGCAGGAACTCTAATATATCAAAGGACAAAGATATTGTTACTCACTCTGTAGAATTTTGCCACACGTCTCTTTTAAATAAAAGTAGCGATGTACGTAGCAGACCAATGATTCCAATTACGATATTAGGAGCAAAAGGAATTGCATGTGCAGATTCCGGATCTCAAGCAAGTATCGCGGGTCACGAGCTGTATAAAATTTTGTTAAACAAAGGTTGTAACTTTTTGACAGACAGTATTCGAATAGCTTACGCAGATGGAATAACGAAAACTGAAGAGGTAAGAAAAACTAATGTAAATATTGAAGTTGCAGGCAGAACTGTGCCAACCACACTTATAGCTTTTCCAGAGCTAATAAACAATAGAACGTTGTTAGGCATAGATTTTCTTGAAGATACAGGAATTGTTCTTGACCCTGGGCAAAGAATTTGGTATTTCCAAGATAAACCAGAAGAAATCTTCTCGTACCACAATCAATCAATGGTAACAAAATCTACACAAATAAACGAAGTTAACTTAAGTAACTTGGAACTCCGTGATGACGAAGGAAAACAGTTAAGCAACGGTGAAATGGAACAACTGAACACACTGTTGACTAAGAATAAAAGTACCTTCGCAATAGGGGGAGAACCAACTGGATTTTTGCAGACTCCTGCCCCAGCGCAAAGGTTCGAAACGATTGCAATAGATCTCGTGGGTACACTACCAGAGACTGAAGAAGGGTACAAATGGATATTTGTAATCGAAGATACAGCATCTAAATGGATAGAAATATTTCCATTAGTATCAGCAACTGCAAGTAAGTGTGCTCAAATACTTATAAACGAAATATTCTTACGCTTTGGAACCCCAAGACGTATAATCAGTGACAATGGCGTACAGTTCGTATCTGAAGTCATGCAAAAGGTTACATATTGCCTTGGAATAAAGCAAAATCTAATACCGTACTACCACCCAGAGAGCAACCCGGTAGAACGTAAGAATCGCGACTTAAAGACGCAACTAGCAATGTTGGTCAAAGGTCATCATAATAAGTGGGCAACTCATTTAGCAGCAATACGTTTCGCTATGAATACAGCGAAAACTTCTGCAACTGGTTTTAGTCCAGCTTATCTCACTTATGGTCGAGAACTAAGAACTCCTGATGATGTACACCATGATTTACGACAAATAATTGATTCAGAAAATTGTGTCCCAGCTATAACTCCTTATTTACGAAATTTCGCAAATGTTTTATCTGAAGCAATAGAAATGATTGAACATCAACAAGATATTCAAAAAGAAAGAATAGATCGAGGTCGCCGAAATTCTGAAGAATTCATAGTTGGCGAAAAAGTTCTACTGAAGAGTCATCTTCTAAGCAATACCGCCAAAGGAGTAAGCGCAAAGCTAGCTCCAAGAAGAGATGGACCCTATGTAATTATACGAAAATCTTCGCCCACGTCCTACGAACTGGCAGACATTTCTGGTAAACATATAGGCAAATATCATGTTAATGATATTAGTAAATTCCAGCCAAGTAGTGACCGGTCCAGCACAGAACCAGTGATACCGAAAAGAAATAGGGGCCGACCAAAGAAAACAACCTCATCACAACCACCAGATCCTGGTCCACGCACGAGGGCGTCTATCGTGGCCCAGAGGGGGAGGATGTAACATTGAGATCGGATGACATATGAAAAAAAAAGAATATGACAGAATTATGATCTGTCAGTCAATTATAATATTCATTTTGCTTTTCATAGTTCTTGAAATATTTTTACTTTGTTTGGTTAAACCCATTTATTATTGTAACTACAATTATATTAAATAAAAAACAAATTGCGTTACAAAGATTATTATTTCACACGAAACCAAATAGAAAGTAAGTATACATCTTAATACGTAATAAAGAACAAAAAGTAAAATGTTCCATAGCAAAATGGGTAATACTATGGTTTCAAATATTAGAGAAAACATGAATAAACAAATAAAACAAAAACTGGTAACACATAGAAACGACGTGGAAAAAGAAGCTCAAGTCCCTTAATTCTCAAGATAAATTCCTGTGGAAACTGTCCAAGAACCTTAGAAAATCTTATAAATCTCTTCCTGCCCTTGAACACAATAATGCCGTTCTTTTTATCGATGGATCAAAGGCGGAAGCGTTAACTGAAGCCTTTGAAGAAGTCCTTCACATAGATCCTGTCCTTACCCCCGAGCAACAAACGGTAGGGCACGAGCGCGTTGCAGTTCTTTTTTGAGTAATGTTAAAAGACAATATGAAACATTTTTTTTTTGAAAATTTTTTATCACGTAAATATGAATAGCAACTGTAAAAATTAAATTTATTTTATCAAATATTTCAATTTAAAAAGCTCATTTTCCAAAGTATTTGATATCAATAGATGCAAAATTAAATAATCTAACTATTGCAATCGACAAATTAATTTTTCGCATAATTCCGAACGATTAGTCATAGAAAGTTGAAATTTTGTATGTAGAACCATAGACTAAGTAATATTACTTAGTCTATGGTAGAACTAATACAACACCTAGTTGTGCACCACCCTTTTTTAATGCAACTGGCAATGTCAAAAGGACACTTTAGTCGACGAGATTTTTTTAATTTTTCGTATAACTCGAAAACGATTAGCGGTACAATGTTGAAATTTTGTAAATGAGCCTTATATAACATCTAGTTATGCACCTGTCATTTTTATTGCAATCGGTATTGCCAAAAGGGCACTATTTTCGAAGGTTTTTTTTTCGCATAATTCAAAAAACATTAGCCGTAGAATGATCTTATTTTCAAATTAAATAAGAAAATGTATATATTTAATAGGTTAAAAGCAAGTCAGGTGGTGACCACAACAGATTTTTTAATTAAGATTAATGTTTGACCTCATTGCTAGGTAACTACTTTTCGTACTAAAAAATAGAAAAGAAAGGGAAACTATTTAATATATTTATTTACCATTTAGTGAAATTGATAAAATTCCTTTGAACGGAGGCTAATTCTGAAGAAACTCTGTTCTATCACTTCAGGTGGTGTACTATACACTATAAATTCTTCACTTTCATTATCTTACGGTGTTACGGTTGTCTTCCTTGAATCATATATGACAACTATTTTCTACAACTGTAAAAAAAAACTATAACTATCAAAAAATGTTGACATTGTGCACTAATATGGTATGTGTATAATAAGTTACCTTAACAATCATCAAAGCGTTTTTTCACGGTGTTAAAATTTTCCTGTATCAATATTTTTTTGATATTGTGAATTGCAATTACACGAAGGAGGACAAAAATACATACAAAAACTATTTATATATATAAACCTACTTCATCAAAGTAATTGCAGTTATAACTTAATGTAGACAAGCATTTTTTATTTATTATTTTATACAGTGAATAATATTTTTTGTTTAGAAGGTTTTAAATTTTATTTAATAGTAATGCAAATTAAAATAAAGGAAATTATTTTATTTTATTTATCTTCATCAATATGTAGCGTCCCGTATATTACATTTCGAAATCTGGCAATCTTATTCCAAACGAAAAACAGATTAATGTTCTTCATTGTATAGTGACCAGTTTTGTATATGTAAACATTTACTATTTTTTGAAGAAAAAAGTTGAAAAGGAAAGGTGTTGGCTTCTTCAAATCTTATCAATGTTATATGGATTTCTTCGAGTCTTACCAAATTTATTCAGGATTCTTCGAATCTTCCCTCTTGTCACTATTTTCAGATTTCGTGTTTAATTAATTTAATTGAAATGAGAGACTTCAAGTTTAAATATATGAGTTTAATGTTTGTCTGCTTAACTCGGGATTTTGAAGAATAGTAGGAATGACAGATTTGACTGCTAGGATAATGAGAATCTTTGATGAGAATAAAAGTATAATAATTTGCTGCATGTGAATCTGAATCTGAAGATCTGCTGATATGAGAGTCTGAGGTTCTGCCTGAGAGTGTTGGATTAGAGATGGTTAAATATTTTGTAATGTAACGAGCGAGACATAAGTCATCACGGCTGACCTGTCTGGGCAGGTAGTCGCGTTAAAGGTCAAGAGGGGTAGGAGCGACGCACCTATTGTTCAGGGAATTTTATAGAGTCTCGAAGGTTGTAGAACGTTCTAGATATTAATTGGCGGCATGTATATGAGGGCTGCATCGGGAGATCAGTTAGTTACTATCGGTCAGAGTGTGCAGAGAGTCACTGAAGAAAGTTATTGTCGGTCATTACATGTCAGCGACATGTAAAGTAGAAATAAATAAATAGTTGGTGATATAAATAAATAGTTGGTGATATAAATATATTGTGGAAATAAATATTATGTAGTTTCAAGTGTTTAAATAAATTTTTGCAGTGTTTAAGTTTTTATTAATAATAATTATTTCTAAATTAGTGTTAATATTTGTTTATTTACATTGTTAATTTCTTTTATTATGTTTTCATATTTTATTATTCGTTTATTAAACATAGTTATATAAATATTCGTATTCCATTTATATTTACACTTCACCTAAATAAATAAAACCTTACAGTAAGAATGGTGAGAGACACAATGAAATGTTTACATTGCAACTTAATAAGATAGTGATAAAACGTAGTGAGTTATGAATACGATTAGCTTCAAGGAATGCTTAAGGAATTTGTAGGGTAAATAATTAATCATTACAATTACTGAACATTTAACAAATAACAATGAAGTCTCGAAAATATGTACAAGAAATAAACAAATATGTAACATGCAATAACACGTACTTAATATCTACTTACAAAATTGCAAACTTCCATGCTCGCCACACAAAGTATCACTTTTACTCTTAATAACACAATATACTATTACTGACTTGTGAATAATAATTATCTTTTATTACTAAAAAAAAATACATAAAGTATCTCACAGACCGATAAAAGATATAATTTAATTATATGAAAACGAATTAGAAGTAATACATACAAAGAACATGCTACAATAAATTGTATTATTTTAATGTCACCACTATTCCAATTTTACATACATATATCTTAATCATTGTAAATGAAATACATTAAAATTTGTGGAATTTTGCTAAAGTTATTACACAAATTTCAAAATATGTAAGATATGTATGTTTTTCTACTCCTGCTTTGAAAATACAATTTTCTGGTTTGTTTTTCATGTTGAAAGTGACTCTTTGCAGCACTACTAAATGTTTGTTGCATTGTTGCTACCATGGATACGCATCACTTGCGCATCACAAAAACAAAATTTGCAATAAATGTCAAATTATGTTTTAAAATAATTTTTTATTTCCTTATTTTTTATCTTGCAGGTGTAGAAAAAATAGTGTGTATAACACGTGTTGAAAGTCCTTTGTCGAACACAAACGATTTCGTTTTGGTTCGACAAAGATAGACTTTCAGCACTTGATATACAAATAACTATTTTATATTACAGCATTCACATGTCAATATTTAATTAAATTCGCGGTAAAATTTCAATACTTGTACTCTAGTGACATCTGATTTAAAGTAGTTGAACGAAAACAACTTTTTCTAAAAGTCTTGAATTTTCTATAGGTAATTGCTATTTTTGTTACAGGCGATTTCTGTGTCCTCATGCTAGTGTAATAAACCTTAGTATTTGTGAAATAAAACGTTTTAAATTCAAAATTACTAGATAATAAAACGTTGCCATTGATCTGAGAAACGTTTTCTTTTTAATTCACTTATGTACCAATAGATGGATAGTGTGAATAAGTGAAAGAAGCGAAGCATGCAGTCGAAAGACATGCCTAACTGCAATGTGTTATACAGAGTAGTATTTTAACTTTAGTTCATAATGCTCGCATATCGCAAGTAGTAGCGAAGTGTGTTAACCCAAGTATTCTCGCAGACACCAATGCACCACGTGGTTATGTGATTTATTCAATGTTTTGTTTTTTTACTAGTATTCATTACATGCAGTTGAATTTGATTTAAATTTTAATGGTAAGAGTTAATTTTGTTAAGGGAATTAAATAGATTTTAAATTAAGGTATTTAATTAGCTTCAAGTAATGTGAATAGTATTTTATATGAAAAATTGATTTATTGAGGTTAAAATTTGTAAAACTAAATATGAATTGTACACACATGGCTTTATATGTAAAAGCTAATTTTAAATTAATGTGGTAATAAACTTTGTTTTGTTCGAAATATTCACGTTAAATAATTTTAGATTATGTCAGAAATAAAATATTTGTTTAAAGAAATGGATATTTGAAATAATTTAAAATGAAGTAGGTAATTATAGTTATTGTGTGTATTTTATATATTGAATCTTTTTATTAATATTTGATTTTGAACACTACAAATTATAAAGTTTCACTTTTACGTAGTTTTATATACGATTTAAAATTTACAGTTCCGAAGTATATTGGTGCTTTGATAAACTTGCGCACTTTTGATAAATAATCAAATCTAAATATTTAATTTTAAAATAGTAGTAAATAGTGATAAAAACATGTATACTAAAAGTTCTGTGGTAGATGAATCATGTGTGTTTAGGATTTAAATTTTGTTTTAGTTTCGGGGTCCAACCGTTTGAAATGCCTAACTAGTTATTATTATTACAACTTGAACAAAATAAAGGAATAAAAATGAGTAGTACAAAAAAAGAGCAAATATCTTTATTAACTGACAAAAATAGACCAACGGTCACACCGGAACTAAGAGGTAAGTATTGTTAACATTTTATTTATAGTTGTATATAGGCAAGATATTTTAGACGTTTTAGACAAATAATTTCCATATATAATGAAAGAATATTCCATTCCAGGTATTGATATAATGAATGAATATTGTTTAGAAAATTATAATTAAAATAATAAATGATGTTTATTTAAAGATAATATAAAAAATTAATCAGTAATAGAAAAACAAAAATAAACAATATTTTCTTTAAAAAATTAATTAGTAGTACAAATAGAATTAAATGAGAAATAATATCAAATATTGCAGAAACATTTATCTGAATTTTTTAAAAAATTATTTGATTCTATGTTATATCAAATTTGCTTATAATTGTGTCATATTTATCTTTCTTATTTATTTAACAAAAAATCAACTTTATACATATTATTAGATATCCAAATTGTATATAGAATATATAATTTTCTATTGGATGCATGAAAGGTAATGTTACTTCCGGTCCGCAAGCATGGTAGTCTTGATAAATATTATATTTGATAAGCTCCGATATCTCCTTTGCAAATATGTAAATAAAAATTTTGAAGAGTATTAAATAAAAAAGTTATTTTGGTTGACTTTTTGGGTACACATGTTCAAACGTAAGTTCCCATCAAATCTAATAAAATTTATTGAAAATTAAATATGACACTAAATGCCACTTCCTGTTGAACCGTTACTTTATTCATATTGAATAATATATTCTCTATGCTCCCAAATAAGTTTATAATTACATAAACAGAACTGAAGTAACGTCATGAATATAAAAGTTTTTTAGCTGGCTAGTTTTTTCTCGGATTGGAGTTACCGAACAACTTGTAAGGATAACATAATAACTAATAATAATAATATCCATTTTATTTGGCAAAGTTCAGCTTACAGCTGGTCTTACACTTAACCTTTTGAAAAAACATCAAAAACATATAACTATAATATTACAAGAAGCATTACAAATTAAGAATTTTTAAGAACAATCAAGAGAACAAGCAAATATTGGACCGACCATGACTTTAAAATAGGAGCGAAATAGAAAACTGATGCATATTTACTACGGAAAAAATAGAAAAAAAAAATTAAAAAAATTACGAGAATAATGAAAGTTACTTAAATGATTAATTCTTTTTTAATAATAATGTTTGCGAACGAGAAGAGAGATGTTTAGGTACATGCAAATTAAATTTAGTTTATGTTTGTACAAAATTAGTTAAATGGTAGCTAATGGAACTTTGAATGGTCCCTATGTGGTATAATTACAGGGTATTCCGTAGGGATAAAAAAATTCATTCCTTAAGTTGAAGTATGTTATACGTAAATAAGGAACACGAATTTATTTATCATATAAAATAAAACCGAACGATATTTTATATGGTTTAAGATTGTAATGATAGGAAGAACTTTGTAAAACCAGGTTACGTAGCAACGTTTCATTTTAAAGTACATAAGAATTTGTTTTATTTCGATAATAATATATTTTGGTCAGACTGACACCCTTATTCACTTCTAGCGATATATACACCTATGTATTCTTATGGGAATAAAAATATGCTATTTTTAAACAGCTCAAAAAAATATAAAATGCAAGTTTTAACTATTAAACCTTATAAACTCAAATCTCTAATATTTTACCTATCTTCTAATATAATATACACATAATATTATTTAATAAATTTGAATTTGAGCATTAGATGAAAATTTAAAATGTATGTCGTAGATGTTAAGATGTTGTAGTCCATCTAGTCTTGTATTCCTTTATGACCGCTTTGTTATCTATTTAAGACTGTTCAATGTTTTTCTCGTGATTCTTTTTGTCTCCAATTTATTTAAACATGGGAATGTGCTTTGGACCTGCATGTAACCATAAATATCCCATGCCTTGCAGTTTATTCAAAACTATTCACAAAGGGGGTATGATTTCGTTTACGGACTGTGGTAATCCGTTCAGATATGTGAAAGAAATTAATTCTAGGTGCTCATTATCTCAGATTTTCCATATTGTCTTATGTTCAAAAGTATTTTTTAATGCTTTTTTATTTTATTGTCTTCAAAAGTGACATTCTATATTATATTTCACTCAAAGATGCCCATATTTCTAAAAAAATTTTTTTTTAAATATGACGTCATAAGTTCATTAAGAACGTTACTCTATCTTAAGCAGCGCGCGCTGGGTTTCCATGGCAACAGGAAATATAGTATCAATCTACAACCTACGTTCAATAAGTCAGCTCTCACCATCTTTCTAGGTATGCGCATAACTTCACTTCGTCCCAGAATTTCGATGATAAATAATTAATTATAAATAAATGGGAACATAATTTTAACTTTCAATAAGTTATAATTATTCATTTATTTACGATTAAAAAATATTTCGTATGTAATTTCAATCACGCTAAATTTCCTCACTATAAGAATTTTCAAAATTAATATTATTAACAAAATTAAAGAAAAGAAAAATGATCCAAAGGTTTAAATTAAACAAGGTTCAGCAACATAAAACGCAAATTACTAAAAATGCAAACAACAAAAATCACAAATAACAGAAAGTGCTGACTACAGAAAGTGCAACTACAGTTACTTACTTGAAAACATTTGTCGTTAGTATTTAAATTTTGACTAGAATTTAATCGAATGGCCTAAACATATAAAAAATTTGTATATCTTTCACATTTTATATAGTTTATGATTTTTGACGTTTTTTACCTCCCACCTATTAATATATAGATAAGGGAGGTATTGTTTCTGGTAAAATTTCTCGACTGAATTCTCAACATATGACCACGAATTCGGGTCCCTAGAATAGGATTTTATTATTTTTCCAGTGATATCTATATATCTGTGTGTGTATGTGAAGATTTTTTGTACACGATAACTCCAATACGATACATGTAAAAAATATAATATTTGGTATTTAAGAGTTATATTCAAATATGATGAACTGATTAGATTTTGACTACAATTGTTTAACCAGAAGTTACTTTACTTGTAGCTTTCTTCCTAAAAAATACCTCTTCATATCATTTTTTCGCAAATTACGTTTTTCTACCGACCTTCATAATTACGCTGTATAAATAAATTCTGACTATATAGAAAAAATATTAACTATGTTGTAACGTTTATTTATATGAGTGAATTGTCAAAAGGCACAAAACACGACGTTTTATTAAATAACTACAAAAATAGCAAACCCTATTATTTAAACGAAAATAACACAAAATTAAATTTAAAGATTAGTAATACATACTAATTACTAATCAATATTCATTTATTTATACACACAGTATTTATTTATTAGTCACCGGCAGTGAGTCTTACTTGTTACAATATTAATTTTACAAATCGTCCAGGCTGAAGAATTTATGTAAAGCAGATGAGTTATTCATGTTTACAAAAGTTGATATAATGCTGTTGTCAAATTTGATGTCTGTAAATAATATTTTTTTTATGACCACTAATGTAAATAGCTATTATTGTACGACTTATATGTTATCTAAGTGTCATTTTACCTACTGCCGTGTGTAAAGTATGCGAACACACATTTAGGGAATTTTTTATTTATCGGAATTATTTTGGTAGTATAAGACAAAATTAATTAAAATTAATTTAAATATAGAAACTAATACAATGAGGATACATTTGGTTTTAGTATATGCTTGTGTATTGTTTTAATGCAAATAAATTGCGAATACTATTGTTTAAAATATAATTTTATTAATGTAAAATGGTAATGGTAACGTGGAGATATTTTTCCGTACCACAGTGTAAAAATTACGTAGCCAAGAAATTAGTTTACACTATGTTTTAGAAAAAACTCACTTACGGAAGTAGTGACAAATAGTTCGTGAAATCTGGGAACAAGACAAATAAACATATGGCTGTCAGCTTATATTTTAAAGAATACCATGTAGTTATAAAATGAACAAAACGTAGGAAAATCACTAACTAAATTAATTTCTTTTCCTGTATCTACATATTAGCATAGACTATAGAAGCAATATAATTGCTAAATATTTGATATTAGCTAGTTACTAAACTATTTTTGTTTTTCTACTTACGTAATATATGCATAAATTATTATTTTATAATACAGACTACATATGTACATCTCAACTTAGAAGAAAGCTTAAAAAATGTACAAGATCAGTAATAACCTTATATGAAATAACAGGCCATTTATAATAATACAGAATCAATATGAGGTCATATTATAGTTGTCCAGCTTGAAAATGTGTTCTCACATAGTATATATTTTTTTGAATGACAAAAATATATAAGAACAATGATTCCAATTGGTATCTAATGAGAAACTTCCACTTGTGGGTATCCATGGCACATAAGTAATTTTGATAATATGAATATAACTTGCTTATTATTTAAACCCGATGTTTGTATCAGGTAACCCTAATTCATATTTAAGTGTCTACTACCCCGCACCGAACGACTTGCTCAACAAAAAATGTAGCCTCTCTTTTCCGTACGGGTCTCAACCTATTTCCAATGTATTTAAAAATATCTCCCAAATTCACAGTCATTTCGAAAAAATAAAATGAAAACTTATTGAACTAAAGTTTAACAAAAACAAAAATAATTAAATACTGCAAAACATATCAAAATAACTTAAATAAAACAAAATTAACTAATGCATGGCGTACCTACATAATATACAATCTACAATCTATCATCATTCATAGTTGTTTTTATGTTTTGTTGTTGGCGCTATTTACTAGTGGTGTCAAATTGACATTGCCAATTTATTCAATGTACTGTGTGATCGTGGTTCGATCGAAAAACAGTCAGATAGTCGTAGAAAAAGTATAGTACATAATTCGAGTTGTAAAGCAATTACACTTGTGGAATTACAAAATCGCCGCTTCGCGACTCTTGTATAGTTTTTTCCACTTCATGTGTAATATGCATCTTACAACTCTTAATATGTAATGTAATATTAAAACTAAATATTTAATTTACTATGAAATATATATATTTCGTTAAATTTTTTACAAAATGATATAGATTTAGCGTATTGCTTATATTATTTTGCGACATATTTTTATGGGTTATTTCAATTTTGTTTCCATATGAATAAAAGTATATATTTCTCTTGAATTTGCTTGCGTTGCTGGTACTTCACATAACGTAAACATTGCAATATTATATAGTATTAAAATCGAAATAATCTATAGGATCCTTTTGTATTTATTGTGATGTTCTAGACCTTAGACCCTTTGTTAATGTCATCAATTTTGTTTCTTATAATTTCGACGAATATATAATTCATGTCTCTTTCAAATAAAATAATAATATTTTAAATTCAATAATGAAACATTATTTGTTGAGTCCCAGTCAAAACCCAATTCTTCAAGTCAATACAACCGAATTAACTGATTTGAGGTGATAATTGTGTAAAAAGCCCCTGAGAAGTAACAATACTTAAATAATCCAAATGAAATAACATTGATAAAATCGATGAAAACAAAGATATTTTATAAGGTTTAATTAAATCTTGCTGTACTCGAAAATAAACAGTTTTATGAATAATCTTATACTATAGGTACATCTTCCTGAACTAATACAATATTAGACTAGTTATTTCACAGATTAATTTTCAACTACACATCTGTTCTGTGCATTATAATTCAGTTTAAATTTATTTATTATAATAATGTTTAACTTACAATCTGTTCTAATTTTGAACAATGAGTAACTGTTTTAACAGTAAATTGAGGCCGCCAGAGATAATAACCAGCGACACTTACCCAAAGAGTTTAGGCTACTGCATTACTTAAAGAATTTACATATTTGGAATATTCAGAGAATTGTTTCGAATTTATAAATTTACATATTATGTACTCGCCTTGGTGTAAAAAAAGATGTATCAACAATAATAATTTCAATTTTAATTTTGCAATGAGTATTTGATCTACTAATTAAATTTTCCAGCAAAACAGTTTTTTTCTAGAATTATATAATAGTCAGTAGCATTAGCATGTCTATTATTAATTTTATTTAAACAAAATGTTCGTTAGCTTCTGGAGCTCCAAGAATAGGGGCGCAACAAGTGTCCGGTATTTTATCAACTAAAATTAAACGCTACTCCTTAGGTCGTAAGGGCGCCGTATTCTGTAGAAATATTTAAAATCGCAGTTTCGAAATTAATTGGGTTTATCACAAATTTCCGACCCAGGCGCGATATTTCCTTACTGCGGCCCTGGTTTATAATATCGGGATATAACTATGAATTTAAAAAAAAAATAGTTATGCATGTATGTCATTTTGAAAATAAATGTACCAAAGTATAACAACTATTTTTATTTGACATCAATGTCATTATTAATAATAATAATATTGATTATTTTCATTAATATTGTTTCCATACTGTATATGTATGTACTATCAAAGAAAAGAAGAAAAATAAATATTAGAATGGTTTTATGAGGAACATTTTTAAGTAACGCAACGAATATAGCGTAATAAGTGAATTGATAAGTGCCCCCAAAATATATGAAAAAATCGTGGTGTCGCTAAATGTCACCGATTCCCCAAATTTTCCTAATCTAATTTTGACACGAGACAAACGTGGTTTAAACGTTTTATTTTTCTTCGATTATATCGAATAGAGCTGAAAAAAAATCTATCGGAAAGAAAATCAAATTTTATGTATATTTAAGATATTTATAAAATTCATTTTGGCGTAAACTTCAAATAAAAAAATCTGATGTTCACACCATACGATTTTCTTGTACACCTATTAAATTATACATTTAAATTTATTTTACTTGAAAATCATTTTATTCTACTGCTAATCGTTTTTAAATTACGCGAAAAATTTAGAAACCCTTCGAGCATAGTGCCCTTTTGGTTTTGCCGATTGCATTAAAAAAGAGATGTGCGCAACTAGATGTTATAGTAGTTCCATATATAAAATTCAATATTTTACGGCTTATCATTTTTGTGTTATGCGAAATCGGTACGTACGTACGGACAGATAAGACGCCGAAACTAGTCCAAAATCTAAAAACAGAATGAGTACAATACTTTCTTTACTTTGTTCAAGGAAGTAAAAAATTTAAAGGTTTTCAAAATCGAATTTCATATTGAGGAACTCAATTACTATACCAATTTTTTTTTGTGTAATGTATCTGAGATATATAATATATATTTTTCAGAATTTAAAAAAGTGGACGACAGTTATTACTGCTGTCCAACATTAAATACTGGCGAATCTAGGAAAACATTACCGTTAATTCTGTTTACGTCTATGTACGTAATTGTCGGCCACTAGAACAAAACAGCTAACATTGCAATAAAAATGCAATATTCACATTATGCGATTTGACTTAAACTATTAACATGGGAAATAGTATACAGTGTGTGCAACGAAACACGGAACATAGGACTTTAACATGGTATTTCAAAAAATTGCGGATACTCTCTCTCTCCTAATAAATTTAGAGCAAAACTACAAGAGTACAAAGTCAAAGTTATAAAAACTTAAATTCTACATCAGATACGGTCATAATTGATGCAACAACTCGGCTACAGTACGAGATTTATTAAATATAAAATGTAGCATTTCAAATTCAGATTGTTATGGAAATAAAAGAAAATATCTATGTGTCTGTTGTAACAGTTAATGATATATCATTGAAGGTAATTTTATATTTTTATAATATTGGTATATTATTTAAGAAAAATAATCTGAGTTCAACTCAAATAATATTAAAATACATACAATAAGAATTATAATCAGTGATACTTTACTAAATTGTCATATAAATATTTCCTTTTATTTCTATGGCTGTCTTATTTCTAACAAAAATATTAAATTTCTTATTCAATATATCTTCTATTGTAGATGTGCTGTTGCATCAATTATGATTTTATCTGATGTAGAATTTAATTTTGAATAATCTTTTACTGTAGTAGTTTTGCTCTAAATATTATCAGGAGAGAGAGTATCCGCAATTTTTTTGAAATCTCATGTTAAAGTCCTATGTTCCGCGTTTCGTTGCACTCACTGTGTTTTGTAAAACAGATATTGAATGTGACGAGCGTGGTGTCGGATGCATACGAGGCACACAAAAACACTTTTACTTTGAATAACTCATTCTACTTTTTCTTCAAACTTAGATATTTTAAAAAATAATGTACTACTTAACATTCAATTTATAGGTTATCATTTTAAATTTGTCAGTTGTTGACAGTTTTCTAGTGACATACAGGACGATATTATAGGTTTCAATTTTACAAGTTATTTTTTATTCGCTGATTCTACTATTCTGCATAGTTCCTATGGATACTTATTTAAAACTTTTACTTCGGCGGCGTAGAAATTAAATTTCAACCTTTTGAATCACGTCACAAAAGATGTCACTTTTATGATATTTGAAGAAAATAGTATATTGTGTAAAGAGATACTTTGTTTGGCGAGCATGGAAGTTTGCACGACGAGCGAAGCGAGTCTGTCAATTGCATGCGAGGCACATAAAGACACTTTTACTCTGAATAACACATGCTATTTTTTCTTCAAATATAGAAATTTTAAAAAATAAATTACTACTTGACGTCTGTCATTTTTAAATTAAAAACATTTTACGTCAAGTATGTTTACGCAACGCCAACGTAGGTGAATTTCAATTGCTCTGTTGCTATCGTTGCTATGTTTATTGGATACTTATTTGTTTTACTTTTACTCCGGCGGCGTACAAATTAAACTTCAATCTTGTCAATCTCGTCACAGAAGATGTCACTTTTATGACGTTTGAAGAAAAACATTTTTTGTCCCGATGCCTTAAAAAATTAGGGAGTACATATGTGGTATTCGGTATTTTAATTTTGCATCTACTAATATCAAATATTCTGTAATATGAGATTTGCGAGAAATTAAAATCAGTAAAATCACATTTATATTAGTCACAGGCGCTACAAGATTTATTTCAAAAAGTTAATCCTTATTTTTATTAGCGTAGCTTGCTCAGATTCGATTTAAGTAGAGTACGAAATCTAGGGATCAAATCCCAGATTCGCCAATATGTATCCAAATAAAAATACCACTGTGTCCGAGTTGTGCGGAACTTGTAACAGGTAAAATTGTTTAGAAACAGATGGGGTTATTACCTTGATTTAATTTGCCCTGTTTCTCAATGGCATGATGGGGAACTAATATTATTACCTCTTTGGTATTGTGATCGATTGTGTGGTGGCCACAGCTGATTTTTTTCTCAATGTTTTACGATTGTTCAATTTTATGGAATGAGGAAATACAAACATTTTTAATTAACTATACCCAGTAAAGGAAAATATATAAAAATTGTAAATTTAAATGATCATAACAAATTATAACGTTTTTGCAACATTGATTGAAACAAAAAATAATATATTAATAGATTACTGAATTAATAAACAGAAATTAAACTATTTTGAACATTAATCTCTTTTCTGTAATTGAGGATAATATGTAAAAATCAATATTAATAATACTTTTGTGTTAGTTGGGATAATAGATAAAATTCATGTTGATAAATTGGAGCATGTGTCATGTAGATTTGCATTAGGGAAAATTTGTTAGTTTGACGTATATATTTTTTGTGTAGCTATTTCTTACAAATTTATTTATTTATTGATAAAGTGTTTGGTAAATATTTATAATGAAATGAATATCGTCCTCAGATTCTCACCAAGTCGTCTCTAATTAACAAAAAAAAAATTTGACAGTGACAGTGATCACACAGTGATAGTGATAGTATTTATAAATCGGATATGCTAGATTTCATATTATTGCAATATCTCGCTTAAAAAAAAAAATATAAAAACAAAATATCACTAGTATCACAACTGTTTAAATAATGCTATACCTGTATTTCGAATATATTTTGCATTTTTTGTACCATGAAAAAGAAGGGATTGATTGAATCTCATATAAAATAATTATCATTATATTCCTTTCAATAAATTTCAATTATTTAAAACTTTTACCATGAGTATTAAATTGTTTGAATAGAAGAACACTTGTATTGTTTAATGATTGTGTTATTTTATTATAGGCGAAGCAGCAGAAAAGCAAGCGTATGTGCCAGTACGTTTAACACCTGCGTGGGAAGCCACTGCAGCTTCAGATGATGAACTTAACTTTCGAAATATTAGCATGGAGGAAGCACATCTTCAACTTAACCCACCCAAAGATAAATATAACTTAGTGTACTTCGTGCTATTGTTACATGGGGTCGGTGTGTTAATGCCTTGGAATATGTTCATCACTGCAAAAGCGGTTAGTATAATTACTAAAATGATATTTATTTAGAGTTTACTGAATTTATATGTAAAAGGAAATTGTTTTATGCCTACTGTACACGGAGTAACTTTCCACATTTCTTTCCAAAGAAGTTTTCGGAAAGTTGATGGCGCCATGCATTAAACCAAGAAATGTTTCGGAATGATTTTGAATCGCAATTAATTTCTCATCTAGTAAAATTACGTTTGTAAATAATTTCGTATTTGTTTTATTTTGCTTGAACTTTCAATAGTTTTTCTTTGGAAAGAAATTTGTGGAAAGTTTCTGCGTGTCGTGTGCACTAGGCTTTATGTTGGACATATTATTACTCGTATGGTTCCAATTGTTATTATGAAAAATATAAATACATTTTCGATTGTCATCAATTACGAGCAGGTATTTCCTGATTACGATTAACTTTTATGTCTTACATGGGAGCATCGCATGTATGCTATCAAAAAATTGCCGCTAGGTAATTACAGAACACTAAATTTGAGTAATTTTGTTGTTCTCAAATATTTCTTAAACAGTTGCAACTGTTAAAAACAAAAAAGGTAGACATTTTAAATGTGATTCCAGTGCTGTAGGTAACCAAAAATTGTTTCTAATACCCAATATTAGATTTATGACAAAGTTTTTATTTTAGCCATATGTAATTTTAATCTCAAAAATTTTGTTATTTTTTCTCTTTTCAATGATTAAGTAAATATTGTGGTATTAAAAATTAGATAGAATTAGATAATTTACCTACTTTAAATTTGTACTGTATTTAACTGAAAATTAATTTGACTACAAAGTAATATATACCCAATCAAATGAATGGTTATATTAATAAAAATTATAATAATCTAAACACCGTTTTCGAAACATTTAGTAATAATTACGTTATTTATATAAAAAAAATTAAGTACTTCAGAGTAATTTTGATTATATTTTAAGGTTTCCTATATATTATAGTCATTAATTTGTGTACTTATAGTTTCTAATTAGTCATGAATTTATTGGTTTAAGAAAATGCAGTATGGAAATCAAATATTTACCATACTATTTATCTTTGCAAAAAAAAAAAAATTCTCTTCTCTTTTTTGTTCGAGATTTTTTCTGGATGTGTAATGTTCTCAAAATATTTGAAAATGAATCGCCCGAGGAATCGCCTATAATTAATTTTCCGCCATTATCATTATTCGATTCATCACCAAAGTACTCTAGTTCTCTGAATGATGCTTGTTAATTTTTACAAATTTCTTTTATTTTCTGACGATATATTTGAACAATTTTATTTACATATATCTATTTGTCAATGTATTAGCTTGTGTTAGGCATCTTTGCATTATACTCGTATTGTTTTTGGACAATGGTACATGTTTTTATTGAGTCTAATACAAACAGGTAGATTATATCTTCTCTATTTGATTTATATTTCCGATACTAGAAGATCTTTCAGTCTTCATAGTTACATACTGTTTTACTTTTTCCGTATTCGTCGCATGTTATCTTTGAAGTAACTGTTCAGTAAAAGGTAAAAGTAATTTAGTTCCATGAATACTCGTCTATATTTTGTTATATTATGAATAAGTGTTGCTGACTCCATGATCCTTTACTTCTCATTTTTTTGTCAGCTGTAGTATTTCTCAAACTTTTATAATTTTATAGCTCAAATAATGGATTTTGTGCGACGACTAGTGCAACATCTGCTGGTGTTGATAGTCAGTACCGGATCTGGCGGGCGTGCAATGCGTGTCCGAACACTGGCGTAAAATATTAGGGCGTAAAGAGCTTTAGATGGAATTTTGTACTGAAGAGGGCGTATCGCTCTACAATAGCATCTATTTATGAATTACCATTTTTTATATTACTAGGTATATATTTATTTTTATAAATAATTCTTGAAACGAACCTAGAGATAAACACGGTGCATATCACTCGTATCGAGCGTAGTATAACTGGCCGAACAACCGAAACGATTGGCTGCAGGATGAAATAGTACGCATGCGTAACCGCGTATGTATTGAAATTCTTATTTAACCCATCTTGTAATTTAATGTTTTTTTTTTTTAAGATTATAATGTTAACACATGAAAGCGGAATTCTGTACGTATAAGGAAGGTAGTCGGGTATGGAAGAGTTTTCTTAAATAGTTAATTAGATAAATATATATATTTTATAAAATGCTTTAACTAAATAAATGAAAAAAACTAGAAATTATACTAGCCATATTATTAATAGTTGGGGGCACATCTTCTTGGTTTACGGGACACCGGTTAAGAACCATAAAAGTTAACATAGAATAAATATAAAAATATAATAAATAAAAGTATCTTCGAAATCATTCGGCACTCGTAGCAGCACGATCTATGTCTAGTTTACTAGAAATTAAAATATTTGTTTAAAAGTAGGAATATACAAAATAAAATCACATATTAAAATAAAATACTTACTATTTACTTCCTCCAAATTAATGTTTTTCCACTGTGGATCTTTCGAAGTTTGATGAAGATTTCAACGGATGTTCATACATTGAAATCTTCCCATTACGATTATTCTATTAGTCCCTCCGTTTGAAAATGTCTCTGTGTAGAACAAGTTCAGCTAATCAAATTTTATATTTTCATATTAACGCTTCTGATAAATAAGTATGGTACGAATTGAACAACTTTTGGGTAAAAATCCGATTTACCATTTGTACACTGCTATTATTGGATCTGCAACATTAATAAAACTCATCTTTTGTAAAATTAACTTCTCATCAAAAATAAAGTTTATTCAATTTATTATAGAATTGTTCAGTTAATTTTTATAACCTGTGCGCGCTTATATACCAACTTGACTGATTCCCTTGTAGCTGTAAGAATTTCAGCTCAAAAAATATTGATAAACATAAATTGCGTACTATACTTTATTTAAAAAAAAATGTCAACAAAACATATTCCATTTCAGAGTTGTCTTATATGGTTTCAAATTCAATCTCATCTATAATAAAAAAACTTTCATATGAAATTAAATACGCCTGTATCATGTTTAGAATCTTGAAGGAATAAAATATTAACATATGCATAAATACAGGATGATTCAGCATGATTGTGCCAAAAAAAACCATATATTGTTAAAAAATGTGAAAAATGTTATATAGAGGTATGTCCTGAATCTTCGTTACAGAGTTGAAATTTGAAACTTTTAAAGTGTACCTCATTAGACACATTTTTATTAATAACTCCGGTACTAGATGCACTAAACTTTTGAAACTTGGTATGAAAATACTACGTATTTAGATGCATATTTATACTTTCTTTTGTTTCTGTATCTCAACCAGAGGCGTCTCATATGGGGGAGTCATGAATATTTTTTTATCGTTTTTTTATGCTATTTAACATTTTTTAATTTTTGCTTATAAAATATTACATGTAATACAAAAATACATAAAAAGGTACTCTTGATAAAATTTGATAAACGGTGTCGATTTTTAGTTAATGGACGAATCTACTGGATGGGGAAAGTGAGCCAGTTACATTCTGAAGATCGTACTTAATTGTGAATGTATTTAGTTTCATTGAATGTCAATTAGGAAAATCTGTTGCTTAATAATTCCTGCAGCAGAAATTAATGAAATGGGTGGATATATGAATGCAAATATTTAAAACATATTTTGTATATTATTATTTTCATTATCATTGACATATTTCATTAGATAACAAATCGACATTTTGCAAATGATAATCATCTTTGCTTTAATTATTATGTAATTACTTCTGACAAAAAACAAATAATAATTATTTATGGTACAAGTGTGTTACATTACAGATAAGTCACGTGGGAAAAGTTTAGCTCACGAGGTCGTTAGGCCGAGTGTGATATTTTTTCAAGTGACTTAGGTAATTTAACACACGTATGCCATACAATATTTTATCCGACACATTTTAATCATTGATATAAACTATATATAAGATTTTTGACAGATGGAATTTCGAAATGACATTTAGGAACAAAATAGTGTAGAGAAGGTTTTATAACGTAGTTACTATGATACGAACCAAAAAGCAGTGAGCTAATATATTTAGCTCACTAGTGACTTATGACCTACTTTATTTACCTAAAAACAGCATACTTATATCGTTATAATTACACGGTGTTGGATAAATACATAAATAATATTTTTTTATTTTGATTTATATGTTCGTCTTTATTATACAGGGTGAATACTGAAAACCTTGACATAGGGAAATAACATGGGAAAACAGTTTTTTGCTGTTTCCATCTGTCCCGCTAAATAAAATCGGGTGTATATGGTATCGTTAGTTAGATTACTTAATTTTGCATCTAATAAAACCAAATGTTGTGTAATATGGCCTATTCTACCTGAAATATTTGATAAAATAAATTGTATTTTGAAGGTTATCCTTCATATTTTCGAATAAGAAACGTCAAAAACAAAATGCTCCATAGCCGAGTGGATACGAGGTCGGACTCATAATAAAAATAATCTACAAGACCTGGTTCGAGACCACCTCGGCCCTATTTTTTTTTAATTAAATTACACTTAAAATATTTTTATTATATCAGAATGTTCAAATTTTGATACTAGGTTACGAATACCAGCAAAAATATTTTGAATATCTCTTAAACTTTTGCCCTAATAATAAAGTTTTATAATATTTATTATATCTTCTTATACCTACTAAATCCATTTTGAAACATGAAATACAAAATTATACACCAAAAACTAAATTCGAATTAATTTTAAAGTTTGACAGACAGCAAATAATAATTCTATTACATATTTGGATTTTTTTTATTTATAAAAATATGAATATTGCTATTTTGTTAAAATAGTCTGATATAATAAAAATATTTTAAGTATAATTTAATTAAAAAAAAATAGGGCCGAGGTGGTCTCGAACCAGGTCTTGTAGATTATTTTTATTATGAGTCCGACCTCGTATCCACTCGGCTATGGAGCATTTTGTTTTTGACGTTTCTTATAGGGATGATCGATATTCGAAAAACATCGATGTTGACATCGATGTCATAATCGAAAGCCCGACATCGATATTCGATATTTATCGAAAACTGAACATCGATGTTGGATATCATCGATGATTTATGCAATAATAACTGACAAAAAAATAAAACACAGTGTAAAAGTTCGGAATTTATTAAGAAAGAGATCAAATGATTACATATTCCAATATTTTTTATCAATTGACTGCAGGAAGAGTAATTTTGATAAAGAAGGGAGGGGTCAGGGGAGTGAGAGAGAGCGAGCGAGGAGACGACGAAGAACGTACGACGAATAAAAGGAACGACCGGTGCGCCCTGAATGAATGAATACGCGTTCAAAGTTCAAAATAAACTTGATTTGTGTTGTGGATGCGTTCATAAAAGACATATTTTGTTTCGTAACTTCGTAAGTTGCATTGGTCGTGTCGTGCGTGAGGCCGTGAGTTAACATCGATGACAGATGCCGTTAACATCGATGTTACGATATTTTTCGTATAGCAATATCGATGTTAAAACAGCGATGTTTTTGCTTTCAACATCGATGATCATCGAACATCGATGTTCATCGAGCATCCCTAGTTTCTTATTCGAAAATATGAAGGATAACCTTCAAAATACAATTTATTTTATCAAATATTTCAGTTAGAAAAGGCCTTATTACACAACATTTGGTTTTATTAGATGCAAAATTAAGTAATCTAACTAACGATACCATATACACCCGATTTTATTTAGCGGGACAGATGGAAACAGCAAAAAACTGTTTTCCCATGTTATTTCCCTATGTCAAGGTTTTCAGTATTCACCCTGTATAACGTTATATATTAGTGATTTATAAGTCATTTGTTTTTACGTTTCATTACGTAAATTACTCCTTATGGAATTTGTAATTTAAATGCACTTCACATACCGACATAAACATAATAAATTTTTGTTCAGTTTGTTGTCTTAGAGCTATTTCTAAAATCAGATTTATGAGTTATAGCTATGCCCGCGGCGTTGCCCGCGTGGAATTCACTTTGTGACTGTAAGAGTATCAATAAAAAATCAATATACAAAATTATATCACTCTCCTCAACTAAGTATTGTTATTTAAAAAAATCACATAAATTTACATGGTTATTTTTTTAACGTGTGACCACTTATCTCCTTCACTTACGCGCCTTGCCTCTCAACTTCCACATTATCTGCTGACATCAATGCGTATTTTATTTTGTTTTTGCAAATCATAAAATCTAAACTACTTGTCCAAACAATGTTGTGTAAAAGGTAATTTTTATCTAGATTATTCCACACGCGACATTTTCACCCAATCAGAATGTTTTATTTGATGGTCGTAGGTAGTTTTTTCAGTGAAGAAATTTGATAAAATCACAGTATCATAAGTCATGGTTATATTTTGTTAATATCAAAAATTTTATGTTTGAACTGTAGTCATTCGTGAAGTAATCAAGCAAATATAATTTAAGCTAAGAATTAAATCGGTAAAATTTACTCATAATTCCTACGAAGTAACGACAACTCGGGTCAATAATGAATCTTAAAACACTCCAGCTTCGCTGTCGTGATCTAAATGTCATTTTTAAAATTCGTTTGTCTGGTACTACGCAACAACTATTCGTAAATTTTTCTAATAAATTCAAGTGTCGTATTATATTACTTATGATAAAATTTCCTCGACGATAAGCAAATTTATTTTTATAAGTATTTAACATTACCTACATAAATTACCCATTTTTGAGTCTGTAAAATACAACATAAATAAATGTTAAAATAGCATTATGAAAATTAACTATTTTATTAATCTTTATAGTCTAAATTAGTCGTTATTTACCAACATTTTTCGAACTAATACTATTTACGGATAGTTTATTGCAAAAATCGTTCATCATTCACCGTGCAAATGCTACTTGCTGTTTGTTAATAATTATTATTGAGCACCATTCTGTGTTTTTATTTAAAATCACATGCAATTTCTCTCCCCTTTGAAGTTAAAATGCCTAGAATTTGCTCACAAACCAGAATGGGAACCTTAGCACAAAGCTAAGAGTTTATGGCATAACCGGGCGACTTGCATGAGTACGTTACTGACGATATATATTAAATTAAGAAAAAGAAGAAGTACAAGAATTTTACGCAGAATAAATAGGTTTTGAGGAAAAATATTAGAAAGCAATAAAATATCTTTATTCTTTTTCATTTTGGTACGCAATACTACTTAGTAGATAAATATAAAGAGGTGTGTACAGGAAAAATGGAAAGTAATAAATTTAAAAGATATAGAATTAAATCGAAGGGGAGCAAAGACTACAGGATGAAAAACGAAATTATGTCAAAGGTTTTGCAGAGTATACTATTCCTAATATTTTTTTATTCTTGACAGTAAGTAAGATGTTAGTTATTGACATATGAGTAAAATCAATATAAGTATAAATTTTATTACTTTTTTTTTTAATTAATATTCTTGCTCATAGATTTTATCCACATGCATACATCTGTGTACATCAGTGGGAATTTGAAAACTATGTTTATTTTGCGTCACAATATTTAACCCAACATTTCCGCATTGTGACTGTTTATACTAACTTCAGCATCATAAAGGAAAAATTAAGTATTCTAAAATTACAATTCTTCTAAGAAATTAGACGATTAGATGATGCCAGGCTTAAAATCAATTACTAGTTAAAATTTATCGTTTCTGCTTTTTGCCTTTATATACAACAAATAAAATCAAAAAGAAAATATAACTGACAAGATCTATTAGAAAATATATGGTATATTCTAAAATTTTGAATTTAAAACAATTGTCAAAAATAATATACTAGCGACCAATTGTAAAAGCATATAAACTGTCTAGGCCTAGACTAGATTTTTAATATACTAGTAGATTAAATAAAAGATCAATTTGGTGAAATTATTTTTGTATTTTCTAATTTAATACATAACAACAAGAACTTTGTATTTCAAAATTTAATGTAATTTGTATAGATAAAAGAACTTTATCTAATTTATCAAATTATTAACACAGATGTATTCAGTTACATATCTAAATTATAATTGACCTTTGACATATTTGTGCTACGATCTTATATAAATCCAACTAAATTAAAAAATATTTACTATTTTCGCAAAATATAACGGAGTATTTTCATCCTATATTGTTACTCATTGATTTGGTCCCTGGGATGTCGTGTACAATGTATCAACGTAAACACTTTTATTTACTTAAATATTTTCAGAATTTATGAGATATAATGTTATTTTGTACAATAGTTTTGTATTTTTAAAATTAAAATTTGAATAAACAAAAAATTAAAATACCTATTATTATTATTTAAAAAATGTGTTGAAATTGCTGTATTTCTAAATTTGGAGAGCCTATTCCTGATAATTTAATTTGAAAGTTTTAATTTGAGATCTTTTCTCTATTCCTAATTAGGTAGAATAATCCACTATGATACTGACTATTCCAGTTAGAATCCAGTCAATGTCAATATTTAACCGCTTTTCTAGTAAAAACATTTACGTTAAAAGTGTTCGAAAATTGATTTAATAAACAATGTCAATGACCAATAATTGGTAATAAAACGTGATGGTATATTGAATTAAAGTTTTTAATATGTTCAGTCAAGTATCGATATAGATGCTAAATGTGTTTGAGTAATGATCTTACTTTTAACTTACAGAGAGCATTATAGTAAGATAGGTACTTAAATTACATAAAAACCGTACAATCAAATAGAAAGGAAAATCAGGTACATTTTTTTGATTATAATAAGTACGGTTGTTGTGTTAATAATTGTATGATAAAATAGTAATAGTATAAAAATCTGGCGCGTTAAATACTGCTATCACAGTACTACTTGTTAGAATTTTGTTGTTAGTTTAGGGTTTAGGGTTCCCGTAACTCATATATCTCAATATATATTGAGAAGAGGCAATTTCAATGTTACAATATCTTTTGGTGCTCCATCATGTTTATTTCATTGAAGGTCCCAATTCAATTTAAAAAAATAACAATTACGAAACTCTTCAGATAATTTAATCCCAAAAATTCATAGTATTCTTCAAAAGATATTTGTATATTGATATTTCATTTTATTACCCAAAATATATGGCCCAGTAGAAGAGTTACTCAATGTATGAAGAAGAGGAACTAATATGAAACTGCATGAAAGTACAATAAAATGGATCTAGTAGGTGTAAAAACGAATCAAATCAGTAGGCAAGGAAACAAGAGAATTACGTTGGTTAGATCACGTATTACAGGAATTAAAACAATAAAAAATAAAAAATGAACAAACCATAGCAGAAGGCAGAGCAGTTCAAGGACAGTAATGTTATTAGGAAAAAAAGTAAAGTAGCTGACATCTGGTGGTGAGTGGGCAGGAAAACATTGCACAAAAATTTGCGTTGTTATATAAGCAAAGTGAGGCATATTTCTTAATATGTTCTTTTTCATATTTGTTTATGTAGTTGTGTACTAAATTTTTTTACTTTTGTAAATGTTAAGAACAATTAAAAAACAATAATTCAGAATACATCAGTGCAATAATTACAGGACTGAAACATTACAATGTACATGTTTCCATCGAAATAACATTATGGTGTGCTTAGATTTTTTTCTTGGAACCTATTTTTAAATTGTATTTTAATCAAATAAATTCTAATTTTGAATAAATTATTAGCTACACACTATTCGCGATGAACATTAAATCGTAACCACCTAGCGACAAAATCAGGAATCCCGGAAAGTAGTAGTCGTCAGCTGGCAGCTGCATGGCCGCATAGTGTATTTATTGCTTTGTGTATTGTAGTCTTCATAATTGTACTAGTTAGTTTTTTACCTCTAGCGTTAAGATAATATGTTTGTAATATCCGTTTACTGCTCGTATAATAATTTTTCCATTATTCCTTTCCGGATTTTATTCACATTTATCTTTCTGTCCTAAATTGCTGAATTGTTATCCCTATTTTGACGACCAAAGTAAAAGTAAAGTGTCAAAACAGAAATTGCTGTGTATGGTTGCCACTCTAAAGACAGCAAAAAGATAATAATCAGTTTCTATTTATTTCCGAAAAAAAAAACGAAAGGAAAGTCCCGAGCAATAAATTCGGTGAAACAGAAATAGTTAATAAACGAAAAGCATGAATTAAACTTACTTGAAAAAGACAGGTTATAAAAGTACAAATATTTATGTATATACTTGTCCTAAAATATGTAAAATAATTATAATAAGATAATTACAATAATTTTTATTCGTATTTACGTGAAAAAGATTGATTACAAAGATAAAAAGTATACAAAACATTGAAATGAAACAAAATCACACTTTTACAAAGTCAGCAAAGTACTACAATGGTCCTCCATTTTGAAATTAGCATCAACGCCGTCAAAAAATAAGTTATAAAAAGTAGTAGTCATCATTATATTGGGCACGACGTTCCTAATAGGAAGAAGGCCTCAAGTATCGAGGTACTTACTGCGCGACAAGTTGCATTTTAGTGATACAGGTTATCAGTCTACAGTTTCTGCAAGGTCAACAAACACCGAGTTATGCAGGAATCCATACATTTGAATTAGCCACGTAGCTTATCAACATGATCAGACATAATTCGCCACAACCATTCAAACGTACTAGCTGAAAAGAAGGAACAGTGCCGACTCAATAACATACAGCTTACAACACACAAAACTATTTTCTCCTGTACACATTTGCAATGTAGTAATGTAGATGAATTCCTATAATCAACACCATTTTGAGCTGCCATCTACATTCGGCTTATTTTTCCCAGTTATCAGTGCATGCGCGTGACTTCAAATCATGGGAATGCTGCAACTTACAAAATTTTCAAACACTGTAACTGCATGTTTCGATAAAATATCAAAACTATCGTAAAAATAAAAAAATTAAAGTTTTGTTATTTCTTGAGGTTGCATTTCTGAAGTCATAATTGTCGATAATTCTAATAATGTTCTAAAATAAAAACTATGAATTACTTCATGTCTTTAATAAATACACGATAAATATAATGAGCACGCTGCCGCTACTGATTTAACAATAGCAAATGAACTGCTTGATTTACAGTGCCGAATTACATATCTCACTGCGAGTGTAAATGATTGCGCGCGCATCGGTATAAGCTATTTTGCTATTATGATATGACACTGTAATAAACACAGTACTACCAGCATTTTTCTCCTTAGTGTTGCAAGATGTATTTTTATAATCTTTTATACAATATGAGAGAACTATTTACAGTTATTGTTCATGATAAAATTAATTATAATAAGCAATTATAAATAAATATATTTTCCTACGACCACTGTTAAAAATAGTATTTTTAACGGTTGCTTAGCAAGTTAAAAATAACAGTTTATAACACAGTAAATACTTTTAAAACGTTGCCATTGACAACGTGTTAAAAGTAAAAAACAAATTTACTTTTAACACGTCTTATGTTCAGTTGTTCATAACAAATACATCTTGACCTGTCATAAATGTCATTCAAATGCTTAGTTTTTATTTACTAATAGGTACATAACTGTGGTCGTAGGAAAAATAGTATATGATATTTGTGTTAAAAGTGATTTTATTTCGTTCGTGGGGTTTGTTGAACTCGGCTTCGCCTCGTTTCAAACTTCCCCACTCACTCATAAAATGTCACTTTTAACACTTATATCATAAATAACTATTTTATTATTCACAAACATAATTATAATATAAATATTTATAAAAATCCCCTTTCTTATTGAAATAATTCCACGTCACTGATTGTTTTCCCATATATAGTAGGCAACCCTAGCTTATTAGATTAGTGTAGTTTTCAACATTCATTGATTTGGCACAGGACAAGTAGTAGGCATTACATGCGCAAAAATGATTGAGACTTATATTGCTATTTGAGACGAACTATAGCGACAGTATCATCATCCATAATCCCAAGGTCAAAATTTCTGCGTTTTATAATGTTCCTCCAAACACATTATAATAATACTGCATAATCATATATTTAATTGCCTATTTTATAGTACTTATAATTATAATGTGTAAAATATAATTAACACCTACTAAAAATGTTTAAATCGATTATGTTTTTACTTCGACGCTGGCAACGAAAGTTATCTTCAACGTACATTAAATTCTTTGAAATATGTAAATGTCGGTGCTAAGTCTTTCCATAGTGAAAATTGATAAAACTAATATTTAAATAATACGTGTGTAAATTAATGTACTAAACTTGCATACTTTATATGAGATTTGCATATAGCCAATGATCATTGTATCTGTAGAACACTGTTGAAGAACGAAGATACAAATTGACCATACGATGAAAGTCTCCCAGATAGTAAAACCACAGTATAAAAAATGGGTGGAATGCGAAATTGGAAACACTTTTTTTCTTGGAATTTATTATAGATACCGAAAAATAGTTTAAATAACAATTTTAGTACTTTTATAAGCTAACTAAATCTGTATAAATTTGGAAAAAAAATTTCGTAGATATTGCCATATTTGTACTTTTTTTAAAAGGAATACCTATACCGGGTGTCCCATTTAAGATACGAATGCATTGGTATCTCGAGAACCGTAAGAGCTACGAGGTTGGTTAAATTAGACAAAAGTTGCCCCGTTAGGAGCCTATTTTAATAGTGTTTTGTTATTTGCGCAAAAATGCATAGATCACTAGATATAGGCGAAAATGTAAATTTAGCGATTTTCTTTTTTTGCTTATTACTTTGTTATATGAAATAATACGAGATTCTAGTTTGCACTTTCTTAAGGCACTTTTGTATGGTGAATTTTCAGAAGTACTCAATTTTTTTTTATATCTAACCATTTACGAGTTACTGCTAGCAACTTTTATTTTTCATATGGAGGTCATATTAAGCTATGGTATTTTTAAATAGAGATTTATTTTAGCTTTACAATGATATAAAACAGTAATAATTTATTTTTATAATTAACAGAAAAATTAAGAAAAATTTTTATTTATGCTAAAATTGCATTGAAAAAAGTAAATCGAAGGCTGCTGTGGAAGAAAAAAAACTATTTCATAACAAATATGGCAACAAGTTTATTTAATTAAAGTTAAAAATACAAAAATAATTTGCGAAAACTTTACAATAAATTTAGTTATTTTCTTCCACAGCCGCCTTCGATTTACTTTTTTCTAACTAAATTTATTGTAAAGTTTTCGCAAATTATTTTTGTATTTTTAACTTTAATTAAATAAACTTGTTGCCATATATGTTATGAAATAGTTTTTTTTCTTCCACAGCAGCCTTCGATTTACTTTTTTCAATGCAATTTTAGCTTAAATTACAATTTTTCTTAATTTTTCTGTTAATTTTAAAAATAAATTATTACTGTTTTATATAATTGTAAAGCTAAAAAAATCTCTATTTAAAAATACCATAGCTTAATATGACCTCCATATGAAAAATAAAAGTTGCTAGCAGTAACTCGTAAATGGTTAGATATAAAAAAAAATTGAGTACTTCTGAAAATTCACCATACAAAAGTGCCTTAAGAAAGTGCAAACTAGAATCTCGTATTATTTCATATAACAAAGTAATAAGCAAAAAAAGAAAATCGCTAAATTTACATTTTCGCCTATATCTAGTGATCTATGCATTTTTGCGCAAATAACAAAACACTATTAAAATAGGCTCCTAACGGGGCAACTTTTGTCTAATTTAACCAACCTCGTAGCTCTTACGGTTCTCGAGATACCAATGCATTCGTATCTTAAATGGGACACCCTGTATATTATTGTACTAATTAATAGAAAATAATTTTTGCTTTAAAAAAGTTTAAGGGTTCTTACTTT
This sequence comes from Stenolophus ochropezus, assembly GCA_035578165.1. Classification (NCBI taxonomy): domain Eukaryota; kingdom Metazoa; phylum Arthropoda; class Insecta; order Coleoptera; family Carabidae; genus Stenolophus; species Stenolophus ochropezus. The sequence continues at coordinate 15,599,020 of JAQOWZ010000015.1, read as the reverse complement.
CTAAACTTGATAGTTTTTGAGATATTTATCAAAATATTTAAATGTTTCTTTTAAAAATAAAGTGCGCGTTGAAAACAAAATTACTATTGAAAATAATGTATAAAATAAAAAAAAAAATATTATCATAGTAGCTCATACATAAATACAAAAATTAATTTTATCGAACTACAAAACATGTTTAAAATTTTTTCTCTAACTTGTATTTAATACAGATTTAGTTAGCTTATTAAAAGTATTAAAAATTTTATTTAAACTATTTTTCGGTATCTATAATAACTTCTAAGAAAAAAGGTGTTTCCAATTTCGCATTTTCCTTCCAAGGTTTTCGGCGTGCCGGGGGGAATAATGTGGTATATACTTATAAAAAAGATTTATATGTTATAATAATTCACCTGTTAAGTAAACTATTATTATTAAATTAGTTTAATAACATTTATAAATATCTCCAAAACAAAATATAATTAGGTTTATAAATAGTTGTCAATTTTATCAATATTTTTTACTTTGTTAAATATTTATAATGTTTAAATAACAATTAACCAGTTTTTTTATATCTTCATGCTGTTTTTTTCTTATTTAAAGTTTATTTTATACATATAATTGTTTACAATAGTTTCTTTTGTTTGTAAATAAAATATTCACAATGGTTGCTTCATAAATTTGTTTTTTATATCTTCGTTATATTTATGTTTTGAATAAATTTGGTACAAGATGATTAATAAATTACTACGTTATTTATTTCAATATTTCATTATTGTAATAATGTTTCAGGAGTAATGAAAGTTTTATTTTATTTTGATGTTGATTTGAATTTCCCGCTCCACATTATTCCCCCGCTTCACGACGTGTAGCTCGGAAAGAAATATGCCCACAAACTGGCCGAGTGCGGACGCTACTAGGGCACGAGCGAGCTGCTATCGTTTGGGCCCAATCACCTCAGTGGCCGTGGTCCAGAATAGAGCGGGAACTTTAAGTAGACATCATGAACAGGGATAACGACAAATTTAATAAGGGAAAAGATGTATTGGCCTTAGTATGGCGTTTGAAAGTAGTTATATAATAGAAAACTAATATAATATCTACAGAATACGCTCTCTACTAAGGAACGAGTGCGCTGCAGTCGATTGGTCCCAAGCAGGACAACACCAACATCACATTGGTCGTAGTCGCGAAAAGAGCGGGATCTAAGTAAACGTCATGGAAAGAACGCATGTTGATAGATAGTATATTAGTTTTTTATTATATAACTATTTTAAAACACCATACTATTGCCAATACATATTTTCCTTTATTAAATTTGTTGCCATCCCTTTCCATGACGTCTATTTAAAGCTACTACTTTTTTTGAACCACGGTCACTGAGGTGATTGGGGATTGGGCCCAAACGACAGCAGCGCGCTCGTGCCCTACATTCTTTATACTATGGTAAAACTTTTCCTCTAAAATATGCTGCATATGTATAATATAATTTTAGATCTGCTCATACAATGACATGTATCCCTTAAATAATTTTATATGTACCTACTTGAAATAAACATGTTATTTATGTTCTGTGCTGATCATTTAAGATCAATGTGGAATTATTTTAAACAAATACTATAATTTGTGTAAGTAAGAATAATGTTTTAATATATATTTTTGTTTCAGTACTTTGTAGATTATAAATTAAGCGAAAATTATACGGGGATGTCTTCTAGTTACGCCACGAATTTCATGCCTTACTTAGGATTTGCTGCGCAAGTCCCGAATGTTATTTTTAACTGGGTGAATATTTTCATGCAATTGGGGTATGTTATTTTTTGAATTAGAAAATATTTTAGCATTAATTAAATAAAAAGGTTGTCTGTTTGTAATTAAGTATTTGGAGTAATTTATAAAATGCAAATTTTTAGGTACGTATTTTCTAACATAAATAAAGGTTTTAAATAAAACTTGTTTCTTGCATGTTTTAAAACAACTTTCTTGAAATGTTTTTTTCGACGTATTAATATATTACGAAATATTTGCAAAAAAAAAACTAAAAATGACTAGCATAAATTTTACCAAATACTGATCAACTCATGCAATTCATGTCAAAAATGTTTCACTATAATCTGTTCAGTTTTATTGTGGAGTGGACGTAGGGAACGGTAAAAATAGTAGAAACGTATTGTAAAGACCTTAATTAGTGGATATCCGTTAAGATATCGATGTCAAAATAAGTACGATTACAATACCTCCGTTATTAAAAGTAGTAGTGGGTAAACATATTTGTTAAGTACAAGAAGCTGTGGCTACCATAAAAGCGACTGCTACACTAATGCTGTGACATTGTTAATATATAGTTTTTTTTTTATAAATATTATTACTTGCAAGTTTTACAATAAGTTCCTTTTATGTTTTTTCTTCGAAATTTTTCTTTTCTAAACGTGGAACGACTTAAGTCCAATTTCAGTTGATCAATTTTTACAAGTTGATTAACTCATGCCATTGATTTCAGAAGTTTTTTAAAATTAACTTAACTAATTTTTTTTTTGCGCTACACATGTCCACGTACTTTTAGATGGATGAACCAACAGACATCAAGCTAGAAATAGACGAAATGTAATATGAAGATTTTAATTAGAATATCTCCCTGAAACAAAATGGAAATGCAAATTATATCGTTATTATACGTTAAATATAAAAAATACTAAAAAAAAATAAGTAAAAATAAATAAAGCTAAGATTAATTTCAAAAATTACTTTACATTCAATCTTTAATTGTGCTAAAATGTTCATTGTCATAAAAATTAGTAAGTTATCATAACAGGGTCATTTTGAAGATTGTTGCATACAAAGAAATGTAGGTTATAATATTAAAAAGGAATATGTTTTTCTAATCCATGATCTACATAATTTTTTGGATAGAATATTCGATTCTAAAAATATTGTATAAGGAGATGAATTATTAAAAGCAAACCTCATATTGTTATATGTAATACATAATAAATGTTCTAATTTAGAGTTTGTTTGTATATATATGAATAATGAGAAACTTTACAAAATAAAAGATATTATTTATAACGATTACAAACTTATTAAATATAGGACTCCTGTAAATCAAAAGCAAGAGTAAAATGCAAACATATTTCATATGCAACATAATATTTATTATGTTTTATTTTAGTTTTGATACAAAACCACAGAACAATTACAAAAATATAACTATTCTGTGACAAAACCAAAGTATTAAAAGGATAGACGAGTTATCACAAACAGGATGTAGAATGATTGTGGAATCAAATAAAAATCATCTTGAAATGAAAATATGATATTTTGTAGTTATTTGTACTTTATTATTTCGTACTTAGCCCAAAATAGTTATTTGTATCACTAGTCCAGAAACTGAACTTATGATTTAGAAAATCTGGAATCGTAATATCCAAGTAAGGCAAAAATATACTTATTCTGCAATATGCCTCTGAATCATTCGTACACGTATTAGGACGATTTTTTTAATTAATTTTTTTAACTTTAGGAATTTTTATTTCCATATTCATTTCTTCAGTATAATGTTGAATGTTTTTTTAAAATCAGCTTCTGATTTTTCAGTAACTGATATTAATACCTAATTTGATATTTAGTACCATTTCAGTAGCTTCACTATAATCTATGCCATAATTTTGTATTTGTATTTAAAAAGGTAAAGGCATAGCTAATGTTTTAAATTTTGCATTAGTATTTTAGTTTCTTTGAACACAATCGTTACAAAAATCCTAAATTTATTATTATTTTATTTATCATCTATATAATTTAGAAAGTGTATTACTGATAATCCATTATCTACAAATAAGTACTAATGAAAAATGATTTCTAAACTTTGGTCAGGACAACAGGGGGGGCACGTGCCCAATTGCCCCCCTTTAAATCTGCACATGATCCTGCTAATATCGCTGCTATCGAACTTTTAGTTTCCAAAATAATTAAATAGAATTTTTATTATTCAACAAACACCGGTTTTTATTAACTTATTAATATTAGTTAATTGTAACTATTTGATTGTAAATTAATATTTTGTTATTTTTAGGGGGAATTTGACAACAAGAATAGTTTGGAGCATAACTATTGAAGTTCTCATCTTTATTTTTACAATAGTGTTAGCTATGAGTGACAGTCACACTTGGCCAGGAACTTTTTTTTACGTAACATTGGGTTGCGTTGTCATCTTAAATAGTAAGTATTATTCATTTCTTCTTAATTACTTTATATGTTTTTTTGTCTCGGTTATTTGAATATAAAATTATTGAGAAACAGTCGATGTTCTAGGCTATAGTGATTAGAGTCAATATCCATATTACGAACGCACTTTTATAATAGTACCGTTTTTATGAAAAGTGCTTTAAATTATAATCTTATAAGGCCAGATGTCATCAAAATAAAAATTTACGATACCATTGATTATTTACCGATTTTCTTATTTAGTCGAATATAGGTATACATATTTCTCACTTGATAAAATCCTAAAAGTCACAAAATACTAGACATTTTAGTTGTTGGTTTAAGGTACGGCTCACATATTTTGAAAGTATTTTAATGTCCTGTATCTATATCAACAAGAAAATATTTGAAATTTAAAATCTGATTTTAAAGTTTTTTTATGATTAAACGGACTCGATTTCATTGCTCATATACCACCCCAGCTTGCTCGTTTAGAAGTTTTTGAGGCAAGCATCAGTGGTTGAATAAAAGATTTTAATATTTTATTTAATATTTCACATTGTAAATTATTAGTTATAGAATGCTTCTAACTGCATGACACATAAACTATATCACTAGTCCAAAAATTGAACCGAAGTGAAAACGAGGCCTGCAAGTGCGAGATCACGCAAAGAGTTTCTAGTCGTATCATACACAAGATTTTTTGCACCATTGACACATTTACTGCGTATATTTATTGAACAGAAATTCTAACAAAAAAAATAAAACGATTCTGAATTTATATTTTTCAACAATTAACGTAATCGTAATCGTACAACACGAGTATAATATGAATAACTGTGCGATTAAAGTACCTAGTAAACTGTATATGACAACCAATGACAACCCTTGACATTTGTCATTTGTTTGTCCTACATGCTGATAATGATATGCTCATTCTCTATTGTCTAACTATTCACAAAAGCTACCAATGCGTACGTTACAAAAGCAAGCAGATTAATAGATAATATTTGAAATGACAATCATACTGAAAGCTAATAAGAATTTATTTCATTATTTACAAATGATATATTTTAATTATGTTGTCTCGGATCTGTTTATTAAGGCTTTCTAGCTTGTAGTTTGTTGTATGCTCTTAAATTTGGTGACCCGTTTTTTAATAACGAGAATACAATTTGTTCTATTTTTTATTGCTACCCTATTTGTAACATCGGTAGATTCTTAGGAATATATCATGTTATAAAGATTCTATACATTATAATAAAAAAAGAAGAATAGAATAATAGCCAATTGTACAACATCCGTTCACTGATTCATACATATAAAAGAAGAGCTATTATTGTATAGTAAGTAATACAATTTGTAGATATTAACGACATAAGCTTGACTGCATAGCGTTGATGATAAATCACGATGTGGCGAGCCGAGTGTTTTAATCACGCAAGTTTATTTATGGTGATATCACATGGGATTTAATAATGACAACTTGTTGTCGATTTCGACAACTTTTCTCATTTGGAGTAATTTTTGTCATGTAAAAGTCTGACTCATTTCGAGTAACCAGTTTTCGGTCATATTCGAAAACTTTCGTAAAAGTTGTCAATTCTGACGCTGAATAGTGAACGCGCATGAACAATATATGAAAATATCCCTAGATTCAAATAAAACCAGCATCAATTTGAACAAATCTGTCAATCATGTCGTTTACAAATGAAATAGTTATTTACGTATAGATGTTCGAAAGAGAAGGTTTATGTCTGCGGACGTAATTTCATTCGTCCAGGGGCGTAAATCATTTCCCCCTTTGTTTGAACAAAAAAAACCTTTTTCAAATTATTTAAAACATTTTACATCAGTTTTCAAGATAGAATTAATGATTCTGAGTCAGATAATGTTTCGTAGTACATTAAAAATATAAATTTTGATCGAAGTTTTATTTTTGTTTGTGTTACAAAATATAATTAATTCATAATGACACTCAAATTAGTGTGGTATTTACGTATTAGATAAAATCATTTAATATCAAATGTGATAAATCTTATTTATGATCGTTATATTAGGTTTTTGTATTTTTGACCACTACTTTTACGTCAAACGTACGCAGACTAATTTCGCAAGTCTATTTTTTTCATGTCTTATGATTTTAATAATATATTTAGGATTATTTTCCAAATTTTAATCGTAATGTAACTTCCATCCGTTTATCCTCGTATATTACACTAGGTTTTCGATATTAATCTACAAAATACTATTTCTTAGATAACTTGTTCTAAGTCTATACTTCTAACTGCTATAAAACTAAAATGTTATGTATAGTGTCAATTGTAAAGAAGTCTTAATATTATTTCTTATAATAATTTCAATCTGCTCTAAAAATGGATGTATAAAATTTTTCGCAAAGATAAATGGGAATGCAGGTTTAAAAATTATTCCATATTACATTTATATGTTCGGGTTTTTAATGAACGTATTCGAAAAAGTATTTATTACTTTAATAAATTTTATATATTATCAAATATTATTATTTCTAGTAAATATTAAATGTAAAAAATAGTAATAAGTGTAGTTCTATTACTTGACTAATAAAAAGTAAAAAATAGTATTTGCCATTTTTACGTCTTCATGTAATGTAATATGGTTGTTGTTGTTGTTGTTGTTGTTGTTGTAATCGGGGGGCCTCAAGAAGCCGCATGCACTTAGGCCTGAAGGCCCATAATGTAATATGGTTATAGTTATAATTTAAATTGCTATTTATGAACAGGATTAACAAGATAATATTTTGTTTAGGACATGTAATTATTCAGCCCCAATCCCTTTCAACAAAATAATAATCTTTCAACACATGTATGTATAATTTTCAACTTGGAACATATGAAGTCCTTAGCAATAGTAAAAGATCATTCATACTCGTTTTTGAAATATTTTAGTTTAAAGTATTTCACATTAGTGTCGCAAAAGACATTAAGGACACAAGGTTGATATAACGTTCATAATAAAGTGCGTATAATTAGTGTACGTACTAGATATATTATCGCTCTGTCGTAAATAAAATGATACTAAATAATTTCAAATTTTAAAAATTTAAATTGTACACCAAATTACCTCATCTTACCTCGCTATTAAGGAATTTACTGTTATTTACTTATTTTTCATTTTATTTTTGTATTTTACAACAAAAATATTCCATATTTCCACATTTTATCTTTTAAAATAATTTACGATGAATTTGACCACATTTGTAAAATTTTGTAAACATATAAATAACTAATTTGATTTATTGAAATTACACAGGTAAAATGATGATAAGACCAATGTATGTACTATTTATTGCTTCATGTATTACTTCCGGACGATCAACTGTAATCAAAATCTAATAAATTTTTTGTGTGTACCTAACAAACTGTTTAAATTTCAATTTAAATTATTTTTGCTTGATAAATATGTTGTGTAATATATAACATATTTTTATTTTATTCTATGAATTGCCTATATTGATATCTTACACATTTTTCATTAATAGTTATAACAAATTTATCATTATTATTTATTTTATATCATTAAGTAAAAAAAAATAGGTTCATTGTTTTAATATTGTAAACTGCTCTCCTATAATAATTTAAAATATTTGTACAAAAATGAAAACAAATTATTGATTTTATTATTTTCTTAAAAAAAACTTTTTTCCCGGATTCACAAGCTCGTATCATAAAATACTGATTCGGGAATAGTATATTAAAACATAAGTTGTAGAAGGTAACCTTTTCAAGCACGAGTTTGAATTTCGGGAACGAGCGCGAAGCAGCAAGTGCCCGAACGAACGAGTGCTTGAATTGTCTTCTATAACGAATGTTTTATACTATTTTCTCTGTTTCGGCTTTTATTTACATTATTTTTTATAATAATATTTGACAATTTCCATTAAGGGATTTTTTTGATAGAATAGTTAGGTTGGTGACAGTGATTTCTGTTTCGTCTGTTGCCTAGGTATAGTGCTGGACAACATAATTGAGAATTGGATTACCTCACCCCCTACTAGCATACCGTAAACATGGGATTATCCCCAAATTTATGGTCCAGAAATGCAGAGACTGATTTCAAATTTTTAAATATGTATATACAATACAGATATAAATGTTTGATTTACCTATACGTACTAAAACGGCAAATTTGAAAGTAAATAAAAACTAATCCAGCCTAATGAGAAATGCTTAATTTTCTTTCCATTTTTGATCCTCATTACAGTTGTAAGAATATGACATTTTTCTTAATACCGCCCCAACATATTTACGACTCATCACCCGTTGTGAGGGTTAACCGCATCCATTACCCAGCTTAACGGATTAACCAAATATCTTGTCCTGTACTATAAATTAGAATTATTTTGTCAGTTGTCTAGATATTTTGTGTATTTAATGCAGTCATGCCAATCTCAAATAACAAAATATAACCAAAAATCGTTTAAGAATGAAGCTCCTTCTAACATCAATAAGCGTGCTGGAATATGATATTCTAAGTCCGAAACAGAGAATAGTATATTAAAACATAAGTTGTAGAAGGCAATCTTTTCAAGCACGAGTTTGAATTTCGGGAACGAGCGCGAAGCAGCAAGTGCCCGAACGAACGAGTGCTTGAATTGTCTTCTATAACGAATGTTTTATACTATTTTCTCGGTTTCGGCTTTTATTTACATTATTTTTTATAATAATATTTGACAATTTCCATTAAGGGATTTTTTTGATAGAATAGTTAGGTTGGTGACAGTGATTTCCGTTTCGTCTGTTGCCTAGGTAAATTAGAATTACTTTGTCAGTTACCTAGATATTTTGTGTATTTAATGCAGTCATGCCAATCTCAAATAACAAAATATAACCAAAAATCGTTTAAGAATGAAGCTCTTTCCAACATCAATAAGCGTGCTGGAATATGATATTCTAATTCCGAAACAGAGAAAAAGACATTCTCACACTAGATAGTGAATAACTATTGTACTTCTCCTTTTTATTAATATAATTTTCATCGTATGATATATATGTATGTGCATTGTCGGGGTATAATATGAGGAATAAATTCAAGAACTGTAGGCGAGAGAAAAAATCACTTGAGGGATTAAAGGCGCTTTAGTCCTATGGTATATACATTATTGTTTGCACTTCCGCATATACATTTTAAAATAATAATTATTTGGCGAGGGGTCATCCACCATGGCATTTGGTGTACAATTTTCAGGCATTTTTTAGCAGTAACTGGCATTATAGGCAATATTTGGCATTTGTAGGCATTATTGGGCATTATTAAGCATTTTATGACAGTAAAATGGCATTTTTTGGCAGTAAAGTGGCATTTTTTTGTCACCCCGTATACGTAAACATGGAGGGGTCGACATTTTTTCTCCGTATTTTCAGTTGAAAGCATGTAAGTTGTTAGTCGCGTCATTCGACATTATCTCAGATCAGTGTAGCACCACAGAATAGGTTTATACAGAAGCGACAGTAAGACAGAGAAACGAAAATTAGAGAGAGACGGAGACCGTGCACATATTTAAAGGGCTCATTGTTTAAAATCGGAAAGTTCCCTCACATCTTAGAGAGAAATAGGGGAAGCGCACAAATTTAAAGGTCTACACAATACTTCAAGGTCATAGAACTGGATAGGGGAACATGATACGGAGTGTCGCTTCTGTGTGTAACTATTCTGTGCTATAACTCTGTACTACACAGATTAGCATGTTGGCGGGACGAGACTACTATGGTTGTAGTATGTATTGTGCGGCAACGCCACTGCACATCACTGGAAAAAACGATATATACGTTGCCTTCTCTTTCGACTTGTTTCTTGCATTAGATGTGCAAGAATGATTGACAGATCTATTTATATTTGATACGAACTATAATAGTTAGCGCTAAGGTTCCACAACTTTAAGACCTAGCTTCGAATCGATTGGGAAAATTAATTGCTTTATCCTATGTTTAAATGGTTTTGGTTAATATTATATTTGTAGTACAGTTACTTTTAAACTCATGTATATTATTATTTTTCTAAATATATATTTTTTTTCAGTGGCCAACGGGGTGTATCAAAATACAGTGTACGGTATGGCTGCCAAACTGCCATTTAAATATACGGGTGTAGTCGTCCTGGGATCCAACATCAGCGGGACGTTCACTGCGATCATCAGCATTTTATCCGACTCCTTCGCATCTAATGCACGAACTGCAGCTATATATTATTTTATTACAGCACTTTTCGTATTATTACTTTGTTTTGACACATACTTCGCTTTACCGCTCAATGTAAGTATAATAATATACACAGTTACAGAACTTTTAACCGACATGCTCACGGTTCTTATGATCTAGTGTTTTCTCTTTGTCTGACAAGCAACTATAATTTTTCTGAGACATTGGTAATAGTAGGTCTTTCAATTTATTCTTTGGACGTTTGTTTATAATTCCAAACTATGGTTGACAAAATTTTTCCAGTTTTATCGCTTGGTGTACTTGCTATCAGGGATATAATGATGCGCCCAAGTTTCATCACAGGTTCAAAAAAGGTCTTTTCGGTTGCATAATGTTCAAGACGTGTTACGCAATGGACGAATGTACCGTCCCCTTGTTATAATCTATCTTCATGATAGGCATAAGTTCGGCAATAGGGGATTCAAAGTTTTTTCAGTTTTTAATATTTTAATCTATTCATAAATATCGGAGTTTTTTTATTCTTGCCGAGAAGTTTTTAACACACCAGAAATTCTTAAAGTTTCAAGAAATTCAATGATCCGTATGACGTCATCTACATCACTGAGAACATAGGTTTCTAATCTGAGAACAGAGTCGATGGCGGGTTCGATCAGCCAATAGTATTTTCCACTGTCCATTACGTCACAAACATGGCTGGTACTGAATTTTATGCATTCGATTTAAATTCATTTAAGTTTTAGTTTGATATTAGAGTAATAAAAATAAAAATTATATTGAACATTCCATCAAGGCTGCTTTATCAAATTGTAAACAAAATATTGGTTTGTTCCTAAAAAAATGCAATTACACAAAATATAATCACAGAACGCGATTATTGAAAAATGGTTGCAATTTTTTGCTAACTCAAACAATCAAGCTTGATGTTTGGTATTTCTCATTGCTGTGTTTCTTTCGACTATTTTTAATACGGGCAGCGGTGGCTCACTTGATTAGTACGCTTTGATTCTAATTAAGCAAAGTTTGAGATACGGGATTCAAATCTAAGCTTTTTCAATATTTATCCAAAAAAACCTCTGTGTCCGGGTGGTTCGGAACTCTCTGTAAGCTCTAGATAGACTGCTGACTTTCACCACTAAAATTCAAATAAAACTTGTCATGAAACAAGTAACTTAGATATTTGAGGTTCTGTTCCATCAAGCAATGTTATGCCACAAATATTATAGTTTTAACAGTTTTTAGAAAAAATAAATGTCTTGTATAAAATTATGTTATCATATTGCAAACTATTCATTTATTGCTCACTCGGCTATTGAAATTTAGACAAAAATTGTCTCCATAATCTGATAATTCATTCCCTTATTATTATAAATAACTTTTAAGCATAAATAAATTTAACATAAACAAAAATTAAACGTATTTTTATCAATTATTTGTATAGATACTAGTAAAAGTAACTAATCGATATACGTGTGTGTGTGTGTTTCAGAAATTTTATCGCCACCATGAGATGAAAAATATAAAGGAGGCTCAACTGAAACAGAGAGAAAATCATGGTGCTTTACCGAGGGTTCAATATTGGCACGTATTTAAAACCGCTTTTCCTCAACTTTTTAATGTTTTCCTGGTATTTTTCGTTACATTATCCGTTTTTCCTGAAGTGCACTCAAGTAATATTTGTAGATATAATATATTGACATATGTAATTATTATATTATACCTTTTAGATATTAAAGAATCAGATCCGAATTTTATATTTGCTGGAAAACTATATACAAGTATAACATGCTTTTTAACTTTTAATGTATGTGCCATGTTAGGAAGCTTATTCACATCATGGATTACTTGGGTAAGTAATTTCAGTTGCATATTTTGATGAATTACTTACATTGTTCTTTCTAGCCGAAACCTAAATACTTGTGGATTCCAGTAACGTTAAGATTGTTGTATATTCCTCTGTTTTTAATATGCAATTACCATCCAGCAAAAATAGAGAGAGTATTTCCTGTAATGATATATAACGATTATGTATACTGGTTTATTGCAATTACAATGGGATTAACTAGTGGATATTTCAGTTCGCTTGGAATGATATATGCCCCAAGGTAAATACAAAATTTAATTATTATATATAGTTAATTCATAACTGTACAGCCGTACTTGTTCTACATGTGTATACATACATCCAGACTAACCTACAGATAACACGCTAAAATAGTCGAAATATGTTGTAAAAACTCTATTTCGTAGACATCCATTAAAATCTCGAAACAACAAAATCTCTATAATTGTAGTACATCCTTTATTTTTGAGGCGATCGGTAAAATAAATTAAGTGCTTTTAGTAGTAAAATGAAGATTGCTTTCAAGTTGGTGAGTTCAATATAACGGTTGGGCTCCAAATCAGATAAGATAGATATATAACTGTCTCTGAACAAATTTGTCCAACTTTCAGATTGAAATCATTGGCTTTGATAGTTTTCATTTTAATGCGGAATTCTGTTTCTAATATATTCTTAAAGTAGTCAAGTTCAAATATTAAATTTTTAAGAGATTTTCACTGAAAATTAATTTCAGAGAATTAAAAAAGGGGGCGTGTCGCATTGATGGCTGTGATATAGCTTCCATCTTACAAAATAACATGTCGTTCTCCCGGTCACAAAAGACTAAGACTTAACATGATCACCCTGATGCCTATGTCATACTATTCACAAATTGAAACACTTGTTTTATCGATAAACTTTTGCTTTCAAGCAATATCACTTATGGCCAGTTGCACCGATATTACGTAAATTTTAAGTTTCCCTTAAATGAACAATATCACATCGGAATTTTTAACATTAATCTCAAAATTTCTGTTAGCATTTTTTTGTTAAAGTATCGTATAAAATTTAAGCTTTGTTGGTGCAACTGGACATTAAGCATACTGATATTAGGTAAACACTTGTTTAGATCGGGATTAGAATTTATAATGCCGTTTACATTCGTGTTGGTTGCTAAGCAAAAACAAACCATGCAAAATTAAAATTTAAGTGGCTGACATCTGGTAAGGAAATTTCATACTTCCGTAATCGGGATATCGCTTTCTTATTTGTATTGAGAATATAAGCGGTAACGGAGGCTTAAGGTGAAATACTTAGAAAATCGAACATATATTGTTTCCGCTGTGTAATTATATTCAGTGGTGTGCTATAGGGGGTTCGCGGGGGCTCGCGCGAGCCCTTTGTTAAAATTCTAAATAATTTGCGAGCCCCTTGTTAAAATTCTTTGTGATTTTGGAAAGATATCCCAATATTGTAGTTTGGCATTGCGTTAACTACCCCTCCCCCCTCCTAATATTTTAATATTTTTTTTAGGAAACATGCGAGCCCCTTTTTAAAATTTCCATAGCATACCACTGATTATATTACTGTTTAACATTGCATTATTTGTCCATATAAGACAATAGTAGTGTGAAGTTGATTATTCCGATTACAGTAAAGATACTAGTGCCACATATAGTCGGATAAAACCCGGAGATATTGTAATATTACTTCTAATAATTTTTTAAAATGATGTCATCGTGGGGAATTTAATTTAAGACTACAATATTGACTGGCAGTAGAGACCAAAATTATTGGTTCTAAAGAAGAAAGGCGCATGACAGTTAACGGTTTATAGGACCTAAAACCCATGTCGAACATTTCTATATATCATTTTAAGTTTGGTGTTCTGTTAATATTCTTTTAATATATATTTAAGTTTCTGAGTGTTTGAACGTGTCATTATCAGTTGCTATCTACTGACTCGAAGCTTTTTTAATTGTTAAAATTCTGTATTATTCTGCATTGTATAGCAATTTCGTAACGTTTCAGAACTGTTGAACCACAACACGCTGCAACTGCCGGAATGTTTGGTGCTGCTTGCCTTATCACTGGAATCTTCTCTGGAATTCTGTTTTCCTTCATTTGGCCTGGATTTGTTGCACATGTAGGCTTTTAACAAAAACTAATATGTTAGGTCCAATATTGACCTAACACTAAGAACTAAATTTTAAGTGTCCATGACTACATAAAGGGTGTAAAAATTAATGAAAATACTATGTACTTAAAGTACAAATGTATTTCTATCTCCATTTTAGAAACATATAAAATCTAAATATCATTAATTCTTAATTCATTATCATGTTATTTAGTAATAAGGTAAGTTTATTAATATATCGTACAATTTTTTAAGTCATGTCGAAATATGTACGTTGTTTGTGAAAAAGTAGATTTGTGTACACAAAATACTTTATAAAAATAAAATAATATAATTTTAAATAGTGTTAATATCTCGTAAATATTTAAAAACGAGAGTACTGAAATATCTTTAATTTTAAAAATTAATTTCGACATACAATTACTAATAAAAAGTATTTGGAATAAATGTCTGTTTATTATTATATAATCAATTTCGTTATAATTTATTCAAAAACATTTTTAAGGAAATCTGTGATAAAGTAAATTGGCACACCCAGCAATGATAATAAACCGTAGTAATATTAATATATTTTATATATTTATAAATTTAGTAAATTGTACTTTTTACTATTAAAGTACAGAAATATATAATGCTCTTTGAATTAGAAGTAGAAGTAGAGAAATTCTAAGAAATATCATTTTACAAAATTCATCCTATATAATAATACATACTACTCGAAATTTGATTATAGAAGAAATATAGTAAGTCATAGTTGTATATATTTAACGTGTAAAGCTTGCAGTATATAAAACTGAAACGAATTTGAAAAGTATTTAATAAAAATAATAATAATCGACTATGACTGGAAATTAAACGAGATATTAATAGACAATATGTTTGTACATTGTACCTCTTCATGACCATAACCATAAACCTCTGTTAGGGGTCATATTTGTTAACCTGTTGTATGTTACTTGATGATTGTCTTTTCAAATAATAATATGAACAATTGTAGTTTTATTTTGTGGTTATTTATATGTTTAATACAAAGAATGAAATATAACTATAATATTGCAATAAAAATAAACAACTTTGCCAATGATTACAATAATGTATTTTTTTTTCTACCTGTCAGAACGTCTCACTTTCCATTGTGCTGTTTAAATAAGTGATTAAATAGCATAAGGCTTATAAAAAAAAGTGTTATCGTACGTAATAATTTAAGATATTTTAAAATTATTATGTACTTAAAACACTTTTTAAGCATAATTTATTGCATTGTACTCCCTGAAGAAAGTCTTATCAGAGGTCGAAATTAGTTAGAGAATAACCCCATATTATCAAAACCTGGGAAAACCAGCAGTGGTAGTGAAAATGTTCTCGTAAAGCTTCTCATTTAAACACCAACTGGAATCATTGTCTTTTACGGATGTTGGGAAAAAATTGGGAGAAAAATTCAACTCAAGAAATAACAAAAAAATTATGCTTATGCTCCAAAAATTTTTGCTATGTAAAAAAATATGTGATAAACCCGGACAACGTTAAAAAAGAATATGTCACTAGTTGAAATGTAATAATTTGAAAATATAATCAAAAGAGAAAAACTACGAACTTATTTTGTTCTTATAATTGATTCTTTTGAATTTATGGTTTAGTTTGTCTTGTGTTCTATATTACAAATCATGAATTACAAGGAATAAAAAAACGTAAATATTTTAGTAGCTAGCTAAAATACAAGTACAATTTACTGATTTTCCGATGTTAATAATTCATTGAAAAATTTACAATTTTAGTATTTTTACATTCTAAAAATTATTTTATCATTCAAACAAAAATTTAAATTTCGAGCGTAAATCAGCCAACAAATTTAAAGGTGCACACAATGCTTCAAGGTATAGAACTGAATAGGGTAACATCTAAGGTAACGACACGGAGTGTCGCTTCTGTAACTATTCTGTGATATTACTATATTCCATAGCATAAAATATTGTGTATCGTACATATAATTTTCTAATCTAGTGAAGAATTTCACGAGTTTAAACCCATTTTTTTACTAACTCATATAAGTAATATCTTACACCTTTAATTAATACAAATAAATTTTTCAATATTTATAACTAAGTATTTTCTAAACAAAATATGAAATTATAAAAATATTCGTGTGTAAACTGATAATATATTTGTTGCTTCTTAGAAATCGATTTCTCTGTTTCGGAATTAGAATATCATATTCCAGCACGCTTATTGATGTTGGAAGGAGCTTCATTCTTAAACGATTTTTGGTTATATTTTGTTATTTAAGATTGACATGACTATATTAAATACATAAAATATCTAGGCAACTGACCTAGCACCTAGGCAACAGACGAAGCAGAAATCACTGTCACCAACCTAACTATTCTGTCAAAAAAATCCCTTAATGGAAAAAATTGAAAATATTATTATAAAAAATAATATAAATAAAAGCCGAAACAGAGAAAATAGTATAAAACATTCGTTATAGAAGGCAATTCAAGCATTCGTTCGTTCGGGCACTCGCTGCTTCGCGCTCGTTCCCGAAATTCAAACTCATGCTTGAAAAGGTTGCCTTCTACAACTTATGTTTTAATATACTATTTTGTATTTTACATTTTTATTACTGTCCCCAAGATGTGCGAAACTTTCCGATTTTAAACGATGAGCCCTTTAAATTTGTTGGCTTTCCCCATAATTTTCGTTTCTCTATTTTACTGTCGCTTGTGTATATAACTATTCTGTGGTATCACTTTCTGTAAAATGTGTGAAGTTAGCAATCATACTTATTTTCAGAGCTCTTTGTCACTGCTTTCGAAAGATACGCTTTTTTGGTAAATTTATTTGCATCAAGATACATTAAAACAAAGAACAAGCATTTACTACTAACAAACGGGTTACCACTACTCAAGTTTTTATTTTTGTTCCGCCAGAAGCCACCTCTTTCGCTGCACATTTCCTGTTTAGCTAACTTTTTCGGGTTTCGGAGCTACTTTTCATTTGAAAAATGTTAGCCGTCAACTAATAAATTATCGATAGAAACCACAAAAATGCAGTTAATTTCTTAATAGATTTTTTAAATATACAGCTGTCCCAGTTTTAAACGGCATAACTTCAATAATGGATTAAACACCTGAAAATAAGGTTCATTTGAGGAAATTTTCGGAAATACTTAATTCTAGAGATATTCAACTTCTTATTGCATGAAATACATAAGGTAAAAACACAATTATAATTAAATATTAAATAATATTTCAGGACATATCTTCAAAAGTGCAATTATTTGTCTCCAAATTTACTTTACTTTGGCGACATTGATTGATAAATTTAAAAAAAAAACTAACAACTCTACTTTGTTTACGACGAAAATGTTACTGTAAATAATTATTTGATATTTGGTCGTAGAAAAAATAGACTGTAAAACCCAAGTGGAATGCCTATATCGCACGTGAACTAATTTGAGGCAATCCCTTTCGGGTCGTGTCTGTTAATTCGTTGTCGTGTGGTATAGGCACCATATCCATTCTTGTTGTACAATATACCTTTTTGGTAAGCAAAATATGTCTTTTCGAAAAAATACTAATGTTTCCGGGGCAATGTGTGACATAGTAATTTGTCTAACTAAAGAGGAAAGCG
This sequence comes from Stenolophus ochropezus, assembly GCA_035578165.1. Lineage (NCBI taxonomy): Eukaryota > Metazoa > Arthropoda > Insecta > Coleoptera > Carabidae > Stenolophus > Stenolophus ochropezus. The sequence goes on along the minus strand of JAQOWZ010000015.1, from coordinate 15,581,058 downwards.
AATCTTGTATACATTTTCCTCTCTCCTAGAGGGAAAAATAATTTTGTTCACTATATCGCGAGAAGAAAGAAGAGCTTTCTATGCATGTAGTGAAAAATAGTTATTTATGCAACTAGTGTGTAAAGTAAGTATTTTTCCGGTTCGGGTGTACCTCATGCGTTAAAAAGCACTCGACTAAAAAACAAACTATATTACACTCGCGTTGCATATATTTTTCCTACAACCGAAATATTAATAAAAATTAATTTAAAAAATAAATTAACTATTGATAATGCCTACGTTGCCTAGTAATCATAACTATCATAATCCCTTATATAATTATATACTGTTATAAGTATAGGTACTGGCGCTCTTTTTCATTCACTAATAAAAATATTGATAAAATTCATAATATGTGATGTCATGCTATAACAAAAAGCCTCCTTATTTCGAAAATATTTTAATTACGTCATTTTATTTCTTTATTAATATTCATTATTGTCCATATTATTTCTGTTTTTTCAATTATTTCTCTTCATTCAATTGCGCCTATTCTTCACAGCAGATATTATGGGTGTAAGTTATCATTTCAACGAACACATACACGGTTACCGTGGCAACTAGTAGTTACCACACATCGCATCTAAACATACTCATAAAGTATGGTTCGGAAAATATATGAAATGAATGTTAAGTGCATGTTTGCATACTTTAAGAAAATCTAATAATTCATATGCAAAATAAATAACTACATAGTTTGCGAATATTTCACATGTTGATTTTAAATTATTACTTCAAATGTTCACCAGGATAACCCCTTAGGATGTTATCTAGGTCTAATTTGTAATTATTCGATATTCTTCATTTGCACCTAATAATTTTCCCATGCATGGTAATTTCAACCCGTCCCATTAATTGTATGTTTGTGCGGGGTGTTTGTTAAAAGTTTTAAAGATGCCGAAAGAACAATTAGATAGAAAGTATGTACTAATAAAATGGATAATTGGATGACATAAATGCATATAAAAGCATTTTATATATTTTTAATGCATATTTTTATACTTTTTAGTGCATATAATCCGAATACTATTCATAAGTAACAATAAGTGACGTCGTAGAGTACATTGTTAAATATTATCCTAATTACAAATAAATAGGGAATAAGATACAGAAACGTTCAATTGCTTTTTCTGTTATAAGTATCAATATTTTATAACTAATTCCAAACAAGATATAGTTTTTCCACCTAACACGTAAACACGTAAAATCGGTTAATCTAAAATATAATTAAAAACTATTGAAAATAAATTGACTAACCGGAATTATTTTTTATATAATAGTTAGTGTTGATTTACACGATTTTTTAAGAAAGAAATAATATATACATATATCTAAATCTTATTAGGACAGCAATATGGGAAGATATCAATTTAAATTCTAGAACGTTGACAATCTTGTACATTTGATATATTTTTAAACACATGTAAATAATTTATGTACATTGAAATATAAAGATAATGACTAATAAATATTTGATAAAGAATAAAAGTAATAATATAAATAGTATTATAATAAAATAAAACTGGCAGTAAAATAAAAAGTGATACAATTTGTACGAATTATTGATTAAATTATGTATCAATTACAATGGCCTTCAACCCTGCCGCATTATACTGCTGCTGCATTTGAGCATTGCTTCTATTTCGTGACTTCCAGCTATAAACCATGGTATTTATGGTTGTAGCGAATCGAACAGCTTTAAGACAATATGCTTTAAAGTACAAGTTACAGACGGGTTGTGTGACCGATTTTATATTTGTGTTGCTAAAATAGAATCAAATAAAGTTTTCTTCATGACGAGAGCAATGATAAACATAGTTAAGTGGCTGCCGCTTGAAACTGACGACAATTTGACACTATTTGTAGAATGCAAGCAATTACAAATAGAAACCGAATATTTAATAGAAAATCTGGAGTTCTTTTTAAATGATATAAAACGAAGAAACATAAAGAAAATATATACCAGTTCTATAGATGTACCATTTGGAATTAATGTAAGTACACATGTGTCAATATCATAACTAAATATTTCACGAGTATGTTTTTAGGATTTGGAATTAATTACAATAAAAATGAGAACGACGGTTGATTCATATAATAAAGTTTATCCGAAATTAAAAGTCAATCATCCTAAATTAACTTATTTTAGAATGGAAAAAACTAAAGAAAATTTATGGAAATATAAATTAAAATTATGTTATTTAATACAAATTGTAATATCTAAAATAGTTCATTTGTTTGTATATTACGGAGAACGGATATTGGAAATAACTTTAATGTAAGTAGAAAAATTAATATTTTTTATAAGTATTAGGTATATGTATTTTCTTTTAGTTTATCAAATTTGTACAATCAGTGCATTAAGCTAGATGAAAAATATGTAAAACATGTAAGTGTATGCAGTAATACCTGTGCATACATATTATATCCTTTAAGAAAGGTATCTATTACTAAAATTTTACAAGTTTTGGCTCAAAATAGAGCAGAAATTTGTTGTCATCAACTGATTGATTGCCTTTTAAATACATATAAATCAAATGATCATCATGATGATGAAACCAGTTCAAATTCTAGTATAGAAATTTATAGGTATATATTTAAATATAAATATGTATACAATAAATTTAATTTTGATCTATTTTTAAGAGCATTAACAAAACATATGAACTCCTCCAAAGATGAACACTCGCCAGTTACAATATATAATCCTGCCAAAATTCAAAATGAAATAAATAATGATGAAAATAAAAATAACTCTAACTCACCTACAAAAAGTTCTGAAACAAACGAAACCACTTTTGGAAGTATGGAAGATATGATTACAAATGAAGAAAGTAACACACTTCTTTTGTTATCAATTGTCGTGCGAATCACGCCACAGTTTTTGGGAAACGATGGTATAAAGAAAACTAAAAATGGTTTGCCTATATCTTGTAAGATATAAATGATTTACTGATATCTTATGGCAATTTAGGTGAAATCATAATAAATACAAAGTCTAAAGAAAAAGTTCTTGATTACTACGAAAAGATTTTATGGGCTGAAGTTGGAAATTATTTGGAACATATAGTTTTATGGTGGGGCCCTTCTCCACTTTCAATCAGACCGCCTCATTCCAGTCAACATTTAAGGGAATGGATTATGCAGTTTATACCTTCCGGTAATGTTTGCTTTTCAATACAAATAAATTTTAATAATGAAATATATTTCAGTTGAAATACCAGGGTTTATTTTATCAGCTCTACAAACTTTAGCAGACGCTTTAGGAGTTCATGTAACCTCTACCTCATGGGATCAAAACTTTCGTTTAGCTTTAGTAGCATCCAAAAAATCAAATAATCCCAGTACAGGGCGATTATTTAGTGAAATGTTAAATGACTTGGTATCGTTAAGTAATCAGTGTGAAATTACAAGCGAATGGATTGTTGGTGCGCCATTAGAAGAACTTCCTTTGGTGGAACAAATACCTATATTACATAGACTTGGTAAAATACTTAATTTAATAACCATTTGTTTAAAAAAATATGTAAATTTGAAGCAAATTTGTGTCATTTGGGTTAAATTCTAGTAAAACTAATCATTAAATAGGCGAAATTATCTTTCGATTTTCGATAGTTTTATGTTCTTATCTTTCTTTTTAATCATAATTTAGTGGAATGTGGAATTTAATATATATTAACGTTAATCTTGGATAATATGGTCATAATGGTATTGAATCCATATAATGAATTTCCTAATAGATGATTGATATTTAAAAGCTTAGTGTAATAATACTATAATGTAATTACTTATTCACATTATTTTCAGATCATTCTGTTCATACGACTAGAATGTGGGTACAAACAGAAACGAAAAGGTTGGCCAATAACTGGAATGTTTTCAGTTTTTTCAATGTTACTCAGTGTGATATAGACAGTTGTTTAGTACAATTAAATGATTTACGACTAGCTGACCATACTGATGAAATTGCTAAAGGAATGTTAAAAGAACATACAAATGTATGTGCAAATATGAGAGCTAAACTAGTTTCAGAAGTCAAAGACAACGTAGCTAAATTGAAGGTAAGTCTAATGTAAGAAAATTTTGCTGTAGTCATTATCCGATATTTTTATTCTATTTCTTTTCACTAAACCATTAATCGTGACTTTACAGGGAGCAATTTTAATACTATCTATTTCATTTGCTTTCTTTATAATTCCTGCGGTAATAGAAATTTTTAGAATTATTTGTATTAAAATATCATTTTGCCAAACTGTTCATAAACAAACTGGTTGGATAAATAACTTCCTCGTCGCTTAAACAATTTTATTTTATAATAGCTTCGAATAAGTTCTCAATATAATTATTACTGTTTTAATTTGGAGAATATTTACAACAAAAGTATTTAACGCATATGCAATTTAAGATTTAGTGGAATCATCTGATATTAAATGTCAAATGAACTATTTAACACTGCTGTCAAAATTTCAATTAGATTTTTTTGATTAAGTGTCGCTTAAAATTTAATAAGCCTTGTTGCTGCAACTGGGCATTCGATAAGTCCACTAAAACTATATGTTGTGTACTTACATAAATATCAGCCTGTATATATTCTGACATGCATGTTACTTGTTTGGTTGTCAGAAAATATTAAATTTAAATGTATATTTGTTGCAGCAATTACCTCAAGAATGTGTAAATTGTTTAGCAACAGTCTGCCGTACAGTTAGTTTAGCAAATTTACAAATGGTATTCCCTGATGCAAAATATTGGAAACAAAATAGGTATGATATTCCTGATGAAGCTACCCTCTACGTGGCAACATTTTTGGGTACGTTTTAATATTGTGTTGCACATTTTACAGATGTTACAATTTAATTTAATGTAATATTTTTACTCCAGACCGAGTTTTATTGCCTGTTTTGGCAGCTACCAATAATAACCAAATAAGTAATATGGTTTTAAAAATTATGTGTGAATCTTGGCTTGACCATATATACATGAATAAAATAAAGTTTTCACAATATGGCGCTTATCAACTCTTACGAGATTTTGCATCTGTTGGTGACTGGTTAATTGCGTGTTCAATAGTTAAACCTGAAACTAGAAGAAAAATGTTGAAGAATGAAGTTCTCAGAAGATGCGAAGGAGTTGGAAAACTGCTACTGCGATCACCTGGGGAACCTATAAAAATGGCTGATAAAACAATAACTACAAGTAATTATTACAATTACTTTTTTCAAATATATGTATTTTAATTTGATTTTAGTTGAAGAAAACAGGACAGATTCACCAGTATCCGAAAATGGCCAACTTATGCCAGCTGAAATGTATGTTCCAAATCAAGAACAATGGCTGGAACTTCGAGCATCAAAAAGGAAATCTGATTTTATATCTTCTTGTTGTTGTTGATTACTTTGTTTAAATATCTATATTAAATTTTATTTTTTAATAAACCATTTAAAATATTAACAATTGTCACGGGTTTAAATTCCACTGTCCATTTTATAAAAAAAACTTGTTACAAATTTTTATTGTATGTATGTTGTCAAACAACATAATTAACTTCCATAAAAAATCAACTCTCTAGATTTTTGAAAAAATAAACAATTCATGAGTAATATATATAATATCATCAAAAAAATAAATGCAATATATGTTTGCTTTTCTTTTGGGAAATTTCTCCTTGTATCTTAGTATTAGAGGAGAGTTGAAATTGATAGCTTACACTTTTGAACCAGATTCTGAGATTCATACAATTTTTTCCACTGCAGTATCAGATAGCTACATTAAAAAAAAAATAAGCTCGCATTGATTCTACTCCAACGTGCTGTTTATCGGTATTAATATTGTATTGTATTGTATGTATATGAGGGTTTAAGCATTTTGTCGCTTTTTGTCAGCGCGACCTAGAAGATCTATTGTGACATAGCCCTTACTTAGTTTTCCGGAAGTAGATCCAGATTTTTGATGAAGCCGATTATGGCTCCAGGAGTCAAGTTCTTGATCTCCTCTGCCGTAAGATACCTCTTACCTAGTTGATTGAGTCTCTGCACAGTTACGGCTGGGCATTCACACAGTATGTGTTCCGACGATTCTTCGTCCTCTTCACAGAGTCGACAGGTTTCATTTTCAGCTATACCAATTTTGTGCAAATGGTACTTTAAAGGACAGTGGCCAGTGAGAATTCCTGTCATTATATTAAGGTCCTTTTTGCTGAGAGCTAGTAACTCTTTGGCGTTTGTCGAAGCTGGGGAAATGAATTTCCGAGCTTGATTGAGGCCTGGAATATTTTTCCAATATGAGGATATGGTAGATTCCTCCCAGTTTTTGACCACCTTCTTATAGTGGCTTTGTGGAAGACCACATGAAGGTTCCGGCCCGTGGTATGAAAGTTTAGCCCCTTTTTTTGCAAGGTCATCAGCTTTCTCGTTTTCTAGGATTCCCTCGTGCCCTGGTACCCACCGTAGGGTGACTTGGTTTGCTTCGGATAGCAATTGGAGGGTCTCCCTGCAGTTCCAGACTAGCTTTGATTTACATGTGAAGGCATTCAATGCCTTTAAAGCTGCCTGGCTGTCTGACATTATATTTATTGATGCTCCTTTTACACCTTTATCTAGGTTTATGTGAGCACAGAGCTGAAAAATTGTGGAGCAGGTGCCTGTGGATTCCTTAATTCGGCAATCTGGGCCAAGCACACCTACTCCAGTTCCTCCTGTATCCAATTTTGAACCATCAGTGAACCAGGACAAAGAATCCCTTACAAGAGGTCTTTCTGTTGCCCATTCAAGGCGATTACCAATAACAACCTTATACTTCTGGTCAAAATTGTATTTTGTTGTCATCTTATCACAGATAGACAAGGCCAGTTTATCTGGTTGTACTTCCCTTAGAATTTCCAAGTGGCCTACGAAATCTCCGGGCATAAAGTGTTTCGTTCTGCAGAGAGTCAGTGCCTGTTGCATCGCCTCTTTTTTCACCTGAATGTGTAGAGGTGTTAGCCCCAGAATCACTTCCATTGCTGCAGTCGGACAGGTACTCATAGCACCTGTAATACTGAGGCAGGCCATGCGTTGTAGTTTCCGCAGTGATGCCTGTGCTGTGATTTGTTTCACTTTTGGCCACCACACAAGTGACGCGTAGGTGATCATGGGTCTTACAACACTAGTATATGCCCAATGGGTCATTTTTGGCTGTAGTCCCCAGTTTTTACCTAGAAGCCGACGGCATGTGTTTAACGCCACTGCTGATTTCTTTGTAATCTTGTTGATATGTGAGTTCCACGTTAGTTTTTGGTCTAGAATGATTCCTAGATACTTAACCTCTGTAGAAAACTCAATTCTAGTACCCTTCAAGTAGGGAGCTTGAAGATTTAGCTTCCTTCTCTTTGTGAAGGGGACGATTGTAGTTTTGGTAGGGTTTACACTAAGTTCATGTTCCAGGCACCACTCATGCACTAGATTTAGAGCTTTTTGTGTAAGGTACGAGATAGTGATGTCACTACGTCCTCTGACCATAATTGCAACGTCATATGCATATCCGTTTGCAAAATAGCCAGCTTTATTGAGCCTATTCAGGAGATCATCAATGACAATACACCAGAGTAGAGGTGATAAAACCCCACCTTGTGGGCATCCTCTGTTGGTTTTTATCATTACTGATTCTCCTCCTATCGAGGCTGTAATCGTTCGACTTTGCAGCATGGCTTTTATCCATTCCACTACAGCTGGGTCGAAACCTTTTGACCTAGCAGCTCTTTCAATGGACTTATAGGAGGTGTTATCAAAGGCACCCTCAATATCTATAAATATTCCCAGAGCTATTTCTTTTGCCATGAAGGTTTTCTCTATTTTATTGACAAGGCTGTGGAGAGCCGTAGTTGTCGATTTTGCTTCCTGGTAAGCAAATTGATTTACGTTTAGTGGTGAAGCAGTTATCACTTCATTCCTAAGGTATTGATCTAAGACCTTTTCCATACCTTTCAGTATAAATGATGATAAACTAATGGGTCTTGTATGACTTAGGCTGGACGCTTGGACGCCCTCCGCCTTTAGGTATAAAGACTACATTAGTTTTCCTCCACAATGTGGGAATGTATCCTAACTTTAGGTTTCCCTTGTATAGTTCGCAGAGTATTGGCAGTATATCCTTTATGCATTTCTGCAAAAGTGCTGGAAAAATGCCATCTCCACCAGGTGTCTTGTAGGGTTTGAAAGTATGTATCGCCCATTCCACTCTGTTTTCTGTAAAAATATTATTAGCAGTGTTAAGACTGTTAATTAAGCCTAGCTTAGTTGTAGCTCCGGAGGAATTGTCCTCCTCCTCAACTGGCCACGACGATCCTGGGAAGTGTGTGCTTAAAAGAAGCTCCAATGTTTCCCTTGAATCTGTCGTAAAGTCCCCGTCTGGTTTCTTTAGTAGGCCTATTTCATTCGTATGATCTTTTGATAGGACTTTCTGAAGGCGAGCTACCGTGGGCGTTTCTGATAAGCCCTCAAAAACTACGCCATGCATTCCTTTTAGATCTGCGAATTTCTTTATTATATGAGGTTAGGGCACTTCTATATTGCTCCCAGCTCTCATCGCTGCCACTGGTTTTGGTTTTATTGTATAACCTTCTAACAGTGACTCTTTGTTTACTTAGCTCCTCGGTCCACCAAAGTACTTTGCTAGTACTTTGTCGAAGCTTTAATGTACAACTGTTTTCATATGCTGTGAGTAGCGCATTATGAAAGTCAATAGAGGCTGTTTCCAGTTCCTCAATTGTGTTTATATTAATTTTCGTAAGTTCTTCCACTTCACACTTTAAGTGGCCTTCGTACAAGACCCAGTCTGTTAGTTTCGGAATACGAATTTGAATTTTAGGTTCTTTATTAGCCTTTATCTCAAACCTTAAATATCTATGATCCGATATTGAGGCTTCATTTGAGACATGCCAATTATATATTTCAGAGCTAATTTGAGGAGTGGCTAACGTAATGTCCAATACCTCTCGCCTGTTTTTAGTTATAAAAGTGGGTTCTTTACCCCTATTTATTATATCTATGTTAGTACTAGAAATAAATTTGAAAAGGTACTCACCCCTTGTATTTATGTCCGTACTACCCCAAACTGTATGGTGTGCGTTTGCATCACATCCTAGGATGAGGTTTCTGTTTCTATGTTTGCAGTAGGAGATCAGGTCCCTTACCAGCGGAGGTGGGGCTTCCATCGTGTCTCCCGGGAAATACGCCGATGCAATGATTACCTCTTGCGTACCTCCTGATATAGGCAGTGTAGCTTCTACAGCTACCAAATCCCTAGATATAAATTTATTTAATGTTACGAATTTAATCGATGTCTTAATGAGCAATGCTGCTCTTGGAATGACATCTGGTTCGTTACAGTAGGTTAACTTACCTACTGGTGTAGTAAGTTTCCTTACTACACCTCCATACACATAAGGCTCTTGAACTAGCACTATATCGGTGTTAGTGGTGGTGAATGTTTTGTTCAACACATCAGAGGCAGTTTTGCAGTGTTGAAGATTCACTTGCAGCATCTTTATATTACTGCTGGACATCACGTTTTGTTCAGAGCCACGTCGCAGCTAGGAACTTGTTTCCCTTTGTGCGTGATTCCGAAGGCCCGTGGTGTCTTGGAGTGTGTAGGTGTGGCATTGGGTTGAGGCTTTAAAGCAGCCTCTTTACCTTTACCTACTTTTAATCTGGAATTTCCAGTGTTAATATTGGTGGCATTACTCCCTGCCTCCTTTTTTAAGTTAAGCTTACCTGTAGCAGTGCTGGTAGTGGCTTTTTTGGCAGTGACGTCGGTAGGCTTTTTATTGGGTTTTTTACCCTTTAGCCTAATCGTTGTCTGGCCAAATTTGTAGCTGATTTTGAAATCAGCTTTTTTAAGGGTGCTTAAGGACGTCGAGTCTATGGACAGTGTAAGAAGCACTGCCGAGCCCTCATCTGTCCTCTTTAAAACCCTCCACTGCTGGGTATCCAGGCCCTCGTTTTGACCCTCTATCAGATTCAATATCTGATTTGTTGAATTGTTTTTGCTGTTGGGGAAATAAGCATTTACAATGCTGGACTTCGGCAAATCCTTTTCCTCTACAGCTTTTAGATGGGCTCCTTCCCAAGGCTTTAAGCTGTCGACTTTGCCTATTAGCCACTCGGCGGTGGCTTTGTCGGCGCAGTTGACGCTCAGCCATCCGGACTTGAAGGTTGCCCCAAATCGGTATTAATAACTTTCGGTTGTCATCAGCGACGCAGCAACAAAATTTGAGGCCCTTGGACACTCAAAGAATGAAATTGATCACTGTTTTTATTATAGGTACTTTATTATCTATCGGGAGAAAGAGTATCCGCAATTTTTTAAAATCCCATGTTAAACTCCTATGTTCCGTGTTTCGTTGCACACTGTATAGGGTTTACATTAATTTTACTTATTTATTTAGATATATTGAACTTATTCATAAAAATAAAACAAAATGTGCTTCAATGCAAAAAAAAATTGCTTGTGCCACCTACTGCTGCAAAATTTAACATCAGAAAAAGTATAAAGTATACTTTTCAATCAACTATACTAGTAAAGATTGTGAATTTTCGAAATCGGTACTTTTTTGGATGAAACTAATTGGGTCGGAGTCGAACAGTAATATTATGTTTGAAGAAAACCAAATACTATGCTTAATAGCTGTAATTTATGTAGTAGATTGAATAAAATAAACTACTTGTTATATTAAATAAAAATTGAGTACAATATGCTAAAAAATGCTGCTATAATTCTTCCTGGCTTCCATCGGGCTAGGGGTAGTTGTTCGTTTTTCAGAAGCACCATGTCGGTTACTTATATATTTTGCTGCTTGGAACACCACTTAGGACGCTGCAATCTGGATAAGTATTCGCCACTCGACCTACGCCAAATATGTTGTACTACTTGTTCAATAAATTGCCAACGATTTAATTAAGATGAGGTTCTGGTACGGATAGTAAAGAACTTCCGACCAGGAAGTACTCAGGAGTCAAAGTTGTAAAATCAGAAGGATCATTGAAGGCAGTGGTCTCGAATTTAGACATCCTTCAATCTACACTAAAACGGTATACAAATATTCAAAGGGGAGCTTTGAATTTCGTACAATTCGAATCAGATGATATTTGACTGATTTTACCTCCGAAAATGGCAGCACTTGGTGGATTAAAGTTCCAATTTATGCCCTCTCATACAACAACGTCATTATGCTTGCTTGACTGTGTGAATTTAATATAAAGGCTTAATTCCTTGTTAGCATCAACGAAATTCTTGCCACAATCGCTGTACATCTGACGGTTTTCCTCTACGAGCGATTAATCTTTTCAACACTGCTATGAATAAAGCTGTTATCAAATTGCTGACCAATTCAAGGTATATGGCATGTATAAATACAGAGATATAACATTTTATTTCAACTTTGTAGTTTAAGGGCCCAACGTAATAATGTATGAAGACTTTGTATACCAGGTACCATATACTTTGTTACTACATAGGGGTATCGGATTTCATGCTGCATGGGAAAATTTTGTAGAGGCAATGCCCCCAAGGAAACATTTCCCTTAACGTAACTTTTTTTACATCAGTAATAAAGCCGTGAATCAATATTCATTATTTTGAAAAATTATTGTACCTCCTTCCATTTTTTAGTAATTAACCGCTACCTTAAAATGGGTGTAACTTACATACTTTAAAATATTACCAGTGAAGTCCTCACATCAAAATAGCTATGTATATAAATTTTCATTAAAATTCTTGCTAGAACAGCTACAATAACAGATTGAATATCAACCAATAGGAATCTACATGATCGGTAATAATGCGCGTCTCAGAATACTTTAAAGAGGCAGCGGGCCTTCGAGCTAAAAGAAGTTGTGCGGCAAGTCAGGGTCAGGAGCACTGGCTTAAAAATCGTGGCTACTATATGTGACCAGGCCCAGCTAAATGTAGCCGCAATAAACCATTTGAAAAAAGAGACCTCGGGGAATTATCTTCGTAAAGACAGCGAGTACAAAGGAATGGGGTATGAAATTGACGGCGAAGAGATCATACATTTGTATGATTCGTCACATTTATCAGAAATAATTTACTAAAAAAGAACGTCGTATTTGTGGAGGACGGGAAAAAGAAGACGGCGAAATGGAGCGACATCGTTGATCTTTATAATTAGATCAGCAAGGTATGGATGCCTATTTCAAACTGCTGCCGGAGCTCACAGAAGCTCACGTTTTTGAGAAAAAGATGAAAGTGAGCCATGCGGCTCAAGTGATGAGCCAACGAGTTTCGGCTATACTGAGACGTCTGGCCGAATTTTCAAGTGAGTAAATTTTACTTTTGCACACTAAGAAATGTAATTCCTGAAAATATTTTATTTCTTCGTTTACTTTCTAGAAGATTCAGCGAATCCGTTATAAAATTCGTCTGCAATCTACACTGTTGACTTCCTCCTTCTCGTTGATCGAGTATTTGACAGCATCAATGGGAGTTCCATCACTCCAAAACACGGAAAGTACCTCCGGTGTGCGATGACAAAGTTTTCGAAACACACAGAATTTTGGAATAAAGCTCTGCCCATTTTAAATTCTATCCGCTTTATATGTCCTAAAATTGGAAAAGAAGTAATGGTACCATCAATTAGAAATTTCATTCAAAATTTAAAATGTTTACAAATAATTAAAGAAAAATTACTTAAAACCGGGTTCAAATTTATTAATTTAAGATGTTTTAATCAAGATCCTCTAGAAAATTATTTTGGGCAAATTAGAAGCCACGGTGTAAGGAACACCAATCCAACGGCCACATCAGTCAAAAATTCTTTTAAGGCTTTATTAATAAATAATTTTGTGTCATCGCACTCGATTGATGCTAACTGTGAGGAGGATGAGTGCGATGGAACGTTGACGACACTGCTCCCCAGAATTCAGATGATGAAGGGTCAACGGAAGAAGAGGGAGCCGTCATAGAAGTCGCTCCGCAATGGACAGAGGCCACGGAGTATGTAGCAGGCTACATTGCGAAAAATATTTTAAAAAAGAAAAATTGCGTTGACTGTAAAAAGGACATTTGTACCACTAGCTCGGACGGTAGTATTACAGCTGCGTTGAGTTATAAGCCTAATGCTTTATTAACCCCTACACCGCAGTTTACCAATTTTCTCAACAATATGAAAACTTTTGTGAACCAAAACCTTAAATATTTTTGTTTTAAAAAGAATTTAAAAAAACAAATGATGAGGTTTGTAATAAAGCACATCCCAAATAATATTTTTATGTGTATGAAGCATAACTTGTATGAAGATTGCATAGATTTTTTGTTGAAATTTCTGTGCCACAATTATTGCAATTATATAAATAAAATATTAAGTGGCAAAAGGAAAGTGTATCATGCCTCTACGGATGTTATTGTTAATAACGCAATAAAATCTGCGAAAAAATTTGAAAAATAAATTTATCTTAATTGTTAAATTATGTATTCTTTTTCCTCTTTCCAATTCAATCACCATTTCAATTGAGTCAAATAAGAATCCAATTCGCCCACAAAAAATTAGTTCCTCGCTCAGCCGCATTTGCGCTGTAGTAATCTCCTCCCGTTTCATTATAGAGTGTATATATATTTTCTATGCTAGTGTTGGTGCACTTTGAAATTGGCCTTGTAAGGATAGTCGAATAAGGAGACGGTCCTCTCTCGCTGATGTCCTCCGGCGAGCTCCAGATCCTGGCTGCCTTCTTTCTGTACCTGTTTGTATCCACTGTCGCCATATGCGTGAAATTGTACTTACATTGCGAGTTAAACGAGTCCCTATATCACGCAGTGACAACCCGCTTTCGCCCCTATCAAAATCACCCACTTGCTCAAATGAACGTTTCTGTTTTCTACGAGGCATGTTAACTTGATAACAATCAAATTTTAACTGAATTTGAATCATATTGAAGAAATATCGAATAAATATATCTGCTTGATAATTAAGTTTAAACCTGCATATTTTCTGAACAAATGTGTTTAGCGATTCTAAATATTAATCATTTATTCTTCTAAAAATAAGAAACCTCTGTGCTGAATTCGGTGTGATTATTCCCATTATTTTTTGGTGTTGCGTTTTCAACGACCGTTAGTATATTATTATGTTAATTTTATAAACCGTACATACACTCAAACCAACTAGTCTACGTACACATATTTTTGCGCTTTGTTTTGAAATATAAAAATGAAACCATCCTGGAACCTTCTGGAACTGAGTAATTGTTTCAGATAAATCAAAAGAAATCTTTTTAGATCAGACGGACGAATTATTGTATGAAAAAGAAAGAATGAATAAATGAATACAAAAAAATGCCCAGCAGTGAAATATGGAAGTGGTTCTATGCTTGTATGGGGCTGTATGAGTGCATAATGGATGGGAATCTTAATTTTTATTGATGAAAAAAAAAGTTGTTTGAATATTTTAAAAGAGAATTTGGAAAAAAGTACTGAAAAATTGGAATTAAGAGATTCTTATATCTTTCAACAAGATAATGACCACAAACATACTACAAATAAACTACTAGAATAGTTATTGTACAATTGTAAATAACAATTAATAATACCTCCACAGTCTCTAAATATGTATCCCATTGAACATATCTGTGATTTATTTAAAAAATAAAAGAAGTACTACATTATGGTAGAAAAATGGGGTAAATTGATTCTCATACACTAAGATAATTAATAGAAAGTATGACAAACCGTTTCAGGGAAGTAATTCTAATGAATGAAACATCATAGATTCTATGTAATTTACAAATGTACGGAGACTATATTGGCGTACTTAGTTGTTATAATAAATATAATATTTTTTCTCGATTTCATTACGAAAAATTTAGGGAGTCAATACATCATTTTATTTATTAATATAATCTAATATAAAATTTATTTCGTGTGTATATTTTGAATAAAAAACTTTAAAAGAATAGAAAACTTTTTTACTTTACTTGTGTACGGAGACTAATTGGTATGAGTGTACATCACAGACCATCTTACTACATAATACAGTTGATCCATCAGTATTATCCGGTAATTCAAAAACTGTAAGCTACGAAATTGGTTAAATTGGATTACTTACGCACCTATATCAGGGTTGATGCAATTATCCCCGACCCAAAAAAATCCGCCTGGGTTAAAAAAAAAACAAATGAAAAATCCAAAAAAGACCGACTCGAAAAAAACTCTTATTTTTTTTTTAAATTTAATTTTATTTGGTACATCTAAAAAAATTACATAAACATGAATAAACTATGAATGTAATATACACATAACATAATATGCAAGTTAACACTGGCCAGCAAGATTACGAGTCAGTCGATATACGTCGTAAAAAACAACAGAAAAAAATATGTAACCGTATTAATATTCGTATTTTGCATTAAAGTTAATAAATAATTAATTTTCATAAATTAATGTGAGCTATTGATATTTAAAATAATTCAATATAAATATATATAATTAATATATTTTGACGTTTCTAATAAAATCCTATTTAAAAAAAAAACTAGGGTGTTGTTTTTATACTCTATATGTACATTTAGAAAGTGAGTAAAACATAAATAATATGAATATATATTTATTAATAAGAAAAATAATGTTGTTTCTTTATGTCTAATTTACAAATATAATTTTGAAAATAAATAATAAAATTTACTACAAAAATTACAGTACTTCAAAAATATCTGTTAGCTGTTACTTTTAATAAAAATCCTTGAATTGTTACAATACTATGCAAGAGTAAACAACTGATCTGAAATGGATTTATTTGATCTGACTCGCAAAAGGAATTTAAATATAGTTAAGTAACTGAACTCTAATAATCTTTTTAAAAAACGCGAAATGTGTAACGTGATTGCGTTATGTTCCTTAATATAATAAAAATTCCGGTTAAAAACTGAAGATCCCTGATATAAAGATTTAATTTATTCAACTGCTATATTTAATCAGTGCTACTATTTTATTTACAGATAATATTATATTTATTTTCTAAAAAGTACAAACTTTATATGACATTAATTACTTACCTGTTTTCCTTTCTCATTCATTGTTATTTCCTGAAAAAATATTTTAAACAATTAGCGTCTTTTTAATAAAAATCTTTAGTTAATAAAAATCCCAAAAACATAGAATCTGAAAGCATTAGTTAATTAAGTTCACACATGAAATATTAGTAAAAAACCTTTTATACTTCCTAATGTATTTATGATGGTGTGTAAAGTGTAACCCATTGTTGAAGAAGTGAGTGAGAAGCAGTGTAGAAATTAAAATGTCCACAAGGCTATTTAAAAAAATCTTTTGAAAACGTACCACTAAATTTAATATAAGACAATTGGTTTGTTCGAGCTTCGAACTCTCAATTCTGAATCGAAACTCTTTTAGAATTGGAGGTTCTATATGTCAAGGTTTAAATTTAATAAATTAAATTTTTATTACTATTTCCCTGTAGGTAACAGTTTTCGCTCATAGCCTTCTGAAAAATAGTTATAAAAATCAAATTTACTATAATTTTAAATTAATTTTTCTTAATCATTTTATTATGATGAATGTGTAAAAAAAATATATATATCCTATTTAAAAAAATTAAACTTCCACTGCTTTAAATAAAAAAAATATTTCATACTTTAATGGGGTGTCCCCATTGGTTTTCTTGTCTTGTAACATTTTAATAGAGTAGAAATTATTTGGAGTAGCTCGTTTCGCTGTTACACCTTATATAGTTAGACCTACTCAGATATTAAACATATATTTGTATATTTGTATTTAGTGTTTCTTTAAATTATTTGCCTGAAAACGATGTTGTCACTAATATAGCTAACATTTAATGATTTAAGATTTTATTTATACTTTTTTTGATGTGTGAACTTAAATGACAAATATTTTAAGTTAGTGCTTTTACCTATTGACGGTGTTTTATCCCATGAAAAGTTTTATTACAGTACACAGAGGAAAAAAAAACTTAAAACTTTCATTTATATTTAACTATTGTTAACATCCCTGTAATTAAGGTGATTTAGAAATAAAAAACAAAATAAGTTGCTTTAATAAATCGTGTTTGTAAAAGACGAATATAATAATAATAATAATAATAAAATCTTTGGCATATATTTACAATACACGTCATGTCAAGGCAGATATAATTTAATACTACTACCTTATAGTACATCTGTAAGTATAAAAAACAAAATGATTGTCTTGAAAAAGTCGGCGAATGAAACCACTTTAAACGCTTATGAAATGCTTGAACACAACTTCATATTAAATATAAACTTAAAATCTAATCAATATAAATATCTCACATTTGGGAACGCATGTTTCATAAAGTTTGCAGTAGTAAAACGCGACGTACAATAATTATTAACATGATAATTTTTCAGTCAAAATACCGACAATAGTCTAACGAACGCAATATACTTTCTTCCATTCGATACATTAATTTATTTCACATTATTTTAGAGTAGGTATCGCTTTTAATAACTACCAAATTCGAGGTAGGCGAAAGCAATTAGTCTTTGATTAAATTTATTTTATTTACAAAATAAAATATAAATTACTTCCTTTTAGTAACATTTTTTGTAGAAATTGGAGGTTTATTTTCAAACTTCTGTTGTAAAGATGCAACATTCGACGATTGCTTCGCCGCCTGTCTAGAACCCGGTGATAAAGCTTTTAGACTGTTATTGCTGCTCACATCAGAGCTCGCTTTGGCAATAACTTTCGTGCTAATGGAGGGTTTCACATCACTATTGGATTTTATAAGCAATGCCTTGTTTTCAGCTGTGACTTTGGGAGCTTGTTTAGTGTTTATCTGAGACGTTGATTTTGGTGTTATGTTCTGAGGCTTTGGGGAAATATTGTTTGGTTTACTGTTGATTTTAGCGGTACTCTTTAATACATCTGGCGATTTCGTACTAGATGTTATAGTATTAGTACAACTTATCACTAAATCTGGACTATTAGAATTCGCTGATTTGGCACTAGACTTAGACGCATTTCTTGGCGACGACGGAGTAGGACTCGTTACTGATTTCTTTGTTTTTAAATTTGGTGGTGTTGTTTGTCGACTTATACTAGGTGATGGTGTTCGACTGTTTAAAATAGTGGGTGGCGTTTTTTGTCTATTCAGTGGTTTTGCAGTCGGTGAAGTTGGACTGGTAGTTCGAGAAGAATTGTCCGGAGTTTTTGTCGCAGGTTGTGCGGAATTAGATTTATACTTGGATGCAAGTGGTCCAGCACTTCGCTGTAAAGTAGAAGAGAAAGGCTTGTAGCTACTATTACCCGATTTGAAAGTACTGAGAGTGTTTTTGGTATTGTTGTCTGTTAATATTTTTTCTGTAGGACTGGTACTGATATTAACAGAATTAACTTTTGGCTTGTTTACCGCTGACGGGTGTATGTATCCACTTGCAGTAGAACTAGCACTAGATTTGAAGTTTTCCATATTGCTATATACACTTTCAGGACTTTTGTATCCCGATGACGTATTTACGTACGTATCAGTCCCATCACTATTTTCTGTGGGATATTCTACGTTATTGAACTTCTTTTCTGCTTGTTGTGCTAGTAATTTTTCCTTTTGTTTTCGAGCTAAAGTGGAAGTAGAATAAATAGAATCGAAATTTCTGTTTTGAATTTCAGTTACTATTTCTCCTAACAAACCGACACTTTCACTGCTACCTGAATTACTTTTTACATTTTCGAGTGGTTTGGGACTTTCCTCTATTACCGCATAGATGTTATCCCCACTGTTTGGTGACATCTCTTCATTAATTTTTGATAAAAACGTTTCATTCATGCAGTCGTCATATTGATACTCAACTTTCTTTGAATCTTTTGATACGTTAGGTTTAACTGCATTTTGATATCCGGGTAATCCAGGTATTTTGTTTATTTTGTTGGTGGGAGAATTACATTGCGGTAAAGGCGGCCGTGGCGGTGGCGGACTTTTAGGCCGGTTTCCTACAGGAATACTTGTCGGACGTTTATAATTCGGTTGTCGCATAGAACCAAAATTTGGTATATTTGGCCGAGGAGTTACATTTGAATCTCTTAAACTTTGAGCTCTCATTACAACTGCTTTATTTTTTTCGTCTTCTACGGACAGTGTAGAAACCGCTATTTCAATTTCATTTTGTGGAATTGGACCAGAAATTTCTATAGTACGTAGTGCATTTTTATCTATTTTATTTGCTTTTACATTACTATTTCTTGGCAAAGAATTAGTATTAGTTACAACCTTGGATTTATCATCTTTTGATTTTAAAAACGAAGCAATTCTGTTTAGAGTACTCCCAGTTCTTTTTGGTTTATTTATTGTTAATTCATCGAATGTTACAACAGGAATTGGATTACCAGTCGAAAGAGGTCGTTCTTTTTCTATTATTAGTGAATTATTATCTGGATAAGATTTGACGGGTATCTTTGGAGCACTTCGCAAAGGTGACATAAGTTCTTTAGCCGTACAAGTGGACGTTTCCAAAATAGGACTAGATATTAGAGGTCTAGAATTTGAACCCGGGTTTGGAGGGGGCAAAGCGGGTGCTGATGATATACTATTAGCATTTAATATAGCATTAACAACGGAAGCCGAGTTTTCGGAGTTAGTACGCACCACTGGTTTATTATGTGAAGGTGAAGGGTTTTGCGTTGAAGCAGATCGCATCACTTGGCTTGAAGCTTTCAAAGTAACCGATGGTATCGGAACTACTGCCGGCGCAGGCACTGGTGGAGCACTTCTTTGTGGTTTTATCTCAGCCGTTTTGTTTGCAGGCGATAATTTAAAACCTTTAAATTGACCGAAAAAGTCATTCTGGAAACCTGCGTTATTGGCAGTGTGATGATCTTGCAGGAGGGAAGAATTGTCGTCTGTACGAATGGCCGACTCCATAGTTCCTCCTCGCGGGTTTGTAGGTGTTTTTGACCTGTTGGAAAAGCTTTAAGCTGTAATTTATTTGTAAAGCATAGCAGCTGTAAAAAATTTTATAAGCGAAACATGCAAAAGCATATAATTGTAGCACATAACTAAATAAAAATATATTGCCATGCACATATACGTATATTAGATAAGACATTGTTAAGGATTTTTTTTAAATGGTAATATTTTCCTACGATCAAACAACATGCACTTTTTCGTTGGTTTTTAAGATCGGAAATTTAAAAACCCAGTCTAGATTGTTCTTATGTTTTTTTTGTCTGATCACAGAAAAATATCATGTAGAATGTAGAAAAAGTACACTTTCAGATTCCTGTGATTGCTGGACTTGGCTAATGCCTTGTTCACCAATTTTTTCTTCGTCCAGGAACATATTACCTTTTCTACATAATATTGTTCAAGACTGATATATAGTTTATTCCTACTACAGAAAGCAAATAAATACAAATAAAAATATCCACTATTTGTTATTAGATGTACCACCACCATTTTGGAACTGTTGTGCTAAGTTTTTAACGGAAACAAAATTATTTTCACTAGAATCTGGACATAAAGTTTCTGTTGTTTTCGGACTATTATGAGTATTATTTGATTTAAATCGTAAATTTGTGTTTAGTTTTAAGCTTTTAATATTTTTTAATGACATTCTCCTTTTTTGTTGTTCTGGGTAAACTGGAAGTATGTTTTGGCAAGTATTTAATACATCAGTGTTAGTTGTAGAAATTAGACCAGTAGGTTTAATTTCAAGGTTTAAATTTCTTAATGAATTATTCGGTTTGTTAGCTACTTCATAAGATAGAGTTGGGATTCTATCTTTTCTTCTACCATCACAACATGCACATTTAACATGCTCCAAACAATTCAAAAGTACGTACGGTGCGCTCGTCTTCTGCCACTTGAAATTTACGTTGTATTTGGTGTAATACATAAGGAAAGCTACTATAGCAATAATTGGAATAATTCCCAAAAATACAATATACATTGCCATCACAAATTCTTTTCTCGCTGAAACAAAAATTCTAAATTAGCTAAAATACTTTATTCTATCTTATTACAACTGATCAAACAACTTGTAACTAACAAGAAGTATTCCTACTGCACATTAATTTTTGATAAATAAGAATCGAAATACAATTTACAATTATCACAAAGAAATGCAAATCTGCTACTTGACAAGTTGTTAAAATCAGTACACATATTCGATTAACGGGCAGTGGTAGTCAATAGGTCTCTTACAGAGTTTGTAGACTGACAAACGATACAAGATACAAGTAATATAATACTGGGATATTTATTTCATTGAGGGACATAGGACAGATGAAATCGAAATAAGAATTATACTTGTTTCAAAAAATTTCTGTGGTATAGGTTTTCTGCTTGTAATCTCTGCAAAGTATCTGTTAGTTTACAGTTTGTTCCGAACCATTCGAATAAAACGGAATTTTATTTGATTAAAGATTAGCGACGATGATATTTGATCAGTTCGAGATTGACAAGTTAATATTAATAATAACACATTATTGAACTGTTAGTTTAAAAATCAACACTTCATTTATAATATTGGAAGTACATTATTTTTTATCCGAACAAATATCCAAATTTATTTTTCGTAAATTCTAAGTTATTATCAAAAATTATGATCAATTTCTTGCTTGAAATTTACATTTTACTAATATATATGAAGGAAAAAAACGGTTGACGGTATTTAATAGAAACAGTAAATTTAATTCATACTCTTTCAACTTTAGACAAAATTAAAGTTTTTAGAAAGGAGCTTTCATTTGAAAATAACTTGTACAATTTTTTAATATATATCGGATACATTTGTTTGCACAACGCTATAAAAAGCAAGAACAAAAATATGTAACTGTTGGAGGAGATCATTGTGCAAAGTTATCATTGCGATTAAAAAAATTTATACTGTAGGCAAGAAAATTTTATAGGTTGCCATTTAAAAAAATAGAGATTATATTAAAGGTCTTTGAATATAAAATCTCAGGAAGGAGTTACAATCTAGTGGCTAGATGAAAAACTATAACGGAAGTCGCCATTTTGAAAATCAAGTATGACTCATTCCTTGTTGAGCATTTGAATAAGTTGCATGTGCTTGCACTATATTCTAAATTAGTAAGCACCGTGTTCTTCAATCTATAAAATTAAAATTTAATTGTATCGCAATTATTTAACTTTCTTTGCATATTCAGCATTTCTGTGTAGTAATAATTATGGTCAGTTGTGTAGCATGTGGTTGTTCCCAAACCGTGAAGAACAAAAGTTTAGGAATTTAATTTCATCAGTAAGTATTTTGCATCGTACAACGAGGTCTTGCAAAAAAATAAATTAAGTGAACCTTTTTATTGTTTAAATCGAACCTACAAAGTCTAATTTATCGCTCTATATGATTTAATTCATTTTTATTTACATTTTATCGTATATAAAATAGATTTAAAGTATCATACTTTTAAAAAGTTGCAAAAAGTTAGCCATGTTGTGACGTGTGTAGGATCTTTTGGAAGACATATTTGTTTTTTGATAAGACATAAAAATTAGAAAAGAAAAAAATATGTAAATTAAAATTTCAGATCAAATGTTGCTATATATATGAAAAATATATATTAAAGGTAATAATAAACATAATTTTATTTCTTGAAATATAATTTTTATTTGGGGTGAAGTTATCCACGCATGGAAGGGGCATGGTAGCTTGTTTGAAAGTTGGTAAAGTGGACAGTGCGTGATTGAAAACATTGTAAGGCTTTTGTGTGCCACTATATTTGCACAAGATTATTCAATTTGTCAGTTTGGAAGTTAAAACATTATGTTTGACGTTTGAAACGTTGAAGTGGGGTAATTCAGCCGCGTTTTCACGCACATCATTTTTAATTGCAGTTTTTTCATTATTAAAGATTAATTTGGGGAAATATAAAATATACGGGTCTAATATTTTTCATTATTCTTTCGATTAATGTTAAAAAACAAAAACCGTGCAATACCTCACTATTATAATAAAAAATTAAACTACACATTGTTATACATATTATGAATTATATTGCATATTGTCAAATGGGAATGAACCCCATGCAACTTTAATGTCAAGAAGTAATATCATTGCCGTATCATAGCAATTTTAAATAAAGGGTCAGAATATACATTTCTACTGTTCATATAATTCTTTATTTTTATTAAATAAAAGTCTATGGAGACTGTTATGCATATTTATTATGTATTATACTTGTTTCAACAATTATAATTATATTGTTTAAAGGACAATATAAACCTAAATTTTAAAATTTTCTATAAATAAATACTTTACCTCTTACTTTTTGTATTTCTCAATTATATTTATTACATTGTAAATTATTACTACACAATTTAGAGCATTTTTTAAGTTTCTTGTATCCTATTTTTTTAGGATGGCACGCCACTGCCTATCGGAAATGACGACTATCCGCCATATGCAAAACCCAAATCGGTCGCAAGGTTATTTCTTATACCCTCCTTCCTGAGATTTTATATTGAAACCTAAAGGTTTTCTAGCATAAATCTGCATACAGATTTTAGTATAAATAAGAAACGAATATTATTATGGAACGCTAAAAGCAAATTCAGACATAATATAAGTTTATCTATGTAAATTTGCCTAGACTTTGATTCCTTTATAAATTCAATTTACTCGTAAGAGTTACCTACAAACTAAGTTATTCTCAAGATGACCTTATAAAAATGTTTGAAAAGGGTCACAAATTTTAAGGAGTAAGTTTTCTACCACTGGATTTGAATATTTATCTATTTTAAAAGAATTAAAATTATATGCTATGTAATATTAAGAATTGACTATCAATTTTCAAATTTTATCAACACAGATTAAGAACATCAAAACATTTTTTAACCCTCTTAATAATCAAAATTTGGAAATTCTTTGTGTACTGGGTTTTTTCATACAATTATTGTTGTAACAGGGATAATGAAGTAAAAATACAGTATTTTTGTGCATTTATTTTCCGCCACTCTATTCAAAGTTTGTATATTTAATAAGCTCATTTAGTATATCTTACCATTTGGATCAGATGCAGGACCGCTGTCTTCTGATCCGCCCGGACCTGGATAATCACAATACGGGGGCGCAAATCCAGCCCGACAATGACAGTGCCCAAGACTGTTACATACTCCGTTTCCATTACAATCTTGAGGGCATTTATTTATATTTGTTCTTAAACTTGCCACTGCCATGCATTTCTGATTCACACACATCTAACAAAAGAAGTACTCATAGAAAATATAGCTAAATATAATAAAAATAAAATATTACCTTTCCTTCCCCACATTTCGCTCCATCAGGAGCCAAACCAGGATCAACCTGGTTAATACCAAGATCAACTATAGCTGTTCGACAAGGTATTATAGATCCTTTCAAGTTTATAAAACTCTGCGACAGAATAGCAACAGATTCCATACCAAATTCCAGTCTTTCGTTGAGATGGCGGCAGTGAAGCATACCACATAAAACATTTCTAAAAAAAATAAATACATACATTGTTTTATAAAGTATGCAAAACATAATTTATAAACTTACTCATCGTCGCATCTAATGTAAGTCTGATTGACTCTATGATAACCACAGTTTCCATGTCTTGTTCCTTTTGTATTCATGTTATAGCACTGATCGTCACTAGACTTTCCAGTGTTACCCCAAAGAAGTTTGCACTGGTCTGAACGAGTTCTACAAGATCCTTGATAACAAAAAGCCTGAAAAATATGTATTATATAGCATAAATATTGTAATATTATATTTTTACAACTGTAGATTTCATAATAATTTACACATTTTCAATTATTAAAGTACAAACAAAAAGATTAAATATTAATGTCATTATTACCTTTCCTCCATCGCAAATTTCTGTATCCATTTTATAAATATCGGTAGGGCAATATTCTGATTGGCCAGTACAATATTCAGGAAGGTCGCATTCGTAGTCTGCGGCTCTGCATAAAGATCCAGCACTTTTGGGACGGCATGTCTAAAACATGTATTATTTTCACATGAACTACTATTTTACAATATTTCTCAAGTATGTATAAGAAAATAAACGTTTCTTCATTATATTAGTCATATAATAAACATTAACTGCAACAATCCGCCAAAATTTAAAAGTACTAGCTAGTGAGGTAAAACAAGCCCGGTTTTTCAATTGTTGATTAAGTTTTAATTTGTAATTAACATAATGTTACCGTTTTTAACCTATGATTAACAAAAAAGTTAACGTTTGTTCTTGATTAACTTAATTATACGATGTTCTATGAATTAATCGGAATTTGATGATTAATGTCAAAAGTAACATTGTCGATTTATTGAATTTTTTTGTATAAAACTGTAAAACCAGAAGCAAAAAAATAATTATTTATGAGATTAATGCTTATAGTAACGATAAAGAGCCACGAAGACAAAAATTATACGTTTCAGGCTCCATTATTTTGAAGAATAGGATCAAAAATATTTTCCCTACAATCTGGTATAAAGTACATACTTTATGCCCTCTTTAGATTTTTTAAGGTCACTTAACGTAAACAATTTTCACGCACTGGCGTATTTATCATGTTTTATTTACTTTTGAAATTAATTTTTATTAATATTTCGGTTGTAAGATAAATGTTGTATGCAACACGTGTCTACAATAGCGTTTTTATCTCGTGCTATAATTTCCGCATTTGGTTACGCCTCATGCGTTAAATAGCACTCGACTAAAAAACACTCACTTTACATACTAGTTGCATAAATAATTATTTTAATCGTCTTCGTTTGTCTTCGAAGAGTAAAAAGGTGGTTAGAAGAAGCTCTTTCTTATCGACCTAATCGATGAGTAGTGGAGTACGCTATATCAAATTCTGAGAAATTGTCAGATCGCTTAGTTGAATTACTAGTAATTGTATTCGCCATACTAACTACAAAATGATCATCAATTTTACTTTTATTTCATACTGTGCAGTATTTATAATATTATTAAGTATTCTTTACGGTACTTATATAAATTTCATAATTTTTTACTTATACATCATTTAAATCATTTTAGAATATTTCTACATTCTTATAAAAAAATAAAAATTAAATTCGAATAAAATATTTAAATTAATAAAGAAACAGAGAGAGGTTTCAATACCACAAGAGCAATTTGCGGTTTACTTTGAGACAAGTTTGCATTTTTTCGTGTTTTTTCTCTCTTCTATGTTTGTGTAAATTAAAATTATTATTTTTATATATTTTCAGTCGTATGCATCATGTAGTTTAGTTAGGATAAACCGGTTAATTAATTAAGGCCAAAATTTAATAACAACTACTTCACATTAACATTATTTTTAAAAACAAAAGGCCCATATTACAAATATACTTTTATAGAGCCTTTTTGTTGAAAGTGACGTTTGGCCTTATAAGATTATAATGTAAAATCGCTATTATTGTAAAAGTGCGTTTGTAATACAGGGCATTGTTTTTTGTTATTAGAAATTAAAGAAAATTTATTCACAATTCTCACATACAAATCATTTTATTAATGACTGCATTCAATATCCACAAAAAATATAAATTTTAATTTATTATTCTTTAAACATGTCGTTATGTTGTATAATTTTTAAACAAACATACAAAAACCATGAAAAAGTAGAAATCATATTGCTTATTCATTGAATTTTACTATGACTCATATGCTTGAAGTTTGAATAATAAGTAAACAGTTTAGAGATAAATTAAACTAAAATCTTACCTTTAAGTCACAGCATTCACCTGTAGCACAACTGGCATTACTGTATAACATACAGGTTGTAGCATTACAACACGTGTTGTCACAACTGTGTGGTAACCCACAATCGCACTGTTCGCCCGGTTCTACAAAACCGTTCCCGCACACTGGACTATCAAACAGGGACTGAGGTTTATTCCGCAAACAATAATCCATGCCATGTTCGAAGGCTAGAGCCAAATATTCTAAACTGCAGGACGACCAGTGTGTTGGCCATAAAGAAGAACTACTAGGCGCCATAATGCAACGTTCTTCTGGACAATGACATTCGTTTGTGTCGTGTTCCATACCTACAACAAAAAATATATTTAAGGGGATTGTATATTGCACAAAAGAGAAAATACTATTTTTCATTTGATTTGAAAATTTGAACCTGAAATATATCTTAGTATTGTTTGTTTTCACTAAACAAGAGTTTACTTTTTTTAAAATAAAAATAAATCAGCTATAGCTACCACCAAATCAATCGCCATTACCAAATATGAACGCCATAGGGAAAAAATCATAATAAATTATATTTTGCAGCAACTTTCATTTTCGACTAAACAATTTTTACTAAAACTTGATCTTTGATCTTATGTCATTGATGTCAGAAGTTTAAATATTACAATTCAGCTGAATTTCCTCTATATGTGCACACGTACAGTCGGACAGATAGACTGACAGACATCACGCTCAAAATAATCAAAACATACGATAAAAGCCTTATTTCGAAAACATCCATTAAAATTAGAAAAAATATTGTTTTGGTGAAAATAAGAAAACATAATATGTGAATAATATCAGTACTTCCACCTTTTTGAAGTCAAATTTTGTTGCTGAATAATAGTTTCAAGTTAAGTATTAAGTAGTCTCTGATTTGTTCCTTCGAATAAAATAAAATCACTTTTTTTTAATACATATAAATATTTTTTTTTACAGACACTATTACAAAAATCCAAAAATGTGAAAACAACTGCAAAAGACAAAAGAATATGAATTAGCATTTAACTCTTAATGTAAAAATGATTGCTTTAAGAGATGTGAAAACATAAAAATTAAGTTATCCCCACTGAAATTGAAAAAATTTATAGAACTACCAAAAATGTATGGTTTTTTTTATTTCCTCAGTTATAAGGCAAGAATTGATTATGGTCAAATTTCTTGTAAATTTTTAATAAATAACCACATTTATGGTCCCTGCAATAAGTTTTTGCTTTTTTTATTGTGCGTATGTACTAGTAAATATATGTATATGTTATAGTGCATGTGTTTTTTTCCTAAAATAATTTCTGTATTATATATTAAAGAATTAATATTTAGGATTTTTTATTTTATTTATGTGTGAAAGAACTACTTATTTTTTGGAAATAATCTACATAGTAGTTTGCAAACCTTCGAACCTCCGATAAATATAAGGTTTTTTCTGTTTTTGAGTCAGTTTCGAATAATTTTAAGAGTAATATTTTTATTCGTTTTTCATTTCAATTAGATAAAGGTGAAAACGTATTGATGATGTACTGACTTGAAAAACGAAATAAATATTATTTACGTTAGGTAAACCTCAAATAAAATTAGAGATATTTATCATGCATTATTTTAACTGAAGAATTCATTACCGAAGTTATGTCCCATTTCATGAGCAACAGTAGTAGCCACTAAACTAACAACAGTAGAATGATCCATTGATACTCCACCAGAATATTCGAAAGTACAAATTGGTCCTTTCAAAGCTTTACCAACAACGCCTTTGTTGAAAGCATACTTACTGTAAACAAAAGAACAATGTAGTTTATTATTTAAAATAGTTATTATAATCACTTACGTTAAAAGTTGTGCATTATCATTAGGATGTTCTTTGATTAACTTTTCCCTACGATAATGTAAAAAATTTGTTAGTGTTTTATCACCACTTGGTGACAAATCTATTTCATCATGTTCAGTCCATACTACAACTCCAATTAATGCGATGAATATATTTAAAGAAGAATATAACTAAAATCAGAAATACTGTATATTTCTTCACTCTATATATTGTTTTGTACTTACCCCATTTATTATATTAGCAATTTCCTTGCAATGTTTATAAACTTTGCTTAGGTTTTCATTCATATCTTTATATTCACGATTATCAACTACTAAAACTAGTTCAACGTATCTTGATCTTTTATTTGCATTATATGGTCCTCTAATCAGAGGTTCCGCCGCTCGCTTATTCTAAAAAATATAAAAGTCGTAAAGAAGATAATAATGCTCTATTGTATTTGAAATAATATATATCGCTTTAGAATTAACCGGGATTTATTTTTCTATAACTACGGGTAAGTTCGATGAGATTTATAAAAGTATTGTACAGTGAATTGTTGGATGGTACACGTTAATATCTTCCAAAAAATATTAATGAGTAACCAATGCACCAATATTTGATTAATAATGAGCATATTTAGCAGTTGTAAAATGCCAATACTCTGTATTATATTGCTTCCTACATATTTTCTATTATTTCTCACTACCATATAGCAAAACCGACAGGTAAATAAATGGGATATATGGCCATAACCGAATTTCAATATTTTGGACAAGGGATATGTGACGTCAGTATGGTAGGATTATGGAAGAAGGCAGGTAGACAGTCTCTTCGCTCCCAGACTATCCCTCTTCTTTCACGATACTACCATATTGACGTTACAGTATCCCTTCCCCAAATTATTTATATTTATTTTCTCGTTGCCTACGGATAATTTAATATAAAAAATTACGGGTATTTGTCAAAAATATACGTTATTTACTATTTCGATGCGATATTTTTGTATTAACCGATATGGTTAAGATAACCAGCACTTTATCCAGAGGTAGAAAAACCGGCCGTAAACATTTAGAAAAATGTGCACTAGTTTAATGAACCAGGTTGCTCAAATTACGACTTTTTTTCAAACAATTCATTGAAAAAGTTAACACTACAATTATCTGATACATACATGTCATCAAACAGATGTTAGTTCTGTTTGATGACATGCACTAAGTAATTTCCAATGTTAATTTCTTAATGCCGAAGTGTTGATGAAGAAACTACTTTTTGAGGTAGTGAAGTTAATGCAACCTGGATTGAGGACAACTGAACTGCCAATTAAAAAAAATCTCGTTTGATAGCAAGATAAATGATAATATTCAATTTCGTGTTTATAGATAAGTGCGGTTTTTATTTTATAATATAAAAAATTTGAATTAAAGAATAGAAATGCTAGAAACCATTGAAAATGATGTATTTCAAGTAAATATTTTATAGAACTTAATAAAATTGCAAGATTTTAATCACTTATTTCTTAAAATATTTTGGTTACGATTACAGTGCTATAACATGAACAAAACATTCTTGCACTTTTTTTGAGATCATGAACGTAATGTTTTATACCCTACAACATTACGCTAAACTATACTCATACAATTTTTATCAAACAAACCTCTTTGTGTCATTATTGTAAAATAATTTATTAATGAAAGCGGCATAAAATACGTAAATGACATACAAATTTATATTTAGTATTGCAATAAGTATAGTTCAGTATTTTTCAATAGGTACTCATAGAATGTTCAGTATACAAATGACAAAATCTTATATTTCCTTGCTTGAAAAATAGATCAAAATATTTATTGCTAAATATCAGTTTCGCTCTAACAATCTCATCTGTTATTTATTCATTCATTAATTTAAAGAAATCTTAAGAACGTATTTTTCTGGAATTATCAACTTCCAAGGTTGTGGTGTACTTATCTAATATATTTTTTTTGCAAAAGTTAGTCATAGAAAATGTATTTTATAATAACTAATTTACAATATTCAGAGATATTGTAATACATAATTTGGAAATATGGAATATGAGCAATCAAAACTCCCCAAGTTAATGTTATTGTTTACGGATATATATTATATTTTTTAGCATTTTGTAATTTTTATCAAAATGTTAAAAGTATTGAAATAAAAAATGTAATGATAAAAAACTAGAAAGATATTACAGACGAACTTTACAATGAATGGAGAAATTATTAATATTCACGAAAACTGAAATATTGGAAATGTAATTAGGTATATGTAGTTTAGATAAAAAATAGAAAATATTCAGTGGAATAGTATTGACAAAAATAAATCAAAATATATGAAGAAAAAACTTACTCTTGCAGTTCTGTAATTATTTTGTTGAAAGAAGAAATGATCATGAGAAGGATCTTCATAACCACATGTCTTATTTGTTTCTACTAAATCAGAATGCTTGTATAAAAAATGGTGATCATCTAAGGCACTCTTGTCGTCATCAGTAGCTCCTTCTATGTAGTGCATTTCGTGTCCATCATATATAATCCCAGAAAGTCCTTTTCTACAGGTAGACAGTGCTGCCCATGATTCGGGAATACCTCTAATTTTTCCTTGATATTGGCATAATTCCACGTCCTGAAAAATAAAAACATCTTATTTTAATAGAAATTTAATCCTAAATCATGAATGGACGTCTTAATATGACTATTAAAGAATGAAATGCGTTATAAGTGTTCACATAAAAAATAAAGTAGTAAAGTTACCAACCGCAATGGTATTTGTCCCCAATGAAAAAATTATTACTACAATTGGTAACTTTCATTGATTCTGATAAAATACGTAATGTGTAATACATTTGTACGGGTAATACGGTAAAAAGAATTGATCTTATACCATATTCGCTAAATTTATAAAATTTCTTTTTTTGTTTTAAACGTAAATTGGTTATTTTAAATAAAAAAAATCATTTTACACTTGATATTGATTTTTTCTACATGGTGTTCATTTTAAATGAGATGCTAAATCAACAAGTAAGATTTTGTACCTATGCTTCGTACAAAAACACTATGTAATTTGTACTAATAGTTTAAAATGTACTAAGACTAACATGGTTTCTTTTGGATTCTGGTTCTTTTTTTATTTGTACATTTCATATTTTGTTTCATAGCACGGGAAAACTGACATGGTTTTCATCTAGAAGAAGACATTTTATATTATATCAGTATTAATTAATATTGCGCTGTTGTAAATTTATTTGTACCATCTTTAATCATTAAATTATATTTATTCATTTTTTTCTATTCTTTTTTATGTACAATTTATCGTAAAACAATTATACTTTTTTTATCCTGTTCAATGTAGATACTACTGCAATAAAGGAGGATGACTAATCTTACACCCTGTCAAAATTCTTACTTACGAGACTTATAGATCAACCCCGGTAAGGCTGATTCTACATACGGCGGCGAAAAAATTATACGGCGGCTAGAATAAAAAATTATATTACGGCGGCGTTGAAATTAAACTTCAACCTTGTCAATCACGTCACAGAAGATGTCACTTTTATGACGTTTGAAGAAAAATATATTTTCGTTGCTAAGATGTGTCTTTTCATTTTGGCATAACAACAATTATAAAATAATGGGACACATTCAAAATACATTTGTTTTCTGAAAAAGTGTCCACTGGGCCCTTTCCTCTATACTACATATACCTACTTGTTTCTGTGGTAACGTAATGCTTGTTTGTTAATTTAATCCCTCAGGAATAAAAAGTGCTACTTCAGTCTTCGAAAATGAAGAGTGAAGTAGGCTTTTACTGCCGGAAATGCAAAAAAATATTTTGATATTACTCAACACATTGTTTTGGTGTAAATTTGGTTGGCATTGAAATATCAATTGTCAACATTGTCAATGTCATATGATTTTCGAAGACTGTTTAGTGTTTACATCGTTTTAAAAATAGAACCTGGGTAATCTGCCAAATGTAGATTATTCTATGATAGATGATTTTTATTCAATTCAAATTCTCTATCTGATTCTCCTACGTGACGTCACATATCCCCTCTCCAAAACTTGATTATTGTTTTCCTTTGGAACAATAAAGCGAATTAAAAAATACGGGTATTTTTATTTTTAGAATCAAAAAATGGAAGAAAAGAAGGTGGTCATATACCCCATTAGTTGAAAAACAAAGTCGCTCAAACAGGCGGAATATTTTGGTCAGCAGTGTCTTCTTCCATAATACGGAGACAAATTTTGCAAAACCTTCGCTAAGAAGTTACCACATTCGCCTTATAATCCAGATTTATCGCCCATTTTATTTGTTTACTTCATGTAATTGTGGTTGCGAAAATAACCAAAAATCTTTCTAGGGGAAAGAAATAGGAAGTTCGGTAAAGAAATGGCAAAAGTGTATCGCGAAATACAATACTTCAATAAATACTTCACCAAATTTACAAACTCTTAATAAGATGATATTTTCTTCATAAAGATAAATGTTATTCCTATCGAAGTATTTATAAAATAACACGGGAAATATTGTGGATCATCAGAATAGTTAGGTATCTTAAAATATTTAAAAATAACTGAATGAGACGTAAAAATTTTTTGAAGCGAATGTGTTTATAAGTGACCTGAAATTAGAGAGGCAATTGGAAGGAAAGAAAAGATTCCGGATGTTGATAACGACAACTTGATTGAAATTAATTAATGAAACCGCAAGTAAATATGCATTAAATAAATACTTTTCGTCGAAAAGAAAAACACATATATTTATTATTTAGTAACGCATAAAAGTTTTTTATCAAGTTAAGGTTTTTTTGTAACCTTTATTTAAATTTACTTCAACGAGAAGGGTTAACACACGAATCTTTTAATTTGATCAAAAATAGGAAAAAAAATGCTTAGACTCATTTTTGATGAAGATATACACATAGATTATATTTCCCGCAGTTGATCCCCAGCCCCAGGTCATCAATTGTAATTATGTGATTCAAATCGTAAGGGATGAAACATTTAATCTACACAATGAAGCACAAGTAGTCACCGCCAAAATCACCATCATAAATTACATTAATGACATGAATGACATACTCAATTTTTCTAACGCAGATGGCATATATAGGTACCCTTTGTAACACGTATGATAATGAAATAGCGAATAAAAGTCCATATCTATGCTATGCTAATACGACAAAAAAAGTTTAATAATTCTTGCAATAGAAATTGATGACGTGAGGATCAACTGCAGTAAATAGAGTGTACACAGATAAAGAACAATTCAAATAGCTAAGGCATTGAAATTGCAGAAAAGCACGCGGTAAAGGATAGCTACAGCGAAAGAAAAGAATATAAAAAACAAAAAAATGGTACTTTATTCTAAATTTGAAGGAAGACGGAAACATTCATTTCGTCGAATACGTTTAAAGTAACGTTTAAACTGTTATTTTTTTTTTTATAATATTTTAAGCTGTTGTGTAATATTACAACGGATATAAATAAGATTGTGTGCGTCTGTGTATGATTTTTTTTATAATATAAACTGTACAAGAACTTTTTTCTTAATTTTCTTAAATTAAATCATAAAATTAGTTGCAAAATATAATATAATTGAAATGAATGACATTTATTTGTAGAAAAGGAGCATGCTCAATGAGTGGCGGATTTACGTATGATGCGCCTCTGTGCACTAGACATTTTATTGGCTTGTCATGGATTCCGGATATCCGGATTTATTAATATCCGACATTATTCAATGCGAATATCCCGCTATTCGATTGAATCCGAAATTGGTATCCAAATACCTTAAAATCTACTATATCCAGGAACCTAACATGTATTACGCATTATTATTATTTCGATTGCTGAACTGTAAATGAACAATAACACGTAATAAGTACATTACGCAACAAGAGTTGTAAGGTACATATTACGCATGAAGTTGAAAAAATACACATGAATTTGTAATTCCACTACTGCGTAATTGTTTTGCAACTCGAATTACGTACTACACTTTTTCTATATATCGATCACACTATAAATTGAAATAATTGACACATCACTAGCAAGTAAATTTACAACCCGAAAAACGATACCACACAGAATATTTTTATGTTTATTTGTTCATTAGTCGTAATGTTTCAAATTAATTATAATTAATTTTCTCTTATTTGTACTATTAACCTAATTTTAATAAATAAAAAATTGTCTAACTGTGCAATAGGCGTGCTTTTCGCACGGCAGTAATGGCTATTTACTTTAGTGGACATAGAAACAAATATATTTTCGAAAACTGACACGAAAATTAATAATTAGTAATATTATATCAACTAAAAGAAGCTGTCTATTGCCTGGAAAAAAATGCCAATATACATAAGCGTGCACAGGGTTTTGATAATGGGGGTGCCCAGGTACAGACGGGAAATTAAATTCGTACGATATTCTTTCAGTTTTATTAAGCGAGAGAGCCTAGGTAATGAAATTCATAATATTACTTTATAAATACTATATTTTTTCATCATAAATACAATTTTACGAAAAAAAAATACTACTCGAGACATATAATCTGTTTTCACAGCAACATACTACGCTCGTATGGTACGAGTTTTTAAAATTCATCTATTATTTTCAAAACATCTATATCCACAACCACAACCGCACTAGTCTTAGTAAAAATCTTCATCTTAAATCAACTTTACCACTTTAGAAAATTTGAATAGTTTTAATTTAGTAAAGGGGGTGCCCAGGCACCCCCCTGTGCATGCCTATGCCAATTATTAATATTTCTGCACCAATACTTAAAATAAAATATTAGCAGACTACATAACTTAAAACAGTCATTTAATTAGTAGCACAGTATATTCCATTTTTTATTATTTAAATAAAAAAAAATGTTTTATTACTTAGGTTTCGGCAGATATATACGAATACGAATACCCAATTAATTCAGCAGATATATAATTCATTCGGACAAATTATTCACCCGAATACTAGTTCAAATCGTTTTACCTGAATACTGAATTTATTCGGATACCAATTAATTTGTTTAAACTAGTAATCGAATTCATTCGAATACCGCTTTTAACCCGGATATCTGATATATGCGGATACCCGTTTATTAGATATATTAGGATATCGGTTTAATTGGTTTTGTTGTTTTATGCGAATTTTTCGCATTTTTACATCTGTAAAAATATTAGTTAATAATATTGTATAATTGAAAATATATATAAAAATAAATATAAATTTAACGAACACAAATTTTGCCGTTTATTCTAGTCGAAATCTGACAACTCAATAATACATAGCAACTAAAAACATATCGTAAAACATTTTATTGAACAACACCTACTACTTTCTTTATGAAGCAAGCAAAGGGCACTACACAAGCCCTCCCCAAGAAAGGAAGTAGTAGGTTGTAAAAAATCAAAAAAATTAACAATATAACGGAATGACAGTTGTGTCATTGAGGTTGCTGAACTGTGTTAATCAAAATGATTGATATAAGCTGGTTTAAGTCTATCTATTGACACTGTTTCTATCTTGTCATCTATAAGAATTTTAAAAAATTTATCATATCTTTTGACAACTTTGAAAGGTCCATTATATGCTGGTTTAAGAATGGGACCAATAGTGTCATTTCTAATTAAAATATGGGAAGTTTTGAATAAATCTGGATGGATGTTGTGTGATGTTTTTGTTGATAGTCTTGTAGTGATTGGAGTAAATTTATTGATTGTGTTTTTTAATAGTGTTAAATATTGATTTGCTTCTGCTTTATTTAATATGTTATGTTTAGTTGTGGGAATTAATTCTCCAGGAAATTTAAGGTTCGTGCCGTACACGAGTTCTGCAGAACTACAATTTATATCATTTTTTACGGAGGATCGTATTCCAAGAAGGACCAACGGAAGGAAACTGATCCATTGTGAAGGATTTTGAAAGGTTTTTAAGGAAGTTTTTAATTGTCTGTGAAAACGTTCAATAATGCCATTTGATTGAGGGTGATAAGCTGTTGTTTGTATATGATGTGTTCCTAAAAGTTTTAGTAGTTTTTGAAAAAGAGAGGAATTAAATTGTTGGCCTCTATCAGATGTAATTGTTGCTGGTACACCAAACCGTGATATCCAACCATCAAGTAGAGCTGTTGCAACTGATTGTGCAGAACAATCTTTTAAAGGTATTGCTTCAGGCCATCTGGTGAAACGGTCGATGCAAGTAAGAAGGTAAGAAAAACCTTGTGAATTTGGTAACTTGACTAAGTCGATATGAATTGAACTGAAACGTGAAGTTGGAGTTGTGAATTGAAAAATAGGTGATTTGGTGTGTTTAACTATTTTAGCTTTTTGGCATTGTAAACACTGTTTTGTTTTGTCAGTTAAATATCTTTTCATATTTTTCCAAATGAATTTTGAAGTAATTAATTTAATTGTTGATTTAATTCCCGGATGTGAGAATGAATGAAAATGTTTGAATATAAGATTTTGGAATTGTTTTGGTATGTATGGTCTGTAAGTGTTTGTTGAAATATCACACCATAATTTAACATCTGTTTTAGGTAGAGATATTTGTTTAAATATTAAATTTGTATTTTTGTTTTCGAGTAACTCTTGTAATTCCTGATCATATTGTTGCATTTTTGCAATCTGATTATAGTCTATTTGACTATTTGAATATAGGATGTTTATGGAAATGCGAGAAAGGGCATCCGCAACTGGATTATTTTTGCCAGAGATGTGACGTATGTCATTTGTGAACTGAAAAATGTAATCTAATTGCCGCATTTCGCGAGGTGAATAAGTATTATTGCTGGCTATTTTTGTAATGAAAGTTAGAGGTTTATGATCAGTTAAAACAAAAAATTCTTTACCTTCAAGGAAATATCTGAATTTTTTTATCGCTGAAAATATAGCCAAAAGTTCCCTACTAAATGTGCTGTAACGTTTTTCAGTCGAGTTAAAAGTTCGCGAAAAGAAAGAGAGTGGTTCCCATTGATTATTGACGAATTGTTGAAGAACAGCACCGATTCCGATGTCTGATGCGTCAACCATAATATTAATTTTTGCACCGTGTATTGGAAAAGAAAGATTTGTTTCATGTGTTAGTTTAGTTTTAATCATATTAAAGGCTCTAGTAGCTTCCTTAGTCCAAATTATTTCTTTAGAACTATTTTTTTTGTTATCTAATAGTTTGTTGATTGGATGTAAAATAGTAGCGCAGTTTTTGATGAAGCGATGATAAAAATTTACTAAACCAAGAAATTCTCGTAGTTGTTTTTGTGTCTTTGGCATTGGAAATTTATAAATACTATCTACTTTTTCATGTACAGGTTTGATTCCGGAAGGAGAAATGTTATGTCCTAGAAATAATATTTGATTTTGACCGAATTGACATTTATCTTTGTTGATGAAAATACCAAATTTTTGTAATCTGTCAAAAATAATTTTTAGGTGTTCATAGTGACGTTCCGGAGAATTGCTAGCAATGAGTATGTCGTCTATATAAGCGAAACAAAAGTCTAAACCTCTCGTGACGATGTCAATGAAACGTTGAAAAGTTTGAGCGCTGTTTCTTAAACCGAACGGCATAACTATGTATTCAAAAAGACCGAATGGAGTTGTAATTGCTGTTTTGGCTATTGATTCTTCATCCATTGGTATTTGATTATACGCCTTTACTAAATCTATTTTAGAGTAAATTTTTGAATTTTGTAAGTTTGCCGTAAAATCTTGTAAATGAGGAAGTGGGTATCTGTCCGGAATCGTTTGTGAATTGAGAGCTCTATAATCTCCGCAGGGTCGTAGTTCTCCCGATTTTTTTCGAACTAAGTGTAAGGGTGAAGCCCAGCAACTAGAAGAAGGTCTTATTATACCCATCTCTAGCATATTATTAAATTCTTTTTTGACTTCCATCAATTTTTCAGGAGCTAGACGGCGTGGTTTTGCAAAAGTTGGGGAACTGGTAGTAGTTATACAGTGTTTTACTTTATGTTTGATTTGACATTTTGAATATAATTTATTTGTTAATAGAGAAGGATAATGTGAGAGTAATTCTGAGTAAGATTGTGGTGAAATAGGAGTTTGGGTTTTTTTTATGAAGTGTATTTTGTTTGTGTATTGATCCGATTCTAAAACTTGTTTCTTTGACATATTGACAGTTAATTTGAAATGTGTCAAAAAATCTGCTCCGATTATTGAGCATTGAACATTTGCAATGACAAATTTCCATGTAAAAGGTTTTGAAAGACCGAAATCTAATGTCAAAGTTTTGAAACCGTATGTGTCAATAGATGACTTATTGGCAGCTTGTAAAGAAATAGGTAACAATTTCAGTTTAGATTCGTTAAATGCAACCTTAATGACACTAACCTGAGCACCGCTGTCCACCAGGAAACGTTGCCCAGACGTTCTGTCCGTCAAATAAAATAGTGTTGCAGATACATTAAGATGATGACAACTGGAAATACAAGGTATTAATTTTGTATTAGTTGAAATTTTTATAGCAGTTTCGTTGAGAAGAACCTTTTTCTTTTTGAAAGAATCTTCCATGTTGCAGGGTGGTGTGCATTTCTTGGCGTTGCTTCCGAATTTCTTGTGGTACCAACAGAGAGAAGGTGATTCCGTGGTCAGAAGTTCTAGTTGTGACTGCAACTTCTTGACATCTTCTGATAGTTTTTTGATAGAAATTGTTTCCTGCGAGATCGATGCTATTGAAGGTTGGGAAATGCTCGCGATTTTGTCTGCGACTTCTGCCTTCTCTTCAAGGGAACAGTGCAACAAAGAAGAAATAATGGATTGAGTTGATAATGGTAATTTTTGCATGAACAGTTCTTCGAGGATAGTTTCGTCAAGTAGCTTCCCTGAGACCAACTGACGCATGTATCGTAGGACTTGTGAAGGCTTTTTGTCGTCAATAATAGAAGATGTTAATAGTTGTTGTAGCTTTTCTTTTTCAGAAATACTTAATCGTTGAATCAGTGCCTTTTTAATTACAGAGTACGGTTGTTCCACTGGAGGTGCAATGATTAAGTCTCTTACCTCAGCGGCAAACTGTGGGCCTAAGGCACTAATTAGTCTTACGAATTTGCTTCTCTCTGAAGTGATCCTCTGGGAAGCGAAAATAGCTTCAACTTGAGAAAACCAAAGCTCTGGATCGGCCGGCCAAAATTCAGGAATCTTAAAAGAAGTGGAGAGGGTCGAAAGTTGAACAGATTCGGCTTCCGAAGGATGAAGTGGTAGAGAGTCATGGTGTACATCTTCCATGACGAAAACGAAGGTGCGAAGATTCAGTTCGGGGTCACCAATGTAAAAATATTAGTTAATAATATTGTATAATTGAAAATATATATAAAAATAAATATAAATTTAACGAACACAAATTTTGCCGTTTATTCTAGTCGAAATCTGACAACTCAATAATACATAGCAACTAAAAACATATCGTAAAACATTTTATTGAACAACACCTACTACTTTCTTTATGAAGCAAGCAAAGGGCACTACACATCCCTATTTTTATTAAATAATTGTTTTTATAACAAAATAGTAAATAGATAAAAAACTGTATCACAGAATGAAGTGCGAACGAAGATATAAGAAACTAAAATTTCCTGCGTTTCATAAAGCAAATTGGTTGATGTCATCATAATCTAATGACACCAGAAATTCGGATTCTACAACCAAGGTCGACTAATTTGTTGTTTTCTTCTTAGAAATAATTTTTTTTAAAAAAAAACAATAATTTCAACTAAGTTTGAAGTTCTATATAAAAAGGTACACTCAATTTCCCTCATTTCACACTCACGTCATCATTTGTAACTATGTGATTAAAATCATTTGAATTTCATGACAAAACTGACCGTATTATTATGTACAAATATAAAAATAGATGAAACATAAGAAAATAGTTATAGAATACATTAACAAAAGTAACAATACACAATGAAGAAAAAATTGTTGACGCCAAAGTACCCTTCAAAATGAGATAAATGACATATTCAAGTGTTTTAAATATCTGAAAATATCCGTTACCGCGGTTACGCTACTGTTTTTATTTCGTTTTTGTCGTTGGTTAGACGTAGATAGCATATAATAATAGTAAATATGGGAAGATAAAAGTTTAATAATTCTATCAGCAAAAATTGATAACGTGAGTATCAATTGTGGAAAAGGCCCAAAAAAGTGTTACCACATATATTTAACTTGGAAAAACAGTTTTTGGTAAATAAAAACTGTCCGGATAATAAATAAGTCATTAAGTGGCGGCTCGTTAGGGGAGGCAGTGCCTCACCAAATAAAATGTGAAGAGGAGAATTTTGTATTGTATTTTTAAATTTAAATCTTCTAGAAATTTTAAAATTTGCATTTATATAATGTTGAATAAAGCATTCATACGCCCAGCGCAGTACAGTGCAGATTACAGAAGTGCAGAGGCAAAAAAAATCCTGCCTCAAACTACATCAATATGTGTGTACGACTATGCTGTTTTTACGATGCTCACAGCGTTTATCGATTTTTCTCTCGCTGCACTACCTGCTTCAGAAAAGGGAGTCTTGAGGCATGCCTCAGGAGCACTTTGCTTGGTCTGTTTGGACGTGTAAGAAGCGAACATGCGACCGAACTGAGTGCTTTTGAAATTTTGGCAGTTGCATTTGCAATTGCTCAAAGGTAGCATAAGTGGGTGGACGTAAACACCGGATATCTTTATATTTTAAATTTAAGTTTATTTTTAAAAATGCCAGCAGATACTTCTGGTATGCAGTTTATAATTTTTATTCAGTTTCTATCCCCTGCCTCACCAAAATTTTAATTCACGAGCTGTCACTGAAGTCACCATATTATACATGACAATTGTACATGTGTTTCCACATTTTATTTAGTACAGATTTCTTTATTTTAATAGCACAATTCAACGAGAATTATATCTTCCGTCTGATATATTTATTGCTCTACACGCAAAATAACAGCTATCATATTTACGGGGTTAGAACGATCTAGGAAATCGAAGATTTTCAGACCTAGTCATTGTTCTAACCCCATGACTATTATCCGCGAAAAAATCTAACTGTAGGTGACATTAGTGTCTTTACTGTGATCGGGATAACCAACTTAACATCACTATTGTCTTATCCGGAAAAAATAATGCAATGATACACAGTAATATAATGATTACACTGCGGAAACAATATCTGTTCGATTTTTTCCTTAAATATCCGTTATAACTTGTATTATCAAAACAAATAACAAAGCGATATCCCGATTACGGAAGTATGAAATTTCCTCACCAGATGTCGGCCACTTAAATTTTTTTCGCGGATTAGCCGGATAGTTTTTATTTACCAAAAACTGTTTTCAGGCTTTTAAAAATTAATTGCAAGTTGATAAAATGAAATTTTGTTTTTACAACTATTGCATTTTGCTATGAAAAGTTAAAAATGAAATTCCAGTTTATAAAATTTCCTGTAAAACGATTTTTATTTCATTCAAGAAAAAACGTCAGTAATTAAAATATATGCAAAAGTGTATAAATTAATACCGAAATATTATATGATGAGGAATTAAAATATAAATATAATACTAATTTGTACTTACATGAACTGCAGGCTTATCAACAACATGTTTTCCGTTTTTCTGATATCTGCGGAAGTATCCTTGAGGGAGCAAGTTCCTATTGAGCTGGAGGTCAAGTACCCGCTCCACGCCGTCTACTTCCACAGAAACGACAAGGTCGTGAACGTGTTTTTCGTCGGGACCGCCCTGCACACACAAATAAACATATACAATACCCAGTACAGCACTCCACATCGAAATTATAACTGACTGAGGAAACAGTACATACGCTATCGACTACTTCTCAGTTCTTCAAATTCTTATAGATTATATATCTTTTCTCAAAAGGGTTACTAATAAGAATGTAATAATAATTCTAGTTGTAGTGGATAGCGTTCTTTGTCCAGAATCGTGGTGTCATTCTGCGTAGGCATGGTTGGTTTGTGGGTGGATGCGTCTGATCTTCAGTCAACTGCATATAATCATAGTAGTTGAGTGAAGCTTTAAAATTATATATTTAGAGATTAAAAATATGCACATTATATTGCAATGGTTAAAATTATAATGTAAAAACACAGAAATAAATTACAATACATACTTAATAGTTCTAAATTTTTGAAAAATTCATGGACTTCACTAGGATTTGTACCCAAGGCCTTCCCATTTCCAGTAAGATGCCCTACCAACTTTTCCTATCTTTGCAGCTGGGTTCAAATCCCAGTGAAGTCCATGAATTTTTCAAAAATTTATTCTTCATTATTAAAATGTTGAATCGCCATACGTTCTAAATGTTATAACTTTACTATATAAAAACAGTGAGTCAGTTATTTAAAGGTTCTCATTGAAGATTTAATAAATTTTAGGTTTGTTAGAAACATCGGTTTATGGAAACTGTTAGTGTCTGTCGCGCTTTTTTACTCCTAAATAATAAGAAGTCATATGCGCGTACACATAGAGTGCATACGTATGCACGTACACATGTCCAAAGGGGACGTTCGACAGAACCTTTCCCGGCTCTGCGTTGGGCGGATGTAAAGTTACTTTTGTAGTGTTATCTTTAAATAATTATTGTTTCTAACAGAACCCTTACCGAAATTAAATTATAAATTGAACAAAAAGGTTACACTCTTTGATTCAACTTAAAATAAATTATTATAAGTCCCCAAAAAGTAAGGTCACAAACACAAATAGATGAACAGCCAAACGATGCATTCTGTCCACAAAATTCGAAGTAGTTATCACGATTGAACTAGATGGTGTGCGGTAACTGCAGATTACATGTGCCCAGTTAAAGTATACCGAAACATAAAATGACGGTTGTCTGTGGTTTCGGTAAACTTTGACTGGACGCATGTAATCTGCAGTAACCGCATTAACGCCATCTAGTTCAATCGTGGTAACTACTTCGAATTTTGTGGACGGAATGGAGCGTTTCGCTGTTCATCCGTTTGTGTTTGTCTGTGGTAAGGTCATTGGTATGAACGGCGGATACAAGGTAATGAGGGTGACTTAAGACTTAAGTTGGTGTAATACACGTTTCATAAAATACGTTAAACGATAATTCTCAAGCGCGAAAAATACATATTCGTGCAATATGCGTTACATCAACTTAAATCTCCCTCCTTGTCGCGTACTCACCGTCCCCTAATGTTCCATTTCTTTCTACTTCACAACATTGGATTGACTTGAATACGTATTACTCGTCGGATTAGAAGTCATTAGTTCTACGTAATTATCAAATAATACAATATAAATTAGTTGTAACATATGTTGTGTACCCACGTCATTAGATACATATATAATTTTATAGATATTAAATTAAATTGCATGTTAGTTATTAGTTTATTTCTTGCTTAGTACTTATAATGATTAGTTATATACCCTACAATTTCCTGAAATATCCCTTGAATCCAGTTATACTCATGATTCACTTCGTCT
The DNA here is from genome assembly GCA_035578165.1 of Stenolophus ochropezus. Classification (NCBI taxonomy): domain Eukaryota; kingdom Metazoa; phylum Arthropoda; class Insecta; order Coleoptera; family Carabidae; genus Stenolophus; species Stenolophus ochropezus. The sequence goes on along the minus strand of JAQOWZ010000015.1, from coordinate 15,537,007 downwards.
ATCACTATTCTAGGTCACAAACTTTCCATTGTTTCCAACCATTCTTACAAAATATATAACCATCCCTAATCCAAAAATCTTGAGTAGAGTCTCTCATTATTATCCTCGCAGTCAAATCTGTCACTGTGACTTCCATCATATTTCCCATTCCAACAATTTCTATATCAATCTTTATTCTTTATACATCGTACAAAGTGCGAAACAGTGCCAAACAAGAAAGGTGTGCAACAGAAGAACTCAACCAAAGGCCGGAACACAACACAAAATTGATCTTAGATCACAATACATTATTTAATTTAATTAGGAGGTTCTTGTTTAATTTATATTTTGTACTTTTTTGTGATATAAACTTCAAATAAAGGATAATTATATTTTTAGTAAAATTGGTCTATATTTCGTTGATAGCAGATAGCAACTAATCTACATGTACAGTGCTCGCAAAAATATAGAAGAACTTTTGACTTTTGGGACGCAAAAGATAATCTCTCATTAAAGCAGAAAGGCAGAGACGCATTGGATGATTTTTCTGTCATTTATATTTGTAAAGATAAACCAAAACATATCATACACTAAAAATAAATATTTATTGTTTATACGTAATATGTTCTTGAAATATGTAATCTCAATATAAAATAGAATTTATAATTACGTACATACAAGTAAAATTCTACTAATATTTAATAGAAAATTCTACTGAATACGATCCTATCTAGTCGACAAGGGTGCCCCCCACAAGACTTAAAATAAAAAGTCTTGCAGTTTTACTGTATTTTTGCAAACATTATAGCTCTATAACGTCAAATATAATTTTCAGATTTCTTTACTGGGCGTGATTAGAATTTGAAATACTTGCACCTAAACAGAGTCCGAAAGAGAGATGTTGTGGAAATATTTTCACTCGTAACTAACTTCTCATCTATTATTAGAATAACGTTTCCAAGTAATTTGATATTTTGTAAAGTTTCTGTGTGTGCATTAGACATGTGAACATAAACTAATGATTAGCAAATACAATTAGAGTAGTACACATTTCAAATTTTTTCGACTGCCATGTCATATACATTTATTATTATATTGATCAGTGGTTCTCAAAGTGGATGCCGTGGCACCTTGGGGTGCGTTTCATTAGGATGGCTTCCCACGGCCAGTATTTTTACGGGCCGCATTGCGCCGCGTCGATATCTTCGGACGAGAACACGCCACAGAAAACCCAGCGCCGAATCCTTCCCACGACGCTTGTAGGCTCGTAGCAGGTTGTTTAGTTTGGTTTGAAGTGCCATTTCAAAATGCCGTTGTATTCTACTTCACGTATCGTATCGTGCAGTTCGTTTTTATTTATATGCTCTGCACTTTTTGTTTTCTATAAAGCTGGTTCATTTACAAATAAACAAAATATCCTTGTTCGACCATTCCATAATTGTCATACAACATGAGAGTATCATTGAAAAGAAATCAACAAGAAGTGATATACTCATCAATACCAATTATATACCTATTAACTAATATATCGCTAATCCTCCGCGATTCATACGTTAGTTAATAGGTACACATATGTCACTAATTCTTGGAGTCATCATGAGCGACGGACGACCACGCGTGCGCTCGCTTCGAACCTTTGAAGTTACCGACTTCCAGCGTATCGGCCGCGCAACCTCCTTCCTACGACGTGTTGGCGCGAGCTGGCGCGGTGCGGCCCGCGAGCTGGCGCGGTGCGGCCCGCGAGTTCGCGGGCCGTGGGAAGCCAGCTTTACTTGTAGGGGTGCCACGGGTGTGGTGTGAAATTTAGCATCCTCTGTATTATGACAATGGGGTATTCTAATGTACTAAAATTTAAAGTAAAAAATGTTATAACATGTGAATTATGCTATAAAATGACTGAATTATGAAAAAAAACTCAAAACTAAATTATTCCTAACATGAATTTTCTTTTCTTTTATTTTGGCGGTGAACAGGTATCAAGTGGGTTGTGAGGTAAATGGGACTCATGACATCTAATTTTTTTTTGTATATACATGAATCAGCTATTCCTCCATTGATGCCTTTTGACAGATATACTACCGTGCCAAGCGATGTGTCTGTAAAGATGCCCCCATCATTTAAATGTCATGAGTCCCACATACGTCACATCCGGTAAAATACAAATTTTGAAGGAATTTTTAAAAATTCATATCTTGTTCAAATTAAACAAAAAAGGACACAAATTTTAGATTTGTAATAAAGAGAAATTTTTTTTTTAAATCATTAGAATACCCCATTCTTGGATTGCGGGTCGTGGGAAGCTAGCTTTACTTGTAGGGGTGCCGCGGGTGTGTTGCAAAATTTAGCATCCTCTGTATTTGGACAATTCTTGGATCTGAGTATTTAAACTTTCTTCTTTATTCTGTTGTCAAAAAAAATGGTTGTTCAAAGATTGAGCATTGAATCGTGTTAAAATAAGAACTACCTACTTATTTATTTTTTTGAACAAAAAAAAAAAAAAAAACAAATTTTTTGAATTGTTGAAAAATGTATTTGAAAAACTGAATAAAGTAAATTTCAGCATGCAAAAAATAAGAGATGACGATTTCTTAAAATAGTACGATAAAATTTGAACTTTTAAAGATAAGATAGAATTTTGGAAATTGAGGCAAGTTGGTAATGTTTAGAAGAACACCTAAAACACTTGTTAACACTAAGAATAGAAATTTGATGCCATATTCCAGATATATCTATTGATAGTTGATAGACTGGATACGTTACGAATGAAATATTCTGATTTTTCATTAGAATCCTCTTGTATATTTATTCAGAATAAATATCGCAATATAGTTGAGTTTAAGTTCAATTTTTTACCTCTTGTGTGAATGTGACTCAAGATTTCTACGTTTGTTAACATCAAAATTAAAAAAAGAGAACGATTGAAGTCGTATGACAACAGCAGATTCAAAATCATACTGCTTTTCATAATTGGAGATTTTAATGCATGTTCACAAAATGAAATATTTGCATTGTTTTCACTATTTTTATCATATCATCTGTCTACCCACAAATAAATGACACCGTGTGGTCATCAATGGAAAGCATTGATAAGAAACAGTTTACTAGAAGTTCAATATTAATTTTTATTATGAAAATATTCTAACTGAAAACAAATTTGAAAGAAAGAAAAAGGTGCGAAAAAATAATGCATTTATTGACTTGTTTACCGACCGCTATGTATATGGGAGTAATTGGAATCATACCAGCAATTAAGATCATTACAATAAGTTTCTGACTTTTTTTTATGTGATGCCTGTTGCTTCGTCCGTTAGTCTGGATGTATGTGTGCACCTGTAGAGAAAATTCTGCTGAATGGGTTTTAATGAAACTTGATATTTAAACTTCCGACATCTAAGGCACAAGTACATCAAATTTTGTAATAAAATAGGGAGGCATGCGCATCATAATTGGTTCTTTAAACAATTAATCCTGCCAATCAATCAAATTGTCGTACAAAATTGATGGTTTGGAGTTGAATGAACTTTTAAGAAACTTATCAATTTTTAACAAATTTGAAAGTGATAGGTTAATCTTGTCGTTTTTAAATTGTTTGAGAACAGATCAGAACAGATAAATATTTTGATTGTATACATATTCGGCAGTAGCAATTGGTTCTATAGCAGCCACAGCTATTTTTTTTAAAGAATAGCGTACATTTCGGGTATTGGGTGTTTTTAGTTATTTTAATTAATTTAAGTCCACTTTCAATGTTTTTATATTTGTCGACGATTTGAGGATTTTAATTACTGTTTTGAAGCAGGTATGGAAGATTTTACTGACTAAAGTTTAATGAAATTTAATATTTCATACGCAAGACACAACTTTTTTTTATATTTAAAAAAAAAATGTTTTGAAGAAATTCATTGGAAGAAAGTTGCTAGAAGTACATGCAAGTAATAACCTTTATTTGAAGAATTTTTTAATTAGGTGAAATCATTTATCATATAGCGTGACTTATGGCAGCGGTTAATGTTACGGTGGCTACTGTTGATTTTTATCGATCGCAACATTGATATTGTAAACATTTCGACAATGAAATTTCAATATTTAAACAAATGCCCATAAAATGAGTTATTTACGTTACTTCATAACGTGTTAATTGGTTCGCAGGTGGTTACGTGGATATACCTATGAGAATCAAATTCGGCTGATCAGATTTTAATGAAACATAATATTTCCAAATAAAAACTGTTATCTGGAAATATAAATTTACTGTCGTCATTTCTAATTTTAACTTCTTGTGAATATTTTGTAAATGACATTCTTTTTAAGAAGATGTAAAATATGCAACAAACATTCTAATTTTAGATATACCACTGGTCCACTGATTTAAAATATGTATTTTGGGTGACTTAAAATTACAACATATTTTTAATTGCAATATATTTTTAATTACTATCTAACAATTATTACTTAGAATTTAAGCTGTACGAGTTGTTATCAAGCATAGGTATTTCAATGAAAATTTTAAATTAAATTCTATTTGTACCTAAAACTAAAATCTTGTATTTTGAAATCAGCTCCATAAATTTTTCTTAGTTTGATAATCTTCTTTTACAAATAAATTTGTCGGAATGATATTCCCATATGATACTTGTTTAACTTTTTATTCACAACAAAAGTAGCCGTTTATTAGCTTATTAAATCGAATAATGATTTCTTCTCATTGTTTTCTAGTAAAAAGCGAGTACTTAGATAAAAATTGCAAATATTTTTAAAAAGTTATTTTTTATTGAAACTTTCAAGTTAGAAGCTTTTCGGCGAAAATAAAAATTTTGATCTAATATTTTCATGTAAAGACTAAAATACTAAAAAATAAAAAAAAAAATGGAATACCCGATTCACTGGACCAAACATTACTATCAATTGTTTTAAATTTTATAACTCAGCACGCTAATACATTTTCAATATTAAACTCTGTCATAATTTAATTGTGCGCAATTTAATTTGTTATTACTACACCCAAATTTTTAAAAGAATATCTTCTTACATTCTACCTACAAAAGTTACTAATATTTTATGCGTTCTTATTTATTGGTACGCTTCAACGTAGGAACTTAATAGTGTTAGGCGCAGGCCGTGTAAATCACCGGGTTACTGTGGGTCATGTTGTGACCCTGCGTGAACTGTAATAATAACAATTTAGGCAGTGAGTTAGTGTTAGAGTGGTCATGATTAAAAAAATGAGTGAATATCCGTGAATTTTAATGTTTCATATTATGTTAATGCTTTGTATAATTTTAACGTTCTAATAATGTCATAGTCAAGTTTTACATATTTTCTTGTTCTATTTATAGATAATAATAATATTGAAGATACTACACTCTAAAATTTATTAACTATTCATGCGTAAAATAAAGTCTCTGTTCTGGATGGATTCATCAAAGGTTACAAAAATTATGAAGTATAAACTCTTAATTACAATTCATTGTTGATGATAATAATATAAATTTATAAACAAAACATTATAATACTATCAATGGCAATGAATTCTAATCAACATTTTATAGGTTTATACTTCTAAAGTTTTATAACGTAAAAATTAAACCTGACAACCTGACGATGGTTCCATCCCGGACAAAAACGCTGTCTTACACAAAAATAATAAAACAATTTTAGAGCCTAATATCTCCAATAATATTATATCCTAAAATAAAATACAATTTTGGTTCAATAAAACATAAATTTAAATATTTTCTTATTCATTTAATACAGTTAATTACAAATAATCAAATAATTTAATCAGTTTTACTTATAATAATTCATTTTATTTTCGTAAAAATTTGCAGATAATTTGAGTCACATTGAACAATGTTTTTCGGACCGTGACCGATTATATTTTCACTAGTAGCAAGTGTATGAACGTGATAAAAATAATAAAATCGTAACGTGACAAAGAAATTACTCACATGCCCAGGCTCTACCCCATTTACGATCAAATAGGCTTGGCAAGCCAAGTTTGTTTCAAGTTCATTCAATATCAAACTATCATATCGGTACTACAGTATGGTTTTGCGGATATCAGATCGAATATGAAATTTTACTTGACGACTGCTTACTTGCCATACTCAATTTAGTCATCTATGGTTGACTGGCAGAATTCATTGTTTAAAGAAACAGTTATATTACGCATGCTTGATAACTATAATAGCACTACCAGAAATCATTATTCATTATTATCTTTAGACAACATTCCTATGTCTACTTGGTACGTGGTAATGTTGCGTATTGTTAATTTGTCTTTCAGAGTTCAGAAAATTATCAACCTACAGCTTCGGTAAGGAATCCACGGCTAACACCTAACACCTTACACTCATGAACGCCGACAACACGGGGGCAGCGAGGCTCATGGTTCCAAAGAAAATTTATGTTAGCGCCGCATTTTTTTTTACATCAGTAATAAAACCCTGAATTGCATTATTTTAAAGAATTGTTGAACCTACTTCCGTTTTTACTGACTACTACCGTAAAATAGGTATGAGTTACACCCTGAAAAATTTTACCAGTGAATTTCTCGCATGAAAGTACCTATGCATACAAATTTTCATTTGAAAATTCCGACTATTACAGCTACAATTACAAATTGAATATCAACCAATAGGCATCCACTTGACCGGTTTCAATGCGCGTCTCAGGATATACCGAGGATCCTGAGACACGAGCATTCAATCTCGGTCTGCGGGGCACCGGGGTGCTAGTGGGCCTTTGAGTCTGCGCCCCTCTTGTTGGTCTGGCCAAACCGCCTTCCAGGACATCACATGCCCTGAAAGTGTTCTATAGTTCAGCCGGCCGAGAATTAGAGCACCCTTTAATGTGTGCTCTAATTCTTGGCCTGCTGATACCAGAACACATTCTGGAGTAGTTTCGGTTGCTTTGGATTGTGCTCTGGTTTCAGTGGGTCAAGAATTAGAGCACGCAGAAGTGTTCGTCTAATACTTGACCTGCTGAAACCAGAGCATATTCTGGAGCAGATTTGTCTGCTCTGGATTGTGATTTAGTTTCAGTGGGTAAGGAATTAGAGCATTTTGAAATGTTTTCTTTAATTCTTGGCCTACTAAAACAAAACCACATTCTTAAGCAATTTTTCCTGCTCTGGATTGCGCTGTGTTTTGAATGCGTCAAGAATAACAGAATTTAAAGTGTTTTTATATTTCATTTTTATAGCAATTTATATTTTGATTTTGGTCATTATAGAAATGTTGCCCCCAAGGAAATTTTGAAAAGCCGGTGCTTGCACTATGTTACAAATCAACATAGCAATAGAATGGTACTTTATTTGCTTAAAAAGTCGACGAGTTTAGGAAACAAATTACGGATTTTGAATGCGGTAAATGTCACGTAATTATTAAGATTGAATGATGACAAGGGGTACCATGCCGTTAAACCTCGTGTCTGGATAAACTTCATCAAACCAGACATGGCAAACTTATTTAATATGTCAAGTTTGTCAAGCAGATTTCATCGTAACTCCTCAGTTAGGTATACATATATAAGTACGCATCGGATGTTTTGATATACATGGAAGACAACTGGTAGAGAAAGCAAGAATGTTTTTCATATCATTATATTGCATTTGCAATATTATAAAAATTGAATCTACGGTTAATCACTTCCTTTAGCAAAAAAATTCAGATCATTGATGGCTGGTTGCATCAAATCTACATAAATTTTAAATTTTCCTCATAAGGACAATATAACATCGGAATAAAATATCAAATGAACTATTAACCATTGCTGTCAAAATTTCTATTACCTTTTTTTTAAGTGTCACTTACAATTTAAGTTTTCATGGTACAATTGGACATAAAAGATTAATATAAGAAAATTGATTCTTATTTATTTGTATATACTCGTAATATTACAATTTTTGTTCTACATTACAAAAATTGCATTAAACTGATGATGCAGAAAGTTTTTCAGTCGCATAAAGACACGTTCGGACAAATGACAGTACTGAGTGCTGCCATCTATTACTTTGTGCCTTTGGAATTTAGGTTGAAAGATGTTTCTTGTGATTAATTATTTGGCAGAATATTAGAAATAGCATACATCTATACTGTTATCTGTTGATTATCTATTTGTATATAAACATAAAATATAAAATAACGGTTTTCATCTAACTCTTCTAAAATATTTTTACCTCAGCAACTATGAAGAATAAACGGATATGATAAGGTAACCTATATATTTTCAAGTACATATTTAAAATAGACTCTTAATACAACAAAGATGTGGTCATGCTATCAAACTTTTTAAGATATACTTACAACAGTTTAAATGAAAAACATATCGACTGTTATTTTTAAATGATAAATATATTAATGTAGTTGAGCTTATTTAATTTCGGAATGAAACAATTAGAATAATTGGTTAATGTAATTACATTACATGACACACAATAACAATACATAACACATGAATTTAAAACTACATGTACAAAATTAATGGTCTAGTCATGCAATATTCTAAATACAATTTATGCGGAAATAAATCGCCGTTCTTGCGTATTTACAATAAAACTATTTATTTGATATAAATGTGTAAACGACCAATAATTTTCTATTGTCAAATAGGTAGATTCTTTTATTTGATATCAATAACTATTCATTTCTTATCAATGTAGAACTTCTAGGACTATAGTAATAATTTTATACTGGTTGGATGATTGAATACCGAACATACATATAGGGACTTAACATGGGAAATCAGTTTTTAGCTCTCGTTGCTCCCTGTTTTATTTTATAGCAAAATTTTATACGCCAAAATTTAAAAAATAAAATTCTGTATTTTTGGTATTTTTTTTTACTTCCTTGTACGAAGTAAAGGAAATATTGTAATCGCGAAAAATATCGGTTTTCACATTTTCTGATTTCAACGGAAATATACATTTTCATTATCCCTGAATCCACTTTGACTAGTTTAGGCGTTACATCTGTAGGAATGTAAGTATGTATTTGGCATAACTGAAAAATATGCCAAAAGGACATTTTACTCGTAGTGTTATTTTTTTGGATTTTTCACGTAATTCAAAAACGATTAACTGTAAAATGTTGAAATTTTGTTTATACAATTGCTACAATATCTAGCTATACATCTCCATTTTTGGTTCCAATCGGACTCTTCAAAGGGATACTTTACTTTTCGCAAAAATTTAATAAAATAATAATTTAGTTGGGATTTCATTTTTGTAAGAAACATTTGATTTTTTGTCAATAAATTGACATCAACAACTTTCAGAATATATTTCGTGAGAAATATATACGAAATAAATGAATACATTTTATTAAAATTTTCAAAACATGATCCATTTCGAAGGGAAGTTCGAAGACATGAAAGGAATTGAAGTTGAAGAAGGATTAGTCGTAGAATGATCTCATACTTTCAAGTGAAATAAGTTTAAATGAAGTGCAGCTGAAAATGTTATATAATTTAGCGTACAAGAAAGTCATGCGGTGTCAACATAAATTTTTTTTCTTATTTTTGGGACTTTGAAAATTAAGTAATTTTTTTTGTTAAAAAAGAATGTAGTGCGTGATATTTTGAACAAAGGAAAATCGGATTAACCGTCATCTTGTCAAAATATTTCATTCGTGGAATTTAACGGAAAATAAATCCCGCATGCCACAATAATTATTTCCACCATAAAAGGTTTTTACCATGAAAATTTTCTCAACATTTTCATAATATTACTAATGACATATGTATGTGAAATTTTCGATTTTGTTTCTAACAAATCATGGCTAAACATGATTATTTGGTTAGAAGTGGTGTAAATTTGAATAATAGTTATTTATGGTACAAGTGTGTTACATTACAGATAAGTGACGTGGGAAAAGTTTAGCTCACGTGGCCGTTAGGCCGAGTGTGGTATTTTTTCAAGTGACTTAGGTAATTAACACACGTGTGCCATACAACATTTTATCCAACACATTTTAATCATTGATATAAAATACATATAAGATTTTTGACAGATGGAATTTCGAAATGACATTTAGGAACAAAATAGTGTGGAGAAGGTTTTATAACGTAGTTATATGATACGAATCGAAAAACAGTGAGCTAATATATTTAGCTCACTAGTGACTTATGACCTGCTTTATTTATCTAAAAACAGCATACTTATATCGTTATAATTACACGGTGTAGGATAAATTAATAAAAATTACAGTTAAAAATGAATAAGTTTGTTAATAATAATAATAAACACTCTAAGTTAAATATGTCCAGCTTTCAAGAATTCACCCGGTATAATTGTCTATGAACCTTTCTAAATTGTATTTAAATATGATAACATATATCTATTTCTTTATTTGACCAAAAAATTATGATTCTGTAAAGAAAATAATCGCTTAACAAACTGTATAAAGTGGAACTTACCTTTTCTCTACTTGTTGATATTTGCCTCTTTTCACGTCCGTGATATATTTTTGGTTTGATGAGTGTATGCTTACGGAAATCTGCGGCAGGTTTCAAATGTGCTGAAACAAAAATTATATTTTCAATAGTCAGTTCAATTACGTATAATCTAATACATAAGTAGTATCTTAAACTAATTAAATATCAAAATAAAAAACATATATCAATACACATATTTAGTATTCATTAATGTCATACGTGTACATATAAAAATATTTAATTCAAAAGAAAAACGCAACAAACATTACCAATGATTAAAACTGCTATTGATATCAACTTGATAACATTTATTCCTGCGTCAAAATGTTGCAACATGTAAATAATCGTAAACGATTAAAGAAATTGCAATTTGCCAAGTAATGTCTCATTTAGGAAAGTGGAAACATTGATTGGTGATGCAGTCAAGAATCACGATGTAATGCATGAAAGCAATCCAAAAAGATATGAACCATTTAAAGTCGTCGACGATGATGGGAAACTGAATAATAATAATAATAATAATAGAATTTAAAGGTTATATTAGAAGAAAATTCTTCTATGATTTTGATTACAATAAAGCAAACTATTGAAGAGTTTTTAGTGGGAAACAACTAAATTATTCAATCTTTCTAACACCGGAACACTGTCTCTCGAAGCATAAACTACTGAGCATGAAAAAAAAATGCCATGTAAGAATGAATCAAATACATACTTCGAGTATATTAAATAAAATGTAACACGGGGAGAAACATGAGTTTTAAAATAAGTAATATGAAATGGTGTGTGCTATGTCTGAAGTCTGTAACAACTGCTATCTCCCTGTCCTAATATTCTGGACACGCGACAGGAATTCATGAATATTAAAGTTAATGTTTAATTTAATTTCCATGTGTCATGTGATCACTTATAATTAAATAGTGAAAAGTGCCGAGACTGGTTTACACGATATAAATGACATGACAAACTTGGATTGCCAAATATGTTTACCAAGCTCGGCTAAGTGAAAAGTGTAGGTCTTTGGAAATCCTAAATTTCCACAGTTGTGCATTTGGATAGAAAATTTAAAATATATATATATATATATAGTCCTTGTAGAAATAGATACGAAATATTTTTTTACATAGAAATTGAAAATAAAATATACAAGTACTTTGAGTCTAACTAGAAAAATTAATATATCGTTACCTTATTTCTAACAGGACATGTCGTAAGTAACTAATTAATATTTTCTTTTTCATTATTAATTTAGGCGGATGTTTAATGTAATATTATAAAATATCATCAACATTACATCAATATCCCTATGAATATTTAGTAGGGCCAGTCAATTTAGTCGTGTATTACCCGTAGTATTCCTCTGATAATTTTTTACTCTTGTAAGTCTCCCGTGGTTCCTAAAAATGTCGCTACGCAGCCGCTACCTATCTTTTAGCAAACTGTCGCTACAATATGATAGTTTTTGTAATAGAAGTCGCTATTTTTATATTATGTTGTTGTCCCAAAATAAATGAAACATCAAACGTTTAGTTCCCAGTATTTAAGATATATATTTTTTAAAATAATACAATTAATTCAAATTTATCGCGTGACGTCAGAAAGCAACGGAATAAACTAGCGCTCGACACTCTAGTGGCGAGATTTGAAACTAAATCTAAAAACTAAAATTTATAAATAAATAACATCTATTTACCTTCAAGTGTTTTCAAATTTTGTACTGTAGTATTATTATTAACATTTAATAATGAATACAAAAGGGACAAATACAAACAGCAACATTTTTTTAGGTTAGACAAACGGAATCCAAGGACATGTCATGTATACAGTACAACCAAATTAAAACGTTTCATTTGCAACTTAAAAGAAAACTAAATATATCGCAAATTAATACATAGTTTTACACCATAAAATAATTTAACAATTATAAATTATTGAATTGAATCAAGAACGACCTAAAAAAATGTACTTATAGTAGCATACTTAGCTAGTTCGTACTATATAAATGATTGCTAAATGACGTCACCATATAATATCGCGAAAGTTTATTAACGAAATGATGAATGAAAAGTTATAAATGTATAAGAACTATTGACTGATTTATAATTGAAATGATCTAAATTTCATTATTTACGAAAATAATGACATTTTTTATGAACTACGATATAAACAAACAGGGTTAACGTATCTATTTACAAATGACCCTAGTACATGTAGGCGAACATTCTCTCCATTTAACAAGGTACAGACAGAACATTAAGATTCAGCAGTTTCTTGTCAACCAAACAGTTATAGTAACGTGAAGATCTGTAAACAACAGACATTCCGTGGAGGAAGACAGATGGCTCTTTTTGCTATTATGCCACTCTATGTTACATTTTATTGACTAACGTATTAATTTAATGTAAACAGTAACACTGTATTAAAGAAAAAACTTTAAATTTGGTATTTTTGTACTTCTTAACCCTACACAGATTGCTTTAAAGTTAAGCAGCATAATTTAAAATTTGAATTAACGTCGGTTTACCCACAAAATCTTATTTTGAGATATATAGCATTTTTAAATTATAGAGGAAAATGGGAAGTTTTGAATTGGTGTTATAAAACACATATTGCCCAATTTTATTAAAACTAAAATCAATGGAAAATAATATGAGATTAACATTGTCAGTAAATTCAAAAGGTAATTTTAGTTTAAATATAGTGATTGCTGTTTAGGTATACCTTCAAAGTTCTAAATTCTATTTTTAAATTTTATAGTTTAAGAAATATGGAAAAGCAACATTAAGGGAACTAAAATCTCATTTATTTTAAAGCAGTGTTCACTACTTTACTACATAACAAGAATAGGAAATTTTTAAGCCCTAAATTATCAATACAAGTACCTATGTTCATATTATTATGGCAAATTTCTCTTCTTTGTTAGTATTATTAAAATAAGTATAAAAGTTCTAAAATTATATTTTGTCTGAGGAGACGAAAAACATAGCTGCGATACGGACATGAATTATATCAAATATATTACAAGAGTACAAGGTTGCTAATAAATTAACAAGAATAACAAAATCAATATAAAACAAGGTCCCAGTAAGTAAAAATAAAGAACACAATAAATGCAACGTCCAACTCATACGGCTGTGTGTGAGGCTTAATCATGGTTAGTGGAGCCATGAATCATCAATAAATGTTACACAAAAATGGGACACTTGAGAAAAAGAGTTATAAAATTTAACAATAGAAAATGAGAATATAAGACCAACGATATTAGAAGAATAGAAAAAGATAGATTAAGAAAAGTATTTAAACCAAATTTGAATAAGAGAAAGAAGAAAGGAAGACTAAAGAAAAAAAGATGACTAGAAGAATGTTTATCGATGTATACATTTTAAAAACATCAGAATTCTATTTCACAGGTGTATAAAGTCTGGGATTCAAATTCTAGAGGCACCATTTTTAACGAAAATAACTTGACAGATAAACCGTTAAACAATTATTCATTTCTGTCTCAATTCTATGACTATCGTTATTTTTGGGGTGATTTACGTCATTTTCATATCTAATTACTGAGGTTACAAGGCACGTTAAATTAATTTTACTTGTTGATTCAGATGCAGAATTTTATGTTTTAAAACTGTTATTTGAATCTTTTTTACCTAAAATAATTAGGGAAGCAATACACTACAAAAATATGATTTCACATGTTAATTCCCAATGTTCGGGTATTAAAAATAATTAATATAATATATAAAATGCATAATTGCAGAACACTACAGGTCTTTAATGCAAACATATGTAAGATCCAAACAGTATCATATCAACATTATGAGAATTAAACGATTAGTAACTGCAACCATTATTGTTATAAAGTGCGTGATAATTTTGTTAAATGCATTTCTCTATGTGTGTTTTTAATGTCAGCACTTTGTTTACGAGGTCCACTAATCTTTTATGACGTATTTAACACACTCTCCCCTGTCGCATAACTGAACTTTTGTTTCACTTTCACGTACTATATTATCTCCATTTCAATAGCAACTCTTGTGCCGAGAGTTTTTTATAACGTGAAACATGGGATTTGCCATATTCATGGTTACAACTTCACATTTGACTGACAGCAATGTAACAAATCGTTAACATTAAAATGAAACATAGCAGATATAATATTAACATTCAATAATAATAAAATTTATTTTAATATTTGTAATTTGGGTAAGTTCGATGTATCTAGAGTGATTTTGAATTTTATTTTTTAATTCTTTAATAATTATACATATTGTCATTAAATAATTTCGTTTTTAATGCTCCCCAGTTAAAAAAATCAAACGATGTAAGATCAGGAGACCTAAGCGAAACATTTGTTCACCGCGTCCATTGTAACGACGTGGAAATGTTTTATTTAAAAAAATCACAATTTGACAGTTAATAATGCCATGAATTTGACAATCTATGTTTCATTTTTAAGTGAACGCTTTGATACTATGCTATCAATCAAATGTGAAGTCGTAACTATGAACAAGGCAAATCTCATGTTTGTTTCATTTTAAAGTGAACGCTTTGATATATTGCTGTCAATCAAATGTGAAGTCGTAAATATGAATACGGCAAATTCCATGTTTCACGTAAAAATAAACTCACGGTATACATGTTAACAAAAATAATAAATTCACTAGTTTCTAGTATTTGAAAAAAAGAAAATTAACATACTCGTTTTATTACAAAGTTTATTCATTTAAATTAGATGTTTTGTTGACGCAACGAATAGTTAGTTTAATGCGTTTATTTTTTGTAGTAACAGTACATACATCAATGTATATTATAAGTAAATTACCTATTAGTAATTATTAAAATTTAATTTGTTAATAAAAAAGTATTTTATTAATAAAGAATAAATAATTGTCGAAATTTTACGCCAATGTTAAATATCTATCAACGTCGTATTATAGAATGACCTAATTAAAATTTTGTGTTCTGGGTAAAACTTAACAAACAATTCAGATTTTTGTGTTGAACTGATTCCAACGTTTCTTTAGAATACATTCTCTTGCTTACCAAGTCAAAGTATCTTTTCCTTTATCCCCTGCAGAGATGCCAGATATTTATAAATCTGCAATGCACTTTTTGTTTCGTTGGCCCACATCCAAAATATCTTAGGAGCCGTCGAACGTTGATGCTAGCAACGTTCATTTTAGAACCATGTCTGACACACTCAGCTATTAAATTAATATATTACTTTCCCAGGAAACATGTTGGTCAGTAAGCTGTGCATTTAAAATTAAATAAAAATTTTGTTAATAACTACAATGTAAGCAAACAAGTTACACAGCCTGTTTTTTAGGGCAGCAATTTTGCTACAAAATTAATTTAATAATTTTATTAAAGAATGCGTTTATTTTAAACATGTTTATTTGTGAAGCAAGTATATTTATTGCGGAACTGAGTTTAAGAACAATAATTGATTCAAAATTTCCTAACGTGGCGCCACAGCAAAGCTATTGTATCTACAAATTGTAGTAATGAAAGATAATTTTCTAGGACCACTATGGAAAGTAGCACTTTTCTCTCGCTATATAAAACTTCGAAGTTGCGTATTTCCCACAATAGTGGGTTAATGTGTAAGAAATCATTTTTCACAATATTTGCCAACACTGCGCATGCGTAGTGTAGGAAATTAGACACCTTGTGTGATTCCAGCACTCAACTTCGCCTCGTGCCGATACTTTCACACCTCGTGGGAAATACGAGACTTTCTGGACTTGTTACACACTATACTATTTCTGTACTGAATAAAGTAACAAAATAGATGCGTCATTCTTTGGGAAAGAGTAAATTAAAATGCTTATTTTGTCCATAGAAAGTGATTTATTAAATAATTTAAATACATGTGATTAACTAGTTTTCCAAAGAAAAAGCTAGGAAAATAAATATTAAAGTTATACATTTCATAAGTTACGGTTGTTTTCTTATTTTTGTTTATATAGTTTTTTTTGTATTTTTTATTTGTGATTTATTAACTTTTTCGAACACTTTTGTAAAATATCACTGGTCAGTCGGCTTTCGCTTCCTATATTTTTTTTATGAAGAGGAGCGCATTATTGCTGTATATATAGATACCTATCTTGGGACGGCACATACAAAGTGTGTGCAACGAAACGCGGAACATAGGACTTGGGATTTCGAAAAATTGCAGATACTCTTTTTCTTGATAGATTTAGAGTTAAATTACAAGAGTTCAGAGTAGTTTAAAATTAAATTATACATGAGGTAAGATCATAATTGATGCAACAGCAAGTTTCCAGTACGAGATATATTAAATATAAATGTACTACTTTCGGTAAAAATCAGACAGCAATGAAAATAAAAGAAAACATTTACCTGACAGTTTAGTGAAGTATCATTAATTAAAATTCTTATTGTCTATTTTAATATTAGATACGTTGAATTTAGATTATTTTTCTTAAGTAATATATAAATATTACAAAAATATTAAATGATCTATAATGACATATAATTACTTGTCACAACTGAAACATAGATATTTTCTGTAAGAAGAGAGAGTATTCGCAATTTTTTGAAATCCCATGTTAAAAAGTCCTATGTTTCGCGTTTCGTTCCACACACTGTATAAAGTACCCATGATTTTTTTTGTGAGTAAGTATTTTTCCTTCTCTTATACCATAAGTAAATATGAGAATAATTGCTAATAATCACACCATATATGACTTTCTGACTTTCACAGAAATACCTTTCCCAGAAAATAATATCACCAATACACAGAGACGGCGTCTGTTCCATTTATGGCATCTATCTAATGAACACATATAGTTTTTTTTTAATAAAAATTTCGAACAATTTTAAGCCCGTCTACCAAAGATAGATAAACGAGTTATTATATTCGAGATAATCACATTGAATATTGAATATACAAAGCAACTTTGTAGAAAATGCCATGTACCTACACGATTTCTGAAATCCCACGAATGAAAATTTTTAAATCTATAATTATTTATGAATTATCTTTGAAACCAAAAGCTATGCTTAGTTCTTGGCCTCGTTCTTGGCATTGATTTAACGAAAGTAGTACTTTATTTGAATCTGTTAAGTGTAAATAGATTTCAATAAAAACTTTTAGTTACGAGTTACGTTTTTAACACGAAGAAAATAATTTTTAGAAATTTAAGAAATGTCTAATACATTTTGAGTATTTCTAGTATTATGTCCGTTAGTCCATTAGTGCACAGTATACGTGTAGAAATAATTATTCGGCTGAATGGAACTTTTTATTTAAGTTAATCAACTTTAAGAAATAATCATATAACAGGAAGTGACTGTTTACTACTGCCATTTTTAGGTTTTCTGCGAATATTTGATTAAAAATACAAAATAAAAATCGTACAAATAAGGTTTTATCATACAGCACACTTATTCGGCAATGGTGGTCGGTTTGGTGGTAACCATATACATATTATTAAAGATTATTATTTAATAATTTAAAATAATTTATTAGTTGCTAGCACACCAATGTAAAAAAATAGTTCGTATCTAAATGTGAATATGATGTCGAAAATACCGCACCTATTTATCGGACAACAATAATAGTTACGACTGTGCCTCTTCATCGATATTTGTATGTATGCTAATTACTAACATAAATGTGAATATGTAGAAGTAGTGATGACTAAATATGATTAACGACTTAGAGTTAAACAACCAATACGTGTAGGTACATAGAAAATATTGATATTTTAGTAAGAGGATATCAAAAATCTATTTTCAAAACAAAACATTAAAATCATATTTATTATATTTAAATGGAACAAAATTTGCCATTTTAAATTAGTTGTTAGAAGTTATAAATTCTGTTAGAATACCTACATATCATCTTCCTGCATGTACAAGGGTAATGAAATAATGTTTTGAGTGTGTAACTCGATGAAGTCAGTCCTATAATTGTGCGTTAATTGACCTCAACGACGCCTGTAATTGTATGTGTAGGTGGAATAATGCTCATATTTACACAAATTGAAACTAAAAATAGTAGAAAGCAAGCAAATCGCGAATACAGTATATTTCAGATATCACATCTGTTTCACAAAATAATATTATGTAAATACACATACGTGTACTCACATATATACAAATATCCATTACTGATAGTAAAAAAACATCTAATACTAACTGAAAAATAGTTATTTATGCAGTGTGTAAAGTAAGTGTTTTTTCATCGAGTGCTCTTAAATTATAGCTCGAGATAAAAAACGTTACACACGTGTTGCATATAATATTTTTACTACAACCAAAATGTTAATAAAAAATTAATTTCAAAAGTGAATAAAACCATTGGTAAAGGTATTTACATCGCTTAGCAATGGTTACTTTTCACGCACTAATGCGTGAAAAGTAACTCTTTACAAACTCAAAAGACGGCATAAATTATGTATGTAATGGTTGTAAGAAATATGTTTTGAAATCGTCATATAACTTGCTACGTGTTAACTGCTTATCCAAACCATAAAATAAATTCAATTTCCCAGTCGAAGCAAATGAGAAAAACAATGTAGTTATAAATGAGCGTGTTTTATATTTCCATCTATTATTGTCGCTTATAAATACAAAAGCAATAACAAAGATTACACTATACTCTTAAAACGCATAAAGCTAATTAAAAGTAGTTAATATGTAAATTACATGTGAAATGAAAATGTAAATATTATAATTTACGTCACCATTGAATTGAAGTTCCTTTTTATAACTCTTGTGGTTATTAGCCAGTCTGCACCTAAGTATATACATTTATATTTTCCTGGCTTGATACACAAATATTTTAAGCTATTTTTAACATAAAATCATGATAAATATTACTTTTAATTAAAACAAAAAACAGATGCACGCTAGATTGCGGTTCTACGTTACCAGAAATTTCGACATTTATAGCGGCCTTACTTGGACCACTTAAGTTGTTTTTTAAAAATGAAATTCTCCAGATGAGGACTACTTTAGTATTCCACCTCTCCTCAGAATCCATCTGAGCTTAGGTTCACTTGAAATTAATATTTTTTTTGAATTCAATGAATCACCCATAAGGCACATTCATAAGGAAAATTAAATGGTAACGATAACGATAGAATCAGGGCAATAGTCTTGTTAACAAAATTATAAAATTATTGTTAACGGCACTGGAAAAAATATTGCATGGTCTACACACAAGGATTGATATCGGTTAACCTCATTTTTTGCAATAAATTATTGCAGTCGTCATGCAATATTTTGCGTACTACATATACTTTATGTATCTATATTATGGATCAAACATTAAGGGTAAAAAGCTGTTCTGAGAGCAGAATTAATTTTCTCTGTTTCGGAATTAGAATATCATATTCCAGCACGCTTATTGATGTTAGAAGAAGCTACATTCTTAAACGATTTTTGGTTATATTTTGTTATTTGAGATTGGCATGACTGCATTAAATACACTAAATATCTAGGCAACTGTCAAAGTAATTCTAATTTACCTAGGCAACAGACGAAACAGAAATCACAGTCACCAACCTAACTATTCTATCAAAAAAATCCCTTAATGGAAATTGTCAAATATTATTATAAAAAATAATGTAAATAAATGCCGAAACAGAGAAAATAGTATAAAACATTCGTTATAGAAGGGAATTCAAGCACTCGTTCGTTCGGGCACTCGCTGCTTCGCGCTCGTTCCCGAAATTCAAACTCGTGCTAGAAAAGGTTGCCTTCTACAACTTATGTTTTAATATACTGTAATGATTCTAAAATAAACAAAATTAATGGTGGTCTCCACTAGTTTGATAATAACAATATAAGTAAATACCTAATCATACACGTGTAAGATTTTGAAAACAAATTCTGAAACAAACCAAAGAAGTGGGACTAAAATTGGGTAAATTATTGTAAATTTTACGAATTAAAATAGTGTATTAAGTATTAATTAATTAAGAACTGTTTGGTATATTGTACAATAAGCATGAAATGGTACTCATTTCATATGAGTATGTTATGAATTGAAATCATACGAGTATGAAATGGATATTCCAAGCAAGTATACTACATTTTATCAATGATAACGATATTATTTTCTAATTAATTTATATTTTTAGTTATTTATGGTGCAAGTACGTTACATTACTAATAAGTCATGTGAATAATGGGTTTTAGAATTATGTTCTTAAAACCCAGATTGGCAGCACTGATGAAAATGCATACCATTATCTCACTTAGATAAAACGTGAAATTATTTTTCTTTTTAAAAAAAATATATTTAAATCAAGAATTTTTTTTTGTTTTTTATTAAATTAATCGGAGGTGGTGAATACAAGTTATAAAATGTTTTTTGGTATGAAATTTGGTGATTTGGATATTAGGTAATATAAAAATGTAACTGTTACTACGATTTTTCAAAATTTAAATTTCGCCTAATAAATTTTCGCGTTATACAAAGTATATGTACAATTTCCTTATATTTTTATATCTGTTGTCAGGTTTGTCGACCTATTATTATCATGTAAAACAGTCGTAACGCCCACATTTTCTATTCAAAGTTGGGTAAATAATATACTAAAGGAATTAAAATTTATTAGATCTTTAGTTTTTTAATTTAGGCATAGTTTATAAGGACACAAACAATTTTTCAAAAAGTTAATATTTTTTTATCTGACAGTACAATGACATACGTGAATAAAAAGTCTAACTACTTGATGACTGACATTTTAAAACACCGACTGGAATAGCGGTAACCCAGCCGCTTCGTAAACCAGGAGTCCCAGGTTCGAATCTCGGCCAGGATATGGATGTTTCTGTTTGTCTTTATCATCTCCATCATCGATGCGTAAAAATGAAATACGTTACTTTGAAAGTTACAATGAAAATTACAATAAGAAGTTACATCATACCCATCAAATCATTCAATTGTAATACTTTGTTACGTATCAACCACAATCAACGATTACGGTTATAGAATCACAAATTAATTTTATTGTTGATATTTGCCATTGATACCATAACAAGTTTAAAAAATAGCAACAGAAATTATGGTATTCCACCCCTGTTCAGATCTTTGATTCGCATTTTTTACCAATAATTGTTCATCATACAAAGTATAATTTTTAATTTTAATAATACATCTATTATTATTATTGTACATTCACAGAAATAAAGCTTGACTCACTAGAAAATTAGATGAGCTCAATTTAAAATAAACTGACATTACATTTTTAAATAAGATTTCCCGTCATCAAAATTGTTTTAACGGTACGAAAAATTTGTGAGTTGTAGATCTTCCTTTAAGGATGTAGTCTAGTCGAGTTTTTCGTCGCCGAATCTATCGTAAAAAGGTTTATCTTATCATCACTCAATCCTGTCGCCGGATAGCGCCAGAATTAAAGCTACATCAACTTATTCATTCATTTTATTTAAAATGTTGAAATATAAATATATTTAAAATTATGAAATGTTTCACAATATTTATATCATTGAAATTAGAATAAAAATAACATTTTTTGTGCGAAAATAATAATATAATAATATAATAATCCATGTAATAAATATTAATTTTATGTCAACACAAAAATTAGTTACTGAAAAATATTTTTTATGCAACTGGATGAACATTATATGTATTTATCTTTGTTATGTGAAATATTTTTGCGATATATTCAAATCAGCTTCCTTTCATTATTGAACGACCTATAATATATTTTCTGAAAAAAAATAAGAGGTCTCTGCATATAAAAATCCTAATCGACATAGAACATCTTTTTTCAATTATTTTTTCAGTTAAAGGTCTCTGCCTCTAATTTGTTGAGTCACGACTCACGAATGCCAAACATGTATAGATTTGTGTCCGGAATTCGTAGTTGTTGTTAAACAAACATTGTCGAATTGGGCCACACAGAAATCTCTCTTTCTTTAATTTTTGTAATTTACACAACATACTGCCAAAAATCAATATTAAAAACATTTACGAATACAAATATACAATAAAAATTAAAAATAAAATAATTCGAAATTAGGAAATATCGAATTTCGAGTTCACGTTAAAATTCGAATTCGAAATTAGGAAATATCGAATTTCGAGTTCACGTTACAATTCGAAATTTAAAATTCGGATTCGAAATTCAAGAGGAGGTATATAATAATAAAAAAAGAAACACATGAAAAAGAAAAGATTTTTTTAATTATCGAATTATGAGAAGCGAACAATAAAGAAATTAGAATATGTTTTTAACATATTTTATTATACTAGTATTTATTTTACTAATTTAGGATTTTGTGTTAAGAAGGTTAATGTATTTTACCATGTTCCCCAAATATCAAATTTTGAAAAGTTGAAAAGCAATTTTTTTTTGTATTATTAACAAGTTTTGAAATTCAAAAATTCGAATTTCATCAACAGTACTAGTTATTATACGCTAGGTGGCAACACTGATAGGAACTCCAAATACGAAAACAATTCACGAACCTGAGCAAGAAGTTAAGTACTTACAAATCTCGAGATTAAACCCTTAGTTTAACTCGAACCTGGGTGCCTATTCTGTAACTTATAACACTAGTGATACGCGTTCAAAAGTGTTATAATCTGACTACCATCTAGCGGTTTTTGAGTGCAACAGGGCAATATGACGTCACACATTTTGTAAACGATTCATTAGCGCAAAGGATAGTGTTATATTCATTTCACTAGTGTTATAATGACGTTTGGTTTGTGCGCTTGGCGGTATTGTTTGAAATTTGAGTGGTGACATTTTGTGAAAATTACTAAAGAGAATCTTGAAATTATGCAAATGTACGCAATTGACAATAAACACAATTTTGCACAATTTGACATTTGTGTCAGGGAGTAGTGCCAACTTAAAAATTATTTTACTAAAACTTTCAAATACAAAAGTTCCTAAGATTACAACATTGTACATTTGATACGAGACGTCAATCAATATAACACTGCAAATCGTTGAAAAGTTACAGAATAGGCACCCTGGACATTTACTTACTTGACCGCTTCCCTAGTTGTTGTTTTCAGGTGAAAGTTCGTGTCTGGCAAACGTGAATATGTCTGAGTAACGGAATTTACATGCATGACCCAAATGTAATCTGGTAATTTAATAATGGAAAACTAATTAATGAAAAGGGTAATAAATATTACTGTCACTCATCCACCTGTTTTTAGTCTGACAAACCGAATTAATGCACATAATTATCGATAATCAGACACAATCGTAAAGTACACATTCTAATTCTCCTTTTATAAAAATTAAGATAATAATAATAATCAATACAATCAATTACTTATTCCAATGAAATATTAGTTTTCATATCCATAGGCGTAGTTCGACTTTATGAGAGGAACTTAATTAAGTCTTAATTTTAAAATAAAACAAAAAGGTGGTTTACAAAATGAAAAAGTGTTTATTTGTTTACTTTATAAACATAAAGTACAATTCAGTTTTCTAATCAAAAGAACAAATACTTCTAAAATAAATTGTGAATTAATTTCTTGAAGGTTCATTTTCAGTATTTACTACTGCTAAATTAATAACGTGATATTGTGTCACAGTAGTTTTCTATCCAGTTTTTTATTCCCCTAATTAGCACTGCGTGATCTTTCACAAGTTGCTGTGTTTATAAGCAGAATGAGTGTAATTTTATAGTTTATAATAATTATCAAATCAAATGATGGTACCTAAATTAAATAAACTTATAATATCATTTAATTTTTAACTGTTCATCATGTTGTTCTGAAAAGTCATTATTTCTTCTTCAAAAATATCTTTATTTACTCTAAAAGTAATATAATGGGGTCCTCCACCATAGCAGAAAATTGGGTAAAATGTTAGTTACATTGAAAGTAGATAAGATAATAACACGATTGAGATGAAAAATTTTTAAAATAAATTGTTAGTTTTTGAAATATTTCAGATTTTAAGCATGTATACTTCTACGTCACAATGTAGCGTTCTCTCTCTGTACCTCTCTTTTGAACATCTATCCTATTCGAAATAGCGTAAATAGTCAACCTTAAAACTCATTAAATGACAGTTAGCGAATAAACAATATATTTATAGTTTTCGTTTAATATTTTTGATTAGTTTACTTTTATTTTATTTCATAATAATTTTGTTTAGTTTAATGTAAAAGAGAAAAATGAAAGATATGTTAAATGAAATAAATGACATAATTATGCCTGTGGCAATCAAAAGCACTCACACTTTATACTAATTGTAAATCCATTTTTATGAAACATATTTTCGTAAATATTGCTCAACAATATGTATATAAAGAATAAATTAAAATTTTAAGTAGGACCCCATTATCCATAAATTTGGAATTTTCTAGAAAAAATAAATTTTTATGTAGGTATATAGTCATTACATAAATTAAATAGTAACAAATTTTAATTAGAAAAGAATCTATAATACAATTCACAACTGATCTAGCATTATAAATCAATTTTCGGTTTGCAGGAAAAAAATATTTGTCATTGTACATGTATATAGAGGCATTTTATCTTTCAATATCGATATTTCCTATTAAGATGAAGATAACCTTTATTAAAATTTACAGAATTTTGTTTGGGGGTACTAATTAAAAATTTCCCTAAGTACCCTCCTAACTACGTCTATGTTCATATCTTTGTTTTTCCAGCTAAGCCTGTGACTAATTGTAGTGAATGTCATTATTTCCTTGTGAACTGTTGTATTAAAGAAATAGGAAATGTAACAATACTAACCTACGTGTGTTTTATTTATTTGAAGTATGCAATTATAAATATTTATCTAAAGTTTCACTTGAGACTTGTGACTCCCAACAGATGTGACGGCAACTTATCTTAGGATATCCTGGCTGTGACGACATTCATATATCCGGAACATAATTTTGATATTAATATATCACGTAACTGTAATAACATATACATATATACAGTTTATGCAGTTTACAGTGTATGTCGAACAACTCAACAAAGCGGTTTTTTTTTTTACTTTAAATAGCGGATTCAAGGTGTAGTACAGAACTACAATTACATTCTAGTCCAAGGAGTCAAATACTGTTGCCTTTTTCTTATACCTATAAAAGTCCTAGACCAAAAGATTAAGTATACCAATAACTTAAATTTTTTTATATTTTCTTACACTTTTATGTACGGATCGCAATATTTTTCTACGCTGGTTAAAAACATGCTGCCACAAAAGACATAAACATGTTCAGAGCAGATTCTTATTTCACTTTACCCAACATATTTCGAGATAAGTACTTCGTATTTTTTAAAGTATTTAAAAGCAAAACTTAAATATCAATTGCAACCCAGAAATTCATTTTACCACAGATTGAGGGAAAATAAATTTGTTCGAACACATTCAATAAATGGTTAAGTAGATTTTTTGTTCCACTTGACATTGCAATTATTGCAAATTTTTTTGTCATTTTGTTGTATTCAAGTGATGTTCAATGTTTCATTTCTCTGTTTAATAAATATTAATGATAAAATGTACGTTTCATTTCAAAAATTATTTTTGATATTTAATTAATTTTACTTTAGAAAAGTGTTCATAAACATATGTTCGTATTGAAATTGTTTGATATTAATTAATTATATTAATTAATCTACAGGAAAATTGTATTATTTAAAAGCAAAATAGTGAAACAATTGGAGAAGGTATTTGATTAATACAAATTCTATGTATAAGTCCTTTGCATGCCTTGTATTGTTTGTTATCAAAACAAAATATATTTAATTCACTTTCGATATTATTTTCTCAAGACAATAGAAACGCATTCACTTTCTTTTAATTTAATATCATTTGGATATCATCTCACAATGCGATCATACAAATATATATTTAATTCAAATTTCTAAACTAATGTCGCATGTTGATTTTATAAAATCAGAAATAAGCACTACAGTTTGTAAACTGTATAATTTATGATTGCAATAGACTGGTGAAATATCCACATTTTTTTGAATGAATTTAGTCAGAGACCACGGAGTACACGGGCCTAAACCGCACGGACCAAAATATCATTATCTCGATTGTTATTGAAATAAGCACTACAGTTTGTATACTGTCTAATTTCTGATTACAATAGACTGGTTAAATATCCACATTTTTTTGAATGAATTTAGCCAGAAACCACGGAGTACACGGGCCTAAACCGCACGGATCAAAATATCATTATCTCGATTGTTATTGAAATAAGCACTACAGTTTGTAAACTGTTTAATTTTTGATTACAATAGACTGGTTAAATATCCACATTTTTTTAATGAATTTAGCCAGAGACCACAGAGTACACGGGCCTAAACCGCACGGACCAAAATATCATTATCTCGATTGGTATTGTACCGCAAACACTGATTATGTCTAGACTCGGTCAAAAGAGAAAAAGAGAAAAATACACCTTGACTCATAAGGTCTGAAGCGCAGGGCCTGCAGAGATTCCCCTGCCACCCCAAACGTCACTTCTGAATTGAATCATAGAGTACGGCAAATACAATAATTATTTGTATATCAAGGTACTAAAGTATAATTTTTTTATTAGGAATATGGAATTTATTCTATAAAGCGATAGCCGAGGTGAATAAACCATATAAATAATAAAAAATACTTTAATTCTGAGGTATACATTATATTTTTTCCTAAATCGAAAAATTATTAATTAAAAACATAAATAAATAGCATTCTGTATTTCTATAACGTCAGCTAGCTATTGCTATGGATATGGTTGTGATAAAAAAAGTACTCTCAAAGTGTCAAATATTTCTTTATGATTACTTGTGCTTATACGTGGTCTGCATTAAATCTGATAAATTATTATCAAACGAAAATAACAAATATATTCACCAATTTTATAATAGAATAATATGTTTGTTATTTTAGGTAGTTCTAAAATAAATTGCAAAATTATAACACTATTAAAATATAGGTTAATTCAAGTTTGACAGATGAGTCCGTAAAGTCAAATTTTGACATAAGAGTCTGAAAAGTAGTACTTTAGCGACTATTTTGGATAATTTCGCGGTGTGATACCGTGTACTTTAGTATCGATTTCGAAAGAAAAAAATCAATTATTAACGTAACATACATTTTTTATTAGTTTCATTAATTTGCTATTTTTGCTTTCATTGTTCTGTCAATAAGATAATACAGAAAAAATCTGGTATGTCCAACACATTACCCCCTCGTCATTATTTTAGAAAATTTATTTTTTTGAGACATCTACGCACATTTAAAAGTAATATAATAGAGAATACCACTTTTGAAAATAATCTTAATAAAATAAAAAAACATTTGATTGACATTGTAACCAAATAATAAATGTTATCAGTCATTTACAACATAAAAAAATTACATTTCCCATCATGGTATCAATTTAAATTAGCCAAATTGTATCTTTTTGTCCAACATAAACAAAAATTATCAATCCATAACATACTTATGAAAAACCCAATAGATAAACCTAGATTTTTAATTTTTGAACACATATATGTCATATTTATAAATAGATTTAAATCACAACATAAAATATATTTTTTGTGTTACGAGAATTATACAAAGGTTCGTAATATAAACGGCAAAGACTAAATTTATTTCTCGTTTATATGTCCAAAGAGGTGAAAATATGAAAAATATTCATATACAAACATCTATTTAAAAAAAATTAAATAAAAATAAATGAGGGCAGAATCCATTGCTAACAACTATACAACTATACTTGTATTTATCACACACGTAGGCTACAGACTTTAAAGGATCAATTATAACAATATACACAATTCTTTATTACTAATGCTATCTTCACTCTAGCAATAAAAGTATTCAAAATTGTTAGTGCCACGTAGAATACAATTTTATTGGAAATATATTTTTCTTCAAACGTTATAAAAGTGACATCTTCTGTGACGTGATTGACAAGGTTGAAGTTTAATTTCTATGCCTCCGTAATATAATTTTTTATTCTAGCCGCCGTATAATATTGTCGCCGCCGTATGTAGAACCAGCCAATAAGAAGTAACTTGTACAATAGAAATCTGTAATATCGCCCTAAATGTCACTATAAAAACTAGATAACCTAAGAATAAAGTTGCTAAAAATTATGAATAACTGACAGTTAACCTACATATTAAACGTCAAATAGTAGTTTATTTTTTAAAATTTCTAAGTTTGAAGAAAAAATAGCATGTGTTATTCAGAGTAAAAGTGTCTTTGTGTGCCTAGCATGCAATTGTCCGACTCGCTTCGCTCGTCGTGCAAACTTCCATGCTCGCCACACAAAGTATCACTTACTCGCTCGTCGTGCAAACTTCCATGCTCGCCACACAAAGTATCACTTTTACTCTTAATATCACAATATACTATTATTATATAGTTCATTTTAAACAACGTGAATTCCACATCAAGTGGATGGCTATATTTTTTTTACATATATGTATAGTGCCCTTGGTACTTGAATGCCCTAAAAAAAATCCACATTGAAAAGATGGTGATATTTCTTAACTTTCTTTAATTTTTTTTTATTCAAATATCAGACTGATTCCCTTCAATATTCCTTAATTTTTTGACAATTTGGAGCTAAATTTGCTGATATTAGAAATACATTTTGTGTAGTTATTATTTCATGTACCCTGACAATTAAAATTATCTAATAAAAATATTATGCGCACGAATATGATAATTGGTTTTTACCAGGATATTAAATAGCTAATTTTTTATGAATTTTTATTAGTAAACAGTATTTTTTATGATTAAATAAGGAAATCCTAGGGATTATTTGGTATCTGCGTATTTTCAGGCTACAATCGAATAAATGGACTACATATAATAGTATATTATTTAACAAGCATAATATGTAGGCTATATTACACGATGATGTAATTAAAAATACGAGCGATAGCGAGTATTTTTAATCATCTGAGTGTAATGTAGCCATATTATGCGAGTCAAATACTATACTTTATCTACAACTATCAGGCATATAACAAATCTGATATTATTTGTTAAATATTCAGTTAGGTGTGGGTAATATTCGATTTCCGGGAATGGACTGTGTCAATTTTTGAGTCAGAGCTCAACGTTTCGCCCGCAGTCGTATGGGGCATCTTCAGGAGCAAGAACGTTTTACTGTCGATAAACAAGGTTACTCGACGTGTCAACCACGCTAGAGGCCAAGTTTAAGCAATAAAGGCGCAAGGGACGACTCAGTTTATAAGGTTACCCGACGTGTAAACCACGCTAGAGGCCAAATAAACCAAGTGACGAGAGAAAGCGAGAGAAGTCATTTATATATGCTACGAAGGGTACGGTTGAAAGCAATAACTAATGGGGACCAACGGGAGTTGAGTTTGAGGGACCAATGGGAGTTGAGTTCGTGGTGGTTGATTGGGCGTGTTGTGTTTCAAGAATGACTGGTTTCCACATGTGGCTCAAGAAGTAACCATCATCTCGATTTATGTTATCAGGATGTTTCCATATTTCTACAGCTTCCCTGTATTTACGTTTGTAAAACTGGGGAACAGGAGCTAATATGCGGGATTTTTCAAATAGGATGTTATGACCTGTATTATGTTGGTGTTCTGCGACAGCGGAGGTTAATACCATACCATTGCGCAGGCACCGTTTGTGTTCTGTAAGTCTAGTATGAACACTTCTTCCTGTTTCACCTATGTATACTGTGCCGCAAGAACAAGGAATGCTATAAACACCGGGTGATGTCAAGGGTTCACGTTTATCTTTGGTTTGTGGGAGTATTTCAGAGATTTTTTGTGGAGGTTTAAAGATGACTTTGATATCATTTTTCCTAAGAATTTTTCCTATTTTGTCCGAGAAACCTTTAATGTAAGGGAGGGAAACAAAAGATTCGAAAGAGTTATTAACAGGTTCTTTTGGTAACGGGTTTAAGTGTCTATGGATTACATTGTTAATTAATTTTATGTCATAGTTGTTCTGAACCAAACTATGTCGGATGTGGTTGAGTTCTTGTTGAAGGTTATGGGGTTCGGAGATTTTGATGGCACGGTGTACGAGGGCGTTAACTACTGAGAGTTTCTGTGAAGGGTGGTGGTGAGAATTAAAGTTGAGATACCTGTCAGTGTGGGTGGGTTTTCTATAAACAGCGTGCCCTAACTGTCCATTAGGTTTACGAGTGACAAGAACATCAAGGAAAGGGAGAGTTTTATTATTTTCAACCTCCATGGTGAATTGAATATCCGGATGTAAACTGTTTAAGTGTTCGTGGAACAAGGCAAGTTTTTCCGGACCATGTGGCCAAACGACAAAAGTGTCATCTACATAACGAAACCATACCGTCGGTTTGAAAGTAGAAGATTCTATTGCTTTTATTTCAAAATCTTCCATATATATACTGGCAACTACGGGAGATAGAGGAGAGCCCATTGCTGCACCTAAGACCTGTTTGTAAAATTGCTTGTTGAAAATAAAATAGGTTGATGTTAGGCATTTTTCGACTGTAACAAGATGGAAAATACGGCCCTGGTTTCCATCTTGTTTTGTAGACTGCATTTCTTCTGTGGACTATGATTCTTTTCTCGGCATAGATGTTGACATTTTTGGTAATAAAAATTAGAAATTATGGGGCCATATGCCGAAAAGATCATATTTCACAGACAACATTTTTGTGTTTAGATAAGAAGTTGAGAGGGTAGATTTGCCTCTCAACAGAGTTTTGTATAGTCAGTCTTAGGTAGGGTTAGCTATAAATAGGACGCAGACACAATGTAGTCTGTTAAGTTTCATTCGTTTAATTTTAAATTAGTTTAGTTAAGTTTTATTTTATTAAAAGTAAATATGTAAATAAAAATAGTTTAAGTAAAAAAGTAAAGTGTACGTGTGCTCCCGTGTTCCCAACAAACGTGTTGTGTTCTTGTTATCATCGTCATCATCGTAAGTAATAAGTAATCATCATCATCATTGCATCTCCGTTATCCCCCCCGTGTTACATTGGCGCAGTCGACGGTAGGATCTGAGGGTAAATTAATTAAAAAAATTAATTTAAAATACCCAATGACGATCCGAAAAGAACATACGCTCAACATGAGTTAAGAAGTATAATCAGTGAATTTGTGACATCGAGGGAGGATGTTTCCGTTTCCGACCACGACGCCGGCGATGATGGCGACGCATCAGTTTCCACCATGGATGTATCCGGTCTGTATGCCTCACAATTATCAGTTTAGTTACGGACATCACGTGTTTTACCAACAACCCCAGACGCAATTAGTGTTGCCTCCATATAGTCATTGCCAAATGACACTTAGTGGGAATGGAGTGCAACGGGTTTCCTACGGTCACGGCCCCGTCCAGGCACGTGAGTACGAAACCCAGGCGTTGCCAGTGGCAAAGATCAGCGCGGCTGAATTTAAGGCGCTACTGGCAGCAGAGGTGCGTCCGGAGGTGGTTGGTATACCACGTCCGAAAGAAGATGTGGCAACTGTAGCCACAAAGTGTATAGATGGAGGCATACAGGTGCCGGAAGTAGAAGAATATCACCTGTCGGAGGAGTTAACGAAACGGGTAACTCCGACAGAAGAGCAAGTGGTGGAGCTGACAGAAGTCCCGATCAGAGTGGAAATGATGCAAGACCAGCAGGAAACCAGCCAGCATGAGGAGCACATGGATCAAGGAAACGACAAGGCAAATGACACGGATACGAGCCAGGAAAACGCCTACGATTTTCACGAAGACCAGGGCAGCATCTTCATGGAGGATAAAGAAGCCAGATTAGTGCCGCTTTCAGATTTAAGTGAATCCGACCCTGTGTTAAGTGAAGTGATAAGAAAATATAGTGCACCCAAACAATTTTTTGTTCCCGGACAGAGACCGCTGTGGAACGAAGAACCCCCGCCCCTGTGTATAATGACCTACCACAGTGTTTTAAGTTGACAATGATATGCCCCGACTATGTGATAGTGTTTAAGATAGGAAATTAGATTAGATATGCATGTTAGTTAAGATTTTTGTATTGTTTATTTGAAAATTTTTAGAATTAAGAAGAAAAAGTAATTTGATAATTTGATTAGCAAGTAAATTTTGGAAATTTTGAATTTCAATTGTGTATTGAATTTGGTATTGCTATTTGAAAGTTTTTAGTATTTTGTCTGATTATTATGAATTTGACAATTCTGTGCAATTGTTTATTTAACAATTTATGTTCTATGGTTTATTATGTGCCTTAGTGTTATATTTTAGTGGTTTAGTTTTATTATGTTTTAAGTTATGTTGCATTGTAGTGATAGAAAAAATAAAAAGAAATCCCAATCCTTTAGTTAGAAAAATTCAATTTAAAATTTTGAATTTTTGCTGCTGTATGTGTATCTATTTATATTATTTATGTTCATTATTTTATGTGTTATTTGAATTTGACATTGTTGTGTCTTATGTATTTGTTCAATTTTCATATTGTCTTCAAGTATTGTAATTTGAGAAATGTTTTATAGTTTTGTATTACGTTTCATTAGGTATGTACTTGTGATTGTTATATGTTTTTGTATGTTCTATGGTCGTCTTTGTTTTAGGTTTAAGGTTTACCTTAGGTGCCAATTCAGGTATGTTTAGGAAATGCAGTCTCCTCTTGGGAATAAATATATCGTGGTCAAACGATATATTTATGTCTTAAGGGGAGGATAATGTAACAAGATGGAAAATACGGCCCTGGTTTCCATCTTGTTTTGTAGACTGCATTTCTTCTGTGGACTATGATTCTTTTCTCGGCATAGATGTTGACATTTTTGGTAATAAAAATTAGAAATTATGGGGCCATATGCCGAAAAGATCATATTTCACAGACAACATTTTTGTGTTTAGATAAGAAGTTGAGAGGGTAGATTTGCCTCTCAACAGAGTTTTGTATAGTCAGTCTTAGGTAGGGTTAGCTATAAATAGGACGCAGACACAATGTAGTCTGTTAAGTTTCATTCGTTTAATTTTAAATTAGTTTAGTTAAGTTTTATTTTATTAAAAGTAAATATGTAAATAAAAATAGTTTAAGTAAAAAAGTAAAGTGTACGTGTGCTCCCGTGTTCCCAACAAACGTGTTGTGTTCTTGTTATCATCGTCATCATCGTAAGTAATAAGTAATCATCATCATCATTGCATCTCCGTTATCCCCCCCGTGTTACACGACAAGAGTTACTAGATCGGATGAGAATCCATTATTTTCTAGTAATTCAGCGATAATACTGATTGCTACATCTATGGGGACTTTGGTGAAGAGAGATGTGACGTCAAAACTAACAAGTATATCATCGGGACCTGTGGTTATAGTGTTGATTTTTTGTACAAAATGTTCTGAGTTTAGAATAAACGACTCAGAGTTTCCTGTAAAACGTTTTAAAATTGTAGACAAATATTTTGCAAGTTTGTAAGTTGGACAGTCGATGGTGCTAACAATAGGTCTGAGTGGGTAATCCTGTTTGTGAATTTTTGGTAAACCGTAAAGACGCGGAGGTTTGGAAGATTTAGGTACAACTTGTTTTTTGATATCTTCAGGAATATCTGATTTTTTAATAAGGGCGGTGATTTCACGTTCAATTTTGGCTGTAGGGTCGCGTTTGAGAGGAGAATATGAATTTTCCTGTAGAAGGGCCAGAACCTTCTCATCGTACGTTGTACGATCCATAACTACCGTCGCATTACCTTTATCCGCTGAAACAATAACAATATTAGTGTCTGATTTTAGGTTTCTCAGAGCTGACCTTTCGTCTCTACTTATATTAGATGGTGGTGGTTTGAATTTTTTGATACATTTCACAACTTCCATACGTAAAGTATCACCAGCTTCCTTAGGTAATTTTCTAACGGATGATTCGATAGAACTGACTATATCTTCAACAGGAATTTTTGTGGGTGCGAGGGAAAAGTTTAGTCCTTTCGATAAAACACCGGTTTCGCTGGATGATAAGGGACGCGAGGATATGTTTACCACGGTTTTACTTAAAGTATTATTATTATTATTATTAACGTTGAGCTCTGACTCAAAAATTGACACAGTCCATTCCCGGAAATCGAATATTCCTCATGACTCAGACTGTGGAAGCCTACGCAATTATTAGGTGTGGGTAGTTCATATATAGCTTAACAGATGGCGCCACAGTACCACTTAAATGTCAAAATCACTTTTCAAATTGTATTTATTATACTTTTATAAGCATATATATTGATATTTATAATAAAAAATATGTTATTAATAAATTAACAGTTTAATACAATATTATGTGTTAAATTATATGCCCTATTTATTACAGAAAAGTGTAGCGTGTATCATGACATTTCATATTACACTTGTGTAATATGAGTAGTATATTATATGTAGTATCACACGTATAATGTACCTATATTTCAATAGTTGTAGATAAAATAAATTAACTTATAAATTTATGATAATATTTGCGTCATTATAAAATAACCGAGATCTCATTTTCTCTGGAAATATGAATTTTTGTCAACATTTTTGTTTGGTTTTCCCGTTACCCCATGAGAAGACAAAATAGGAAATACTGTAAATATATCTTGATTTGTTATTTTCCAAAACTGCCTTTTGCCCGTTTAATTTTTTCTAGTTTTTAACACAATTTTACCGGACAAATACTGGAACACTATAAAAAAGTAATGTTATTGATATGACGTCATTTCACTACGTGTATAAATGTGGTGTTAAATTGATTGATAAAAAAATTATATATTCAAGGGATTAAGAAAGAAAAAAAAAATCCATGCTATGAAACCGATTGTTAATGTTTTTTGTTTACTTATTTAGAAAATAAAATTATTTGTCTTATATTTTTATGTGATTTTCATCTAATTCTATGTATAATATAAATATCAACAATATATTTTGAAAAATTAAACAGTATAAAACAACATTTTATTAGGCTACCAAACACTACCGTAACACTAAATATTTTATGACATTTTACACTATCATAACACTACTCTTTTACACTATTCAGTAGCACTTTATTTAACACAAGATCTTAATGAGAAATAAACACTGCAAACAGTGCATAATAACACTTAAAATAGTGTGATCATAACAGGACACTAGCTATGGTTGAAATAGTGTTACAATTTTTTTGTGTGTAGCAATGGGCAAAATTAATTGTAAAAATTTGCAAATAAATAAATCTGAACTGCCAAATGACCCACATTTTACAAAAACATTAACATTATTTGAAGTTAATTGCTGTTAATGCCGAGAAAAATATAATAAGCTACTCGGAACGTACCTATTATAACTATTCTCATATGGTAACATGAACTTCAGCTTCTCCTCAGTGCATATCTCCTCGAAGGGTATAATTTTTTTTTTAATTTTTTTTTTATATTTAACTTACACTGTCCAACAGACTGAACTCCAATAATAGGACAGGAAACCTACAGGTTTTAGTGGTTTCCGAACCACTCGAACACAGCGATATTTATTTTTGGTTACAGGTTTGTCGTCTCTGGGGTTTGAATCCCAGATCTCAAACCCCGCTCAGCGAATGAAATCGCGCTAACCAACTAAGCCAACACTAGTCTACTAATAATGTACGAACATTCCTTGTAGATTAAATAACTATTAATATAAATGTACTCTTTATTACTTTTGTTTTTATATTTGGCGCTCAAATTTGAAGCCAAAATAGCATCGAAGTGTTTGAGAAGCAATGTGGAAACTTCACCCAGTATGAAAACAACGCCACATAATTTAATCAATCATGTGCAATTTAACAACTTGAACTAAAGTAACTCCTACTTTTGTCTGTTTAACAAAGTCTGTACATGTCTAGCCTACATGACTCATATAGCTTCCCCTTACCTGCACCTAGAGGATGTCCGTGTGAGATCAATAAAAATCCCCTGGTACACTTCTCAAGCGTAAGCGATTGTGTCCACAAA
Source organism: Stenolophus ochropezus (assembly GCA_035578165.1). Taxonomy (NCBI): domain Eukaryota; kingdom Metazoa; phylum Arthropoda; class Insecta; order Coleoptera; family Carabidae; genus Stenolophus; species Stenolophus ochropezus. The sequence goes on along the minus strand of JAQOWZ010000015.1, from coordinate 15,500,690 downwards.
CAACTTGTAAGTAAGGTCTATTTTCCTAATGTTAACCTCGACATCCAAACCAGACGACTTAAATACAGGATCATTACGGCGCAGAGTTTATACCAGGACTATAAATGATTATCTAATCTTGGTGTTGTTATAAGTATTTAAACAAATTAATTTAGGCTTTATTACTGCTTTTTTTATAAATAAAGGAACGATGCAAAATAATGCAGCATTTAATTATTTGCATTTAATATATCAGCGAATGCAACTTTTAGTAGCAAATCCAAAACGAGGAAGGCTTTTATAGTTTCAAAAGATGCTCATAATATACCAAAAACGTCTTCTCGTTGTGGATAATCTACATCCCTTTAATTTTACACCACAGAATAGTTAAGACATAGAAGCGACACTCCGTGTTGGTACCTTTCATGTTCCCCTAGTCAGTTCTATGACCTTGAAGCATTGTGTAGACCTTTAAATTTGTGCTCTTCCCCTATCTCTCTTTCAGATGTGAGGAAACTTTCCGATTTTAAACAATGGGCCCTTTAAATTTGTGCACCTTCCCCATCTCTATCTAATTTTCGCTTCTCTGTCTTACTGTCGCTTCTGTATAAACCTATTCTGTGCTTACACCACAGTTCTTACTTTTACTTCCTTTTACAAAGTAAAGGAAGTAATGGAATCACAAAAAAAAGGATTTTCAGGTATCAACGAAAATATCCATTTTGCCTATCCCTGAATCCATTTTGGCTATAAAAAAAATGAGCATAATCTAATAGGCTTACAAGGAAGTCATGGTTTCCACGTCTAGATTTTTATCTCATATTTTTGTTGCGACTTTTCGGGAGAAAGTCAGATTACTATATTTTCTGCAGTTGTATTAATGTCAAATAGAAGACTAACAGCTGAATTCATCATTAGTCCATTGCTGAATGATCAACTGATTCGCGAATCAATCTGATCTACGGATCAACATTTAATTTACAGTTTTGTTTATGTTTTCAACAGTCCCTCTAATTTTACGAGTAAGAAAATTAAAATAATTTAGATTAATATTAACAGCCACAATATTTTGTACATAAATACATAAGTATGTCAAAACGTCAAAACGAGTTGGTCATTGATTTTTCTAATGGTGAATAGAATTGATTAATGGTTCAGAGGTGATCAGTGGATCAAGGCTTGATTAAATAATGATGAATTCGGCCGTATATTAATCATATTTAAGATATATGAAAAAAATTGTGGAAACATTGACGCATTATTTATAATAAAACAAAATGTTGTCACTTGCAACGCGTACACAGAGTCATTTGTTAGTTTCTTTCAATATTTGAAAGTGACATTTGTAATATATTTTTCTTTTTCATATAATAACAAAATTGTACACTTATTGTTTTCATTATAGTATATGAAATATTAAAAATTGCATGTTTTATTACTAGGCTTAACGAAACTCATTTGATTGCTACATAATAGAGTCATCGCCTTACTCTGACAAACAAACTAATTTCGTCAAAGTTGTCAACGATTCGCATAACTTCCTGGAAACAACTGGATCTTTTTTAACTATGTATATACTAGCTAGATACCTCCCGGCATATAACTTAATCTATTTTAATTATGTTTATGTTAGCTGATGTTCTTGTTCCTATACAAACATACAAAGTGCACTGGAATTGAAATTAGCTATCGTATTGTTCTCTATAGTAATTTGTAAATATTCAATTATTGGTTCATCTAATTATTTTAATTGCATGGAAAAATCTGTTTCTATTGATATTTAAAATCTTCCTTCTCGGAATCTGATTTATTTATTTGTTTTACAACTCAATCAATTACACTATTTAAACATAGGTATACGACGAGTTGATGAACTGTTGATAACAATTTAAAGTGGCAGTTTATTTTTTAGTTATTTGCAAGTAGGTATGTCCTACCTAAATTAACAGATAAATAAATACTTAATAAAATTAAAAATACTTTAGTAAGAATAACAAGCTTTATTTAAAGAAAACGGTAAATTCTACCGTCCTCACCTTTACTCCAGCAATTTACGTAAGTACATATGTACGTAAGGAAATTAAATTTATTGATTACTTTCACTAAAAAAACAAATGCACTTCGTGCTGTTTTATATTGTTTCTACAAGGTTGTTTCTCGTCCGTGATATTTTTGGTGGGAAGAGTTTAATGATTAATTTAAATTCATCATACAGTATGTCTACAGATCAGGTTTACTGTATGTACAGTGAATATATATTTTTTAAATTTGCTGTTTTCAGGATTTTGTCCCTTTTTATTTAGAAATTATTCTCGAGTACAATTTGAACTTTTTGAAATTTAAGATCACAACGCGGGTCATATGTAATTTTTTTATTTATTATTTGATAAATGAAAAATATTAGAACAAAAATACATGTTACAAAAATGTATATTCATGCAAAAAAAAAATCAAATTTGGCAGATAGTTGATTTGTTATATTGTTATATCTTTGTTTCTATTTTTCTGAACTTTTGTAATTACATGTTTTGTGCATAACATTTCTAAACAAGCGGAATCTCAAAACCAAAAGATTAATTTTATTTGTTTTTTACACATACCGTACAGATACAGAAAGAGTTTCATTGAATTAAATAACTTTTTCTGCAATTATTATTGGACATTTCATCTATACGAAAAATGGAGGAAAAAGCGTGTGAGAATTGTTGCCATGTTGCTAATAAGAAGAACTAATAAGTCTGTTTAACTTCACGGTAAAATGACTTTACTTATGTATTATTATGAATTCATAACATAGAAATTTTTTTAAACAATAAGAGTTTTTTTTTGTTTAATTTACTTTGTAATATGATACAGTAAAATTCGATCATAACGATATCGTAGGGACCCCAAAAATTTCGTCGCTATAAGCGAAGAAATTAAAATAATGTTAGCATGACAATTGGTCTCAATTTTGACTTTATAATCGGTTGGTATAAATATAAAAAAGAGTTTTATAGTTTTTTTATAGTTTCTTTAAATGGTCATTTATTCTTTACAATACTTTTTCCTATAATAAATATTTTGTTGTAAATTTGAAAATATACTATAACTTTTTTTTGAAAAATCAGATTTTTCTACAACCTTCCTAGATACAGGGTGTTAAAGAAAGTTTCAAATTTACGTACTGAACCTGTTGCAAAAACAAATTAAAAAATATTTATTTTAAGACCTGTGAAGCAAACATTTTTTTACACTGATAGCACTGAATTTAATATTTTAATATTGCATAAAATAATATAAATAATTATTCAAATTCTATATTTTTATTCCTGAAATAAACTATACTTAATTTTACAATTTTTTATAAAATATTTTTGATATAAATTTCATTTGTCAAAATATATCCTCTCAAAATTTGAGATCATCTTTTAAGATAAACTGGATATCTATCCATACTCCTACAAATTTTATCTACATCCTGTCCTATTTGACTTTAAAATACATCTCATGATTATCAGTAAGCAAACATGAATGGTAGAAAGTAGCATGAACATTTCAGATCAATTATTGAAAGTGATCACGTAGTAATGGCTAAGTAGCCATACGGCAGGCGCCAAGGTTCCGCCCTCGTGATTCATACTGGAAACAGTCACCTATGACTCTTACTATTCTTTGTTATTACTCGTTGGCCACGCTGCACGAGGCACGACCTTCGTTGGAAAGGCTAATCCATACTCCGCTCTGCTTTATATCTCACCTGTACATATGCGACAGGCTTTACACAAACTTAATTACAAGGATTTAAACAAAACGTGCATAATTTTTGCGGTTTAACTCTCGGAATAGCCAGTGGTTAGAGGAAGGGTGGTTTGTATTTCGTAATGTTTTACTTCCAGATTTACAAAAAGGATCACTAACTCAATATTTAGTCCCGTTCTTGACCGTTTCATATTCATAAGAAGGATTTGTCACTAACTTTGTTTAGAATTAGCCCCAATGTTGCACACACAACCGACGTGATAAGAACATACACATTAAGGATTGAAATCCCAGCGTTTGACATACTCTTTTTACAATTTATTTCATTATATTAACGACTATTAAAATCACTCCTATTCTTATATATGTATAATTACACCCCTTTTAACTTAGATTAAGTATATTACTTACTTCAAAAGATAACTCTACTAGTTTCGAAAAGTTAGCAATATTCATGATTATCAGTATTTCTAAGTGATACAGAGAAAGGTTTGTAGTGATATTTTTTTTTACAACATAGAAGTAAAACATAGCGCCATAAAAGTCACTATTCTTGTAACGTAATTGACAAGGTTAAAGTAATTTCTACGCCGCCGGAGTAGACATTTGTATTTTTATGCCACCGGTGTAAATGTAAAATAAATAAGTATCCATAGAAATTATCTAGAATCAATCAATAAGAAATTACTTATATAATAGAAACCTGTAATATCGGCCTAAATGTCACTACAACAATAGATAACCTAAGAAAAAAGTTACTAAAAATCATCAACATCTGACATCTGACAGGTAACCTACAAATTGAACGTCAAGTAGTAAATTATTTTTTTAAAATATCTATACGTTTGAAGACAACATAGTACGAAAAAGTAGTATGTGTGTTTCTCGCATGTCGCATGCAATTCTCTGACTCGCTTCACTCGTCGTGCAAACTTCCACGTTCGCTACACAAAATTTCACTTTTACACTTAATAACACAATATACTATTATACTTTTTTATTAAATTCATATTACATGAAAAAGAAACTTAAAAGATAATCTGTTTATTTCACTTCAAATTGTTTTCATATCTAGAATATCCAATGGAAGCTCGAGATTAACATTAAAAATCAGTTTTTTTTTTGTATTTTCCCTGTTTTCATTTTAATTATTCTAATCCACAACACAGAACAGAGAACAATTGAAAATAAGCTAATTCACAATTTATTCAATTTATGGCATTATATAGTAAGTTATTGATTTGTGGCGACAAAAGTAAGTGGAAAAGATTGTAACTAATATGAGACTTAGCTAACTCCAAATTTAACTACGGTCTTATAGTTCTAATACAAAACAAGTTTAGTTGTCTGTATTGCAATGCATGGGAATATGAATTTGTAATAGCATGCAGTAAAATCCTCCCCAACGTTAATTCGATATATTTCCGTCAGAACCTTTAGAGTACAAGAGAATTTATTTTGATCGAAGATATGTTTGTGTATTTAAGAAACGGACTTAAATTGGCTATATCTTCTTCATACTGCTGCACATGCTGAAACCAGGGCATGGAACCGGTTTAGAAATAGTATATTAAAGAACGAGTTTCATAATTGTCATTTTATTTTGTGAGAAATAACAACATAATGGAATATTATGAAATAATTTTTTTTTCACTTTTTTTCCTACTTCATGGCTTTTATTTCATTTTCTTTCTAACTGTATTACTTGATAATTTTTTTTTCTTATTACAAGTAATATTCTAAAAATAAAATTCTAACAAAACATTTGTTTATTTAGTGAGATTTGATATTTTAAAATTTTTAATATATTTTGGCAGAATCACCAACCTATAAAAATACTATGCTACAATAGCACCCGATTCAGCTTAATACGAACAAACTTAAAACAGATGCAAATTAAAAAAAAAAAAACGCTGACTTTAATTTTAACCTATATACTCGTATATTATTTTAGGCTGAAATAACAGTAAATTTATTAGGTTTAAATGTTTTAATTACATTTTTAACTGAATAATTAACGGTTCGAATCGGTGTTTAAATAAAAACAGTTATATCTATATCATTCTTATTATCGGTTTACCGTTACCTAGTATGTTTTTTTCATGTACATGCCCTAACAAAAACTTAAATGGATGTAACATAACAATGTATATACATACCGAATATTACAAATATCTAACTCGAATTAATTTTACTTGCTCAATAAATTAAACTTATATTAAAAAATGTTGAATAAATGATACAATAATTTTATAATTGTATCAGAAATAAATGAATTCCTTTAAAAATAAAAACAACAGGTAATTGTAAATTCTAGAATTAAAACTGAGCAAGTAAATTTAATTATAGCCAGCACCATATTACCGCCTAGGCCTACAAAGCCATGGCTTTGGGCGCCAAACTTTAAGGAGCGTTATTTTTTTCATAATTAAAAAAAATGTCAGTAATATTTGAATAATTATTAGTTCTGTTCCTATTAATTTTACGATATTTAAAATCTCGGAAAATTAAATGTAACTGATAGAAAAATAGAAATAAATATAATGAAATACACAGTTTAGTAAAAAAATGCTTCTTATACTCTAAAATAATTTAATTTCTGCAAATTTGTTACTTCTTTGTAATAAGTAGGTAAAAAACAATTTTGATGCAGGCTTTGGGGCGCAAAAGATGGTTAGTCAGCTGTGTTTATAGGTTAAATTAGTTTATAATACCCAGCTTTCATTACTAAGAAGGTAATTTAATGCGAGCATTACTAATCACTATTATAATTATTATTTTACTGTGTTGGCGCCGTCTTCACAGGTCTGCAACATATATGTCATCAAGTGTGCGTAAGTGGCGTCTATTTCCAAATAGTTCCAGGAATAAAATACAAGTTTACTGCAAAACGTGAAACAAGTCTAATAATGGGTATCTGAAAAACGTAAAACAAGTCTAAGAATGAATATCAGAAGAAAAAAAACACCTGGGATTAGAGTTGAAACTGACCTGGCACAACATCTGCATCTACTTGAGATTCACTAAGTTTAGAATTTTTGTATTTTTTGAAAGAGAGTTCACACCGAGCTGTCGTGAAGGTAACACGTTTCGATGTAGAGTGTTCACCTCGGTGTTCACCATTTAGTAAATGATATTTAATATTAGGGCAATAGTCACGAAATTTGTATAATTTATTCCTACCACCATTAAATACAGTCCACTACTCCTAATTCATTTGAACACCTTACATTCGATCTTCGATCCTAACAAACAATTTAAACAACTTCCTACATTTTTTGGTCTTTCGAGCCGGATACAATTGAACGATCCTACATACTGTTTGTACATTTTTTAATACCTTATTAATTTTAGAATTTGAACATTTTTCTTTTTATTGAATATATAAATATAAAAGGTCTAAACAAAATAAAAATGAGACGCTTTGTATCATCAGGGTTATCAGAAGATACAATTGCAGAAGGATACTGACAGAAATATTTTTATTTTTTTACATTTATTACATTTCAAGGTATAGTGACAAATAAATGCTGACGTTTTAGAAAAACATCAGCGTTACCTATTATTGTAAAAATTGACATATGCTAATTTAAATTATAGATTTGTCAATTAATACAATTTAAAAACTGTAAATGACATATTAATTAAATATAACAAAGACTGTCTGTCTACATTACTAATATAGGATTAATTTGTTTTCCATGGACAAAGGTATGTATGAACAACTCATCTGCTTTTTACCTCCCGCCTATCAATATATAGATAAGGGAGGTATTGTTTTTGGTCAGATTTCTCGAGTGTGGGTTTTTAACATATGAGCACGAATTAGGGTCCCTAGAATACGAATTTACTATTTTTAGCGTGATGTCTGTATGTCTGTGTGTGCGTGTGTGTGTGTGTGTCTGTGACGATTTTTCGTCCACGATAACTCCAATACGATACATGTAAAAAATATAATATTTGGTATTTAAGAGTTCTATTCTAATATGATGAACTGATTAGATTTTGACTACAATTGGTTAACCGGAAGTAGTACTTTACTTGAAGCTTTAAACCGTTTTTCCTAAAAAATACCTCTAAATACCATATTTTCGCAAATTTCGTTATTATAAATTCAAAGATTTTTTAATTATCTACCGGTCTGCATAATTACGTTTATATATGACTTCTAGCTAGATAGAAAAAAAAAATATAAATAATAATAATTTTACATATCGTTTAGGCTGAGGAATTTCAATAAAACAGATGAGTTATTCATATGTTCACAAAATTTGACATATGATGTCAAATTTGATGTAAGTAAGTGTAAAAGATAAAATAAGTAAAAAATGAAGTAATTTTATTGTAAAATTTAAAAAGATGGAAGAAATATATTAGGAATGTATTTGCATGCGTGAATCAAAGTAAGTTCAGTTCCGGTTTTAGTAACGTCAAAAATAGCTGTCATATTGGTCATACAAAATTTATGAAGGAAATTTTAGGTATGAAATAAATTAAAAATATTCTGAACTGCAATAACAAACTAATTTTAAAACTACAAATGAAATGTATTGAATAACTTATATAGAATATATTACTACAGTGGCGGGAGGTATTGTGTTGGACACACCAGATTTTTTAATGTTACATTGTTGCATATTAAAATGCGTAGCATAAACATAAACATTATGGTAAAAACAGTAAAATTCATGATAATCTGTTTTGTTGATACATAATGTTGTTTGAAACTAAATATTTTCCTTGAAAACCAGTTTAAAACTATAAAATACCACGTCCGGTTAAACAATTGTTTGCAACAGTAAAACAAAAAAATTAAAAATTCGTAATTATCATGTTGATAGTAATTAAGCCAGAAACGATACGAGGTTTCCACATCCTCACGTTTATGTGCTAACCACATATTTTATATTTCCTAACCAGAGTTGGGCATTATAGGAAATATACTTCATAAAAGCTGATATAAACTTACAAGTACTTGCGGTACTTCAAGCACTGCACTCCATTTTTTTTTTTTTAATTCAACTTTTCTTAAGGAAAGTTTTTTTTTATTGCTGTTTAGCTAATATTTCATAAAAGTATTGTTATCAAAAATACATTCAGAATTAATTGTATAAGATATTACTATTTATTAATTAAAAAATAGTATTTTCATCGAAAATAAATGTGTAATAGATACCTAAATAATGCAAATGTGTTGTCAGTGGTCCAATGATATCAAAAATGTTAATTTCATGAAAACAATCATTAAATATTCTAATTTAAAAAAAAAAATTTTTTTCGTAATCTACATACTATCTAATACTACTAATCCTTTAATTTATGACATTAACTTCAAAACTACCCCGTATAATGACGGATCCCTCAGTTAATCCTCACGTTATCAATTTCTGCTGCAAGAATTATTAAACTTTTATTTAGCAACTTTGCCTTATACACATGGTATATATGACGCCATCTCATTAATGTACGTACATACAAAGGTATACAGGGTGCAAATGACCTTAATGTCATAAATTTAAGGGTGAGTAGTATGACATGTGTATATTACGAAAGTAAAGAATTTTTTTTAAATCCGGAAAACGAAAATTCGACTTTTCTTAAGAAAACTTTTTTTTTTACTTTTTCACACTTGTTTGTATTGTAACGTTTTATTTATTTAGGTGAAGTGTAAAATTGATTAAAACACTAATATTTATATAACTATGTTTAATGAAAGAAATATGAATTATAAAGAATAATGAAAAAGAACTAACACTAAGAATTAACAAATATAAACACTAATTTAGAACTAATTATTATTACTAAAGACTTAAACACTAAGATAATTTATTTAAACAATTATAACTACGCAATATTTATTTCTACAATATTTATATCACTCTTTATTTATATCACTATCTATTTATTTATATCACCATCTTTTCACTACACGTATCGATACAAGACTGTCCTCGCGATCTTTTGGTCGGGGTATTTATATTAAAATACATCATTCTAGAAGATTCTTTGATTCCTTGAAATCAGAACAATGGGAAGCGAACGGACGTGTTCTGACCTGCACGCTAGCGGTCGCCGCCCGCGCCGCGACCCTGGGTTCGCTACATTGCCCCCTCCTTAAGACTGTTTCGTCCCGGAACAGTTCGTTATGACGAAATCTGCATGCATCACCCTTGGTGCATCTGGAAGTCTTGAAGAAGTAACAGTCGCCGGTCCGTTTGAGCTCCTCTTGGCCGGTAGAGTTGAAGCTGCAAACTAGAATTTCCACTCCGGTAAAGCGGAAGACTGTTTCTAACATGCTTCTAACAATTCTCCAATCCAAACCATCTAGTCCACAGCCTATCTTCGGTACTGCCAGTTTCATGATGTCGTTTTCCAACAGATGGTCCTTCATGTCGCACAGCGAGTCCCATAAATTGCGGTATGACGGCTTCTGATGTGAGTATTGTTTCGTAACGAGATAGTAAATGTACCGCTTGTGTTCTACGTTATCATCCTTCAGTTGTAGCGTTTTCCCGACAGTTGGACGTTGGTTGGCCAGTTCTTGTACTCGTCCAAATTTTCTTTTAAAAACTGAAGCGATGCCGCGGGACATTTTAATGTCTTTCGCTACACAGTGAGCGAGGGAATATTCTGGGGACACGGTGAACAGATCTCGTTGTTCTTCTCGTGTCACGCCATACCGTGCTTTGTGACCAGTGGAATGACTTTCCATAAAGTCATCAAATGTGGGTTCCTCAGCTATAACCCGGCGAACCGTCGCTCCACGATGATCGTCAAAATTATCACCAGCAAAAGGGGCTAACCGATTGAAGTGGACTACTCTCGGCTTTCCATTAGGTGTTTTCCTGATTCTGTAGACCACATCATTTATTCTTTTTACGATCTCGTAGGGACCTTCCCAATTCTTTTGCAGCTTCGGTGATAAGCCACGTCGTCTTTGTGGATTGTAAAGCCACACCAAATTCCCAGGTTGAAAACCACCTTTTTCAGCCTTGACGTCATACTGGTCCTTCATCCGATCGCTGGCACCTTGAATGTTTGTGCGGACTTGTTCATGGATGTCATTCATTCTTCTCCGTAAGTCCGTTACATAGTCCTCCCCGGATAGATCTTCACCGGGTTTACTGCCAAATACCAGGTCGCATGGTAAGCGCAACTCCCGCCCGAATAAGATGTTAGATGGTGTCTGCCCTGTTGTCTCATGCACGGATGAACGGTAAGCCAACAAGAACAGATGAAGATGTCGGTCCCAGTCTCGTTGATGGTTAGAGACTACCTTTGACAAATACCGATTTATTGTTCTATTCATCCGTTCAACCATGCCGTCAGACTGCGGGTGTAATGCAGTAGTTCTGGTTTTCTTTATTCCTAATATCTTACAGATATTTTGGAACAGAGCAGACTCGAAATTTCTTCCTTGGTCGGAATGGATCTCTCGCGGTACCCCAAATCGGCAGATGCATTCTTTCACCAAAACTTCAGCGACCGTTACGGCTTCCTGGTTGGGTAATGGGTAGGCCTCAACCCACTTAGTGAAGTAGTCCATTACTACCACTATGTATTTATTTCCATCATCAGTTTCGGGGAATGGTCCGGCCACGTCAATCGCAATGCGTTCAAAGGGACTTCCAACGTTATATTGGCGCATAGGAGCTCTTCTTTTTCTATGTGGCCCGTTACTTCCCGCGCAGATCACACATTTCTTGCACCACTCTTTAACATCCTCCTTGCAATTTACCCAGTAAAATCGTAGGCGTAGCCTTTCGAGGGTTCTATTCACTCCAAAATGTCCTCCACCAGATCCGTCATGGATCTCTTCCAATACTTCCGGTACTCTGTTCCTAGGAATTATCAACTGGGTTCTACTCTCAGTACCATCTGTATTTTCTACGACACGTTTCAGGAGGCCCTCTTCAACCACAATAGAATCCCACTGCGCCCAGTACGATTTTACACTTTGTGAGTGTCGTGCAACGTCTTCCCAAACTGGCCTGCCATCGCCATGCTTCCAATCAAGTATGATCTTTAAGTCCGGATCATTCTCTTGGTCCCTCCGTAAGTCTTCAGGTTGCCATCTCCCGTCCACTACCGTTGTCCTTTTGACGGTGGCAAGTTTCGCTTCCAAATGACAAGAGTGCTTGCACTCTTCTTCACGGGTCTTCTCTCTCGCCAGGCTTACACCGTGAACTACTTTCTTCACTCCTACTTCTTTAGCAGCAAGAGGAGCTGTTGCTACTTTTTCACCCGTTTTATTTTTAAACTTCTTTTCAGTGTTCGCTGCAGTATTCTGTTTTTGCAGTTTCCCGCACAGTCTTTGCGGGTGGCCTAGCTCTCCACATTTCCAGCAATGAAGTATCTTTCTTTCAGCATGAATTTCAGATAAAACTCGCTTTATCTTGTCTTCAATTCCCTCAGCATCGATATCCTGCACTTGTGATAGGTTACGTGAAGCTTGTTTAGCTGCTTCATACTCTAAAGCGTATGACAGTGCATCAACTACAGTTTTCGATCGAGTTAATAGTAGTGCTTGCTGAGTTTCATTATCTTGGACTCCATAAATAAATGCTTGTGTGGCTAAGCATTCCAAAACACTGTCAGGAGCTGTGGGATGTGCGAGACGAACTAAACGAGCTATATCCGCTTCAAATTCTTGAAGGTTCTCTTTTGAACTCTGATATCGGTTCCTCAGTTGCGTCTGATACACCTGCTCCAGATGCGCATTGCCATATCGCATATCTAGTCGCTTAACAAGTTGTTCGTAGTCTTCCTGTTCATCCTCTTTTAGCGTCTGTAGGATATCAATGGCTTCTCCACGCAGTGAAACTGTCAGCGCTGTAGCCTTCTCCTTGGAAGTCCAGCCATTTGCTTTGGCAGCGGCTTCAAATTGTTTTACATAATTCGGCCATGATGACTTGCCGTCGAATTCGGGTGTTTTAATGTGCAGTCTTGAATTATGTTCCGCTTTTACTGTTTTGTTTTCTTGAATTATATCAGTCTTAGCTGTATTAGAATTTGAAACCGATGGTAACGTAATTTTGGAGAAATTTTGCTGTAACTCTTCAAGTTTCTTCTCATAAGTTTCTATTCTCTCTTCTAATATTCCCGAACTTTCTTTCAGTTGTTCGTTAAGTTTTTCTTCCAAACTTCTAGAATTTTCCATTAGTTTCTCTTCCCATATTCTAGAATTTTTTGTTAATTTTTCTTCCAATTTTTGTTCTAAACTTCTGGAATTTTCTATTAATTCTTCTTTCAATGTTCTACAATTTTCTTCTGATTTTCTAGAACTTTCCTCTAATTTTTGTTCTAAAGTTCTAGAATTTTCCATCAATTTTTCTTCTAAAGTTCGAGAATTTTCTTCAGATTTTCTAGAACTTTCCTCTAATTTTTGTTCCAATTTATCTTCTAATGTTCTAGAAGTTTCTTTTAGAATTTTAACAAAATCGGTGAAACCACCCGCAATTTCGAATACAAACTCATCTGGATTTTCACCAGCTTCAACTAAAGCTTGCCGTAGACGAAGTTGCAGAACAGCCTTGGATCCCGATGTCTCTAACTCTCGGTCTTCCAGCTCCCTCTTGAGATCGGTCACTTTTAATTCACTTAATTTAACCATTTTATTTATTTTTATTTACACTTCACAGTTTATTAACAACCCTCACACCTGACACCAATTGTAACGTTTTATTTATTTAGGTGAAGTGTAAAATTGATTAAAACACTAATATTTATATAACTATGTTTAATGAAAGAAATATGAATTATAAAGAATAATGAAAAAGAACTAACACTAAGAATTAACAAATATAAACACTAATTTAGAACTAATTATTATTACTAAAGACTTAAACACTAAGATAATTTATTTAAACAATTATAACTACGCAATATTTATTTCTACAATATTTATATCATTCTTTATTTATATCACTATCTATTTATTTATATCACCATCTTTTCACTACACGTATCGATACAAGACTGTCCTCGCGATCTTTTGGTCGGGGTATTTATATTAAAATACATCATTCTAGAAGATTCTTTGATTCCTTGAAATCAGAACAATGGGAAGCGAACGGACGTGTTCTGACCTGCACGCTAGCGGTCGCCGCCCGCGCCGCGACCCTGGGTTCGCTACAGTATGAATAAAAAACTCTGAGTAAATTTAAAAACATAAATACATCAGTTAAAAATATAATGTTGTTAAAATAAGATAATCATAGTTTCACCTTTGTTAAATGAACGCGATGAACGAAACAGTAATACATTTATGCTATAGCGCTTTTATCATCTATCTTATTATTTTTATAAATCGGTGGAAGCTTGTTATTATTTGGATAACTCTTGACTTCTCGAACATCTGTAAATGACTAAATACTTCGAATTTGATAAATATTTTTATCAAATTTTACAAACATTCGAGGAATAATTCATCTGTTTTCTTAAAATAGCATAACGATAAAGAAAAACCATAAAATTTATAATTTTTTTATTCCTATCTGCTCAATCTAATGTTGTTACAAACAAAATTTAAATGAATAGAAATTTATTATTTACAATTGTATAATAAAATGTTTAACGGTATATTTCCTGGAATAAAAGTAAAGAGCTTCATGTGAAGTACATTTTCCGTTCGAAGAAATGTAGCTAAATCTAATCAACTCTTCCCGATTACTCAAATTCTTAAAATTTTGCGGTTAATAAAAATACATAAGTATAGCAGATTCCTATCTATATACATCATGATGAAATTATAAAAATCGGGTTTTATGGACCAGTCTTATTTAAAAATGAGATAACTAGCCCAAGGTCCATGAAATGAAAAATTAAATTTCCTTAATATAATTAAATCTATAAATGATGCTTAATAATTTACAGTTAAACTACTTATAATTTTCTTTGTTACCGAAGCATTTAAAGTAGCGTTAGTGTTGCCTGTTGGCACACGACTAGTTGAGAGGAGACTTCAAGCTGATATCATTTCAGTCTCCTCATGTTAGAGGTAACGTGATCTCTCGACAAGATTTTCGACCTTAATTATTACAACAGATGAAATGACAATCTATATAATTATTATTTATTTTTTATGTAACACGGGGGGGAGATAAACGTTGATTGATGGTAAATTACTAAACTCTTCACTTGACGAATGCTGATGATGACGACAGAGGAAACACATACAGCACAATACGATAGGAGCACATATACACTTTACTTTACTTAAATTAACTTTATTTACATATTTGCACTTAAACTGAGTATGCCAAAAACTCTAAACGGAACAAAATTTCTTGTAGATCAGTACCCAAACTATCTACTTCCAGAATTAGTTGCTCTGGTCTAAAGTGCGTCTGAATCATTTCAGACCCCCAAAACTGAAATAAACTAATTTACAATTAATGTAAAATTAAACGGACTACATTTGTGACATCTGTCACGACCAAACTACAACTAACACTACGTAAGACATAAGACTACTTAACAATTTTGTGTTGAGAGGCAAATCTACCCTCTCAATCCCTTATCTAAACACAAATTTTGTCTGTGAAATATGATCTCATCGGCATCTGGCTCCATAATTTCCACAGAAGAAATGCAGTCCACAAATAAGATGAAAACCAGTGCCGTATTTTCCATCTTGCTACATTTAATTGTGATCATATTTAGAGAAGTGACTAAAATTTTTTTTTTTTAATATTAACGCTCGCACTTATTTACCTCATCAGGGGATCTGCCTACCTTTGGCTCAAATCCCGCTACTGCTAACTACGACTGAATAAAATATTTAACATACAGAGTGTTTAACGAAAGGCCGGCACCGAGAATAGTTCGTTTATTTTGAAAGAGTAAAATTAAACTAAACAAAGGGGCTTATAATTAATCGTAATAATTTTGTGTCACTTCCGGTTTTAGCGGAAATGTGTAAATGTAAATACAACTTTAATTCTAGCATAGGGAATCGGTATTTCTATATTTTTTTCGGAATGGACATGAAATTAGCTTCACAATGTTATTAAAATATCAGTTTTAGTTCATTCATTTCAAAATGGTGACAATTTATTTCTATAATATGTACTTACAACTATAGGTAATTAATGAAAAAAATTTATATGTATATTGAAAATATCTTACACAAGCATAACAGGACAAAAACCCTCAGTAAATATCTCAAACAAAATAAAACATACTTTTTGATATTATTTGTTTTGGTTTCAGGCAATAAAATTACTTATAGCTTGCTATGTCGTATTTTTTTATGAATTTTTATGGTTGAAGTAAAACTAAGATATTTTTATAACATTCTCAAGCCAATATTTTATGTACATGCTAAAGATTTACTAAGAATTTTAGATATAATAAAATTTATGAAGAAGAATTTTGAATGCTGCCAACAGATTTTTTTTATAATTTGAAATAACCAAACTAAATTCAGGATTTATAGAATATACTTGGAGTAACAAAGCGATAATAAGAACTTAATAACAAAATATATTAAAATATAAATAGGATTACTGGATTTCAAATAAAATGTTATAAAAAATATAAATTCCGAGATAAATTCAACACCTAGTTACAAATTTAAAAGTTAAACTACTAAGAAAATAATAAAGAAAAAGAAATATTCTTGGTGCTGGCCTTTCGCCAAACACCCTGTTTGTATATTTTATTTAAAAATTTGTAGAATATAAATGGGAATTAAATTTCTTATTCTTTTCTCGTTCATCATCATTGGTGCTATAATCTTAGAAAAGTTTTGGCCGTAGGCAAAATTGAGGTCAATTTTTTATTTACATTTTTGGTGTCAATCTAAAACGTCTATAATGGACTGACATCTTACAATGGGTTCCGAACCACTCGGACAAGGTATTTTTTATTTGGTTAATAGTTGGCGAACCCGAGATCTCACATTCTGCTCAGTTCGAATCGGAAAGTATAAACCAAATCAGCCAACATTGCCCGTTTTTGTAGGTATTTTTCCTTGTTAGTAATAATTAATATTATAAGATGGTAAGTTGAGTGTATAAATATCACCTTCTTTGGGTACGGAATACGTACGAGGGGGTGTTGATAAATACTTAGCCTACCATATAAAACGCCACAATAATTCAAAACAAAATTTTATTTATTCAACATAATCTCCTTTAAGACTTACACATTTAACACAACGTTTATAAAATAATTGTAAACCCTCTAAAAAAAATTCTTTGTCCTGGTCTGCAAACCACTCCTCAGCGGCACGTATGGCTTCATCATTTGTGGAAAATCTTTTACCTTTCAAGTGTTTTTTAAGATTTGGGAATAAATAATAATCTGATGGTATAGCAACTCAGCATAATATGTTCCCGTGATAGTTCTGCCCTGTTCCAAATAATCTGTCAGAATTATCCCATCTTTGTCCCAGAAAACTGAAAGAATCTTACCAGCGGATTTTTGAACACGGAATTTTTTTGGTCGTGGAGAACCGGAATGCTTCCACTCTTTCGATTGCTCTTTAGTCTCTGGGTCATAATGATGAATCCACGTTTCATCCATAGTAACAAGCCGATTCAAAAATGTTGAGGGGTCTGCTTCAAAACTACGGCAAATTTCCTTCGACGTTGTCAAACGAAAACGCTTCTGATCAGCATTCAAGCATCTTGGAATCCATTTGGCCGAAAGTTTTCTCATATCCAAGTCGTGATGAACAATATAAAATACACGTTCATAGGAAATGTTCAATGCTTCCGCTATACGTTTCAGCCCAATTCGTCGATCTGCTAAAATCATATCATGGACAGAATCAATGTTTTCCGAAGTGGTCACAGAAATTGGTCTTCCAGCGTGGTGCTCATCTTTAACATCTGATCTTCCTCTCTTAAATTCCGCAACCCAGTTTTTAATAGTTGCATATGAAGGACACTGATCACCTAAAGTGTCTGTTATATCAGCAAAAATTTCTTTGCCGGATAATCCTTTCAAAAATAAATATTTAATAACTGACCGCAACTCAACTTTTTCAAATTCTAGCTTTTTCGCAAACATGCCGTTTTCAAAAATTCACAGTTTAATCACCGTTCAACTTATAGATGTCAAACTTTGTCAACTTATTTATAAAACATCATAGTTGTAACCATAGTAACCATATTCACTTTCAGATATTGGAACCATCCAAGGCTAACTATATATCAATACCCCCTCGTATATGAGTCACCTGCTGAGGAAAGTATTGCATAATATATTAAATGATAAACGAATCAAAATATCAAATCGTAAATATTTTTTTATTATTAATTTCCGTCGGTACTGCGGTAAATGTCGTCACTTTGCATAAAATATAACGGAAATATTACATATGACTATATTTTTATATCCTATATGCAAACAGTATAGCTCTAAAATAAATAGTCAAACATTAATAAAAATTTATATATGTAGAATCTTTGCAGAAAAAAAATTATTCTTTTAATAATATGGTTACAAACTACTCGACAAAAAAAAATCATATTTTCTTCTCAATAATTTTTTTTTCAAATATCATAAAAGTGGCATATGTTATGACGTGATTTACAAAGTAAGAATTTAATTTCTACGCCGCCGGAGCATAAGCGTAGTTACGGGGGTACTTGGGAGTGCTAAGTACCGCACTTCCAAATTTTTAATAATATTTAAGCACACTCAAATAAAATTTCTGTAAATTTTAATGAAAGTTATCTTCATCTTCGATACAGAACAATAACATGTCTGTATACTTGTATATACGCAATTTTTTTTACAATATTTTTAAATCTGAATAATATTCAGAAATTTAATAAATGTTTAATTTCTCAAGCTGTTTTCGATAAAAAATATGTTTATAGAATATTATATTATTTTAAAGATTTACAATAAAAAACCGTTACTGTATAACGGGAAAGTTTAGAAGGGAAGATAAAATGTTGAAACGTATATAAGAGAATTAAATGGTATTATTAAGTTAGAAAAAAAATAACTATTTGAAAACATATAATTTATAGGATACAAGTGATTTTATATGTATAGTGTAAAACGTGTATTTAATTATGTAAAAGTAGACCTACAAATTTTGCACCAATAATAACATTGAGAAATATTTTAAATGATATTATTCCACATATAAAACCCCATTTCTTTATTCACGACAAACTTTAGCTGATTTAAAAAAAAATGAACAATAGGTGTACAAATATCTTATGTGGAGCGAAGAATATCTTAAATTAACAACACTAAAATTAATATTACTTACTAGAATTTTTTTTCAAAGCGAATAATTTTAATACGTATGTAGAATTGCACAAATATAGATTTTTTATCGGAAACAGTATGAGAAATTAAATATTTATCAAAATTAATTTCTGAATATTATTCAGATTTAAAAATATTGTAAAAATATACGTACATATTTATCATACGTTCCATTCTCATAATTAATTCGCATAATAACATAAATATTTTTATAACTTTGTTATACTTCTAACCTATAACCTTTTTTGCAAGTCAAAACTGAACTAAATTACTTTCTACAGCCCGTAGACGTAGTTGTTTAAGGTATTGAAAATAAACATAATAATTTATTCTGAATCTAAAACACAGAATAGTTATATACAGAAGCGACACTCCGTGTCGGTACCTTTCATGGTCCCCTATTCAGTTCTATGACCTTGAACCATTGTGTGGACCTTTAAATTTGTTCCCTTCACCTATCTCTCACAAAGATGTGAGGAAACTTTCCGATTTTAAACAATGAGCCCTTTAAATTTGTTCACTTTCCCCATGTCTCTCTAATTTTCGTTTCTCTGTCTTATTGTCGCTTCTGTACAAACCTATTCTGTGTCTAAAAGATGTATGATGGTTTTGAAAATTTATTAATTAGAGTGTTTATTGGTATAAAAGTACATGCTATCGGCTGAGCGTACTAATGTATATGTTTAACGGCTTCACAAAGTAGATAGCAATATGACCCGCGCGCGTATTTGTTGAAAATACGATTCAACTTTACATCGCTGTACCACAAAAATGAAACATTTAAAAAAAATCAAATAAAAAATCATCTTTGATACCTTTTCTGAAAGTCAATATATGGGGGTCTATGGTCTATCTCTTCAGACCGAAAAGTTTCTCAATCACTAATGCAAAATTGGCTTGTTCTACAGTTAGTTTTATTGTTTTTTAAAGTATATTTTTAACAAAACCATTGTATTTTTGTATGTTGAATACATTCATAATACACACAGATATATTTCCCTGTAAAATAATGAAAATGTTCCAAGTAACTTTCGAGATATAATAAATTAAAGTTTAAAAATGTGAATCCAAGATATATGATGTGTGATTTTTCGGAAAATTTTTTAAATGTTCGCAATGAAATGGAATGTAGCGTAGGAAAATTTCCTATTAAGATCATATAAAAATTATTTGTACGGAAAAAAGCGGGGTATATTGCACGATACGGAGGCTTGGATCTGCGACTAGTAGGGTTACCAAAAACAAAAGAAAACAAGTCTGTTACGGCCTTAAGTATTACTCCTTTCACTTAGGATGCAGGTGTTAAAAAACACTGAATAATTTTGCAACATATCCAATTGCTTGTTTTTATTCTTCCTATTACGGTAAAAGTAACAAAAACAATTCAAATATTGTTTGAATAATATAGCACATTGGTAGTAATTTGTGATATACTACTTAATATACCAATTACCAAACAAGGTGTATTTTTTGCTACAGTTAACTGTGAACCTACTTTCATTTTATTTATAGGCAATGTTCAAATTTAATGAAAATTGGTTAACTGTTATTATGTAACCTCCTTTATTTTTTGCTCAGACCAATGAGTAATAATATAATTTCCTATGTAAATTAGATGATGTTGTTCGCAAAGAAAATGATTCAAATTTTTCCCAGTATTTAAAAAATTTATTATGAAGTTGAATTACGGTAAACAGAAATAAATTGTTTTTTTAATATACCTATGAGTGTATGTATATTTTACATATCTAAATATAAATGATTAATAGATGAGTCTTAACTAGTTGTCATTAATTTGCAGTATTTCTCGCTTAACTAAAAATAAGCTTTATTTTGTTTTCTGTAATAAAATTAAGTGAGACCTTCTAATACTTTACTAGAGAAAAGTGAGTACAAGGTCAGTAAAAATAAGAACCAGAAGTACATATAAGAAAATTGAGCGTTAACCGTGACTACAGTTGTGAGAATTCAAGAAAAAATAATTCTAAATTTGATTAAAATGATTGTATTTCTAATTTTTAAACTGTTTTCAAATAATATTATAAAATAATACTAAGGACATTAAATTTTATTCGAATTTTATTATTAAATATTTCACACGGTGGGTAGTTTGCTATTGGAAATGTATTTATAATTTCCGCAATATATCACTTATTATCACTTCTTATTATATTTAAGTTACTGAATCGGATTATATCTCATGATGAGGTAGGTATCCAATTTTCTACCAATATATTTCTGTTTGTGTTAAAATCTGTAAAAAAATTGTTTGCAAATTAAGTACGCGTTATTTTATTCATTGTCATAACAACTATATGATATATAATTCATATCAGACTAAAGACGTATAATACCATATACTCTCACATTAATTGAAATAGCATTATTTCAAATTATCACTATTATTTCAATTGTCAAATACCACTTTCAGTTAAGAAATTTAAATTATTTCATCAATTATATTATAATTGTTTATTGGAGATAATTCATATTCAATTTTAAACAAACATCTACTCTTGAGAAGGAATTATATTTAAAGTCGAGAATTGTCGTCTTGAAATTTTATATTTTTAAGTAGCACTACTTCATAGGTATATGGAAATGAAATTTCTACAACTTTTTTCACTGAAAATGAAAACATATTCCAAAATTATGACATTTTATATAGTAATGATTTTTTACATGTATTTACGAAGAAAATTACAGTATAACACCTCCGTACAAACTAAAAGTATAACTTTCAGATGTTTTCTTCATAAATATCCGAAAAAAAAATATTACCTATTTATTAATAATAAGTATATATTTTTCTTATTTTGATTTTCTAATGTTATAAAAATTATCGTTTCTATATAAAAAAACGATGAAAGGCATAGCAAATGCATATTTTAGGAAGAGGCGTTGGGACAAAAAACATGTATGAATATTACAAAACATAAAATACACACAATCTATATGTATACTAGTGGGTGATCGGTGGGAAGCTGATGATATTGAAGTAGTAAACTATATATCTACTACGTATATCTCTACTTTTATAGTTACCGCAGATGGAAATAGTAATAGATAACTATCACCGAACTATTTATAATTTTATTTCTTACAACAACAATAATAAACAAGCATAACAAAAAATAATTTTCTACTAAGAAGTATGTACAAATAAATGAGATTTTCCTTGGAACAATATTTAAACAAACCAGACTTGCACATAAATTTTTAAATTTTCAAATGTCAGGTGTTAGTTTTAAGTTAGTAGTATTTGAGAAATAGATTTTTTAACATCCACACACATCCACGCCCACCGAAAAACATCATTATAATCGTAAATATGTCAAGCAAAATTCTATAAACATAACGTGCCTCGAAACGTGCATCCCGAATCGTGATTTTCTGCGAGATTCATATATTAATACAAACATTTTATATCATTATTTTACAAATGAAATTAGACAAATATTTATTATTAAAATATCAAACAATTTTAAATAAATTACCCTTAGACAATGTTCTAAGATATATAAAAAAAACTTCCAAAAATTTAAAAACAAAATAAAATAACAGATTGGTCATAATAGATAAAACGTACAAATCAAATATTAAGGAAATTTGTTGTAAATATGCTTTTAAATATCTTGTTCGCAAATTTATTTCTAAAATAAACATCCAAAAACTGAACAATTTAATATGTGAAACAGGATATATGCAAGCCACAACAGCATCCTTTTTTTCTTTACATTTCATTGTTCGTATAGTTTTATTAAACAGTATTGTAAACTAAAAACGACATGTTGCATCCGGTTTTCAGAAACGTGCGTCACATAAGACGAATAACGAATACAAGATTAAAGACAAAAAGTGTCTTGGTGCTTTACAATTGTATGTTGTTGTCCTGTTTTACTCAGGCCATCCCATCGCATTTTTATTACGAAAACTAACCAACAAATCCACTGCAAGTTTTACACTAATCCTATTTATACAAGAATTATGTTGTTCAAATGCACTTTAATCAATATTTCTAGTTCAAATAATAGGTGTATACCTTATTACAATTTCTAATAAACTTCAACAATTGCACTAAAATAAAAATAGAATTTATAAAAAAATAACTTAAGACGAGTTTAACGCCCCCTAAGTTGAATGAAGAGATATATTAAGAAACCTTGTTATTATTTTTTCGTATCTACGGATAACATTAAAAATATATTTAATTATGCAGGATATAATTAATTCTATTTCATCTCTTAATGAATATATTTCCAGGAATTGTTTTTTTCTTAGTGATATGTTGGTATACCTATCTTTAATATATGGTAGTAGCAAAATAAGGAATTATTTTATTTAAAAACAATTATAATTTAAAATTGCCTTACATGGTGCACAATGCAGAGAAACAAGTAAATTTGATTTTAAAATGAATAAAATGTTATAATAATATTATATTAAAACTGTTGTTAATAATAAACGTATTTGTTTTTGTTATTTTTCATCCCTTAAATAACAACTAACTTAATATATCGAATTTCTGAACACACTTCTATTTAAAATAAAATTTCTTTCGTTTTTTCAATACATAAAAACAATATGTGAACATTATATAAAAAAATATTGTTATATAACTTACAAAGATTTTTTGTTACTAATAAATCCACTTGATGAACATATAAAATAAGAAACAATAGCACTGTACACAAACACAAAACACATTCCGCCATTTTCAGCACAACACTGACGAGATGTATTGTCAGTGCAGAGGTCCCGTAATAGATAATGGAAAATCAAGTTGCCTTTTGCTTCACCACGCCATCTGTAGAGATGTATAGAAACAATATATTGTGACAGAATAGATTTCTGTAATATTATATTATTAACTCCCATATTTAAAACAAGATATTCTTTTTACATACAATTTCAATTATAAAACCTATATTTAAACAACAATCTTTATATATAAAACTATATTGCAACTTATAGAGTTTATTCTCCCAAACAGTTTATCATTTAATCATTTTTGACATTATTATGTGACTTTTAAAAGAAATTATTGAAAAAATATTTCTCGTCAGATATTTATACAAATATATAAAATTTATAATATTAACAATATATTATATTGATCAAACTTTAGTCGTTACAAAATGGAAAATATAGAAGAAACAGATAATATCACGAAAAATATAGTCCAAGAAATAGTTCGAGAATGCAAAAAATTAAAATTTGAAGCAAACGAAAATTTTTGTGTATATTATGTTAGTTACAATAAAATAATATATAAGATAGTTATAAATTAATATTGCTCTACTTTTAGGTGAAATTACTGACTTTGGATCCTTATTGGAAAATATCCCCTGAAAAGAAAATAAATCGAGAAAATATTCAGATTATGGTCACGTTTATTATCAAAAAATTACAAGATATGCAATGCTTTGATTTAATAACGTTAAAAGTTCAACATACTTTTTTATCACATTTAACTGGAAGAGAAAATATGCTTGAAACCCATAAGCAATTAATTAAACAAGCCTTAAATCCTTTATATGAGGATATTATATCGCTAACAGCGGACGATTTAAGTATCAAACAAGTGGAAGTTAAATTATATAGAAAAATAGCTTTATACAGCACATTAAAATCAGGTCTTGGAAATCCCAAACATGCAGCGGTAAGTAATTTGTCCATTTTGACACTACCAATATCAATAAATTGATTACATTATTTTAAAATAAACTGGTCCGAGACTTCGATTTTTTTACATGTACCAAGTTTATACTAAATATATTTTTTTTTACGATCGGGCTTTAGAAAGATTTATTAACTGGGTTTCAAAGACAGTAGGTTGATTTTATTGCTTGCTAGTTGCTACGTTTAACAAATTGGTAAGTATCTACATACCGTTCCCTGAACGGTAAGTAAGTTCATAGTTAGTATAAATACTCAGAATTTAGTAAATTCATTTATTGCTATTAAAATTAAAAGTACAGTTACTTATACTACAATTATTAGTTAATAATGAATTGTACCTTACAAATAGTGTCCGTTTGAAACACGATTTTCAACCAAAGCCGAAACCGTAACCGAATATTTAGCTCCTCTTCTAGTTTCGGCCAAAAACATGACCGAAACCGAAACTTAGTAGATAAGCTAGAATTTAGTTAAAACTTTTAAGATATTATTTGACTATTAAATTAAATAAAATACTTTCGTTTATTTGAAAATGACTTTTTGTAGAAATACTAAAGACTTTAGTTATCTATCACAACCTCACAAATATCAGAAATAATCACAATCTATTAAGTAGTCTTTTCAAGAAGTATTTATTTGTAACCGGTTCTTTTACTAATGTATGCTATTCTCTTACAATAACGTCACTTTTCCTTTCTAAATTCTGCAATAAGTCTTCGTTTTAATTCTACAAATTAATCTTGCCTTATCTTGCACTTGGTACCTTTGTACTAACAATCTCAGGAATCCGTTAATAAAAAAATAATTATTCCTTCGAAAGGAAGAAAAATGAAATAACGTTCAAAACAAAACTATTAACTAACAAACAAAAAGAAATAGGCCAGTAAAACCATTCCGAACAAACCCAAAAGCGCCAGACAGAACTAGTTTCGGAAACGAAACCGAAATTTAATCGGACACTACTTACGAATAATTCTCTCAGTTAATATCTTACACAAAAACAAAACCACAAATGACAGGATTTTGACATAATACAAAATGAAACGAATTTTAGAAAAATACCACGGAAACGGACTTGAGTTTTCCATGAATGAGTTTTAATACATCTCATTTTGGATACTTTTTTATTGATCTTGGGAGAAATTTAATTTTAATCGGCAAAAAATTGTGTAAGCATTACGAACGGTAAGGAATTCTATCTCAGACAGTAATTGTCTTTGGTGAAATATCCTTACCGTTCTTAATAATTGATATACCTAATATTGTTGAGCGAAAAATTCAATTTACCGTTTGTCAACAAAAGCTTAAAATAATTAGGCGAGCAGGGAATTGCAAAAATTTCGAAATCGTTTTACTTTGACAGGATTGGGATCTGTTGGAAAGACACATTGAGTTAACTGTCGTTTTGTTTCAAGTTTAAATGCATAAATCCATGATTCATTACCAGTTGACCTGTTACAATATCATATACTACTTTGGATTTACCTTCATTGTACATTTTTAATGTTTTTATGCAGCATTCCACATGACATTGTTTTTCATCATCATTTAAATTATGACGAATCCAGCGGCAACAAACTTTCCCGTGTTTTAGATGCAAAATTTTATTTACAGCGGTCATTCTAATGCCCAAAGTAGCCCGTATAATTCTGTAGGTGACACGGTTGTCTTCTTTAATCATACTACGAGTAGCAGCTATGTTTTCATCCGTAATTGTAGAAATTGGTCGACCTTCGCTTAAATTATCACAGAGAGAAATTCGATCAAATTTAAATTCATTGTACCAACTGTGAACAAATATGATACTAAGCAGCCCGAAATCTTTCAAAGCATTGTTTTGGAGAGAGTGAACTTTTAAAATCGTAATATATCATAGCTCCAAAATTTTATCTTGTTAACAGCATTTTCAGTACGACCTGAGTATTTTAAAATTGCTTATAAAATTACTGACAACAGATGACGAATTGCAACAAATGCCAAACTACATAACATAAGGATATATTTTTATTTTATAATAAATTTAATTTTCATAGCTATCTCGGTTATTTTAGTTTGCAGAAACTTTCGGTACTACTATTATTATTATTATTATTATTATTATTATTATTATTTAGTACAGTACCCAACAGGCCGAAGCCCAATTACAGGGTAAGGGGAAAACATACTTTAGCATAGATTTAACAAATTTAGAATTTCTCTGAGGGTACTATGAAAGATATCGACTTTGTCGTCAACCATGGTAAATGACTTGATCATCTGATGGACCGGTGATTTCAGCAACATGTTGGATCTCGGAGTTTCGGTATAGAATGTACAAGTATACCTAGATGAAGGCCTTGGCACATGAAAATATATTTTATTACGAATTGATGGACAATCTATGTGATTATTAATTATTTTATATAATAAAATTATGGCATGAGTATGACGCCGATGCTCTAGGGAACATAAGTCAAAAGACTGAAGAAGAAAACTTTGTGAAACTCCTCTAACCGGATACGAACCAGACAACCTAAAAGTAGCTGATTTTAAAAACACTCTTTGAATTTTTTCAATTGAGTCTTTGTTGTTTTGATATAGAGGACTCCAAATTACAGAACAATATTCAAGATGTGGTCGAACTAAAGATATGAACAAAAGCTTGAAGATATTTAAATTATTGAACATTTCGGAATTGCGTGTAATGAATCCTAATACTTTATACGCTGTTGACGTTTTTAGATCAATATGTTTAGTGAAGCTCAATTTCGGATCAAAAGTGACTCCCAGATCAGTGATAAACGATGGTCTGTCTAAGATGATATTATGAATAGAATAAGCGTAGATGATCGGTGCTAATTTTCTAGTGTATGACATTACTTGACATTTAGATATATTTAAGTGTAGTTTATTGTTTATACACCATTTAAAAAGACGTTCTAAATTTAGCTGAAGATTTGCGCAATCATTGAGAGAGCAAATTGTACAATAAAGTTTAAGATCGTCTGCATATAACAGATATTCAACATCAATGTGTGAAGTGACATCGTTGATAAAGATATTAAATAGTAAAGGTCCCAGTACAGAGCCTTGGGGCACTCCTGATTTTTGCATGAAGTAGTTAGAATTATATCCTTGGATGTTAACATACTGGTATCTGTTGTTTAAATAAGATGAAATAAGTTTTATTAACGATGTAGATAGACCAAATATTTCCAGTTTTTGAAGTAGAATAGAATGATTTAATTTATCAAAGGCCTTAGAGAAATCTGTATATACAACATCTACTTGGCCTTGATGATCTAAGGATTCGGTTATGAATTGAGTCTTACACATAAGATTAGTAACTGTAGACCTACTTTTCATAAATCCATGTTGCTGGATAGATATTAAATTACTGACGTGGTCATAGATTTTAGAATGCAGTACGATCTCAAAAATTTTAGAAAAATTAGATATTAATGTTATAGGTCTATAATTTGTAATATCTTTTTTATCACCTTTCTTGTGTACTGGAGTAACCCGGGATATTTTCCATGTTTCTGGGAAAGTAGAATTTTTTAGTATGAGGTTAAATAATATAGTTAGAGGCTTAAGGAAAATTAAAAAACAGTCTTTTATGAGGAACGAAGGAATCATATCAGGGCCCATTGTACATTTGTTCTTTAATTTTAAGATAGCTTGTTTAACGTCACATTCCGAGATAGAGTTAATTATCAAAGAAGTACAGGTACTAACTATATTGGCTAAATCATTAGTGTTGTGTACGTCATCATCAAACGAACTAGCAAAATATTCAGCAAAACTATCAACAATAATCTGAGGATCAGTAATATTGATGTTGTTATAAGAAAATATAGATGGTAAAGAAGATGTATTGCGTTTGTTATTAACGAATGACCAGAATGCTTTAGGATCAGAGTTGAGTTTAAGCTGCATTTTAGAACAATATTCAAAATAGGCCACCTTAACATCATGTTTGATATCGTTTCGCAAAGCAATGAAATGGAGTTTGTCTGATGTATTTTGTGTCCGTTTATATTTTTGCCAGGCCTTATACTTTTGCTTCACTTTATGGATAATAGAACCTGTATACCAGGCTGGATATGAATTAGTACATTTACGTTTCTGTGGAATGCTTTTGTTAAAAACTTCGTACAAAGTAGTGTAGAATACTTCTAAAGCAGAACTTATGTCATCGAAATCCAATAAGGAATCCCAGTTGATTTTAGAGAGATCATTGTATAGTAGAGGAAAATTTGCCTTTCTGAAATTGTAACCTGTGTTACTGATAGCCTTGAATTTATCTGATTTGATTCTCGTAGCAATTTGAATTGACAAGGGAGGATGATATATATCTTCTTTAAGAATACAATCCACATTATGTGAAACAAGACAGTCAATATTGCTAAGGACGAGATCCAAGGTTCTACCATCCTTATTGCATACAAAATTAAATTGTTTCAAGTTTAAAAAATTCATGAAGTTGGTAATAGAAGTATAAAATGGACAGACAGAGGTATTGTTATGACACTTAATATAATTTGGAATGTTGAAATCACCAAAGATAATTAGGTTCGCGTTATGAAGAAAATGTAGAGCCGAGATTGATTCGAAGAGAATTTCGTAGTCGTGTATTGTACAGGATGGTGGTATATAAACGTTCATAAAATACAACACGGAATGGTCAAAGTTAACCTTAATCAAAAGAATATCAATGCTTGGGATGTCGTTAAGTTTACTACATTGAGATATTACATGAACCTTAGAAGCTATGAGATTATTTCTCAATGCAATAAGAACGCCTCCTCCCCTAGTTCTATGTGATTGATCGAAATTACGGTCAGTCCTAAAAACATTGAAATAATTAGGATCGAATAATTCGGAATTTTGTATGCCATCGTGACACCAGGTTTCAGTGAGAGCAAAAAGCTGGTACTGTGGCAGAGTAAGGGATCCTAGAAAAAGGTCGGTACATTTAGTATTAAGTCCTCTAACATTTTGGTAATAGCACTTGAAGAAATCATTGGTTTTGTTGGAAGTTGAAGAATTGCTGCTAGAATACTGTGATTGCTACAAATCTCCCAGTATAGATTGTTTGAATTTGTTGAGATTTTGATTATACACATGACAATTATTGTCCCATACTGCGTGATCAACAGATATACTGATATTTTGATTACCTATAATTTGTGAACAATTTACACATTTCAAAGTTGTTGAAGTACATTTGTCTAGGGTATGAGATTCCGCACATTTAGGGCAGGTGGGGCTTTTTTTGGTGCATTGGGAAGCTAAATGATGAAAACCACAACAATTGTAACACCGACGTAAGTCGATAGCATCATATACTGAACAGTGATCATATCCGACAAAAAGATGACCAGATTTGATAGCCTCGTGATATGTTTTATGATCAACTTGTAAGACAGCTTGAAATAGTTTGTTGTTCTTGCGTAATGGCTTCATATTAATAACCTCACATACACTATTACTAGAGAAATGAGCTTTGTTTTGATTTCTTAAGTAATTTATTAAAACAGAAGGATCTAAATTCTCAGAAATTCCTACAATTCTTATTCTTGGATTGAGTAGAGGAAGTTGCCCAACCTCATATTTGTCACCTAGTTTCTCTTTCACAAGATCTTTAAATTTGGCCGAATTAGCGGTGTTATCACAACTAACGACAACGCTACCATTTCTCGTGTTTTTAACTTTCGTGAAATTAATATTAGCCTCTACAGGATTAACAGAGCGAGAGATGTCAAATTTTGTCACAACTGAATTTTGGGTTCCAACTTTGGGTCTGATAATGATAGGAGGTTCGTAAGTTTTAGTTTTTAAGACATCTGAAAAAGTTTTGGAAGCCGAATTAGCTGTTAATGTAACTGGGGCATTCAGATCGAGGAATTTGCTTTCCATGCACTTAATTAAATCATCCTTAAAGGTTGATAGTAGATTATTAACAGTAGCAGTAACAGTAGAATGGAAATTTTCAAAAATTTTATTAAAATATTCATCGCCCGTAGATTTAATTATATAAGATATATCCTCACGCATTTCGTTTATTTTGGCCTCAATATTTGTATTTTTTGTCTTGTCAATAATTTCACATGATCGTTTGCAATTATCACACCAATATAATAAATTGTTACTTTTTTCAAATACTTTGAACTCATTTTCACTTAAATTCACACATGATGCATGAAACCATCTATTGCAACTACCTTCGCAACCCACGAAAGATTGATCTTTTCTCTTTAGTTTACACTTAGCGCATTCAGACATGGCTAATATTCAGAATCACATATAGATTAAGTAGATAAATACCCGATGAACAAGAGCAAATGTACTGTTGAGGCACACGTAGACAGAAAATAGAAGAAAAAAAGAGAAAAAAAAAATAATAATAAAAATAATTAAAATCTCACTCCAAAAAATGATTAAATGAAGATACACTAAATTACCAATATAGAACACAAATTGCTAAAAAAAAGACAATACACGCAAAAAGTAAGAAAAATAAGAAAAATATAATGAAACGAAATGTGAAGAAAAAAAAAACACCCAGTATATACGTTTAAAAACAAACACTCGGTATAATTCATATAAATTAGCAGAGGACAGGTGAATGAACTATCCTAATGAACAGGTGTCAACGCAGCAATTAACCACGCCGTGAATTAGAAATTATTGAATTTAAGACAAATACATGAAGATAACTCACCCCCGATAATGTAGATCATAAAAACACACATGCACACACAAAGCCACGATCAATACCTCCAGAATGATATCAAATACTAATGAAGAACTTCAAAATAAACCACAAAAATCAACTAAGTTTTAAGAGCAAATATAAGCGACTGTCTATTCGAAATCATCAACACATATATTAGGCAAATAGTGAAATATAAAGTTATTTTAATCAGTTCAATCGAATTTGCTCTGCACGTGTACACATACATCCGGACTGATAAACGGGCGTACGGATCGACAGACAATACTTTAAAAGTATCTGCGAAAAATCAGACTATAGTGTTTTTACTGTAATCGAGATAACGAACGTCACATCACCATTGTCTTATATGTAGGTGACGCGATGTTTCGTCTATTATTTCTAAATATTTTACATATTTGTGCATATTTCAATGTATAGAAATTGATATAGATAATTGTTTTTCCTATTATTTTTACTTTATTATGAAAATAATTTTGAGCAGTTGTAAAAGAAATTTTAAAAATTTCAGCATTGATGGTGGTTTTGTCTATTGTTAAAATTGAAGATTTAAAAGAAATTTGTTGCTTGAATGATATTTATTGATGATTCAGAATAACATGATGACTAGCATATCTGATCAAGAATATGATGTTTGATATTTCTTGTTGGTTTATTTTCAACTATGAGGTTCGATTTCGTTTTGAAGAACTATTCTAATTAGGTTTAGTAGGTACTATTTAAAGACGCAGTTTTATTGCTTTTTCTTTTCTCAATGAGCATCCTTCTTTGGGTGAAGAGAAACAACGAACCGGTAATTTTGATAGGAACATCATCGGGTTTTAAGTTTTTTGTTCTCGTTGAACAATATCCTATTACAAAATATGTACAAACTAATAATAATATACAATAAGTTCCTTATGTTTCATAATTACGTAATTCTTCTAAAATACCTATATAGCAACAAGAATATGGTCAGAACATATACTCATTTATGTGTACATGCTAACTTTCTTCCCTATTTTTAAAACATGAATCCATGCTTATCGAATCTTTTTATGTTTGGGAAAATAATACAACAATATACAGTCAAAAATTTTTAGACACCTGTAATGAAAACTGCCCTTTACTTGAAATATAATTCTTGTCTTATGATATGCAGTCGTTACCTTGAAATTTAAAAAAATCTATATTTTAGTTTTTACACATATATTAGGTCCACTGAAGACATTCTTTATAGTCATCGCATTTTATTAGTATATCACACACATAAATCGTACTAAATAATGTTTTTGCTAATTTTAGTCATATTTTTATTCTGAAATAATTGTCAAAGACACCCCAATAAAAAAATATATTCGAAATAAAATAAATATATTTCAAATAAAATAAATACATATTATACTTGTAAGTTGCATTCAGCATCAATTATTCAGGTACATTTTTGAGGTATTTTAAAATATTTCTAAATTAATTCTGTTTACATATCTTTATGTATGTATGTGTACATGGACGTCTAGTATGTAATTGCGATTATGAATGTAGAGGAGGCATGGAAAATATTTGGACAGGTGTCCGTTTTAAGAGGCTAACCATTGGAATCTCGAAAACTGTAAGAGATACGAAGTCGGTTATATTGGGGCAAAGTTGCCGCATTAGTTGGCCATTTCAATGTTTTTGTTTTCTCTTAGATATGAGCAAAAAATTGATTTTGGCAAATTTACTTTTTGACTAGTGATCTATGCGTTTTTCGAAAACAAATACATCATTAAAATGGCCAAATAATGCGGCAACTTTGCCCCAATTTAATCGACTTCGTATCTCTTACCGTTCTCTAGATGCCAATGGTTAGCCTTTTAAAACGGACACTTTTATAAAGTGTAATGGGGTATTCTAATGTAGTAAAATTTAAGGTAAAAAATGTTATAACATTGTGGAATATGCTATAAAGTGATTAAATTATGAAAAAAACTCAAAAAAAAATTTATTCCTATCATGAGTTTTCTTTTATTTTATTTTGGCGCTGAACAGGTATCACGTGGGTTGTGAGGTTGTGACGCACGTGGAACTCATGACATATCAAAAAAAAAAAAATGTAGAATCCTGTACAACAGCTATTCCGCCATTGGTGCCTTATGACAGATAGACTGCCGCGCCAAGCGTTGTGTTTGCAAACATGCCCCCACCATTCAAATGTCATGAGTCTCACATACGTCACATCCGGCAAAATTCAAATTATGAAGGAATTTTTAAAAATTCATATCTCGTTTAAATTAAATAAAAAAGGACTCAAAATTTTAGATTTGTAATAGAAAATACGTGTTTCAGAAAAAAAATATAAAAAATCATTAGAATACTCCATTTTAAATTTGAAACACTTTTAATCCGGTAGGTACTGAAAGAAGCATTTTTTGCGTTAAAAAGCATATTGGATGAAAATGATATTGAATATTTTTTACAATTAAAACCTGAAGAAAAACAAACAGAATTAAATTACTATAAGAATTTAATTGCTGGTATACGATTATTTCATCGCGATTGTGGACGGCCATCGGCTGATATTGAGGACTGTAAGTTTTAAAGATATGTAATTAAATAGTTGTACTAATAATAAGAATTATACTGATTTTAGTACCAAAAATACTAGTACAAGCATTAACAGCTACAATAACCGAATTACAAAATGAACTACTCGCTGTGATGGAAGAGGTGAATTTAACAACATCGGCAATAGACAACATATATGTATTTCAAGACTCTTCTCAAGATAAGCAGAAAGACGATAAATCATATAAACAAACTCTTCGTTTAGAAGCTGTTTACCCTGAAGGAATCACTGAACAAGATGTGAACGACACTTTGAATGTGTTAATTTTAGCCAGACAGAAAGAAGTATACATTAGAAAAATATTAAAAGAAGTTCAAGAAATTGACGAAGAATCAAAAAAACTATTTAATAGTTTGCAAGAAGTTTTAACAAGATTACATAGTGTAGTAAAATATAAAGTAGCTGTTTCAACTAATGTGGTTTACGTAAGTTTTAGAAAATATGCCATTGGTCTGAAAATATTTCATAATTTCAATATTTCAGCCATTGTTTGTGGAATTAGCAGAGACTTGGAGGAATATTCAAGATGAAGCTGTTTTATTGTCAATATTTTATTCAATATTTGTAAAAATCAATGCACTTTCGCAGAAACTGAGTTTTGACTTTAATAAACTAAATTTGATTATTAAAGATGGTTTAATACAAACTGACGCAATGCGCCTTGAGAAAACAATGGGCTTAGAAATTAGCCAGCAAAATAATTTATGCCAGATTTTATATCCAACACAGATTAAGGATTTTGATAAAATGTTACTTCAAGTAATAATTGCATTTCTTTACATAAATGTATGAAATTGAACATTTTTTTCCTAGTATTTAGGATTTTGTGTTTGGAGTTTGGTGCAAACGGAAGGAGGTCTAATTCCGGGAAATCCAAATACAGGAATTTGTGTGTGGAAGAATAAGTACTATGTCTTCGCTCATCCATCAGCTGCAGCCGAGTTTGGCAAGGATCCTGACACGTAATGTTATATTCTATTTCAGTTTTAAATTATATTTATTAATTACTTGTGTTTTACATTTCTTATACAGGGGTTCGAAAAGAATCTTATAATTTCAGGATATATAGTGTGTCCCATTTTCAATTGCCCCCATTGGGATATCGGAAACTAAATGTTATAAGATCGGTTAAATTAGACTTTTTATATACCCATATGAGGTCACATCAGCTGTTCTTTTATTTTTCTAAAAAATCCCCCTAGATAATAACGGAAACCAAATTTTGACCGATTTTATCATTTTCAAAAAATTTATCAGTCGCATATTGAGTATAATTAAATATATTTTTGATGTTCAGTATTTTTTTTTTAGGGGTACATTTAATTTTAACCTCCAAATGAATAAAATTAATAATTTTCTATTTTTTTTATTTATTTTCATTTTAATTGTACCTATATTTTTATATCAATGGAATAAAAAAATCTCTATTTTATAGTATTAAAGGCAACTTTGAGCCCCACATTCTTGAAAAGTGTACGAGCATGAAAGTTTTGAAGGAAAATAAATACATCATTAAAATGATCAAATTCATCTGAGCAATTTTCCAGCGTTTAGAACACATTTTTCACTAATCGGTGCTACAGTTTTTTTTTTCTCCACTGTCAAATATTTTCTTGTTTATGTATCGTATTTACGTTGCTATGGGAAATAATAAAATATTATCGTGGCAAATATATTATTTACACTTATTAGTACAACATTTTCAAGCGTTGTGATTGGCTGGTTTTCTTAAGATTTTTATTCTTAATATAATACTACGAACGTATTTGGAAAACAGTAACCCTCTTAAACCCTTTTCAGAAACTATTCAATCCACTCGTTTACTAACTAATATTATTTGTTTCAGAATATTAATGCAAGCATTAACTATTGTTCGTAATAAACCAGAATTAATTAATTTATTGCAACTTCATGAGAGTATTTCGGATCTTCGTGATGTCAGTGTGTAAGTATAAAAATGATTATAAAGTTAAATTTTTTACAAATATTAGACGTAGCCGACTCATTAGTTAGCGTGTTCGTACTCGAATTGAGCAGGGTGTAAGGCTTGGGTTTCGATTCTCAGACCCGCCACTATTAATCAAATGAAATGTCGCTGTGATCGAGTGTTTAGGAAGCCACATAGGTAATTCTGTAGGTTGCAAACTTGCACCAGTAAGCCAAAAAAACTCTCATCTCAATTCCACTAATGGTCTGAACTAGGGTTGTGCGAGCAGGAATAGATCCATATTTTTGATCGATCTTGACTGATCTGATCGATCCTTATTCTTCATCGATCAGAAAAAAAATATCCTGTTTGATCAGACCGATTTTGATTAATCTGATCAATCTCAACTACAGATTGATCTTCATTAATAAAACTGAAATCGAAGTTCAATATGAAATATTAAATGAGAATAGGCCTATTTAAGCATCCTGCTTTTCTAAAAAAAACTATTGTGATGACGTAACCCGTACGACTAATGCATGCGCACAACACTTTTAAAAAAGAATTTGTGAAGAAGGTTTTTCTTTGTATACATCATTCGAAAGTTTCCCCTAATAATTAATATTAAAAAAAATACAAAGCAGTAAATAAACACCGTTATCAAATTCAGAAACTTTTCACTCATTCCAGACTTCTCTTTCTAAGCGTGACGTCACCAAATACTATTGTTTTCGCGAAAGTATATTTTTCGAACTTTGTCAATTTTTATTGGCTCTATATCGAGTATTTTTTCAAGAAATAAAAAAAATACGTACCTCACATTTTTTAATATAGATTATTATATAAAAAAATCAGAAAGTCTTAAACAACCCTATTGAAAGCAGTCTATTCGTGCCCAAATACAGACTAGGCATATTAATACATGACCGTATCCTCCTCAATCAAGATCGGTCTGATAATTTAAGACCAATTTGATCAATGAAAATCAATCTGATCAATCAGGATCATTGTGATCGATCAAACAATTAAATTAATTTACCGATCAGATCTATTGAACAATATAATCGGTCAAACAATCGGATCGATGTAATGATCAGATCGATCGAATCAATATTTTTTAACAGATTATTTCAATCCATGGATCGATCTTTCGATCAAATCGGCGTGATCGAACATTTTCGCAGCCCTAGCTCGAGCTTGTTTGTGTTTAAGAAAAAATTGTTATATAATCCACTAACTGTAAGTATCTTCCATTGGCACAAACGCTCTAGAACCTAAGGCTTGCTTCTTAACATTTTACTTGCATTTTATCGGTAAAGATTGGAGAAATTGAGATTTGAACTCTTAAACCTCACACTAAATTCAGCGACTCGGAGCGCGCTAAATCAATTGAGCCGTCGCTTCTCACACTAAATGCCCACTTTGAATATAATACACAGGTGACATATTTCTGATGTTTGTGAGTATCTCGATTATTTTTATCAGTAAAGTAAAAACAGTTGCACATTTTTCGAGACAACCAACACAATCCTCTTTTGTTTGTGTGCCGTAAAATATAATTCATATTTTATTAATTTAAAAAATTGTATACATTATTACGATTTTCACATAGAATAATTTGGCGTAATTGGATTTTTACCTCTCGCCTATCAATATAAAAGAAGTATTGCTCTTGGTCAATATTCTCGAATATGATTACGATTTTATTATTATTACAGTGATTCTGTATATACCTATGTGTACATGTGTGTCCGTGTGTCTGTGACGATTTATCGTGCACGTTAACTCTAATACGATACATGTAAAAAATATAATATTTGGTATTTAAAAGTTATATTCAAATGTGGTGAACTGATTAGATTTTGACTGAAACTGGTTAACCGGAAGTAATACTTTACTTGAAGCTTTAAACCGTTTTTTCTGAAAAAATATCTCTGAATACCATTTTTTTTTCGCAAATTACGTTATTATTAAATATGAAGATTCTTTTTATTTTTCTACCGATCTGCATAATTAAACGTGACGTCTGTACATAAGTACGTATGTAATCTCTCGCATAACTCAAAAATGATTAGCCGTAAAATTTTGAAATTTTGTATGTGGAACTGCTATAACAATCGCAGAGAACGTCTGCGATGACTGGCAAAGGAACTCAGTGTAACCGGGACGGTGACAATATGGACCAGTCCGTCTGATCCTGGATATTGGATCACTACGAGATCCAGGAACCATTTCCCTGGAGTTAGAAGTTTGTTGTTGACTAATACAAGTTGGCCGATCTCGAAGTTGTCGTCTTTGAGAGCGCTGTTGCAAGTCGTACAGGTACTGTTGGGACCACCTGTGCCATCTTCGAAGCTACAACTGTTGCACAAGGCACTATCTTGTGGTTATGTGCCGGTCTTCTTCTGAGATGCGGGCTTCCGGATCCCAACCAGAAAACATGCCGGAGTCAGAGCTGACAGATCGAACCGGTGATTTGATGTCCACCTTGATTGTAGCTAGCTGTGAACATTGCTTATGATATTATTACCTGAGGGATTTGCAATTGTATCGTCAGCTTTCGCCGAGTATTTTAAAAACGATTCACGGAGAAGGGAGTTATGAGGTTGGCGAAAAATTTTACAAGTAAACTTGGAGCTGCAGTTTCTTTTCAGTTGAAGACCTAGGAAATTTAAGTAAAGTTGAAACTTCTTGACTATTTTCTGCTACGGTTCCTCGGCGGAATAAATTTAAGTTGAGGTTGCAGTGCAAGTGGGCAGTGGGTAGATTGGAGTTTTGAGGCTGGAGGCTTACGGCTAGCTGTTGGATATAGTATGGCCGCACTGCGCGATCATAATCAAAATTAAAACGACCCACCTACGAATTAATATAATTATCATCCAGTTATTGAAAAACTAATTTTAATATAAGTACTCTTTAAAAATTCAAATTGTCATTATCAAAATTATATGATGTACGATAAAAAATTGCATGCTTTACATTTCGATTTATTTCTTTCAATTACGTAGTAAATATTTTTAATCATCTACAAAATGATAATAGAAAATTTGTTGATTTTAATTTTAATTTTAATATCAGTATTAGTACAATATCTTCCCTGTATATATCAGTCATATCAGTATTAGACGAAAAGATATTATTAAAAAATGATATTCGTTATGAACTCAATTTTCAAAAATTAGCTTCAAATATTATATATATTTTAAACTATTTATGGAACAAAATCATAAATATGATTTATTATTAAAATATAAAACAGGTTACCTTCTAAACGGTTAATAGACAGCGGCTATTAAATGCACTTCCAATATTGCAAGCGTCGTGGGTAGATAGAATTATCAAACTGGACCTATTTGGTCGCTGTACTCCTGGCGACAAGCTGGTGTATGTGTATAGCGAAGCTCGAAGCGCGCAGTGCGGCTAGTACTATCACTATGTGAATACATATGAAAAATACTTACCTTGCGGCTTACTTAGCGACTAACTACGCGCTACACTCCGCCCGTTTAAAGTTCGAATGACTGGCCTCACAGAAAGAACAGTTTCGATGGTTCTTATTTACCTCGGACGATCGTACTGGAGTTTCATTCGCCTGGTTGCGATATGAGGTGCTTGTCGCAGGCATTTTAAAGGCGCGTATTCAAGAATCTTAAAAGCTCTCAAAAGGGGTGAATGTCGGCTGCAGCAGCATATATTTCTCGGCGACTAATGACTGGTGCATGTCGAGCGAGGTAAAGTGAAGCTCCCATTCTTTGCAATATGTAGGGTCCAATCTGCGCAAAATCATGAATACCATATCGTCTCAATGGTCTAATTGGTCATCCCAACAGAGTGATGGTTCGCACATTTCCTCGAGTTCGGTCCCAAAAACTTCTAATGTCATAGGCGGATACTTTCAAAATCGGTTTCAGGTCGAAAAGAGAGGTAAGGTGAACATTGACGAGCAGACGCTCATTTTTGTATTTAGTACGGATGGGGTGCCAGGTACCTATAAAATTTTGAACTTTGGAGGCCACGTTGCGTCGAATGCATCGTGGAACATTTCCCATTCGAGATAGGACTCCGAGAATTCCGGGAGTGTGGCTTTTGGTAATGAAGACAACATTTCCCGTACTTGGATGGCTTGAATAGGATCAGAAAATGGAAAAGGGGCAAGGCGGAGTTATTCTAGAGCACTTCGTAGTATTCAGTAGCTTCAATACCAGGGTCATCCAAAAGTTGGAAATGATTAGTCAAATTTAACCCAATAATCACGGAGGGCCTCCAAGGCATTACCACTAATTTTGAGCACTTTTAGTTTTATAAAATTATCGATAAAATATGAGTGTCTGACCTTGAATTCTTAAATAGAAACGGAACAGTACGTTATCCGGTTTAAAGGACCAATGTTTTTAGGCCATAAAATACAAAAAACCGAACACATATATTCAATTTGATAACAATATATCAACCAAATTATTATTTTTATTAAGTTTCTTTCAAAACTAAAGTGCCTTAAGGCCCACTGTAAGAATGTAATCAAAACTTTAGGTGCATAACATCTAGTTATAGTAATTCCATAAACAACGTTTCTACATTCTAAGACTGACAGTTTCTGAGTTATGCGAAAAATTTAAAAACGGTTTGAGTAAAGCGCTCTTTTGGCACTGCCGAGCTGCTCAATTATATGTTACGGCAGTCCTATATCCAGAATTTCAGTATTCTACGATTAATCATTTTTAAGTTATACGAGACACATACATACGTACAGACCTCAGGCCGAAGCTAGTTTAAATGGATTCAGATATCGTCGAAACGGATATTTTCGTTAAAATCTGAAAACCGAAATTTTTCGCGATTACAATAATTCGTACAGAAAGTAAAAATCTAGTGGTTTAAGATCGGATGATCTCGACGGTCTTTCTATTATTCGATCATTACGTCTAAAGTTATTAAATATTCTTAAAATTGTTGCTGCTCTTGATGTAGGTCTTTATAATGAAATCATTATTTCACGCGAAATCAAATTGGAAAGTAGGCATATATAGAAACATTGACAACAACAAAAATAGAATATTGAGTTTTTATTATCTTTACAAATATTAATTATATAGTTATTACATTTATTAGATTCACAGAGATTCGTATTTTACAATTCAAAAAACTTATATGATAATTTCATTTTATATCGTTCATTTCTTTATAACCAACAATTTTGTTGTAGTAACTTAGTAACGCACAAAATTAAGCAGTCCTTGGTATGGCATTGACTTTTTTGTTTATTTTGCAAGTCATCAAAATGTCAAAAAAATCATAATTTCAAATACATTTTTGTTCTTATCCAAACGGAAGTTGAAAAAATATTGTATAAAACTCTTAAAGAAACTGGGTGGTTATTTAACTTATGCCCTTACAAAACTCGCCTTCGTGTCGTTTTGTAATTTTCGCTTGCGTTAAATAACCACTTTTTTTCCTTACTTATTACATAAATAGTTTTTATACCTAACACAGAAAATAAATATTATATTCGATTTTGAGTTTTTAACTGATGTCCACAAATGAAGAACTTTGCAGTACTTTCAACTATTTTGAGTGTGTTGTCTGGCTATCCGTTGGTCCATCCATCAGAACGTATGCGTGCACGTGTAGAGTAAAGTCGTCAATGGATTCTTTTTATAAAATTTGAATTTTCAACTTCTGATATCAATAGTACAATTTCAGTAAAATTTGGATAACCGGAAGTAACAGTTTCCTATAGCCATTTTATGTTTTTTATATTAATATTAAGAAATAATTAAAATGAAAAAAAAAAGATAACAAATGTTATTAAAAGAAAACAATTTAGTGTAATTTTATCGTATAGCGTACATATTTGGCAGTAGCGATCGGTTCTGTGGTGGCCACAGCATTTTTTTTAATTTTCTTTTGTCTTTTGGATGCAGTATTATGAAATTTATATTCCTATGTCGTTAATAATAAGTAGGGAGATATAAAATATACAACCCGGCGTATATGATTAAATCGAAATTAAAATTTATGCTACCGTTGTGTTAATTTTTTTTTAATTTTTATTTTACAAAAATCGCAATTACAATACAAATATTAATTTTTCTTAACTTTTTCTTTTTCAATATAAAAATTCTCGTACAGAATGGAAATGAAAATTGAAAACACATTTTTTCTTGAAAGTTATTGAACCTACAGAAAGTTTTTAGTTCTTTTAATAACCTAATTAAATCTGTATAACTCTAGTTAAAAAGTAAAGTTTTCCTATATATTACTGTTTTTATACTTTTTAAAATGGCACACACTTGCATATTTTCACAACACTTATTAGAAATTACGTTCTGAAGTAGATAATTTATAAAATATTAAAGAAAAGAATCATATGTTACAAAGAAAAGAGCCCTTACACTTTTTTGATGTATTTTTTTTTAATTGGGGTAAAAATAATAATAATATCTACGAAAATTTAACTTTCAAACTAGATTTATAGGTACATTTTAGATGAATTATGAACAAATAATTTAGCGCTAACGATAAGAATAGTATTTTAAGTGTAATGTTATGAGGTATTTAGGCATTCATACATAAAATATAAGCGAAAAGGTAAAAATAGAGATACATTATACTTGATGATAAGTTGTTATTATTGGTATCCGTTATTAAACACTAAATACTAGAGGTGGCGGTAAATTTTTAGGTAATATTTTGTTTGTTAACGCCTAACGCAAAATTTGCATATGCGCATTTTATAAATGTCATAATGATAAGCCGAAAAAAAAGTTAAACATTAATTTGCCTACGCTTATACTGGTAGCTAAAATTAACGCCGCTTCATAAACCAATTAATACAATTTAATTATTTTAACACTAGCGCTATTCTTTATTCTTATCTTTAAACCCACTTTTAGTTAGCTTAAAAGTACTACAAACTTGATTATGAATTTCCGAGAAAAATACATTTCTAATTTTCGTTTTCAGCTTTTGTACAAAATATTATAAATACAAATAAATTTTTGTTTGTTACCGTAGTATAAGGTAACCAACGGCACACGTACAACTAGGTGGCACGAGATGACTTTTGAAATAACACGCTAAGATTGTAACTCAACTCAGTGTTGCCGGATTCTAGGAATTTCCTTAAAATATTAAAAATTTACCACGTCGATTTAAGAAAAAGTTTTAAGTAAATAATTTTAAGGATTTTAGAGTTAAGTATCCTGAAAGATTTTATTGTCTACATTAGTTAAATTGTGTCTTGGAATTCTACTTCATTCGCGTTCAACAACTTTTCCTTTATTTTATCGAGTAAAATTATTGATAGTATTTTTCTAATTATAAAACAAGGTTATTTATTTCCAGTTCCAGTTACCTGGTTAAAATCATCCTTTTGTGGTACTAAATGAAATTTAATTTTACGTCCCTATTTCATTACAATTTTTTTTACTTAAACTTCTGCCTTTTTCTTTACTGGCACGCAACTTAGCTGAAATTTAAAAGTTCATAAAATGTGACACTTCATTACATAGTGGTTGCCGACCGCTGGTATAAGTGATTAAATAAAAAATATATTTTGTGCATAATACTCATAATTTGTAGAACATTACTTTGTTTTATGCAGATTATATCACAAGCCAGCTGATGTAGTGATGGTTGCAAATTTAGAAATGCAAACAGAAGTACACCCAATAGAAGAATTCATTGATCCTAACTACGTCTGGAATACTTGG
The DNA here is from genome assembly GCA_035578165.1 of Stenolophus ochropezus. Classification (NCBI taxonomy): domain Eukaryota; kingdom Metazoa; phylum Arthropoda; class Insecta; order Coleoptera; family Carabidae; genus Stenolophus; species Stenolophus ochropezus. Next base: position 15,457,107 of record JAQOWZ010000015.1, on the reverse strand, counting down.
GACTATTATCGCCTAGCAATAAAATTAGTAATAATTCAAAATCAACATATAAACTAATTTAATATCAAAATTCATTTTAGGCGAACATTACAAGATGTAAGACTCATTCCATGCAAACGAAAAAATCCCATTTCAGATATCCTGCTTTTGTACAAACTACTGAACCAAGGGACAAAATATGTCAAACCAAAACAGACAATTATATGAATGTAGCTAAACCCATGAATTTCATATTTGGTCTCCGAGGAAGAAAGGATAATTTGCAACATATTATTGACTTAACTCGTCCTGTTGATGAGGAGTATTTTTACAAATGTGCAACAGCAAACGAGAAACCTCCCACTGTAAAGGTAGTTACATAATATTCTAATTCCATTTTTCCCTTTATATTTTTCTTAAATTATTTGCATTCGTATACTTATTTATTTAAACAAAAATAACGGCATATTTTTCATTTCACGTTTTCAATTTATTTAAATGTCTAAATACACATTATTAACTACAAATACAATTCCGGTTTGGTCAGTTGCTGTCACCTTGGTAAGTAAGATGCTAAAATCGCATATTGAATTACATCCAATCCGACATTTTTATTATTATTATTATTATGATATTGGATATGTGTGTGTGAGTATCTTATATACAGGTAATTTAATTAATTATACTATAATTGGTCAACAGGATATTTAGTTTATAAGAAGCTCTACAGTATGTTTAATTTAAGAATACTACCATTGCTATCTTGAGAATTACATGATAACGTTGTTTAAATTAGCAAAGAAATGCCATATGTAAGATTGTTACAAAAATATTAACAAAACAAAAATTATCATTGTTCTCAAAATAAGGGATACAACTTTCTTTCTTTTAAATTTTCTATACGGAATGGAATTTTATTTTTACTTTATATACATTTCCAATTCCCTCACTTATTACCGAAAATATTCCAGGGTCATTGATAATTATTATGCAATTATTTTATGATACTTGTCGAAAGCACATCGCTTCAAGCATAATGTTTGAAGTTGTCATAAAATTGTAAGTTTGTAAGATCATTTATCAATGATCGAGGGATATTTGAGGAGATTTTTTGCGATTTTTTCATTTCCATAACCTAAATATAATAATAGTCTTGCAAAATGGTATTTTTTTCCTAATTTAAACAACCTTGTACATACATACATATCTCTCATAGATCTCGAGATAGCAATGATGGTATACTTAAATTGAATATCTGAGTATTAACTATATTTACTTGCAAAATACCTACAATTTTTCTGTTGTTCTATTTTCGACGAGTTAGCATTAAAAATTTGTTTCATTTTCCATTGTTGTGCATTTTAAATAAGTGATTAAATAACAGGCTACGGTGATGTATAAAAATTAGAACAAGGAGGTGTAAGTTTTTTTTAACTGGTAGCTACTGATTTTTATTATTTTAATTTTATAATTATTATATAAGTTGTAGTTGTTTTTTTTAAATATATTTCTTTGTTATTTATTTTTTTAGGAGACCATTCTATAAAAAGGTAATATATGTTTATATTTATTTTTTGAAGCAGCCTAGCGATTTTCATTTTATATTAGAACATACAAAAATGTAACGCAGATAGAAAGATTGGAAGAAAAACCATGGTAATTTCATGTCTTTATTGGTTTCCTAATTATTTTTTTAAGAAATCAATTAAGTAGTTTTTTTTTTGTATAAATAGGTATCTAAATATTTTTTATTAAACGAGTGTTAGTTGTTTTTCTTCGATAATGTACATTTTGGGAACAATAATATTTATATTAATAATAAGTATTCATAATTAACGGTTTCAAATATTAACCACAATATTTGAAAACTTTTTGTTAGTCCCCATTTTTGTTTTATAACATCCGGTTTCATAATATCATATAAAAATTTCCTCTTAAAGCTTACTATTTCGAAAAGTCGACTTTGAAAATCGACTTTAATTGCTTTTGTTCTAAATGTGTCGATATCGAAATCGACAATTTTTTTTACATCTTCATTTAATTTTACTAAATCAAATAAAATACTTTCAAATTCTTTTTCACTGGTAAAAGACATGATTGTCACTTAAAAGATTTTTTATCAAAATGACATTTTGTTGTTTTTATTTGAATCTAGGAATATTTTCACTACTCAGCTGTCGAAATCGACAACTCTCACCAAAGTTTTCGAACATGACCGAAAACTGGTCGCTCGAAATGAGTCAAACTATTATACGAGAAAAGTTGCTCAAAATGATATAATTTGTCGGAAATCGATAATAAGTTGCCGATATTAACTAGGAATGACGATTTGTACCCGGGTACCCGGAACCTACCCGATAATAATGTACCCGGGTATCAAAAATAGTACCCGATTACCCGAAATGTACCCGTTACCCGTTTATTACCTGTTACCCGAAATCTACCCATTACCTAAAATCAGTTGTTGCCATTAAAGGACAGTTTTCAACTGCCGGAAACAATGTAACAAAACGAAGATCAAGTCTAAATGCAGATACATCATCCATGCTGATATGTGCGAATAGAAATATGAGATATTCCTAAGTAGTTAAATCAAATGTACTTCCGTAATAAATTTTAATTTTGTAATTTTATACTGCTGATATACTCGTATATTGCAATGCTTTTTTTTATTTCCATACCAGAATAGCTATTTTTAGTACAAGTGAGCAAAATATGTTTTTTTCTCACGGGCTCAGAAATTGGCCACACGAGCGAAGCGAGTGTGCCTACTGGACAAGTGAGAAAAAGACATGCTTACGTGTGCTAAACATAATTTTTTCCACAATCTTCAAATATAATTAAAAAAAAAAAACAAAACATTGTTTTTTTATTTAATAATGAAAATCTCAACAGTACAATTATGTTTATAAATTATAATTAAATTTAATGTAATTTAATGTAAAATGTATTATAATGTCTGTAATCCCATGAAAACATTGTGCTCAGAGTAAGTGTATTTTGCTCACTAATGTTATTTACATTGCTCACTTGTGAAGTAATTTATTTACTTTGCTCACTTGTGATTCAATATGCTACTTTGCTCACTGTTTTAAGTTGAATAATGATGTATTTTGCTAACGATTTTGGAAAAAATAATATTTTTTTGTTTATTTATTAAATTTATATTTAAATAACAAAAATGTGTATTAAAAAAATTAATATGAAAGAATAACGGATATTTTAAGGTTATCACGTAATTATTGAGTATCACGTTATTTTCGGGTATCGGGTAATTATCGGGTAACGGGTAATTATCGAGTATCCGGTACTACCCGGGTATTCATATCGGGTACCCGGGTACCAAAATTTTCATGTTTCGTCATTCCTAATATTAACTCCCGTGTGATAACACTTTAATAGTTTATAAAGAGTCTGCTAGATAAAGTTTTTTTTTGATCAATTATTTGTTGGTTGACAAAACTGAAACAGCCTTTTTTGTATAAAAAATTCAAAGTGTCAAAATTTGAATTTGAAAATACGGATCTCTAAGTTTCGAAGATCAATTGAGAATATAATTGATAAGAATATATCACTACAGTGATAATTAGTGATTTTTTTAATAAATGTTCTTTATGAGACTAAACCTATTCTCAACTACAAAAATGTGACATGTGGTTATAAATATCAATTACTTATTTTCCCCTGCTAATTCACAGGTGAAATTAGTGAAACGAAAAAATAATTTAATAATACACTTTTTTTCTGTAAATGTTAACGTAGGCGAATATTTTCATTTCATTCTTATTGAAGCTATAGAAAACTTCTAATGCTTTTAATTTAAGTGAAATACCTTTTATAAAATATTTATTTTTTGATAAAATGATATATTATCATTCAGTATCTATGCATTGGTGACCGTGAGTTATTTATTTGAACATAATGATATCATTGGCTTAATTTCTAATAATGCAATAACAGAGAGTTTTATTAATCTAAATTTATTAAGATTCCTTCCTGTTTCTATATAAGTATTTTTAATCTTCCTACAAAAATTAACATTTTGTCTTATGATGAAGAGCTTGAACTAGTGTCACTTCCAATATTTCACTTTTGGTTCACAACTGTCATCGAAATTTTAGGCTACGTATTTAAAAGCAGACTTTTACACTCATAAAGGACCAAATTTGGGACTTTACAATAAAGGAAACTGTTTTGTAAAGTGCTCTTTAAAAAACGATTATGGGATAAGTTTAAGCCTACTTGATTGCAATTTTGAACATCTGATAAAATTGATTTTAAACGATATTTCTTTGGAAGTAATGATCGGATTTGAAAAATAAAAAAACTGTTGAAAAGAAAATTAAAAGGCTTTTGAACTGTTTCATGTTGGACACCTTTTTCCATTTAAAATTTTTGAGGAGCATCTGATATTAGCAGCATAAATTGATCAAATTAGCAGAAATCGATTAACTGGAAATGTCCGTTTTATTCTTGTCAGTTTTATGTTTTTTTGATTTCGTAACAAGAAATTATTTCGAAAAACCTTATTTAAAAAAAGTTGCTGTAAAATATAAATGTAAACAATATTTTTTTGAAAAAAAATATATTTTTTAAATTAAATATATAGTGAAAAAAAGGTTCGAAATATGTACTACTGAAAAACCAATCAGCTTTTAGGACCAATAACAGTTTTAATAGTTATTTATGATATAAGTGTTAAAAGTGACATTTTATGAATGAGTGGGGAAGTTTAAAACGAGGCGAAGCCGAGTGTAACAAACCCTACGAACGAAATAAAATCACTTTTAACACAAATATCATACACTATTTTTCCTACGACCCTAGTTATGTATTTGAAAATAAAAACTAAGCATTATAGAATGACATTTCTGACAGGTAACTAAATTTAGTTCCTTTTTAACACAAGTGTTAAAAGTAAATTTGTTTTTTACTTTTAATTCGATATCAATGACAACAATTTAAAAGTATTCACTGTGTTATAAACTGTTATTTTTAACTTGCTAAGCAACCGTTAAAATAGTTATTTATGATATGTGTTAAAAGTGACATTTTATGATGGAGTGGGGAAGTTTATGAAACGAGGCGAAGCCGAGTGTAACAAACCCCACGAACGAAATAAAATCACTTTTAACACAAATATCATACACTATTTTTCCTGCGATCCTAGTTATGTATTAGTAAATAAAAACTAAGCATTATAGAATGACATTTATGACAGGTCATGATGTATTTGTTATGAACAACTGAACATAAGAAGTGTTAAAAGTAAATTTGTTTTTTACTTTTAATTCGTTGTCAATGACAACGTGTTAAAAGTATTTACTGTGTTATAAACTGTTATTTTTAACTTGCTAAGCAACCGTTAAAAAGACTATTTTTAAGAGTGGTCGTAGGAAAAGACTATTTTTAACAGTGGTCGTAGGAAAAAATAATTAATTAAATGAACTTATTCATGAACGTATAACAAAATTAAATTTTTCTTAATAGCTGTATATGTTTTTTTTTCAATGTAAAAGTATGTATATAAACTTTATATTAAAGACTATAATTTCAGTAGACTGTTGTCAACGCAACAGTTAAATAACAAATTGCGGCACATGCCATAGGCGAGGCCAGTAACACCATAGGAATCCGAGAAGTCACTTTTCCTACGTGTGGTACACATACTATTTTTTTTTCGTCCGGTGTATATTCAATAATAATGAAATAAATATGAATGTATTTTATTTACGAAAAACAATGGACTGCATACTATACGGGAATGCATTGTCACAGGCCAGAAAATTATTCCCGGCCTGTTATTTTTCGAAGCCACCAGAAAGGTATCAGTTTTCGTCTGATCGAAAAATAAGAATTTTTATAACAAAAGAATAACGACAGTGCAAACATATTTCATATTGTACCTATTTATTATTTGGTAAACCATTGTCAAAGGAGTGTTATAGAAAATAACTATCCTACTGGCAGGGTAGTTATGAAAATCATGCTACTTTTATACACATTTTTGTCCAATCGAGGATTAGACCAGGTTTATTGATTAGATTTTAAGACAGTAAGTTACTTTTATTGGTGCTACGTCAATTAAAACGATAAGGGTTTACTTACCGTTCGCAGAACGGTAAATAAATTCATGATTATTAAAAATGCACAGAAATTATTTACTACTTTCTTTTATTGCTATTAAAATTAAAAGTGCAGTTACTAAATACAAATACTACAATTATTATTGATAAATATGATACCGTAACAAAATTGCCAAGACTTTAATATATTGCAAAATGAAATGATTGTTTGAAAAATAACATGGAAAAGAAGTTTTGTTTTCCATGAATGAATTTTAATACACCTCATTTTGGATACTTTTCTACTTACATTGAAAGAAATATAATTTTGATCGTGCAAAAACAGTATAAGCATTACGAACGGTAAGGAATGCCGATCTGAGACAAATTTTTGTTATTGTTATAACTATTATTATTAAAGATTGCAAATCACCCAGACCCAGACTTGCTCTTTTGAGTGATATTCGTGACGTCACGTGATCAGATCGCACCAATCGGATTGGGATTGTTCGATTCGATCTTTCTTGGTCATCAATCATTTTTAAGTTTCCCACATCAAATCATGTAACTTCTATATGAAACATTGTCCGTTTAAGCAAGCTCGTAGCTCCTATAGTTCACGACATCCTAATAATGATCCATTTTATCTGGGACGCCTCTATAAAGACGAATTCTGGCGAGCAATACAAATCCACGAATTTCTTTCCAATAAGTGACACTACGAATCCGTGGAGACGTTGTTTCCATCATTACGCCAGAATGGATTATTTCATAATTTTGTTTTCGCGCCTCCGTTTCATTATGACTATACTCCGTTTTAAAACTATAGACAGCACTAGACGAAGTCACATTTACACTGCAGCGTTTGTGAGATACTAGTAGTTCTGAAATAAACTGGTTTTAATCGTGAAATATCACAAAAAGAGAAATGAAACGAAAAACACGTGCAAATTCAACAAGTTATTTGACAACTACTGAGAGTTTGACGTTTCAATTATGTTTGAGAAGGTTAACTTGAAATTTTGTCTGGTTAAATGCGGCTTCATGAAATGGCGCAACAGCCAATCACAGGCTTTGATTTTCTAACTAGAATTTCTAGTTACTGTCTATAGTTTAAAAACAGAGTACAGTATTACAGAACTCAAAATCGACCAGAAACTCTCTTTCTGCAGGCCTAGGCCGGCAAAATGTAGTAATGCCAACTTAAATATTTTAGCATTAATTCTGTTAATTTTTTTAATTTTATTTTATTGGAAATGTAAAACGTTAATAAAAACAACTATTTTTGATTTATTATTCATATTATACTCGTCTTGTATGATTATGATTATGTTAATTGTTGAAAAATATTAATTCCCATTCGTTTCTTTTTTTAGGACAAATGTCACTAACTTTTTTTAATAAAACAAGAGGATTGTTTATATATCCATGTGAAACGAAAATGTTTCTGTCATAAAAAACTGTAGTGTATAAAATTTTAAGTAGTAAAAATGTTTCTATATTAAATTAAAAGTAAATTATTGTCACCGGCGCAAAAAAATTGTGTATCAAGAAACTCTTTTGCGAGATCTCGCATTATTTGCAGGCCTCGCTTTCAGCTCGGCTTATCAAAATAAGCTGTTTTTGGACTAGTGATATTAGTAACTATTCCAACACACGAAACGTAAACTTTAAAGACTATGTAGCCGGGAATGATGGTCAAATATGTACCCGCAGGAAATGACGAATCAACTGTTGAATACTTTTACTGACATAGAAAACAATTTTTGAGCATATAATTTACATCCCCATCATATCTCACCTCACTTAAAATGAGAAAAACATGGTTTTCCGCAAATATTCTCTTTCTCTAAATTATACGTAGGTACTTATGTTTACCGAAAAAAATCGGAAAATAAAAAGGTTGTGCTTTGTAAAAGCTATTTTTGGCGCGAAAGAATACAAAAAGAAATCCTAAATTATTAAAACGTTAATTATTTTAGTAAGTTCATCTGTAGGTGACAGCTCATAAAAATTTCCAAAAATCTCTTACATGAAATATTTATGCCAGAATATTTTCAGATGTTTCTGATTGGTGTGTCATTCTGTAATAAAATAAAAACCATAATTTTTGGACATTTTTACCACATAATTGTGTGAATATTCGTTGTTCCGTTATGAAAACATTGTCAGAAGTTCCTGTGGTATCAACCATTACTCCAGAATTTTTGAGATTTTTTTTGGATTGGTGTGTAAAAAATTGAGTTCTTATACTTTTCAATATGGCGCAACAATCCGAAATATCTGAATTCTGGAGTACTGGTAAATATCACAGGAACTTCTGATAATTTTTTCATAACAAACAACGAATATTCATTCAATTATAAGGTAAAAATATATAAGAATTATGGTTTTTATTTTTTTCAATGTTGCGCACCAAGCAGAAAAATCTGAAAATATTCTGGAATAATGGTATTCCAGAACAGGATTTTTTAAAAATTTCTATGAGCCGCAACTTTTAGAAGAACCAAACAAAATTAATGATTTTTGTATTCAAATTTCGAGCCAAAAAATTAAAAAAAAAAAGTTTTCTAGGCAAATCCTTCCTTCTTTCCGTGTTTTTCCGGCATACATTAGTAAATAAACCTTAAAAAAAATTTTTTGTAAAAAAGCATGTTTTTCGAGACGTACACATTTTATCCTCTACATATGTTATATTGCTCGACATTGTATCTTGCACACCTTTTATTGTGCATACTTTTAATCCGCGAAAATAGTTATTTGTGTATCAAGGTTCTAAAAGTATTCTTTTTGGGCCGAAACCGAAGTTTGCAGCCGAGGCAAAGCCGAGGCTACAAATCAGATGAGGCCCAAAAAGAACTTTTAGCCGAGGTGCACACAACATTTTTTAGGCGATTACAACAAGAAATTATGAATTTTCATTCAAAATCAATTTACTTTACGGCCGCATTTACTTTACGGCCGCTATTTTTACTCGCAAATTCATTACTTTTTCATTAATATTTGTAAAGGAATAGTTAAAATTTTACTTACATTTGTTATTATATTCTAAAATAATTAATCACATTAATATGAACTATGTAAATCAATAATGAACAAACTAGCGGCCAAAAATTTTGACTTTGACAGATGTCAAATAAAAATTGATACTTTAAGGTTGCCAGCAGATACGAAAAACAACAATTTATATACCAGCCGCCTAAAAAAGTTATTTTACACCCATTTTATCTTCCAAATCATTTTATCATCCACACAGTTTACCTTCCACTCATTTTATGTTCCACACATTTTATCTTTCGAAACATTTAACACTGAATATTTTATCTAATTATAAGAATGCTAATTGCATGGGCAATAAAATGAATGAAAGGTATAATTACAATGTTTTAAAGATGAAACGTAGGCAAACTTAAAATGTATGGAACATGAAATGGCAGATAAAATGTGTGTATGATAAAATGTGCGCAAGATAAAATGTGTGAAAGATATTGTTTTTGGGGATTAAAAGTGTGCACGATAAAAGGTGTAAATTGAGTGTCTGAAAGATACAAAGTCAAGCAATATAACATGTGTGGAGGATAAAATATATACGCCTCTGTTTTTCTCACTTTCATTAAGGGAGGTTTATTGAATTTTTTTCCTACGACCGGGCATAAAGTACGTATATTTTGTAAAGAATCACTTTTCTCGCACAAGTGCTTGAAAAGTATATATTGCCTAGCAACGGCTACTTGTTACATTCTAATGCTTGAAGAATTTATGTTGCCTAGTAATGGCTACTTTTCATGCTTTAGTGCTTGAACCTAGCAACGGTTATTTTTCACGCACTGGTGGCACATTAACATTGGTTTTATTTACTTTTGAAATTAATTTTTATTAATATTTCGGTTGTAGGAAAAATGTTGTATGTAACACGTGTGTAACATAGTGTTTTTTAGTCTAGTGATGTTTAACGCACGAAACTTAGCTAAATGCGGAAACTGTACCACTAGTACGTGCACTAACAGCTCCAATTCAATGCGAGAGAGACTGTAATGGGTGCTTGTGTTTTTGTCATACAGGCATTCAAAAAGTTTCTGTCGTAGCATAGCAACCATATAAGTTGATACGAAACTTTAGCATTAGTATGTACATTATGTTACTTGTGTTAAGTTAAAATACATACACGCGCCAGTGTTAGACAATGATGGATATCCCCAATACTCATTGCCTCTCTCTCGGCTTGTTTTTTACGCACAGGAAGTATATCAGTGTACGTTCCAGTATTATTATATTTCAGTAGAAGTCAGCTAAACACTGTAAGTTATAAAATATTACAGTTATGGGAAAATGAGTGTTGAACTATGATTATTGAGAAGATTTTTGATGAAGTAAACATCATTTTTAAATCAGTTCATGTAAATTAAATTTCTATTTGTGGTTTTTGCACCTCTGTTGAAATCAGATCACAAAATTCAAATAGTGGACGTTTCTTAACTTATCACCCTATTATATTGGCACATGTTAATATTTGGAATTGATTAATTACAATTACAATTTTAACCCTAAAACAAAAATCATCTGTATAAAACAGAGACAGGGATGTATACATTTTATCCTCCACACATGTTATATTGCTCGACATTGTATCTTTGAAACATTTAATCTTGCACATCTTTTATCATGCACACTTTTAATCCACGAAGAAAATTTATCTTACACACATGTTACCTTGCGCATATTTTATTATCCACACATTATATCTTTCATTGATTTTATTTTCCACACATTTTATCTTAGCCAACGTTTGATCTTTAAAACATTGTAATTGTACCTGCCATTCATTTTATTGCCCTTGCAATTAACATATTTATAATTACATGAAATATCCAGTATTAAATTTTTCTGAAGATAAAATATGTAAAAGATAAAATGTGTGGATTATAAAATGAGTGGATAATAAAATTATCTGGAAAATAAAATGTGTGTAAGATAACTTTTTTCGCGGATTAAAAGTGTGCACGCTAAAAGGTATGCAAGATTGAAAGTGTGCAAGGTACAATGTCAAGCAATATAACATTTGTGGAGGATAAAATGTATACGCCCCCAGAGACATCTTAAAATGTATGCTTTGCCTCCTTTTGAGATAATGATCACGGTATTTTGAAATGTGGGGTGATTTCTTGATGAATATTAATAAAACACTAGTCAACTAGAATCTGTAGACATTAAATTCAATTACAATTAATAGTTTCACATCCTGAATATCCATGGAAAGTAGAAAACACTTGAGACTAAAATTAAATGTAAGTGCAAATAGTCTGCAGTTCAGTAATGTTTTATTTATAATTTTTGACGATTACCATCCTAAAGATGTTACATTAAGTAGTTAATATTGTGTAATAATTTAATAAAATGATCACGAATACTGCACGCTTGAACTTTTCTTATATTGTGATACTGCTATAGTAAGTACTATTCATCTAACAATATTCTAGAAAATTTGCTATATTTCTTTGATTGTAGCGAATATCACTTATATAGAGAAAGGAAAAAAAGAAAATGATTTGGTATATACGAAATTCAGACTCTTAAATAAACCTGTAGATACCAATGATAATTTCTTAATTCGTTATGTACTTTTGTCTTTTTTTTCTATATTTTCAAACGTTAGACAAATGGCAGCAAATTGTCTGATACAAGAGACCGTTATATATTTCACAATAACTGTGAAATAAGCACAGTTGCTTAAAGCTTAGTAAGAGTACGAAGTTAGATGCAATTTTGACTGCAATGGTATCCAATTAAAAATTTAGAAGAACGCTGTTTTGATAAGGGGAGGTGGTTCAATTTTCACGCGTTGATATTCGATAGAAATAGCGAAGGTTTAACATATTTCATTTAATAACTTGTATTTGAATTTTTAGACGAAGCCACGACCATGTTATTCAGCGAAATCTGACAAAACCAAATCACCAAGTATTAGGAGTTCTGCAAGCAGCATATGTAGGAAATCTTTAGATTCAACCATTTCTCGGTCAGAAGTCTCCCGCGAATTAGAAGAATGTATATGTATTAGAAATTTACAATTAAAAGATTAATGACGAAATACAAATTTTAATTTTTTATTTCTTATTATAAAGAGAGAATGAAATAAATTGAATTACACTCATGTCTGAAGATAAAATGTTTTACAAAACAGCTCATGTAACATGGATTGCATGAACTGTTTTAACATACTGTTTTATAATTCTTAAGTTACTATTAACTTGTTTACTATTATAATATAGCACAAACACTCATACAAAAAAACTTAATGCTATGAACATAAATTTAAGTCCATTAAAAAATAAGGAATTATATTTTTTTAAATAAAACTTATTTCATTAATAATTCTACTAGCGTATCTGCAACTACATATGTGATCAAATAGCATATATTTGTAATAAGGTAAAGTAAATACAGTTTGAGAACTGTAATATTTTATTTAAATAAACATTACGCTAGTAGAATTGGCTTTAGAACGTTTTAATCAACAAAATGTGTTTTTAAATATTTCATCATACCAAATGTGCGGAAACGTTTTACACCAATTACTTTCATTAAATCGTCGTCACAAATGGCATACTGTTTGTTTTTAGGATCATACAGATTTCTTTCCTTAATTATTGCCCAAATCTTCTTCACCACTTCATGGCGAGCCATCATGTCTTGTCCCACAAGAGCAGACAGTTCGGGGGATAAGGTGTACGCCCTGGTGTAGCCACCACCTCCACGTTTGCCACCGCCGCCGCCACCCTAAACAAACATGTTATTAAAACAATGAATTCATTAAAAAATTACAATTAATTACTTTTTTAGCTTTTTTGGCTTTAGACCAGTCTTCATCAGAATCGGATTCTGAGCCCTTCTTCTTCTTGGGGGGAAGTTTTCTGGTCTTGATTGGTTTTGTTTTCTTAGGGGAATATTCTTCATCAGACTCAGCATCAGATCCTTCGCTAGCTTCTGATTCATCGTCAGAAGTGGCTTTCTTTGCTTTTTTAGCAGCAGGTTTCTTTCCACTTGATGCTCGTTTCGCGGGTTTCTTCTCTTCCTCAGATTCTTCTTCTTCCTCGGAACCCTCCTCCTCTTCCTCGTCTTCTTCGCTATCATTCTTTTTCTTAGGTTTTTTCTTATCTTTAGAATTGACGAAATCCATAACTAAATCATCAATTTCTTTTTTACGTGATATCAGATCACAATCCAATTTTTGTTCCAATTGCTGCCGAACTTTTTTTGCCGACATAGTTGCCAGGTCCGCATCTTTTAAGATAGCTGCAGAAAGGTATTTATTATTAAAAAAATTATTTTAAATATTTAATGTAAGTCATTGTTCCTTAATAAATACAGCAGCTGTATTTTTTTCTTTCTCTTGCCTATGCTTTATTTTATTTAATTATATATATATATATATATATATATATATATATATATATATATATATATATAAAATATTCTAAGTAAATTACAGTTCAGTACTACTATAAAATAATAATAGAGTATTGAATTAAAATTGGTGAACACTAAAGAAAGATCATTCCCGCCATTTTACAATTTGCCCAAGCCAATGCAGGCAGCCAAGCTACCTCTATATTTTATATTACAGTTTACGAAAATTATTGTTAATACACGTACGCACAAAGAATTCATAAAATGAAACAAATATATCAGAGAATCTAACGTATATGTATTGCAAGTATACGTAAGCGAATACTTCACATTACTCACAAATGCTAAGTTCACTAACTTTTTACAAAACTCGAAAAATATAAGAAATATGCAGGAGAAAACTATACTAATCAATCAGAAATAATTTTTTGAAAAACATTCATTAATGGCATTTTGAATGTAATGCCGTAAAAACAGAGATATTTTCAAAATTTGTAAACCTCATATGCACGTATACAGCACAAGCGTCCTATAGCCATTGTTTGTATACGGATCGACCGCTCAACCAGATATTTTACAAGAGTAAAATCGCTTATTTACTACGTTAAGGTGCCTTTATAAATACGTAAAAATATGATAAATAAAATATCTAGTTGGAATACATGTATTTTGGGTCGATGAATGACTTAAATAGATGATAAAATTTAACTTACCGGTAATTTCTTTGCGGAGATCGTCTTTAGAGATGTCTGCCATGTTGCGAGTAGTGTAGAAAGAGATGCTTACAACGCAAAGCGAGATAGTAAACTGTTAACGAATCCCAAGCGCAGCAAACCAGTCCCACTACCTACACAAGCAACTTCTTCTTACTCGAAACAAAGTAAAACCGACGTTATTTGCAATAACAATAGAATCTAATAGATTCAAAATTCTATTTTATATTATTTTAAATTTAAATTGCAATAAGCTAATAATGCTTAATAATTTTTATAATAAAAGATTTAAAATATTTTTTTACATATTTTTCACATTTGAAACACGTAGTTTGACATGCATATTGTGGTTGTCATGAAATTTAGGCTATGAATATATATATAGTATAAATTATTATAAAGTATAAATACAATATTTTCTATACTTACATATATAATTATTAATTATAACCGATATGTTTAATTAGTAGAAATTTATTTTACCATCGAACTTAACGTAAATTCACAAATGTAAATGGTATGGTATGTTGTTCCTCAACTTCCGCAAGATGGCGCAGTAGTTTAAATTGAATTAGTACGTACGTTTAGGAAACAGATGGCGCTACGAGCATATAAAATTGAAATTACAAATAGTTCGTATTTTTACCGGTAACAGACGCTTCTATCTATAGTAAATTCAAGTTACGTAGTATACAAAGACAGATGGAAGACATGTTGCAAAAAATACAAATGTACAACCAGGACCGGTTTATTGGTTGGTTCTTCTTTCGTTTAGAAGTTGGGACAAGTTTTTAGTAAATGCAGTTTACTGCAATGCAACTAAAACGATTTCGTTGTACCATGACCTGATTTTGCGTATCAAACATATTATGCAACATAAAAACATTAAACGAATAGGCATAAAATGCAAATGCACATTATTCAAAAATTACTAATATGAGATGTGTCATGTACCTTTAGAGATACTTAATAGCACATATTTTTACTAATATATTAAGATCATATGTGAGACATGTATATGTATCTTATAAAAATATATTTTTTATTTTAAAAATGCATATAGTAAACGTATTCAGGTAATTAAACCTTGAAGCAAGCCGCCATAGAAGTCCAAAGAACGTGGTGGGGCTTTGGCTTATGTGCATTTCATTGCAGCAACGGCTACAATTTATGTAGTTATTGATTTTCATTTGGTCTCACTTTATCGTAAAAAACAGGGCGTTGGTTGAAGACGCGGAGCAATTTTTGACAGCGGAACCAACGTTGTGCGCGCTGTTTAGGTAGTAGTACTGTAGTGGAGGAGCAGGGAGTATGCATTGCGCGCAACGTGACTCTCCCATCCCCGCGTACCGCGTGTCTTTCGTTGCCTCGGCAACATGAACATCTACGATTGATGAGACAGTCGCACGTCTGTTCTGTCGAATATTATTGCGGTGAAATGTACGACGCGACCAGTGACTACCAATAGGTGGTGGACTAGCATTTTTCTTCAAAAATATTTTAACAAACTTTTAATTAACATCGTACATTAATATCGAAATTCACTTTTATATACGTTTTTATTATATTACAGTTTTATTTTTATGTTCCTAATTACAAACATAAAACAAAACAATTTAAACTATTTATGTACATGAATTTTTTCATATTATTTTATCATCACAAATCTTCGTATAAATCATAAAAACTGCAGTTATTTCTTTTTTAAATTTGGCAAAGGATGAACGAAATACATTTTTGAATTTATAATGTTATTGTAGAAACAAATAGAAACAAATTTTAAATGTAACTATTAGGCTTATAAAACAGATATTAGTAATTTGATGAATTTAGTATTATTCGTGTACTTATCGTTCATCTATCCGCGAAATGAGTATCACTCAGTTCGGCAGATTGTTTCAGGACGGTTAGTACATAGGGTTCCACAGACGTAGCGTAAGGTCAGTAACCGTGTGAGACAAGGAGGGAATACAATAAAAATAACAAAATCCGACCAGCTAGTGCTCTAACATATAGCCTGCAAAAATAACGGAGCATTTTTAACAAGAAATTGTATAGCGCAATAGAGATAAATAAAATTTAAGAAATGTCATGTACTCTTCATTGTCATAAATTATTTACAAATCATTAACTGAGTTAATTTTTAAATTAAGGCATAACTTTTTTAGATAACTGTCGAATAAATAATACTTGCATAACTTGGAATCATGAGAAAATGTTTGTTCATTATATTTGCACGAACATATCAACTGAAGTCAAATTTACAAGTAAAAATATGGAAAAATTATGATTGACAAAAATACGTATTTCTGTTTAGAAACGAAATATAATAATTTTAAAGATGACAAATATGTATATACGTATTATGTAGACAACCAGATTATTGACGAATGGAATGATGATTTTGCAGAGAGATAAAAAAACTACTATTTATTTTTATAACATTCATGTTTGTTAGACGGTGAACAAACAATAATTATTATTTGTTTAAAATGTAACAAATTTTAATTGTTTGTTAACACTTATCTAATCATTAATAATTTTTCTTATTAAAAAAAAACTATATATTTTTCATTTGCATTATTCTCAATATTTTTGTTATGTAAGACAATAATATATCGTTGAAATCAGAAAATTATTTCCTTCTTGAAATTGATATAGGTATATGTTCCTATTTGAAAAACAATTTTTTTCTACCGAAACATCTTAAGCAAAAAAAAAAATTAATTACATTATTTGAAACACATAATACCAAATAAGGTTTATTTCCAACAAATTTCTGTAATACACTTGTATAAATGAACCCGTTTCGGATTCTATATCTATTTAATTAAAAAAGTTTTTTATTGAGGATTTAGTCCAATAATTGTAAAGGTTTTGATAATACTTATTCTACCAGATGTAGTATTTTACAATATAAGATTTAGAATTATGTATATTGTATATTACCTATAAAATAAGTATTTAGTATTACTGTTTTCAAAGTATATTTTCAAGTTCACATCAGATTAAATATGTATTTTTTCTACAAATTACAACAAAAGTGTAGCTAAGAATATTTAATATTGATCAAAATATAAGTAGATTGTAGAGCGGGAGGTTATATGCTGGTCGCATTAAAATAATTACAAATGTTTTTTTCAAACTTTCAAAAGTTAAGCGAAATAGAAACAAAAGCAAGGAATTAGGCATTTCTTTTTATTAAACCTAATAGTTAATTTTAACATTCACTAACTGACTGTTAAATTGATAAAGAATCCGTAATGATATCGTTAACTTGATGATAATTATTAGTAAAAATCTTATGATCATTGTTAGCGTCAAAACAAAAATGCATGATTTAAAACAATTATTCATAGATACTAGTAATCAGAATCATCAGTTATATAAGACAAAATTCTAGTATGTAAATGTAATCGTTAAAACAAGAAAAATGTAAGATACGTTCTTGGAATCAATTTACGTATTTGTAAGCCTATGTTCATTAAAATTTTTCAACTTGTTGTCTTTACAATATGAGACTATACATTTTTTAAATAACTGTGTGTCCCAGAATAGTGTTGTCATAGACATGTAACAAGGGAAAACAGTTTTTGGAAAATGAAAATTGTCTAAGTTATCTTTGTACAGGGCAATACCTAATATATTCCCACATGTTACTTAATACAGATTATTTCATTTTAACAGCATAATTCAACGAAATTTATATCAAAGATGAATGCATGTCATTTTTTTCACGAATATAAATTAACAATTTAATAATTAAAAATAATTTTCATTTATCTTTACTTATAAAAGTAACTATTATATTTACGTAAGATACCAGCATAATTTTATTATTTTTTTTTCTTGATTTCAATTATAATTTCTGGACAAATTATTGTAGAAAACATTGTTTGTATTTCGAGAGTGAACTGTGTTTTTAGTACGTTTGAATGACTTTTTTTTCACGTTTTAAATACATTATATTATATAAAAGAATTATTTTATGCTTGATGTATTTATTGCTCTGTACATAAATAACAGCTGTCAATTCATTGTGATGGGGTTAGAATAATGCTCTACAAAACTGGAGGTTTGATTCCATCTGTAGTAGCTTCTTTTTAATATTTTTTTTCGTAATTGTGCTTTCTTTTGTTAATAACATTTCTTGATTAATCCTGTTAACAAGTTATTTGTTAATAAACTTGATTAGCTTTTTCTTTTATCTTGACTCATTTTAATTATTTCTCATTAAATATTTCTTATAAAACATATTAATAATTTTGTATTAACATTTAAAAAACAGAAAACATTATAAAAATAAAGTACCACAATCGAAATCGAACTGAAGATCTTCGATTCCGTACGTCTCATAACCTATGTCTACACAGGGCCGTAGCTTGAAAATTTTCTACAAGGGAGCTAAAGTTATTTTAGGGGGGGGGCCTGTAAAATTAAAATTAAAATAATACTATGTATTACCTATGTTTAATTAAGAACATTAATAAAAAAACCTGTTGTCTTAAACCGCTAAACATATATAATAATAATTTATTGTGTTAGTCAAGGAATTTCAGAGTTAGGTATTTTCTTGCATTGATTATGCGAATGATATACATAGATGACATACAGTACGCGTTAAAAATTAAATAGGTACTGATATATTTCAAAAAAATATTACATGTAATAAATTATACAAAAGAAATGTATAAAACGTATGTTATATCATATCAAATTTTCTATCAGCTGCACTATTATGAGCTTCAGCTTTTTAGACAAGAAATTACTAAAAATTTAAACCTATACTTTATGTATAATACACCAAGACAGTCGATAAAGGTAGGTACCTATATGTATAAACAAAATTAAGAAATTTCATAATTTCAATAATTTCATAAATTTTAAAAATTATAATTGTTTAACTTTCTTCTGATAGGTAGGTAAAATGTTTTATTTTGCTCAGAGGGGCTCTAAAAGTTATAAGGGGGGCTGAGCCCCTCTGACGCCCCCTTGGCTACGACTCTGCGCCTATACTATAGTCGAAATATTCCCATTTTGCCGTAGTATATGAAAATATACAATTAATTATTAACTATTAGTGAAAATATTTTATTTAAATATTATTTCGCTCGCTAGAGACTAACAGCCCTATTTTGTAAAAAAATCTTATAACGAATAAAGAATCGTTATCATAACGAAATTCGTTACTATGAAATTTGTTATTTTTGTTTTAACGAAAATCGTCATTTCCGTATTCTGTAACAACCTTCGTTCAAACCTTCAGATATAGGTGGCCCCGCGAAAATTATCAGCGCAATTTTTGGCCACTTAACATCAATTTTGCAAAAAACGCTCGAACACGTCAATTTTAGTATAAAGGGGGACACCTGAATGGATTAGTACCAATGGCATAACTTCAACCCTAAAATGGGGGTGGACTGCACCTCAAAAATTTTGAATGGAAAAGGGTGTTAAACATGACAGTTCGAAAGGTCTTTCAATTCTCTATCCAACAGTTTTTTTATTTTTCAAATCCGATCATTAGTTCCAGAGAAATATCGTTTAAAACAAATTTTATCAGGTGTGCAAAAATGCAATCAAGTAGGCTTAAACAAATGATAAGGTTCACCATGCTGAAAACCTTAGTGATATAAAAAATAACTCACTTGAAACATTTGGACGTATTATTATTAAATCGAATCTAATGTATAATTTTTTCCAAAAATCCAATATTAAAATATCTCTATATCAAGAGATAATCGAAATAATGTATTATTATTTTTTTTTGGATGAGAAATGTATCCCTTTTTCCTTTCTGTGTACAATTCGAAGATTTCTTCTGATGTGTTTTATTTTATATTAAATATATTATTTGTTATATATAATAAATTAAACAATACTTTTCATTATTTTCTTCCAGAAACTGATAAAACGTTAATATATCAAAATTATTATACATATTGTTATTTTAAAGTTACACTTTTCATTCGTTTGTTTTCGAAATAATGTCAAAAATAAGTATAACGACAACATTTCATTATCTTTATAAAAAATCGTTTTAACGAAAATCGTTATTATTTTTCGTTATAAAAAATTTGAATTATTATTTACAGAATACCACTTTTAACGAAAGCTTACAGAATAGTCCTGTAAATGTTATTGCAAAGTGCTGTGACGTATATGTCTTGATCTATTTCATTGGTTGCATGATTTTAAAAAGACAATCACGCGCTCGCATTTCTTCTAGATTTGCGGAAGGGAAAGATGTACGATGCACCCGTCAGCTCGTGCTAGTGTCAAACTGTTATCATTGCGTAAGTAAGTGACCCATTTTATGAACACTTAAATTTTAGCCATGTCGCGTGCCACTAAAGAAGTTGAAGTAAAAAATAATTGTAATAAAATAAATTCTACTCTTTAGGGACGTAAAATTAAATCTTATTTGGTACCACAAGAAAAGGTGACTTTAACCAAGTTAGCTGGAGAAAAATAACCTTCTTCCGTAACTTTAACAAAATACTATCAAAAATTTAGTTAATAAAATAAAGGAAAAGGTTGAGCGTAAAGAAAGTAGGAAATGAGGTTTTCGATAAGGAATATCTTGCGCAGGACCCAAACACAATTATATAGGATAACTATTGAGCAAATGATGGAATTCCAAGAAATGTTTTATCTCATGTTTATAGACAATGAAAACTTTTAGAATACCTAACACTAAAATTCATAAAAATATTTAGGTACTGTAAATATTTTT
Source organism: Stenolophus ochropezus (assembly GCA_035578165.1). Classification (NCBI taxonomy): domain Eukaryota; kingdom Metazoa; phylum Arthropoda; class Insecta; order Coleoptera; family Carabidae; genus Stenolophus; species Stenolophus ochropezus. Next base: position 15,436,207 of record JAQOWZ010000015.1, on the reverse strand, counting down.
CCTAAATGGACTTGGTAAATTCTCAAATTTTAAGGAAATTCCTAGAATCTGGCAACACAGATTTGAGTTAAATCTTAGCGTGTCATTTGAAAAGTCATCTCGTGCTACTTAGGTTGCCGACCACTGCCCTAATTTCTTAATTCTTAATGACAATAAAAAACTACATTTTTTTATACAATACAACGAGCGTAATGTACATATTATGTATTTCATTTAATTTATTTTTTTTGATCTGTAGTATTGTACTTTGTATTCGTATAGTTTTGCTCTAAATCTAATAGGAGAGAGAGTGTCCGCAATTTTATTAAATTCCATATTAAAGTCCTATGTTCCGCGTTTCGTTGTACACATTGTATTCCACTCTGTAACACGTACTGTACTCAGTCTCCTCTAAGCCATGCGTATACGACAAAAATGCTACATAAAAGTTTATAATTTTTGCATCAGAAAAATATCACGTGGAAACAGACTTCAAGTAGACTTTCTATGAAATCGAAAATGGGCTGAATTTTTCAAGCTAAAGGCCGTTTGACAGAATGCAATTTTAAATTCAAAATAATGTATATAATTTTGTCAAAATTTTAATCATACAAATTATACCTACATAATATTGTAGGTATAAGGACCTGCGCACATACAATATTACAACCAAATTACTGTCTGAAATTGTAAAAAAAAAGCAAAATGGAATGCAGTTAGAGCCTTTTTTTTTCTTTTATTTTACATAAAATCTGCTTCAATACCTTTAAGCTAGCATGTTTATTTTATATAAACAAGGGTATTTCTGTTATTCTTTAACTAAAATTCAAATTTCATTACTTTACCAAGATATTTTTAAATAAATACTTATTACAAACTTGAACAAAAAATATATGAAAAGTAAGTTAAACGTTAAACAACACACTCACATTTGTGAGGCGACGATTTAACTCAATACGCATCTATGTTGCGCATATTCTGTAACAAATTTTGTTAAAATAAAGTTCTATATTATTTTGTACATTTTTATATTTATTGTTTTGAAACTGAAATACTTTCAACAGGACACATTGTGAAATTTTAACACTTTTAAATATTAGTGCTTTAATTTAGGAATGCATTACGTCCCTAAAAAAAGTACCGGAACGACGTTTCCGATCGTTCCAGTTCTGTAACATAACTGACTTGACGGTATAATCGTGTTTATATGCCGTGACTTTATTTTATCGTAGGGTGACCAGACATCTAAATCACAAATAAGAAAATATTCAGTTAATTTTTATTCCTTAATTATCCTGATGCCTGAATTTTGAGGTTAAACAATTTATATTATATTCAATAATATTTACAATAAATTGAGAAAGTTATGAACAATTGTTTTCCTAACTTCAGAAGCTTGCATCATCGCTTACGTTGATAATTTGTTATTATTTTAAACTATTTTAATTATTTCATCCATTTTTCTTGCATTAAAACAGTATTTGGTCTATTTCTATTTTTTTGATTTTATTTAATGCATCCAATATTTTTCATATTATTTACAATTCTCTACAGTTGTTGCACTTGGTATTGGAGGAAAGAACACTCTCTAAACAGATTAGTTATTTATCGTAAACTACTACTTAATAATTTTTATTAAGTGATAGACTTAATAACTTGTATTTTTACTTCCGTCCTACACATTTTTATTATAATTATTAAGTAATGTATCGTTAATTGATAATTAATAATTTCTTGAATTTGTAGACCTTTGTAAGTTTGTTTTAAAATAGACGCTCTTAATATACCTATTGCTGTCAAATATATAACCACCCCCTCCGCCGTTGAAAAACATTTTTTTTGGAAATGAGCCATGAAATTTTTACATCATACTTTATCATTTTGATAAAACTAGCCCAGATTTTTAAATTCTCTGAAATTTCTTGAGCTGTAAGATAACAATGTTTAATTAGAAAACCAAATTTCTTGTATGAATCAATGACTTAGTACGTATCAATGGTAATTTATCTCTACCCGATAATAAAACTTTTTGTTATTTATTTACTTATTGTAAAGAAACTAACGAATTTTTGGAAATAAAATGTCTGTTAAATATTGTAGATTATAATTTTTTTTTCTGAACTTTGTAGGTATTTTATTATATTTATCTATTTTCTAAAATCAATTAATTTAATTTTTGGGGTTTTTATGTGTCCTATATTTAAAAGAAACGCATAACTAATAATAATTCGAATGTAGTTGAAAAATTTTTAATTATAAAAAATTGGCGCCCCCTAATATTTTGCGCTCTAAGCCATGGCTTTGTTAGCTTAGCCTGTAATACGGCACTGATTATACCCCGCGCAACAATATTTGGCTTTGACTTATAGCATAACATTACAACATTAGTACAAGATTATCGGCAATATAAACAGATAGAAATATACAAATAACAGGTACGTATTCAAATAATCTTTACGTAAATGGGAGTGCATTAAAATTATTTCATGGTCTTAATAAAAATAAAAATAAAACAAAATATGTCTCACCCAGCAATCATTTGAACTATGATTTTCAAATCCTCCCAGGGTAATACCGTTGGGGGCCCTAAGCAATACTCGTTCGGAGGTTCCCTCTTTCAAATAAATCGTCCTAAAAAAAAAACCGACGTGTTTCTTGAACAAACAGTTTTTCGTTAGAAGCGATGAAAGTGAATCTATTCTGTCTTGCTGCATGCTGCTCCATATTCGTTTTAACCCTTTATTGGGCAAAGGATAAAGTACCCGTACGAAAAAAAATATGATCAGTGGAAGATGAGGAAGACCCATGTGGGGTCGAAACCGGTTGGAGCTGAAATAAAGCCTTCCAAAATACGACTGATTTCCAGTACTTTATTACCTCTACCCGAAAAAATTATATTTGAAATACGGAATGTTAATGATTTAAGTATACTATTTTAGATTTCCGTAGTGCTCTAATTAACCTTAATTAGGAGATTGATAATGTAACCATATGGTAACATTGTCCGACAAAGGAACAGGTAAATTAATAATAATAATGTGCCAATATTACCATATTATTGTATCTTATTTCAGATACATATGGTATTCTTATTATAAAAACCAAAATTAAATCCTGAGCATTAGTTATGTAGATTATAATAATTATATATAATTATTAAATTATGCATACAACTTAATTTCAATATAATATTTTAGATTAGTTTAATAAGCAATAAATTTATTATTCCTTATGGGAAGAATAAAACATTTTTTTTTCGGTAAGACAAAGTCTTATGTTGCATTTCTTACATATCAAGAGAGTAGTGCCTTTCCTACATTTTCTACATCTTCCTTTAGATGTTTAATTCGGCATTACTTTATTTACTTGAATAAAATATTAACATTTATAAATTTCCAGACTGCCAATTGAATGTCCGATGAGTCTGAGACTTGAGGATTTGATGGAAGGTTGAATTTTCGTTTCTTCGACATTCATTATAACTGTAACAATAATAATGTATTACATATTGTTCATAATTTTACCGGTCAGTGTAACCATATGGTCAAATATATTTTATAGAGGCTTTCTATGGTGTACGTACTTACATATCCCCCAAGACAGTATGCATAATTTCACTTTCATATCTATATAATTGAAAATATCAAAAAGATATTTTATATAAATAACATTAGCAAAAAAGTGATATATTTATAGAATTGCACGCCCCATTTCACTACACTGTAGAAATCAAGCACAAAAAACAAAATTAAAAATTAAAACCAATGTCAGACTTCGGACAATTTCCTCTTCCAAAATAGAAGATTGTAACTATACGGTAACAATACTCTCGTGGCTGTAGAACTGCAAGAACCAGAGTTAATAATTTGAAAATGATGATACCATATGGTTATAAGGTCCAAGGCTTAAAAAATAGTAGCTATTTATTTGCGGATTTTTTTGTTTTTTTTGTTCGCTAAGTTTGTTTATGCATAAGTGCAGCCTTGAATTCTCAGTATTAATACTATTCTTTGCCGCTGTGAAAATTTTTGTATTTCACGCAAATATAGTTTGTTTTCAGTATACATTATATGTCCATGAAAGTTGATAATTGCTTGGAACTATGTCAATTTGGAAAAGTTTTATTGGGTTACCGAAGGACCGCAGTGGCAGGTAGTTACAGGATTGTTTCAAGCAACTTTCAACTCCATAGACATATAATGTAATACTGAAAAGAAACTATATTTGCATGAAATGCAAAAATTTTCACAGTTACAACGATTAGTCTTAATACGAAGGATTTAAATGTCATAGGTCCAAATGAAATTTGGACGAGGTATACCTGCTTAGACTTAATCAACAGGTAGGTTCTTAAACGGATTATAAGGGTTGCCGCTATTACAAAATATTCGAATTGCGGCCTCATGGTCGTCACATATTTTCTTTTATTTAGATTGAATTTGTAACCAAAACTGAACATGTCAGCAAGTTACATTGGAATGAAATTAACATAAAATTTTCACAAATTATATATATATATATATATATATATATATATATATATATATACCTATATACCTATATAATCAGGTACATTAATTAGTGCGATTTTGATAAAGTACCTCTACCTCTAGATCATATTTACAAATTTTGGTAATACTTCTCTGGCGTATAGTTAAATAAATACCCTACTGTGATGCTGTACACCGATATATTGAAAAGTCAAGTCATTTGCAAAAATCTTAGAACACAATTTACACGAGGTACAGGATTGTATTTAATGCAATTTAAAAAAAAAAAATAAGTATATCGGTCCTCCAGAATTCATTTGGACAATGACTCTTAAATACCCTGTTTAAATACTATAATCGTAGACACTGTGAGGGATATGCCGTATTATCATAATTGCCGTATTTATAGTTTTATTGCTCTCGATTATAGTGGCAGGTAGTTACAGCAGTGTTTCAAGCAATTTTCAACTTTCATAGACATATAATGTATATTAAAAAGAAGCTATATTTGCGTGAAATGCAAAAATTTTCACAGTGAGAACGATTAATCTTAATACAGAGGATTAAAAAGTCATTGGCCAAATGAATTCTGGACGACCTATACTTATATAAAGTTTCATATTATAATATTTTGTAGTAGACCATATCTTAATTTTGTTTTTTTTAGGCCATGTACACTTAAATTTTTCAGATTCTGAAACTCATAGTAAAGATTTTGATAAAAAAAGATGACAATGGTCAAGGAAATCTATTATAATATTATTATAATTTGTAAATTCATATAGGTTCTTAAAATTTTAAAAAATATCATTCAATTAATTCCTGTAGCACTATAACTTGCGTATACATTGTACATTTACATTTTGGCAGTACCAGGTGCTCCGTTCTGTAATTAGTGTTCATTGTTATAGCAATAGCAGTATAGTCATGGCAACAAGAGAAGAGCTAGCGAAACAATGTAATGAAATTATTGCACCTGTCAATCGGGCATGTGAAGAAGTAAAATGTAACAGATTAAATTTTTCTTTAAAGTCAAAACATTCAATATTATGTACTATGCTTTTATTGGTTAAAAATTTTACTGTCACTATGGTTCTTCTCAACCCCAATAAAACTTTTGTGTATTTAAATAGTTCCAAAGTAATTTTCAACTTTCCTAGACATGTAATTAATTAAAACAGAGCAGGGTTGCATACAAATTCTATTTTTTTTTTAATAAAAATTTCAGATTTTTCAGATAAAAAAAATTTTCGTGGTTTAACACAATAAAACTCAAAGAATACAATAATACAATCATGCTTGTCACATTTATTATAAATCAAACTGTATAGTTCTACAGATAATTAGTAACATATTCATATTTTTGAAATCAATTTCAACTGTCACCCTATTACTTGAATCTGTCATTCTCTCCGCCAAAATTGTTGTTTGAAATTCTATGAAATAATTGTTTTCTGATATATGTCAGGAGTCAAATAGATTTGTGTCAGAAATATATAATAAAATTCTTTTCATAATTCATAATCAGTTATAGTGTATAAACGTGTATCACATGCACTTCATCTTTGTAAACTAAATTAATCAGTGTAGTGTTGTGATTAAAGTAACAACTAAGTTTTGTCTTAACAACCAAAGTGAATGAACATAGGTATTACGTTAGTTTTTATTGAGTTAAATACCTCTAAAGTGCTATCAAGAAGATATTCTTCCCTTACACCAAAAAAAACCTAATTAAACTAAGCAAGAAAAAATAGTGGAATATCTCATCCAAACATGGTGTCATACATAGTTACTACTACTTCGGCTACAGGGTACCTATTCTGTAACTTATATCACTAGTGATACGCGTTCAAAATTGTTATAATCTGACTATCATCTAGCGGTTTTTGAGTGCAACAGGGCAAATGACTCATTTTGTAACCGATTCACTAGCGCGAAGGGTAGTGTTATATTCATATCACTAGTGTTATACTGACGTTTGGTTTGTGCATTGTCGGTATTGTTTGAAATTTTAGTGGTGACATTTTGTGAAAATTACTAAAGAAAATCTAGAAATTATGCAAAGGTACGCTATTGACAACACATGGACAATAAACACAATTTTGTACAATTTGACAGTTGTGCCAGGGAGTAGTGCCAACTTAAAAATTATTTTACTAAAACTTTCAAATAAAAAAGTTCCTAAGATTACAACATTGAACATTTGACACGAGACGTCAAATAATATATCACTTAAAATCGTTGAAAAGTTACAGAATAGGTACCCAGGAACAGTACTCACTATTACAACTTCATCAATAAAGCAATCAATAATAACCCCAATGTATACATTATCAATCTGCTCTGACTATAGCAATACAGACACTTACAATTTCAAAATGAATCCACTAATTTTGTAGGGATAATGCCCCCAAGGAGACATTTCCTTTAACGTATCATTTTTTTTTTTACATCCGCAGTAAAGCCTTGCATTGTTATTATTTTAAAGAATTATTGTACTTCCTTTAAAATATTAGCAGTGAAATCTTCGCATCAAAGTACCAATGTATACAAATTTTCATTTTAAAATTGTTACTAGTACAGCTACAACAACAGACTGAATATCAGCCAATAGGAATCTACATGATCGGTAATTAATGCACGTTTCAGGATATACCAAGGATCCAGAGACGCTAGCACTCAGTCCCGCTCGGTGGGGCGCCGGAGAGGCAGTGGGCCTTTGGGCCTCCTCCCCGCCTGGTGGTCTGGTTAAACCGTCTTCCAGGACATTTCATGCCCTGAAGGTGCTTCAGTTCAACCTACCGGGAATTGAAGAACGCTTCGGAATGTGCTCTAATTCTTGGCCTGCAGAAACCAGAGCACATTCTGGAGCAGATTTGATTACTCTGGATTGTACTCTAGTTTCAGTGGGTTAGAAATTAGACCATTTAGAAGTGCCTGCTTTAATTCTTGGCCTGCTGAAACCAGAACACATTCTGGAGAAGATTTAGTTGCTCTGGATTGTGATCTGGTTTCAGTAGGTCAGGAATTAGAGCACTTAGAAGTATTTGCTCTAATTCTAGGTCTTCTGAGACTAGAGTACATTCTGGATCAGATTTCGCTGCTTTGGATTGTGTTCTGGCTTTAGTGAGTCAGGAATTAGAGCACTCAGAAATGTTTGCTTTAATTTTAGGTTTACTGAAACCAGAGCACATTCTGGAGCATATTTGACTGCTCTGAATTGTGCTCGGATTTCAGTGGACCAGTAATTAGAGCATTTTAAAGCGTTTACTCTAATTATTAGTCGACTGAGAACATAGCATATTCTGGAGCAAAATTGGTTGCTCTGGATTGCGCTCTATAGTTTGCTGAAGTCTGTGAATAAAATAAAATTAATTAAATATTTTTCATTGAAAATAAGGTTTGTTAGTTTCCATTTATTCATTTTTAGTATTTCTTTTTGATAGTAATTTTATATTTTGATTTTGGTCATTATTAAAAATTTTGCCCCCAAGAAAGTTTTGAAAAGTCGGCGCCCATGACAATAACACAAACTATCACCGAAAGCACAAATAAAAACACAGAACAAAAGATCTACAATATTTTTACCACACATTTAAAATTACACACTTATGAAATCAAGCATAGAAACTGTTCTTAAATCTATAGAATTCGCATGTAAGACTCAATATATTAATGATATTTAAATAATTACCACAAACTCAGAGAATTTAATAACATTACTTAAACAAAATATAGTGGCACACTACATATACCAACTTAGAGAAAATAGATCCTATCAAATATACATTCTTAATTTACATCCAACTATATCCACAGAAGAAATAAAAACAATTAATACAAAAAGGGTTCTCAATCCGAAATATTACAAACATTAGAAATTAGAAAACCAAAGAACCTCTTCCACTATATTGTGTGAATCAAGACCCAAACAACAACAACAAAGAAATATACAATATCAGATATCTGCTGAATACCAAGGTAACTGAAGAACCCCCTAGAAAACGAAAAGACATACCTCAAAGTATGAGATGCCAAAAATATGGCCATACAAGATTCTATTGCAAGATACCCTAGGCCTGTGTTAAGTGCGATGACAATCATCAAACCCAAAACTGTATGAAATCTAAAAACAGTGCCGCCAAACGTGCTTTATGTAACAGAGCTCATTCAGTTAATTGCAAGGGGTGTAATGTCTACCAAGAGCTGCAAAAAGCAAATGATAACACTACCAACTCAAGAAAAATAACTTATAACAAAACTACGAGTCATTAAAACCAAGAAACCAACAATGAAAAGTCCACATACGCTTAATTAAAACGGGAGAAAGCACCGAATTCAACCCCGATAAAAATGAAACAAATATAATTGACAAATTCATGAACAAACTAGAAACACTGCTGAGTCAACTCCTCAACCAAAACAATATTATATTAAATCTTTTAACCACAGTTATAAACAATCTAACAAAACATGCATAGTACAACGCTTAGAATTGGTTTGTGGAACGCCAATGGACTGGCGCAGCATCGCTAGGAAATTGAGTATTTCATCGTTGATGAAAAACTAGATATATTACTCGTGTCCGTTTTACAGAAAGAATTTTTTTTAAAATTTCTAAGTTTATATGCAGCATCCAGATGGAACTGCTCATGGCGGTTCAGCTATATTAATTAAGGAAAAATACTTCGAAATTGATAAATACGAAACAGAACATATTCAAGCAACTAGTGTACAGATATAAAATAAAGAAGGATTTTTAACAATTACAGCTAGTAACTGTCCCCCAAAACATAAAATAACAAGATAACAATATGAAGATTTCTTCAAAACTTTAGATAATAAATTTATAGTAGGAAGCAAATTTAACGCCAAACATACATGTTGGGGTTCAATCTGATAAATCCTAGTGGACGACAACTTTACAAAACTATGACTTTAAATCATTATGAATATCTAACTACCGGCACCCCGACGGATTGGCTAACCGATCAAAACAAACTATCAGATCTACTCGATTTTTTTGTAACAAATGGAATTTCTACAAACTATAACGATATCGAACTAAGTTACGACCAGAGTTCTTATCATTCTCCTTACAATAAGCACCGCTGTAATCAGGAAACAAGAAAAATTGACACTCACAAGTAAATATACCAATTGGGAACTATACAGGGAGCATCTAAACATGTCAACAAATATTGTTATTCAACTGAATTTAGGTGAACAAATCGAGGAAATAATAAACAATATTCATGAATCAGTAGTAGTATCTACACCGCCTAAAGAAATCGGTAACAACATTCTAAAGTATTCTAAACATATAGAAGAGTTTGTTATAGAAAAACGCAAAGCAAGAAGAATTTGGCAAAGGTCCAGAACCCCTCTCGACAAACCCAAACTAAATAAATTATCTACAGAACTAAAAATAAACATTCAAAAAATAAAACAAAAAAGCTATCAACATTGTCTTCAAACACTATTGCTCCATAAAGATCAAAATTATAGTTTATGGAAAACAACAAAAAAAAAAAAACTAAAAAGACCGAAACAACTCAACGGATTAATTCGAAAAAACGACGGTACTTGGGCAAGAAGTAGCCATGATAATATGAATTATTTGCTACTGTTTCCAATCCAAATTCTGTAGAGTAGAAGAAACACAAGAATTAGAGAATTTCTTCAATACCCTCCTACAATTATCACCCTTGATTAAGCATATCAAGAGAAGTCGAAGCAGAAATTAAAAAAAGGAATGATAAAAGTCCAGGGTACGACAACATTACTGCCCAAAAGCTAAAAGAACTTCCTCCAAAGACAATAGTCTGTATAACTACAATATTCAACGTAATAATTTGTCTTCTATACTTTCCAATTCAGCGGAAATTCGCCCGTGTAATATTGATACATAAACCTGACAATTCATTTCACGCAGCTTCATCTTACAGGCCGATTTCATTACTACCCACTCTCTGAAAACTGTTCGTAAAATTAATATTGAACCGACTAAAACCTATAATCAACAAAAATAACCTTATCCCAAATCAATACCGTTTTCGTAATAAACATTCGGCAATAAAACAAGTTTACAAAATTGTAAATAAAATAGAACAAGAGCTCGAAAAGTTGTCACAAGTATGTTGTGTTTAGTATCAAAAAAAGCACTCCACAAGGGCTGGCATGCAGAAACGACAAAAATTTGCCATGTTGATCGGCTTTTGTTTTTTGCAAAAAGTTGTTAAAAATGTGTCGTGTTTGATATCAAATGAAAGCACTCGATGACAGCTGGCGTACATAAATAACAAGAATGTTTCATGTCGATTGTCTTTTGTTTTTTGTAAAAAATTGTCAGAAATATGTCGTGTTTAGTATCAAATGAAAGCATTCGACAAAAGCTGCCTTGCAGAAATGAAATTAGTCATCAAATAAAATTATTTCACTGATGTTGGAGGCCTGGGGAACGCTCAGTTTATCCTGTAGATAAGGGTGATATTTAATGTTGGTAGTAACGTAACTAGTGAGAAGTGAGAAACATAGATTCATGTTTTCATTGATTAAACACAATAAACAATGGTATGTTCTATCATTTCGAACTCTCATCATTTGCTTTTTTTGTCATTTATAGGTTAGTGTTTTGTGCTGCTTCTTGTCAGTGTCATTTTCTTATGAATTGGTATATATCGCATATTATTATTTAATTTGAAATGGATAAACGTAAGAGTAGTTCTAATTTTACAACAACAGAAGTCAGACTATTGCTTTTGTAATTTGTTTTACAATTCTACTCGCAGTAGTCTCGGACCGTTGTACATGTCATTTGATGCAAATAATCTGAGAGCAATCAGTAAATGAGGTACAGGAAGTACTGCATAATTTGTATAAACAATAACAATAATATTGATATTTTATTTCTCTTGGTAACTTTTTTAAATTATTCTTTCTTATCACCGTTGTGAATAAGATGTTGAATTTGGTGAAATATTAATAAAAATTCTACGTCATTTCAAAAAATAAAATTATCTGGTTTTACTCTTATGATACATATGCGTTGAATATAACTAATCATCTCATCATCGTCAAATATATAATGAAAGTCGCTATTCATAATTGAGATTAAAATAGTAAATTGTAGATTATACCTTAGAATAATTATTTAACCGAACGTAAACTGAATAGATAAATATAACCAAACCTAACCCAACCTATCCTAACTTAATCTAATCTTACTCAACCTAACCTAACCCAACCCAACCCAACGTAACTTAAACTAACCCAAGCGAATCTAATCAGTTTAGGTTAGGTTACGTTAGATTAGGTTAGATTACTCAAGCTAAATTAAACTAATCTATCATAAGATAACCCAACCAACCCTAATATAATCTAATCTAACTTAATGTAACCTTACCCATCCTAACCTTTTTTTTTTCTGGAAGAGGAAATCTTCAAAAGAGATTTCAGCGTTCGCACTGAGATACTGTGGGATTCCTACCCACTAAAACCTCTCCCCCTTCTTGGTCATACCAACAACCCGGAACCGCTATTCGCACAACATCAGGTTGCTAGCACCCACTCCAGCGCGTCTCATCCATTCTGACCTCTCTTCATACTTTGGTTGGAGCGCTTCGCCCACGAGTGGGAGGCTTCGTCCCGGTTAGTGGGGGTCTGCCCTTTCCATCGCACTCCCCCCCGCAGCATCCAAGAGGCTTACCGACATTCACCCATGTTCCCGACTGACTCCGTAGCTCTGTGGTGTAGCGAAGCCAGCCACTCACTGGGTAGACTTCGTCCTCACAGAACACCTACCTTTCATTCATCACTCACTCGTTGCCCGTCATACTGAGAAAGGAGTCCTTCGCCAGGGCCTCGGACTGACTGCTGCAGCTCTGAGGCGTACCAGAGCCAGCCTCCCACCTGGTAAACCTTGTCCCACTTAAGGGAAAACCCGTCTTTTCTCCGTCGGTCACCCTTCCTCTCTAGCATACCGTCGTCCATCCCAAGCTTTTCCACTCCGACCCCCTGGGGGGAGGTCTTAGCTCACTCGGTATTCAACTTACCTTACCTTTCTTGCCTTGCATGCATTCAGCATCATCTTCTCTGCCTCCTCCGCTCCTCATCCTCCTTTGCCTTGAGGACGGTACTAGTGAACCTACGGACTAGGTTCCAGGTACCAGGCTCCTCCAGCATGGTTGGGACGAGGTTTTCCGGCGTGATGGCCTTGCCTAGTGCGAATTCCAGGCTCTCCCTCTCCACCCTCCATCGCTACAAGCGTGTGCCCTGGCGTGTCTACAACAGAGGGACAAAACATACATACATCGCTCTCGTACTTACTCATTCTGTGAAGGTAGGCTGCCCATCCTAACCTATCTTTACCTAATCTATCCTAACCTAACTCAACACAACCCAACCTAATTTAACCTAACCCAATCTAACTTAACCTAACATAATCAGATTAGGTTAGGTTTGGTTGGGTTAAGTTAGATTAGTCAAGCTAAATTAACATAATCTATCCTAAGCTATTTCAACCTAACCAAATATAACCTAATCTAACCCAACCTAACTTATCCTAATCTAACCTAACACAACCTAATCTAATCTAACCTGGCCGAAAATAACCTAATCTAGCCCAAATCTAACCTAATCAGATTAGGTGAGGTTGGGTTAGGCCAGTATAGATTAGGTTAGGTGCGTGTGTGTGTAATTCGTATTTATTTGTTTTAAACCAATTTAATATATTATTCAAATTATTAAATTAAGTGATTTAAATCAATGCAATCTTGTGTGTTCACACACAAGCAGCTAATGTAACCTAGTCTAACCGTACCAAACCCAACCTAATCTAACGTAATCTAATATAACCTAACTTAACTCAACCTAAACTATCCTAACCTAATCCAATCTTATCTAACTTAATCTAGCAGGTACCGTTGGGAAATATAATTAATCAACTTGTCAATGTAATACTTTAATCTCTGATATTGATGAAATTTGGCTAAAAGATCCTACTACGTATAAAAACTATGGGAAAAATAATAGAAAATAACGGTCAGACTTGGCTGACCTTAAAATCGCTGTTTATTTGTTTTTAAAGCTATTTAATACTAAAGGTGTGTACACACATACACACACGCAAATAATGCGAGATCTTGCAAGAGTTTCTGGGCGTGTGATACACAAGATTTTTACGCCGATGACACTTTTAACTTCTTAAAGAAATATTATTACTACTTAAAATTTTATAAACTATAGGTTTTTATGTTAGTAACATTTCGATTCACATCGATATATAAACAATTCATTTGTTTTATTTAAAAAAATTAGTGACATTTGTTGTAACCTAAAAAATAAACGAACACAAGCACCTAATTTAACCTAGTCTAACCGTTGCGACTCCAACCTCTCTAACCTAATCTAATATAACCTAACTTAACTCAACCTAACCTAAACTATCCTATCCTAATTCAACCTAACCTAACTTAATCTAGCAGGTACCGTTGTGTAATATAATTGGTCAATTTATCAATGTAGTACTTAACCTCTAATATTGATGAAATTTGACAAAAAGATCCTACTAGGTATAAAAACTGGGTAACATAATAAAAATGACGATCAGACGTGGTTCACCTTGAAATCGCTGTCTATTTGTTTTTAAAGCTATTTAATACTAAAGGTGTGTACACACATAACACACACGCACTTAACTTAATCTAACCTAACTTAACCCAACCTACTCTAACTCAAGCAAAATTAACCTAATTTATCCTAACCTAACCCAACCGCGCTTTCTCTATGTTCTCCTCCACTGCGCCACCGTTTACCTACAATCTAAAATATATATTGTCCATTTTTTAAAATTGAGTATTCGGCGCACTGTGAGAAGTACCTTAGGCTGAAGCATATCTACGCCTATGGAAGAATAAAAGCCCTCACGCATTGAGCTTCAAATTTCATCCAAAGGTATAAATATTTTCTTTCGGCCCTCTATACGTAAATAACTATTATGAATCTTAGATTTCATTTTTCTACGACGTTGTAGTATCTTTATCCCCAGATTTCTGTTGAATACAAAAATGTTGCATTTTCAATAGTGTCGAATAATTTGATTTTTTTATGACAACTTTTAGATTTTTACTACTAAGTATTCCTTTAATTATATATACTGCTACTACTGATTTCTTGAAATTATAGTTCCATTGGAATAAACATAATTTAGTTTTATTGATTTACTGCTAAACAATTAAAATAGGTAATAATTTATAAAAAACAATGTAGAAAAACAACTATTTCTCGAGCGTGCTAATAAAATTACCCTATGTGCCAGTTTTGGCACGCGTGCAATAGGTTCGCCACACTTGTAGTGATCTCAGAAGTCACGGAAAACCGGGATTATTCCGATTATGATTTGTATGTCCCGTTGTTTTGAAACAAGGGCTCGGGACATCTATTTGTACTTAATTCATGACAAAAATGGACAAAAAAGTTTCAGAACAATCTGTAGACACATTAAATATACGTGAATTTTTTTTTCCGGGCAACATTGTCAATGTGTAACGTATTTTTTCTTTTATTGAAATTCAGTGATAAGCATAACTCATAATTTTGTGTCATTGTATTTCGGTAGAAGTATTTTCTATTTTGATTTAAGTTGTACAGAAATATATGATTCTAACAAAAAAGAGTTATTAAAAAAAGTCAAATCTTACGAAAAGTAGGTATGACCAAAAGTAAAATATATTTTTATTTTATGATTGTCAAACTGTTCCGGTTTGGTTAATTTAGAATCTGAGAGCCGCACATTCGTACACACCTGTCATAGTCATATGAATATTTGACCAAGTATCTGGTATCGTTTTTGATTCAAGAATTATATTAAACATATAAAAAAGGTATTGTTCCCATTCTGGAGGTAAGTTTTTATAAAATTCATACGCTATGTGTGAATTTAGAGAAGGGTATGTACAGTTAAAATACTAGTGTTAACAATTATTGATGTGCAAAAAATAATTCTCAATTTTCCATAGTAATTTCATTATTTAATTTACTTGATTCAATGGATAGCAGCGCCGTATCCAGGATTTCATTTCGGGAGGGGTTCTGGTTATAAGGTTATATATATATATATATATATATATATATATATATATATATATACCGGGTGTCCCAGCTCGACCGACACATGGGAGTTTTACATAGGAAATCAGTTAATTATGAATAGTATCTCCCCAGTGCAAGATATTAACTTGAAATTTTGTATACTTATAGGAGAATATTAATTCTATGGATTACACTTATTTGAAATATGCAATTTCGTCTGCAGGGCGAGATTTATTAAATTTAAAATCTAATATTTTCGTTCAAAATCAGACAGCCATGGAAATAAAAGAAAATATTTATCTGACAGTTTAGTGAAATATCACTGATTTTAATTCTTACTCCCTGTATTTTAATATTATTTAAGTTGAATTTAGTTTATTTTTGTTAAATAATATACCAATATTACAAAAATATAAATATCTACAATGGCATGTCATTAACTGTCAGAACTGTCACATAGATATTTTCTTTTATTTCCATGGCTGTCTGATTTTCAACAAAAATGTTATATTTTATAATTTAATAAATCTCGCCCTGCAGACGAAATTGCACATTTCAAATAAGTGTGAACCATAGAATTAATATTCTCCGATAAGTATACAAAATTTCAAGTTAGTATCTTGCACTTAGGAGATACTATTCATAATTAACTGATTTCCCATGTAAAACTCCCATGTGTCGGTCGAGCTGGGACACCCGGTATATATATATATATATATATATATATATATATATATATATATATATATATATATATATATGCTTTTAGCCATATTCGTATTCGCATTCGCTGTACGCACTATAAAAAAATACAAGAAAAACACTTACACGGAAGATCATTTGACCCAAAGACGAGAAATACTATAGTCAAAACATAAGGCTATTTGTTTTGTTCTCGGTAGGCCAGAAAGAGAAAATAGAGACAGAGATAAATCTTTTTACTCCCGAATCACTCGTGAGATGTCACTAAACGGTCGCGATACTCCCCTATTAGTCAAGAGATGTCAATGTATATAATAAACTTAAACTTATTGAAAAAAGCAGATTTAATGGTAAAATTAAGCAACAAACGAAATTCAAAAACAACAACAACGAAACATCTGCGGCAAAACCTTTCCACAAAATACCACACTTCTATTAGTAGCGTCACCATAGTGACATCTCGTGACTAATAGGGGAGTATCCCGTTCATATAGTGACATTTCGCGAGTGACTCCGGAGTAAAAGATTTCTAGGTCTATTTCCATTTTTTCTTTCTGGTCTATCGTGAACAAAATATTCAATAGAGGAACATAGTACATTTTGTGTCTATAGTATTATTTGTCCTTTCTCACTTCAGACTTGATATGCTCTGTGCTCTGTCCTATGCTAACTTCAGACTGATCTTTATAATGCAGTGCGCTATGTGCATTGCTAGTTTCAAAAAGAATGACAACACTCACAAACAATAGAAAATAACAATAAAAGCAATAACAATTACAAGTAAAATAATAAAATACAACAATGACACAGTTAATTGCTATATGCATCAAAACCGTCAAATACGAAATAGAAAATGGCAACAGGTTTTTTAAATTTTATTTTACATTTCGGAGGGGGTTTGAACCCCCAAATCCCCCCCCTTGAATACGGCCTTGATGGATAGTTTATCAAAAGCGTGCCAAAATGTTTAATTCTTGATATTTAATGTGTGAAAGACTATTATTTTGGGCTACGAAATTAAATTTTCAGTTATTGAATACAAGTTGAAGTAATCATGACGTAACATTTACATAGTGGAACAAGACAAATTGTAATAACACAAATTACAATTTCAGTAACGTCAATCAGCTCGGCGGCGGATCAGTCCTACGGCGGGATTCAGACTTCTACATCCCAAAAATAAAGCGACCTCTTAAATTAGGTATTTACAAAACTTTATTGTTTTATTTTGTACGGTAAGAAAGAATAACTGAAATAGCTATTTATGTAAAAAATAAGAAAACAAAGGTGGTTATTTAACGCAAGCAAGTTTTGTAAGAGCAAAAGTTAATTATCTACCCTTTCTTTACAAGGGTGGGTTTCTATAACTTCGGTTGCTATCATTTGGACTTGTTATGATATCAATTGCAAATATCATCTACAAAGTATACTTGCTATTCTATAACAGTAATGGTTATTTATCGTTGATACGTTCTTACATATACTCATACATATATAAAGAACACTCTACAATTTTAAACTGATGTGAGAATGTCACAAATTCATTGCAAATTTGAATTTCGGCCATGGTGATATTTGACATTTACGTCTACAACTGCACTTGTTTAAAGTTTAACAAGTGCAGTTGTTATTTGTAGTTGTTATGAGTTATAGAATCCCTCATACAATATTTTTCCTATTTAATTTAAATGAGTACTAAAATGTTTTGGCAGCTGTGAGTCGGCGTGCTATGATCGGTGTTAGCTGTGAAGAGAAGCGGCTTGCGTTTCGTCCCGGGCATGCTTACTTGGATTCTTCAGTAAGGACACAGAATAGGTTTATACAGAAGCGACAGAAAGACAGAGAAACGAAAATTAGAGAGAGATGGAGACTGTGCACAATTTAAAGTGCTCATTGTTTAAAATCGGAAAGTTCCCTCACATCTTAGAGAGAGATAGGGGAAGAGCACAAATTTAAAGGTCTACACAATGCTTTAAGGTCATAGAACTGGATATGGGAACATAAAAGGTACCGACACGGAGTGTCGCTTCTGTATGTAACTATTCTGTGGTAAGGCTGTAAATGTCCTGTCTCAGACGCGTTGGAAGGTTGCAGCAGCCGGGGATCGAATCCGGGACCGAACGATGAGAAGCGATTGCATGTTGACCCATGGACCACTGGAGCTGCGTAGCTCTATAGAGCTTGTACGTGGTCGGAAGTTTGAATCGACCACCACAATGCATTTGAAATGAAGTATTCTTGACATTTTGCTGATATTTATAAAACAAACAAGAAAGACAATACCTATTACAAAATTGTTTGTTATGAACAGATAAACAATGTATATAAAATTGTTATTAAAATTTTTTGATCTGAAATCTAATGAATGTGAGTAACTATGTTTTTAATATTTATAAAAAGTATAAGAGCTACATTATCTCTTTTTGTAGCTATTGATGTTTCTCTAAGGTCTAAATGCCTACTTTCCATTTTGATTTCGTGTGAAATAATGATCATATTATTTATTAATGAAATAATGGAATTAAAACGGGGTTCGTGAATTGCAGGTTGTATAAGCAAAATAATTATTATATGAAATAGTTATTTAAATACTAAATGTGGAAATACTAAGTTTCCGAATGAGTGTTTCGTGGCCGCAATAGAAAGAATCAGGGAACCTAGTTGGCTCAAGAGATTCAATAGTACATTGTATTATATGGAAGGATGTAATTTTTGGAAGTCAGTCAGGTTTAAAAGCATATTTCGATTTCAACCGGTTTGGGCCTCTTGTAGGCTAAAATTTAGGGACTACAACATATTACAATTATTTTTTTATTATATTTATTTTTACGTAAGTAATTTGTGTTGAAATCTTTAGCTGCTTTGTAAAAAGTAATTGTAAAAATTTAAAAAAGTGGTTTTAATTATTAATGATCTGGTAGTTAAACTTTTAAAAAGTAATTAATTGCACAAGGTTCCAGGATTTATCTTAATATAAATATCTACTTAATTTTTTTATAAGTTAATATTGTAAAAAAATGTAAGAATAAGAAATTAGAATTAATGTTGTAATACTAAAAAATATTTCATTTTGGGGGACTCCAATATCAACTTGCAATCATAGAAAATGTCATTAAATAATATAATACGGATAAAAAGCTATATATAATTCCTTTGAGTAATAATTTAGCTCATTTTATCCTTTGTATCTGTGTAATAAAAGAAAATATGGGATATAATTCCATTATAATGGGGAATTACAAGCATACGGCTTTTTAAAAAGTACTTATTTCATATCAATGTTCATCTAGTAATATTAAAGTGGATATAATCTAAAATTTTTAAATTTTTATTACCCTAATATCAAAATGAAACTCTAATGCATTAAATTCGAGTGCGTAAAATTCAGTATCAGTCATGTTTATGACATGTTTGACACTGGCAAATTCTATTGGCTATTCGAACGCACCACCCCTTTGCTTTTTCGTCTTGATTTGCTATTGGCTGTTAGCTCAGAGTAGTTGATGACGTCATACGTGGCGTCAATTTTCTAGGGATTAATTTATTGAATTTTTTATATATTTTTTCTGGCGTGTTAGATACTTTTCGTCAAAAATAAGAACTACGGATTTAATATTTCTGTGTATAGATTAAAATATTAAAAAATGAAAAAACTTGAAATCCCTATTATGTGGTATTTAATGCAGTGTTATTTTTAATGAAATTCTACAAAATTAATACGTTTCACTGTATATTCATATCTTTCCATCGAGTATTAACGAATTCAGATAAATCACACTAAGTGCTCGGTATGAACTGTGAATGTACTTAC
Source organism: Stenolophus ochropezus (assembly GCA_035578165.1). Taxonomy (NCBI): domain Eukaryota; kingdom Metazoa; phylum Arthropoda; class Insecta; order Coleoptera; family Carabidae; genus Stenolophus; species Stenolophus ochropezus. Next base: position 15,416,134 of record JAQOWZ010000015.1, on the reverse strand, counting down.
AATCATAGTAAAAATAGAAATCTCTAGGCGGCTGCCACTGACCTTAAAATCTAGTTTGAAGTATATGTAGCTGTTTTTATTTATCGCACTTATACCATGAACATGAAATGCATAACGCGAACTAGAAATTGGAGAATTAATATCTTGCTAATTTGTTACGTCACTATATGCGCGAATAAATACTAATTCCACTTACAGTTCATGTGATAAGATATATGGGATGTTCCAAGTAATAATTAATCTGCATTAAGCATTACTGTGCTTCATGTATATTATTATTCTGTTCAAAACTCAGTTCATTATAATTAAATCGGTTAATTTTTATGTAATATCATATTATATACTCCTTGTTTGTTATCAAATGCAACATATTACAAATAAAGCAGTGTCAAAATATTAATAGATCCATTGCTACAAAATTGCTTTAGAAATGTCGCTTTAGATATATCGGGATTTATAGGAAGTCAAGCGACACCAAAGGTGTTGTTCGTACTTTTCTAATAACTTATTTTTGAAACATTTTAGAAAAATAAAAATAAAATAATATTCTTTATATCGAACGGTTTTTAAAGTTTTTATTTTTCCATAAAATATAATTTAAATTTTAGTTTTTATTTTTAATTTAAATTTCAAAATACTTTCGAAAAATATATTAATAGTGTTAAAGTTAAGATTACATGTAAGAATATGTGTGAATTTTTTTGGAATGAAAATTATGTACATAAAAGATCTATTAGAAAAGTACAATCTGACTTATTCAAATCAAAATTTATAAAAAAATAATAAGTTCGATGTTAAGAATATTATTTTAAAAACTTTTTTCTTTTTTCTAATAACATTTTTTGTAAACTGTACTGAGATTTTAGAAAAGGACGAACGACACTTCGATGACAAGACAAGAATTTTATGAAAATACGCTAAAATGATCGCACGGTCCGTAGAGCTGACATTTTTTGGGCCACTGGACTGACAGGTTACGAATACGAATACAAATTGGTAAACATTAAAATTAATTTTATTTAATTAAGTTTTGCTCTAAGGACCGTGCGATAATTTTTGCGAATTTTCAAAAAAATCTTTTTGCACTGCAATCATTACATCAGATTATACATAATCTTATTTCTTTACAATACTTTTGAAACACCCTGCACATATCTTTTCGTAGTAAAATGCTTCAAACACTTATTTAGATTTTTGCTCAGCAGCCCTCACCAATATTTAATATTAAGATATCAAATATATTGTAACGAGCGAGACTCACCGTGGATGAGTCATCACGCCTGACCTGTCTGGGTAGGTAGTTGCGTTAAAGGTCAAGTGGATAAGAGTGACGCTGCTGTTGTTCGAGAATTTTATAGAAACTGGAACGCTGTACACTATTCTAGAGATTAATTTGCGGCAGGTATATAATGATCGCATCGGACGGCTCATAAGTTCAGTATCGGTCAAAGTGGGCAGAGAATCAGTGAAGAAAGTCAGTGTCGGTCAGTATATGTCAGCGACATGTAAAGTAAAAATAAATAAATAGTTGGTGATATAAATGAATAGTTGGTGATATAAATAAATAGTTGGTGACATAAATATATTGTGGAAATAAGTATTGTGTAGTTTTAAGTGCTTAAATAAATGTTTGTAATGCTTAAGTCTTTATTAATAATAATTCATAAATAAACGTTACAATATGATTTCTGAAATGTTTCGGAATAGGTAGATATTAACAAGTATGAGAATGGAAGTTTGCATCTCGTTAATAGCTCTTCAACTAGAAATGAAAGAAAAGGCATTGCTGCTTTCAAAACCGAAATTGATGGCCGCAACAAAGTTGTTAAACTTGAAGGTGTACTCCATGTATCAAATCTTCGTTGTTAAAATTGAGGGTGTACTCCATGTGTCAAATCTTCGCACAAACCTCTTATCTGTTAGCAAAATGGTAGATAAGGGACTCAGTGTTGTCTTTGGGAAAGAGAAGGCAGATGTTATAGACAGTGAAGGTAAAGTTCAGGTCGTTGTCAACTGCATCAATGGATTATACTATGTCCACGAAAAGAACACAGAGAAAAATGATACCAATTCGTTAATGAACTGACGTATGAAATTGGGTCATCTGAATGTCCAGTATATTCAAAGAGCAGTGTAGACCGGGCAAATTCTAAAAGAGAAGATCCAAGATATTAAGCACGGCAAGATGTCGGGACCATAGTTTCTTACCAGATAGTCCAGAATAACTAAATTGGGTGATCTGATCCACTCCGACGTATGTAGAACAGTCAGGTTTCAGTCAAAGAACGGGGCACATTATTTTGTGACGATCACCGAGGACCATACAAGATACAAAGAGATAAGATTTGTGAAGTACAAGAATGAGGTGCTGGGAGACAACATGAAATATGGGTGAAGTGTCTTCAGTCAGACAACGGCCTGGAGAACGTGAATGCTAGTTTCGACAAGTATCCAGAAGATCATAGCATAACGCGGCGTCTGCTAGCACCTTATTGCCTCGAGCAGTACGGAGTTGCCGAGAGAAAAAATCGAACTCTCGCAGAGACAGCTAGATGTCTCCTATTGTAATCGGCCTTCTCGCTATTGTTCTTTGTTGAATCCATCTCAATAGGCAATTACATTCGCAATAGATGTCTTTCAAGCAAACTCGAGGGGAAGACTCCCTTTGAAGCATAGTTTGGTAAGCCATTAAATCTTGCTAATCTTCATAGTTTTGGAGCCGAGTTTTACGTTCTCAATGACACTACAAACAAGGGTAAGTACGGATACCTAGTGAGCGAAAAGTTAGAGTTACAGGGTCCAGGGAAATCGAGAAAAGAGAGTCAAAATATAGTAAAACGAGGTCCTGGGAGACTATCCGAAAACTACTAACTGGACGGCTCGGACGACCTTGTGAGCAGTACCAAGTCACCTGCTGTGATAACGTGATTGCCGATCATATCATCGCTGAAGTATCTGTCCATCAAGCAATGACCAGTAACGACTTCAGAAAATGACATTTGGGACCTGGTGAACCGTTCACAAGAGCGGAATGTAATTGATAGTATTTATTCTTTGCTTCAAACCAGGTACAGTTGGATCTAAAGATAAGTGCAAAGCCAGAATAGTCTCTAGAGGATTTTGCCAACATGCTGGAGCCGATGTAACAATATGGAATGGTTTCCATAAGTTACTGTAAACCTGAGCATAAGGAAATTTGATTTCTTGCATTCAGAATCGACATGTGTTAGTTTTTGGTAATAAAGTTCAAAATTTATCGTTTCACTGTCATACTGAATGCGTGAAAACTGTATTTTTAAAGATTAGGTTTTACAAGATCTGATAAGGAGAGCAAAGGGAGGATTTCTTCTCAACCCTAGATGACATTACAGATTTTGTAAAAAGTAACGTATCTACGTCTATTAAAGACGCACGTACATCGGAGCACTTCGCTCTGATCGCGGTATGGACAGTCAGACGAATTGTTCATACAATGTCCGACGGCGAAAATGTAACCATTTTATTGGCAATGTTTTTGTAATAATTTTAGTATAATTTAGTTTATTGTCAATATGTAAATAAATTTTATCCTAAGCAAAATCGTGTATGTTCGTCCCATCGCGTTCCTTAGTGTTGTGTTGTGCATCATCGTCATTTTGAAAGTCATCAAGGTAATCATAATCATAGCATTATTATTTTCATCCCCCCTGTTAAATTTTCGTTTTCAACGAAACATATTCACCAGTGGCGAGATTGAGGTCCATCCATTAGTCTGATCGTACCTCTAGCAGTTCAGAGGAATATGCAATTTGACAATACCACAGCTTACCTAATGTAATTTTGGAGGAAGACATTTTATGAAGGCTCCAGGCTACCTGGAGAATGTCTTGAAATTCATTGCGAAGGCAAACTACCATGAAGCGCACAAAGAAATAGAAATGTTAATGGCATTTAAAGAAGGAAACAAAATCTGTGCCCTGAAGAAGGCTTTATATGGTGTACGTCAGGTAGGTAGGGTATGGCATCAACGCTTAAGTAAAGAGTTGGTGCAAAGCCTACGAATGCCGAACCTTGTGTTTATACATATAATCGGACAAAGTAATTGTCAGTTAATTGCGATCCTCTAGGTGGATGATATCATTGTAGCTTCGAGTAACTCAAGCGAAATTTCCCGATTCAAAGAGAATCTGAAGAGATCCTTTGAAGTGAAGTACGTAGGATTAACTGTCTAGATATTGAATTTGACGTAAGTCCGGACAGTATCCGGATGAGTCAGTAGGGTTACATCGATGAAACTTCGTAATAGAAGAGTGTAAACCAGTTTCTACCCCATTCGACACTAGTTCGAAATTGATTAAAGAAGATCTGTGGAACGAAGGTGATGGCGAAACCACCCTATCGCGAATTGACAAGGCCAACGAAGGTGATTTAGAAAATTACGTGGATGCCGATTGGGAAGGAGATTTCAACGACCGTCGATCTTTCACTGGTTCCATGTTCACCCTAAATAAAGCAACAGTATTTTGGGATTTCAGAAAACATAAAACTGTTGCGTTATCCTCGACTGAGGCCGATTATATGGTCCTTAGTTTGTTCAACGATAACATGGGAGCAAAAAAGTTAACATCAAAGAAATGCCAGCTGATATTCTCACAAAGGCTTTACCTAAGGGAAAACATCAAAATTGTCTTTTAGGTTTATCTGGTACAATTGAATTCTTGGTGTAGTGCTCGTCTTAAGAAAATAATTGATTAATATAGGCAATCTCAACACGCATAGAATGACAGCAGCACAAGTACACTCTTAAAGTAGTGGCTATAGAAAATACGAGTATATGTCTTGCCAATTATTATCAGATCTGTGTTTAGTTCATCATTTGGTATCCATTTATCGTACTCACTTTTAAATAAAACCAAAACGATTAATCTGAATAAAACTAGAAAGGGTAACAAAGAACTTTTGCTTTTAGTTACACATTTAAATACTTATATTTTTCTTCTGTTATATTACAATTAAAGTGATAAAATATCATTTAATTTTAAGATATTATTATATACAGAACATATTTTGGTCATTAATAAAAAGGTTTGTAGCAAATACTAATATTTTTATAATAATTTATATTATTAATTTAAAACATTACGATTAATGAAGAAACAAACAAGAAATGTTCTATATAGTATTGTTCTATTGAGTTGTAAATCGTTTTAAGTTATTATTCTATGGTTGATAGTTTGACATAGTTTTTTATGTTCTTTACATGTCAATGAAATAATGATCGTAGAAAAAGTATAGTACATAATTTGAGTGGTAAAATAATTACCCTCTTGTGTAACTTTTCCACTACGTGCGTAATAAATACATCTTACAACTCTTAATGTAATGTACTATTAAATAATGTGTTTACGTTTTTGCTAAATCTATTTTCTCATTATTACGCACGTTGTTTGTTGACATTTTCTTGCTTGAAAGTTGTTAATCATTATATCGCTTTCATTTTTCAGTTGTTTAACCCAGAGATTCCTATTATTTTTTGTTTTGATTTAGATAAAATAGAGTTGTATTTATTATTATTAGGTTTAATATGGGTTCACCGTTAACCGTTATTTTTTTCGGTGACATGCACTGTTTTTAATTTCTAGAAAGGGTGAATTCTAATTTGCAGTGTACGTATTCCGATTGGTGACGTAAAGACAGTCGAGGTCCGATGAACGTCGCGACAAATTTCCAATAAAAAAAAAAACAAATAAAAGCTAATTAACTATTCCCCAGATCAAAAATTAAGTCGTTGAAGCAAATAAACTATAGCCGGAGTCATAAATTAAGTCACTCTGTATATCTAAAATAAAATATTAATAATGTAGAAGATCTGAGTACATTGATAATTAGCTTAGTAACCGATCGTGATGCGGTAAACGCATCGGCGCTCTCAGGATCCGGCGCCCAGGTGCCATGTACCCCTTGCATCCCCGGATAGAGACGACCCTGAATAGACTATTAGAACACTATAGGCCAGGCCTGGTAAAACTTTTTAGCTGAAGGGCCGCATAAGAAATTTTAAAATAATGGCGGGTCGAAAGTATAAAACAGTTTTTTAGTAAATATATAAGAGGGTAGCAATGAAAGTTTGTGCACTACTAATAAAAAACAAAATTTTTTAAAACAATTTTTTTTTATTGTTTTTTGAAATACTCTCCTTTTAACTCAACACATTTACGCATTCGATAAAACCAGTTGTTGAAGCAATAAATTCTTTCTTCTTGAGTCATCTGAGAAACCAAGTTTTCGTAGGATACAACCGCACCTTTTGCACATAAATATCGGAAACCACGCATTTAATCCTTTAATTTAGATAATAGGAACAAATCACAAGGTGCAAGGTCAGGACTGTACGGCGGATGCTCCAGTAATTCCACCTTTGACTCTGTTAAATAGGCTTTAGTTTGTGCAGCAGTTTGTGATGGTGCGTTGTCCTGACACAAAACTATCTTATTCGAGGCTGATTTTCACGCACTTTTTCAGATACCTGTGACAAACATGTTGTTGTATACCAATTAGCAGATACTGTTTTCCAATCTCCTAATGCAATATTGATAATAGGAGCGGATTTTGAGAAAAAGGAGGCTATCATTTTTTTACTAACACTTCGAACTCGTTTTACTTTGACAGGATTGGGGTCTGTTGGAAAGACCCATTAATCTGATTATCGTTTTGTTTTAGGTTCAAATGCATAAATCCATGATTCATCACCTGTTACAATATTATACACTACTTTGAATTTACCTTCATTGTATACTTTTTTATTAGTTTGCAGAAACTTTTGGTGCTACCCTTGTATTATTATTTCCATGAAAATTAATTACAACAGAACAAATCTTTAATTTCCCACAATTTAATGAAACAAATAGAACTGTTTTACATCTTTCAACAGTCAAACTTGATCATAAATTAAAATATCTAAAACAGTGCACAATCTACCACATTTAACAATTTATAAAGGAAAATGGAAATAGTTGAATAATGTATAAAATGTGTAAAATACAATTTATCATTTAATTAATACTCATCGGTGTTTATTATTTACGGGCAGCGGTGGCCCTAGGCGCCAAGTTTACTAACCATTAGAGGATGTGTCAATCAACTACTCTTTATGTAGGTATACTATGCATATCAATTTCTTCACTATCAGACCCGATGGTTATGTCAATTTTCTCTTAAAAAGTAATGTTGTTTTTTGTTTTTTATTGATTTATCGGCGAACCCTTTATAAATTGTAGATCTCTTTTTGAGATCGTAGGTTCACAACATGCACTATAAAAATGCAAATAAAAGTACTAAACCCAGTACTTATACACTTGAGGGCATGTTCCTTAAAGCATATTTTACTTTAAGAAGAATATTTATATTTTTTAGTTTTATCAGTGTTCATTTAAATTTTAAAAATAATTATTTTAATTACGTTATGTTTTCTTATTGTTGTTTACGAATAATTTAGTCAATTTTATTTTATATATATTATTTTAATACAGTGATTCTCAGTCAAAATGATACATATGATCTCTCAATAATTTTGTTCGTATAAGTAATGAACAGTTTTAACACAAAAATTGTATATCATTTATTATCTTTAGCCTGTCTTTAATACAAAAAAATGAAAAAACAATAATTAGAAATGTTACATCCCCCACAGATATAAATGTTTACAGAACCATCAAATTTAGCAACACACTGAGAATTATATACCTCCAAATAATGAATAATAACAAAGACTTAATATTTAGATGGACTTCTTTTATTTTCTAACATCATTTTCATTCGATTTGGAATAAATTTTACCAAATTTTTGAGATAGTGTAATTTTTATCCATTATTCTCTTAAAGCTTTTTTATATTAATTTTCTTAGATAACGAATGTTTCCTTATTTCTGTTTGTAATTTTGACATAATATTTTGCATGATATTTATGTCAGAAGGTTAAGGATCTGTTTTTATAGCTTTAGGGCAAGTATAGTTTAAGCAGTATTAACTATTGTAGCGATCCCAGGGTCGCGGCGTGGGCGGCGGCCGCTAACCGACAGGTCACAAAGCCGTCCGCTTCCCATTGTTCTGTTTTCAGAGAACTGGCGAATATTCCAGAATTAAGTGTTTTACTTTAAATACCCCGAGCAAGAGATCGCGAGGACAGTCTTATATTGATCATAAATAGAGTGATATAAATATTGTGGAAATAAATATTGCGTAGTTTTAATTGTTTAAATAAATTATCTTAGTGTTTAAGTCTTTATTAATAATTGTTAGTCTTAAATTAGTGTTTATATTTGTTAATTCTAAATGTTAGTTATTTTTAATTATTCTTTATAATTCATATTTCTTTTATTATACATAGTTATATAAAAAATATTAGTGTTTTAATCAATTTTACACTTCACCTAAATAAATAAAACGTTACACTATGTAAGATGCATATTTCGAACTGTTTTCTTGATAAAATTGTAAATAAACTTTTATTACTGATACTTTATCATTTTGTGGTAAGTAAAATTTTAAAATTTTCAATTACATATGTTTGTCCGTATTACCTTTTATAAATAATAAAATTTTTATCCGATTACATGAAATACAGCCCTGTACCAATATGTGTCCGTCGCAGTGTTTTACAGGGGCCCGCAAATTTCTCTATTTAACTCTTCATTCGGTTATCTCCATACTGGCGACAGTAATATTTTCAGATAATTAATTTACCTTAATTTATCTGGTGGCATAAATGTATGAAGAAAACCGAATGAAGAACTAAAATAGAACAATTTGCTACTCATATCGATCAAGATCACACCAATAGCCTACTTTTGACCTTACATTTTTGAGAATTTTATAATAATTTATTCTAAATTTAACCTTTTTTCAATTAATAATTTAATTTCAAGAGGGGTTGTAACCCCTAAACCCCCTTATTATGTACACCACTGACTTTGAGTTTAATAAAATTGTTATAGTACAACATAATACTCAGAATACTTGATAGTGTAATACATGAAGTACTTGGAGTAAAGACAATATTTAGTGTATTTAAAAGTACGTGTACGGCGAGTATGAATACGTGTTTTTGAAATGTATTCAAGTAAAAGTACAAAGTAAGAAATCCAGCTCTGTTTTGGATATACGTGTGCGCAAATTCAGTTGGACGAAATTTAAGCTTCTGACATCAATGGCACGAATTGATCAGACTAAAGCATAATTTATTCAACTGATAATAATAGTTTACTATTGTTATATTTAAGTTTTTTTTTCAAATATTTGGTAAGAAAATAGTACTTCGACCCAACAATTTATTTGAAGAAAGTTGCTGTTGAATGTACAAGTAATATTTGAAAAAAATATGATCGATCCTATTTGATCACATCGATCTTGATTACTCAAGCCGATTGTTCAACAATTACTTTGTTTTATTTGCTAATAGTAATCGTTGGACTGCAAATAGATATTCATTGTTAGTATCTTAAATTTCTGTATTTAGCCCGATATTTCCAGTTTTCAATTAAAATTTATTTTTTTATTTTATTTATTGTACTAATAAAAATAAAAGAGCAGTCTTAATAGCTGAAACCGGTAGACAATAAATATATTTTTAGAACGTGAAGAAAGGCGTATTTCATTTTGTTCCTCATATTCTCATATTGTTTAAGACTGTTAGACAATCAAATACCAAACTTCTAAATAATCAGAAAATTTCAACCTACATTACCGAAAAAATACTCTGGAAAACATAAAAATTCAATAGTTTGTAACATTATTAGAATTCAACGTAATGATTTAATTATTTTTTTATGTGTAACCATCTTTGATGTAAAAAATAAAAAAAAAAGACATTACGTTGTAATTTTGTTAAATTACCAGCAATTGAATTTTGGTGTTTTGCAGGTTGGCTCTTTTTTATTTTCCACTAGTGTATTTTTTGCCAAAAAATCAATTTTTAAGTTGGTAGGGGCCCTTGAGCTGCAGCCCAGTTTACCCAGACTTAAATCCGGACCTGCTTAGAGAAGTTCGAATGTAGTTTTATTAATAAAAATCTATCAGTAGATAAGATCTATCAGATCAGTCAATATCGATCATATCATTCAAGATCGATGTAAATATTTAAGTCTATAATTTTTGCTGAAGCAATACTCTTTTGAAAATTTATTTATTTTCAAACTAGTGGTGACATTGTTTTGTTTTGTATCAGTCAACATATTGGCGGCATTATGCTACTGGGCTGTACGAGCGTGAAAAATAATTGAAGCATTTTGTTTATAAAAATAAGTGTTTTTATTTAAAAATATGATTCTTCGAGCCGGATGAATTATGTAACAAGTTAAGTGCAACAAAACAACCGGTAAAACATTCATAGTGTATTGAAAGCCAAGAAACCTAACCCTGAATTATGGGGTTGTGTTGTGCACATGAGACGGCGGAACGAGTGTACAATAGGCGCTGCCTCAAGTGGGAAATTACAAACCAGAAAACAACGTAATTTCCTATAAATCATATTCGTTCCATTCATTTGAGCAAACTGTACGACGCGGAAATTAAATCGTGAAGTTTTAAAAGAGGTTATTTAAAAGGACAATAAATTTTTTAGATACATTAATAATCAATTAATAACGCATCGATAATAAATCTCAGCAAACGTTTACAGAAAATTAATCTGCTTTATGAAAAATTTGAAGAATTTCAATGTGAAATTGAAATGTTACATCCAGAAAATCTAAAATTTAAAACCGAACGCGAGTGCCTTTCTAATAATTTTTTGAGATAATTGATAAAGCCGAAAATATCGTTTTGAAATTTAATGAAATTATTTCAAAGTCGGAAATCGAAATTGATGCGCAAAGCTACCGTTCTTGCATGTCAAGAGGTTTTGCACAATTTAAAATAAATAGAATTAAATTACCCATCGTAGATTTACCCAAATTCGATGGAACGTTCACAGCAAAGAGTCAATTTGCGAATGTATTTACAACAATCTTGACATACCAGATTGTCATAAAATTTGTTATATGCGCTTTTCTCTAAAGGTGAGCCATCAAACGTGATAAATTCGTTGGAGCCAAGAGATGCCAATTAAGAAATTGCCTGAAATTTACTAAAGGAAAGGTATGGCAATAAAAGACATCTCATTTATAACCATACTCACTTTTTGCTAAATTTGAATGAAACTCAAAGGGAAACACATGTCAGTTTAAAACATTTCCTGGAAGAAATGCAGGCACATATCCAGTGCTTAAATTATTTAATAGTATCTGAAAATGAGTGGGGCTCATTGATGATTTCTATCGCTTTTAAAAAGTTGGATTCAAAATCAGTTGCCGCATGAGAAACAAAACTGAGTACACATGAAAATAACTATATTCCTACGTACTATGACCTAGATAGATATCTTAAAGAAAAAGCAAGGAGTTTCAATAGCTATATAAACAACGAATCCTTTCAAACAATCAACCAAGTTAGATGTTAAACCTGAACAAATTAAAGCTTATGCATCAACTAGTAAATTAATACAGGATGGCCCAATGAAAATTATCAGCGCGATTTTTGGCCACTTAACATCAATTTTGCAAAAAACTCTCGAACACGTAAATTTTGGTATTAAGGGGGACACCTGAATGGATTAATACCAATGGCATAACTTCAACCCTAAAATGGGGGTGGACTGCACCTCAAAAATTTTAAATGGAAAAGGGTGTCAAACATGACAGTTCGAAAAACCTTTCAATTCTCTTTTAAAATTTTTTTTATTTTTTAAATCCGATCATTAGTTCCAGAGAAATATCGTTAAAAACAAATTTTTCAGGTGTTAAAAATTGCAATCAAGTAGGCTTAAACAAATGACAGAAACTAAATAAACAATTCTTTTGACAATGATTAGCAAGATCGCCAGATCTATCACCGTTAGATATGTTTTTGTGGGGTTATTTGAAGTCTAAAGTTTATGACATGCTACCCGAATCTTCAGAAGATTACGGCAACTTTCCGTAGCTCCGAAATTTTGAGCAAAATCTTTATTATTATATGGATGTTGGTAGTAAACTAATACTTGAGTTTCTGCCATTTGTTTAAGCCTAATTTTGCACACCTGATAAAATTTGTCTTAAACGATATTTCTCTAGAACTAATGATACGATTTGAAAAATAAAAAAACTGTTGAAAAGAGAATTGAAAGGTCTTTCGAACAGTGTTATGTTTGACACCCTTTTCCATTTAAAATTTTAGAGGTACAGACCAGCCCCATTTTATGGTTGAAGTTATGCCATTGGTACCAATCCATTCAGGTGTCCCCCTTTATACTAAAATTGACGTGTTCGAGCGTTTTTTGCAAAATTGATCTTAAGTGGCCAAAAATCGCGCTGATAATTTTCATTGGGCCACTCTATATATGCAGTTTGTTTAGAAAATCATTTTATTCATAATTTTAAAACATTCTTAAAGCTGAACTTGACTAACATCGAGTGTGTCAAAAAAGACATCATACTTCTACTATTGAACAAACACAACCCCAGAATGAGAATCTGGTTATTGATAGCGTCATCATGACTCCCAAGGAGCAAAGATATTATATGCAAGGATACGTTGATGACTTAGCGATTGTCGTAGCTGGTAAGTTCACTAATACAGTTTACGAGATCAAATAGCGGGCTCTAAATATTGTAGAGAACTAGAGTCGATAGAATGGACTGACTCTTTATCCCAATAAGAACAAGAGGAATATTGTCGGTCCAAACCTCAGCCTCTTCGAACAACCGCTACAATTCTCTCAGTCAGTGAAGTATTTAGGTGTAATACTTATTCCAAAACTGACATAGAAAGAGCATGTAGAAGCTAACACAAGGAAATCGTGCGCCATCTGGCGATCGTTCAGACATACCTTAGGTAAGTCATGGGGAATAAACCACATTGTTGTGTTTATGGGGGTGTATGAAATAAATGTAACTCGGATGGGTGTGTAAGAAATAAATGTAACTCGGATGCACCATTCACCAACTATTTTATTTGCAACCTCTTATAACGACATGTACAACATAAATGCCCAAAAATCCAAGACCCGTCCTGTTTAGTCACACCGTCCGTTTCTCCAGTGGCGCGCCAGTCCATTTCGCACGGATACACTTTAGTAGCGCCAAACGGAAATATATTGAAATATACAAACGAAATATAATAATGAAATATATAACATCTCTCTCTCTTCTTAGCGAAAAGAAAATACAATACATATATGTAAGCTCTTATATTAATTAGTTCAACATTTAGATACAAAAAAAGTAACATAGATATTCTTAAAACTATATATCTTATATTATCAATATTATTAATTATACATACAAAATATATATTTTTAATGATACATTAAACGCTCTGGCGGCTTCCTTTCTCTCTGGGAACGACGCAACGGTACAGAAGGTACTAAATCATTTTTATTTGACTCTACATTTACAGAATCATTTGTAGTAGCTGCATTGTCATCTAGGTGAGGATTTAGATTTAATTCGGAACCTCCTGTGTCATTGTCATGAGCTTGTGCAACATCAGATTTATCAAAATCTTTATCAAATTTAGGAATAATTTCGTTACTACGGTTATCATCAACTATATTATTGTTTTTTCCAATCTTAAATAATTGATTAATATGTCTTTTCCATCTTTGCCCATTTTCTACTAAAACTATATAATGTAAGTTGCCTAATTTTTCAACAACCGTCCCAAGAACCCATTTTGAATCTCTATTATAATTACGCACCATTACTTTTGCACCTATCTCTAAGTTTCGAAATTCATTTTCTTGTACAACTTTGTCATTCATTTTATTTTGAAAATTTGGCTGTACTAAATCAATATGGGAACGAATTTCTCTATTTAGAAATAGCTTAGACGGTGAAAGCCCTGTAGCACAATGCGGTATTTTTCTGTATTGTAGGAGCAGTTTATTTAGGTGTAATTCTAAATTATTTTTATCACTCTTCTCTTTTAACATTTGTACAAAACGTTCGGCTTGGCCGTTAGTACTGGGTGTATATGGTGCCGTTAATCTGTGTTGGATACCATTTATTTTAAGGAAATTTTGAAATTCGTAACTTGTAAATTGAGTCCCATTGTCACTGACCAACAAACGTGGTAATCCATACGACGAAAAAATTTTTCTGCAAATTTCTATTGTTTTACAAGCTGTAATTTTGTTTAAAATATGTATTTCCGGCCATTTTGAATACGCATCTACGAGTATAAAAAAATAAATTCCGCAAAAAGGTCCCGCGAAATCTACATGAACTCTCTCAAACGGTGCTGTAGGGTAATGCCAATGGTGTGTAACTTTTTTGGGATTGTGTTTATATTTATTACAATCGGTGCATTTTTTTAAAAATTGTTCTATATCATTGTCAATACCCGGCCACCAACAGTAACTTCTTGCTAACGATTTCATTTTTACTATGCCAAAATGAGCTGAATGCAATTCTTCTAAGATTTTATTGCGTAAACTGTAAGGTATTACTACCCTTAAACCCCTCATAATGCAATCTTGTTGCAAGCTAAACTCTAATTGTTCAATATTAAATCGAATTTCTTTAGGAATTTGCCCCCCCCCTGTTTGAGCGCTTGTAGCAATGGTAACAAGGACTGATCCTTTTTTGTCTCCTGCGCTAGCAATTGTGTAGTAACAGGTAAAGTTGATATTTGATTAATTTCAACTACGTCGGACGTATCAAAATCTATCATTTCATCAGAATTTGCAGGAAGACGAGATAACGCACCGGCGTTGCCGTGTAATTTAGTGTTCTTGTAACGAATATCGTATTGGTAAGCTTGCAAAAATATTGCATAATGTTGCATACGCGTAGCTGTTAACAAAGGTAAATTTTTATTCATGCTGAATATTTGTAATAAAGGACGACAATCTACATACAAAATAAATTTTCGACCGTAAAGGAATTGGTAGTATTTTCTTACACCGTAAATGATTGCATAAGCTTCTTTGTCAATTTGGCTATACTTTTGCTGTGTTTGAGACAGAGTTTGAGAAGCAAAGTAAACAGGACGTTCTACACCATCCTCACATATGTGTGACAAAATTGCGCTCACCCCATAAGGGCTGGCGTCTGTAGATAAAACAATTTGTAATGGGGTATTCCAAGTTTTTTTCATTTTTTAATATGTTATTCTATGCATAAAAATATTAGACCCGTATTTTTTCTTTTCGCTGAAAGGTTTCAAACACGCCAGAAATAAATTTTTAAAGTTTCAATAAATTACACCCTAGAAAATCGGCCGTGCGTGTGACGTCACAACAAGGCTGATACTGAATTTTACGTACTCGATTCAAATGCATTACAATTTCATTTTGATATTATGGTATTAAAAATCAGAAAAATAATGATTATATTCACTTTAATATTACTTATATATGGTAAACAATGATATCCAATAAGAATTTCTTTAAAAGCCGTAGGCTTGGAATACCCCATTTCGGATCGTAATGTACTAAAAAACTATCAGACTGCATTTCTGTTTTAATGATTTTAAAACTCCGCTCGCATTGATTACTCCATTGAAATCTAACATTATCTTTAGTTAATTTATTTAGCGGGTACATAATAATGCTAGCATTTTTTAAAAATCTTCCATAATAATTTACCAATCCGAGAAAAGATTTCAGTTCTTTTTTATTTTTAGGACGTGGCATATTTTCAATAGCCTCTGCTTTAGATTTTGATTTATGAATCCCATGTTTATCTATACCATACCCGCAGTATTCTATTTTGTTTTGCAAGAAAGTACATTTATCTATATTAATTTTTAAATTAAATTTTTGTAATCTTTCCAAAACTTTTTCTAATCTTTGAAAATGAGTTTTATCATCAGGGGCTGTAATTTCAATATCGTCAATAAAAATTGCTAACCCTTGTATCCCATGTAAGATTTTTTCTATCTCCCTTTGCCAAATAGCTGGAGCAGACGCTACCCCAAACATTAAACGAGTTGGTTGATACAACCCTTTACATGTAAATGCCTATCGCTCGGACGGACCTCTAATTGTAAATAAGCTTTACTTAAATCTATTTTCGAAAATTTATCGCCCCCCGCCATTGACGCTAATAATTCATCGATTGTTGGCAATGGATGCTCATCAATTAACAAGTATGGATTTATTGAAACTTTAAAATCACCGCAAACTCGAATTTTACCGCCAGTTTTATGCACCGGTACTATCGGCGAAGCCCAACGTGAAGTTTAAACTTTTTCTAGGATACCATCCCTAACCATTTCATCCAATTCTTTTTCCACTTTTTTAATTAGTGCAAACGGCATTGGACGTGCTTTACAAAATACAGGGGTTACATTATCTTTAATTTTAAGTTCAACTTGAACTTCTTTAATTTTTCCTAATTTCTTTTCAAAAAGTTCCGGGTATTTTGAAAATAAATTTTGCAATTTTTTATCTACATTGACAGAATGAATATATTCCCCTTGGGGTATTTGAATTTGTATTTGTCTTATCCAGTCCATTCCAATTAAAGGGTATTTTCCCTGATCAACAATAAACAGTTTTAAATCTTTTTGCAAATTGTTATACTTTACATTGACTGTAATAAAGCCTAAAACAGTTAATTTATTTTGGCAATAAGAAACTAATTGAACATTGGTTGGTTGGATCGAAATTTCTTTAAAAAGATTTTGTACATCGCACAAGCTCATGATTGATACAGCAGCCCCCGTATCCAATTCCATTTTTACAGGAACATTGTTAACTAATAACTCAATCATAATTTTATTTGATAAATCATTTTGCAAGTTTCGATTAGAATATTCTTTAGAGATTGTATTTATATCAAGTACATCTAAATAGTTCACCTGAGCATGATTATTTTGAGCCATTCTTTTCCTGCAAACTGACTGCAAATGACCCTTTATCTTGCAAAAACTGCACACTGTGTTGATTTTGCTGCATACGTTCGCCAGATGATCGGAAGCGCCACATCTGAAACATTTTAAACATTTTTTTGAACGATTTGTATTTTTATTCGCGGATTTGGAATTGTACTTAACTCGCACAGCGGGTTTCTGCAGGTTGATAGTCCCAATGGTGGAAGAAGTTGGTTTGTGCAGGAACGCTGCGTCACGTGCGGAAAGTTCCATCCCGTATGCGATTTCCAACGCCTTCTCCAGGGTTAACTTCTTCGTTTCTAATAGACGGCTTTGTATTCTTTCACTTCTCAATCCGAAAACCAGCTGATTTCTTAAGGCGGTCGACTGATACGCCCCAAATTTGCAATTTATAGCTAGTTTTTGCAAGTTTGTGAAAAAATCCTTGATTGATTCGCCTTCACCCTGTTTCTTTAAGTGAAAACGGTAATTTTCGGCTATTTCTAGCGGCTCTGGGCAGAAATGTAACGTCATTATATCCACTAAGTCTTGGTACTCTTTCGTTTCTGGTTTTATAGGTGCTAATTTATCACTTAAGATATCGTACGCATCAGCGCCCATATAATGCAATAAGTAATATATTTTCTTATTGTCTGGTGCATCAAAAACTTTAAATGCGCCTTCTAGGCGCGAAACCCATCGTGTCCACGATGTTCTGGTTTCATACGGCTCTATATTGAAAACCGTTTGTATCGTAGTAGTAGGAGCCATTATTTAGAATAATTTTAAATAGACTTGCCCTTGATATGCCGTTAAAGAGATGTCCAGGTGACCACGTGCTTCGTAACTTGTACCTCTCTTCTTTTTTTTTATCCTCGTCGCCAATTCTGTTGTGTTTGTGGGGGTGTATGAAATAAATGTAACTCGGATGGGTGTGTAAGAAATAAATGTAACTCGGATGCCTACTGGCTTTACAGTGCGTTAGTTAGACCTATAGTAACCTACTCGGCTTTGATTTGGTGGTCTAGAACTTTAACAGTCAGATCTAGACTAACATCCAAAGAATTTCTTGTCTAGATATCACCGGAGCAATGAGAACAACACCAACGGCATCCATGAAGGCTCTGCTAATCTTCTACCACTTCACCTAGTTGTGAAAAGAGAAGCAATGACTGCTGCCTTGATAATAAAATACACTAACCAGTGAAAATCCAGTAACACAGAGGGCCATGAAAAGATTCCGTTTACTTTCACAGAATCCTATCTCATTCACAACTCTGAGACTGACTACATGTCCTCTGAAATTTGGGAAATATTACTTCGTATTACCTTTTTCTAGGTAATTATGGGAAAATAATGCCCAAACTTCATTTCTACCACAGGGACTAGTCTGGAGTACCGGAGCAGATGTCTACGGAGAATCATGGAGGGCAAGAATGTCTTTTTCATTAGGTTCAAATTCTTCGGTTTTTTAGCAGAGATACTCACAATTTTAGCCTGCTGTGAAGAGAATATCAGAAGGGCCTATCGAGGTAGGCACATCTATATCTGCACGGACAGTCAAACAACTTTCAAGGCTCTCAATAACGTCAAAGTAGACTTAAAGCTAGTCTTTGAGTGTAGAAAAACACTGAACGTGCTTGGCAAGCATAACTTTTTTAAGCTTGTGTGGGTACCAGGTCACGAGGGCATTATGGAGAACAAAGAAGCTGATTATCTGGTTCGTGAGGGTTCTGACAGGGTAGTCGTCGGGCCAGAACCAGCACTTGGACTCCCCAGTAGCACAACAAAGACAGTAATCAGAGTTAACTATCTTTTTGGTCTAAATAAAAGAAAGCTTAATTTGCAAGGGTTTGTTTACGGGACATCTTCCCAGAAAACGTGTGACGATTGGCGTGGAAAATGACGATTCGTGCAGAAGATGCGGCTTAATTGTGGAAACGACGGAACATGTGCTCTATGAATGGGTGGCTCTTGCGGCTACCAGAACCAGGTAATTAAAGACTCTCATTTTTAGAGCCAGGTGACATCCGGGATATACCTTGCTGTAAGCTTGCTAACTTCATTGAAGCAGCAGGACTCTGTTAGAGGACTCTGAGTCTATTCGGGTAGTACACTGGGCCATCAGGTCTAAGTGCATGAGGCTTTTCTAGAGAACCCCTCCGCCTGAATAACAACAACTATAATAACAACTATCTTAATACTTAATCAATCAGGAGTTTTGGTGGACGGGACCATATTTTTAAGGTGGTAATTGGACTGTTGAAAATCCTATAGAATAATTACCTGCACAAATACCTGAAATGAAAGTAAAAAGAATCAGTAATGAAGTATTTTTATCATTATGAACTAATCACTCAAGTTTAAAAGAAGCAACAAGAATCATAGCTTGGGGTGTTAAGGTTTATAAATAACTTAAAGGTGAAAGAAAATAAAAAATATGTAAGACACTTTTTTTTTACATAGAAACAGTCTCAGCTTTATGGCTACTCTTTAAGTTTATTCAAAAGTGATATTTAATCAAAGATTACGAACTTTTATCAAAGAAACGATAATTTAATTCAAAGAGTTCAATCCTATGTTTAAATCCTGTCATCGACGAGTCTGGATTAATCAGTGTGGGCGGACGACTTTTATAATCCGAATTTTCATTTGTCAAGAGACATCCAATTCTCTTGCCACAACGCAACCGTCTGACAGAGATGTTATTTCAAGAAATGCATGATGAACAATTACATGCAGGTCCTAGTGCCTTTCTAAATGCGGTATGAGAACGATACTGCATAACTTACTCCTATGATGGCTGATTTACCGAAACCTAGAGTGACTAATATGTCTCCCTTTAGTAGTGTTGGCGTTGATTATGCAGACCCAATATTGATTAAAGATAGAGCAGGACGTGGTTGCAAGCGAATTAAAGCACATATTTGTTTATTTGTTTGATTTTTAGTTAAAGTGATTCATATTT
Organism: Stenolophus ochropezus; assembly: GCA_035578165.1. Lineage (NCBI taxonomy): Eukaryota > Metazoa > Arthropoda > Insecta > Coleoptera > Carabidae > Stenolophus > Stenolophus ochropezus. The sequence goes on along the minus strand of JAQOWZ010000015.1, from coordinate 15,396,297 downwards.
AAATAGTTACGTTGTTGTCAGCTGACGCGTTTTTAACAGCGTTTCTTAGATTCATTGCGAGGTAGGGAAAAGCCCTCACTCACCGCACTTCGGGGGCTTTTGAGAGACTGGGGTAAAGAGTACTAAACTTTATTTAAGAAAAATAGTCGCTGCAGAGTTAAGAACAGTAATTGCTTAAATTGACGCGATCCTTAATTCTAGACCTCTCTGCCCACTATCTTCAGACCCAATGATTTAAGAACTTTGACACTTGCTCATTTTGAATTGGTCGTCAATATACCATTGGTGGAACCAAACGTCACCTATTGTAAGGAAAACCGATTGAATTAGTTCCAATATTTCCAAAGACTAAATCAAGACATTGTTTTGTTTTGTATCAGTCAGCACATTGGCGACACTGCCAATAGGCAATCAATCTGATCAATTAAAACTGATCTTATTAAACATGATCAATCTCTTCTGATCGATCAAGGTCGATAAAAAATGAGGATCGATCAGATCTGTTACAGTAAACCTGATCAATCAAGATTGATCTGTAAAAGCTATAAGCGCCCCTTTGTGGTTCCGTTACAGCTTTATGAGGAGCGCAAAATAAAAAAAACGTCATGTAACCTGTGTACATATTTTTATTATATTTACCTATCACTTAAATTGTGTACTTCTGCACACGAATGAAACCGAACGGTGTGTTTGTGAAAGTCGGGTTAGTTGGAATAGTATATTGTACAACAAGCATGGAATGCTACTCATTTCATACGAGTATGAAAGTTTGTAGCATGAACAAAAGGAAAATGATGCAAATCATACGAGTATGAAATGAAACGACCACAATTTTATTTCCTAATTAATTTATATTTTAATAATTAAGATGTCTTCATTTCACTACTTCAGTATCACAGTGAGTATCTTAGCAACTAGGTACACAACAAAAATTTAACAACATTTCCTAATTTAATACTTCTAGAATTTTGAAAGTAATGTAACTATCAGTAGTTGGTAGAAACAATTACTTATATCAATTACAATTATTTTGTTTTATAAATACTTTAAATACAGTTATTATTTTTCTAAAATAATTGAATTAGGAATTTAATTACTGAAGGAATTAATTACTGCCCAGCTCTGCCTCGATGCAGCACGTGTCATACGCGTTTTAATAGGATTTCATTAGTTCCTTTTTGCTGCTTTGCTTTCTGCTTCACTGTGTATTCAGCCTTAGGTCTTACGTAAATAAAATCTATTATTACAACTAGGTTCTTATGATAATCTAGAGATTGCAAAAAAAAACGGCGAAAACACATGAATTGAAGAAAATGTTACTATTCTTTTCACTTTTCACTTTTTTTGCAAGACAATTTCTTGTCGTGCCTTGCTTTAAAATTTATATATCTTGTCTTGTTATTGTCTTACATTTTTTACAAGAATGATGCAAGATCAAGAAAAATATAAGACTCTCGTGAAACACTAAACGAAACGTCAAACCGTACAAATAATTATTCGTTTACTGTTTACTAGTCAATTTTTTATTTCAATATCTACTTCCTTGCCGTTTATGTGGTTTAAATTAGGTACCTCAATTACTCGATTCGTTACACTCGAAGCTGTCACTGTCAGTGTCATTTCGGTTGTCCATAAAGCACACAGACTCTGAGACAAATTACAGATTCATTTATGTAGTCGTTGCTATGTGTGAAGGAAAATATATAAAATTCAAAATAACATTGATAGTTCTGAGTATATAGAACAAAATAAACAATAACAACTTAAGAGAATATACGAATGTTGATATATTCGAATATACTAAGGTACATATATATTCGTTTCCATGGTTACATAATAATAAACCCTGTAACATCAGCCTTTTTTATTGGTTTATTACTTACAACACTTACATTATTATTAATAATGCCTCTATCAGTAGTTAATGATGGGCATACCTTCTCTAAATTAGAAATGATCAAAAATGATCTGTGCTCAACTATGAGTAAGGAGAGACTAAATAACTATAAAATCTATTGAAAGTGATATTAGTAATTTTCTAGACATGAATACTGTTATAGCAGACTTTGGTATTGCGAAAGCAAGACATGTTTATAAGTAGTATAGGTAGTAAAAATGTCTTCAGATAGTAAATTATTATTTTTTACATTTTATTAAAATATTTTTGAGGAAAATTTTGGTAGGGAGAGGGGTGCGTCACCAGGGCGGCAATATACCTCCACGTTTATATGGTTGGTTACCGTTAGTTATGAAAATGTGTTTACAATATAATATGTAACGTAGCAATAACAAATATTCAACAAGTAAATATGTTAATGGTTGAACAAAATAATTATTTATAATTGTTTTTAGGTTTGTTACTACAGCAATACAAAACTAACCGTGACAATTCGGAGTCAACGCATTTAAATTTCAGGTGTTTTAGCAACAGTTGTGAACAAATGCTGACAAAAACGTTTTGCATTCCAGCAGTCAACGGATTAGTGATGAGCGAAACTGCTACTTTTGAATCACATTGGCTCGTACCACAAAATAGGTTTATACAGAAGCAACAGTAAGACAGAGAAACTAAAATTAGAGAGAGATGGGGAAAGGCAACAAATTTAAAGGGCTCATTGTTTAAAATCGGAAAGTTTCGTCACATTTTAGGAAGCGATAGGGGAAGTCAACAAATTTAAAGGTCTACACAATGCTCCAAGGTCATAGAACTGAATAAGGCAACATGAAAAGTACCGATACTGAGTGTCGCTTTTGTATGTAACTATTCTGTGCTCGTACTATGATCACGGTTTTAAAACATGGTGTTTGGATGTTTTAGTTAATACCGTGGTGATATGTTAAAATAGATCTTAACACCGAGCGTTCTACGGCGCATATTTAACATATCCAAAAACCGTTCACTTAGAACACCCCAAAACCGTGACGTAGTACGAGGCATTGTAATTTGTGATTGCTACATTCCAGTACTGTGATTTTAATGTGTAATTGTGATCACAGTTCATTGTATGGTTAAAGTCGGAAATCTTCATTACTAATTGGAATTGTTTAGTGAGGACTGAGGAGCGAAACTGCTACTCTGAATCACTTTTATATCTGTGAATTTAAATTGTGACTGCGATCACAGTTTACTGTACTGTTCAAATCAGAAATCTTCCTTACTAATGAGAGTATTATTATGTGACGGGTGAAACTGTTACTCTGAATGACAGTATGATTTGTGGTTGCAACTTTCATATCCATACTTTTAAAGCTGTGATCACAGTTATTGAACGGTTAAATTCGGAAATTTTTGTGAATAATTGGAATTGTTACTTCACAGTTTTAAAAAATATTGGGAAGCAATCACGACCTGTGATTTTTCAATATGAGTGATTAAATTACAGTTCGTAAAATATCGCTCATCACTACAATGAACTAGTTTGATGATTCAGAAGAATTTCTTGACTATCTACAAATTCTAAGTCCCTGCATGCGCATAGCATTAAGATCTACTTACTTGGAGTTGTCAAGAAGTTTCCTCAATTGAGTACATTGTATTAGGTAATTTAAATATTTTTTCTACGACCATCACGATATTTGCTTGTTGTATGTTTGTTATTGCTACGGATACATAGTACATTGTAATAGTATATTACATAACGAGCCGGAAAGTGTTTGATTTATAGCCAAATGCCAAAACCATAGCACCGAAGTCAACTAAAAGTGCGAGGCTGGAGTAAATATGCGCTTCCACGAGGTTTATGTACTATTTTATTCACAGTCATTTAGTTATTATTGAGTTCTACCTTTAAGAATGACTTGGCAAAATGATATTTTGACGTTAGCTAGCCGGTAATGTATAACATTGGAAAGTAAAAATATGTAATGACCTACTTCCCAATTATTTGCTTGGCTGGCAACGATCATATTGCTAACTGATTGTGAATAAAGAATTATTAGAAAATAATATTGTAGTCGTAGAAAAAGAATAGTGTACAACTCGCTTGGAATGTCCATTGCATGTTTGTTTCACAATATATTATTAAAAAATCACGTGTTTCTTCTTCTGACTGCTGATCATGTGTTCCAACAAATAATAAATAATTATTTCAAACCAGTCATAACTCTCGTAAGAGTTCAATGAATTAGTAGGTAACTATTAGCAACTGGTGTATGACCAAAATTATTAAGAGTGCTATTTTATCTTATGAGAAAAAAGTTTAAATCAAGGTGTGACTCAATCACTTCTCTTCGAGATATATTTTATATAATTTAAAATTACAATAATGGAAGATAATGTTTAGGTCACATTAAATCCATATGTCTATATACATATATTCTTTTACATAAAGTTGTGTATGTATAAAGCAATATATGAAGGACGCCACTGGCAGATGTCTTTGCTGTCATGTGTCCAAGGCAGAAACAATTTATTCATTTCTCCAGCAACACTCCGTGCCGTAGTACTCAGACGCGTCCAGCGCGTCTTTATTTTGTGGATCGATATTCTTGTTTTTTTGTTTGTTTTTCCTTCTCGCCCTTCACCCTAGCTGTCCAGTTTCGTCTGGTGGCCTTGTTAACTCATAATTCGGAATTCCGCGCGTCCAGTTTTTTAAATTCGATATTCTTTTTTGATGACATGTTTTCGAAACATCAAGGATGATGACCGTTTGTTTCAACAATGCATTCGCAACATTCACGAGTCGTAGTGCGGCTTAAATACATAATTATTGAAAAAAATTCTAAAATTCTTCCTTCGTAATACATTCTTAGGAGTAATAGAGACTCAATTGTGACAAACGTTATTTGTATTATAATATTGCAGGATTTTAGCTTAGCATTTTTTCAAGTTCAGCACAAGCCGAAATGTTGTGTGGTCCCATCTAAATGAATGGCCACGTTGTTTACTTACCTTATTCTAGTCTAATAAACTATTGTTGTGACAATAAGCCTTACTAACTGATATATGTATCTAAGTTTGAATAGAGAAAAAAAAATTAGGTAGTAGGAATACTCAGAATACTCTTTATGATAATTACAATTACAGGTACTGTAATACCTTCCTTAATTTAATTCACGAGGATTTTCTTATTTTAAATTCGACCGGTTTCAACCCTCATTTGGGCATTTTTCAGGGAATACGGGCCCATATAAAATCTAAACCGGTTGGATTTGAAATAATTACTTCCAGATAGACTACAGTCGTACATAATAATTAACATAAGTCAAGAAATTTCAATCACTTCAATAAATGTAAATCGTGACTATTTTTATATAATTTAATGATGAAAATCAAATATTAATTCTGGCAAATATACCTTCTATATTCTTTCCACGGGCAACGTTGCGTCACTTGGTTAGCGCGCCAATGTTTAACTAAATTTTTGTAATGCTGCGTCCCAGTGTTTCGAAAACCACTATAAGCTGAAGGTCCCTTACAAAGGCTGAAGGTTAATAATCAATCCCGAAAAATTTGTTATGAAACAAATACGTAAAAAATTTTAGGCCCTTTTTCACCTAGAAACATTGTGTCACAGATGAAAAATAGTCTTTCCACAACAATCAAAGCAATTCAATCATAATGATAAAATAAGTGTATCATAAACATATTAATAGTCATCGTTTAGTTGTGAATTAAAGTCGGTAAGTCACTAAATTTGTGCGTCTATTTCTTTAATTTTCACTGCCCAACAGACAGAAATCCAATAACAGGAAAGGGAACCTACTGCTTATAATGGGTTCCGAACCACTCGGACTCAGCGATATTTATTTTTCATTACAAGTTTGTCCACACTCGGATTTGAACACCAGATCTCTCCGTTCAGCGATTTGAAGCGCGCTAACCAAATATAGCACCACTTTAAATGGGAGAGGCTAATATTTTACTTAAATTTTTGAGATAAAATTGTCAGCCTGAATAATTTTATAACAAGATACATTAAATAGAAAATAAGTAGTAAATAATTAAGAGAAAATAATATTGTAGTTTTTTATTTCAGTCGGTTCAGGCCGTGTGCCGTGTGTAACACGATTCGAAGCCATATTTTGTAAAATTGTTAATAAAAAATATTTAATACCATAGAAACTACGAAAGTTGAGAAAAATAATTTCAATTAATGCTTCCTATGGTAAATGAAAGCAGAAATTAAGTCTTCCCTGAGTAACAAAACTTTTAAATCCTAATTACTATTTTTCCTTTCTTTCACCTATGTTACAGACGTCTATATCATATTTTTAAGCAATAGTTGATGTTGCTTCGGAAGTAGACGTTTTTACAAGCACTAAATACTAATTTAGAGTTTGATGGAAATCTGTATATTCTTATATTGTTTATAAAATACTTTGATGTTACTGTAGCAATTAAATACTATGTTAGATAAAAAATTCATCATATTAATAGGTATGAAAGTAAATTAATCTTTATGTTGTATTCCCTGACGTAAACACTTTTTTGTGCTGTAATAGCGGTCCTATCTTACTCGTTACTTTTTTTATAAAAAAAAAAAAACTGTAGGGATCATATTGAAAATTGCATATCGGTATTTGGACGAGACAATACATTTCAAAGTCTTTATATTTAAATTTTATTTTTTTATGAAAAACAAATCTGTTGTGGAGACATGACTAACTTGTACGTCTATGAAATTGTACACATGTTTTGCTGCACTTCATTTGAAAGAGAGGAAAGATCCTGCAATCAACCCCATATACAAAATTTTAACATTCTACGGTTAATCGTTTATGAGTTATGTATTGCCGATTGCAATAAAAAAAATCTGGTGTGTCCAACACAATACCTCCCGCCATTGTAGTAATATATTCTATAAGTTTTTCAATACATTTAATTTGTAGTTTTAAAATTAGTTTGTTATTGCAGTTCAGAATATTTTTAATTCATTTCATACCTAAAATTTCCTTCATAAATTTTGTATGACCAATATGACAGCTATTTTTGACGTTACTAAAACCGGAACTGAACTTACTTTGATTCACGCATGCAAATACATTCCTAATATATTTCTTCTATCTTTTTAAATTTTACAATAAAATTACTTCATTTTTACTTATTTTATCTTTAAAACTTACTTTCAATATATTTGACATCATATGTCAAATTTTGTGAACATATGAATAACTCATCTGTTTTATCGAAATTTCTCAGCCTAAACGATATGTAAAATTATTAAAATTTATATATTTTTTTCTATCTAGATAGAAGTTATTATATAAACGTAATTATGCAGATCGGTAGAAAATTAAAAAATCTTTGTATTTATAATAACGAAATTTGCGAAAATATAGTATTTAGAGGTATTTTTTAGGAAAAACGGTTTAAAGCTTCAAGTAAAGTACTACTTCCGGTTAACCAATTGTAGTCAAAATCTAATCAGTTCATCATATTAGAATAGAACTCTTAAATACCAAATATTATATTTCTTACATGTATCCTATTGGAGTTATCGTGGACGAAAAATCGTCACAGACACACACACCCACACACAGACACACACACAGACACACACACACACACACAGACATACAGACATCACGGTAAAAATAGTAAAATCGTATTGTAGGAACCCTAATTCGTGCTCATATGTTGAAAACACACACTCGAGAAATCTGACCAAAAACAATACCTCCCTTATCTATATATTGATAGGCGGGAGGTAAAAATATGCATAACTAGATGTTATAGTACTGTCTTATACAAAATTTCAATATTCTTTCGAGTCAAATGAAATACATAGGTACACGTCTACTTACGTCTACGTACAGACGTCATGCCGAAACTAGTCAAAATAAATTCAGAGATGCTCAAAAGGTATATTTCCGTTCAAATCTGAAAATCGAACTATTTCGCGAATACAATACTTCCTTTACTTCGTACAAGGAAGTAAAAACTACATTTAATTTATTCTTAATTATAATTTTGCATTTAATATAAAAATGAACGAAATTAAAAACGTTTACATTTTCCTGATGTAGTATTCTAGTAGATTTAGAAAATAATGGAAATGAAATACTACCACATACCATCTTCTTACTTTACATTGAAAGAGTAACTTATAACAGTATTATTTTTCCAACTTTTAGAAATTATATGTATGGTGAAAATTGTATAAATTTATGTTTAAAATGTACACAAACTTGTATTAATTATATTTGTCCGTCCAATAACAACCTAATTATTATGAGACAATGCAAGATAGTTTTATATTTTGTTGTACTAAATACTGAGGCAGTTGGTGACAGATATGCTATTATATACAAAATGAACAACGTCTACAAAGAGTATTGCGAGTATATTACGAAATAATATAATATTGACAGATTTTGTTAAAAGAAAAAAGAACAATGACATGACCCATCTTGCTATAGAAAGGCTATATTTATAATTTACAAATAATTTCATATAAGTATGCGAATATCAACGTATGTACATGACAACTTGTGTTTCTGCTACTGTTTTAGCTTTTAAACTTGTTTTTACTTCCTTGCACAAAGTAAAGAAAGAATTATAATCGCAAAAATTTCGGTTTTCAAGTTACAACTGATATCCCTGAATCCATTTTGACTAGTTTCGGCATGATGTCTCTACGTACGTACGTATCTCGAATAACTCAAAAATGATTAGCAGTAAAATTTTGTATATGAGATAGCTATAACATTTAATTGTGCACCTTCTTTTTTATTACATTCGATAGTACTAAATAGGTACTTTACTTGTAGTTTTTTTTAATTTTTTCTAATGATTAGGCTCAAAATATTGAAAAAATTTTCATGTAATTGCAATAACATCTAGTTATGCACTTCCGTTTTTTATTCTAATCCGCCTTTGCAAAAGCGAACTTTTCTTTTGACAGGAACATAATAAAAATAATAATTTAGTTGACTTTTAATTTTTATTATACATTTGATTTCTTGTTAATAAATTGACATAGACAACTGTCGGAATATATTTCGTGCGAAATATGGCCAAAAAATGAAAACAATATCTCTTTTTTCGCAAGTTTTTGACCGTTAAAAAAATTATGGAAAGCGGGGCTATTCTCACACTTTATAATGCTTCAAAGTTGCCAATACTGCGCATGTGCAGTGTGGGAATTATAATTTCTCACAGTAATTGTCAACACTGCGCATACGTAAAAGTACTCTTTGTGAGGTTACATGCGCCATATTGTTTTTCTTTTTATGTCAAATAGCTTTCTTGCATGTATTTTTGTTCTGTAACGTTTAGCATTAAGGTCTTAGAAAAAGTAGTGCGTCTATCGTGCAGAATCACCTATTTCCCACCTTGTGTCATTTCAGCACTGGACTTCGTCTTGTGCCGAAACTTCCACACCTCGTGGGAAATAGGCATGTAATAAGGCATAATAATAAACATTTTAATATTTTTTTAAAAAATGGTCCATTTCGAAAGGATGTTCGAAAATATGAAATGAAATAATTTTCAATAAAGTGCAGCAAAAAATGTGTCTAATAACAAAAGATCTTCAAGAATCTAAGATAGTGTAAAATTTATACTTAGTTTAAATTATTTAAATAATACATGTAAAATATTAAATGCGGTGTAAATCTTGCTGCGCCCGCTCTTGTAATTTTAAAAAGTGCGCTCTCCGGAGAGTTAAATTCGGATATTATATTTTTTGCACTCCCGGGAGTAAAAGTCGCCCTGGGTAATAAGATTAATAAACAAGTATTTTGTTACCATAGAAACAATTAGGTATATGTATGTAAACAATAAACTAGCCTAGTTTACCAGAAAAATGTGCATATTGATGTTTTGTTTGCAAAGCTGTCATGTGTTTGATAATTATATAAATACAACCAAATAATTATTGTTTTAAATTGTATATGCGGAAGTGAAAAATACTGTATATACCAAAAGATTAAAGTGCCTTTAATTCCTCAAGTGATTATTTTACGAGTCGTAGGCTCACTCTCTGGATTAAATCATGCACTTTAGTCCCTCAGTGTATTATATAGTATTATTTAAAACAAATGAAAAGTAAAGTTATTTTAAATAAAGGAGAGAAAATGACGCCTAAATCTCTGACTGTTGTTGATTTGGTAAGTAAAGTGTCACACAATTCATAACGGCTATTAATAACATTAATTTTACATGTATGTATGTGTATGTATTTACACAACATTATTGTATATTTAAACTGAGTTTATTTTCCTGACACAAAGAAAACAGTGTATTTAAATTATCATAAATAAATTTTGCGTCGTTGATAGAGTTAACTGATATAAATAGTTTCAGATCATCTGCTTTGGTACGTACGAGTAAATGAAGATAGAAGCTCATTAATGTAAAGAAGGAATAAAAATGGACATAGGTTAGATCCCTGAGGAACACTAGATGTAGCTATAAAATACATAAGATGTCCTGTTGGAGAAATATGAATTTAGTAATTTAGTTACGGAAGATGCTCCAAAATTATTTAGTAGTGAACCGTGATCAATAGAATGAAAGGCACATGTAATGACTATATTTACAGAGAGCTTATCGCAGAAATACGAAATATCTACTGTCAATATTTAAATAAGTTTATATGTATACATTGATAATTACCTCATTATTGCAAAAAATATTTTTTTGATTTAAAAAAAAAACTTGTTTAAACTTAATTCAAAACTCGGTATTGCCGATCTGTAACTAAGTAGAAACACCTCTATGTCCGAATGATTCGGATCTCACTATAAATTGCAGGTTCCTTGTAGAGACAATAAACTAATAATTTACATCGCAAAGTGCAAGAAAATTGTTTGGAAACATATGGAATATTCATCCTGATTTTATATGCCTTATGGTCCTAAATGCATGGAAAATAAATTTGGATACACTCTAAACAAATTAATATGACTTCCTATTCAATTACATCTTCCGAAGAACGGTGATACTTAAGAACTTGTAACTAAAAAATTCAAATTGGCAAATATTTCTGTACCTGTGTTTATTCATCAGAACCAGTGATTATCTAGATATCAATATGTAATATATATCGTATATAATGTAGTGTTTCAACTTGTGTAACATACCTTTTTGTGCCATTTTTTCTACAATATGTATATTAGTATCTTGTTGTCTCTCTTGCTATTATTAGTGATTAACCAATCACTATGAAGCAAATCGTATATCTTATTACCAGGGGCGTAATCAGAAATTATTTTCGGAGAGGGGTTTTAAGTTATATTATATTGCAATGGCCATTTAGCATAAAAAATATATTATTTTAAAAAAGAAATAAGAAACGAAAAATTTTATAGTACGAGGGGGTGTTGATAAATACTTAGCCTACCATATAAAACGCCACAATAATTCAAAACAAAATTTTATTTATTCAACATAATCTCCTTTAAGACTTACACATTTAACACAACGTTTATAAAATAATTGTAAACCCTCTAAAAAAAATTCTTTGTCTTGGTCTGCAAACCACTCCTCAGCGGCACGTATGGTTTCATTATTTGTGGAAAATCTTTTACCTTTCAAGTGTTTTTTTAAGATTTGGGAATAAATAATAATCTGATGGTGCTAAATCAGGAGAATAGGGCGGATGGTTAACCAATTCAAAACCAATTTCATGAATTTTGCGCATTGCAATCAAGGACTTGTGAGCAGGAGCATTGTCTTGCAAAAAGAGAACACCTTTGGTAAGTTTTCCGCGGCGCTTTTCCACAATTTTCTTGCGTAATTTAGATAGCAACTCAGCATAATATGTTCCCGTGATAGTTCTGCCATGTTCCAAATAATCTGTCAGAATTATCCCATCTTTGTCCCAGAAAACTGAAGCAAGAATCTTACCAGCGGATTTTTGAACACGGAATTTTTTTGGTCTTGGAGAACCGGAATGCTTCCACTCTTTCGATTGCTCTTTAGTCTCTGGGTCATAATGATGAATCCACGTTTCATCCATAGTAACAAGCCGATCCAAAAATGTTGAGGGGTCTGCTTCAAAACTACGGCAAATTTCCTTCGACGTTGTCAAACGAAAACGCTTCTGATCAGCATTCAAGCATCTTGGAATCCATTTGGCCGAAAGTTTTCTCATATCCAAGTCGTGATGAACAATATGAAATACACGTTCATAGGAAATGTTCAATGCTTCCGCTATACGTTTCAGCCCAATTCGTCGATCTGCTAAAATCATATCATGGACAGAATCAATGTTTTCCGAAGTGGTCACAGAAATTGGTCTTCCAGCGCGGTGCTCATCTTTAACATCTGATCTTCCTCTCTTAAATTCCGCAACCCAGTTTTTAATAGTTGCATATGAAGGACACTGATCACCTAAAGTGTCTGTTATATCAGCAAAAATTTCTTTGCCGGATAATCCTTTCAAAAATAAATATTTAATAACTGACCGCAACTCAACTTTTTCAAATTCTAGCTTTTTCGCAAACATGCCGTTTTCAAAAATTCACAGTTTAATCACCGTTCAACTTATAGATGTCAAACTTTGTCAACTTATTTATAAAACATCATAGTTGTAACCATAGCAACCATATTCACTTTCAGATATTGGAACCATCTAAGGCTAACTATATATCAATACCCTCTCATATTACGTATATAAGAACTTAAGAACCTACTACCTACTTACTATATTTATTACTAATTATAGAAAAAAAAAACAATTAGTTGCCATAGATGTGTATTCAGACATAATGAAAACTATTCTACGATATTTTTCAACCGCAAATCGGTCAATTATTTCTTCTTCGGGATGAAATTAAAATGTTATGTTATCGTTGACAATTTTGAAGAAAGTTTGAAGCCCCGAAAACCTTCCTCATTGGGTACGGTTACAATCATTACTGACTATCTTGACAGTTCGCAATTGTTTCAACCTAACCTGGCTGTTTTGTTAAATGCTGTTCGGAGTTTTATAACGTGTTTTGACTAAATTGATGCAATATAATATTTAGAGACAATGGTTAGAAAATGTATGATATGTAAAACATCTGTTAGAAGCAACCAGTATAATGTAAATTATATTCATAATTATTTTTTATTAATTTCATATATTATGACATACAATATTAAATGACAACTATATTGTGTACGGTTATGTAAAACATATTTTCTCTTGAGTGTCTTATTTTCCAACACTCCCCCTCACGAATGACATTATTAATTTAAATCTTCTTCCGTAGTTCGATAAGTTCAGGTGAATAGAGTGTACAGTTTCAAGAATAAAATGTTTTTATCTACAACTATTGAAATATAGGTACATTATACGTGTGATACTACATATAATATACTACTCATATTACACAAGTGTAATATGAAATGTCATGATACACGCTACACTTTTCTGTAATAAATAGGGCATATAATTTAACACATAATATTGTATTAAACTGTTAATTTATTAATAACATATTTTTTATTATAAATATCAATATATATGCTTATAAAAATATAATAAATACAATTTGAAAAGTGATTTTGACATTTAAGTGCTACTGTGGCGCCATCTGTTAAGCTATATATGAACTACCCACACCTAACTGAATATTTAACAAATAATATCAGATTTGTTATATGCCTGATAGTTGTAGATAAAGTATAGTATTTGACTCGCATAATATGGCTACATTACACTCAGATGATTAAAAATACTCGCTACCGCTCGTATTTTTAATTACATCATCGTGTAATATAGCCTACATATTATGCTTGTTAAATAATATACTATTTAATATCAATATGCATTTATTTTGAGCTAATAATTGAATTTTTACATTTATTCTGAGCTGCTTGATTATCATTGACAATTTTAATTTTATTTTGCTGCACTAATATCTTTTAATAATTTTTTAAGTGTAACTCTTCTTTTGCTGCTTTAGTTAAGGACATATACTTTGTTTCATCTGTCGATATAGTTCTTTGCTTACGCAATTCCCAGCTTATGACTACATTTCCATATTTAACACAATAACCCGGGTATCATTTTCTATCCATTGTACATGCTGCCCAATCTGCCTCTGCAAATACTAAACGTGGTTGGTCTAAATACACCAATGAACTGATTAAATTTTGATACGGAATCTTTTATATTACTTCCATATTTGTAGCTTTTTTGTAATTTTTGGTTGGTTCCATCAGTGTACTTACTGGTTTACAATCTGTCATATTATTTTTTTTTAATAAATTGTCAATGTAGTTACTTTGCGATATTTTTATTATATTTTCTTCTACTTTAAATTGGATTTTAAGATAATAATTGACATCCAAATCTTTCATTTCAAAATTATTTTTTTAAAACTGCCTTAACTTTTTTTAACATTTCAGATGAATAAGAAATAATTAAATTATCTACATAAATGGCTATAAATACCTTATATCCCCCTCTCGACATTATGTAGATGCAAGGATCTGCTTCCGATGATTTAAAACTAAACGCTTTTAGTAATTTATCTAATTTAAAGTACCTATCTAACTGTTTTAAACCATATATTGCTTTTTGTTATTTACGTGCTTTCTAATTTTTGAACTTCTTAGTTCTCGCAGTGTCTCACTATTTTTTTAATTTATACTTTCCGCTATTTATGTATCATTTAAATATTTTTCAATTTTTTTGGTTTTCTATTAAATCTCTTCATTATTATCTCCGTTTAAGAAAGCAGTACAAACATACATTTGATTGAATTTTAAATTTTCTTCTAATGCCGTTGCTAGTATTATTCTTATAGAACTCAATTTAGTTACTGGAGTAAGTTTTATTATATTCTATACCTTATCTTTGGGTGAATCCTAATGCAACTAGTCTTGCTTTCCTCTTATCTAATTTTTCTATTGGTCCAATTTTTTCTTTAAGTATCATTAAACTAGTAATTATATTTGGTTTGTCAATAATTTTTGAAATAATATTCTTCAAGTGAGCTTTTATTACTTTATTCCATTTAAATTTTAATTTAAAAAAATCTTTTTCATAAATATTCATTACATAATCTTTGTCCAAATTGGTAATTTTCTTTCTATTTTAGCTCTACTTGTTGAAATTTCTTCTAACTTTTCTATAGATTCTTCTACATTTGTATTGTCCTCATTTTCAGATGGTAAATGACCTACCCATTTTTCGAATGGCGTTTTATTTTCAGTATCTTTTGAAGGATTTCAATTTGTTAAATAACTTGCTTCTTCTCTGGTACATTAGAATGAATTAGTAAACATCTTGCTTTCTTGATAAGTGTTCTATTCTTTCTTTCTGCAAGGCCATTTTGCTATGTACGGAGATGATAAACTTCTGTGGATAGCATTTTCTTTTAAAAATTTAAAATACTTATTAATATATTCTCCTTTTCCATTATCAGCCTGTACAAAAATTATTGTTTTACCAGTGAAATCTTCAGCTTTATTTTTATATTCTTTAAATCTTTCTAGAACTTCATTTATATGTTTTATAAAATATGCTTTGCTATATTTTTTATTTTCACCTATGAATGTTAAACGTATTTATTTCCTCTCGTCCTCTCATTGGGCCACATACATCCGAATGTACAATTCCAATAGGATATTTGTCCTTCTGGATTCTGTCTCCTTATATGTCTTTGTTGTTAGTTTTGACTAAATTGATGTTTGGTATGTAAAACATCTGTTATAATTAACCAGTTCAATCATGACCGGACTAAGTCTCCAGCGAGTGCTAGACAAAATATAACTTGGGCCCCATTTTTTTTATTTTTAGTCTCGATACCTTAGCTCATTAACTAAAGGTGTGTTTGCTATGAATTAATCAAATTTTTGTATGACTTTATGGATACAAATTAAATTTAATCATTTAAAGAGCGGGTTTTCACTAATTTTGTTTGGGTGCATTGTTTAAAATAAAACCTAATTTATTTTTGGTTAAAAAACAAATTCAGAGTTTAAAATGAAATACATATTGGCCGATATTATGAACGCACTTTTATAATAAAAGCGCATTTAAGGAGCGTGCTTCTACATTATAATCTTATGAGACCATACATTGATCGATATACAAAAGTAAGCTCGTAATACGGGCTAATCTCTATTTTATAAAATGACCATAACGTCATAATTTTCAAATTTTAAAGGTATAATTTCTTTTGTATGAAAAATTCACATGTTCTTTTTTAAATTTCCCATCTAATCCCACTTGTGTAATTGTAATGTTTGTAACAAAGTTCACTTATAGAACTACGTCGTTTACTCATATATATTTTATATAACGTACCGCAAAAGTTTTTATAATTTACTAATATTCCAATATTATGTATCAAAAGTTTTGTTTTCTTTTATTCAGATTTTCACCAATAGCTACAGTATTTTCCTACATATTATTTTGAATGTATGGAATTAATGTAATTCATCTAAATACTACTCTGTGTCATTGCGCATGAATTTCAAAACTAGTAAGACAACATTATTTTGACATACATAATATAATATTTATTACCTCGATTGAATCCGGGTCCATCCGAATTACGGGTCCTAGACATTTGTCTTACTTGTCTATTGGTTAATCCGACCCTGAGTACAATGTAAATTATATTCAAAATTATTTATTTATTAATTACACATATAACTTATAATATTTAATGGCAACAACTATACACATATGTATGGTTACAAAAAACATATTTTGTCTTGAGTGTCTTGATACATATACCATCAAAATCACAAATGAAATATTTCCGCTTTCATTTCACAGGTAAATTATAAAATATATCCGTAAGGTGTCCGTAAGATAATGGAAATTTTGAAAACAGAACACATGACCTACAAGGCTCCATACTCGATATTAGGTCCAACGTCCAGGCCTATGGAACAAATATTATGATAGACAGTTGTGTACCCTCAACCGTATGGCAATCACAGACGACGTCGCTGTCAATACTAATTTATGAATTACAGAATTTTAAATTTAGAGCATTTTTCAATGTTATGTGAAAAGGTGATTGCAAGTGAGATAACACTACAGAGACTGTCTATTTTGGCATACCTTTTCGAGGTTATTTCGAAATGTGATAGTAAGTGAGCTAACATTATTGGTATTTCTATATTTCAGACAGACAATGCTTCAAAATATGTCGTTGCCATGATGACAACATCATCACATCAAGTGTAGTGTGTCACAAACCAAATCGTGTGTAAAACAACAATGTAAATTAATTAATTAATGGGATTTTCATTATTAAACGATTTCTGTTAACAAATGAAAAACATGTTTTGACACAAAGGTCAAGTACAATACCTATTAGTGCTCCTAACGATATAGTATCGCAGAAAAATATACTAAAAATTATCGTAGATTTAGATTTTGTACAATATGTTTTTTAAATGTAAGATATTTGTACGATTGTTTTATTTTTCAAATTGGCAACATTGCATCGTTGTCAGCACTGATGGATGCTAAACGCAACCAAGTATATTGTTTTTTCTCTGTTGCTGTGTGCTTTAGATATTTTTTTAAACATGTCGGTAAGAAAATTCATTACATACTTTATTGTAGATTTAACGATTTTATTATTTAGATTTCGTTATTCTAAATAGGAATAGTTTTTATAATGGATGAAGAAAAAATTTGTACACATTCATAAGTAGCTCAAATAGCAAGCAGGAAAACCTCAAATTTGCTGCATATTTACATTTTTATTTTCTGTAATTGGTTCGTAGATTAAATATTCTGTGAAACTTATGTGTAAAGGACTTTTATGCACTCATTACGATTAAAGCACGAGCGAAAACCCATCTTACATCTCATGCATAAAATTACTTCTTCACACACTAGTATCATAAATAACTATTTTGTATAATAAATTCTTTAGAATACAGACACATTATCGTAAAAATGTTAAAATCAAATTATATTCGATATGTGATTTTAATACGCCTTCTACAAACCCGTTTGAAAGCTAGTTTAGATAGAAACAACAGACGCAAAATAGAAAAATATAAGAAAAGACAAATTATGTAATTAATGAATTTATGTCTTTTTTCATATTTTTTTATTCTTATTCGACATTTCAATATAGAACGTTGTTTTTAAAACATAATAAAAGTGGTTATTTTTTAACAATCTTTTATCCTAAAGTTGACGACTAATATATATTAATCATAATAATGCAACTGCATTCAGATCGTTCGGAACTTAACTTATTATAAATTTTATAGATTCTTGTAGAACCAGGAAGCATATATACAGTGAGTGCAACGAAATGCGGAACATAGGACTTTAACATAGGATTTTCTCTCCTGATAGATTTAGAGCAAAACTACAGGAGTACAAAGTTGTTCAAAATTAAATTCTACATCAGAAATGATAATAACTGATGCAACAGTACGTCTACAGTATGAGATTTATTAAATATAAAATGTAACATTTTCGTTCAAAATCAGACGGCCATGGAAATAAAAAAAAACATTTATGTGTCAGTTGTGACAGTTAATAACATGTCATTATAGATAATTCTATATTTTTATAATATTGGTATATTATTGAAGAAAAAGGATCCAAATTCAACTTAAATAATTTTAAAATACAGACAATAAGAATTATAATCAGTGATACTTTTCTAAACTGACAAATATATATATATTTTCTTTTATTTCCATGGCTGTCTGATTTTTAACGAAAATGTTACATTTTATATTTAATAAAGCTCGTACTGCAGACATGCTGTTGCAACATTTATGTTCTTATCTGACGTAGTATTTAATTTTAAACAACTTTTTACTCTAGTAATTTTTCTCTAAATTTATCAGAAGAGAGAGTATCCGCAATATTTTGAAATCTCATGCTATACTATGTTCCGCATTTTGTTGCACACCCCGTACACAAAATTTACAATATAATTTCATTGTTATTGGAATATCGCTTTACTAGTTAATTTTTGTAAATGTGTACATATAATTATGTTAAATAAGTTAATGAGATACTTATTCTGTTGGTAACAGGAGTGAAGTGGGAGTAAAGTATCAATAAATAGGATGTAATTAGATCGAGTAGGAAGGCGTAATTTGATTTTATGTGGCGGAATTGTGTTTGTGTTTGGCATATAGGGAGGTGACAACCTTGGAGGGCATTTCGGCTGAATCTCCCGCAAGCAAGCGAATGCATTCCCCACGGAAGCCGCTGCTGCGCTGCGTGCTCGCGGCGCCCCTGGCGGCGATCTCGCACACTCGGCCTCTGCTTCAAGGACATACATACACCCTGCCGCTATCACGCATTTCTTCTCTATCACAGGCCTTCATTTATATTGCAGGTCATCGTGCTATAAATAACTAATCACTTGGACAAAATTCTGTTCTGAAACTAAGAAGAACGACAACTAGATATAAATAGAAAAAAAGTTTCCATGTCATTTACATCTTTGTTTAATAAACGATAAATTTAAAACAGGGAAAAAAATCTCGTCACTTATACACAATTGATTTGTGACAAAAAGAACGGTCACAATAAGTGAATTTTAATAACACCGAAATTCTTCATTGTGAAATTAATTGGAAAAAGAGGATTTTTTTAAGAGATGATTTATATTAATAAAGATATAAATAATATTAAATTTAGTAAAGATACTGAGAATCTTAATAGATGTTATCAAAATTTCATAATATTTTCCCGCCAACATACACACTAAGAATTAGTAAGAAGGATTTTATTATAATATAGGATGTAGTATCAACTATTGTACATTTGTTGGTCAGCATTGTAATAGGAGAGGTCATCTGTTCGATGTTCGACGTATAAGTAAAAAAAAATCAATGTTTCTTCTCTAAGGTATGATTATTGTACTGTTCATTATTTATGTACTGACATCTATTGTTATATATTGTTGTAATTCTAATGTTTATTGTTGATGAAGGGTGAATATAACCCCAACCGTGTGCACTAAGGAAATTGTTGTAAGGAATTGTATCATCTAAGTGAATTAATTGATATGATGTGATGTTTTCAGTAAAAAGAATGCATGCGAACCGGCGAACTTCAAAATCTTAATTCGTGTACTTACTGTTGTTTTTACTACTGGAGATATTCTTTCATTTTATAATAAAAATTGTGACAGCAGTAACAAGGGCCAGACTGGCACCCAATTAAAGGGCGTTACAATATGTTGGCCCACCACTGTAGAAGAGTGTTATTGAAGATATAATGCGTTTCCTAGTAAAAATAAACATCCTGTGTAAAAAAGGAATAATAATTGTGTACAGGAAAGGCAATGGGCTATGTTCTTAAATTGTTGATATACAAAAAAGGATATATTTGGGACATAATCAATTGACTTTCCCATGCTATTTCCTATTTTACTTTTACTTATTTTCACACGATATAGATAGGCTATATAGTGAATATATATTGGCAAGCATATATAGGTATATAATATGTGGGAAAATACATATTCATATAAACACACAAACCGGTTCGATATTATTCGCTTTGCGTTCAAAAATTAACAAAACAGTTGACGTTATATTAACCGATCGACCAAATATATCAATCTTATTAATATTTTCTGAGAAACTACTGCAAATTTCTATGGGCCATAAGCAAGTTCGGGCTTGGAAGTAACAACTTATTTTTATGGTATAAAATAGCGCATTTACGGTTCGCACGGGGCAACTTGCTACAAATTTCTTCCTTGAAGAAGAAAAAGTATTGAAAGTTTAAAGGCTTTAAAACAAATATGAAATGATTTACAAACATTGTTTCAATAGATGAGAAGTTAGTTGTGCGATAAAAAAAACCGCAACATCTTTCGGTTTTATAGGAGCTGTTAACTTTCTGTAGTTTACTTTCTGTGTTAGTTTTCAGTACTTCTTCTTCTTTAGGCAAGAAATTTGTAGCAACTTGCCCTGTGTGAACTGGGCATTGTATTTTAATCTATGTTTTTAATTTCAGACTTACTGTGACTGCTAAAATCTAGTTATTTGTTTAATTATGAATTATGGCTAAAAATGCAAGTTTTCGGGTCGAGTAGCAAAGGTTGCCGAACAACGTCTAGCAGTGTAGCAATATTACGAGACTCGAACTAGCATTTTTGTCCGATTGAAAATGATTTTTAACCACTAATTAATAATATATTTTACAAAATTTGAAATGCCAGATTTGCAGTTGTTAAACTACTAAAATGTAAGTAGTAATATCGTAAGGTTATATCCATGCTGCTTGTATATGTTATCATGGATACATTATCATTTTTTGGTCCTAAGATTAAAATATCATTTGTTATGACATAACTTGATTAAAATCAAAACATATAATTGCAATAAAAAAGAAATATTAAAAAGGAATGAAGGAAAACTAAGGAAGTCTGTTTAATCTACGTTAGCTCACGTCACATCGTTGAGTAAAAATGTGAGCTCATTTTTTAAATAATGACAATCCAAGGCTTTATTACTAAAATGAAAAAAATATGCTACCCTACGTTTTAGTAGGTCAAGAATCAGAGCATTTTAAATATTTGTTCTGATATTTGGTCCACTGAAAACAGAGCAAAATACAGAGCTTCATTGCTCTAGAATATGTTAGGGTTTTAGCCGACCTAGAATTAGAGCAAACATTTTAGAATAATCTAATTCCTGACCAATTACAACCAGAGCACAATCTGGAGCAGCTAAATATGCTCCAGAATATGTTCTGGTGTTAGTGAACCTATAATTAGAGGAAACACTTCTCAGTGCTCTAATTTCTGACCCATTGAAACCAGAGCACAATCTAGAGCAGCTAAATCTACTCCAGAATATGTTCTGATTTTAGTGGACCTAGAATTAGAGCAAACACTTCCAAGTGCTCTAATTCCTGATCCATTGATACCAGAGCATAATCTAGAGCAGCTAAATTTAAATCAGCAGACTAATAATTAGATGACATAACTTAGTAATTACAAACAGTTCCGAGAAATGAAAAAGATTGAATTACTTATATTTTAAATAAAACTTGTACAAAATTATAAATTTCTTTATATAAAAATGGAATGTGACATAAGGAAATTTACTATAAATTCTTGTTATAAAGTAGGAGTACTTTATGTCAAGGATTTGTATTATACTTAAACAGATGTGAAACAGATTTATAAACAAAGTTGGTTTGACAGATTGTTCTGGAAGTAGTCTAATAAATATATTTTGTGCATTAAAAATAACCTAAATATTCAGCATTTAAAATATATTGCTTGTAAGAAATTGCGTTCGTACAACTATTTGTCAGATTCCTATCGAAACAAACTCATCCAGTTTCTAGGCAACACATATTTTTATGCAGAATTTTCGATCATTTTTAGTCCATTTACTACAGATAACCTAAAAAACGGTAATTCGCCTCTCCTTAGGATAGTTTCTGGATCCGCCACTGCTTACCCAACGTTGTTAACCTTTTAAAGGCCAACGTTCCCTTTTTGGGAACATGAATTTAATTATTATTTATAAGGGAATATATTTGTTTAGAGCTTTTTCAAGTATTTATGTATAAAATATAAGTCCTAATGGTGATCTTTTTAATATATACGTGTCATATTTTTATGAACTTTTTAAAAAAAATAATATCAAATATGATCATTTTCACACATTTTGTCCTCTATACATAAAAAATGACGTGTCCTGCATAATTCTTTATACATGACGCCCAAAATTTGATTATAGATACATTACTTCATAAAGATTACCATAATCGTCTTAATTTTACGCTAAAAAGTTGTAGTTAGCTATAGGTGTGCTAAAAAATTAGATGTCCCATTTTGGAAACGTTGGCCACCGCAGGGAAGAAAAATTTAAAAGTTCGTTCTTATATTACAATGTGCAAGTTTAGACAGTATTTTTGCATGTATTTGTAGATATTTTTACATTTGTGGTTTATTTATTCATTGTGAAGTGTTGTGCTGTTTGAATCTCAAGCCGTTTTATAAAACAATTTGTTTCAAAAATGGACCCCAAGACATTCTACGGGTATGTATAAATAATTTACTAAACAAAAAAGTAAAACTATATAAAATAATTGTTCATTTTAGAAAGCGTATTAGAAATTATAGATTTTTGACAAACGCTGTGGACGAGATTGAAGCGTCATCATCACAAGATATAGACATTGTTATTTTGCCACCTTACTCTGGAGATCAAAATATACGTAGCGATGAGGAACAAGATGATGATGAAGAAATTCTGGATCTAGATGATCTACCTCAAGATGTTCTAGGGGAAGTAGAAATACATTATAAT
This sequence comes from Stenolophus ochropezus, assembly GCA_035578165.1. Lineage (NCBI taxonomy): Eukaryota > Metazoa > Arthropoda > Insecta > Coleoptera > Carabidae > Stenolophus > Stenolophus ochropezus. The sequence continues at coordinate 15,373,127 of JAQOWZ010000015.1, read as the reverse complement.
GACTTAGAGATATCTGAGAGTGAAGACGATGAACCAGCTGCCGGATATAGCAAAAAATGGAAAAAGACAGAGGAAGTGGGAATTAGCCAAGAAGTAGATGAACCTGCCAAAGTAGGAGAAGAACATTTGGGAAAATCACATTTTGAAATATTTTCTTTATTTTTTACTGATGACATTATTACTTTTATTCGAAATCAAACAGAACTTTACGCTCGGAGAGATAAAAATTGTCAATCATTTTGCTTATCTGAAGAAGAAATTCGACAATTTCTTGGATTACTCCTAATTAGTGGCTACCACAGTTTACCTTCAGCAAATGACTACTGGTCAACTTCTGAGGACTTACAAGCACCGATATTCTCTAAAATTATGAGTAGGGAAAGATTTAGATTGATAAAACGGTACCTTCATGTTGCTGATAATAACAATCTTGCTAAGTCTAAAGTAGCTAAGGTATTAGAGCTGTTTGACAAACTCAAACAAAATATTCAACAGTTCGGTGTGTTTCACAAGCATCTCAGTATTGATGAAGCGATGATACCGTATCACGGTCACCACTCTGCCAAAATGTTTATCAAAAATAAACCTATCCGTTTCGGATATAAGATATGGATGCTCTGTGGAAATGATGGGTATCCCTACAACATTGAAATTTATTGCGGTAAGACAGCTGATACTACAACTCCTTTGGGGATAAGGGTAGTACATAATATGTTATCAGTAGTTCAAGATCCAGCCAAACATATTGTGTATTTTGATAATTTTTTTACCAGCCACAGACTTATAACAGAGTTATCAGAGCGAAACATGCGTGCTTGTGGTACTATTAGAGAAAATCGCACAAACAAATGCCCACTAATTTCTTCCAAGATATTGAAAAAACAAAATAGAGGCGCATATGATTACAGATCGGATGGAACAGTTCTCTGTGTAAAGTGGAATGACAGTTCAGTTGTCACAATGGCATCTAATTATTTTACAGTTACTCCACTTCACAAAGCCACAAGAAGAGTAAAATCAGATAATAAGAAAGAGATTGAGCAGCCAAACGTAATTAGAAATTATAATTTAGGGATGGGCGGTGTTGATCTAGCAGATCGTATGTGTGCCAGTTATCGTCCTAGGTTGCGATCAAAGAAATGGTGGTGGAACCTTTTCTCCCACGCACTGAATTTATCTGTTGTCGCAGCTTTCAGGTTTTACCAACATATACATCCAGAAGATAACGTTTCACATCTACAATTCAGAAGAAATGTGGCAATGGCACTGCTAAAAGCTGGGTCAACTCAAAGGAGAAGAAGAGGAGGACCATCTGCCTCTGTTTTAGGAGACATCAGGTTTGATGGCGTGAATCATATACCCGTTAGCATTAGTCAAGGGCGATGTGTTGTCTGTCAGAAAAATACTAGGTTACACTGTTCCAAATGTGAGAAACGTCTCCACAAAAACGTTTGTTTTGATATTTATCATACAAAACACTAATATTTGTTTTATATAACTAGGCGCTTGTTCCTTTATTTTAGTATTTACATGTAGACAAAATGGTCCAATAATAAAGGTTTTCATTTCTCTGAGCACAATTCTTTTTTATATATACATATATGGTGATGGTATACTGCAATCTTAAAATAGGTATCATAAAAGGCCAACGTTCCCATTTTGGGAACATGGCATATTTCAGGTGTAACTGCTAGTAAGAAAAATTTAGCTACATATTATGTTAAGAGTGGTCCTTACTAGTAGATCACAGCAGTATGGATAACATTTTAGAAGTATTTCATAACTCGGCCTTTAAAAGGTTAAGGCATTTTTCAAAGAACAGATGCATTAGAAAGAAATAACGATTGCTGTATATAAAATACGGTATTGGATGATAGAAGGATAAAAATCGAACAGCAGCCAGTATGTAAAAGTTTATTTCAAACAACCAACGTTTCGACTAATATTTATAGTCTTCTTCAGGGTTTAGAAATGGTCAATTGTAGATCTAACCCAGAAGAAGATTATAGGTTAGTCGAAACGTTGGTTATTTGAAATAAACTTTTATACATTAACTGCTGTCTGATTTTTATCTTCCCAACATTCATTTTCCATATAATCGAACATAAATCTAATGTCAAAATAAATAACTTGTACTGTACTTCATATTTATGAAAGAGTGTTGAAAAAATTCGTTAGTAAAAACAACATTAAAATCGTAGACACCTTTGTAACAATTCTGTAAGTATTTATTATCTAAAATATTCTAAATGAATTAAATTAATTTCAGGCTCGAGGCCTAGAACCCTCCGTGGTTCTGGGGAATATGCATGCTTTTACGGTTACGTGAAGGGCTTTATTCCTCTATTCCTATAAAATAAAGTCTAAAAGCAAATGAGGAGAACGGAAAACATCAGACCTGAGGTGTAAATCTCTCCATGATACTGGAAATTACGGATTCCTTTACCTGTAAGGCTTTATACCCACGGTTTCTCACGAGGTCTAAAACTTTCCTTGGTTTTAGAATGTATGAATGCCTCTATCCTCATTACGAAATAAAATATAAACGCGAATATGAACATACGAGGTTTGTAAATTCAGTAATAAGACTGACAACGAAGCGTTCGATCTCAAACAACAGAGACAGTGTTATTTCAAGGGACCAGGTTTTTTGGTGGTTTTAAGCATTTTCGGAAGGAAAAAAGTCGATTGAAAATAAAACACGCAACGGAAGCCCTTCATTTTGAAGAACTGTTGAATATGTCGAAAAAATCTGGAATCTTGTGCATTCAGATCGTAAGTTGGAATGATTGGGGAAGAATGAAATTTGACTCACACCAACGTTTATCAGATTTTGATTATTTCATTGGGAATGAGAGAATTAAAGAATTAAAAATCAACCAGTAATTCGATAAACGAGAAGACTAAATTATAATTTAATATATTGTCATATGACAACAATTTCGTAATTATTTGTATTAATTACAGGTATACATAAGGTAGAGAGAAATTATCTAGCAACAGTAACAATATATGTTTCTATGATAACAATATGAAATAAGACAATATTTTAAATATTTCATTTGATACAATATAGACTTACGTATCTCTCACTAGTGCGCTAATCGTGGGAGCGATAATCATATATGAAGCTTGGTGGTCGAAATAGTCTCGCAAGAAACGTATCTAAAAAAGTAGACGACCACCATTGCCCATGAAATCATACAGGATTATATATTCCAACAGGAGAGCATACCAGAGAGGTACGGAGGATACGGAGATATGGGTGGCTGGAGAACAGAGAACATACGAGGGGGGAACAACAATGTATACTTCAGATCCGATGTAGTTCTGGGGAGACTGAATGCGAGTGTGGACAACTCCGGGCCTGAGACCTAAAACCCTCCATGATTTTAGGAAATGTGAATGCCAGTAGGAACAACTACGGACCCGAGGACTAAAAGTCTTCGTGGTTCTGGGGAGTGTGAATGCAAGTGTGGACAACTCCAGGCCCGAAGTCTAAAACCCTCCGTGATTCTGGGGAGTTTTTCTATATTAAGGAAATTAAAACTCTTTAAAGGAGTTTGAGTCGAAGAAAGTTTTGACCCGATTTAATATTTTTGCTAATTAAATAATTTTGTGTTTGTTAAGAACAAAATTTGTGGTTAACAATTATTACATATTTTATTGTTTATGATAATTTCTGAATCTGCCTCTGATCCTTAGTGGTTCCAGCAATTAGCTGATGAATTATTGACAATTCAAAATTTTGTAACATTTAATCGAACGCCGAATATTACATATTTGTATACCATTAAATTATTTAGCATATATCCAAAATTTATAGCGCTTATTATTAATAATGCCTGTGTCGGTAGTTAGTAATGAACATTTCTTCTCTAAATTAAAAATTATAAAAAATTCCTTACGTTCAACTATGAGTAAGGAGAGACTACATAAATTATTTGATTATAATATCTATTGAAAATTATATTAGTAATTCTAATTCTTTAGATATAAATAATATTGGAAAAGGGCAGAAATTTGTTGCAAGTCAGACTCTGGGAAGGCTTTATTTCGTCTCTGACTGGTATCGACCCTACATGGGTCTTTCATGTAACGTGAAAGTTAGATGTATATACAATTTTGTTGAAATATAATACATCTGACTTTCATTCCCTAAGAAAGATTTATGTGAGGTCGAAACCAGTCGAAAACGAAATAAAGCATTTCCAATTTTGACTGACTTAAAAAAAAATGTTGCTCTTTTCCAATTCATCGACTAGTCAAAAAAATCATAAATAATATTATAGTGAACTTTATTGTACCGAAAGCTAGACCTGTTAAATTTGTAACATAGATACTGAAAGTGTATTCAGAAATTCAGATAAATAAAAAAAATGGATTTTAATTTCTAGTTTAAATTTTTGAAATGGAGAGGGGGGCGATACATGTTTCGCACCAGTTCAATAGTGTAGCTTAGCATGACCCTGGTTTTATGTTTCTTGTTTTATGGAATATTAGTTATTTATTGATTGATTTTTAAGGCAGTGCCTTGGCACCATGACACTTTATAATGAGCCGCCACTGGAAAGATCTTGGATTTTTTTCCTATGTGTAATGTACTATTACACTAATGATACAATTTATTCATATATCATTTAATTTTTATAGTAAAGTTGTTTAATATTCTCAGTTATCGGATTTTCGTTAATATGTATATTACAATAGAAGAAAAATAAAAATGAAATTAATCTAATTTTCTCTACGAATGTTTTTTTTTTATATATGTTTTATTCTCTACATAAAAGATATAAAAATTCAGAAAAACTAATGAATAAATAAGCATGTGTGTTTGTTTATGAATGTTGGGATAATATGTAAATACAGTAATTCAATCTTAATCAACAAAACAATATTGAAAATTTGTAAATAAAATGGAGTTGTACATACAAAAAAAGTACGGCGGCATAAAATTCCACTGATTTATCGAATAATACTCGTTTTCGTAAATTTACCCTTTTTTGGATTGTTAAATTTGTCATTTACATTTATCAATTCTTAAATAGTTATTTATGGTACAAGTGTGTTACATTACAGATAACCTACGTGGAAAAAGTGTAGCTCACGAGGCCGTTAAGCCGAGTGTGGTATTTTTTCAAGTGACTTAGGTAATTAACACACGTGTGTCATACAACATTTTATCCAACACATTTTAATCATTGATATAAAATACATATAAAATTTTTGACAGATGGAATTTTGAAATAACATTTAGGAACAAAATAATATAGAGAAAGTTTTATAAAGTAGTTACTATAATACGAACCAAAATATAGTGAGCTAATATATTTAGCTCACTAGTAACTTATGACCTACTTTTTTTATCTAAAAACAGCATATTTATATCGTTATAATTACACGGTGTTGGATAAAAATATTAACACCTCATGCTTACTTAAGTCGATGGACTGAATAACAATGGATAGGATCCAGTGCGGGAATTCGATGCGCGAAAATAACATTGGAAAAATATATAAGTTTCTATGGTCTTGTAAATGCAAAAAATAGAATTTAGAAATTTGTTGTTGAATAATTGTATCCAAAATTTAATCAATTACGGTAGAGTCGGTAGGAGTTTTCCGGGGCCTCCGAAATAAATTATTTGTGAAGCCCTCAAAAAACGGAAGATATCTATTATCAGACACCTCTTAAACTAAACTATGTATCTGTGTTTTTTAACTCCTGATGATTGTTGTCAGAGCCGTAACTAGGGCTTGGTAAAAATTAGGGGCGCAAAATTTATTTGATTTTAAATGAAAAATATATGAAATCAATATTTTAAATTTTGATAAATAATTGTCTATAGCTGCAATAGTTTTACTATTTAATCAGGTTCTTGTGTACGCTCTTTTGAAACTAGTTAAATCAAGAACCTGCGCTCATCCACTGAACAAGAAAGACTAACAAATATGGCTATATCAGTTGAAAAATATATGGCCAACAAATTAAATTACGATGATGTTATTTTATTATAGAATACAGCTCATTGCCTTCATGTGGAAACGACATTGGCCAAGTGTTTTTATACGATTTCGACTTTGTTCCGGTCTGCAATAACCACTAGTCTCTCTATAAAAAATAAAAAATCAAAAAGTTTGATCCGTAATGTTACAAATATTTCATTGAGGAGTTAAATAACTTGTTGGTAATTATTACTTCCTTTATAATGATATAAGTTTCCTAATTTAATTAGTAGCATGAGTATTATGCGGAGGGATTTACAATTATTTTTTTCAGTATTTCTGTAGACTTTTTTTTATAGTGCCCTAGTGAAATTTGAAGTGAGTTGAGTTACCGTGTATGGATGTGAGTGAGTTACCAAGGATGATATGAGATGAGTTAGTGTGATATAGTGTATTGAGTTGAATATGGCGTGATGGTAGTATGTTGAGATATTGACGATGTGTGATGTAAACCGTGGTTGGTTTGCCGACGGAGCAGCGAGCAGCTTTGGGCTGTAATGTGCCGTGGCTTGGCCGCCGACAGAGCAGCGAGCGGCTGTGGGCCGTAGTGACCCTAGTCAGGTTGCCAACGAGAGATTGAAGCAGCTTTGTCCCTGACCAGGCTGCTCACGAGATACGATTGTGTGTGAGAGTGTGCGAGTGTTTAAGTAATTCCTCACTGAGATTTGTGCTTAGTTATTTTACATTTTCTAGGATAAGGACGAGTAAGAATTAGGAGCCATTAGGACCCTAGCTGCATTATAGTTTGTAATTGATTATATTTTACTATTTAGGGGTTTAATTAAATAGGTTCAAAATAACTACAACTACTAATTTTTTCCATCATTTTTCATCGTTTATAACAGTAAGACGAAGGTAAAGTCGATTTGTAAGTATTGATGCGGTATAACTTCATTTGAAGTATGATGCGGCTTGACTTCTATCAGTAGGACGTAGAAAAATGCGGTCCACAATTAACGCATTAAATCATAACTTCAATTAAATCTATTTATTACTCAATAAATTTTTCATCATTTTAGTAAAAATGTAAGTAAAGAAAGCAATGCAAATGAGATACCATATACTATTTATGAACATCATGTATAAAATCCTTGAAAATAAGATATGTGCCGGAAATATTAATGAAAATAATCGAGAATTGTAAATTTTAATAACTGGTGTGGTAATTTTTTGGAAAAATGTATATTCACAATGTAAATAAAAATTAACACAATAAATTAACAAATATAAACACTAATTTAAGAATAATTTAAGAATAACAATTATTAATAAAAACTTTAGCTCTAAGATTATTTATTTAAAAATTTAACACTACGCACTATTTACTTTATTTATATCACCATCTATTCATGTTCATTACACGTATTAATATCAAACTGTCCTCGCGGTTTCTTCCTCTGAGGCTTAAATAGTAGAGCAATTAAGTTCGGAAATGTACTCGTTTCTTCGAGAGTTAGCACAATAAAATCGTTACGAACTAGTTTTGACAGGTCTGCTAATGACATATTTATTTATCAGAAGTTGATTTCTTTTTAATATCCTTGGTATGTACAGGTGCAAATTTTGTCACAGGCACTCAAAACCCTAGTTATGGCTGTCATTGTTGTATATATTCACACTACACTACACTACTTTGTATTACGTTGTTGAAGAAATTATTTATATGTGTGTTTAACGGTAATTATAAATGACTTGGCTTTGTAATGACTTGGTGTACTGTATCAAAGCAGAATGGTTACGAGGGCAAGGTCACAACTTCTCGGCCTGGTAATGAAAGACTGTGTTTTTAGGTACAAAAATGGATTTATATTTCTGCATAGTCCTCCTTTAGTTCAACGCATTTGGCCCAACATTTCTCCAATTTTCCGATTTCTTCCCTGAACTGGTTTTCTTCAATGTCATCGAAATACTCGTTGATCATCTGGATGCTTCCTTCACTGGATCCAAATTTTTGCCCATCTAGAAAAATCAGAGGGAGCTCAATCTGGTAAACAGGGTGGATGTTCTAGCAATTCGTTCTCAGTTTTCTCATTGCCAAAGCAGGGGCAGGGGTATTGTCCTGATGAAAGATGATTTTTCTTTCTTTTGCAATCCAGTTCTCTTATCACGAAATTTTTTATCCAGTTAGTCCAGAAGACTTACGTAGTATTCACCATTTATTGTTTTACCCTTTTCAAGGTAATTAAAAGAATCCTTTTTATATCCCAAAAACACTAACCATGACCATTCAGGCAGATGACATCGACTTTTTCGTTTTTGGTAGCATTTAACAAATCCACCTCCCATCTTGCACAAGGCTTTCTCATATTTAATTTTTTATGTAAGATGTACCATACCTATTCCTCTGATATATCTACGATCTCAGCTATCTCATATACCTTTAATCGCCGATCGTCTAATACCATATTGTGCACCTGGTCGATGTTTTCATCTGTGGTTGCAGTTTTTGGTCGTCCTTCATGTGGATCATATTCAAGAGTTGTTTGGCCACATTTAAATTCAGCCGCCCATTTTTTCACTGTTGAAAACGAAGGAGCAATCTCCTTATAAACCTTTACCAACTTTGGAGAATTTTCGTTGGCAATAACCCGTCCAGAACTAAAAAAAATATGACGATACGATATACTAGTTTATCCATTTAAAAATCCGTATAAATAAAACTATTCGGCTGATCAAGAGTACCAACATCCAACAACATTCAATTCATTGATAGAAATGCCATCTCTGTACGAGAACATTTTACCTTACCCTTGTATGTTATATATAAAATATTAACAATTGTAACACTATATTACATGCAAAGAATTATAATTTTATGTAAATTCTATTAAATTTATGTTTTGATAACTTTTTATTTTAAATTCTTTTTAATGTATTTCTAAAATTTTAAGTAAAACATTAAACTCGAAACAAATCCTAGTAATCTGTTTAAGACGTTACCCGCTAGGCAAGTTTACAATTGAAAATAAAAGCATGTAAGTTTGCAATTATCTTGAAACACGTACAAGCACATATCGGTAATAACGGCTCCAGGGTAATAACGCCCACTTTTGAATTTGATTGTTTATGCAGCCATCTGAATATAATTCAATATCACGAAAGTCCCTGCTACAGACGACAAAAAGAAGTAGCAGTTAGTCTCCTTTCTGTCTGTCCCGTTTTAGCAAAGGTATTGTACATATACGTTGCTAAAACGAGCCAGGAAGAGTTGAAGAGCTGATTGATATTTCGATGTTTGTGTTTGTATAGATTGATCATGTCTGTAATTGATATATGTTACCTGCAAGGGGGAAGAAGTCGCAACCGCGATTTCACAAGGTTGAGTTCCGGCTTCACAAGACAGAGAAGGGGTGGTTAAAAAAAATGATGGGCGCCTCGCAATAAAAAAAATTGTCGTTCTCACCCATCGCGAGATCAATTAGGAGGGTAGGAAGAGGGAGAGAGGTTGTTTGCTTAATTGAAACAAGACAGGTCAAAAACAAATACAGCCGTAGGGCTAGGAATAAAATATTTAATTAGCAAAAAGGAACAAAAAAGGTTTGACACGGATGTTTACGGCGCCAAGTGCAATAATAAACAACAATAGAATAAATGAAATAAATAAACGGGCGCGTGTTCCAAGTTTCTGTACACACTCTGATTACCTAACTCCCTAGCCTAAGTACTAAAAGGGTCCTAACCACCTAACTGGCCAGTCGGTTTACAAATATGGTGGAAGCGGCCCGCAAAACGAGGGGAATTCTCGGTGCATGCGCAATATTGCACAAATTCTAATAGAAATTTTTCAAGTGAACAGCATCCAAGACGCAAACATCAAAATAAAGGACGCAAAAGTCCAAAGCTAACAAAAATAACGACGCTCAAAGCGTAAATAAACAAAAAGGATACCAGAACAAAATGAGATGCATCTCACTAGCACGTGGTTCACTCACATATGCTCACGTCGAAAAAAATGGAAATGCAAAAGCACGGCCACAAAAATAACTTTTTTCTTCAAACGTCATAAAAGTGACATCTTCTGTGACGTGATTGACAAGGAATTTTTTATTCTAGTCGCCGTATAATTTTTTCGCCGCCGTATGTAGAATCAGCCAATAAGAAGTAACTTGTACAATAGAAATCTGTAATATCGCCCTAAATGTCACTATAGAAACTAGATAACCTAAGAATAAAGTTACTAAAAATTATGAATAATTGACAGGTAACCTACATATTAAACGTCAAATAGTAGTTTATTTTTTAAAATTTCTAAGTTTGAAGAAAAAATAGAATGTGTTATTCAGAGTAAAAGTGTGTTTGTGTGCCTCGCATGCAATTGTCCGACTCGCTTCGCTCGTCGTGCAAACTTCCATGCTCGCCACACAAAGTATCACTTTTACTCTTAATAACACAATATACTATTTAGGCTGATACATAAATTGTTGTTTTTCGTATCTGCTGGCAACCTTAAAGTATCAATTTTTATTTGACGTCTGTCAAAGTAAAATTTTTTTGGCCGCTTGTTTGTTCATTATTGATTTACATAGTTCATATTAATGTGATTTATTATTGTAGAATATAATAACAAGTGTAAGTAAAATTTTAACTATTCCTTTACAAATATTAATGAAAAAGTAAAAATAGCGGCCGTAAAGTAAATGCGGCCGTAATGTAAATGCGGCCGCAAAGTAAATTTTGACGGATTTCAAAAATTGATTTTGAATAAAAATTCATAGTTTCTTGTTGTAATCGTCTAAAAAATGTTGTGTGCACCTCGGCTAAAAGTTGTTTTTGGGCCTCATCTAATTTGTAGCCTCGGCTTTGTCTCGGCTGCAAACTTCGAATTCGGCCAAAAAAGATTACTTTTAGAACCTTGATACACAAATAACTATTTTGATGGCATCAAGATACACAAAAAGGCACTTATCTGCGTCTTCCTCTTAGTGGACCGGTAAGCGGGTCTGAGATGCTTCATGGCGCAAATAGACGGACGTCAAAGGAACGGAACGCTGGACTGAGGACTGTTAATCTGCCAAGGGCCCAGGAACTCAGCGATGAAGAACGGGAATTTGCAGGATCACTTACAAACCTCTTATCCTCTTATACAGACGACCACAAAATAACGGCGACACCGCCAAAACGAAAAGAAAGGTTCGCGAAAAAATTAAAAGGAAGAAAATGTCGAAAACTCGATAAGAAACTCAAAACTTCCTTTACCAAAAATCTCGGTACCTCCACGACTCAAACATGTTCTTTAATCTCGTTTTTAACCTTTTTTTCAACCCAGTCCGTTACTTCTTAAAGCTCTTGAAAATTTGTTTTAATTTGCCAGACCCTAAGTCATTGCGTCCTGTGCTGAAGACAGTAAAAGGGACAGAAGAGGGTAGACATAAAATAGGAAACATTCAAAAATACGCGTCAACTACAACGCGAAGGTCCCTTAAAAACAAGGGAAAAGGTGTACTAAACGAACGAAGAAGAGCGAGATAGAACAGTAATGACCGGCATTTGCTTTATCTACTTAAAGTTTACTAAATGTTCCTAGATTTACAACTGAAAAATGTTCACAATGACAACAAATAGCCATAACCAAAAAATGTACTAATTCGCAGTTTTAATTTTGAAGAATAATTTAAATTAAAATTGATGAATTTTAAACTACAGCGATAAATAACAACATGACTACAGTAATAATTATATTCTTCGGCAAACTAAAAATATTTAACTTTATTACAGCAGAATAAATAAGAAAAGATAGCGAAAGAAAAGATTAGAGAAGATGGAAAATGAATAAAATTGACTGCATGCATTTTGGCACGTAATAGTTATTTACATGCGAGGTGGGAAATGTTTCATTTCAGCCGAGGGCTTATATATATATATTACCGAGAGGTGAAGCTTCGAGGTGAGATTTAGCGCGAGGCGAAATGAAACTCCCACCGAGGTATGTATACTATTTTATTCACAATCATCCTTTTTTTAATAAATAATTATTGTTACATAAGGTACAGTATTTTTTGACAACTACTATAATTTGTTTTAACCTATTTTATTATAGAGATTTATGACAATGTTACTAGGCAACCTCTACATAAATACTTCCAACCCAAGAGTTGGAAGTGCAATTTGTTACTTCCAACCCAAGAGATTTGTCAATACAGTTAGGAATGACCAACTTCCAAACCTCCAAAAAGTTAGGAATCGGCATATTACTATAATGATTGTGAATAATAGATGTTTTTGGGTTTAGATATCATTATTATTCTTAACATTTCAACTGTATATTCATACAATTTTAAAATGTCCTATGATCATTAGTAATAATGGTGATATAGAATGTTAATTTATTGTTTCTAAAATTACTACGTAATTTAAGTGAAATAAATATAACTTAAAATGCGGTCAAATGAATTTTACTATTAAGTTTAAGTGCACACGGGCATTAATAACTCAATTTTCCGTAATTAAAATAAACCATAATTGAACGTTAGTTCTACTCATTACTTGTCTTCCGATTATCATCAATTATTATGTGACATTTTTTATACGTTTTAATAATAAGTAATAGTTATAGCTTTAAAACAAGGTTTCATTCGAACCAAAACATATCTACTTTTGCAGTTTAATGATAGAAACATAGATCAAAGATTTGGAAATAAAATATGTTTAAATAATATAAGTACCCTACTGCGACGATTTCAGAGCTGCCATCTATTGTCAAAGGTTATTTTCTTTAGATCATATAATTGTACTAGATAATTTTATTCAAATATAGAATTCAATGCACATTTATTATTACAAGTGTTGGTAGTAAAGCATGTCAAACATTTTCTGAAGTCATTGCAGAGCTGGGAAACATACTTTTAAGAGATACTTATATAAATTTGTTAAAGATGCTCAAGTATCTAGATACTTTTTATTCAAAGTATCTTAAGATACAAATATTTCTTAAAAGTATCTAATATATCTACTTAAGATACATGAAAGTATATTAGATACTTTTCAAAATCTTGGATACTTTTAAATATCTTAGATACTTTCAGATATTCGCTTTAAGATACCTATAAATAAGTAGGTATCGTTACAGTCTATTTAACTCAAATTTTCATTGGCAATATAAATGACTTTAAAATATGTCCTATTGAAAACCCTCAATGGGCCTCGGCTAACTGCTTCGATAGGAAACAGCTTGTTTGTATTTGAAAGCTTCTTTTTTCGTAATGTTAGAATTACAATAATAACAAATCAACACAATAAATATTATAAACACTCAACCTAATTCAATCAGACTAAATAAACAGAATCACAGTATACCCAGTACAATGTATATCATAACATATTTTAAATGTAGGTAAAGAAAATAATTTTTTAAGAAAATATACAGTTTTGAGATAAAAGATGCCTACTATAACAAAATATACTTTTTAAGATAAAGATATATTTTTAAAGATAAAAAATACTTTCAAAAAAGTATTTAAATAAAAGATACATTTTGTATAAAATAGAATGTATCTAAGATACTTTATCTTAGATACTTTTTGTAACTTAAATACTATTGAATATCTTTTGTTGTAAGATAGTCCAAGCTCTGAGTCATTGTCACATAATGTATATGTCAGAAATTGTTCTACGAAAACGGTTAGCAGTTGCATTGTTTGTTCGAATATAGATGTACGAAATAATCAATATTTTCATTTCTTGCGTAATATAAATAACTTTAATATTTACTTTTTAAATTTTCCCTTTTAGTTTTGAGAAAAGCACATTGGGTTGAAATCCTACTTCTATGTTAATGTTTTGTGCTTCTAATAAAGAAAGTAATTCATAATTTTTCCAAAGTATGTTAAAAAACATTTTGACAATTGCGTACATTGTCAGATATGTTATGATTGGATTTAAATATTACGTTTAATTAGACTGGACTATGCTGCTCTCGGAGACAACTTTTGGTAACGTACGCTGATCTTGTACCGTGACAAAACTGGATTTTGATATTTTGTGTTGTCGAGCGGAGCAAAAGAGGCATAATAATACAAAATAGATGTTTTAAATCTTAATGAGTGTATATGGTGATTTAGATATCAATCATCATAAATTGTTTATTAAACAAATTATTATAACTGATAAACAAATAATAAATGTCAATGTCATTAAACTGTCAGTGTAATTCCGTTCAGTAAAACTTAATTTACGGGTTCCTTTATTTATTAATTAATATAAAAGAAAATTAAAGCAGATACATTTGAAATGGATAAATAATGCGTTCCGAACATCTTCTTCGTCAGTAGAACAATCCCCTCAATAAACTCACTGAAAAAAAAAATATTTAAAAAATTTCTACTTGTTATCGTTACTAATGAAACACCTGTCAAAGGAGAAAAAAACTTAAACTTCATGTGAACCATCTATCGCCAGCCACATGCCTACATCAAAGATTGTTCTGACTATGATATTGTCTTGTCTAAACTTGACGCACAGTTCTTAAAGATACCGAAAGTGGTATATTCAAGACATAAACTTGCTAAAAGACGACAACAATCTGGTGAAGCAATCGATCAATATTGAAAGAAGCTTTCAGAACTCAAAATTAATCGATCAATATCTGCAAGCCCTCATATTACTAGCCAAGAACTGCCAATTTAAAGCAGTAATCGCGGAACAAAACGAAAAGAATGCAGTTTGAGGTGCATTAATATTTGGACTTTCGACACTGGCGATTCGACAAGGACTACTACTCTTTTAGTTTAGACGAGGCATACAAAAAACTCAGGATGTAGAGATGGTACAGCTTCACAATGATAATTATCATGAACCAAATATTAATTCCTTCATCAACACTGCTATTTCAAATAATCGAAAATCAACTAAAAATGAATTGTTATTTTTGTGGTTACAAACAAATTTTCCGGCCGCTAGATCTTCATATAGCAGTTTGGTTTCAAAAGTTGCCGGCATCTTTCTTTAGAAATAAAACTGCATTTGAAAAAAATATATATTTACAATGAACGATTTACGTTTAACTCTTCCACAGATACACAGTGTATTAAAACTTCATGTAATAACTTTTAGAATTAATAAGTGATAAGTAACCTGTAGCTCAAACTTTATGCAAATTTTTTGTCCCCAATAACCTCAACAACTCTCCAACGCGCAATCATTACTATCATTTCTAAAGAGAATTTACAAAGAGTATTTGCTTATCTGGATGACATAATTGTGTGTGGAAATCAAGCTGATCACGATATGAAATTTGAAAAAATTTTCGATACAGTTAGGTACTCGTTACAACCTTACTATGACACAACATATGGGATGGATAAATTAAACCAGATCAATAACGTTTACGTCCCCTTCTAGAATTACCAATACCTTCCGACTGGGCGTTGCTCTGACAAACTCAAAGTTTTTTCGCCTATTGTTTAAAATGGATTGCCATGTTCTCTGACAACATACACTCTGTTGTTAGACAAGAAGTATTTCCATTATCCTTAGATGTCATTGCATCTTCAAAAATTTAAAGACAAAAATAGCAAAATTTGTTATTAACGCAATTAATGACAAAGTTCAATTTATAGTGAAAACAGACGCATTAGACTAAAATATTGCGAGCAATTATCATAGGAAGGCAGACCCGTAGCTTTATTTTTGAAAACTTTAACCAATATCGAACGTAATCACCCAGCGATTGAAAAAGAAGCAGCTGCCATTGTTTAATGCTTAAAAAAATGGAGATAGTTTTTAGTAAGAAAATCATTCCGACTGATCATAGATCAAAAGTCGGTAGGATTCATGTTTAATCAAAAGCACTCGTCAAAATTAAAAAACGACAAAATACAAAGGTGGCCCACACTTTATTTAGATCTACGAACGAACGAGTTAGGTTGCACTTCTGTGGTTCTGTGCTGCACACCTCACGAAAGAATGTATTCACATCCCTCAATGTCCTAATGGACTAATAGTACAGAACTAGCAAGTACGATCCGATAGTAGAAGAGGTAGAATTGATGGAGGTCAACCCTCAACATTCACGCGTTAGACTACAAAGAGGGAGAGAAATTGTGATTTTTAATCGCCATTTGTTTCTAGCTGGAGAGACAGGAGAAAGAATGATGTCTCATCAAAGGATTGTCAGTCCAAATCCAACTCCGGCGTCAATGACTTCTCCCAATCCAACTCCGATTCCAATGGCAATTCAAATCCGACTCAGACTCTAACTCCAACATCGGTTCGAAATAATGGATCCAAAACCAAGCAGAAAAAAAGGATCAAATTCTGCTCCCGAATTATTTGAATTTATATCGGAACCAAATCCAACATTATATACAGATTGTATTGCACAGCTTTCAGAAAGATCACGTCACAGACCTGCTTATTTTAATGATTACATTTGCAATAACGAAGCACGGGAGAATGTGGTGATCTAATTATTTCATTACGCTGTAAATGTAATTCCGTTCAATAAAACCTAATTTACGAGTTTCTTTACTAATTATCACATTACAGTGTGTAAGTAACATTTCGAATCTAATTATTAGATTATTATTCATGCTTCTTAAATTGTGGGGTCAGCTTTCTTATTTTAAATTGGACCATATATTTTTTACTCGCTTATTCTGTAGAGAATTTTATTCTGGATACAGTGACATAATATTTGTTTTGCATTCCCTTAGATAACAATTTTTTTTGAGAAAAATGCGTATTAAGTTTATATCAGTTTTTAAATAGTTGACAAAAAATGAACATGTAGAGAAATACAAATATTTAAATTAAGTAAAAAATATAGGTAAACTTAAAATTTAAAATGACGAGTATTTTTTACCATTAAATACATATATTTATTAAAATTAGCATATTAAAAGACATTAGGAAGAGAACGATGGCACATTGTATCAATATAGTTTTTAATATGAATTAAAAAAAATATTGATGAATGAATTTAATAAAATGATTCAGAAGACGCCAAAATCGTGAAAATCTTAACAAGTACAACTTTGAATCGGTTAGTATCGTCGTGTACATGGACGTCGACAAATTGTGGAAAGCTGAAACACCTTCTTCTCCTTTGAAGTATGTTACATAATATAATTTCTTTTTCATAATTATTTTCTTAACTTTTATCAAAGTGATAAAATATTTATTGCTTCTTAGAAATCGATTTCTGTATTTTTATATATTTATTATTGTCCCCTTATTGAATTTTTTTATTATTATTATAATTACCTACTACTTGTATACATTTTAATATATGTTTAAAAAAATGTATTAATTTTTTTAATACTTACATTATTTTGTACTTTTATTAATTTATAGGTAGGTTCTTATAATAAATCTAGATTTAAAATTAACAAAAAAATGTGATAGTACAAGAATTGAAGAAAATCTTCCTATTCTTGCACATTTCTTGCAAGCATGTCTTGCTTTGAAATTTGTAGCTTTAATCTTGTTCTTGTCTCGCATTTTTTGTAAGACTGAGGCAAGACCAAGAAAAATACAATATTCTCGTGAAACACTAAAACTTTTCGATTTTAAATGATGAGTCCTTTAAATTTGTTGGCTTTCCCCATCTCTCTCTACTTTTCGTTTCTCTGTCTTACTGTCGCTTCTGTATATAATTATTTTGCGGTTCAATGTTAAACGGCTTTACATTAAAAGTTTTTAAGTTAATAAGTTGTATACTTCACTCTCTTGTTCACACATTGTTTTTTCGGTAGTTTTTCGGGTAATATTTCATAGGAATGACTCTAAGTTATATCGGTTGTATAGAAAAATTAAACTTTTTATTAAGTGGGTTATATTCTATAAATGCTAAATAATTATAAATATGGCGCAATATATTTTTGCAGGTGGACATTTTTTTTTATGGGAACACAAAATCTACAATGAGCAGAATTTTCAATTTTTGAATAAGTCAACCATTTATACTTATTTACCTACATATAACAAAATATTCTATTTTGCTATTTAAAGATTATTTTAGGAACCCACACATGTCAGTTTTTAATTATCACTTAAAGATTTATTTTTAAAGAAGGATATGTCTATTAAAGAATCATTTATGTAGTCTTGTTAAATGTTAGGTTTGTTTAATGTAAAAATTTGAAAATGTTCGGTATTCAGCCTCAAGCCTCACGAGTCCTCCCCTTGAGTGCTCACCTGGTTATTGTTAACTTGCTGACAATATTTTTAATTTTATGACTTATTTTTCCAAGATAGGGAAGACTGAATCTAATAATTGGTTCAGTATAAGGAGCATTATTAGATATGTAGGCAGTTTTAGTAATTAATTTTTGTTTCTTTTTGTTGATGAGAGTGTGATTTGTTTTAGGGTTTAACTGTTGGCAATTCCTATTTGTATAATAATGTTGGCTTCGTTTACTTTTTTCAGAATAAAGTTTTGCACAGTAGCGTTACTACGAGCCGCTGCTGAATTCATCTATTGTTCCAGTACAAAAACATAACAAATCTTCTACGTAGCGAAATCAGATTAATTAATTATATGCTCGTAAAATAGTCTTGTAAAATAAAAATTGTTCGCTAAATTTACCAACTTCGTAGCTCTTGTAGTTCAAGAAATAGCAATTGTATACCACTTAAAATAAACATCTTGTATAAACTTTTTAACCTGCGTTTATGCTGCAGTCTGTAAATTAACTGTAATATGAAAGCTACAGAGGTACTTATATCGTTTATAAGGATATTGATTGTTTATTGTGAATTTTTGAAACGCTTGTGTTTTTCCCGTCATATGTGTCAGATGCTGGGTTTTCTTTATGCAAAGAGCGCCTTGGAAGAACAAATTTTTGTTTTCAAACTTTTATTTTTAAGAAAAATCAGGATGTGAATAAAGCGATGCAATGAATGACACTTCGGCGTTAGTCATATTTTCGGTTTGCGTTCAATTAATTTCAAATGAACTTTCTTCCATTTTTTTTGTTATGTTGTTTTCTCTTGCTGACATGTTCTTCATCTGTAACAGTATTGCTGTTTTTTTCTATATCTCATTGGTTTTCAATTTCAAGTAATTCTTTTTGTTGATCTTCATTGTTGCCCGAAGTTTGAATTATGATTGCCTGAATAGGTCATCTTACCATAATGTATAATTGAAGAAAGTGGCGTGGCCCTATTTTATTAGCGTAAATATTACTTACATAATGTAGCAGATTGTGATTCGAATACCCGAACATAGGGGTTTAACATGTAAAATTATATTTAGTTATAGAGTTTAAAATTCTACACCTAAATCAGTAAAAAGATGTGTACGATTTTTTCCCGCGGAATTATTTTGTAGCCTACGGCTCGTGTTACAACACGATAATTTTTTTTAGCACCACAATATTCATAACGCTTAATTTACTATTAAAAAATGTTTTAAAATGCGTAGAATTATGACATATGTATGCATAGTTAGTTATGATTTGCTTTGTAAATAACAAATGTCATGGTGTCAACCAGCATTTCTTTATTTATTTATGAAAATCAAGAAAAGTGTGAAATTAAGAACCAAAAGAAAATGTTGATGCGACCAGTACGGCAACATTGAATTTACTGCCCTTAAAATCGAGAAAATTGTATGAAGAAGCCTATATCGGATTTAGAAAATGTTATCAGTCCTTGATATAAGTAATTTTGGAAAATTAGTTCCCTTTATGAAAAGGAATTCTCATGGGTATTGGGCAACTGTCTATTTAGATGTCATAGAAACCTAACGTCTCTCCCTGTCGTGAAATAATTAATTTTATCCAACACCATGTAATTATAAGGATATAAGTATGCTGTTTTTAGATAAATAAAGTAGGTCATAAGTCACTAGTGAGTTAAATATATTAGCTCACTGTTTTTTGGTTCGTATCATAGTAACTACGTTATAAAACCTTCTCTACACTATTTTGTTCCAAAATGTCATTTTGAAATTCCATCTGTCAAAAATCTTATATGTACTTGTACTTTATATCAATGATTAAAATGTGTTGGATAAAATGTTGTATGGCTCAAATGTGTTAATTACCTAAGTCACTTGAAAATATACCACACTCGGCCTAACGGCCTCGTGAGCTAAACTTTTACCACGTGACTTATCTGTAATGTAACACACTTGTACCATAAATAACTATTTTCCACAATCGTTTAATTTTGATATTGTTTGCTCACTCTTTTGAGTGAGCAAAGTACGCTATTTAATCACTAGTGATTAAAATTCTTTTAATCACTCAAAAGAGTAAGCAAAGTAAATTATTTAATCACTAGTTATTAAAAAATTTTAATCACTCTTGTTTTAAAAATTGTCAGTAGATGACGCCAAAAATTTTATTCCGCCATTTGATTTTAAATTATTTTACAATATTAAAATAATTGCGTTGTTGAATTTAAAATTTCGTAAAATGTATAACTTGTAACGTTACATTTTAATTTACAAAATAAAATTAAAATTGTTAGAAATTTAGGAACTACTGGGGAAATTCATGCTAACACCGACACCGACTATATGTTGGTACTGAGGTCTAATGTCAGTGATGTTATTTAACCCCAAACCTCACCGGCTTGGCCTAAAACAGTTTGTGTGTATTGTTTTACTAATTTGGTACAAATTATTCATTTGTGGAATTTAATTGTTTAATTAGAAGGGAGAATAGTAACACAGACTACTACCTAGCAAGTCCAAAAGGCAATATGAAAATTAAACGATTGTGGAAAAAATCAGAATTTACACTCGTGAGCAAACGTGAATTTAATCACGAGTCCAGACGTTGGGCGCCCGAGCTGTAGGCGAGGGCCCCAACTACTTTGCTTCCTAGTATTAAAAATAGCTATTAAGTGCCTTGTAACCTCAAAGATTAGGTATGAATATGACGTAAATCGCTCAAAAAATAGCGGTAGCCATGGAATTGAAACTAAAATTAATAAGTGTTATTTAGCCCTCAGTAAAATCAATCCGTATACACAGAAGTTACCTACACTTGTTCACATGCAATCATTTTTGATGTACAAATTAATACGCTTAATTAAAATTAGTGGCAGAAGTTCACAAACTCTAAACTTGTGAATTGTAAGGTTTAAGGCGAATATAACCAGTGAAATGGGAAGCCTTTATAATTATTCAATAAATACAGTGTAGAAAGTAATGCATACTATAAAACATGTGTAAACGTAAAGTACGAGCATAAGCAAATATAGTTTTATAAGCCATCATTAGATAACTGTAAAGTAAATGTACAAATTTTGATAATTAATGTGGATAATATTGTAAATGATGTTATTCGGCCTAGGCTATCTAATAATTGTAGATATTAATTTTGAAGACAAATTCCGCTCTTGCGAATACAGCATTATGCTATAATCACAACAGCGAAATTAGTAGCTTTCAGTAAAATCAATCCCTACTCGCAGAATTTACCTACACTTATTTGTATGCAATCATTTCTGATGTACAAATTAATACACTCAATTAAAATTAGCGGCAGAATTTCACAAACTCCAAACTTTTCGTATTAATTTTACGAAAAGTAGTACATCAGCCCACGCGCATGTTAGTGAATTTTAAGGTTAGAGCGAATGTAATCAGTAAAATTGGAACTGCGATATAAGATTAACATACATTAATTATAATTATTCTACAAAAACAGTGTAAAAACCAATAGGCACTACTAAACCTGTGTAAACGTTAAGTATCGGCACGAACAAATATCGTGAGCCATCTATAGATGGCTGTAAAGTAAATATAATAATTATTGACAATAAATTTGGATACATTGATAATGATGTTTTTCGGCCTACGCTAATTAATAATGGGGTATATGACCATTTTCTTCTTCTTCCATTTTATAATTCTGTACAAAAAATAAAAATATCCGTATTTTTTTAAATCGCTCAATTGTTGATGGTTCCAAAGAAAAATAATAATAAAGTTTTGGAAAGAGGATATAAGGGTTACAGAGTGTGGATTCCGCAGAAAAAGCAAATAATTGTGAGGAGAGACGTAATCTTCAAACCAGAATTCAAACATCTAATAATCATACATCCAGTTCAAAATACACCAATAAAGAAAGTAAATCGATTATAGATATTCAAGATAAATACAAATATTTGATTCTGGAGGAAGAAAGAGAGATAGGAGCAAGGAAAAGTGAAGAAGAAAATGAATTACCTGGTGCAGAATTTGAACAAAACAGAGAAGTAAAGAGTAATGAAGAACAAGATGAATTACTTGCTGTAGAATTTATCAACACATTTAAGAAGTGCTTGCTGAGCAATGTAAACAACGTTAATACAAAGAAGCGATGATCAGATACGATGCGAAATGTTGAGAATTAGCAATGGAAGACGAAGTAAAGTCCCATTAAGAAAATGGTACATGGAAACTGATACAAAAGTCTTCAACTGTTCGAATACTGATATGTAAATGGGTGCTATGAAAAAAGCTGAATTCGGATGGCTTACTTAACAAATACAAAGCAAGTCTGGCAGCTCGAGGACATGTTCAAAAGACGAGAGAAGATGAAAACTATTCAGTACAATACAACGTTTCATATGGAAATATTCAAGAACGAATATACATGTACCTGCCAGAAGGACATGACGATGGATCTGGTTAGGTTTGTAAACTTTATATGGATTGAAGCAAGCCTCCAGATGTTGGAATGCACATTTTATTCATGGTCAGACAAGGACTTTAAATTAATAAATCAGATCTTTGCTTGTTTGTTACAAAAAGAAATGGACGATAATTATTACGTGCTCTCTATGTTGATGATGGATTGGTAATGGGAACTAATAAAAGAGAAATAGAAGACTTGAAAACTGCTTTATCCAAAGAATATACGATTACAACTGACACATTAGAAAGTTTTCTTGGAATACAGATCATGATCATCAAGGAAAAGATGGTTCTATTGTGGTTAATTAAAGTTAATATATTTTCAAAATGTTAGAGAAGTTTGAATTAACATATTCAATATCAGAATCGACACCTGTAGAAAGAAACAACAGTATATTAAACGAATTTTTAGATAGCAAAATACCTTACCCTGAAGCGGTTGGAAGTCTCAAGCATTTAATGATTGTTACGAGATCAGACTTTGCGTAAGCTGTGAGCATTTCAGCACGAGCAATGAGTTCGCCGACGTAAGAACTTTAACAATGTTTTATTTTATATAAGAACATTACACATACATATCAAAACATAACAGATAACTCACCAAAGAAAAAGTAATCGCTCACTATATAATATGGTTAACAAACATAGCTTGCTATACAGTATGCTTATAATTTCTTCCTAAACATAAACAAAATACAAAATAGCAGTTTTTCTAATCTTTCAGATGGTTATATACCGGGTGTCCCAGCTCGATCGGCACATGAGAGATTTACATAGGAAATCAGTTAATTATGAATAGTATCTCCCCAGTGCAAGATATTAACTTGAAATTTTGTATGCTTATTGGGGAATATTATTTCTATGGATTACAGTTATTTAAAATATGTATTTTGGTCTGCAAGACGAGATTTATTAAATTATAAAATCTAACATTTTCGTTCAAAATCAGTCAGCCATGGAAATAAAAGAAAATATCTATGTGACAGTTCTGACAGTTAATGACATGCCATATTGTAGATATTTATATTTTTGTAATATTGATATATTATTTAACAAAAAGAAACTAAATTCAACTTAAATAATATTAAAATACAGGGAATAAACATTAAAATCAGTGATACTTCACTAAACTGTCAGATAAATATTTTCTTTTATTTCCATGGCTGTCTGATTTTGTAAGAAAATATTAGATTTTAAATTTAATAAATCTCGCCCTGCCGACGAAATTGCATATTTCAAATAAGTGTGATCCATAGAATTAATATTCTCCGATAAGTATACAAAATTTCAAGTTAATATCTTGCACTGGGGAGATACTATTCATAATTAACTGATTTCCCATTTAAAACTCCTATGTGTCGGTCGAGCTGGGACACCCGGTATACTTGATGCAAAGTTATTAATATTTAATACAACAACATTCATTGATTTCCAATAATATTTATACTTTTTCGAGTGTAAATAAGATCCACCAAGTACCATTTTCTTTTAGTGCGTCTAATTCTTAAATGGCTACTATCCAATAATCTAGTGCATTTAATTTCATGGCTTTTCTGTTTGATTTAGAATTCTCTACTTGAACTGCTGTCCTATAAGCTGATTCACTAATGCATTCCCCTGAAGTCATTCAGATCGGCTTTCTGGTTTCTCTTCATGGACGTTGCTGTTGTAGATTTGACACCATTTCTTCTGTAAAGAATTTTATAGCCTGATTTATCTGTTTCTTTCTCTTCTTTTACCGCACTAGGCGATTTACTTCTTGGGTCCATTTCAGCGTTAACACCGCAATCGGAGTACTTTTGCTTATCTGATCCTACTAATCTACCTAGCACGCTTTTATCGTAAAATTTCTTCCGAAACTGCCTGAGTACGTCTACATAATATTCTGTGCTAAAAACACGCAAGTAATCTAATTTTGTGATATTTGCATCATTCCACAACTCAATCAGAGATTTTTTGGTGGCTGGAGTTCAACCGGTATTATTCAGTAGATAGACAGCGGTTTCACAGTCCTGAAGCCAAATTGTCCGTGGTAGATCTACTGACATCATAAATCTGGCGAGTTCCACAATCGTTCGGTTTTCTCGTTTCGCTGTCCCATTCTGTTCCGGTGTGGATGAGGAACATACAAGGCTAATGTTCCACTACGTTAGTTTAAGATTCGACGCATTTCTTTTTAATCAAATTTTGTTTCACCATCGCATCGTAATTGTCTCTCAGTTCGCCCAGCCGTAGATGCTTCATTTAAATGTTTTTAAGGGAATATCAAACTACATTTTTGTGCTTTATGAAAAATACTTCCTAAATTCGTCTTCAAAGCATACGAAGCAACTCTCAGGTCGATATCGCTTACTGATATAGGTCTGTTAATGTCGGTGTTAATCACCTCAGCAATTGTACCTATCCACTCTTGAAGGGTTTGCGGTGAACTTTCTCTCAAGGCACACCTATCACAGAAGTTTTCTTCATTCTATATCTTGGTGCTAATTTCCAGTGTATCCAATACTTTTCGAATATGCCATTTGTTTTGATGGCCTAATTTGTCGTGCCAGAGTTGTAGTGTTTCCGAAGCAGTTGCCCTATTAACCTGAAGATGCTCGATCTTACCACAATTAAAAACAATTTAGATTTTCTTTTTTAAAATATACCTTTTTTGAATCTCTTGTCTGTTCACTTTTACCTTTCGTCATTTGCACTTGTTTTGAATTAGTCGCAAATGCATTTGTTTCAGCTGTCAAATCTGATTACATACGCTTCTCTATGATGCACAACTTTTTAATTAAGTTATTCCTTGTCCGCTTGTTGTCATGATGTCCATACGTTGCTAAATTCTCGATACTCTGGTCCTATCGTTGACAAAATAAGCATTTCAATTTTACCTTTTAAATCTGTCATGTTATCAGTTTCCCTTCACTGTGACTTAGCTAGTAAGTACTTTTATTCGCTCACAAACTGGTGACAATCATGATGCTGCAAAAAATCTTTTATTTTTGAGCCTTTTTCATTTTTTCTAGTTATTTCATGTCTAGGCCCATAACCTGTTCGATTTATGGATTTATGGGTTTAAATAATTACCAGAAATGTTCATCTGAACTTTAACAATGTTTTATTTTATATACTATATAGTATGCTTAACAAACGTATCTTACTATACAGTATGATTATAACTTCAGCAAAACGTATAATGCGTTATCTGAGTGGTAAAATAAACTTTGGAATAGAATACTATTTGTCTTCTAGATGCAATAGTTTGGAAGTATATAAGGACGCAGATTACGAAGGATGTATCTGTATCTGGGTATGTAAGTAAATATACTGGAGGAGCAATTTCGTGGCAAAGTGAAAGACAGCGGTTTGTAGCTGCTTCGACTACTGAAGCAGAATACGTCGCAGTCTACGAGGAAGTGAAAGAAATCACTTGGTTACAACGTCTATATTTCGAAATAAGCGACATTAAACAAATTTAGGTAAAATATTTTTTACAATAAAGAAAAACCCAACAAATCAGAGCTCACTGGAATCTGTCAAATAAATTGTAAACTCTGCATTGCTTTATACTTAAGTCAAAGTGGTAGAAATTTTAGAACAAGAATAGATTAATACAAAAAAAATCATAGAAATACATTCCACCGGCATTTCCATACATTGCATAGAACAGAATCATACCTTTAGCAGGGATCTCAAAGTACTCCGTTCTACTTACTAGGGATAATGAATGAGCTCATTAGAATACTTAGAGATAAAGAAAGCTATAAACTCTAAGAAATTCAAGGTCAATGAACAAACAGATTGTACAGATTTTCAATTATTAAATATTACGTAACTTTTACAAACGTTTTCGTAAATGCACTCAGTTTGATTATATCTGCGAGGACGAAGCGGTCGTCGCTCAATAAATAAATAAAATTGTGAAACAAATGAACAACATTATTTAATTTATATAGATATTAAACAAGAATTAAAATTAAAACAGAATTTCATCGAAGTACAAAACACATAGATGTGAGATTTCATTTTATGCGGAAAAAATATATTATTGGAGAAGTGGATATTGAACATGTATCTACTAAAAATTGGCTGGCAGATATATTCATGAAATCTTTAAATCGAGTTAGATTCACAAAATTAAGAAAGCAGCTTGGTGTTTCTTAATGGCAGCAGAAAATAAAATATAAAAAGCATCAAGAAGTGTTGGAACATGCATTTTATATGAAATATGTTAGTCAGCTAGTAATAGTTGGTTGATATGATTGATATCTATTGTTTTTAATTAGAGCTGTCAGCTTATAGGTATTTATACATTATTTAAAGAAGTTGCGTTATTTTTATTTCAATATATAATAATAACAACAATAAAATCCCCACATACAAAATTTTAACATTCTACGGCTAATCTTCGAATAAAGTATCCCTTTGACACTGCCGATTGCAATAAAAAAAGGAAATACACAAATGGATATTACAGTAGTCCCACATACAAAATCTCAACATACTACGTCTAATTGTTTTTGAAGTTATGCGAAAAATTGAAATGACCCTTCGAGTAAATCTCCTTTTGAAATTGCAATAAAAAGAGACGTGCGTAACTTGATGTTATAGCAGACCCATATAGCATATACTGTCAATCCGCCATATTTGGGACAATTTTCATGTTGAACAAGCTGTAATTTATGTATAAAAAATCACACAAATATGAACTATAAACCAAAATTTTAGTCTTAGATCATAGTGAAACCTTATAGAAAGTATAAAAATTTACCTTAACTTGAGAAAAAAAATGTCGATGTTCCAAGTTACCCGTAAAAACCGGTATACTTGGAATACAACGATTTTCTTATAGAAAATCAAGTTCAAATTAATACGAACCAAATTATACTTTTTTAAAAATAATGCGAGTTTATAAGTAATTACAACGTGGAATATAATGATTTAGAAAAGGAATAGAGTATTTATTAATACTCTTATTAAAGTTGGTATAATAACAAAAATATTAGTAAAGTAGTACAAAACAAACAATAATTATAAATAAAAAATATCACTTTTATTTGTTTAAGGCACTTAACATTAGTATTTATTATATACGTAATCGCAGTCAAATGTGAATAAGTTATTAGAATTTAATAAAAAATTTGCAGTAATAATAATTAAGATGTTATATTATAACATTCTTGCAAATATTAATGTTAGGTTTGTGCAAAATTTTATGCACAATTATCAATCAGTACTCACTATGCATATGAAGTTTTCACGACAATTTTTTTATAATTATTTTTCTATGTTTTTCATAATTTATTTACAAGACATGACAGCACTTACTACTTTTTTGTTTATTCCATGTGTTGCGCACATTCATGGACTATAGCACAGATGACGGTCAAGTTTGCTAACCTTACTTAGAACTAAAGTTTTCAACTTGTTCCAAGTTTCCGTTGAGTTCCAAGATACCCTATTTGACAGTATAAAATTTGAACACTATACAGCTAACCATTTTTGAGTTACGCGAGATACGGAGGTACTAGTGCCCTTTTGGCACTGTCGATTGCAATAAAAAGAGAGTTGCACAACTATATATTATAGCAATCTCATTTATAAAATTTCAACATTCTATGGCTAATCTTTTTGAGTTATGCGAAAAATTTTAAAGAAGCCTGTGACTAAAGTAAAATTTGACACTGCCATTTACAATAAAAAGGAAGGTGAACAACTAAATGTTATAGCATTCCCATATACAAAATCTCTTTATACACCCATTAGTTTTTGAGTTATGCGAGATACGTACGTACGTACATATGTATGATTCAGGAATGTTCAAAACGGTTATTTCCGTTGAAATATGAAAACCTAATTTTTTCGCAATTACAATTCAATTAAACATAACTACCATCATCATGTTTTTGGCAATGTTACATGGACGACTTCATCTACATACCTCATATTAAACCTACCAAATTTCATACAATTTTAGTATCCAAATTTTTAGATTGAATTTTTTTTAAGTGGATACCAAATGACTTCTTTTTTATGTAAAATTATAAACATTTTTTGCTGCACTTCATTTATGGGCATTTGCACCACTGTAAGTTAAAAATTAAGTTTATGCAATCTTCAGTTTAAGATAACTGTCAGTTAATTGTAACTTACATTGCACCACTTGAGGTTAGATACGGATTACATTAAACTACAGATTTACATTTCATGTTAAGACAATTTACTAATTTTTACGCACTTCAAGTTCTGCTGACAAGGTAAATATATGTAATTTTATATTTGAGTATAATTAACAAAACGTAACTTAAAATATGTATTATTAAATATATAAAAAATATAATTATGCAATCTTCGTGTTTAAAGAATCTCTTCCCTAGTTAAGAATAATTTTATATATTCCAGGTTCAGGCAAGTTATTACTCCACCTACATATACCAACTATGATACTAGAAATAGTTGAAATATGGACTCCACCAAATCAGCTATTGACAATAAAAATAAATTAAAAATCTAAACAAACATCTTCGTCATCAAATGGTACATTATCTAGAATTACATCTAGATATAGTTCAATATCTCTTTGTAATAACTACATAATTAATATATTTTCAACAATCAATTATTATTACATTATTACAATAATATTGAAAAGAGGTTATCCCACTTCTTAAACCGTTGAAGGGAGTGAGATTTAAGTTAAATTTCACTGTCTCCTTAACCTTCGGTTAAGATTCCGTGAACACAAAAATTTAAACTGAATTTAATCTACAGATTAGCATTAAACTCCAATGATGCAAATGGCCATTAAACTTATTTCACTTGAAAGTGGCTAATCATTCCTCAACTTCCAATCGTTTCATATCTTCAAACTTTCGTTCGAAATGAATCATCTTTAGTAAAATTATTAAAATGTTTATCACTATTCCTTATTGTATTACACACATAAAATTATTTTAATCCCTCAAAATCTTGCAAAGAAAGCGTTATTGTTTTAATTTATTTTCTACATATTTATAACAAAATATATTCTGACAGTAAGTTGTCATTGTTGTCAATCATATACTTAATTTATTAATAAGAAATCAAATGATTTCTATACACATTTAAAATTTATTATTTTTACAAATTTTTAAATTAGGTTTTTGCCCCCTCTGTTTTATAGTTACATTATTTTTATATATAAATATTGGTTTAAATTATGCTGGTATAACAAGGAATGTCATACATTAGTCGTTAACAAAATATGAGGTTTGAAAGAGTCTCCCCTGCTTTAAATCGTAACGACGTCCCTGATGTCCGGTGAAAATAGGTCGTAATCCTAGGCCTGTTACATGGGCCACTTATAAATATATCCAATGCTCCTTTCAGCTGGCTGATAACTTCCTCGCGATTTTTAAATTTTTGTTTTTAAGCCCTTAATAAAAGTTTCATTTTTATAGCTATCGTAATATCAATGAAAAAAAAATATTACCTTAAATTTAATAGATTAGAATACTAAAGGAAAAATTTTTCATTCTAGTACCTACAATAAATTAATGATTAATTAAAATTAAAACTTATTCATGAATTACGAAAATCCATGAGCTCATATAATAATAGAAATTAATTTTATTTTAATATAGTTTCAGAGTAACCTAAATATTTATTTATACACACAAAATACTATATTCACACAATAAATGCAACAAGTAAATACCCAGAAATTATATACATTTCGGCGTATTTACGTATATCGCTATTGGCGATGCCATCGTAGATATCAGTGTTACACATTTACACACTGCATGTAAGTAACCCAAAATAACACAATATATTTATATTTCATATTCAAGTAATTTGAAAAAAAATCTACTTCTGTATAAATCTATCCTCATTATTTCAATTTTTTTTTTATTTATTATAGTAACCATATTCACGACATTGAAATATGGACTCATAATGGGCTCTTCCCACAATTTTTTTTATTTTATTTTTAAAAATAGGAGTATATATAAATATTTTACATACTTCCTTTTTAAGATCAGAAGCAAGAAATAAATTGTTATAAATTCCCTAAAAACTCAAAGTAGCTTATGACGTTCTTACTACCTTTGACGTTTCAAAAGCACCGCAGTGGACATCACAGTGGTACCACAAAACAAGAAAATGAGAACTATTCTGTTGAAATATATGTATGAATAACAAACACGAAAAATAAAAATATATGTATAATTATATGTAAAAATAAAATGTTTTTGTGTATTTACAAGTGAAACGTCAAATTTTCGGCGGCATGTTTCTGTCTCTCTTATTATATGCCATTTCTTTAAAGGCACTGATACATCATAGCTAAATAGCGGTAAAACTTTATAATTTATTGTATGTAAACTATATAATTTTTAAGTGAAATTATATATTTGTTCACATTCTTGAATTTAAATATGCGGGAAGACCCCATTCGCTCTTCAAAGAATCATAAATCAATTATTACCGTTTATTATAAATCTGCCGTGCTATGGATAATCCTTTTATAAAATCTGCGTTATTTTCTAATTTACAAGAGTAGAAAAATGTTGCTAGAAAATCTGTTACATTGTTAATATCTTCATTATTTATTTGTACTGAATACACATCTTTGAAATTGAATTTATACAACATTGTATGTGTGAGATTTAGTTAATTTAATAGTGTGTAAAATTTAAATTAATGTTTGCGTCATATGAAGAAACATTTTTGAGATAGTTCAAATTAATATATCATCGTAAATATTTAAAATATATCGCAAAGCAGCAGCCGCAGTAGCATAATTTGTGAAAAATCGTCTAAACTGGCAACACTGACGGTGGGCCGTGTATGATATCCGGCGGTAACTGACCTGGGTTTCATGAAGACGCGGAGCCGAGGAGGCACACGTACTCGCGCCGTATTTGAAACGTGTTTCGACTGTTTTATCGTTTCGTTTCGCTCTTTTTGCTGCTTTTGTTTTCGTCGCCCCTCTTCCATTTTCTCTTTTTGCCAGCCAACCTGCACGCATATTTTGTTCCCGACCTACCTCAAATGAAATTCAACAGTTGTCACATGTGCGTCTGTTCAGCTCACGATAAAATAACAATGGAATTTTAAATAAATGTTTGACTTCAATTTTTTTAGCAAATGAGATAAACAAATGTAATACACATTACCGATTTCAATTCGTTTTGTTTTAAAGCAGTATAGTATTTTATATTATACTAATGTCCAGTTGAACAGATTACAGTTATATTCTCTAATATTGGTTAAATTGACAAAGTCGTATCGAAATAAAATGTCATACGTATTATTAAATAGTACAGTCAAAATTACGATATGCACTTTTTTTGTTAACCTGTTGTTACGTTTTTAAATATAAGCTGTGCAAATGGACACAAATGTTGCATATTAAAATTTAGTAATTTAAACTTTTAGTAAAGTAAGGTGTACCGAGTTTCTAAAATCTTGTAGGAGGCAGAGGAAAGGATGTTTCGAGACTACTGATCATAGGCGTTGAGTTTTGGATATTCGAGTGGGGGCTTAAAAAATGACAACAGAAAATTTACAAAATAAAAACTTTATTTCTTAAAATTGATACATAAATTTAAAAAAAACGATAAATATAAGAAAAACATTTATAATTTTAAAGCAAAAATATTTTTATTAACCGCTGTACGTTTTATAAATTCTTCTCAAATATCGTCAATATTAATAGTGATACCATTATGTATAAACATTTAGAATTGCTATGATGTTCAATCTTTCTTGGTCTGTATAGTTGATCTTAAATAAGATTTCAATCAGAGTTGTGTGGTTCACCGTAACATTAACATGTACTTCTTCTGTTGGCGAAATAGTTTAATTACGAACAATTGTAAATAACTATCACAACTTTTGTACCATGAATTGTAACTGCTTAAAAATCACACTTACTTCCTTTAATGTAAATCAAAGAACATTTATCGACATTGCTTTATTAAAAATTGTCTTACTTGCTGATGATGGGTTAACTATACCCGAAACGTCCTTATTCAATTGACGATTTTATATTAAAATAAAAACAAAAAAAAAAACAATACAGGAACCTAAAGGCCTAATTTTATTTACAACAAGATTTCAATTAACCTAGAGATTTTTCCGTGTGGGGGTTCGTCCTCCGAAGCTCCTATGTAGACGGCTTTGCCAGTAATATGATACCAGTACCGATACTTTTCTTTGATACCGGTATTTTAGTATCGACACAAATATTCCGTATTTTATTAATATTAATATATTTAATACAGTATCAGAAAACTAATTCATTTAATGAAATTAAATTATTCTTTTTGATTAAAACTTTTTGAATACAACACAAACTTTTTATTACTTCTGGGAAAAAAGCCAAAGTGCTTTTTCTTGGTACTTGTAATGAAGAAGAGAGATTTAATTTTATTTTAAACCTTATAACAATAAAATACGTTTATGTTTTAGAAAAATATAATATTTTTTTTATTATTAATTACTTCATTTTTCTTTTATTACTTGAAATTATCGATACTTTTCTTTCGTTCCGGTACTGGTATCGATAATTTTTTAATCGATATTTTTAGTTTTTTTCCACAAATATTAGCTTATTTCATCCCAGCTGGAAAATAGTTATGAATTTTTGAAGACAAGAATTTTTCTTAAAAATAACCAAATTTTGAGAGTTTGTAATCATGTCTTTAGAACGGATTATTTATTATTGATATTGTTTTGACAGTTTGTAATTATGACATTAGTACGAATTATTTATTAATATGTTATATTTAATTTACAATTACAAAAATAAGTTATTACCAGTAATCCTTAACAGTTGATAGTAACTATAAATTTTCTTCCAAAGATAAATTATCTTTAGTTTTTAAAATATTTTCATTAATAGGCACATAAGTATGGTTTAGACTTATTTCTGTGATTGTCTTCACTCTTGAGAATCTTTTGTTTGTTTACTATGCGTTATAAATACCATTTTAATGAATAATTCGTTCCAACATAAGTCAAGTATCTACAAATTGCCGTTAAAAAATTGGCTATTTTTAAGAAAAAATCTTATTTCAAAAATCCATATGTTTTTCCTAGTTGGATGAAAAAAGTATATATTTGCGGGAAAATATTTCCTTTAATACGCTGAAAATATTATGACAATGTCAGGTTTAAAGGTATATTTATATATATTTAATTAGTTTTTTATGTTTATTATTTTTTTGTGCTTATAAAAAATAAATAAAAAAGATAGCAATCTTCTGTTCAGTTCAGTTTCTGGACTAGTGATACAAATAACTATAGAAAGCTTAGAACATTTTATTGTTACGTTGTAACATTGTATAATGATGTAAACCGGAAACTAATTTTATGAAGCACCATGATATTAATATTTTTCATCTCAAAATGTCACTCGATAAAATAAGCTACCTAAAACAATCGCTTCACTGTTTCACCCCTCGTGCTGGCCCTGAGTATCGATACTTTTTCAGTATTGAATATTCCTAGACAGGGGAATGCATACATAGGCATTTAATTTTTAATATCATTCAAAATCGAATATATGTTCTGTGTATTGCCTTTTTCATTGTGGATGTTTAATAGTATATTATGCAACAAGTGCAGTAGCCTTTTGCCTCGAGGTATGAAAATTTCGGCACGAGACGTGAAAAACACGAAAATGTCAAAAACATTTATCCAGAATACCATGTATTCGTTTTCATGCCTATCCTTTGATATAACAGGACAATAATCTACTAAAGCTTTAACAAAATTTAGTAAAGAATTTTCCGAACTAAACTGCATGCTTGACATTTGACATTTCGCTTGACATTTGAAATTTTTGTTTATTTGCAACTTGCTCCTGTTGTTTACACGAAAACACCAGGTTACTAATACGACGCAACTGATTAATGTTTGTGGCATGGCATCTTCCATTATTTTCTTTGTCTAAAAAATAAAATACAAATGTAAATACAGGCCTTGTATAAAAATATTGTAAAAAATACATGCGAAAAATAAATATGGAGCAATCAGCCAAAAACAGTCAAATCCTAAAAAAACACCTATTAAAAATCAGATTTAAGATTGTGTTGTCATAGTAATGTAACATGCGAAAAAAGTTTTTGGTAAATAAATACTGTCCAGCTACCTATATTGCACAACGTAATACTACATGTATTCTTATGTATTTTTAAGACAGATTATTGCATTTTAACAGCATAAGTGATGTTATTCTACTATTACACAACAATGTTAGCGCTAACAGCGGTAAAATTTGACTGTAGAATACGTTTTTCTTAGAGATCATCTCTAAATTCAGTTAGAGACGATCTCTAAATTTAACAGTGACAGTAGAATAACACTGATAGACGCCAACGCTTACGAACGCTTTTCGTGATCATTCCACATGACTTTTTCACACTAAGTGATTACGCTAAATATTGTTCCATTTGCATGTAGTTTTCTATAACCTATAAGTATGGCGATGCAAAATAATTTAATATTAAAATTATTTATTTAATATTATAAATTATTACACGTTCTGCCTCTTACAACTGTGTGTTTATTTTCGCCTTCGCAATTTTTATTTTTACTATGGACCGCTTACGCTGCCTTAGGTACTTCGATGGAGTAAGGAAATGTAAGCAAGAAGGTAGACGTTTTAGTGACGTTATGGATGCGGTTCTTTGCGCAGACAGTACCAAGTGGAACTACCAAAGCAACAATTTTATGTGAATATAGCGCCAAAGCTTCCAACTGGAACGCACCGTCAGTCAAAGGATCTCAGTTCGATTCCGATCTATCAAAAAAAAAAATTCTAAAAGAAAAATAATTTCAAACTTTTCAAATGATTCTTTTAAAAGATATTCAAAATTTTTCTGAAGGTAATATTTAAGAAAAAAAAAACTCATTTTTATTTATGTTATTTTGGTGATATTATCATTTTACACAAGACATTGTTGTTGCACCAAAAATCTATGGAACCATAAAGGTTCATAAAACTGATCTTATTGTGTCCGAGATCAACGATCCAACATCTAATTTCTCCGAATATCTTTCTGGTTTACTTAGTGGGCTAGAAAATGATGACTTTCTAGTGAAGAGTTGTTTCGAGTTCGCCACGTTCAAATCAGCTGTGAAACTGGATCCTGGATACATACGAATTTCACTTGATGTGGTTGGTCGTGTCGCGTGTGTTATATTCCACATGTGTTAATTCTGAGAAAATCAGACTATCCCTGCCATAAGTGTTTCGTGCCCCAAACCACTTCACATTTTTTGTTGCGTATCACCCCCGCTACTTAAGATTATTTGTAAACCTAACTGTTAGAAATATTTTTGTACATAGTAAGAGTCAAGATGTAGACATTGTATTGTACACATCGCTGCGTTTCAAATATATGTATTAAACCAGCACAGTCCACATTTTATTCATAAAGGACAGAATTTAATTGAGAATTTCCGCCGAACTACAACCAGTGGTCTCCTTGTTCACTAATGTTCCTCTCAACCTCATTCTACAAGTAAGAGAAATGAAATATAATTATTCACAAAACAACCGTACCAAAAAGTGAGTTTTTATAACTGACAGTTTTTGGTACAATAGCTTCTTCTGCTTCAGTGGCAAGTTCTATTTACAACTATTTGGCACTGCGATGGGTTCCAGTCTTAGCCCTGTTATCGCCAAGCTAGTGATGGATAGGTTAAATATTGTGTCTCCCGTCTTCCATTTCTTATTCCATTCATTAAGAAATACGTTGATGAAAGTTATTCCACATATATTCAACAGCTACAACACTCATCTGTAGTTTTCGATGGAGGTTGAAAATGAAGGAAATAGCATTTCTTGACATGTTACTCATTCGTAAAGAAGAAGGCGACATATTGTAAAAATTGTATCATAAGCAGACATCTTTAATGTGATATTTGAACTACCGCTCTCACCATCCGCGGAATCAGCTAATTAATCTGGCGGCAAATTTAAGAAATCGCGCTTTGGAGCTCACGTCAGAGTGCTTCCATCCCGAGGTTATTATGAAGATTAAACAACTTCTTCTTATAAATAACTACCCTAAAACCCTAGTTAATCGTATCCTTAATATCAATTTCACTAATCCTCCACGCCGCTTACCCAACAATACGAACAATTTTTACAGTACTATTCCTTACATTTCTGAATTGTCACGGAGTCAGAAATATGTTGACAAGATACCTCAACATGAACATTACGTTCAAACAGTATAAAACAATAAATAATTTGTTTAATAATTCCAAATTCTCCATTGATAAAATATCTACAAAAATCCATGTAAAGCTTACATTGGACACACTAAAAGAAACCTTCACATTAGATTAAAGGAACACCAAAGGAACGCAGTAAAACCAAATTGGCAAAAAGGAAATCATTCATTTCAATTTGTAGACACTAAGATATTAGCTACGGAGAAGAACAAGAATAAACGCCTTGAACGTAAGAGATGCGTTTCCTATAACTCGGCGCAAGTGGAACTTTATACTCGTCCGGAGAGTGCGCTGGTATAAAATGCCAGGTAATAGATTCATGATTTTCAATTATAGTTGATTTGTACCAACGAAATTAGTTCCGTTGTCCCAGTATATGAGACGGTCTGTCTCGGCTGGCTTTCTAAGGCGCGTGGCTCGGTGAAATTTTATGCCGGCTTCCCACGGCGCGTGTATTGGCGAATTTTTACCTGATTTTGGCGTGCCTCGCACCATGGGAATGG
Organism: Stenolophus ochropezus; assembly: GCA_035578165.1. NCBI lineage: Eukaryota > Metazoa > Arthropoda > Insecta > Coleoptera > Carabidae > Stenolophus > Stenolophus ochropezus. Next base: position 15,335,826 of record JAQOWZ010000015.1, on the reverse strand, counting down.
GGTGACTTGTAGCTCATTGGCTGGGCTCGGGCTTTCCGACAGTTGTTGGTAAATTTACACGAGTCAAACGAATGATTTGGCAATTGAACAATTAACCTTGCACTATTTATAAAGTACGTGTTCATGCAAGTCCATGATCGACGCGAGGCTCATCAAGCCACGCGCCGTGGGAAGCTAGCTTTACCTATTTTTGGTAAGCCTAGCATAATGGGAACGGGGTGACTCGTGGTAGTTGACGGTAAATTTTACACGAGTCGAAGAAATGGGTTGGCGGAGCCCTTACAAATGAGCCATTAATCCATCCAATTGAAATTCGTATTCGTATTCGTCGAAGTCCAGGAGCAGCGCGAGGCTCACCGAGCCTTGCGCCGTGGGAATCCTGCTGTAGAGTCATTTTAAATGCCTCTGTGAATAGTTCACAGACCAGATCCAAAAGAATGGCTTTAGTGATGAAACAAAAGAATAGTCTTATGTAACCCTTACAGTAGGTAGTTTCAGGTCCCTTTCTGTCTCTGATCTACACCCATAATAATAATAATACGCAAGTGTGGGTTGTAGACGAGTAATAGGTTAGTTACCCATTATGGCTGTCATTGGCGTTGGGTTAACTTTATAACATTTATCACATTCTCTAACAACTTTCTTTGCTAAATTCTGGGTCCCATACTTACCTCCCGTATCATTTAAAAGCAGTTCTGGTCCTATATGTAGTATCTTTCTGTGATAATCTTTAAAAATTAATGATTGCGTTTAACACCAGAGGATATTTTTTCTTTTTTTCTATAAGTTGAGTACATTAATCGATCACCTATTCCTAACATTCCTTCTTTATCCATATAAAGAGACAAAGTGGTTAACTTCGATTTCTTTAGTAATTCTTTGTTTTTATTCAGATAATAATCAATATCTTGTGTAATATAATAATAATTTTCATAATTTTCTCATCTAGTACTTAAATGCAGGCACGAAATCACCGCATACCGCGCTGAAATGTTTATTAATTTAGAATGTAATTTTCTTACTGAATGCTTATGAAAGCTCATTAATTCTTATTAGCTGCTTAATTCTAGCTTTGTTGTGACCACGCTTTGGCAGGCTAGAAATCTTTGGCGGGTCTCAGTGCGTTTATACGACAAGCTTAAAATTAAACAAATGTGTACCTGAAAAGCTTCTAAAATTCCCGACCCGATGGTATAATCTCATAGAGAATGAGACATTGTGGTGGTGCTAACGTGTATTTGACACCGCCAAATACAGAAGATTGTACAGGACGTGCCTGTAGAGCAAAGTGAGCTCTGAAATCCCCACTTGCCTCGCTAAAAAGCTCACAAAAAGCTCATTAATACTGACTTGTTTTTAAATTTTGAGCCATTCAGTGGCGGTCCAACGCCGTTTTGGTACGCCCTTTTTGGAATAGCAATTCGAGTAAAACTCTTGAGAGCTCAACATTTTTTAACACTTATTTTAAAAGCTCAATATTCAAATTGAATTTTATAGTTTCATTGATGGTTCACGAACGTAAATTTATCTGCGAAGAAATATATGAGTAAAGTGTCCCACTCCATTACAGGTTCTTTCAGAGCTTCTATTGTCTGAACATGCACCTAAAAGTTTCTCTTTTCTTTGTCTAAGACTTGTATGAGTATCCATTGCTGCGATCGTCATATCGAAAAGTGCTTTCATATGCGTTCGACTTATAATCCTTTGGTTTTCATATCGATTTGTAAGAAATTCCTTGCAGTTATATAATTTTCGTTAATAGTTTCAAATGTACTAACTGTAAGAGATCAGTATGCTTCTAAGGTATCTAAATCTTTCAATGTTGTTAATGAATCATTATTATGAACTGTTAATACAAACGAATCTTTTAAAAATTTGTAGTATCTGTTTCTTCTGCATCTAAATAAATAAATAAATAGGTCCATTTCTACCGCAAGCTAAGCTTATTACAAAGGAGGTTGGTACATATTACTAATAATTTGCAATGTTGTACAATACACATTATATATAACTAAAAATAAAAGAAACGTAGCATAATTAAATAACATTTTATGTTTTGAATTAGTTATAAGTTAAAAGGTTGTTATTTGAAATTAACATAATAAAATCGTTATAATCGAGAGAAGCTATTGGAGTATCTTGAAGTTTGCTTTTAACCAGAATCAAACTCTACCACTATCACGTATTTGTAGGAAAGCACGAGAAAACAGGCCATTCGCGAACACATTTTCACTGACTGCACCTTTATTTAATTATAAAATAGGAATGGTTTTTAATTTTAATGCTTCGGTTACGTAATTGTGAGTATCATAGATATTATTAATTGTTAAATCACACATAAGGTTAAAGCCGTTTCAGTTTAAGTGTTTTTTTATAAACTATTTTCTTATTGAGTAGAATAAAGGGCAATTAAACAAAAAGTGGTTTATGGAATTATCTTTGTATATTGCATAAGGTACATATTTCTTGATAGTTAAATTTATATAAAGATCCTTTGAAGTACAGATGACTGTTTTTCTCATTTGCAGTTCTTAGTTGGGCGACGGTTCGTAAAGAATGAATGAATGAATTATTTTTAGTGAAAAAATTAATAATATTTAAATGCTGAGTAATAAGAATGAATTGTTTGAGTGAGTATGAGTTGATTATTTTATTTAATTCGTTCTTCAATGATTGAAGATTCTGTTCAATCCAGATCCATTCCAAATTGGTTTGTTGTAAAACAGTTTGCAGAAATTGATTGGTTGGATTGTGTAAATTTTACAGTAGATCTATTATTGTTGAGTTCAACTAACTTTGAAACATGCTTTTATATATCTGGATTCTGGCGAAATTAATATTTTATACCACTACTCAAGCATTCTTCGCACCAGTGCAATCTCTAGCTTATTTAACCCAGCTTCTCGTCTTACAATATAATTTGGAGTAGTTTTTGAAGGTGAAAAAAAAATGTTTTCATATACTCCATTTGATATTTTTCGATATTATCTGTATTGTTAGATGCCCAAATTTCGGCTCCGTATAAAATTGATGAAATGAATAGTGAGTTAAATAGTTGTATGTATGTATTCCAAAAGAACTTTTTACTTTTTATCATTGTTATTTTAATTGCTCCCACTATGCTATTACCGTTGCTAATAACATGTTTTGCTTGTATTCTATAATCTCGAGGATGATAATAATATTCCCAAGTACTTACATTGTGAATTTTAATAATATCATTTATTTTGACAGTAGTATCTAAATCTTTGTTTTAGATGACGTCCGTTGTATGATCCTAGTTTTACTGGGATTCATAGTTAAATATAAGTAGTTGCAATATTCTTCCAGAGCTGTTATTTTTTTCTTAACGTCAATAGCATTTCTTCCAAACATAATTAAGTCGTCTGAGTGAGTATATCTAGTTGTAGGTTTATAAAGATACCCTCAAGGTTTTTCTATCTCAAACACTCTTCTAAATCAATTATATACAGCGAAAATAATAGCAGATTGGTACATTCACCCTGCAGTACTTCTTTGCTAATTAGTATTCATTAAAATTGTTTATATATTATATATTTTTATTTGCATTGTTACTTGATTATAAATGCTTTTAGCAATCTGAGTAATTTGCTTGATACTCCTAAAGCAAAAGTTTTATACCATAGTTTTTGGAATAAATGTTTATTTTTATAAACATATTCTTTCTTAATAAAATTTTGAGAGGAACTAGTGTTGCCAAGAATGAACAAATTTTGAAGTTTTATGTAAGGCAATTTGGAAATTGTATTAATAGTTAGGGAATCAAATTTAGTTGGACATCGTCTAAAAAATTTTCTTCTTCTGGTGCTCTACATATGCTTTTTGAAAATAAACAAAAATGCAGAATGTACCTTTGGGATTCGTTAACATTCGAGATCTAATGATTACGTCCTTAATAAAAAAGTTGTCCGTGCAAGATCGTTGTTTTCTGAACTCAGATTGCGCTTCTGGTTGTTGTTCTCTGCCAATTTTTGCAATCTGTTGTTTACAATAAACGTAAGTAACTTGGTTATCGTATTGACCACCACAATTTCTCTGTAGTTTGTTAATTAACATATCCCTCTATGTACTTCTTAAATGACCGGTCCTTGTTCCTTTTCTTGATTATATTGATATTTGATATTTGGGGCGCATAGAAAATATTGTCATTATCTTGAACGTCGTGGGCGAAATCTTGATAGTTACATGTTGTACTATTGACTATTAACTGTTATATTTTAGGTGAGCTTTATAACCTAATTTCCTAGCGTTTTTTTATGTGTGTTTTCAAATAGTTTCTTTCCTCAATAATCGTATGCGGATAGTCTCCTTCAATAATTAGACCGTTGCCTTTCAGGTTTTTAATGTTTGCTATTATTTCTTGTTTGAGTCGTTTGGAATTTAAATCTACTAATGCAGCTCTCGATTTTTTGTTTTTCTTAATTTTTCCGAGATGTTTTGCAATATCTTTGTTCTCTATACTAAGATTTTCTCCTTCTTCTTGTAACATTTGTATTTGATTTTTTTTTTATTTTAATTTATTTTCTAAATATACTGACTTATTTTCCTCAGATGTATTTTTTTACGTTAAATATGTTTATTGATAATTTAAGTTCATTAAATTTCCGATTAATTACATCCGTTTGGCATTGTAATTTTTTTTAAATATCTATTAATATTTTATATGCTAGTTTGAACTTTTTCAAACCAGTCCCAAAATTTTTCAGTGTTTTCTTTACTATTTTAAACCCAAAACACAATTTGCAAATTTTGCTAAGAGTTGTTCAATGATTTTTGTTTAACTTTTAATTGTTAATCCATTTTGCAATGAATGTAATTGTTTAATTAATGAACGAAATTCTTTAAAGACGTAATAAAGGAACAATCTGACCTTGTCAAACTCTCGCCGTCCGTCTGTTGTTCAGATTTTGGTAATATCATTGAATAGTTCTTTGCGTATTATAATATTTAACTTTTTTATCTTTGATAGAAAAAAAAGTATAAAATTCAGCTAAACTTCAATTCATATAGATATAGACTAATTACTTTTTTAATTAACTGCAGTTCAATATCATACAATATTATTCTTCTCCATCAAATTCAACAGTCGCTTATTTCCTTTTATGCTTATAATATTGATATAACCTCACATCAAATGAATTTCAATATGTGGTAACATCACATAGAATTCTGTTTAATATTATTAAATGCAATATGTTGTTTATTACATCCACCCCGTGGGTGATTATGGATTTTAAAGGGGCAAAAGATTAATTTTGAATCTATTTGTACTATTTTCATATTTAGTATATGGCACTACATTTTTTTAGAAATTTTGAGCTAAATACGAAGCCATATAATAAACATTACCCCATGAGTAATATTTAGTGATGCCATTTAACAAGTATAGTCCAGATTTTACAAACATTTGACTCGTCTCAAATCAGATTAAAAGGGACTCTCGTCTTGATTCACAAAGTCTCGAAGTTCTGAAATATCAACTTAACTAAATACGTTACGTTATACCTAGTAACGCTTTAGTTGGTCGTTATATGTTTGCAGTGGCGGAACTATAGGTGGGCCAGGGTGGGCCGGTGCCTACCTTTAAAAGTGATGGCCCACCCTCGTGCCCACCCGTAAACAATGCAGACATCAATAAAATATATAATATCATTATTACAGTAAATTTTCTAAAAATTTGTAAAAAGAAAAATACGGCGTAATCTTTGTCTTGAAATATTTAATTGGTATTATTGTGTCTGCACGATGATAGTGTTTGTATAACCAAGGAATTGCGCTAAGGGCTAAGCCGATTGATGAGGCCGCTCTTTTACGTAGAAAGTTGTTATATTAGACATTGCCGCGTTTTTACAAAGAATGCCGATTTGATTTATAATTTATATCAACTGACCGTCTTCATATCTGCCACTACATCTACAACAGATCAGTGCACATGTAGTTTTCGTGTCTTTCAGAACATGCAGTTTATGTGAATTTTGATGATGTGCTAGTTAAAATGAGTAAACGAAACATTATAGATTCTTTAGCGCCAACTTCAAAAAAATTTAAACCTGTCGTTCAGTTTCCATGACACCTACTGAAAATTTTTTGAATATTATAAAAATTATTTATTATTTTTTAAATATATAAGTGCATTTGGCCAATTCCTTTTGCCTCATTGGATGCAGTTTTTATTTCTAAACTAATAAATATCTCACAGTTTGTTCTAAATTAATAGGTAATAAAGACATATTGGGAAATGAAGAAAGTAACATTGAATTTCCTATGATCAGAAATTAAAGTAGACACTCGGTCTCGTATAATAATGGCACGGTCCACCAAGATTTTCCGGTGCCCACTGCGTGGCCCACCTAACATTTTCCCTCTAGTTCCGCCACTGTATGTTTGCCAGGTAGTTTTATTCATATACGAACATAAAATTTCCGTGATTCATAATAGTTATTTCAGCTACAAGAAATATATGAACATTATAACCTTGGAGAAGGAGTGAACTGAGGCGAAGCTTGTGATGCTGAAGTTCATGTTACCGTACGAGAATAGTTGTATTAGGTACGTACATTCCGAATCGCTTATTATATTTATTTAATCAAATAATGTAAAAGTATTTGTAAATTTTTATATATTGACACTAACAAATATTTTCACACTAATATTAACTTGTTTCTTAATATTCTCAAAAATAAAATCTTTGTCTTTATATTTGACGTTTCAGTTTGTCAACCTCACTTTTGATTTTAATTTAGTTTTATCTATTGTTAATAATAGTGTATTATTGACCTAGGTGTCCATGTTTACCAAGTATACGGTAGTGAAAACAATTTCTTATGTTAAATTAAAAAAAATTAAATTACAAAAATTGAGTAAGTGTAAAAAAAATTTATGTAAAATATGGAATGAAGTTGGACACTTCTTATAACTGTCATTCATTTACAATATTGACAAAAAAATTCAAATCTATACGTTACTACATACTAAATTTTAATATTCTTTTTAAGTAGCTTTGTTTATTTTGTTTTCATGTTTATAATAATTCCAAATTGTATTAAAAAAACATTTTAAAGTATTACTGGCTATAAATTTCACATTTAACGTGGGGCGTAGTATTTAGAAGTACCAAATTTAGAAAAAAAAATACCAAAAACAGTTTAACAATATCCGATATTATTAAACCGTTTTCGATATAACAATAGAGCAATTGTTACCGCAAAGTATAAAAATAAACTAACGCAGTGTAACTGGACAGATAAACTATTAAACATTTGTTCTAATTCTAGGGCTATCGCTATTTTTGGAGTGATTTGCTGATTTGCATAATTTTAGTAACTAATTTCTGAAGTTACTAAATACGCAGGAAATTACGAAAATATAATTCTGTACGAGTATATACAAATCCTGATTAAAAAAAACTCAGCCCTGTCCATTATTTCGTTCTAGCTACGGCTCTGATGAAATATGAGCATTACACTCAAGTTATACAGTATACTTTTTCTGCGACCAAGACAAAGAGAAAACTATAATATGTCTAGGAATTCACACAGTTAAGGTTATAATCACTTAAAGAAATATTTGCATAGAGCGTTTAAAATTATGGGAATTTCAGTGGCTGCCAAGTGTCATATAGTTTATAACATTTTATGAAATGGAACATCCGCTTTATATACCAGAGATCCTAGGTTCGAAACTCGGCAAGTGTATGGATGTTTGTGTTTATCTTATCATCTCATCTTCATCAAAAACACGCATAAACCATCAGGGTTCGATTTAAATCAGATTTAAATCACACTGATTTTTTTTAAAAAAATCATTGAATTAAATCACTCTTTCAGTAATTGTTATTTAACATCCTAGTTACGTAGAAGAAAATTTTAATCTTAAATTTATGCCCGTTTTTTTTTATAAATACAGAGGCTATATTGAACCGTTTAAAAAAGTGGGTCAGCATTTTATTCAGGAGTTATTAATTCAATGACTGATTCTGAATGGTGCACTTCATTTCGATCTCGACATCCAGAAGCTGTTTCCGAAAAAGATTTGGAAAATATTTGACAGTTAACTTCCGTTACTTCTTTAACGGCTGTTGTTAAAAGAACATTTTCAAAATTTGGTTTAACTAAAAAATAAATTAGGGGTGAAGAAGCAGCCAAATTGGTATTCATTATAAAAGTCTACATCTTATATATAAATATTATCTCATAAAAAGAAAGAAGTGAACCTTTGAGTTTTGCAATAATATGTCATGATCATGAATATGATTTATTTTATTTGTAATGTCATTTTTTTAACTTTTCTTTACATTATTATTTGTTATACAATGTTTGTTTCTATAATAAATGATATTTTCGTAAAACACGTTTATGAAAGTATATTACATTAAATATTAATTAAAAAAAAAAACAAAAAAATTTTATTTAAATCAAAAAAATCCGATTGAAATTTAAAAAAATCAGATTTTGATAAATATGGCATCAACGAAAAATGTTATAAAGGAAAATTGATAAAAAGCTATTTCATTCCCATAAATATCATGAATTATAATAATCGAAAAAGTTGATATATAACAAAGAATTATTATTTTATGAAATAATTACTTTAAATAAATATTGTTACTTGTGATATGGGTTTCGATTTAATTAAATTAAATTGCTTATTAGCATAAATTTTTTATATATTATGGTGTAGATTTGACAAGGTATTGAATACATTAACTCAGTAACACTGATAACAAATAAAGTGTTTTTCATATCCACTCTAGGATGGATATAAGCTCTATATATCATAACATGTAGCAGTAGACTTTTTTTTTACTGTCTGTTTTAATTTGATATCCGAGTTCCAAGAAATACCAATATTTTTTGTCAATTAAGCCAGTGTACCCGTGTAAATTCGAAGTATTATCTTTCAATATAATTAATCTGAATATCCACACTGTGCATTTATAAATTTAGAAATAATGGTTAATAAAATTCTGCAGATCCGTGGTGAAGTAATTTGATTGTCACCAGTTTTATAGAGAGGATGACTACTGATCTGCAGACGTCATGTGTGTGGGTCTCCCTTCCTGTCGACAACGTTTTTCTTGCGGAAGAAATTTACGAAGCACTGCTACTGCACCGCAGTAATGTAAAATGCCATTTATATTTTCGATTTAAATTGATTTTAAATTAAATTTGTTAGCGCTAGTGGCAATTGGCAAATGATTATACAGTTTTATTAGTTTCCCAACAAGATAAATTTATGAAGAGAAGATTTTTACTCGACTGTATGAATGAATAAAAAAAGGTTCTTGAAGAATTCAGTCAATTTATTAAAATTCAATTACACGTTTTGACTTCAATTAATTCTTCTTTAGGGTGCTAGTCAAACATACAAAGGAACACATTAATAAAAAGACAACTATAAATTAATCAGGGACGACTTACATAATTGTTCAATTTTAAAATACAAAAAAAAAACATAGTATCAACATAATTGCAGAAACTGCTCATCAAGAAATGAAATAGCTTAAAGCACATGCACTTCATTTAAACTTATACAATCAACTGGATTACGCAAGATAAAATATAAAAAATATTGACTAGAACTAGAATATAAGCAATCACAATGAAGGAGTTAAATAACATCTTTGTACAATAACAAAATATATAACAGATAGAAATTACTAGCAGTGTAACACAAAGATCCATAATAAAGCACCATAATGTTTTGTTAATACCCCAATGTAAATACTACTAAGAATTTGTATTTCTATCTGTGAATAAACAGTTTCCTTATCTCTGTGTATGTAAACCATTTATTCAGGTTTTCCTCAGATTTAAGGATTTTAGCCTGTTCGAAATCGAAATGGTAATTTTCATTGTGACTGGTGCACAAGAGCGCATTTTCCGACATTGTTGTTTTTTCACAATTCCGTCGATGTTCTTTTAATCTGATCGCGAGATATCTTTTTGTCTGGTCAATGTTACATTAAAGATTTGGAAACAATGTTAAATAAAGAGTGATTGTAAAGATATGAATCAAACTTTAGCACTTTATGCGTCAAATGAAGTTGCGGAAAAGAAAAACAAAGAAAATTTTTATTAACAACTATTCTTTACACTCTCCATAGTTCACAATGGTGATATAAAAGTAATTACCGGTGATTTTAATGCCGGAATTGGGCAACGAAAATCTTAACTTGGACCTAGGGATTAGGGTTTCACGACTTAACTTTTTTTTGTTAATTTATTTATTTACTAATTCAACATATTACATACCTTATACTCCTAAAAAATGGCATTTGTGAATGAGATAATCGGACTATAGTACACATGGTCAGAACAATGACATATTTGAACTGATAAATCTGATGTCCAGAAGAAATATGGCCTGAGTTGGTGAACAGTGCTATCTACATTCTAAATGGAACCGGAAAATCATCTGTAAAGAATATCAGTACGAGCAGAGGACGAATAAAAAGTAGAGAACAAAGCATCTGAGGATTATTGGTTGTAAATGTTACGCTCGCGTGCGAAGTCAAAGGCGAAAGAAAATTGGTCAAAAAGCTGTTAAAGGACATCTTGTACGATATGAACGCGATGAGCGTTATAGGATTTAGAGAGAAAGCAGCAAAGTCATTCTGTCAAGGGATGTTCAATTTGAGGAGATACATGCAAGTTCTGTTGAATATGTCAAACTACCACTTCAAGATACAACATTAGAAGAACCAGTTGGAAAGGACAGTAAATGCGGTATCAAGATTCTAAAGAAAGTACAGATTGTTTGTGAAATTAGTTTATTTATTGATGGATTACAATTCACTTCTCTAAATGTTGACACGACTACAGACGAGCGCAAGACCAGACACGAGAAAAACCAAGATGATCACGAGGACAAAGCGGAACGGAAAAGGCAATGGATAGAAATGAATTCCTTAAAAGAAAATAAAACTTGGGAACTTGAATATATACCAAGAGACGCTAAAACAATACCATATAAATGAGTTTTCCTACTAAAAATGAATGCAGATGGTATCATAAACCAGCGTGAAGGCATTGATTACAAATAAACATTCAGCCTAGTAGCAAAAATGTCAACTATTTAATCTATAAGAAGTATTGCTGCAAGCGAGAAGAGGTATATTGCTTAATTGGATGTATCAGCGGTTTTCTTGTACAGAAACCTTGAAGAAAATATTTACATGGTACTGTAACAAGTCTAAGACAATACATTCTAGTGTTAGTGTTAGTACTCGTGTCAGCGTGTAGACAAGTGAATTGTAATCCATCAACAAATATACTAATTTATATTTTTATACAAATGTAGGTATGTGTTTAATTCACTAACAATCTTCAAGAACTTTCTCCGTATCCCGACTGACAAAGAATACATTTTAAATATTTTATTAATTCTATCCTCACCGATGGAATATCAATAAACCAGAGAAACTATTAGAAAATGATTTGTATAATGCTTAAATAAGCTCAGTTTAAAGAGAAAATGTGAGAAAAAGGATCAAGGATCAAGTACAGTTAAATTACCTGTCTTAAGGGGTAATAGAGCCATCTGATTCGCATGTTCAACGTAAATCGGCATGGTATTCAAGAAATCAGGATAGTAAAAGTCAGTTAGAAGGATATTGGGAAAATGATTGATGCAAGGGAAATTGAGCCATCTGATTCGCCGTGTTCAGCATAAATTGTCATGGTACCTAAGAAATCTGGATCATGAAAGTCAATTAGAAGGAAATTGGGAAAATGTTTGATGCAGAACATTAGGATACTGTCAAGACAAATCACGTTCTAGCACATCCTGCGAAGATCAAGGAGCCATAACATCACTAGAGGATAGCGCTAGATGCCCAGCACCATACCTCAGCGGGACATTTCAGATTGGAGGTGGAATCCAGCTTAAAAAAGAAGTTTGTATGTGTATTATGTAGATATATTAAGTGTAGGTTGAGTTTTTTTATTCTAGAAAATTGGGAAAATGTTTGATGCAGAACATTAGGATACTGTCAAGACAAATCACATTCTAGCATATCCAGCGAAGATCAAGGAGCCATAACATCACTAGAGGATAGCGCTAGATTCCCAGCACCATACCACAGCGGGACATTTCAGATTGGAGGTGGAATCCAGCTTAAAAAAGAAGTTTGTATGTGTATTATGTAGAGACATTAAGTTTAGGTTGAGTTGTTTGCTTCTAGAAATTGTGCTTCTTACAGGGGACCAAGGTATCTTAACACTTTAATAGGAATGTGGGATGCCAAAACCGTTCTTGGGTAGCTTTTGCTATTTTCGTTACAAGTTACCCCTGTTTAATCTAAACACGGCGGATCTTCACACGTAGGTCGATAAACTACCCAAAGCCACGAGGGGATCTATCGTGCCAAGGGCTGAATGTCATTGGGATACCAGGCGAAACTAATTTTAAATTCCGTGTCTGTATTGTCCCATTTATCCCTCCTCCTTCAATCCCCAACAACCCCTCACCTTATCCCGAACCCAATTCCCCCGGCTAGGGCCTCCGAAATGAGGATCAGTCGAGAGCAGAGAAATGGCGCCTACAAAAGGCCAAGGCTGCAGCAAAGGAGTCCCTGTAGGAGGAATCCGTCGCTGTTCATAGCCAAGACCAGACCGATGGTGAAAGGATTAGCCGCAAACGACCACTTCCTGTACCGGAAACACCACCAAGCGCCAAGAAGATAGTTAAATGGCCTAAAGTTCCAGACTTGAAACCTCGAAACTTCGCGCAGGCTGTTAACTGCGACTTGAAGATGGCGGTGGTTCATCGGTGCCCTAGACAAGCTCTCTATTGAAGATTCGTTCCACAATTCCATGAATTGTAAATCGCGGAGGGCGCCCTACAGGTTACTTGCATACATACCGAGTCTAAGGAGTGGTTGTGAAACCGACTACCGAAACTCGCATCGTGAGAGGGAGCTTCACTCCATCTGCTGGAGAGAGTGGAACTTCAAAAGCCTACTCGTGTTTCAGTATGGTTGCCGAGGCCTGTTGAGGAACCAAAAGCTGCATAAGCGCCTTTAGGTAAACAGACCGGTGGACTCGAAGACGACCAGGAGCTGATGCTGCTTCCCGCAAGGCGTTACAGGCTGTCGATCTGCGCCCCTTCTTTGGAATGACCAGAGCGCTGTCAAAGTCGCACACAAATACTATTGATTCAAGAACCTTGGACGTACAAGGGCCAAATCAAAGTTATAGATAATAAACTTGGTAAAATCTTCTACTTCACCACGGAAGACAGACCAAGAGCCTGTGTTTTTGTTGCTAAGCATATTAATGCGGCCGTGGTGCCCAATTTCTGCTACAGATTCCTTGTTGCTGTCCTGACTACACTGTGGAGAATGTGGAACTGGAAGTAGTTCTATATTTCGTCTACATTCTATATGACTCACCAGCACCACCAGCCTCAGAGGAACTGGTAGCATTGATACAGTACTGTCGAGTCAAGAGGTTAGGTCTTCTCATAGATTGTGATGCTAACTCGCACCATAAAATTTGGGGAGTACGGACATAAACCCGAGAGGACAGTCCCATCTTAAATATCTATAAACAACGGACTTAGAAATTCTAAATCATGACAGTCGACCCACCTTTGTCACAACGAAAAGAAGAGAAACCATGGATATCACCATGTACTCCATGACTCTAACATGTGATATAGTAGACTGCCATGTGTCAACAGAACCGTCTCTTTCTGATCACAGACATATCTGTTTCAGGTTTCAGGGAGCGGAGCCAGGGACATACAGGAATCCGCGACTTACCGAATGAGACTCCTTTAGAGAATATCTATCGGGGAGGATGCGTACAGCGTACTACGGCTCGGCTTCAAAAGTTTCTTTGAAAAGATCCTAGAGGAAAATTGGACTATGTGCAGTTGCCAAATGGCGATTACATGTTGAAGATCATACTTCAAACTCATTTTCCTAGCTCAACTAGGAACAACACTTCTATAACGAATACCGACACGAGACACAAGAGTTTCACGAGAGGCCTCGAGGATCGCGTCTGAAGTAGTAATACATAACAAAATTCGTTGGGCGATTAATACTTTTGCCCCATATAAATCACCAGGAAAAGACAATATCTTTCCAGCTCTAAAACAGAATAGGCTAACTAACTAATATTGCAAGACCTTTATGCAAGATATATAGGTTTTGTTTGGCTCACAGATATGTTCCAATGTCTTCGAGGGATGTCAAAGTCATATTTATACCGAAACCAGGGTGTACTAAGTACGACCAATTGAAATCTTGTAGTCCACTCGTTTAACCTCATTTCTGTTGAAAACTTTGAAAAGGGGTTGACAGACATTTACGTTATGGGGTCCTACAAGGAGTACTGTTTTACAGCAATCAGCATGCATTCCAAACCAGTAAATCTACCGAAACAGTTCTTCATCACTTAGTAACACAAGTGGAAAAGGTGCTCAAGAATAAAAATCGTTTCTGGATATCGAGGGTGCATTTGATAATACATCCTCAGACTCTATTTGCGCAGCAGATTCGGATAGACGTATCGCACCATGCTCACGAGACGCAAAGCGACATCCACCTTGAGAGATACCAGGGTTGAGATTGATGTCAATAGAGAATACCTGCAAAGAGGAGTACTATCTCCTTTACTATGGTGCCTAGTTATTGATAGTATTAATAGACCGTAATGGCTAAACTTCTGGCCATCTGGTAAACTTATAAATTACAGTGAGACAGTGGCGATAGACATCTTGGAAATAAGCTGACTGAGGTGTGAACGTTCCTAATGGGACAAAGACATGTCGCGTGACTTTTATTTTTTTTTATAAAGTTGACAGGATCAAGCCACGTCCGGCAGTCTTTTTGAATACGTAGCCACACAAAGCGCTGTGCAATGAGACGTTCTGTAGCCATGATTCTAAAGTGACTGACAGTGTAAAGAGCATTAAACACTTGCCGTCACATGGATGAAGGGACGTATGGTCGGGGCGAAGTAGATGTCATGTCACAGTATAGTTGAGTAGTGGAACCTGGTATATTGACACGTTCGAGTTTAAAATCAGAGTCGCTGTCTAGTAAATCGCGAAGTTTAGCGTTATCGTCTTGGGAACATGCAAGAATTTCGAGATCAATTTCTGGGGTATAGGAAAGTGCATCGAGTCTGGAGAAGGTGTCCGCTACTATGTTGACTGATCTATTAATATGTTGTATGTCGTAAATTATGCAATGAAATAAAGTTAATTAATTTAGATTGTAGAAAATTTTTCACAACATCGAAGCATAAGTTACTTGTTTGTGGTCTGTGTAAATAGTGCAATGTTGTGCCACTAAAATGTGTTCTAATGCTGGAGTCTAAAATATTTGTTGATTCCCGCGGAGGCTGGCAAAGAGCAGCGTAAAAGGGGCTTGATTTTGAGATGCAGAAGGATGAAGCGTCGGTAGAAATTTATTATATTCAGAAATCGTCGAAGTCCTTTTGCATATAATGGAAGAAGGAAGTTCTGAAGAGCAGTGACTCTTTCAGGTATCGATTGTATACACCATCAGCAGTGACTTCATAGCCCAAAAATTGTACACAAAATATTAAAATGTCATCTATATAGGAAGAAAAAAAATCAACACCGAAAACTACTTCGTCAATAAAACGTTGAAATGTTTGACCAGTATTCCTGAGGCCGAAGGATGTAAAAGGAAATTCGAAAAGGGCAAAAGGAGTAGTTATAGTAGTCTTTGGTATGTCTTTTGGGTTTACTGGTATTTGAGTGTAAGCCTCACCAAATCGATGACGGAAAATAATGTGCATCATGTGTGTAAACTCATATATGTGACGTACATGGTACCTGTCAGGAATGGTTCACGAATTTAGTGTTCGATAGTTACCTCAGGGTTAGAATCACCAGTTTTCTTCAGGACCATATGAAGAAGGATAGACCATGGTCCTTCAAAACGGCGAGTTATTCCTTATCGTAGCATGGATTCAAACTCAGCTTTGGAGATTTTCAGACGGTCGGAAGCGAGACTTCGGGGGCGACCGAAGGTAGGCGTTCCTGGAGTTGTTTTTATGTAGTGAAGGGTAGAATGACGTATCTCACAGCTAATCCGGCTAGTCGAACGATTTCTGGGAATTCAGCTGAATCTTGGTGAAGATTTTTTATGCAGGATTGTGATGAATTCACTGCTTGTCAAGGCACAATAAGTACAGTTGTTCCATCTATGATAAGGTTGGTTGCGCCAGTCGGGCAGAAGATTTTGAAGTACGCCAAGAAATCTGTACTAATGATGAGTACTGTGACGTCAGCAACCATAAATGTCTAAATGACCATAGTCTAAGGTTTAGGCGAAGATGTAAAGGGCCATAAGTGTGGACTGTAGAATTGTTCGCAGCTTTCAATTTATAATTCACTCGGTTTCTTTGTTCTTTCACAAGATGTCGAAGAAAACAGCAAAGATCTGAACCACTATTAACCAAAAATTTTGTTATTTTAGCATCGTCAGTAATAAATATACGGTTCTTCAATTGAATTACCCAAAATTGTTTCATTTCTCAAACAAAAAGCTTGGTTTTTTGTCACCAAGCTCACGAATTGATAATAATGTTTTAAACTTCTTAGTATCCGTCAAAGTACTACGTTTTATCGGCTCCTCTTTTAAAGAGATTAAAAATAAATGCTTGGTCTGCACGTAATGAAGTGATCACTTGTGTACCTAATGATTTCAGAAGTTATTCGCCGGTTATCAAATGCGGCTTTGACTTGGGTAAACCACAACTGTTTCAGCTTCAATTCCATGCAACGTCATATCATATGTTAAATCACGTCGGGGTCACCAAATTGTGGCAGTCAGCGCTGTCACTGAATGAAAAATATTTAAGTTCAATTGTATAACTATACGAAATATAAAAACGATAATTTGATAAAATTTATTAATTTCTCTGGTCGAGGAGCCATGTGTAGCAGTATTCTAGATGTAGAATAAAAATCTGATACATGTGTACATTTGAATTTTCTATTAAATTAAGAGTAACCATTACTATAACTGTATATTTGCTTAAAAGAACAATTGTTAATATATTTTTACCTACTAATAATTTGTATGATATCTTGTATCTTAAAACAAATAAAGGATTTATCTATCTATTAGTATCTCCAAACATTATCTATTTAAATTTAAAGTAGCTTGGGTTGAGTTTCTCTGGTGGTGTCTTTCGTACTAAAATGCAAGAATAACAGGAACAGATGTAAAATCAAACGATAAGATGTAACTCCCTGATCAGGATCACTGATGGAACATGAATTTACCAGAATAAAAAATCATTTGGTAAAAAAATTGACGATTTAACGATATTGCAACGATAATCCGTTACCAACATAATTATTGCAACGAGGTGTAATGCACAGAAATGATTTACTACATTTATTTATCGCTATTAAAATTTAAAATGCAAATACTACTTGTAATGCTACTATTTGTTATTGATAAATAATGTTACTTTTCGAGTTATTTTCATAATTATTTCTTAAAGAAAAAGGTAAACACACATGACAAGACTTTGACAAATTGCAAAATGAAACAAATATTTGAAAATTACCATATGGAAACTGATTTTCGTTGTACATGAATGAGTTTTAATATACCTCATTTTGTAAACTGTTTGTACTGATCTTAAGGGATATCTAAGTTTGATTGTGTAAAAAATAGAATAAGCATCACGAACAGTAAGGAATACCGATCTTACGCAATAATTGAAATCGTCGCTTGGCTCCTCTTCCGAACAATTGTCTTCGATCAGTAAAATGCCCTTATCGTTTTTAATACTTAATATTCCGAAAAACTCGAACCTTTAAAGCACAACAATTCACACGGATTAAGGTCTTTCATAGTGCTACTATAAATCGTTATAAAACTTATTATACTGTTGACACTTGTAGACAAACAAAAAGGACAGATGTATAAAAGAGATTGCCTGTTTATTTATTTGTATTAATTAATTTTGAAATCAACTATACACACATCATACACTTGTGTTACCTTTTATTATGTGAATTCAATAGGAAACATGGTGACATTCGTTACTTGATTATATTATACTCTGCAACCTGCGTTTCTGAACGGTTATGTGTGTCATCTACTTTTATACATAGGCGCAACAATTTTAATTTCTTGTGTATTATCGTCTGCAAAAAGTTATTCGTTTACACAAACAGTGTCATAAAAAAAAAGTTTTCGACTAATACGTCAACAGATATGAAACAATAAATTATTTTTTTAATTTTCAGTACTGTACAGAGAATTCAAGGTAGGTATCCATAAAAAGTTTTTTGTCTTATTTATGAGTTAGGACTAAATTGCCTTATATTCTCTTTTGCTAGTTATGTACGTAGTGAATCAGGAGCACTTACCAGACACTGAACTTGTTTCAAATTTTTACATTAAATATACTTAACAAAACTCGGAACATTTCTCTCATTATTATTATTTAATTGATTAAAAAATGAATAAGAAAAGAAGTACATCTAGCAAAAATTTATCTACATATAATAGACATAACTTGTTTAAAAACAAATATTTAATTTCGTTATATATGGCTAAATAAATATAAGTAGATAACTTATTCAAAAATTGAAGATGCTACTAATAATGTACATTTTGTTTTCTCAAAAAAAATTTCATTCAAATTACACCTACAAAAATATATTGCGTCATATTTACAATTATTTAGCATTTGTAGATTATACGTGTCCACTAAATACAAAGTTTAATTTTTATATATAATATATAACCATCATGACTTTAGAGTTGTTCTTATGGAATATTAACTGCCCAAAAAACAATATATGTGTATAAAAGAGTGAAACATGCAAATAATTACCTAAATGAATGAAACTTTTATTCAAGCTATTTGACCTTGAACTTTAAGAAAAATTTCGCCTGCGGCGCAGTTTTATTAATGTGCAACAGATTTTATAAAAAATTCTAATGAATTGTTGCAATCTCTGTTTAAATAGCATATTCTAATAAAACAATTGATCATCATGCAGAGTCTGTTTTTACTCTACTGATTGTAGTTGTAGGTATATTTTTATTTTCAATACATATCTGTATTTTACCTTCCTTTATTAATGACAGTGTGATTTTTATTAGAAATTATGTAAATATTACACTAAAAACGAGCAAAAATGTTTGAGTAATACTAATTTTCTACAGTTTATCACTGAGATACAAAAGATTGTGATAGAGATTCTGAGTGGGTGTATTTGCAGTACCAGTAACCCACATGTAAGATAAAAATATGAATATTAAATATAATACTGACTGATTTATTGACTTCATAAAAGTGTGTAAAAAAGTGTTTCCTGCGATAATATTGGTTATTACATGAAAAGAATAAAAAGTGCATAAAATATTTCCTAAAGTTGAAGTGTAAAGTAGTTTTCATTTAATTAGAAAAATATACCTTCTTAAATATTTAACCCTTGCATTTGAAACTTCTGAGTTTTAAAACAACATTTTCGAGTAGAAAAGTATTAAGATTTTTTAACTTTGCTTTAATGTTAGAATACTGTGATCAATAAAAAGTATAAATATAAATTTCCTTATATTACATTACAATAATCTAGTAATATTTTGGAAAAATAACAATTTTAATCTTAATTTATTTTTTTGTCAAAAAAAGTTATTGTAGAATCCTACAATATTAATATCGTTGGAGTATAATATCTATACCTATTACTAAAGAAGTATGAAACATTAGTTTGTATGTTGATTTACCTTCGCCCAAACATAAGTTTATGTCATAAAATTGTGCTCCTTAAACAAGACTCTGTATTTAATTTTTGTGTGAAATTTTAAAAGAAAAATCTAAAGTTTTACATGATTTTTTTAACCTAATTTTAATTTTGCAAATATTTAGGTAATTATGAATTAATTTTATCAATGAATAGGTCGTAAGAACTGTATAATTGAACTGAACTAATCAGTTTTTGGGAAAACAAATGACAATAGAAAAAAAGTATACGGATTGTTTACGACAAATGGGTTGCAATTATATTGAAGAGACAAAAGTAATTATTGTGTCACGTGTTAGAAAAGAAATGTATAACAATTGTATTTTTGGAAGGAAATATTTATATTTTATGTTGTATATGTATTCGATTTGCTTAATTTATTTTAAAAAGATTGTCCTAATTTAAAAAAATGTAATCGTTTTATTATTTTTTTTATTACAGAGCCATATACATAATTATACTTCTCATGATGGCATATTAGCCGAAATTACAATAAAAATTTATCTTCAATTTTTGTGAAACAATACCAAATCATTTTATTCATTTATCTCTCTACAGGTACATACCTAATATTATAAATCTTAAATTTTTTATTTTTTATGTTTGTCTTAGTTTGTTTTTACCTATTAATCCATAAACTTAGGTAAATCAATAAGTTTTAACGATGTTTATGTGTATATATGACCATTCTTTCGGTCACGATATTTTCAATATTACAATTTCAAAAAAATAGTTTATAATTAATTCCTATTTGTTAAATATTATTAAAATAATACGTACATTTTTTTAAATAAAGGAATTATCCCAAGAAGGATGAAATGATGATTAATTCTTTAACCGATATTTTACTAAATTCTAAATATTATTTTTCATTTAGCCTTTGTTTCTCAATAATTTATATTATTATATTAAATTTTCTTATATCTTCAAAAAATTGAAATACAATATTATAAATAATATTTTTGAAGATATGATTGACGGAAATAATTCTTTGAATATTTGTTTTTTCAAAATGTATATTTAAATAAAATTAAATTTTTCAGAAATTTAAAATGTTACATATTTATGTTTAGTTAAATTTTCAGTTTTCAATGAATTTTAATTTTGATTTCAAGTTTAATTGTAATTTGGGAACGTATGTACTAAGCACAATAATTTTACTTATTTTCAGTCAATATGACTATTTTTGTTTTAAGTATTATTAATTAGTGCACTCTTCACACCAGGTGGAGTACTTATGGTAAAATATCTAGTACATGTTCTCTGTACGCTGCAATACACCATGCAGGTGTACGACATACGATTTGTCGCAAAGGGTTGACTACAGAAAAAGTTGTAACAAAAATTGGTCACTTTCGTATTTTGAACTGTGCCTCTTTTTTTTTTTAGAAAAAAACGTTAAATTACTCTTTCAAGGTTTATATGTAAGATAAGTAAAATATTGTTCTCATGAAAATTGAATAGTATATGTTGTCACCTTACAGTCTTTGAAACTACCGAACCGTTGTGCAGTAACTCAAACAATTGTTAAAACTTTACTTACCAATGTTGATTAATTTACTCTTGTTTAGAAGTTTGAACATCTAGTAGTACTGACTGGCAAGTAGAATTCAAAAAGTTTAAAGGTTTATATACTTTATTAAACGATTTTTTTTTTTGCCAATTTACTGTGTCTGTTTCCATGATGAGTTGCTTATACTGGTTGCTACTACCAACAAGCCTTGAGTTTTAAGCAAAACTTAAACAAAAAAATACTAATCGAAATTTTGACAGCAACGATAAATAGTTCATTCGACAGTATATTTCGATGTGATATTGTCTATTTCAGGGAAACTTAAAATTTAAGTAATATTGGTGCAACTAACCATACGTAAATTGTTTTAGAACATTCATTTATTACTTTTAAAATTAAAAGTGCAGATACTAATACTATTATGGATAAATAATAGTTCGTAACGAATTATTTTAATGCTTTTTAATACCTACTTTATTTTACTGATGTTGAGGGAAATTTAGTTTGGTTTTGTAAAAATTAGTAATAAATATTAGGAACGGTAAGGACTATTGATCTCAGACAATAATAATTACAGCAGTCGTCACTTTACTCCTCTTCCAAATAATTAACTTCGATCAGTTAAATGTTCTTACCATTTTTAATATTTAATATACTATTTTAATAACAACTAATGTTTATTATGATTGTGTAATATAGAATTCATAAAAATGATTTTATTTTAAGTTTTAAATGTATCGTGCAAACTTGTATTCGGTAATGTATATTAATTTGTATATTGTATAGAAACTGCGAAAAAAGGGTCACAGAAAAAAATATAAACTGCACCAAAATCCCAACGTCAATTTTATTCAAATAAAAATACCTATGTATTCGAATGGTTGTTCCATTTAAGAATGTTGTACCTTGTACCACAGTGGCATAGATGATGAGAACACTAATACATAAGTCATTAAGGCTTAACAAATATGAATCTACAAATCAACCATTTAAAGGGTAAGACTTGTACTTCTTTTTATAAAAAGTAATAATTTATTACAATTTTGAGCTACAAACAACCTTTCAGAAAATATAATTTTAACAAGATTTGACGTAAATATTTGAAAATTTTGTTCGATAGTAAATAATAAAATTATATTTTTTTTGTTCGTACATTACATGACAAGATATTTATGTACAATTGTATCTATGGTAATGAACATAAAACACAAACTTTAAAACCGTCACGGAACAAACTTTACAAACAAACCCTTCAAATTTCCAAATTTAACTTTAAATATCATATTTTCCTTAATAATTGTCAAACTAATACGTTTACGGAAGCGTTATTATTGAGAATTTTTTATTTATTTTTTGATATAGTTCTATATATGAATATTCCCCATAGGTATATCCCACAAATTGTACGACCTTTTTTTTTAAACATCATAAATATTCGAAATTCTCATAACGTCTAACAAGTAATGAACATAAAGCCTTGCTAATATATTAAAAAATAAATATATTTTTTGGTCATCCTCCTTGAACCTACCCTCTCGAAATAGCGTTCATATTTTAGCAATAACTATAATATATTGCTTATTGTCTTTTATTACAGTGCGCAATAAACTTTTGTTTTTAATACATGATCAAAAACCTGATTCAGATGTAGGAATTAAAGCGAATGCCAGTTATGGAAGTAGTTAATAATGTTCCAAAGTCGAATGACCCCGTCTTGTTCCGTAACATAAAATAAATGCCAGCAGTAAAGATCAAATGATTTTCAAACGTGGATGTTGCAAGCCGA
This sequence comes from Stenolophus ochropezus, assembly GCA_035578165.1. NCBI lineage: Eukaryota > Metazoa > Arthropoda > Insecta > Coleoptera > Carabidae > Stenolophus > Stenolophus ochropezus. Next base: position 15,312,745 of record JAQOWZ010000015.1, on the reverse strand, counting down.
GTCTTGAGAATCGCGACGAACGAGCTGTGCAATCGATGAACAACCCGATCGTGTTTTAACGATCTGCGATCCTCTGATCCGGCCGTTTTCCCTGCAACTTTTGTCTTTTGGATTTTATTTTCATCAATAATTCATTTATTACAGATATATCTTAAATTTTATAATGAATAATCGTTTATCAGTGTTGCCTGATTTTAGGAATTTCCTTAAAATTTTAGGAATTTCCCCAGCAAATTTAAGAAAAATATTTACAGTAAATAGTGCTAAGATTTTTGGGTTAGGTATACCAAATTTTTTTTTGTATTTTTCTAAAGTAAAGCAAGTTCATTTTGCTTTCCAATTATTACACTGGCTAGTCACTCTTTTTTGGCATTTTAACTGGTCTGTTTTCCACGTAGTTCTTTGTAAATAAAAAAAAACATTATTAATATCCATAAATATTTATATGTTATTATTGAAAACAGAGCTTTATGTTTTCCATATTTTTTTATTACGCGCTCATGTGACTGTATGTACATCATTACAACAAGTTAAAAATTTTGTGTAAGTACTTACAATAATAAAAAAATCATGCTACATTAATCTTCGAAGATTTCATTCGTATTCCTTGGTGAATTATAATTTAAATCAATGATTATAACAGTGCAAGTTCAAACTAAACGATATTTTGAATCTTTTGGAATTATATATCAAATTTTAGGAATTTTGTGTATACATAATAGGAATTTTATTCTTAATATTTGGCAATACTGTCGTTTATTATAATCATTACCATTTGAATTAAACTGCTATTCACATAACAGTGTAAGTTCAAACTAAACGATATTTTGAATCTTTTGGAATTATATATCAAATTTTAGGAATTTTGTGTATACATAATAGGAATTTTATTCTTAATATTTTGCAATACTGTCGTTTATTATAATCATTACCATTTGAATTAAACTGCTATTCACATAACAGTGTAAGTTCAAACTAAACGATATTTTGAATCTTTTGGAATTATATATCAAATTTTAGGAATTTTGTGTATACATAATAGGAATTTTATTCTTAATATTTTGCAATACTGTCGTTTATTATAATCATTACCATTTGAATTAAACTGCTATTCACATAACAGTGTAAGTTCAAACTAAACGATATTTTGAATCTTTTGGAATTATATATTAAATTTTAGGAATTTTGTGTATACATAATAGGAATTTTATTCTTAATATTTTGCAATACTGTCGTTTATTATAATCATTACCATTTGAATTAAACTGCTATTCACATAACAGTGTAAGTTCAAACTAAACGATATTTTGAATCTTTTGGAATTATATATCAAATTTTAGGAATTTTGTGTATACATAATAGGAATTTTATTCTTAATATTTTGCAATACTGTCGTTTATTATAATCATTACCATTTGAATTAAACTGTTATTCACAACCATTTAATATCTCAATTTTTGTTAATGTTTTGTACTAAAGACAAATAACAAAAAATAATGAAAAATTTTTAATTTTTAGATTTTATGTACATTTCTTTATGTATGGCACTGAAACAAACAATTCAGTATCAAAATTATTATTAAATATTTTAAAAGATATAAATTATATGATTTTTGTTATAGTATTGCAAAAAAAACTATGCATTTATATTTAGTAATTTTGCTAATTTTAAGTAGTGCTGATGAGGTCAGGAAAACGGTAACAGTAGCGGTAAAAATGCTAAGAATTAGCTGGAAGTTAGTTCTTTATTTTCCTATTTCTTATTTTTATGATATAAAGTATAATTAACCTATTTGCATTTTTACATATAGATAGATGCAAACATTTCAAGAATTAAAAATACAAAACCAAACTAGTGTGTTTTTAAAATATTAGCATATGCGTAAATAAAAGAAACAAAATGTTTGAAAGTAAAGAAGAAGATGGAGGAAATATTTGATATTGGCAGAGTTCGAGTAGCCCATGACATATGAAAGTTGCAAGTTGGTGGAGCGGAGGGGCGGGAGGAGACTGCATGTTGATTCGGCTTGACCTTGAACGAGTGCATTGCATTCGTGCCCGCTCTTTTTGTTTTTGGACAGCATGCTGTTTGGCAACCCGCGGTCAACAAACGAATCAAGGTTGAAGCGGTTCATTATACTCTAACCTTCCTCAACACGCAGCGAAGTAACTATGGTTAGGGGCAGAGACGAGAGGCGTGCAGGTATCGTCGACTTTTGGTCGTGCGCAAAATTCGCCGCGCTACAAACGGCCAACGCCTTTACTAACCTAACCCAACCCGGCTGCAAGTTGAGCGCGGTTTTAATTCAACGTAAAAACATTGCTCCTGCATTGTCTGCAACTACAATTCAATCCATCTAATTTAAGACCAAAATATAATTTTTAAACACAATATTGCATAATCGATTCTTATAAAATCAGGAAATGAACATCTATTTCAAGAAAACAAAAAAAATCATTGTAAGATTGATTTTATCAAGACCAAAATATCATTTTTAAACACAATATTGCATAATCGATTCTTATAAAATCAGGAAATGTATTTCAATTTCAAGAAAACAAAAAAAAATCATTGTAGGATTTGTTTTATCGACTGGATGTTAAGAAAAGAAGTTCTTTTTTGGAGTTGCAGTCATTTAATAAAATTCACTAATACTTTAATTTTATTAAATGACTGCAACTCCGAAAAAGACCTTTTAAAAAAACATTTTTAAGGTTCGCTGTTATTCATAAGAGGCTGCGCATTTTTATCATTTTTCTGCATATTGTGCTAACAGAGTAATTATGAAGAATATATATAGATACATATTCCAAAAATTCTTTTGTAATATTTTGAAAATATTTTTTATTTCAACCTTTATAATTGAATTCACATTTAAATATTAACCAGATTCATTTTATATAAATATTTTATATTATATATTAATATTAAATGAGAAAATTGTTATTAATATTAATCCGCTAGCAACATATATGCATATAAATTGATAAAGTAGAAAAATGAATATATTTACGAGAATTATAATTAAAATTATAATCAGAAAAATATTAAAATTCACATTACAATTGTGAGTTTCCACAAATTTTAAAATTTAATATAGTTAAATTAATTTCGGTTATATATTGATAATATTAAAATATCTGTTTTATCTTTTATTAAAAAATGATTATTATTATACTGCCTTTACTCAGCCAAAAGTAGTATAAATCACTTGATTAATTTGTTTCTCAAAAGTATTTTTTAAGGACTCTGGAATTGTACTTTAATATTTTTACAATTTCTGGTCGTGTAACTTTCGGCATATGTTAGAGTGTAGATCATTATGTAACGATTTCTGAAATATAAGGGTCGTTCGTAATAACAATTTATACGTAAGGAAGTGGTATTCATCATCTGATGCCCCAGAGGCCTTAGGGAGTGCACTTCCTTCCTTCGTGATAGCCTTAGGTTATGTAAAAGTTATTTTAGTGAGGTACAAATAATGTTTAACGAAATTTATTTTAAAGAGGGAAATGTTCAATAATTTATTAAAAACAACCATACTATTGAGAATTTACGAGTATAAAAGGTTTTATAAATAAATATATTTCTTTTCACAATCAGAATTACAAATATTTCACAACCGATAAAAATAAATGCTAGGAACGTTAGACATATTCAAAATAAAACATAATTGTACAAAATATATACAATAATTATATGATTATATATAGTTATGGTCAATTAAGGTGCGTGGTGCATATGATAAAAAATAATTTTATTTTAGTTAATTATGTGATATATATTACTGCAATAATGAAAACAGTATTTATTTTTACATTCGTCTCCAATTTGATGAAAATTTTGGAAATTGTTAAAGTCTGCCTATAGTCATTCTAAAAATCTCGCTTTTGTTAAGCTTTTTTGGGATCCCGGGCCATCCTCACCCCTTAGTTTAGAGTATTATACATTTGGCAACAAACATATATTAAAATAAAAATAATTTCTGTTAAGAAACAAAATAACTCAACAAATATGAAACAATTAAACAAAAAAATACATTTTAAATCATTTTCTAACTTTCAATTGGATAATTTTTTCAAAGATTCGACATAACCTAATGACTTTGTCAAATCTGTTTTAATAGCTAATATTGAAAAATATTTTAAACAGTAGCCTTGAAAAGCCCTGTCTACTTCACAACTGGCAATGTTAAAAACAATATACAGATTGGGAAATATTGGTCCAAGATTTTTTTTCGAAAAATTAATTTAATAATTCCTTAATAGTTTAATTAATAGTTTTTTACGTATTTAATTTCTTTGTTGCCTCTAGATACTTATCTTTTATAATTTTCTTTTCGCTTAAATGTTTTCTGTCAATCATAATTCATTATTATTTATTGCCTGTCGCATTTCCACAAAAAGAAAAACCAAAATATTTCATAGAACTGAATAGAAATATTTATTTAACAGAATAATTAATAACAGAATAAGTAGCTTAATTTCTAGATATTGTTTCCTCTCGTGTCATTGACCCCGTTAATATGACCCGTCTGCTTCGTTTTTCGTTCAAGTTCGTAATAAATTAGTATGTGCTAGTGACTGACGATGTCCAATGCACTGTCATCGACCTTCATATAACAATTTTAACTAAGTTTATATTTTAAAATGTAATTTTCGTTCTTTTTTAATATACATGGTTTAATCCGGCTCTGTAAATGATGGTGAATTTTTCTGAGATGAGTCGAATTTCCAGTTTTTATTTTCTTAGACATATTTAGCAAGTTGTTGAGAAGTAAATTCGTACTCGCTCCTTAAATTTTCTGTGTGAATTTTATTATATGGTATAGTTCTAACAGAAATATAATGAATTGAACTGACTTAGTAATTGTAGGTAATAGTTTACCATTCGCAGTAGGAGGTGCCACCATATTACTGCGTATATTCCCTATAGAATTAATGGGAATTAATTCTGAAATGGTAATGATACTAATAAATACATCTTCAGAAAATTGGAAAAACGATATGTTGTGACATCCAAAATTAGTATAAAAATTTACTCAATAATACCTCCGAATCCGAACATATAATTCATTCAGACAAATCAAGAAATGAACATTGATAAGAAAGAAGTGATTATGGATTGTCTACAAACAAATATAAAAAAATACAGTTTAACATGTAAACGGAGTTTAAAGAAACGGTTTCAGTTTTGATTATTACAAAATAAAATTTAAGTTTTAGTTTTTTAAGGAAATGGGTTCTGGTTTTATTCAAATAATTTAGAATTAATTTAAAATCTCTACATAATAATAATAGAGCCATTTATATTGTGCATATATCAGCTACTTTGTGTAAAAATAAACTAAGCATATAGACCCCTAATCTAAGGAGGTAAATAAGTTTTCATTTTGGTTTTGTTTCTATGTCTATTGTAAATTCCGGTAATGATTTCGAGTTCGGTTCAAATTCATCTGTGATCGACGATTTCAATACATACTTCGGTTTCAAGACTAGCATTTAATTACAATTATTTTAGTGCACTCTCCAAGTTATTCTGGATGTAAGATAATAAGTCATTGTTAATACCGCGTAATGTATATGTATGTAACAACTAATGTCATATTTGCTACAGAAGCAACAAAAATTTTTAAGTCTAGCTATTGTTTATTTCTGCTATTTATTAAATTCATATTTTTATCGTTTAGTACTTTAATAAAATAATATTTGTCCTGTTTTTTACCCGTCACTGAATATAATGTAGATTTTCATATTATCATGTTTTATCGAATCATTATTATTTAATTATTGTATTAGATTTTGTATTATAAAATTTAATCATTAATTAAATTTGCTTCTAAAAGTTATAGGAGATAGGCTGTTGCATCAGTGTCAATCTTATTTGATGTAGAATTTAAATTTGAACTACTTTGAACTCTTTTAGTTTTGTTATTAATCTATCATGTTAAAATCATAAGAATAACAAAACTTGTAATAATTTTTTTTCATCGATGCAAAAATCGGATCCTACTTCTTTAAGGAGTTTTAATTTCCTTAAAATAGAAAAGCCTACATTCATCCGTAGTCATACTTGCAAGTAGCGTTTTTAATAATGTTATTAATAACTGACGAGAATATCAGATTCATTATAAGTTCGGCATTTGTGTGTTCTACTCTATACACTAATATGTCGGCAAATAGTTTTTGTTCTTGACAATGGGGTCCTGAAATAATTATTTCTCTCAGACTAAAATAAGCATAGTAGTGAAGACGTGGTAAGCGAAATATTAATTTTTAAAGTGAAAATTTTGGCCTCTTAGATCATCTGTCTTCGCCAGTAATCATTGATTTTATAAAGTTACTTATAAAATCAATGGCAGTAATGGACACACTGTTGTACAGGGTGTTAGTTATTTTCATATTCTTATAGCTGAACTATGTTTATATACAAATTTGTATGTATATGAATGAAAAATTATTATTACGCATAAATAAAATTTATTTTTCCTAACAAAAACAAGAACATGCAATAACATTTTGACGCTGCCAGTACGCATGTATGTCTTTCCTCTACAAGTTCTAGGAAATGCGGAGGCGCGATTGTCATCTCAAATTTTAAAATCACGCAACCAATGAAATTGCTAAAGACAAATAACTGGTCAGGACATCGCAAAAATTTTATCTCTTATAACTCGTGAATGAAATAATATTTAAATGAAATTTTTTCACTAATACTCATATATTGTCGTATATTTTCATATTTTTTTGCAAAAAGGTAATATTTCGACAATGGTTCAGGACCCTATTGTTCCCAAAATCAAACAAATCTTTATTTATTCAAAAATTAGCCTGTCTAATGGGTGATGATCGCCCCGCCGCCCACGCCCTGAAATCCGCTTAGAATTATGAAAGTAGAATTTAATTATTATACAAACAGCAACAGAAAAATCATCCAATACGTAATTTTCTATTTGAGTCCTGAGTTTATAAGTGATTACCCTTTTCGGTCCAAAAATCAAAAGTCGCTGTTCTACTACATATATCTTTGCGCATATACGCGATAATATCAGCTTTCATATTTCTGGCCAATGGAACCTTATTTGGGGCACGTGACGGAAATTTTAAATCCGTTATTATTCTTTACCGAAAAATATAATAATATTGCTTTATTATTTATTAAACAGTAAGTATTTTACATTTTTAATATAAATTTGTGGTATTTCGAGTATGGTTTATGAGCCCATTCACAGTATTTTTCTTATTGTACAGATCAACAGCAATGAATACCAGTAAAGTACTGAGCGGGTGTGTATTTCTATAATTTTTTGGAAGAAGAATTTTTCATTTCCTGTCTCTTCCCACAGTGATTCTTTCAATATTTTCTTCAAATATGAGTCAGTTTTTGTTGTTGTTCTCACCATTCCCTTTTCCCTTTCAACAGGTATCTTGGTATTCCACCGGTTTTTATCTTATATTTTGGGTTATACTATGAATTCTGGATTTTTTCGTATTGTTCTTCGATTTAATTTTTCCAAGTCTTTTTGTTGGAAGGATTCCCATAACTTCTCTGTTCTGTCGTCTTATTTTGATTTGTCTTGTTACGTATCCATTTCTTTCATAATATTTTTCTCATTTTGTTTCTTTGTTGCTATCATATTCCCTTCTTTTAATATTTTTCAACACTCTTACAGAATTAAAATTCTTTAATACTATCTATTTTTGCACCATACATTACTATACTTTTGACTATATATTCGAATAAACAAAATTCAGCAAAGTTTATGTTATATTTTTCAAAATAATTTTATTATTATATTTTTAAGCTATGATTAATATTTAATAAAATATAAAAAAAAAACAATTTCAATCATAAGTTATATTTTATAAAACCTGAATCAACTGATTACAACATACAGTTAAATAATTACCACTTTAGTAGGAACTATAGGTGTGATAAGATTTACAGAATTATATATGGAGAGGATATGAAGACAAGCGTATAATGTCCAAATGGGGTATTCCAAGTTTTTTTCATTTTTTAATATGTTATTCTATGCATAAAAATATTAGACCCGTATTTTTTCTTTTCGCCGAAAGGTTTCAAACACGCCAGAAATAAATTTTTAAAGTTTCAATAAATTACACCCTAGAAAATCGGCCGTGCGTGTGACGTCACAGGCACTGAGAATCAGCTGAGAACATCATTCGTAGGTCTGAGTCAGAGGCGTGGCGCGTTCTCGAACAAGAGCCAATAGGCTGACGCGAGTTCCTTCTTCGTCACAACAAGGCTGATACTGAATTTACGTACTCGATTCAAATGCATTACAATTTCATTTTGATATTATGGTATTAAAAATCAGAAAAATAATGATTATAGTCACTTTAATATTACTTATATATGGTAAACAATGATATCCAATAAGAATTTCTTTAAAAGCCGTAGGCTTGGAATACCCCATTGTAATTTGGATAATTCATTTCCAATTTCCAGAGTCTTGAATTAATTTAAATGGGCTAATTAAGTGACCTAATAACCTAAGGTTTTTCTATGGTGTCATTTAAAATCAAAAATTTACGGTCGTTATGAATTGGCTACTGTAGAAGATCTTCAAGCCGCAATAAGAAATGAATATACCTGACAGCCAATGTATAACCACAAATAGTGAATTTATAATATATAAAAATATTTATACAAAATAAAATATATTATTTATTTTCTATTTTCCTAAAAAATTCACGCATTTGATATGTAAATAACTATTACGATAATGCCTGTGTGTGTTTGTACTTTTGTATATACGGTCAGTTTCGTCGAACTGATCCTCACATCATCAATTTCTGCTATAAGAATTATTAAATTTTTCTCTAACATTTTTTTCCTATAAGCATGGCATAAATGAATCTATTCTCATTATCTGCGATCTGCGTCTAACCAAAGACAAAAATTAAATAGAAATATAAGTGTAACTGCGGTAGCAGATATTTTAAAAAATTTTAAAAATTCGAATATATCATTCATGTCATTTATTAATTTGACGTCGATAATTTGTGTTTCATGATGTGCTAGTAGTTTCGTTAGTTTAGTCCTTGGTAAGTACTTTTAAAGTCCATTTTTTGCAAATTCTGTTATTGTCATACGTAAAGATTGTTTTTAATTTCTACGGGTCTGCATTAGTATTCTCGACATATGTACGTATACGAGAACATTATAGCGATTGCAGACACGTAATCACGTACTGACGTATCGAAACTGCCAGAACATTCGAGAGTTTAATAGATCGGGTATATAAACCGAAATAGAGAAGATCGGAGGACAGTATTAATATTAATACGAATGGTGAACGTGAATAGTTGGTGATATAAATATCGGGAAAATAAATAGTGCGTAGTATTAGGTGTTTAAATAAATATTCTTTGTGTTTATATTCATAATGTTATTTTTAATAATTATTACTCTTAAATTGGTGTTTTTATTTGTTTATGTATGACTGCATGTTCAAGTTTGATTTAAAAAATAGTTTTGCGGACATAAAGTACTTCTTACTAGTAAAATAAAGTAATTTTATTTGCAAAACTGTGAAAATAAATATTTGTTTATTTAAATATATATTATAATCACATTTACTAATGTCAATTCCTTTAAATAGATTAATTGTCGATCGTAGCGTAGAATATTTGATCCATAATGAAGAACTTTTATACTGGAAAAGATTTCTGTTGAAATACGCTAAGATGCTGTCTTCATAAGTTCTTTCAATATTCTTATACATCATTTCCGATTTGCATTGTATGTCTCTTCATATACATGTTTGCTGATAAAAGTGAATCTTTATTATTTCTTCATTATTAGAACTCTTAGAACTTCACGCTGGCATCTTGATTCGAACAAAATTTTGACATTAATACCACACTAAACAAATTTATATCCACAATACAAATCATCCAAACAACAGAAAAACACACTTGATTCGTTTTATTAAAATCATGAACAGGAAGTATTGTAATCGTGAAAAAAATCGAATTTTGAAATTTTGTATACAGAACTGCTAATTAATTGATTTTCGTAGTCGCACATAAAGTTTTGTATGCAATTCGTAAATAATTATACTTTATATCTATATCTATAGGACTCACCAATAAAAACCTACATTATGTACTTATTACATAAATAGCATAGCTGTTGTTCATAGTGTTACTATATTTATTATCATTTTATAATTTATTATTCGTTCATTAAACTTAATTATATAAATATTCTTGCTTCAATTATTTTTACACAAATAAATAAATGTTACAATATGATTGAGCAGATAAATAATTTTTAAAGATCTAAGGAAGAAATAACAAGTGTTTTCTGGTAAATGCAATAAAATGAATTAATTATTTCATATACAGGTTAAGGAAACAAAAGGGTAAATTAAACTTATCCATTCCACAATTGTTAATTAATAGAATATAACAGATTGGATAAGTTATATTTAATTGCCTTAATTTCTGCTATCGAATCATAAAAAGGAAATTATGTATTGTGTTTAAGTTACAGGTTACATTTTAAATCATTCATTTAACGATCGTTGATATATCGGGTGTATGATTCGGATCACTAATCAAGATCAGCATGACGGAAACGCCTGAAGTAACAAAAAAGAACGACAATAATAAATTATACAAGTGCTTAGAAGTTAATATGTGAATGTTGTTAGTTATACAGAGTTCAATTGTGTATTATTGTACATATACAGGGCACTTCACGACTTTTCGACTTTGTATATCTACTGATCTGTGAGCACGATACTGTTTTTTTTTTAAATTCATAGTTTTGATTTTTTGATTTTCTAAACGAATAGTTTTGGGCCATAGTTTTTTTAAACGATCTATATACATAATTATGGCAAGGAAAGAAGAGCTACCGAAAGTATGTAACGTTTGTTATTATTACTATGAAGAATTTTACAATTTTGTTAAATGAAGCCTAATAATTTACCTGTACGTGTCACTGTTTTTGGGATGTAGAACTAAATCACAGTTGCCCAGTTAAGCTTTTGTTATTTCATCGCTTTGCTTCTGAGAATCACTTAACTGGCTAATTGTATTATTCAACAAATTTAATCAAGGCAATATTTAATACCAGTTGTTCCGTAGGTGTTCCTACATATGTATATTTCACAAAATGCAGAAGAGCAAAGAGCACACTATTAAAAGTGATACAAGAGAAATTATTGCACATGACAAGGGGGCAAGTGAAGAAGAAGCAAAATGTAACAGATTCAAATTTACTATTCTTTTAACCGGTAAAAAATTATTCGCCGCCTATGTTTAATAATGTATAAACCTCTCCTCTGATGCACAGTTCAACTCTCATTGCCGCAACTCTAATTAAATGAAGATTTATGTCATTATTATATTCAATTTCCATTTTTACTTATTTTCTTGTTTTATGATTTATGCTGAATTCTGGTAGTAGTTTGGGAATGAAAAGTGTTTTTAAGTTCTATTCTTTTACGTTCTTGACACTAGCAGCTAGCAGTCTATCCAGGAAGAGACGGTGTTGATCCTAAAATCAGTATAAGAAGAATTTCCTGTCAGTTAGGAAGAATATCTTAGTCAACGGTACGGAAATACTACGAAAACAATAATTTGCACCCTTTTACCACTTATCACTACCAACGTAATCATGATCTAAGTACTTGACCTTCAACTTCGAGTAGAATTTTATAAATTGCTTTTACAATGTAATTGATCAAAATTTCACATCTAATGTTATATTTAAGAAAAAATAGTTCACAACTTTCACAATTTACATTTCTAGACGAGATGAAATCCTAACCTTGTTATTAAGGCAATTTTAAGTTTTAACACAGGTTTTTCTCTGAATGTTTGGGCAGATATTGTTAACGGGGAATTACTACTTAATTAAATGAATGGAAACGACTTTTTATAATTTCTTCAAAACATTTTGCCACAATGTTCTACCTAACTTGCGTTAGGATGGTACATGCATGATGGTGTGCCACCCCATTTTACTAGAATTGTTAGAGAACCTTTAAGTAATATTTTCAGGACAGATGAACTGATCCACTTAGAACGCCTGATTTAATTTTACTGGATTTCTATTTATGGGTATAGGGTCAAGTTGCAATATGCAATAAAAAACATAAAAGAATTAAAAATTGTAAGCAACGTATCGATCTGCTTCCTTCGATCTATAAATATTTTCAATTTTTTGCACGTGAAATTGAGTATGAAAATTGAAAATTATCGAGTTTCATATTTAACATGTCTTTGGGGCAAAAATAAAACATGCACATAACTCCTACACTATGTGTGCTAGCTCAGAGACCGGGGCAAAGGAAAAGAACATGAAAAAATGCACCGAAATAGTTACCACATTAATATATAAGAGAGATTTCTGAATTGAAAAAGAAAATATACTATTTCAATAAATTTTTTATTAAATTGATACAAATTACACGGATTTTACAAGCAAACCGAAAGGGCAAACATAACTTAGAAAATATAAATTACATTAGGTAATTTTCTTCTTAAAACTTTTTGAAAAAAATATTTATTTTTAAACAATTTCAATATAATACATATTTTCTTTGAGTAGGGAAAAAAGTGATATACTTATACACGGTTTTTCGGTCTAATCTATGGCATATATCTTTTCGCAACGACATTTTCTTCTCCCGAATATGTTTTATTGTAGCACCTACTCTTTCAGGATTTCTTTTACATGGAAAGATATTTCAATTAAATAAAATATGTAATATTTTGTTATGCAACAGTTATTTAACTTTTTCAACTAATTTCGTGGCATTAATCTTAATTTTTTATTAGGAAATCGAGCATAACCCGTTCAAAACAAATGACACAAATCGACACGAATAAACTACGGCTGTACCTCACATTTGTATATAGTATAAACAGGCTGGACCCTACACACAATGTTGCATTTTTACCCCGAAGACTGTTTCACTTTTACACAGAATTATGTTTCACTTTCATCCCTTTTAATTATATTTAAATAAAACAGAAACCACATAATTTAAAACAAAAAACGTTATCGCATAATTAAATGTAAAGAATTCACTCTGTACATTTGAATGAATTATTTTATATTTTTCAATATTACATGAAATATAAAGAAAGTTTTTCAAAGAAAATTGCAATTTTTATTTACCAGTTTTACTGACTAATAATTAATACTTTTTATAGACTGGATTATTTAACTTCTAAATTTTAAATTAATAATCTGCTTAGAAGGTTTGCGTTGTCTCATAATAATTTTATTTTTTATGTAATATAAACAGAAAAAAAATGACGTAGATGTTTCACATTTACCTCAGTTTCTGTAAGTGTCATATTTACCCTAGTTGACCCTACTTTAAATCTCTTATGTATGACAATCAGGAAGCAGCTAGCACTGTTGACGAACTGCGTGAATAGAGAACTCTACTGAAACATTCAGGCAGCAAAATTATATTCACCGAGCTTACAATATTTCTCTAATTCACAGGGCTGTATTATATATAGCGGTAAATGGATGTAATTTTGATCTGTTCTTTTAAAAGTATGTTTCTAATTTTATTTCTGGTTTTGTAATAGTTTTCTATTTTTGTGTACCGACAAACTTTAATAATTTAATTAATTATTCTTTTGTTCTGTTTTTTAGAAATTAATATTATAACATAGAATCGTTATCTATTTTCATCTCAGATTTATATGTGTAATAAACAAAATTATTTTAAAATATCATTTTTTCTTTACATTCTTACATAAATGTATATTAAATTGAGTTTTTCTGCCACTCATCTCTTGGTCTGTATATTCTTTTCCTTTTCCCACTTAGTGTCATATATGTATGTCTATCTATCTTTTGTGTTCATTACACCGTGCGCTACGTATCAGTATATTCATATGTATGTATTAATGTATTATTAGATCGATGGAGTTCGCAGATACACCTTGTATATAACGATTGGATATATACAGGGTGGTAATGAACTTAATGTCATAAATTTAAGGGTGAGTAGTATGACATGTGTAGATTACGAAAGTGAAAGAATTTTTTAAAAATTCAAAAAACGAAAATTCGACTTTTCTTAAGGAAACTTTTTTTACTGCTGTTTTAATTCATATTTCAATAAAAATATGTTTATCAAAAATACATTTTAAATTAGTTGTGTAAGATATTATTCTTAATAATTAAGTTAAATAGTGTTTTTAACGAAAATTATGTTTTTCTTTACAGAAGAATGCAAATGCTTTGCCAGTAGTCCAGTAGTACAAAAAATTCGTTTCCACTCTGTATATGTTTTAATTTTAATTTAGATTATATATAGGTATAATGTGTACTTTATTTTCGATTAACTATATACGTGTTAATTTATAATAATGGCCCTTTTGTATCATAGATGTGAAATAGATATTATTGAAGTGAAACATGAACTGTTTGCACTATTTTTATTGAAGTATAACTTAAAATTTACGTCATGCTTGATACAAACGGGAATAACGTAGTGAATAGGATATTTATTATTGCATAAACGATGATTGTATGTGATACAATAGTAATTTATTTATTATCTAATTTGTAGAATAACAATTAATTAGAATTTATTGTAGCGAGTACTTTGTGTTTATGTATAACAAACAACTGTAAACGCCTTTATACCCTTTGTCGTTAAGACTTTGCAGTGGTGAAAGATAATTTTTGGTTACCAGCAATTAATGTCAATATTGTAATACCTCACATGTGGAATTCAAATATCTTTATTACATCTGAAACCATGGGCGCACTAAAGGGAAGGGCTCGTTGGGCTTTAGAAAATAGGCTACTTTGTTATATGTTGGTAAATAAGTATAAATGGCTGACTACTTCCGAAATTGAAGATGCTACTCATTGTAGATTTATTTTTCCTAAAAAAAAATTCGTTAAATTTCCACCTGAAAACATTTTTTGCGCCATATTTACCATTTAGAGTCTTTTTTTACGGAATAATATCAGGGCAACTGCAAAAAAACAATATGTGTGCAAAAGAGTGAAACATGCGATTTATTACCGAATTACCTTTAAAAAAATGGAACTTTATATAAAGCTGTGCGACCTCCAAATGAAAAAAAAGGGTTAATATGCAACAAATTATATAAGAAAAAAAAATTAATGTGCATTTTTAAACGGTTCTTTTTTATTAAACTAAAATCACTTTGCAGGGATAAATAATAGTGATAATTATAACTACATATCGTATTTGTTAGTAGTTGAGAGTTGAGAAAATAGGTTCACGATTTCTTAAAAATTTAACTTATTATCACTCTTGTGATACTTGAGAATTGGGGTCATAGGCACCGCTAGGTGTGGGAAAAATATCGATATATCAATAATTATCGATATTTTTTAAAATATTAGATTTCGATATTTCAAAAGTTATATGTCGATAAATCGATATTTCGATAATTATCAATAAAAATCGAAAATATCGGTAAATGTCGATAATTATCGATACATATCAGTAAATATCGATAAATAACCATAAATGTGATAATTATTAATAAATATAACATAAATTTAACATGAATATAAAGATCTTTGTACGTATGAAGTACGAAATAATTCCACAAGTACCTAGCTTTAAGAAATAATAAAAATACAATAACAAGACAAGGAAAATAATATGATGGCCACATCATACTGTTTATTTCATGTTTTATAAAAAAAAAAACAATAAATATATGTTAGTATCGCCGAGGTAGCTCTTAGTTGTTGTTCTTCATGACGTCAAAATTTAGTTACTAATTTTGATTATGTCATTTCTCTCCTTAAGTTTTTTTACTATACATATATTTGGTTTTTGTTTAATAAAAACAATCAGCTGTAGCTACCACAGAATCGAGTACAATTAAATACACTATTTTTCATAATATCGATACTTATTAGCATTAATTTTAATTTATATTGACATTTATCGAAATTTATTGACTCATTTCCATATTTATTAATAATTATCACTTTTATTGAAATTTATCGATATTTACCGATATTTATAAATTTGTATAAATAATATTGACATTTATCGATGTATCGAAAAATATCGATATTATTTTATTATAGAAAAATGAATTGAGGACGCAGTACAATCCAGTAAGGATAAATAATAATGATTTAATGACACTGAAGTAAAACATACAAAAACAACAATAACAATTTATATCCAGCTACTACGATCAGCTTCAGTCGTGGCTACCATGATCAGCTTGATTCGTAGATGCAGCGATTTTCTAACAAAAAACGATATTAAAATTCGAATATCGCGCAGCCTTATGGTTGGTTGCACCGTTGTTAATTACGTTTTAAGTTTTCCTTAAACGAACAATATCACATCGGAATAAAATGTCAAATGGAATATTTAATATTGCTGTCAAAATTTTGATTAGATTTTTTTGTTTAATTGTTGCTTAAAATTAAAGTCTTGGTGGTGCAACTGGGCACCGCTATGCCATTCAGTTTTTAATAAGGCACCAATAAAAAAACTAATTACTAAAACATTGATCGCAAAATTTGAGAACTGTAACAAAAAGCTTATCAACTCTACAAAAATAAAAATAAATATTTCCATTGAACTATGGCAATGTTGGTCATATACTCGTATTATGAATAAATACAATTTATTTATCTATGTAAGATATTTTCAACAAAAACATTTATCTTTTTTACTTATTTGTACGAACTATGAAGTATAGGACGTACCTAATGTAATTGCGAAAAATTTTGGTTTTCAGATTTCAACGGACATATCCATTTTGACCATCCCTCACATTAATCAGAAATGATTAGCTGTAGAATGTTGAAATTTTTTTATAGCAAATGACACATTACTCGAAGTTTTTTTTAACAACTGGCAGAATATATTTCGTGAGAAATATGTTAGATATAAATAAAAACAATATATCTTTCTTTGCAAGTTTTTCAGCGATTGTTAAAATTTTTATAATGCAATATAAGATATTGTGATAAACTATTAACATTTTAATAAAATTTTACAAAAGATAATCCATTTCAAAGTTAAGTTCCAAGATATGAAACGAATGGAAGTTTAAATGATGAAATAAATCTTTAAAAGAAAAAGTTTTATAAAAAAATTATAATCGACAAGTTAGGTATTGCTAGATGAACAATACAAAAAATTAAGACTGAAAATTGATAGAAATAGAATGCAGTGTTACCATTTATATAAAATGTAAGACTTTTGCAATATTAAATTCAATATTAAGGAACGGGGTAGAGTAGATGGGGGTGAAATGGACCACATATTGGAAAAATTATTATTGCTCTATAATATTGAATCCTGTATTTTAAAAAAATAAATATTTATAACAACATATAATTTAGGCTTATTTATAAGAATAAGGAAAATTTGAAGTATGTTTAGAAAACTACAAATAATATCTTCAGCTTCTTCATCATCATCACACCAACAGTTCTTCCGAACTCATGGAATAGCAACTAGATCGTCTACCTACCTATGTGCGAATATTTTTTTTCTATATACTGGCTCGATTGATGTTTTTAACAATAAAAATCCTTTGGTCCATCTCTCTTCAGCACATGTGATCCACCTATTCTCAGAGCAAAGGATAAATGGAACATAAAATCACATATAACAGTGTACAAATAGAACCACATTTTTCGGTTACATTAAGTCTTATGCACATGTTTATAAAGTATGTTCATAAATAATTAGGTGAAACCTATCAAAGTAGTAATTAACTAATTGTTTATGTTAAGAATGCTTAGTACTCAGACTGTACAGTTACAGCAATGCCTACTAATACATAAAAATATATAGTTGTTGTTGATCTTGTCAGTTTGTTTATAAGTGATATCTGTCAAATAAATCCTGTTTGCAATTATACGTTTATTACATTATTTGTGTTATACTTGTTTCTTATTATATCTGTTCACCGTATCTTCAATTGTTTATATAAGGAAAACATTTTTTTGGCAATTTTATAAATAAATCTGGGGTTATTTAGTGTTGACTGCATTAATTTTCAATCGGCTATTTACACTGTATCCATACAACAATATTAACTTTCCCTAATAACAGATATCATTCGAAGACCAAAAGTCCATCTCTTCTACCGACCCATCTCTCTCCCACTTACAATACAAGGAAATGATGTGGTGTCCAAATCAGACTTTTTCTCTTTATCGAAATTTGTTGAAAATCAAAACAATATGAAAATTATTCAAATATGAAACATGTTTTTGTATACATAATATAAGTAACAATTATTATTGTTTGTAATATAATGTTATTATATATCACCATGTAACGGATTTGAATAATGATAACTTGTGGTTACCGAAGACAGCAATTACAAGACGTCATATTTCTTGCACTTATAGCATTTGTGGTACTCAATTTTGGATTATTAAGTACAGTCATTTAATGTAATATGACCAGAGCATTACAATATTAAGCGAGGATAAAGCATTTTAACGCAAAAGCAGAAATTTTTATTATAATTAAACTATTTATTTCTTCTTTAACAATACTTGTTATTAACACATATTTGTCATATTTTTATTATTAACTATTTTCTTGTTTCACAATTTCATATATACGCACTTCAATCTTAAATTAATATTAAATAGTTCCAAAAGCAATGCTGTCTTTTAGCATATGTCTATTCCGGGACAAATAATAGAATCCAGGACATTTTCCGTATACAGAATCGAGACAGTGCAAATTCGCGACGGTGTCCTACAATTCGGGACTTGTGAAATTTTCATATTAAAAAGTATTATATAAAATAATAATTTGAAATTATGTATAGCTTTCTTGACAAACATTCTGCCAGATAATACATTAGAACTAGTTTGAATTCTATTTTTATGTCTAACTAATTAATATTACACTGTTTACTGAAATTAGCTGTTAGATCAACACATATTTAATCAATAAGATTAATTCACTCAAGATAAAACAACTGAATAAAAAACATTTTTTTCTCAACTATTATGATTTTTATCTGTTGTAATTTTGTTCATATTGTTGTAATTATAATTAGCTTTATTTTTTCCATTATCGTACCTACATTTCAGCAAAGTCCGGATTACATTATGTAATTATACACATATTATGTAGCAGCGAGGCGGTGAGAGAATTACACATTCTACATTCGAGTGACGAACAAAACAAGTTTAAAAAAAAAAACAATTTAATCCACAATTTTTATCTTTCTACATTTGTACATAAATAATGGGGAAGATTAATGTTTCGTTAATATTTTATTAAAATTGTCTTCATAAATGATATTCTATATTCAATATTTCAATCATAGATGGTCAGATTTTTCAAAAAATGAAATTTTCTAAAACATGTCACAGAATATCATAGAGAACGTACAGTCTACCTCAGGAAGCGCGCGTTGGGTTACCATGGCAACAGGGAGTTTTTCCTTAATCTACGACCTACGTTTAAAAAGTCAGGTCTCGCCATCCTTCTAGCCTCACTCACTTGTGACGTCACAATAGTTCGATGATAAATAATTAATGATAAATAAATGGGAACATAATTTTAACTTTCAATTACATTTTAAGTTGAAATTATTCATAAATTTACAATTAAAAAATATTTCACATGTAATTTCAATCACACTAAACTTCCCCATTGTATAATGTTCTAAAGTTATTTAAGCTACAAGGAATGTAAGTACATTATAACTGTCGACAAAGTATGAACTGAAGTGGAGCCTGTTACCGTACGAGAATAGTTGTATTGGGTTATTGGGTACTTACATTCCGAGTCGCTTATTATATTTTTCGCGCCACGGTTAGCTATTAATTTCAAATAATGTTAATGTATTTGTAAAATATGACACTTCACTTGACAGTTTAGTTTTATTTATTTGCAACTTTTTATAGTTACTTTTAACCGTTGCTAGACGATCAAATGTATATGAAATTCCTATGTTTTTCATAATTACCCTACTTGTAGGACAGTGGTAACCAAATAACGGAAGTTAAGATTCATAAAATCAGATTTGAAATGTATTTTTACGATGATATCCATATGTTACTACGAGTGTGTATCGTACTCACGATTCTACAATATATTAGCAAAAATTATAACAATAAACTTTAACTTTCTGCTCAGTTGTTCAATGCTGCTGATTTTTGTCGCGGTATCTTTATAAACGAATTTTACTCAATTTTTTTATTGTTTCTTTAAATTGTTATGAACTTGGTCGCATCAGATTTTTTTCATTTTTATTTAGGAGCTGCTGCCTAAAATACTTATGACATATACGCATATATGTATGTATGTACTCGAATATAATGTTTTCTTGAACTACGTAGTAAAATATTTTCATGTTTCAATAAGAAAATATATTAAAATTAAACTTCGAATAAAATTTTTTTCGTCGATGCGAATCGCGTCAAAACTTTCTCCGGAGTTTCAATTTCTTGAATATAAAAAGCTACATTAGTAATTTACTTCTTAATAAATAAATATCAGCACCAATTTGTTTCAGAACTTCATTTGCACTGACGAGAATAGCAGATTCTTTACAAGTTGATGTGTTTTTGATCTTGAAAATTCTGCTTCAAAACATATACATTGTTATTTCTGTGTATATGATATGTGTTTAAGCTCCAGATTTATTTATTATTATTTTCGAAATTCCAAAACTGGCCTGCCTAAAGGGGGAAGATCGCCCCGTCGATCTGCCACTGTATTGTTCTATGAGTTTTATGGAGCACTCCTGGCTTCGCTCGAATACAAATTATAAAATTATATTATAATTATAATATCGTTTTAAATTAGCTTTGTTTATTCGGTATTTATACTTACAGTAATTCTAAATAGGATTTGAAACATTTTAAAATATCCGAAGTTATCAATTTGACATTTACCGTGGAAACCAGTACTTGGATTATACTAATTTTACAAAAAAAAATACCAGAATCAATTTCACCAAAATTATTAAAGCATTTTTGATATATCAATAAAGCAATTGTTAACGCAAACTATAAAAATACATATATTGAACTAATAGTCTAATATTTTAACACGTTCGCATATTTATTCATTTACTTAATTATTCACTGTCTAACAAATACTACCAAGTAACAGGACAAAGGACCTAAGTTTATAGTAGGTTCCAAACCACTCGTACACAGTGGTATTTATTTTTGGTTACAGGTTTATCGTCACTGGAATTTGAACCCCTGATCCCACGCTCCGCTCAGTGAATCGAAGCGCGCTTACCAAGTAAGCAAAATATTGTCTATTTTTCATGTATTTAGAAATTGGCCGCAGGAAAGAAGTGATTGCGCCAACTCGAAAAGTGAAAAAAGACATGCTCACCTGTGCAAAACATGACTTTTTCTACAATCTTGAAATATAATTTTTCTAAAAACAAAACATTGCCCTTTTTTATTAATAAAAAACTAAACAATAGGTACCTATACCTATATGATTTTAACTGAATTTAATGTAAATCTAACTACAAAAAATTTTGTACATTAACGAAAATTATTGATTATCATTTATAATTAGTAACTGCATCCAAATTTATGACTCCTGATATATATGGATTAATAATTATATATTTATTGTATTTTACTCACGCTTAAAAATAGATATTTTTGTATTAAGTGCGCGAAGTTTGTGTTTTTAGTACGTGAGATGTCAAAAAGTCAATCGAACACGTTTCGCGCACAAAATGCAAGTAATATTTTTTCTACAACTAGTTTACATTATTCATTATAACATTTTTTTTATCTATATAAAGTGAGTGAAGAAATGTTTTCTATCACCGTGAAAAAACGTTTTCCAAAACCTTGAAAAAACGTTTTCCCAGGTAACCTAACACCTGTTAAAAATTGTCTATTTTATGCATTGTTATTAGAATAAATATGTTAACATTTTTTGACAGTTGTAAAAAAAAGTTATTTTCTGGTTTGCTCTCTATTTTAATTTGAACAATACTGAATTTTGCTAACTATTGTGAAAAAATATTTTTATCAGTTTAGTAGGCACATTAAATTTGGGTACATTTTTGAGACTAATATACAAATTTGATATGTATAGATATATTTACAGGTATTAATCTATTAGGTATTTATTTTTTCATTATCAATTTCAATTGAGCAGCAATTTACAACAGCACTATTATTTATCTTTTGATATTTAAGTCATATATGACACAACAAATTCAAAAAATTCTTCACTATTTTTAATAAGACTATATAAAGAAATTACCACAATATAGTATAAAAAATATTTTTCTTCAAACGTCATAAAAGTGACATCTTCTGTGACGTGATGGACAAGGTTGAAGTTTAAATTCTTCGCCGCCGTAATATAATTTTTTATTCTAGCCGCCTTTTAATTTCTTCGCCGCCGTATATAGAATCAGCCAATAAGAAGTAACTTGTACAATAGAAATCTGGAATATCGCCCTAAATGTCACTATAAAAACTAGATAATCTAAGAATAAAGTTACTAAAAATTATGAATAACTGACAGGTAACCTACATATTAAACGTCAAATAGTAATTTATTTTTTAAAATTTCGCCTCGGAAAGTATCACTTTTACTCTTAATAACACAATATAGGTACTATTATTAATATTATAATTTCAATTCAGTATCACATATTTTTGATAAAGGATAAAAAGATATTTAAATGTAAATAGAAAATTTTTTTTGAATTGTGTTATTTGTTGCCCATAGAGTTTCATATAAATTGTTGGACATAGGTACAGTAAATATCTTTTAAGATTAAAAGATTTATTTCAACGTATTCAATAAAAATTTTACATAAACGATAATTCATTTCTTTTAGCTGCTGGGAAAGAGTTGTAAAAATTAGAGCACCGATCTTTGATCTGCAACCAATATATTGTTACATTGCACTCTCACAAACGTTGGTGCGATCCCTTTATTCTCAACTTCATGTGCGGAAACGGAATTGACATTTCCTCCATCTTGCATTATTCAGTCGTACCTTCCTGGAAAATATCAGACTATATGCAAAATGTGACGTATTGTATATGCAAGAAAGCAAACATTACGATAAATTTACCATATCAGTGTACTTATTACACTGAGATAAGTACAAATGAGAAATTTAAAAAAGTTTCCTTGTGAAAATCCATACGACCGCGTGAGAAATAAAAATTACAAGCTATTCCTAATTTCCATTCCACAAATTTATGTTATGTACTATTTATTTGTTTTTTTTTTTTAAAAATTTATTTCTAGAAAAATTATAAAAAATAATTTTATATAGAATTAGAATTTGGGCCTCATTTTATAACAAAACTTACTTATAAGCCAAGATAGGCATGTCATAAAAAAGGTAATTGTTACTTACATAGAAATATGTATATTAATTTTGTTTTAAACCATACAACCATCTACATAAACATAAACCGTAAAACAAATCGACAATGTAACCACATACACAATATCTTTTTCACTTCTTCACAGTCTTTCATGTGTTCGTCTATAACAGTCTCAATTACTACATTAAAAAAGTTTTATTTAACTTCATCTGTCGGGTTTTCAATTATTCCGAAAGTCCGAAACTGTGAGCAATTTATTTCAATTGTTTCTGAAAATCATCAACAGTTGATCTTAAATCTTGCATTTCCGTGTTAATACTTTTTAACAAATGAAATGCAAGATCGAGTATAATCTTTTCTTAAATGACCCCCCCCTGCCCTACATCCGTAAAAAATAAAGTGAATATTTCAGAGGAAGAATGAAATATATTTTATGTCTGCGAATATAACTGATTTAAAGTAATTTAATTTTAACATAATCTGCAAAATAATTGTGCATATGAATATGAATCCTTAGTTTATTTATTAGCTAATTTTAACAATTTTATTGATGACCCTCATGTAAATGGAAAACATATTATTCAGAAAACAAACCATGCTTCTATTGTTCGGAAAGTATGCACTAAAAAATCTAAAAAATATACCTTAAAAATTTGGTAAAATATGCTTTTATATATGCTCTTACATGCACTTATCCTGTTATTATGTGACGTGATTCATATTATAATATAAAATAAATAGTAAAATAGACAAAGATCAAAGTTGATATTGTGCGTTTTATTAGTAAAAAAACTATAAGTAAGTACTTTTTAATTTTAATAATTTTTAATCCTCAACTTACCATTTTGTTATAAACGATACAAAAAATACTCGCGGTGTCATTAATTTTGAAATATTTTTTTCCAGGTATCTACTTTTAGTACATAATTTTTATCTGAGTTCTTTCGCCATCTTTAAAATTTTTAAAGAAACAGTCCGCACAAACATTCTAAAACAACCAATAAAAAATTGTAAAATCCAAACTAAAATAGGGGATAAAATTACCATGAATGGGAAAAGGTGAAGAATGCTGAAGAATTACAAATTCGACCTAACATTCTATTGGATCATCCAATTGAACATAAATTTTATTATACCTAATCTCTTCTTGTATCAAGAACAACGGCCAGTTTTTCTTAGAAGTAATAATTTAAATTCACCAATCAAATATCACAAAATATGCAGTTATTTACTTTACATGTCCATTATTTGAGTTTCTTAAAAATATGCAAGCATGCACTTAACATGAATTTTGCATATTTTTTGAACTCTAGTTATTAATATTAGATGTAACATGTCATTGTGTCATTTTTTTTCTTTGTTATTTTCTGCTGATTGGTTCTGATATTTTTATATATCTGCTTGATGCGTTATGTTTGTGTCGTTCACTTTTTCTAACTGAACTCTTTGTGAAAAATATTATATACACATTTAAGAAAACTACAAGCAAACAACTAATTATTATATAATATATGAAAAAGTTAATTAGGAAGTAATTATGTCTATTTATGTAGTCATTATTTTATTAATATATATTTTAAAAGAACCATAAAAATAAATTACTATAATATAAAATTAGTAGTATGTCCGGTGGCACCTGGTCAACATAAATGTTGAGGATTCCTTAAAATTGTAAGTATTCCTTAAATATAAAAATTTCGTTGCAACAGTCAAATTTACATTTAAAATCGTTTAAGGAATCCTTATAGTAAGTGGGTATATACCCGATTTTGGCTACTTAATTACGCAAATGTGAAATATATGGGGTAATGTTATCCGAGCACACAAAAATAATATTGTAATATTAATAATTAATATTTTTAATGTTTACTTTCACAAAAATAGAAAACTTTGAAAATTATACACCAATATACAATAAAATACAAACAAATAATGCATAAAATATAGACTTGATATATGTATATCGTTGGACCTCCTTTATTTTCTGACACCATTTTCAATCGATTTGGAATAGAGTTTACCAAAATGAATTTCTGTCTATTATTCCTTTAAAACTACTTCCTACTGTTAATGCTATGTTTTTTGCATGTTGGACAGAACGGATACACAGCTTATATCCATCCTAGAGTGGATATAAAAAACATCTGTCTTGTTATCAATGTCACAATATATTTTGTCAATAAATTTCTCTTAATAGTCCAAACTTTTAAGGGGCACCTGCCACCAAGGGATCCCTCAAATCCCGCTATTGTCATGAACATACTATTAAATTCCATATGTTTAAACTCTTTTTACTTGAATTTTAATGAGTTATACATATTTACACATAATAATTTAAAATATTACATGAAAATTTGATCACAATAAAATTGTAAGACAAACATTGATTTAAATATTTAAGACTTGAGCATAGAAAAACAAACTTTAATATTTCCTCTACTTAAAAATTTTATGATTATGTCAATATATCTTCTAACATATTGACTATTAACCCTTCCAATACCAGGATAAGAAAATTACGCCAAATACTGGGTTCTCTAGAACAGTATTTCTCAACATTTTTATCGAGGCCGACCGATAAAATTGCGAAAAATACATGGACCGGTAAAAATAAAATATGACTTATAATCATGTTACTATGTTTATGTTTATCTTACAAATTATTCATATAAATGTAAATCTACACTTGAATCCACATAAAAGGTGAATAGACAGAATTAAATTTGCTCCAAATAACGTATTTATTCGCTATGATCTCGATACACTTATTTACAGTATACTGGCTTACTATCTAACAAATCATTCCTTTTATTGATTCCATATTTTATCTAACAAATAACACTAAATAATAAAGAATGCTGTGCTGAAAATATAAATTGTAAAAACAACATGGTTTTATTAAAATCTCCCTATTATTTAAAAAAAGGAATTATAAAAATCATTCAGTTGTGCCATAATTTAAAATTATAATTTTACCTCAGTGTAACTAAGGAAAGTACCATTATGAACTCAAATTCTATGAGAAACATTTCGCTCTGTCTGTCACTATTTTGGAATTAAATTCCTTAAATAATCTCGGCGTATGATCCTTAAATTGGCCTACTAGTATACTAGTATGGGAACTTTTGTCTAATTTAACTGAAATTCCTGAGATCCCAATGGTCAGCGACACCCTTTACATCAAGGGCGTCGCCAGGCAATGGGCGAAAAGGGGGAGATGGTGAGCAAAATGATAAAGGATGTGAATTTCAAGTGAAATAAATGCAATTTGTAAAGTTTGAATCGATTAGTACAAGATAATAAATATTTTAATTAAATCATAATCTTGTTGAGTTTATTGTAAATTTTTCGATTACTTTATTATGAAAATTTTCTAGGTTCTTAATTAAGTCTCTAGGGAGGGGCAGCTTAGCGACTCTCTTGTTCTACATATGTAAACAGAATAATATAATATACAATTAAATATATAAACACCGTTATATGAATTCTGTAACTGTCCTTTCCTTTTTTTTAATGTTAATTTTTTTGTAGTCCAATTTGTTTAGGGACTGATACCGGCAGAATTTTCCGCACATCGATGGTTAAGAAACATTGCTCTAGACAACCCCACTTTTTTGAAATTTTTGCTATTTGCTTTAATTTAATGGATTCAAACTAATTTGATATTCATAATTTAATAAAAGTTGTGCTAAAAGTCTTTATTTATAATTCGGACAAAAAAAATATCTCTTAGATAAAAATAATATCTATCCTTATACTACTACTAAATTGTTTCTAATTGTTTAATTTATGAAATGTGACATTTCAAGAAAAATTATTATTACCAGAAACTACATAAAAAACTGAATTATTAAAATCTCAACTTATAATTTTTTTAAGTGAAAATACAATGATCTTTACTTCCATTTCAAATTTCTAGCTTTTTTTGTTTCTCCCTTTGTTCATACCTATAGGGAACATAATGTATTTGTACTAAAAATAAAAAATCACATATCGAAATTTTGGCGAATAAGCAAATTTGTAGTCTCTAGATTTTATGTAGATCTTTCAAATTCGTATACAAATTCTAAGAGCTTATTCATATTTATTAAAACTTGCTCAACCGGAAGTAGCACTTGAAGCCTTAAATTGATTTTAGTAATGAAGGTAAATATCCAAAGTGAGTAAGAAGTTAAAAAGCATTCTATAAAATTAGTTTAATTTGTTTAGTTTTTTTTATCTGTATGTCTCTATATTTAACGAAAAAAAAACACAGCTTTCTACATTACTACATAGCTATAGCCCAAGTAATTGTTTATACATTTAACAAAATTCAAAAATTTTAAGGTCAAATATTGAAATATATTTAAATACGAATTAAAAGTGATTTTAAATAAATATAGTACAAGAATAGACCAAAAATATTTAACTTATAAAAGTAGGTATAATAACGCAAGATATAGGAAGCAATTTGTTGACCTTATTATCTTTTTTTACTTCCTTGTATGACGTAAAGGACAAATTGTAATCACGAAACATTTTGGTTTTCAGATTTCAACAGAAATATCCATTTTGAACATCGCTGAATCCACTTTGGCTAGTTTCGACAAAACGTCTGTACATAAGTATGTTGTATGTATGCATGTATATATGTACGTATATATCACTCATAACTCAAAAATGATTAGAGTGTTGAAATTCTTCGGGACGGCTACAACATCTACTTGTTCACCTCTTTTTTTATTGCAATCGGCAATGCCAAAAAGCCACCTTGCTCGAACGTATTTTTTTTTAATTTCGCTGAACTCAAAAATGATTAACTGTAAAATATGTTTTACTTTCAAATGAAATAAGTTTAAATGAAGTACAGCTAAAAAAACCTTGAATAATTTAATAATCATATAAGGAAGGTATAAGGTGTCAACATCAGATTTTTTTATGATTAAATCCGATGTCACACTATCATTCATATAAATGACTGTGAATGAAAAAGAAGAAGAAGTGATCTGTGAATTTTTGCGGGCCGCGATATTTCGTCATTCTCAATCAATCACGGCTCACAGCAAATTTCATTTGTGAGACCATTATTGTAGGTACTCAACTTCACTTTGTTGTTTGGCATTATTTATTTGTTATGTTCTTTTTTTATTTTTTCTACATAAATATTACTATTTGTTTTAATTGTTGCAAATGTGGACGAGAGACGAATTTTGGTTTTCATGGTTGTTTATAGCCGTTAATCATGTTTATATTGTGTAAAAACACTGAAATACATGCAATTATAACAACATTTCTTAGAATACTATTGCTTGTACTATCCACATTTCCATTTTTTTTAAATTTCAAATAGTAAATAAAATTCAATAGAATTATAGTGTGACACCGGGCCTAAGTGATTAAAAGTAAATAAGATTTTGAAGAAAACGTAGAATATATAGTATTGCATTGTATTAGTAGAAAGAATTAGAAATGAGTGTGAGAGCCCTGGAGGAAACGCCTTTCGCCCTCGGAAGGAGGGCAATGTCCCCCGCTCCCTGGTGCGTGATACGCGCGGCACACGCACACACATGACGCGTGGATGCGCCAGATATCGAACTAAGCCACTTGCACTCGCATCTACCTTGCCTTGCATGCACACACTACATGGGCGCCACTGCTTTTTTCTTCTTTTTCAACCAAATTCTACCTGCCAATATCATTTTTCTATACAGCGACGATAACAAAGGTACAATAGTATCGAAATTAGTTCGTTTGTAACTGCCTCAAATAATCGTTTAATTAAGTAAATTTTTTTTTTAAGTTATATATTAAAATGTCATAATATCAAATGTCAAACGCGCGTATAAAAGAATAATACGTTTTATAAGAATTTTAGTATAGGTATCTACTTCCGTTTAATAAGAATCTCTTTATTTTCATAATTTCAGTTAGGTTATTGATTCTATGATTCCACGGGAAATCAAAATTAGATATTCATATATAGGGTGGAAATGAACTTAGTGTCTTAAATTTAAGGGTGAGTAGTAAGACATGTGTAGTTTATGACGGTGATTGAATTTTTAAAAAATTCGAAAACAAAAATTCGGCTTTTCTTAAGGAAACTTTTTTATTATAAATATGGTTATCAAAAATACATTCAAAATTAGTTATATAATATATTATTCTTAACAATTAAATTAAATAATATTTTAGACGAAAATAATTGTGTAATAGATAAATAATGCAAATGCGTTGTTAGTGGTCCAGTGGTACAAAAATGTTAGTTTAATGAAAACCCTTAAATATGCGAATTTTAAAAAAATTCTTTCACTTTCTTATTATACACATGTCATACTACTCACCCTTAAATTTATGACATTATGCTCATTTCCACCCCGTATATACATACAGAAACATTAATATCTACAAAAATAGAATATTTACTTTAATCTTTGCAAATATTAATAATACAGCAATTACTTTCACTCGTATTTTACAACTCAAAAAATGCAAATGACAACTTTATTTATAATATCGTTTATATGGTTACAACCAACAATTTTGTTGTAGTAACTTAGTAACGCACAATATTAAGAAGTCCTTGGTATTGTTTTTTTTTATTTTGCAGATGTCATCGAAATGTCAAAAATTCATAATTTCAAATACATTGTTGTACTTATTCAAACAGAAATAGAAAAAATATTGTATGAAACATGTAAGGAAACTAGTTGGTTATTTAACTTCTGCTCTTACAAAACTATACCCTCCGTCTCATTTTGTAATTTTCGCATACGTTAAATAACCAGCTCTGTTTCCTTACTTATTTCATAAATAGCTAATTTCTACTTGTAATAAGAAGAGCAAATCTAAAACAGTATAACGATATGTAGATGGTTTTTAAAAACAAGTTAATACGAACAACAATTGAGTTGTCACACGTCTTATTTATATCTCAACTAATAAAATAGGTACCCAAAAAAATTAAACTACAATTTTTAATTTCAAACAGCATGAACAAAAAATAATAGTGTAAAAAAGGCCTTATGAGACACGACGCCTAGAAGAATGGCCCAACTCTTTGAATAAAACGAACATGTTTATTGTAATAATGAAGTACGATTGAAAATATGTATAAATTTTACTCATCTTGTGCGTACATATATCCATATATTAATTATTTTTGTAAAATTTTAATAATTTAATCTGCATATTAATGTAATAAATTATGAAAAAGTTAAATCGGGCAATTTTGCTTTCCACTTCCCCGTACGAATTTTTATTATATTTTATTATATAATTTCTGTTTATGAAAAAGCTCAAAAAGTAATTTAAAGAGCTGCTCTCTATAGAGCATCGTACAAGTAGTAAATTTAATTAAAACAAATAAAATTAAATGATTTTTCATTGCGAACAACGTACATATTTAATAGTAGCAGTCGATTTCGTGGTTTTCACAATTTTGTTTTTAATGATTATAAAAAGTTTATAACTATATTTTGTAATTGTCAATTAGTGTCTTACTTTTAACATATAACATTGTAGAGCTGGTTTTATTTTTAATGTCATCAGAAATAGAATAACAAAAACATTTTTTTATATTTTGGAGAAATAACTGTTTTACAAATGATGTCGTTTGCATAATTTTAGTAATTAAAAAGATTCTCAATTATTGTATACTTTGTATATATTATATATTAAATACTTGTTAAGTACATGTATTCTCCTTTTTATGTATTTACGTAAACAGATCGTTGTTTTTTCACTGCAAACCTTATGTTGGAGCAGAGTACCAATGTACATAAATTTAATACTTTTTAATTACCACATTTTAAAAACATGTTTTACAAAATTTAAATCTATGAGTCCTATATTATTATTACATTTAAACATTTATTGACCCTGATCAGAAAAAATTTAAAATCGTAAAGGAAAAATTTTTTTTGTACTTATTTATATTCAGATTATTATGGCATTTCTTCAATATGTTACTCTACTTTTTAAATTTTTAACGATCTGTATTATTAATTGTTAATTTAAAATACATACATATAGCTTTAAAATATTGTAAGTACCTTTTAAGAAATGTATCACCAATCTGCAGATATTAAACGGTGTTTTTCCAAGAAACAGTTAGGAGCTGTAAGTAAAATGACATTTCCGGTTTGTCATTTAATAGGTAACAAAACCAACTGAGCTCCTAGCATTAGAATGCTTGAATATTAAATTATTAATATTTTGAATAATAGTATCATTTGCTGTTCTAGGAATCTTACTTACTTTTTCCAAGAAAATCGTTGATTATTATTCTAGCACTTCATTGCACTTCGTAATAAAAGGGAGCTACAAATTTAACATTAACAGGGATAATTAAAATAACATTTTATGTTGCCTAAATATAAAACATTTATTTTTAACTTTTACCGGCTTATTGTAAGTTGAATTTTACTCAATAAGTATTATTCACGTGTGCATATTTTAAATTAAACATTTTGCTATTCACATTTTCGAAAGGTGAATCCCAAGCCAATTTAAATTTCAGAAAAAGAGGAAAAATACATAAAATCACAAAATATACAAGAATATACACCAAATCTCAAATATGCAAGATGTTGTAAAATATGCAAAAATATGCATTTTTAAATTCGAAATATAAGCTTATAAGTATATGAATTGTACAGAAATATTCAAATTTGGAAAATATACCTAGCAAAAAAAGATATGCATTTGCATAAAATTATCAGCTCTTGTTATAAATATGTATCTTTTTCATAGCGAAATGCTTCACATATATTTTTTTCGTTTTCTAATTTTTTAAAATCAAAACAAATGTTTTGTATTAAGAAATTATATGAAATATTTCATATTTATTATAGGTTCGAAATATTGACTTTTACTTTTTATTCCACGTTGAAAAAGGGGCCCTACCAAAGTTTTGCCCAGCGGCCCCCATTTACATAAATCCGGCCCTGGAGTTTATATTTATTCAGTATTATATACCACATTGCATATTAATTACAATTTCTCTCAATCTTAATTAAATATTGAAAACGGAATATAAAATGATCTATATAAGTAACTATAAATATTAATATTTGAAAGAAAGTTTATTATATATTTTATTATCTCTACTTTTTTTACAATGTGATTGTTAACTCAGAAATAGATGCATCAAAAATTATATTATTTTTTAAGTAAATTAAGTTACTGCATAAGTAAGAAAATATCTAGTTGTAATATTAATGAGAACTCGAACTCTTTTAATTTTCTTGAAGCTAAATTAATTTGGAATAGATTGGGTTTATAAGAAATTTATAATTTATTAAAAATAAAGTAACGTAATTTAGAGTAGGGTTAGGATGGATTACATTAATGTAGTTCATTAGCATTTTACTCCTTTTAACAGAAAATATAGAAATAAATTGGATTGAGGTTGTAGAGAGAGTTCTAGGTTATTGATCGTTCTTAACAAAATCTTTTTTCAAATAAGAAGATTACATATTTTAAATTCTGTAATAAAAATGTCTAAAAAGTATATCAATATTTTTTATAGTTTTAAACGCTCGACATAAAATTGATTTAAAACATATTTCTTGTCATTCTTGTAGAATTGATAAATAAGCTTTACTACTATAATAATCTATTCTTCTAATATACACACACGCAATTGTAAATTTAGGATAAGGAACTATAAAATATATAACTGATTAAATTATTTTTTGAAACTCTTGTACTATATATTATGTTCCTTTCGACTTGGTATAAAATGGAATTCTTATGTTATTTATTATGTTAATTTTTAAGAACATTTTAAAATATTTTTTTATGAATGTGTTGCAGTTTATATAAATAAAGTCTAATTTAAATTTAAAAGGGGTTGCATCTTTTACTTTTGTAAATTTTTAGCGATCCCATACATTTTTATATTTATCCTGAAAAAATAATTGGCCAATTTGCGGTTGAAAAAAATCGTAGAATAGTTTTTATACTGTAAATCTAATCTGAATATATAAATATGACAACTTATTTACTTTTTCTTAAATTAGTAGTACCTGTATTAAGTAAATAACCAATAGAACAAATAGGTCTTATGTATGTAGTACTGTAATATTGTTCGTTTCTTGTTTTTTTATTAACCCAATAAATATATTTTTTAACTTTGCGTTAACAATTTCCCTATTGTTATATCGAAAACAGTTTAATGATATATAATAATATTAAACTGTTTTTGGTACTTTTGTTGTAAAATTGATACTTCTAACAACTACACCCTACTTTAAATGTTAAATTGACAACCTCAAATATTTTTAAATGTTTTTTAATATAATTTATATTATTTCAGAGTATGAAAACCAAAGAAACAAAACTAAATTAATGGGATATTAAAATTTCATTACTCGTACTGTATAGATTTATAAATATTTTCATATTTTAAATGCATATTGACAGAGAAATGTGCCCAACATCATTCAACAGAGGTACCATATTTCGCATTTATATATCCCTAGATTATGCTCTGTTACTCTTTTAATTGAAAATTTTAAGATTTTTATTAAATATGTGAAGCAAAGTGTAAAAAATAGTATATTATACTCGTTTTATACGATGTATTGTTCCATTCATGTTTTTGGAGACTGAGGGAACAATATACCATCTTATAAAACTATAACTATTTTTATAATATAACATTTTTTCCTGGCTACGGTCCTGCATGGGCAACAGATAACGGGTATTTTTATTTTCTTGGTTACTATATTCTCTTATATTAAATAAAGTTTTAATCCCTCGTTTAAATTAAAATGGACGTTGAATGTAATAATAAAATACAAAGCAATATCCGCAACATTTTTTTTCCCTAAAAATCAAAGGGAATTCCCTAATTTAAAGTGTAGTGGAAGACTGGAAGAGTAGATATGATATAGTATGTGCAAAGTGTGTAATAGTTGCAAATATAAATAGAAACTTGTATTGTAGAAAAGTGTAAAAATGCAGTTGTGTAGATTGACAGAATGTGGATTCCATCTTTTTTTCTTATTAAATCAAAGGGAATTTCCTAATTTATTGTGCAGTGAAATAGTAGATATGATATAGTATGTGCAAAGTGTGCAATGGTTGCAAATATAAATAGAAACTTGTATTGTAGAAAAGTTTAAAAATGCAGTTGTGTATGTTCACGAGATGTGAATTCCCTAACATCTTTTTTGCCTAAAAATCAAAGGGAATTCCCTAATTTATTGTGTAGTGGAAAACTGAAAGAGTAGATATGATATAGTATGTGCAAAGTGTGCAATGGTTGCAAATATAAATAGAAACTTGTATTGTAGAAAAGTGTAAAAATTCAGTTGTATAGATTGACGGGATGTGAATTCCATATCATCTTTTTGGCCTAAAAATCAAAGGGAATTCCCTAATTTATTATGTAATGGAAGACTGGAAGAAGTCATACGATATAGTAAGTGCAATGGTTGCAAATATAAATAGAAACATGTATTGTAGAAAAGTGTAAAAATGCAGTTGTGTAGATTGACAGAATGAGGATTCCATAACATCTTTTTTTCTTAAAAATTAAAGGGAATTCCCTAATTTATTGTGCAGTGGAAGCCTGGAAAAGTACATATGATGTAGTATGTGCAAAAAGTGCAATGGTTGCAAATATAAATAGAAACTTGTATTGTAGAAGTGTAAAAATGCAGTTGTGTAGATTGACGGGATGTAAATTCCATAACATCTTTTAGGGAATTCCCTAATTTATTGTGTAGTGGAAAATTGAAAGAGTATATATGATATAGTATGTGCAAAGTGTGCAACGGTTGCAAATATAAATAGAAACTAGTATTGTAGAAAAGTGTAAAAATGCAGTTGTGTAGATTGACGGGATTTGACTTCCATAACATCTTTTAGGGAATTCCCTAATTTATTGTGTAGTGGAAGAACATACGATATAGTATGTGCATGGTTGCAAATATAAATAGAAACTAGTATTGTAGAAAAGTGTAAAAATGCGTTGTGTAGATTGACGGGATGTGGATGTAAGAGGGCAACGGCCGAATACGCGTACCGCCGAAAGCTGCGTTCTCCGCCTATGGTACGGGTCTTCCCTGGCCTATCCCAACCCATCGGCAGTTGTGTCGTCGGTTCGTGAGGTCGTTCACCCGTCGGTCGGCCGCCGCCCCTTGCCTCCCGCCCCGCGCCCTAACTTCGCCTCCTTGCAGCCCTCGCCAGACGCACGCACTGCACAACAGTGCGTGCCACACAAGCGCTAAACTCCCAAATACCAAGCTGCTACTCTTTCACACATACTACATACGTCATATATCTATATCTTACCAATTTTAGGCATTTAAGGGACACTAAAAAAATCGAATACCGACATTTTTAATAAGTAAGCACGTTTCAAGGTCCATAAATTCTGATTTTAACAAAATGTTATCAAATTTACTACTTTTTCACACATAGACTATACGTCATATATCTATACCCTTCCAATATCACCTTCCGTCTATTTCCTAATGAATAAGGGATCCTAATAAATATCGAGTATAGAGTTTTATGAATAAATACATTTCAAGGTCCCTACATTCTGATTTTAACATAATTCTGATATTTTCAAATTTACTACTCTTTCACACATACGCCATATGTCATTTATGACATTTATCTATACCCCAGAGTTGGCAAAAATCATGTACATTTAAAAAACTCAAATAAATTATGAGTCTTGGATTTTTGAAATTCTTAAATATATCTGACTATTCCTACACCTTTTAATTGTTTAAAAATATAAATATTTTATTTCATAACTGAAAATGAAATCTGCAATAAAATCGAAACGATTCATCTGAATAAAACTATAGGCAGAGTAACGAAACGCTTAACTCCAATATACAAATCTACTACTCTCTCACACATACAACATACGTCGTATATCTATACCCCAGGGTTGGCAAAAATCATGTTTATTTAAAAAAATCAAATAAATTATGAGTCTTGGATTTTTGAAATTCTTAAATATATCTGAGTATTACTGCACCATTTAACTGTTTAAAAATATATGTAAATATTTTATTTCAAAACCGAAAATGAAATCTGCAATAAATCCGAAACGATTCATCTGAATAAAACTAGGAAGAGTAACGAAGCGCTAAATTCCAAAATACTAATCTACTATTTCACACATACAACATACGTCATATATCTATACCCTTCCAATTTTACCTTCAGTATATTTGGCAACGAATAAGGGATCCTAATAAATATCGAGTATAGAGTTTTTTATGAATAAGTACGTTTCAAGGTTTCTACATTCTGATTTTAATATAATTCTGATGTTATAAAATCTACTACTCTTTCACACATAGACCATACGTTATATTGTTTATGTATACCCTAGCAAATTTACCTTCTGTCTATTTGGTAGTGAATAAGGGATCCGAATAAATATCGAGTATAGTATTTTATGAATAAGTACGTTTCAAAGTCCCTACATTCTGATTTTAACATAATCCTGATACTATCAAATATACTACTATTTCACACATACGCCATACGTCATATACATATCTATATCTCAGGGTTGGCAAAAATCATGATATATTTAAAAATAATAAAAAATGAAATAAATTATAATTTTTTAGATTTTTTTAATTCTTAAATATGTCTAGTATTGCACCTTTTAATTGTTTAAAAATATAAATATTTAATTCATAACCGAAAATAAAATCTGCAATAAAACCGAAACGATTCATCTGAATAAAACTAGAAAGAATAACGTAGAGTTATTATTTTTAGTTACATATATAAAAACTTACATTTTTCTTCTGTTATATGACAAATAAAATGATAAAAAATCATTTTATGATATTATTATATACAGAGAATATTTTGGTTATTATTAATACTTTCGTAACAAATAATTTAATTTTTATTATAATTAGTATTTTTTTTTATCTATATCACGATTTAAATCAAGCCAACCCTGGTATTTTAGCTTCCCTCTATATGGCAATGAATAAGGGATCCTGATGAAAATCGAATATCGAGTTTTTTTATGAGTAAGCACGTTTCAAGGTCCCTACATTCTATGATTTTAACATAATTCTGATATTTTCAAAGGTACAGATTTTTATTATCCTACCAATCTTCAGTCTTCGTACTTCTCACATGTAACTTCTGGTTTAACAAATAAGAAAATTGTAAATTATATAAATTTTACCCATTGGTCAGGTTCAGGCTATACATCAAAATTCAGTTAAACAGATGACATTTATGTTTACAAAATTTGACAGATGTAGTTTTTAAGTTTGATAGAAGTCTTTTGATTAATTCAGTGAGAAATATATTTTTTGTAAAATACAAAAATGCAGAAGAAATTTATAAAGATATGTTAATATAATTCTTTATAGGTAAGTAATATGATGTATAAGTTATATTGTTTCTATAACATATCGACCAAAATGAAGATGACTATTTTCTTCAAAGGAAACCTGTTTTCTTTCAAATTAGCCTATTATGACATCTACATATATTTTTTTAATGTCGATATTTTGTGTATATAAAATATTTTTTTGTACCATTCATTTATATTTCGAAGAAAACGCAATCAACTTGAAATTTTGCCAAAAAAAAGTTAAGTTTAAATTTATTTATTCCATTAACATCTTATGATGTTTTTCTTTATATAAAAATTATTAAGCTGACAATAACCAAAAAAATTTTGTCGAAAACATGTAAAAATGAAATAAGTAGGTATTTGATATTTTAATAATTAATAATTAACTTTAGTTAGAACAAATTAAAGTCAAAAATGTTTGAAATATTTATATAATTTTAAAAAATAACTATTTGTGTAGGTTTTAGATAGAATCCTATTTTTTAAAATCTTTGCTCTATCTATTTATTTAGGTTATATTTATATATAAAACATCACGATTTATATTCATTTCACTTATCGTAGGTATATTATATACAACAGAAACTTAGTACGTACCATACAAAATGATCGAAAATGATTCATGCTCACATGTCATTGACATCAAACTTACGTACAGCGCACCATCGAAATATTATACGGGTAATAAAACAAAGTATTATTACGTGGTACATTTATAATTTTGCTACATAAGTGAATATGAAATATTTGGAAAATATCAAACAAAATCAAAAATAATTAAAAATCCAAATACCGATCTATTATAAGACACTATTATTCACACAAATAAAAACAATCACATATCTTATTTGTATATCATTAGGGTTTGTTGTATTCATTTTTAATATCATTGTAGATATTTTATGGTTAATCAGTAACTATTATCGTAACTTAATACAGAAGAATCAAAAATGATTCGTGGTCAAATGTCATTGACATCAAATAAACGTACAATGAAAAATAAAAATAAACTTGTAATATATACTTGTAGTAGGTACACATTATTGTAGTGTAACATAGTGTAGAATGTAAATATTAGAAAAATAACAAATAATATTTTAAAATATTATACAATAATAAATGTGTTCTGCACATAAGATTGCTTGCGTTTCTCATTTTAAATGCTATTTGCATACTTATTTTTTCTTGAAATTCTAACAATATACTTTCTTAGAAGTTCAATTTTAATGATATGTATATTGCAAGTATATTTAAATACTGTATATGTCGAATATCTATAAAGCATATAAATTCAGGCTAATTAATATAATATTATCTATAATAAAATAATATATAATTTTATTTTGTGTAACTCTTATCACAAATTAATACTATCTATTATTTAACCATTTTTTATGTTTACGATTACGAAAATAAGAACTTTTGTTTAGAAATTAATATTATAGTTTTCGTTTTTATTATAATAACTAATAAGTAAATATATTACTATCATATAATATATTACTATTAGTATATTTATATTATATGTATTTATAACTGGAATTTTACAAATGTATTTAAAAGAGTTATTTAAAGATAGATATGAACATAACGTAATTTTTACATTTTTTACTGCTTATTTTTCAATGTATTTTGTCTAACGGTGTTATACGAGATGATCGCAGTTATTTTTTACAAATTACTTCATTCAAAATTGTACATGCATACATAATAGCGATTTATTATTTATCTACGACATTGCGCTAATACGTAGTTAGCGCACTAAGGAGATTGCCACTATAAGTTTCATAATGGTACTGAGTGTTATGAGTTTTATAATAGTACTGAATGTCATTATAAATTATTATTTTGTAAGACAATTAACAATCGAAATTCGCTAGAAATATTGTTTTTGTTTTCATTTGTTTATACCGAATTTTTTCAAACAAAATTATTTTTTTAGAACTTTCTATGTAGCTTTCGGCTACGGTTTAAGTTGAAAAAATATTCAAAATACAGTAAGAGCCGGTACTTTTGCTGCTGATTAAGATTAAGATTATATAATCTAGTGTTAAATTAACCATGATTAAATAGAAGTTAGCAATTTTTGAAAAATTTATTAACTGATCAACTAATCAACTATTAACTTAAGTTGGGGATACAAATATAATATTCCTAGATTTGCACGAGTTTATAACAATAGTACGCTTTTGATTATTTCTTTAAGGTAGAAGACAAAAAACAAGTGTAAAGTGCAAAAGTAAATCAATTATATTCTGTCAAATGCTGCAATATTAATAATGGATAAAAACGCGATTGGGAAACTAATTTTATTTCAACAGAGTTAGAGTATTTAATGAAATATATAATAGAAAATATTAAAATAATTGAGAACAAAAAAAACTAATACAGCAAGTATAAAAGACAAAAATAAGGCATGCAAGAGAATAGCAGATACTTTCGTAATATCGTAATTCTTCCAATGTAAATGTCAAAAATGTTTTAAATACACGACAGAAATCACCAATTGTAATATAAAAATTCCACTGAATAAAATTGTAACGTTAGAAGAAATTGTAATTACAAAACAGACAACAATTTAATTTAAAGGATAATACCTCCAGTTTTACAAATGCTTGCTGGTACGTTTGTCTTGATTTTTTAGGAAGAAGAGATGCCAGAACATTTTTGGCACCGGCTTCAATGTTCGACGGAACAGTCACTTTCACTCATTTTATACTGAAATAAATATTTACGTATATTATCATATAAGGGATTATAATTGTCATTATTCACGAAGATGAAGTTTGCATCAAGACTGGCGACTGGTGTAATCATTCGAGGAAATAATGATCATAATCCCGAATATAATAGGTACTATATTTTTTCTACTCCTATAAAATCGAAAAAAAAAAAACGCAGTAGTAATAACCATAACAATGAATATAATGAACATTTTAATTGTAGTGATCAGTGATTTCAAAGTTTCTAATTATGTCAAAAATTAAATGAAAATGGTTATTTCAACGTTGTTGCAGACGAGGAAAAGTGTAGGCTACAAATCAGAAGAGGTTAAAAAATAACTTTTAGCCGAGGTGCACACACCATTTTTTTGGCGATTATAACAATAATTTATAAATTTTCATCCAAAATCTATTTTTAACATATGCCAAAGTCAACTTTACAATCGTATTTACTTTATGGCCGCAATTACTTTACGGTCACTATTGTCACTCGCAAATTCATTTCTTTATAATTATATTATGTAATTATTAATCCCATTAATATGAACAATTTAAATCAATAATAAACAAACAAGCGGTCGAACATTTAGATTTTGACAGATGTCAAATAAATATTAATACTTTAAGACTCGGTTGCATAAAGCGTGATTAACTAATCATATGGTTAACTTGTCGTTTTTACCAAGGTAACGTATTAAAAATACATTGCTGTCAAAAATGTAACCGGTGATTAAAGTTAAAACAATGTTTTATGCAACCGGGCCTAAGACTTCTGGCAGATACGATATTGTATAAATACGATGTATTTTACGATGAATTTAAACTGTCATAGATAAAATATTGAAGAATACACATTTCATGTAGCCTCATAATGCAACTTGGCTCGTCGCCTCTAGATTTAACATCACTGTTATGTATCAAGGGAATATGTATACACTCAAACCAGCTAGTCTCAGTACACAACACACATCTCTACGCTTTGATTTTGAAATGTATAAACCCCCTGAAACCCTCTAGAAGTCAGTAATTGTTTCAGATAAACCAAAATAAACCTTTTTTAATCTGGTGGACTAATTATTTTTTATTGCTGGGAAAGTGGGTTATTCGAATATTTTAAAAGATAATTTTGAAAAATATGCTGAAAAATTATTAAATCCTGCAACGATGATGATCCAAACATACTACACGTAAACTACTAGAGTAGTTATTGTACCATTGTAGACAACAATTAAAAATGCTTCCACAGTCTCCAGATATGAATTCCATTAAATATCTCTGTGATTTATTAAAAAAAAATGTGTAAAACAAGACCCCCCTAAAAAATATAAAAGGACTACTACATTTATGGTAGAAGAATGGGGTAAAATTGAGTCCTAAACTCCAAGAATATTAGTGGGATGTATGATAATCCGTTTAAATGAAGTAATTTTAATGAATGGCAGTTCAAAAGATCATTAATTCTGTATAATTTGCATGTGTTGCTGACCCAATCGGAATCACAGAAAACTTCAATATTTGACTTATCTTATTAAATGTCAATTCCCATTTTATCGTCTATCTTACGTATCTCAAAATATTTTTGACTCCCGTCCAGTGTTCTACACTTGCTCGATCGTTAAACCGGCTCATATAGACATTCGCAAATGCTAAATCTGGTCGAGTTTCTCCGGCCAGATACAGTAGTCCGCCAATCGCTTGCTTATAGCGATAATGCAATTTTTAATTTACGTGAACATCTTCCGTCGCCTTCATTTCCTTCGTTCCTAAATCAAATGACGTTTATGCTCCTCGCGAGTTCTCCATTCCCATGGTTTCCAGCAACTCTTCTGCATATGCCGACTGTTCCAACGTGAGCGATCCGTTTTTGTACCAATCTATTTTCATTGATTAAATATAATTAGCCTTACCAAGATCATTTGCTTTAAATTTCTTCTTTATTTGTGCTTTGTACTTCTAAATCATTTTATCGTGCATCGCTATGATAAATTTATCACCTACGTATACGCTGATGATGAACTCTTTCTTCTTATCGAAATAAATGCATGGATCAGCTTTCGATCTTGCAAGCCCATACAACTTCAGAAATTCATCCAAACGCAGGTTCTATTCTCTTCCTGATTGATGTAAACCGTATAAACTTTTCTTGAGTAGACAAACATCATCTTCCTTCCCTACAAACTAGTTCTTAAAAATATGTGTCGTTCTTCTGATTGAGGTA
This sequence comes from Stenolophus ochropezus, assembly GCA_035578165.1. Lineage (NCBI taxonomy): Eukaryota > Metazoa > Arthropoda > Insecta > Coleoptera > Carabidae > Stenolophus > Stenolophus ochropezus. The sequence goes on along the minus strand of JAQOWZ010000015.1, from coordinate 15,270,113 downwards.
GTACTAATCACATTTCATTGCATTTCAGCTTGTCCATTTCTTCCTGCAGGGCAGCTTTCCACTGTACTTTGTCTGTTCTGCAGTTGTTATTAATATTACAGCTTGGTTTTCCAATTGTTGAACATTCTCATTAATTGGTGGTAATATTTCTTACATTTCATCTCGCATTATCCGATATTTTGGTGGAGAATATCGTCTTGCTGCTGTATTATTTAATTTGCCTAATTGTAGAAACTGATGATAACGTCATTTGGATATGATTGGCCAATTCTATTAAGAACTATCTCATCATCTTCTTTGAATGTAAATGAATTTTCGTCAAACATCACATCTCTGCTAACGCGAAATGTATCGTCGATGTAATTTCACAATTTACATCATTTTACGCCGTCTGAATATCCAACAAAGACACATTCTTTTGCTTATGTATCAAGTTTACCTTGTCGTCTTCGGTTATCCATGCTTTGCACCCATAAACTCGCAAATGGTTACATCAAAGTCGTAGGAATTTGTGCCTCAATGGCTTTCGAGGGGTATTTGTTGCGTATATGGCATGCTGCAATTATGGCGTCCACCCTTATATATTTTGGAATACCTGATTCAATTAACAAGCATTTTGTCATATCCATCAAAGTCTGGTTTATTCGTTCTATCACACCATTTTGTTATGGTCTGCCCGGAATTGTGAACTGTATTCTGTTTCCATGATCTTTTAAATATTTATTAAATTCTGCACTCTTGTACTCACCGCCACAGACAAACACAAACAGATGAACAGCCAAACGGTATATTCCGTCCACAAAATTCGAAGTAGTTATCATAATTGAACTAGATTGCATTAGTGCGGTAACTGCAGATTACATGCGCCCAGTTAAAGATTACCGAAACCACAGACAAACGTCTTTTCGTTTCGAATACATCTCGGAACATTTTGTCAAATTCCTATCATAATATACTCATCCAGTTTCTAGCCAACACATATTTTCATACAGAATTTTAAATGCACTTAATATATTACTACGGACTATTTCCTTCACAATTTAATAACAAATGACGTATCAAGATTTTAAAAATTTAGACCAATCAAAATCACATACTGACAGTGATAATTGCATAGTTGGTGTTTGAGATTTTAATGTTGTCAGCTCCGTTTATTGTGAAAGGTACACCGCATATTTGCCAATGTCAACGCCATATACGCTTCTCTGTATTTTTTTTGTAGTTTATAGTTAGTGGCGCTGTCGCTAGCGAATTTTGTTGGTTTAAAATTCGTACAAGGACAAGTTCTGTTCGGTTCCTGCTTTATTGCGCCAAAGTTGTTTTGTATCGCTCCACAACAATCCATTGTTGTACTGCTCCAGTAAAGTATTTACATTTGTTATATCTGTTATTTTGTATAGTTTTTGGTTGTGCTGTGTGTAAATAAATAAGTGTTTTTCGCGTGGTTGTGTGAAAGTGAGATTTACGACCTCACCATTGTTACCATCATCCATACTCGAAATCCCGGGTATCCATCCCTGTTATCCCGCACATTTTTTGGTCCTTCGAGCCGGATTCTATCCGGATTATCCGAGTTTTTCCACCCTTAAACCCACGTGCAAAACCTGTCAAATCCTTGTCCATGCGCATAGCCTGTCAAATCCTAATCCAGTGTCATCCACCCATCCTTTGTTAATTCTAACCTCGCAAACCTGCGTGTAGAATCACGATAACTTCGAAGTCATCGCCAAACCGTTCCGTTTTCGCGTCCGTAACCTTCACCAGGTTCAACAATGGCTGAAGTGTTGCGCCACCAGAAAGAGTTGACGGAACAGATCCGGAAGTTACCGCTGGCACTCCGTACGCAGCTGTCGAAAGAAGAAATAACACCGACAAGCAAGCTGATCGACAGCGCGCTCGCCAACCTACAGAGACATTGGGATGACTTTCTGACTAACCACCACTCTTTTAGAGCAGAGAAGGGCCCAGAAGTGACGGTGTACTTCGTTGAAGATCACTTCTCCGCCACAGAGCTCTTGTACTTGACGGGTGTCGCTATCCTGGAGGCCCTCCGTCCTTCGCCACCTCCGCCAGCTCCAGTTGTCGCTCCAGTTCAACCGCCAAAGGCTTCCCTTCCGCCTCTACCTAAGGTAAACCTGCCGGAGTTCTCCGGGTCATACTTGGAATGGGAGGCATTCCACGACGCCTTTCAGGGTCTTGTGATAGACCGTGACGATGTTCCCGACGTCCAGAAGCTGCTCCTCCTCAAGGCAGCACTGAAAGGTGAAGCCGCACTCCTAGTGCGTACCATGGCCACCACGGCAGCGAACTTCCAGGGAGCCTGGGACGCCGTCTGCGCCAGGTACCGGAACAGTCGGCTTCTGGTAAGTGCTCACCTGTCGGCACTGTTCGACCTGCCCCAGGTATCGAAAGAGTCCGCACGCGACCTGCGGGCCCTGATCGACCGAGCACGGGAAGAGATAAGATCACTCGAGCAGCTAGGGCGACCTGTAGACAAGTGGGACGACGTCATCGTGTTCTTACTCCTCCGTCGCCTGGACTCCGCATCCCGCCGAGCATGGGAGTTGCATCTCGCTTCCATAGATGCGACTCAAACGTTGGTGAACCCCGACTACAAGTTGGAACAGCCGACACTCAAGCAGCTCGAGGCCTTCTTCGAGATGCGTATCCGCGCATTAGAGATGTCGGCCCCGCTGAGCCCACCTGCCCGCTCCATAACGGCCTCCAACGCGAAGGCTGCGCCACTTCGCTCACACCAGGTCTCTGTAAGCGTCAAGAACACGAACTGCGTGTTCTGCAGAGACTCGCACTCCAACTTCTCCTGCTCATCGTTCCGGGAGAAGTCTCCACAAGAGCGTCTGTCCGAGGTCAAGCGACTTCGGCTCTGCTTCAACTGCCTGGGTTCTCACCAGCGTAACGCATGCAGATCCACGAAGACGTGCTCCAAGTGCAGCCAGACGCACAACACGCTGCTGCACGACGCTTTCCCATCCAGTTCTGTTACAGGTTCGGCCAGTCCTCCAGAAAGAGCTGCTGCTCTCCATACCTCCACGGTCTCTAGTCACTCCACGCACCAGGGCACATCCCGTGCCATGGTTCTCCTGATCACAGCGCTGGTCACCATCTGTTCGCCCAGCGGACAGCGCGTACAGACACGCGCGCTCCTCGACACCGGGTCCGAGGTGTCTTTCATCTCTGAAGACATTGTGCAATGTCTTGGTCTAGCCAGGCGGCGCTCCCACGTCAAGGTCGTCGGCGTCGGGGCCTCGCACTCTGCCACGGCCTCCTCACAAGTGGAAGTCGTCTTCCGATCCAGAGCAGCACCTGGTGCCGAGCACCAGGTATCCGCCTACGTGCTTCCACGTCTGACGTCTCACGTTCCACAACGGAGAGTCCGTCCCTTAGATCCGCAGCTGCTGCTGCACCTCGAGCTGGCCGATCCATGCTATCACCGAGACCAGAAGGTTGGCCTACTGCTTGGAGCCGACGTTTTCGGCCCTCTACTCCGTCCAGGAGTGTATCCAGTCCCAGGCTCCAAGGTGGTAGCCATCAACACAGCTCTAGGTTGGGTCCTGTCCGGAGTCGTCGACGAGGACGGTGCATCTCCCGTGTCCTCTCTACATTGCCATGTAGAGGAGGACCTGGATCACAACCTCCGCCGGTTCTGGGAACTTGAAGAAATTCCCGCCGCTCCTTCCTCGCTCTCCCCAGAAGAGAGTGCCTGCGAAGAATTCTTCACCTCCACCTACCAGAGAGACGCCAGTGGTCGCTTTGTGGTGCGGCTGCCACGTCGTTCCAGAGTTCCCACAGGCGGCAATCGCGAGCAAGCAGTCCGTTCGCTTGTGTCCATAGAGCGACGTCTGGCACGAGATCCAGCTGTTCATGACAGCTACAGTAAGTTCATGCACGAATACGAGTTTCTTGGTCATATGCGTAGGACTGAGGAGACTCCCACCGGACCTGTGTGGTACCTTCCGCACCACGCTGTCATGCAGTCGGGCCCTCAAGGAAGCAAGATGCGAGTAGTGTTCGACGCTTCCCGACTCAATGCGCAGGGAGTGTCATTGAACCAACATCTGCACCCAGGTCCACCTTTGCTGAACAATCTCGGTGTCGTCATCATGAACTGGCGAAATCATCGGTTCGTCTTCTGCGTGGACATCGTGAAGATGTTCCGTCAAATACTCGTCCACCCAGATGACCAAGACCTCCAGCGTGTCGTGTGGCGCGGCCACACAAGCGAACCAATTCACGACTTCAAATTGACGACCGTCACATACGGGACCGCTTGCGCACCATATCTTGCGATCCGCACTCTACGTCAACTTGCTCGACTCGAGCAAGAGAGCTTTCCAAGGGGCTCCGAATGCCTTGTAGAAGATTCGTACGTCGACGACGTACTCTCCGGAGCCGATTCCCTCGAAGACGCTGTCATACGCCGTGATGAGCTCATCCAACTACTCGCAAGAGGCAAGTTCGAACTGAGCAAATGGTCCGCAAATTGTTCAGACCTCCTAGGGCTCGCTGAAGCCCGTTCCAAGGCGCCTATTCCAGCTGCTAACGTCGAGCTCTCCGAATCCACGAAGATGTTAGGGCTCATGTGGAATCCAGAGAAGGATGAATTCTTCTTCCGAGAGCGTATCTCAACAACGCTCTCAGTTCCCGCCACGAAGCGCACAGTCCTCTCCAAGGTCTCGCAGCTGTTCGACCCGCTCGGCTGGATCTCCCCAGTCGTTATATCTGCGAAGATTCTGCTGCAGGACCTGTGGCTTGCCAAGTCAGACTGGGATCAGCCTCTCACCACACACTTCCAGGAGAGGTGGTCCACGTTCCAAGAGAGTCTCAGCCGCCTTCAAGACATCCGTATTCCACGGTGGACTCAGTTGAGTCCAGCTGAGACCGACGTAGAGCTTCACGGATTCGCGGACGCCTCCACCAGGGCGTACGCCGCCGTCGTCTACATCCGCACAGTCAATCCTGATGGAGCGTTCCACACGTCCCTCATCGCCTCCAAGACCAAGACGGCACCCGTGAAAACTGTCTCTATTCCACGTCTCGAGCTGTGCGCTGCTCAGCTTCTAGTTCGTCTATTGCTGTACGTCCGTCAAACCCGGCGGATCTCCAATCTCCCTATGTTTGGGTGGTCTGATAGCACCGTCACACTCGCTTGGATACGTGGACACCCAAGTAGATGGAAGACATTCGTCGCCAATCGAGTGTCCTACATACAGACCACACTACCAGGGCTGTCCTGGCGCCACATCTCAGGTGAAGAGAATCCTGCCGACGTCGCCTCCCGCGGTGCTACTCCGCAGATACTCTCCACCTCGAGCCTATGGTGGAACGGTCCTCCATGGCTTTCTGACGCGACTCAGAATTGGCCGACCGCAACACAAGAGCTACCCGATTCACCAGGTGAGGAAGCTGTCCAGAAAACCCGCTCCATGCCGGTCCAAGTCGAAGAAGAGTTCGCTCTGTTAGCGCGGTATTCCTCCCTGTCACGCACGCTCCGTGTAACAGCCCAGTGCATGCGATTCGCCCGCCGCTGCGACAAGAGAGGAAGAATTTCCAGACTTGCAGGTCTGGAAGATCGAGAGCAAGAGACATGCACCGGCTTCCTAACCACATTCGAACTAACTGCTGCGAGAGTCCGTCTGATCCGCAATGTCCAGAGAGAGAAGTTTGCCACTGAAATAGCGCAACTGAAAAGCGCTAGACCCATTCCAAGGACTTCGCCTCTCGTGAGTCTAAATCCATTTCTCAACGCTCACGGCATGCTATGCGTGGGCGGTAGACTCGAGAATTCCGGACTTCCCGATTCCGAAAGACACCCGCCTATCCTTCCAAAGTCATCTCCGCTAAGCCAGCTACATGTCCTACATTGGCACGCATTAGCCCTCCACGCTGGCTTAGCATTAACTCACTCACTCCTCCAGAAGCACGTCTGGATCCTCCAAGGGCGAGCCCTAACAAAGAAGCTGCTCCGAACTTGCATCCCTTGCAGGCGCCGTCGTCCGCTGATGGGCAAACAACTCATGGGAAACCTGCCAGCTGACAGAGTGACTCCCAGCCGCCCTTTCCTGCGTTCAGGAGTAGATTACGCAGGACCCATCTAGTGCCGCCCGTCTCCAGGTCGTGGGCGACACTCCACCAAGGCCTACATCGCCCTCTTCGTCTGTCTTTCCACCAAGGCGCTTCACCTGGAGGTCGTGAGCGACTTGACGACCAAGGCCTTCCTGGCGGCCTTCCGTCGGTTCGTTGCACGCCGAGGAGTGTGCAGCGAGCTGCTTTCCGACAACGGCACGACGTTCGTCGGTGCCAGCGCAGAGCTGCGCTCCATGTTCCATCAGGCGTCGCTGTTCTACCACGAAGTAGCTTCTACCCTGTCCGATTCCGGCACACGTTGGAGCTTTATTCCACCGTCTGCACCGCACTTCGGCGGCCTGTGGGAGGCCGGAGTCAAATCAGTAAAGAGTCTCCTCCGCAAAACCATTGGTGAGACGACCCTCACGTACGAGGAGCTATCTACAGTACTGGCTCAGGTAGAGGCCTGCCTGAATTCCCGTCCGCTGACGCCGTCCTCGTCGGACACTGCGGACCTGTCCGCGCTGACCCCAGCGCACTTCCTGGTTGGTTCATCATTGCTGACCGTTCCAGAACCAGGTTCCCATGAGGAGCCCAGCGACCTGGTGACCCGCTGGCGGCTCGTTCAACGACTCACACAGCACTTCTGGAAGAAGTGGTCAACGCAGTACCTGCACCAGCTGCAACAACGTTCCCGCTGGCGCGGGGAAAGATCCAACTTCAGTGTGGGCCAGTTAGTGCTGGTTCACCACCCGCAGCTGCCTCCAGGCAGATGGGCACTGGGCCGAGTGACTGAGCTGCATCCAGGAGCAGACGGCCTCGTCAGGGTAGTCACCGTCAAGACTGCCACTTCAGAGCTTCGCCGACCTATCTCCCGGCTAAGCCCTCTGCCGATCGAGACGGACGTCATCCCTTCAGCCAAGCAGAGACTCGCCGCGCCGCCGTCGCCACCGCTGCGTCGTTCTACGGTGGGCAGTCCAGGTCATTCCCAGTCGGCCTGATGTCCACACGATCTTGCTTACTTAAGTTTTATTGTTATTCCATGTTAATTGTTTAGTTTAGTCGCTTCTCGACTAGGTGGGCAGTATGTTTGAGATTTTAATGTTGTCAGCTCCGTTTATTGTGAAAGGTACACCGCATATTTGCCAATGTCAACGCCATATACGCTTCTCTGTATTTTTTTTGTAGTTTATAGTTAGTGGCGCTGTCGCTAACGAATTTTGTTGGTTTAAAATTCGTACAAGGACAAGTTCTGTTCGGTTCCTGCTTTGTTGCGCCAAAGTTGTTTTGTATCGCTCCGCAACAATCCATTGTTGTACTGCTCCAGTAAAGTATTTACATTTGTTATATCTGTTATTTTGTATAGTTTTTGGTTGTGCTGTGTGTAAATAAATAAGTGTTTTTCGCGTGGTTGTGTGAAAGTGAGATTTACGACCTCACCATTGTTACCATCATCCATACTCGAAATCCCGGGTATCCATCCCTGTTATCCCGCACAGTTGGTGAAAATTTTCTGAAACTTAGAGCGACAATTGCACTTCTTTGACATTGAAATTTAAAATCCCAAATGATAGTCAACATTGTTAACGAGGTGAACTGAACTTTTTATTTTTTAGTAGTTATAAACAGTTCCGAGAAACGAAAAAAACTGAGTTACTAACTTTTTAAGAGTAACTTGTACAAAATTATAAATTTTATATCAAAATAGAATGAGACACAAGGATTTTTTCATGAAATTTTTATTAAGAAGCAGAGTTACTTCATGTCAAGGGTTTCTAATATACGTAAATAGATGTGAAACAGATTAATATACAAGATTAATTTAAAATATTATTCTGGAAATAATCTAACAAATATATTTTGTGCATTAAAAATTATCTGAAAATTCAGCATTTAAACGCAATTTACTTACAAAAGTCTCTTTTAAAGAATCCTAGAGGACGACTTCCAATGATGGAACGTTGAAGGTCCAACTTCAAACACATTTATTTGCCTCAACTGAGAGCAACACTTCTAACGAGAATACAGAGATGAGACACAGAGATTCGCGAGTAGACTGGAGGATCGCATCTGAAGGGGTAAGTCGTAACAAAATACATATGTTGTATAAGTCCAATCAGTTTAACCTCATTTCTGTTGAAAACTTTAAAAAGATTGATTGACAGACATTTCTATGGCGAGGTCCTACAAGGATGCGTTTCACAACAATGAACACGTAAGCCAGACTGGTAAATCTACCGAACCGTCCTCCATTACTTGGTAATACAAGTGAAGATGGTGCTCAAGAATAAAAAACTGGCTTTGGGCACGTTTCTGGATATCGAGGTTGCATTTGAGTCCTCTGAGTCTATTGTGCAACTGTGGTCAGGGGTATCGCATCCTCACTTGTGGAATGGATACGTTCCATGCTCACGAAACGCAAAGCAACAACCATCTTGAGAGATACCAGGGTTGAGATTGATGTCATTATACGTCTACTACGAGGAGTACTATCACCTCTACTGTGAGGCTTAGTCATTGATAGCCTCATTACGACTCTCAACAAGCAAGTATACTATACGCAAGGATACGCTGATGACTTAACGATTCTTGTAGTTGGTAAATTCACTAATACAGTTTACGAGCTCTCAAACAGCGGGCTCTAATAAGACAGAACTAATTCTGATCACAAACAAAAGGAATATTGTTGGTCCAAACTCTGCCTCTTCGAACAACCACTACAACTATTTCAGTCAAGTATTTAGATGTAATACTAAATCCCAAGCTAACATGGAAAGGGAAAGAGCAAGTAGAAGCTATCGCAAGGAAATCGGGACACATAGTCTACTGGCTATACTATGCGCTAGTTAGACTTATAGTAACCTACTTCGTTTTATTATGTGCCCTAAAACTTCTGTTTTCTTGTATGGGTATTACCGAGAATGAGAACAACATCCAAGGGGTCCTTTTAAATCATCTTGGTGTAAAAAGAGAAGCAATGGCTGCTGCTAAAACACATTATTCAGTGGAATCCTGATCTTTTGATATATTTTTTTAATTAGATAAGATTTAGATAAAGGGCTAAAGCGTTAGACACTTTTGTCACTGCGACCTAAAGATCTTTTGTAATTTGGTCCTTACTTAGTTATCTGGAAGTAGGTCCAGAGTTTTTATGAAGTTTAGCGTAGCTGTAGGAGTCAGGTTCCCGGTATCAGTTGCCGTCAAGTATCTTTTGCCTAAATGGTTAAGTCTACTTTCGGTTAAAGCTTAGCATTCACTTACTATGTTTTCCGGAGTTTCTTAGTCCTCTTCGCAAAGTCGACAGATATTATTTTCAGCTTTACCAATCTTATATACATGGTATTTTAGCGGACTATGTCCTGTAAGGATATTTGTCATGGTGATCTGGTTATTTTTGTTTAGGGCTAGTAGGTCCTTGGTGTCCTCGGCGAAGGTGAAATAAATCTCCTTCTTTATGTGGCGTTTAAGGAACCCACAAGATGGTTCGGTCCCATAAAAAGATAGTTTGGCTCTCTGTTTTGCGAGCTCATCTGCTTTTTCATTGCCTACCACACCCTCATGCGCTGGTACCTACCATATAATAATATAATTATCTTTGGCCAACTTTTTGAGGGTGTCTTTTCAATTCCAGACTAGTTTTGACTCACAAATAGAGGTTTGCAATGCCTTTAAAGCAGCCTGGCTTTCTGACATTATATTTATTGTTGCTCTTTTAAGACCTTCGTTCAGGTCTGTAAGGACACAGAGATTTATTGCATAAATCTCTGCTTGAAAAATAGTAGAACTGGTTCCTATGGTTTCTTTTATTCGATATTTTGGACCAATTATACCCACTATCGTTTCTCCTGAGCCTAATTTTGAACCATCTGTGAACCAGCACAGGGTGTCTCTTTGGAAGGGTGGCCCTTATTCTGTTCACTGAAGGCATTGTCCAATAACTACATTATACGCCTGGTCAAAATTATATTTTGTTGTCATTATATCACAGACTGCCAAGGCCAGTTGATCCAGGTGTATCTCTTTTAGAATTTCTAAGTAGCCTACGAGATCCCCAGGTTTGTATTGTTTTGTTCTGAAGAGGGTAAGTGCCTAGAGCATCGCCACTTTCTTCACTTGAAGATGCAGAGCTGTTAGCCCCGGTATCACTTTCATTGCTGCTGTTGGACACGTCTTCATTGCACCAGTGATACACAGGCAGGCTAATCGTTGTATTTTACGCAGCGAAGCCTGTGCTGTGCTTTGTTTAACTTTTGGCCTCTAATTAGTCATTTTTAAATGTAGTCCCCAATTTTTACCGAGGAGACGTCGGCATGCGTTTAAGGCCACTACCGATTTCTTGATAATTTTGTTAATATGTGAGTTCCACATAAGCTTTTGGTCTAGAATAATTCCTAGATATTTAACTTTTGTTGAGAACTCAAGTCTAGTGCCTTTCAGGGTGAGAGCTTGCTTCTCTTAGTGAATGGTACAAGAATTGTTTTAGTGGGGTTTACATTTAGTTCATGTTCTTGACACCAACTTTGCACAATATCCAGGGCTTTTTGTGTGAGTTATGATATTTTTATATCACTTTTTCTTCTGACTAGAATAGGTACGTCATATACATCTCCGTTAGTAAAATAGTCAGCTTTAGTTAGGAGGCGTATACATTTTATCCTTCACACATGTTACATTTCTCGATATTGTATCTTTAAATCATTTAATCTTGCACACCTTTTATCGTGCACACTTTTAATTTGCGAAAAAAGATATCTTACACACATTTTATTTTTCATTCATTTTATTTTTCACTCCTTTTATCTTCGCCAACGTTTCATCTTTAAAACATTATAATTGTAATTTTATCATCTACATGTTTTAATTTTCATTCATTTTATTGCCCATGCAATTAACATATTTATAATTAGAAAAAATATTCAGTATTACATTTTTCTAAAGATAAAATCTGTAAAAGATGAAATGTGTGCAAGAAAACTTTTTTCGCGGATTAAAAGTGTGGAGGATAAAAAGTATGCAAGATTGAATGTGTGCTAGGTACAATGACGATCATTATAACAGGTGTGGAGGATAAAATGTATTCGCCCCTCTGTTAGCCTATTTAGGAGGTTGTCGACGACAATGCACCAGAGAAGAGGAGACACATCTCCATTTTGTGGACATTCTCTGCTGGTTCTTATCATTACTTTGTCTCCTCCTAATGAAGCTTTTATTGTTTTTGATGCCTTTCTCTATTCTATTGACAAGACTATGGAGTGCCGTAGTTGTCGATTTGACTTTCTAGTAAGCGAACTGATTCGCTTTAAGTGGTGATGTCGTGAGCACTTCACTTCTGAGGTACTGATTCAACACTTTCTCCATACCTTTTAGAATAAAAGATGAAAGACTAATGGCTCTATATGACTTAGGCTGATCATATGGACGGCCTCCGCCTTTAGGTATAAAGACGAAATTTGTTTTCCTCCATGATTTGGGAATATATCCATGCTTTAAATTTCCCTACCATAATTCGCATAGGATTGGCAATAGGTCCTATATGCATTTTTGCAATAAGGCCGGAAAAATACCATCTTCACCCGCTTACTTGTAAGGGTTGAAAGAATTTATAGCCCATTCGACTTTTTATTGTAAAAATCTTGTCAGCCAGACAGGTAGGCCTCGTCTGACCAGGTTGATCCTGGAAAATGAGTGTTTAAAAGAAACTCCAACGTTTCCTCTGAATCTTCCGGGTAGTCGTCGTTTGTTTTTTTAGGAAGCTTATTTCGTTCGCATGATCTTTGGAACGGACTTTCTGTAGACATCCCATACTGTGTGATATGCTTTAGCGTCGATACCTAGAATGAGATTCTTACTCCTGCGTTTACAGTAGGAAATCAGGAAATCCTTTACTAGTGAAGGTGGAACACCTGCCGAATCTCCGGAGACGTATGCTGATGCAATGATTACCTCTTGCATTCTTCATTTTGTCGGAAATATGACTTCCAGAACTACCAAGTAAGAACTGTGTTACAGATATGTATTTAATTGATGACTTAATGAGCAAAGCTGCTCTTGGAGAGTCATCTTCATGACTGTAGGTGAGCTTACCTATAGGAGTAGTGTATTGTATTTGCACTATGTCAGTGATTGTAGTGGTGAATATATTGTTCAGCACGTCAGAGGCCGCTTTACAGTGCTGAAGATTCACCTGGAGTACATGTACATTAGCCATTGATACTCTTTGTAGCCGAGTCACAAGAAAAGCTTAGTTGCCCTTTACTAGTGATTCCGATGGCTTTTGGATGTTTCGGTAGTTGAAACTTCCCTGCAATCTCCTTTCCCGCAATGGGCTGTTGTGGTTGAGACTTACCAATAGTCTCTCTCCTTGTAGTGGAAGTTTTTATTCTGAAAATAAGAGGAGAGGTCATTGTGGCCTCAATATCATTTTTGTTTATCATACAGGCAATGATGATACTCCACTTGTGGAGGTCACTGTACCTTTTTGTTTAGGTTTTTGGTGCGGCTTATTATCCTTTTGCTTTAAGATAATTTGCCCGAAATTTGTAGCTTTAATACATTTCTGTCTAATTAGTTACCATGGACATAACATATCCCACGTTTCACGTTAAAATAAACGCACTGTACATGCTCACTCCATATTCTTCTTGATGAGAATTTATTATTCTTATTAGTCAATCGGCGCATAGCAAATTCGGCTAAAAGTTTTGATGAAATTTTACGTTTAAATTTTATATTAGCGCCGGATTAAGGTTTTTATTGCCTTTCGAACTGTTTAAAATTGCCACCCTAATGCCAATGGCGTACCCATGATAAATAATAAAATATATAGAAACGGCCAGAAAGCATTGTTATTGTGTTGTATTTTTGTGCATTGTTTGTAACTTACAAAAGACATGTGATAATAAAAACATTTGTAAATGTATTTACACATATCTTTTTACAGAGATCACCACTGTAACAATATGGAATGTTTTCCATATGTTACTGAAAACCTGAGCGTAAAGAAATTTGATCTCTTGCATTCAGAATCGACATGTGTTAGTTTTTGGTAATTAAGTTCAAAATTTATCGCTTCACTGTCATTCTGAATGCGTGAGAACTGTATTTTTAAAGATTAGTTTTTACAAGATCTGGTAAGAAAGGCAAAGGGATGATTTCTCTCAGCCCTCGATAACTTAACAGTTTTTGTAGAAGGAAGTCGAGTATCTACGTCTGATGAAGACGCACGTATATCGGAGCACTTCGCTCTGATCGCGGTATGGACAATCAGACGGATTGTTCATACAATGTTTAGTCCTTTTTAATAATTTTAGTATAATTTAATTTTGTAAATATGTAAATAAATTTTATTTAAGCAAAATCTGTGTGTTCGTCCATTTTCGTCCCAGCGCGTTCCTTAGTGTTGTGTTGTGCAACATCGTCATTCTGGAAGTCATCATCGTAATTCATAATCACTGTCTCATTATTCTTCAGTCACCCCCCCTGTTACACCACACTTATCCTATATCTAGCCACCAGCATAACTTGCCTTGATCTTGACCATCTCTTACTACAGTTGCAGCATAAGCCGGTTTTCTTGAAAAATGTATAATGTTTTACCTTATTTTTAAGTACGGTATTTTGTTTCTCTTTTTTGTCTTTCGGCAAGTGGATAGATTCAGCGCTTTTGGCCATCGTTCATATTTGCACTGTAGCGATTCAAATTATTTGACTTAAGGACTTGATACTTGATAGTTGACAATTGTTTTTCAGAAAATGTCAGTGTTGTTTGGTCGGTACAATTGTCACCTGAGGATATATAACATACATATAACTCACTAATTGCCGCCATCCCCTTTAAATCAACTCCTGACACTGGTAAGTGTGCTCTTAAGTAAAATTTAACAAAACGTGTTCTACTTTTTTACAATTTTAATGAATATAAATTTTTAAATATTTTTTTTCTGGTTTATTTTGAAAAAAAATACAAATTTTACCGCCCCTAAATTTAGCCGCCCTAGGCCCAGACCTATATGGCCTACATGATAATCCAGGCGTGGAGTTGATAAACTTTTGAGAAAAATTAGTCTGTTATAAATTGACAACTTTTATTTATTAATAATAATAATAATCTATATATTTCATTAAAAAATTAATAATTTATTTGTATATTTTCGTATGTATTACCGTATATTTAAATAGATTGTAAAATTCTTAAGAGATACAATTAATCCAGAGCTTTTATACTTTTAAATTTTTTAGATTTCTTCCAGTTTCCGTTACGGGCTTCTACAGTTTCTTTCACTTCTTGTGTCCCTGGTTTACTTGGCCTGCTTCTTGTTCTTGTTTTGTTTTATTCTGTTCTCGGGAAGTTCACTGACGTTGCCCCTTTTGTACGGTTTCTTCTACTGCTCTGTTTAGCTGAGTTCTGAATATTTCGTTTCATATTTTGCCCATTCTGGTTTTCCCTTGTGTGTCTCTTAAAAATCTCATTTCCGTGCTTCTTAGCTTACTTTTGTCCTTCCAAAATTTGAAACCGTAGGTTAAAAAAGGTTATAGGTGAGCATTTCCACTACTTTTCGATACCTTTTATTTATCAATTTTTTTCCAATCCAGTAATTTTCAGGACATTTTAATTTTTTTCCAGTATATATCAGCTTATTTCATCGTACTAGAAAAAGTTATGAATTATGAAAATTATAAAAATAATTAAAATTTCAATTATATAATAATCACGATTAAACTTATCTGATATTAGGTTCTATTGTATTTCAATTTCCGCACATTTGTATTAAAATAAAGTGACATTTACTGTCAGCGCCAGCGGTATTTACATTTACTTACATCTACGTAATATTTTAGGTTCATCCAATTAAAATCGTATGATTTTCAAAACCATATATTTCATATTGAATCGAAAGTAATAATAATAATAACACTAAATTATTAGTTCATGTATAAAGGGCTTAAGAGTTGATAAACTTTTTAAAAAAATTAATCAGTCATAAATTATTGACAACCTGTATTTATTAATAATAGTAATCTTTATATTATTTAAAGTTCAATAATTTATTTGTTGATATGTATGTACGTATTATCGTATTTAGATAGAAAGTAAAATTTGTAGAAA
Organism: Stenolophus ochropezus; assembly: GCA_035578165.1. Taxonomy (NCBI): domain Eukaryota; kingdom Metazoa; phylum Arthropoda; class Insecta; order Coleoptera; family Carabidae; genus Stenolophus; species Stenolophus ochropezus. Next base: position 15,254,923 of record JAQOWZ010000015.1, on the reverse strand, counting down.
ATGTATACAAAAAAAAAACACAATTACAATTTGATGATATTATGGAGATGAAGTAACTTTTCGTAACATTTAACATTTTTATGCATTGCTGATAAAGATGAAATGATAAAGATGCACACAAATATCCTTACCCTGACCGGAATTCAACCTGGGTCCCCTGGTATTCGAAGCGGCTGCCTTACTGCTATTCTACCGGGGTCGGTTATTTTATTATTATAATTATTATTAAGACAGAAGGCTAAAGCGTGACACACATTTGTTTCTAAAAGACTAAAGCGTTAGAGACTTGTCAATACGACCTAAAGATTTATGATACCTTGGCCCTTACTTAGTTGTCTGGAAGCATTTCCAGAATTTTTATGAATCTTGATGTTGGCCCAGCAATCAGTTTCCCAATCTCAGTTGCCATCATGTATCCTTTACCTAGATGATCAAGTCTACTTTAGATAGCTTGACATTCACATATAAGGTGTTCCGAAGTTTCTTCATCTTCTTCTCAAAGTCGGCAGCTATTATTTGCAGCTTGACCAAACTTAAGTTGATGGTAATTAGTAATTTGGCTTCCTGTTTTAAGAGTTCATCTGCTGTTTCATTGTCTACGACATCCATATGCGCTGGTAGTCACCACAAAGTGACATCTTTGGCCAGTTGTTGGAGGGTGTTTCTACAATTCCAGATTCGCTTTCATTCACAAGTGGGGACATGCGATGTCTTTAAACAGCTGTGCTGTCTGTCATTATGTTTATTGTTGCTCTTTTAAGACCTCCATTCGGGTTTGTAAGTGCACAGGGATTTATTGCATAGATCTCTGCTTGAAAAATAGTGGAGCTCGTTCCTATAGATTCTTTTATTTAATACTTACGACCAAATAAGTTACATCCACTCCAGATTCTCATGAGTCTAATTCTGAACCATTCGTGAACCAGCACAAGGGAGTCCCTATAGAATGGTGGTCCTCCTACTGTCTGCGATGTCCCATAACTACCTAGGTCTGATCAAAGTTATATTTTGTTGTCATTGTGTCACAGACTGACAACGACGTTGATGTATCTCTTTTAAAATATCTAAGTGGTTAACGAGATTTCCAGATTTGTATTATTTCGTTCTTCAAAGGGTGAGTAGGAGTACCGCTTCCTTGTTCACTTCAAGACACAGAGGTGTTAACCCTAGTATCACTTCCATTCTATTGTTGCACTGGTACTGATTGCACCTGTTATACTAAGGCAGGCTAATCATTGTATTTTACGCAACGTAGCCTATGTTATGGTTTGATTAACTTTTGCCCAACAAATAAATGATTGTAAGTTCTACTACAGTGATATATGACCAATACATCGTTACAGTCTCCAATTTTTAAAAGAAGACAACGGCATATGTTTAATGCCACTACAGATTTCTTGGTAATTTTGTTAATTGTGAGTTCCTGGTAATTCGTCGATATTTAACTTCTTTTGAAATCTTAAATCCAGTGCCTTTCATGATTGTTTTATTGGGGTTTACATTTAGCTTAAGTTCTTGGCACTAATGTTGCACAATATCCAGGGCTTTTTGTGTATGTTATAAAATTACAATATAATTTTTTCCTCTGGCATAAATTGCTACGTCATTTGCAAATTGGTTAACATAGTAGCCAGCTTTTGTTAGCCTATTGTGAGGAGGTCGATGACAATGTGCCAGAGAAGAGATGACAAAACTCCTCCTTGTGGACACCCAGTGAAGCATTTACAGTTGAACTCTTCAGCAGGACTTAATTTTATTTTATTTTATTATATAATGAAAGGGCAGTCGTTTCTCTAGTAGCCTTTACTATTTTAAACAGAATCTATTACCACAGGAATAAAAATACTTCTCCCTGCTTTTCATTTGTTATTGTGGCTATAAATTATTTTGGGGATTAGTGATTAGAAAATTAGCGGCGTATAGGCAATTATTGTTTTTGTCATAAACTTTAATTGCCCGTCTAATTTGTTTGAATAAAAGAAGGGTAAAGGTAGTCTTTAACCAATCTTAGTAAAAATTTGAGTTTTTGTCTTGTTTTATTATTTCTTGCCTTGTCTTGAAAAATAAGACAATAAATTTAAGTAATCTGTCTTTCATTACTCCTGTACATAAAAATCTTGTCCAGATCGTCATTTTCTTGCATATTACTTGTCTTGCATGTTAAAACGTAGTCAGAAATTGCTCTATTTACAAATTTCCTTGAACCAAATTAATTTTTCTATCACATGTGTTTTTTTTTTTTGTTAAGGTAATATCAGAATCAAAAATCGTATAGCTGCACATACTATACGTATTTTTTAGCACAAAAGCGACATATGTGACGTATTAAGGTTCTTACCCAACTTCACTTTGTATAATGTTACTAACTTCCAAACTAACAAATTGAATAATCTTCTGCAAATATAGTGGCACATAAAAGCCTTACAATGCTTTAAATCATAGACTATCCACTTTACCAACTTTCAAACGCGCCAAACCATAATATTTGGGATCTGGTATGCGCATGTGGATAATTTCACACCAGAATCTATGAACGTCACAATTTTTGCGACTTTTTTTAGTATGATACTTTAAAACGATATTATATAATATAAAATGTAAATAAAAAAGATTGACATCGTATAGAATAACAAATTAGACATTGTATTTAAACAAAAAAAAGTTCACTTAATTTAATTTTTTTTTGCAAGACTTCATACCATATTTTTGTACTTAACATCGATTTTGCAAAAAATTAACGAATGCGTCATTTTTAGTATAAAGGGGGATACCTGAATGGATTAGTACCAATGGCATACCTTCAACTCTAAAATGGGGGTAGAATTTTAATTTAAATACAATAGGGTGTCAAACACAGTTCGAAAGGCTTTTCAATTTTCTTTTTAACAGTTGTTTTATTTTTCAAATCCGATCATTAGTTCTACAGAAATATCGTTTAAAACAAATTATATCAGGTGTTCAAAACTGCAATCAAGAGAATTTAGTTATTTTAAGTATTAATACAATAAGCCAGCTTTCTCTGAGTGATTAGTTAATTATATTGTTTGCCAAATTTTCCAAATTCATTTTTCAAAACTATAAATAAATACATATATTTGATACATTCCAAATTTCATTTATTACTTTCGTTAGCCAATTACTTAGGGGTATTTTTAAAATGATAGCGGGGAATGTTTTCCTGGCCTTCATATATGAGAAGTTTGGAAAACAAAAGACAGTCCAGTCCAGAGAGTTCCTGTTACTTGAATGTTTCAGTCTACAACTTCACGCTGGTATAGGTTGTCCACAATTCATTTGATTAATGACTTTTTAATCCTCCATATTAATAGTAATCGCTGTCACTAGGAAAATTTTTGCATTTTATGAAAATATAGTTTCTTTTCAGTATAGCAATTTTCAACTTTGGTAGATATATAATGTATATTGAATAGAAAACATATTTGTGTGAAATGCAAAAAAAAACATAGTGGCAACGATTATTATTAATACGGAGGATATAAAAGTCATTGTCCAAATGAATTCTGGACGACCTGTAACTTTTTTACCAGGTCGTGACCGTGAGAGTAACCATGTAGTGTTTTTAATAGACCATTGTAACTAATTTGAAGTAAAATATGTAACTTCTTGTTTTCTTGTATTTCTCTAAGTTCTTGTATTTTTCGTAATTTCTTGTATTTCTCCAAATTCTTGTAATTTTCGTATTTCTTGTATTTTTTGTGTTGTTGTGTTTCTCGTGTTAATCATTCCTTGTTAAATTGTCGTTTGCAAATCCTCTTTTAAATTGTTATATATTCATTGTTAAGATTCATTTTAGTTTTTACTCATATGTCCCATCAAAAATTAAATAGTTCTCTAAATTTTAGTTGTTTTCTCTGTTTAACACGTTAACTGCCATGAGGTACATCTTAGGTGTCTCACTAAAATATCCTCGTATGCTCTGAGATACATAGTTTGTGTCTCAGTGTTTGAATACACATTATGCTCCGTGGTCTAACGTTTACCTCGCAACGCATATCTGTGAACATAGTTTAATTCTCGGTGGCTGGCAGACCAAAACCTATTCTTAGCGCATTATTTTTTTGTTTTTTAGTCTCTGAAATGATAAAATACTGCAAATTTTGTGCCTCAATAAAATTCTTCCAATTTTAGATCAACATTAAAAAAAATCAATTCTGTTATCATACTTCTATTTTCTAGTATGAAAACACCCTAAATCTGTAAAAAAGAAAAAATGGCCCAAGGGACCCACCTTTTTTTTTAATGGTGGCAGTTAACGTGTTAATCTGTTGGTAGCATTTTGATAATTCTACGTTCAGCAAACAATACTTCAAATTTTATATATATTTTATCTAAAAACTTAAAGTAAATTGTAAAAATCTTTCATTGCTACATACGTGTACTATATTAAAAAATTATATTGTAATATTAATCATAAATGTATATTAGTGGCATCAAACATGTATGTATGAGATGATAGTGCGTCTTACCTTCCACTGCCACTGAAATATTAAACATGTGTTTCAGATTCAACGTTGAGTATCCCAGGTTATTGCTTATTGATTATCATGTTAAACTTGCCTGGGGATTTTTTACTTTTTCAAATACATTCACAAGTCTGATATGCTCTGTGTATTACCTTCTATCCTTACAATTTATAATCTTAAATATACGTGTTTTCCATTAATACTATTTCCTATCATTATGGACCATATTTTTCATATATTATACTATTAAAATATACTTATATTTAATAAACACTATTTTACATTTTAAAATATTTATGCACTATGAATTGAACATTAAATAAATCTTATAAAATATGATTAAATTTATTGTTTGTATTAAATATATACTTACTTGATGTTTGTTTATATAAATTTGGTTTGAACCCCAGCTTATGTGTACACAGTGGCGCCTTAAGGCGTGAGCCATTTAGGCACTGACTTAGGATACCCAAAAAATCTAAATATAAATTTATATAAATAAATAAGGAATATCAATGTATAGTATATGTATCTGTATTATTAAATTATGGAGCCCTTCAAAGTTTTTTTTGTGTAAATAAATTATATTTTTGTTCCTCCTCACCTATCCCTACTACTGCTACTATACCTTACTAACTACGAATCAAATAAACACTCATAAAAAGGCAATTTTTTCATACCGGATCTAGAGGAAATGCTTAGAAGTAATGATTGTTATGTATAGGGTATTACAAACATTGCAGACAATCCTGAATGATTTTCAATTATGAAATAAAATAGAATAGGTTAGTAAGTAGAGTTTGCAAAAGAACTATTACTGAATAGCTTTTAAATTTGTAATAAAATTCAAATATGTCTATTTTTTTTTGTTTTAATAGTTAGAAAATTGTTAAAATTATGTTGATTTTGTAAGGAAGTGAAATATTCGTTTTTACATTTTTATTTTATTCTATTGTTAATACTGATTATAATTTATAAGTATATACCGAACCGGTGGGATAGTGGGATATTTCCCATTCAGAACTTTCAATATTTTATACAAATAAATGGAAATAAATTTCTTACAGATTGTATAATACATAGGAGTTGTGTACAATCGAGTTATCGCAGAGTTATATCAAAACTGCTGTTTTTATTATTAGGATATATGATTTTAAAATTTCCATTTTTTCTGTTATTTTGCTTATTTCAACCTTTTAGCAACGCAATTTAATGTCTTGGACGAATTATCTGAAAGTAGGTTTAGGAACTTAAAAAACATTTTAAGAATCTAGTGACAGATAATTCGTCCAAGTGATTAAAGTGCGTCGCACAAAGGGTAAAAGAAGCAAAATTATAGAAAAATATAAAATTTACAATTCACACATATCTTAAGAAAAAATATCGAGGGTTTTTGGCTTTGAGACTTTTCAATTGGTACCAAAAGAAGTCGGAAGAAAACTGTTCCTATTAATTTCCATTAGCAATCACTGGAAAAAAATTAAGTAACTAATAAAAGAATGCTTTCGATTTAATCAAAGATTTTGATTTATCGCAACAAAAGATATAAAATTTATTTTCACTTTTCAAAAATTTTATTGGGGTTGGGCAGGATAAATGTATTTCCCACATGGCCGATTCTTTACCAATCCGCCTCTGTATATGCGTGTATTCAAGTTTGCATTGTTTTTCCGTATCCAAAAAAATCAAAAATAATTTTTGTAACGAAGGGGGAAGGGGGAAGACAATATAATTTGGCTCAGGTGTGTATAGAACAAACGTCCTCCTACTATTATATCATAAATAGGCCTTTAATTAAGTGTCCCTTGTATATTTCTTTTATCTATTTGTATTATAATTTAAGAAATATAAATTTTATTTTTACATCTAATAAAATGATTTATATTACACTGAACAACAGCAACACTTAACTCATATGTTTTATTACATTAGGTACCTATATAGCTTCATAGCTTAACCAATAAGTAAAACCTATATAATTTCAATAAAACATTACCAGAAATTAAATGAAGAGGAGTAGAAAATAATAATAGTAAGTATCTGTTCAATCAAAAGTTATATATAAAGAATATTAACACAAGGCCATAAAAAATCTTTCACAATAACCAAAAATACAGTTTTAAGCTACAAATAAAGTACCTACCACTTCCAGTTGACCAATTGTAATCAACAATTAATCACCTTTGCTCGGTACAAAAAAAAACGTTTAAATTCATTTTTGGAAGTAACAAGTGATGATGGACACTGAGTTATTTTACATACATGTTATACATAAATATCTGCAGACAAATACACCCACAGACATCGTATAGTAGGTATTTTATGTATAGTGCTGGCAACAAAAGAATAGCTCCCGAAAGAATGTATAAAGTTTGTCACTATTAATATAAAACGTTTGACAATTTTATTAAACTAAAACTAATAATTTACCTGTATGCTTTTTTTGCGAAGTAGAATTATATTGCAGTTGCTCCAATAAATTTTTCTAATTTTATCACTTTGCTTATGAGAATAACATAACTGGCTAATTGCATTATTCAATAAATAAAATTAAGGCAATAATAATACACATTGAATCGTAAAGGAAAAATTATAAGAAGCGACGGAAGATAAATTATTGCACTTGGCATTGGGGAATGTAAAGAAAAAGTAAAATGTAATAGATCTAAGTTTTCTCTAATGTAAAAATAATCATTATTTTGTACTATGCTTTTATCCTATAAAAAATTGTGCGCCGCCTATGTTTGATGATGTATTCGATTACCTCTTTCTTGCCGTACAATTGAACTTTAGTTGCCAGTACAATAAAATATGAAATTTTTTCTTGTAGTAAGGGCTCTGAATAAATGAAAAACGTATTATTACGAAATAATAATAAACTTTCAGACATATAGATACATTTAGATAAATTTATAATAATAAAAGAAAATATTATGGTATGACCAACAGATTAATTTCCGCGTATTGTCGTTGTACATTTTATATTTTAAATTCTTGTCTTCTATATTTATTTGTTTGCCTGCATATTTCTTCTTATGATATAAAATATTTATAATCGTCATAAAGTTGGAATTTAATTCTCAGTAATATATTCTGAATCGGAAATCTAGTTTCTTCTTACTTCTTACTGTATAAACTATACCAAAGAAGTTTTAATTTCATTAAATATTGATTGAATTCTCAGTATTTATTGCACTTGAAGTTAACTCTTCTGAATTTTGATAAACATATGAATATGAATAATTCATCCATTTTCTTGAAATAACATGGTTAACGAGATGCAGAAAACTGCATTAGGTATTTTATAATTTTGATCTGATAAATTGGAAGTTAACATTCATAATAATAAAATTCGGAAAAATATTTATTAATACAACCTTTTAATAATAAGTAGTTAATCGATAATGAATAACTGATAAAATTATTATTGTTAAAAATATAATAAATGATCCTATAAAAAAGTAAAAATTCTCCCTATTATTTGAAATCTTAATTCACTTTAAGTTTTAAACTTACGAGATTCGAAAAATAAATCAATATGCGATGTTTACTTTTGAAAATGTTAAAAGTATGATAAATGATCTGCATAAAATTTAATAATACTAATTAATTTAGAGTAATAGTGGATATAAAAAATTATATTACTATTATTATTACTTACTACATGTTTTACGATATATTTTTTTATAAGTGGCGATATACCGTGATTATTTTTCAACGAGAAACATGGGATTTATCATATCCATGGTTTCGGCTTGATATTTGGTTGACAGCAATGTATATTTGCATATTTGCTTGTCTCATTTAAAATTAAATATAGGGAACGAATTTGACATTTGCTTTTGAATAAATAATATTCTGACAGGCATACACCAAGCGCAAAAACAATTTTAAGAATCATTAATAATTTTGGAGGAAATGGTGGAATTCTAAAATGTTCTGCTAGATCGCTCGATGTTACATATCTAGATAATTTTTATTGTAGACTTTTAAAATAAAAACTTTGTATGGGGGAATATCTTCAAAATTTATAAAAAAAATGAAAAGTTCAAATTAAAAACATTTTTCAAAATATTGCAATTGCCCAAATATCATCATATGTAATTCTAAAGTTTTATAGCAGATTGAGTCATTGCTTGGAATAGTTAATGGATAAATTTTTGAAAATTTATTGAAATTTTTGTTTAATTGCTCTGTATTATATTTCTTTGCTTGTTTGTTGGCTTATTAGTTCTCTATTTTGTGGTTTTTTACAATATTAAAATTTAATACTTCTATCAAATTCATTTCCTATGTTCCATTTTAAATGAGATAAGAAAATACATTGCTGATAAATCAAATATCAAGTAACCATGGATATTATAAATCTCCATGTTTCAAGTTGAGAACTCACGGTGTGAGGACGTTATAAATTTTGATAAATTTTTTTAACTTTTATCACTACTACTAATTTATAAAGATTCTTAAGAACGATTCGAACCCTAGGTTTGTAAAGCTTGAGCGCTAACCACTCGTCTTGTTGTATCGGTAATTCAAAAAAATATATATTGTATAAATTAGTTTACTAGTCCCCACTAAAAAATGCTTAGAGTTTAAATAAACTACTGCTTCCGTTGAGCCATATGTATAATCAATATTTTGTTAGTGATTTAATATTTCACCCTTCCAAATTAAGCAGTACAATATAAATTAGATTTGTTTTTTTTTTTTCAGAAAAATACCTCCCTAATATATTGTCATTTATACATTCTATAACAGGTTTCTGTGTCAGTGAGGATTTTTAATGTTTGTTATTTTTACTATTTTTTTCCTGTCGCTTGTAAGCTTAACATGATTGTATATTATTTTACTTTATTTTCGAGCTCTGCTTTTATATTTTAATACCATATCTTTCAGTTTTGTGATTTTAATTGTCTCTTCGAATATATTTGTACTATAAGATTGTTTTAATTGGTTTTATTATTGATTTTATACATACAGGGTGGCCCAGTGAAAATTATCAGCGCAATTTTTGGCCACTTAACATTAATTTCGCAAAAAACGCTCGAACACGTCAATTTTAATATAAAGGGGGACACCTAAATGGATTAGTACCAATGGCATAACTTCAACCCTAAACTGGGTGTGAACTACACCTCAAAAATTTTAAATGGAAAAGGGTGTTAAACATTACACAGTTCGAAAGGCCTTTCAATTATCTTTTCAACAGTTTTTTTATTTTTCAAATCCGATCATTAGTTCCAGAGAAATATCGTTTAAAACAAATTTTATCAGGTGTTCAAAATTGCCATTAAGAAGGCTAAAACAAATGACAGAAACTAAATAAACAATTCTTTCGACAAGTTGTTTGTAATAAACAAGTAATTTGTAAGTTGGATTTTTTTTGTGGGGTTATTTGAAGTCTAAAGTTTATGCCACGCTACCTGAATTTTTAGAAGATTTACGGCAACATACCGTAGCTCCAAAATTTTGAGCAAAATCTTTTTTATTGTATGGAAGTTGGAAATAGTAATTTTGAACACCTAATAAACTGATACTTGAGTTTCTGTCATTTGTTTAGCCCTACTTGATTGCAGTTTTGCACACCTGATAAAATTTGTTTTAAACGATATTTCTCTGGAACTAATGATCGGATTTGAAAAATAAAAAAACTGTTGAAAAGAGAATTAAAAGGCCTTTCGAACTGAGCAATGTTTGACACCCTTTTCTATTTAAAATTTTTAAAGTGCAGTCCACACCCATTTTAGGGTTGAAGTTATGCCATTGGTACTAATCCATTTAGGTGTCCCCCTTTATATTAAAATTGACATGTTCGAGCGTTTTTTGCAAAATTAATGTTAAGTGGCCAAAATTTGCGCTGATAATTTTCACTGGGCCACCCTGTATATTTTTTCTTTTAATTTTTCTAAAAAGGCATATTTGTTTTGACGTAATCAATTATTTTCAGTTTTGAGTTTTAGCAAACATGACAAATATAAAAATAATAAATTTTAATATGTAATACTTTTAAATTTGGAAAAAACTATATATCACATATAATTTTAAGAATATAGATTCTTTTTTAGAATACAAAACCCTATTATTATTGGATGTTAATAAAAATGTTTTAATTAATTTTTAAATTACTTTTGCAATAATTTTATGTGAAATAATTAAAACTATTTAAAATACTAAAAAGTATTTAAAATAAGTATCTGAAATACTTTTTTTTAAGTGTTTTACACAACGCTGCCTATTAAAAACAAGTTGTGCATTCCGAAAACATAAATCATTAAATTTTCCATGCGACTATTAGTGTAAGTAAATACAAAACCTCCCTTGTCCATTTTTGATAAGAGGTAAATTTTGGAAATAGAGACTTTGATATTAAAACACAAAAACATTTCCTGCTAATACATAATATGAATCAGACAGGTATAAATGACAACAGGCACGAAACGCGGGCAACAAGTGGTAAGGTACTAGCTACGAGCTACGAGCATACACAACACACACTCATGTGAAACCCAGGAATTCATATCATTGTGATTTCGAGTTTAAACAAAAGATGCGCATGACAAAAACAGTTACCAATCGTCTCCACACTCATTTGTTTTTATGGTTCTTTCAAAATGGCGGATTCGTCGCTGCACTTTATTTTTACACTTTTCCATTTTTATAGAAGACGCTGACGCCGAGACCCGAATGCGTCCCAAGCACTGTCGATGGCGTTAAATCGATATCGTCACGAATAATTTTTATTTTACTGTGAAAGGCGTGGCAAATTTTAATTAAGTTTTCCTTTCATACTGTGTTATTAATATTACAAGATTTCATCATACGTATATGACAATTTTACTTAAGATGCTATAAACACTTATGTAAGTAGTTAAGTGTTGTTTACAATTACACATTTTGAGGTTATTTTTCCTTTTTATTTACAGTTACTACCTCCGTATGTGATTAGGAAGACATTATATGAATGTAACAATTCAAGCATGAATTCAGTAAATACACTTACTAATCAATGTATCCACATTTTAAATTGCAATAATCTATTTACGACCTAACAAATGTAAATTTTAATTAATAAATATTCACTTCACACTTCATAAAAGTATGCTCAAAAATACACGAGAATTTAAATAATTATATTTACTAGTAGATATGTTTCTTTATACTATATTGCAATTACTATGAATTCGCTGCGTGCTCATATTTTTTTTTACCGAAACAAAATTTAGAATATCTTCCATAATCTGCTTACATCGCTAGTACGTAATAACTTTACTAAAGTACGGAAGTAAAAACCTAATTTTAATCGTAAATTTTTAAAGACTGAAGTAGCACTTTTAATCACAGAGGGATTAAATATGAATTTATAAATTAAACAAGTATTATGTCACCACAGAAATAAATAGGTATATGTCTGTTTCCTAACTTAGCTTAACAGAAAAATGTGCTTAATGATGTTTTGTTTTCAAAGCTGTCATGTTTTTGACAATTGTATAAATATAACCAAATTGTGTGTGCGGAAGTGCAAAAATAGTTTATATACCACAGGACTAAAGTGCCTTTAATCCCTCAAGTAATTATTCCTCTTGCCTACGGCTGGTGAAATAACCTTCACTCTTAGGTCTAAATCATGCACTTTAGTCCTTCAGTATATAATATACTGCTTTATATTTAGCTTTTATTTTTACTACACTTTAAGATTTTACTAAGGAAAAAAAAAGTATATTATAAATTATTTTAGAAGTGGCATATTCATATATGTACTTAATAATTTTATCATGTATTACCTATGCGCCTACGTTATACTTTTACTTTATCCGGTCCTACATTATTGTGGCGTAACCAGTGAAAACCAGCTAAATCTGTTTTTCAAAAAAAGAGAGAAATATAAGTTATTTTAAGGATCAGTTAAATCCAATGATGATGTTAGAATTAAGCTAAATACGATAAATCCTATTGAAAATCAGACTCAAAATCTAGGCAATCAAGCAAAACTAGATAAATCCAACGAAATTAAATTTATGTTTCAACGAAAACTAGATAAATTCGCTGTATCTTTTACTCAACTAACATTGGCATGTGCACGTTTTCATTGACAGAATTTTTATACTGATATCCTGGTATACTTTTGTATAATTTATATAATATTTGTAATAAACAATTTTTTCTACGACCATTATGAAAAGTAGCACTTTTCTCATACTGTTTGAAGTTGAAAGTTGCGTATTTTCGACAATCGCGGGTTGCCAACACTGTGCACACGTGAAAGTACTCTTTGTGAGGTTATATGAGCCATATTGTTTTTTTTATATTAAATAGCTTTCGTACATACATTTTTGTTTAACGTTTAACAGAGTGGTCATACGAAATGTATAGTGTGCCACTAGTGGAGAATCACCTATTTTCCACCTTGTGTAATTCCAGCACTCGATTTCGACTTGTGCCGAAATGTTTACACCTCGTGGGAATTAGGCACTTGTTGCACAATATACTATTTTCGAACACAAGCAGATTATTCCCAAATTCATTCAAAACTATATAAATCCATTTTTCTTGAATGGAATGAAGGACCAACCGTAGAATAGTTATATGGTTTTAAAAATAGGTTTAAATAGTCCACACATTTTTTGTTTAGTATTTAGGACATTTCGGGCTTATGACAGACCCAATAGACCATAATCTTCTGCTAATTAAATACGGTATTTCGCCAACTCGAATTGTTTCTATTTGTTGAATGAAATGTCTGGCTTTAAAATTTTGAATGCATTTAATATTTCTGTCCATGACTACAATATTTTCTTTTAAATAATGTAACATGATTTTGAAAACAATAATTAGCTGAAGATGGGTCTGTTGTAAGTCCAAAACTAAAGTCCCTAGATATATAAAGTACCGCAATCCATAGCACCAATGCGTTAAAGAAAGAAAGCTATATTTTTGTCCCAAAAAATCGGCGTAATAAGTAATCAGCCATATAAAATGACAGTAATTTGACATATGAGCAAATAACCTAATTTGCGTTTTCAATTGCATTACATTTGAAAATGCTTGATTGTTGAATTTTGAACAGTGCGAATAATAATGAAACAGGATAAAAATGATAATAAAGTTAATATTTTAATTTTCTCGCGTTTTTTTGCCCAAAAATGGCGAATGATTGCGGTACTTTATACATCTATAGGGACTTTACCCAAAACATCCAAACTACAAAATAAAAAATACATGGATTATTTAAGCCTTTCTTCAAAACCTTATAAATCAATTTTGTTTCTGTATCTTTAAGTATTTATTTAAGTTATAATTAATTAAATTAATCATATTATTTTCTAATGTGTAAGCATTACAAAATGCATATATTATTTCTTGTTTAAATATCATGAAATTGGAATTACGGGGTTTATAATGAAGATCTCGAAACTATTTAGAATTGATTTTGGCTGATTGCTCAGCATTTATATAGAGGCGGTTAAGTAACAGTTCTTAAATTGAATTTAAAACTTTTAATATGTACTCGTATACTACATCGTTTTTATTCGGCGTTGCTCATTTCTTTTAATTTTGCAATGATTGGGTAATCTGACTACAATAGTATTTTCTAATGTGAAATTATAAGAAACGTTCTGACTTTGATAAAAAGTAGAACTATTTCTGTAATTTTGTTTGCTATTTGTATATATTCGAATCATTGCCATAATTTCCTTTAATTATTATAGTCCCCAAAATTCCGTAGAGCACCTGCAAAAATTTGGAATCCAAAAAATATGACATTTTGTAACCAAAAATAAATGCTGTAAGAAAAATAAATATATTTATTCTTTTTCTTCATGTCTCAGTTACACATTGAATGAATAGATGACTAAAGCGAATTAAATTATATAATCTCTCGGATAAGAATGACTTGCTTCATTGGCGACTCATAAAATAGAGTATGAAGAAGTTAAATCTTTATTGCGGATTAATAAATTTGGTAACGAATTAAACAGTCGAATTCGATTACTCATCCATCTATAGCTATTTTTATATACATAGTTATATTGAGTTTGTTGTAAGAACTAAAGTTATTTAGGAAGTGTATAATTTTAATTATTTAAGAATTATTTATTATTTGTTGTTTAATAAAATTACTTACTTTTTTACATTTTAAGTTTGTTTGATGTTATTTTGTTATATATAAAGTATATATATTACCTACTATTGTCGTTATTATATTATTGTCGTCCTAGGTATTGTCTAAAATGCTGAGCGCCTGCAAATCTTCAATCCTGGCTACGCCATTGTAATAAACCATGAACTTAAACATTTATATCACTAGTGAACTATGAAGTAATGTACTGTTTAAAAATGTCAGTTACAACAGTGATATTAAAAGATATTTGATAAATTTATTATAATTATTTTAATATTGATTTAATATTCATACAAGCAATGGCTATGCTCAGGATTTTTCATTCAGAATGTTTATGTTTTAAATTACTTATGATTACACGATATATAACTGTAATTGACTTTATAATGTTATTATTTCGTTATATGTGTATTATTCTGAATAAAGTTTATGGAAAGAACTTGCATATATGATTGTGTTGGTTTAATAGAACATCAAATGTATAGAGAAATTAGTTACATGTAGCTCAGCTATAAAACATTTTTAATGATTGTGTGCGACATAAGTTAAATGGTAATTTGGAATATACGAGAATATCATGTTTTGCACTATTTAAATAAGCAGGGACCATTATTTGTGTAGCTATTTGCTTCAATATTAATCTATCGGTAAACTTTTCGAATAGTTGTTGGTTAGTAACAAACAAACGAGTGTCAAAAATGACAGCGAAACTGTGGTGGAACTAAAATTTTGCTAAATATTTAGCTAGCTAGTGGTACCAAACACATTTATCAACAGTTGTACTCTGTAACTCATAAATAGTTCGACTGTTTCCGTAACTTTTTGGTAACTTTGATATATATTCTAGGGAAATTTGTTTTATATTTGTAAAATTATCTCTTGACATACAGTATCTCAATTTAAATTTGATCGAATCTACATTTTTCGATTCTTCATATAAAAGAATACTAGACGATGTTAATTTTAAGGAGATTATTATTATTGAAGAACGTCGTAGATTATTTTGAATTTATAGATGTGAAATGAGATCGTTATATGAGACCAGTGATCCGTTTCAACTGCCAGATGAAAGATTTGTTGATATATATATATATATATATATATATATATATATATATATATATATATAAACTAAATAAAGACCTTATAATGCATTTAATAAAAGACCTCATCTACATATGCCCCGAATCAGAGGAATTGATCCTACAATGAAAATATTATTTTTCTAAAAAATGTACCGTCACTTTTTGTTGTTCAGATCTAGTTCTTGCAGATCTTTTCTTTACACCTATAGATAATTTATAATCTAATGAACTTTATAAGTATTTATCAGAAGGCACTATAGATCAGGAACGAGAAAACTTTAAATTTCAATATTTATATCTTAAGTTTTGATTACAAATAAAGGTTTTTCAGTTAAATTGATACATTTTCTGTAAATTTTAACTAGTTACATGGCCAAGTGACCATATGTTGACAAATTCTCCGTTCTCGTTCCCGGACTGCAGCTTCCTGAAAATGTTAGATTAGGAATTTATTATTAATATTAATTTCCACACAAATAAAAAAAATATGTACATATTATTGGAATATATTATTATTATATCGTATCTTCTATATAATAATTCGTAATATCGCAATATAAACCTAATCTGATTTAAGAATCATTTTTGACGCGACAATAAGAGTAAAAAAATTATCAGAGTTTGGCACTTGACAATTAAGATGGGATTGAAGAACCTTTATAAAATGTAATATAATATTAATATCATACATCACACACTTGTTAATTATACCTGCTGATGAGCAAAATTTAAACTCGAAACTCCTTAAATTAATAAATGAAACGACCATCCAAGGAACACAAAGGCCCAAATTAATTTAAATTATTCATTAAAAATTATTATTCTTAATGTACATGTTCTTTTTATTAATTTTAAGTAACACATTTTAATAGTAGCGGATATTAGAAATTTCAAATTAATATTTAATTTAGTCTTAGTTGGTGCCTTTAAAAAACTCTTAACTTAGATATTACAATTTTGGAACTGGCGCAGTATATTTTAATCAAAATTAATTGTGTCCGTTTTTTGAGGCTAATAATCATCGGGATCTTGAATACCTTACCGTAAGAGATACGAAGTCGGATAAATTGGGACAAATTTGTTGCATTACTTAACCATTTTAATGATGTATTTGTTTTCTCGAAAAATAATCACTAAATCTAAGCAAAAAAACCATTTTTGTAAATTTGCTTTTTGAATTTCTTTATTAAATAGAGATTTTTCTTCTCTTACCAATGATATAAACTTATAAACAATAATTCTACAATTCAGCAGAATTTCTGCAAAAATGGGAACAATATGTAATACTATATTACAACATAAGTGAAGAAAAAAAGAATTTTACTTATGTATACTGAAAGAATTCATTTCTTCAAGAGTATTATTGTATAGTGTTTTCTTCAATCCTGCTATTAAAATAATATGTATAAAATATGGATTGCGTGTTACGTCGCTAGCGTCTGTTTTTTTGTGTTTATAAACATTTGCAATTCTCAAAGAATTTTTGACTGTCACACCTACATCATTGTTACATTGTGTACCTGTCAATTATGAAAAAGCATATTATGTATAGAAACTTATATTTTTCATAATATCGTATTATGTTCAATTTTCTTTGCTTATTATTATTTGTTATCCATTTAAGGTAAATACTGTAAATTTGTAATATACTTCAAATTTTAATTAAAGTTGTAAAACCACTTTTGTTTCAGACGACAAATAATAAAAATAACAGAATTTGAAAATTACATTATTATATTTAAATATGAACATGAGTGAATGTAAATATAAGTTTTAATGTTATTTTTAAGAACATGTATAAAACTACTATTTTAGAGTTTTTTTCGGTAATGACAGGAAACTGGACGAAAGTGAATGTTTACTCACTACTTTTATCCACCCGTTGCCTTAGAGATATAAACATAAAGTATTTCCAGGTTCCAATAAAACAGGTTTCAATAAATACTTATTTCACATGGATTTAATATATTAATTAATAATTAAGTTACTCAGCGGAATGTAAATTATTAAAAACTATAATTGCAAATTTTTGTATTACCTGTTTTTGATAAGTGATAACCTACGAGTTTAAAACATTGTCGAATCTAAGTAATGGGAAAATTATAGATAAATATTATGGTTATGTTCGTTTTTATTAAATGGAATGTGGATAAATAAAAAATAATGAAAATTATTATATTATTTCATACAATTAAAAAATAATAATAAAACTCAATGTAAAATGAATAAATTTTCCAATGCGTAATAAGCGAATACATAAATCATTTAAATGTAGTCCTATCATTCAGAAAACTACATAGAACACTGACACAGTATTGATTTTTTTGTATTCTAAACTACCCTTAATTTCAAGCTGATGCATAATGTAGTACATAAAATAGTTTAGCAATGTCCTGTATTGATTCAAATAGAAAAAAACTTTTAAATGGAGTTAATTTATGTTGTTGCATGCCGGCTGTGGGTTATTGGAAACGTAAGCTAGCAGAATGAATACTTCATACGCAACAACTATGTACACTAAGAACTTCACATTTCGATTTTATCATTTGCATATAGAGATTTCCAATAATTTTTCTATAAAAATTTTTTAGAAATTCATAATTTAAAATCATTTTAGTTAATAATTATATATTTCAAATTTATTTTACCGATTAGAAGTATGGAAAAGTATTTTTTTCTAGGAACATTTTAAAAACTCAGTATCAACATTCAAAAGAATGTTGAGAACATTCTAGGAACACTCTGAAATTTCTTGCCACACTCTCAAAGTGATGTGTTTTAAATAATTTATTATAATAAAAATACAAGGGTAAGAAGTATTTATTTATTTACAATTATACGCTTATAATATCTACATATAAACAAAAATATAGTATAGTATTTTCTTACAAAATTTGTGACATCCTAATGAAATACAATTACTTGTCTCGCTACTAAATTACAAGGTGACTAATTTTTTAAACTTTTGTACATAACAAATTATTGCATACAACAAATAACTTTTAATAGAAGAAAGAAATCATTTCTTTACTCGAGAACTCTTTCTGTATAGTTTAATAATAAAAAAGAGCAAAATGCTTCCCAAACGTAGAATCTGTCTTGTTTTCTTGACATCAAATTATTTAAAAAATAAACTAAGAGCAACTATGACCGAACAAACCCTAAATCATCAATTTAGTACTTCTGAGCATTAGCAATAATATTTTAAAAGCATTATCGTTATAAAAGATTTTGCCTAGAAGAAAGCAAAGAAAATGCCAGTATGAAATTTTAAAACTATTTAAAACTAAATTTTATCATTTATTCACAAAAAAAATTCATATATTAAATATATATTTTCAGTTTTTGTTCCGTGTTGAAAAAAGGGCTTCCACCAAAATTTTGCCCAGAGGCCCCCACCAACATAAATCCGACCATGGAAGCGCTTGAAAATTTTGTTACTAATAGTAGTTACTATCATTACAAAGTTTACAAGCTATATTACAAATCCAAATTAGTTCAAGTGTTTTTATTGTATCGTCTATGAGAATCACATAACTGGTTAATTGTAGGTATTATTCAATAAGTTAAATTAGTGATTTTCAAACTTTTTGTGCGAAGGCACCTCAAATCGATTATGTCAAATTTTCGGCAGCCCCATCATGTGCATTATATTTTAAAGACATTTCATTAATCTTACGAAAACATGTTTTTTAATTAAAAATTTAATGAGAAGAAAAGATACACAAAAAATTAGTGTGATACATGAGCTACATATAATTTACACAATTCTGTTATAGGGAAATGGAAAATAACTGATGTGAAGTGGGCAAGAGCTCGAATTACCTAGGGATATTTCATTACATTGTAGTTATCACTTACTAGATTGCTAGAGTATTTATCGCAAAGTCTGCCATTTTGAATCCAAAAATTGCTAAACAAGACGAACTTGCTTAAAAGTAGGTTGCTAAAAATAAAAAGATACATTATCTTTATTATTTTACAACAGCACGCATAGTCATGCTTTTACTGTGATTTGTATAATACAGCTAAGGGTAATCAGAATTATTTTTATCGAAATTAATGTAAATGACCAATTTTTTATTGATACTAGCATCCTCAACTCCTGTTGAAAGACAATTTTTAGGGCACCCTATCTACTTCAAAATCCCGCTATAACTTAAGCAATAATCTTTATTGAAAATCTCATTGTGATTTTTTTAAGCTACGTAATAAAAATAAAAAAAAAATGACTTGAAGAACTGCTTGATTTTTCACGTACTTAAAATTTTACTACTTGACTTGACTGAAATTCTGCTACACTGCGAGATTTAAGCTTGATTTAATTTCAAGTCAAGTAAGTTGCTTGAATATCAAGTCAAACCGTTGTGGCAGTTGGTTCGAACCTCTGACCACATATTCGCCCTGTAGCTACGCAGCTCCAGTGGTCCATCGGTCAACGCGCTCGTCTTTTCATCTCGGCCGGCTATCGTCACTACACCGTGAAACAAGTAATGAAATGCACCCTAAAGTGCTGTGATATCCCCATTGAGAAATTGTGAGTTAATTTAAAAAAATAATAAATGTTGAATCATAAAAGACAAACTATTAGAAGCAGTGTAAGAAAACTTATTGCACATGTCATTAGTGTTTCACAAGACAAGATGTCTTGTCTTGTTTAGTTATTTCGTGTCTTGTCTCTTATCTCGGAAAGCAAGACAAATTTAAGTAAAATTCTTGCCTTGATCGTCATTTTCTTGCATGTTAATATTCCCAAATGATCTTGAACATATAAAACATCTTGAATCACACGTACATTTTTTTTCTTTAGATAATATTAATGTCATTTATCAAATATATATCTTATAATACAATTATGTATTGTTATTAAATAAATATTATAAAACCAAAAATCCCACAGTTGCACATACTATGCGTATTTCTGTACAAGCAGAAAAGTATAAACATTTTGTGTCTTAATTCTGGGTTACTTATTACTATTACATATTTTTTTAAACAAAATTAACATACATAGGTACGTTAAAAAATTTGTATTAATTTTTTAATACTTACATATTTTTGTACTTTTATTTATTTATAGGTAGGATCTTTTAAAAAATCTAGATTTTAAATTAGCAAAAACAAAGTAAGAATACAAGAATTGAAGAAAATCTTGCTATTCTTGTATATTTCTTGCAAGACAATTTATTGTCTTGCTTTGAAATTTGTAGCTCTTTTCTTGTTCTTGTCTTGCATTTTTTTGCAAGACTAAGGCAAGACCAAGAAAAATACAAGACTCTCTTGAAACACTACATGTAATTTGGGCATGTAAAGGAAAAGTAAAATGTAATAAATTTAAGTTTCCTCTAATGTCAAAACGATCATTATTTTGTACTATGTTTTCAGTCGATAAAAAATTCGTCGTTTGTTTGATGAGGTATTCGATAAACATCTCCCCTGCCGTACAGCTCAACTTTGGCAACCAACACTATAAAAAAGAAACATACTTATTCATCAAAATCACAACTCGCAAACCTACCTTAGGTAGGTTGTTTAAATTTAGTCGGTAATTAATGTTAGTCGTGCTACAGGCATATGTGGATTATATAAAATGTTGACTCGTAAGGGAAGACAATTATTAGAAGCAGTGCAATAAAAATAATTGTACATGCCACTGGAGCATACGAAGAAGAAGCGAAATGCATCAGACTAAATTTTTTTCTAAGAACGGTTTTATCATTCTTTTGTACTATCCTTTTATCTGATAAAATTATTCGTCGCTTATTTGATTGTTTGATTATTTGATAACCCTCTCCCTTGCCACACAGTTCAACTTTCAGTAATTTGAAAACCTTCGAATTTGTTTTTTCTATCTTTAGAAACTTTAGTTAGATATATGATTTCAATGTAGGTATCCATGACAATTGACAATGGTAAACAAACTCAATTTTATTGATTTAAATTTATTATTAATTTAAAAAAAGTCATTTGATTTATCGTCGAGATCTGGAATAAATATTGAAAATATCATTGACTATACCATTAATTTTGATTTAGTATATTCTATAAATAGGTAGTTAATAAATAATATACTATACTGATTTTATTTACCTACATCGAATTACTTATCAACACAAGTACAGAAATAATTCACAGTTTTGCACTACTGCAGAAAAGAAAACTGCTACTTTTATTGCAGAATTAAGTTTTTAAAAGCCTACTTTTTAATGGTTATAGAAAATATTATATTATAAACCAAGGTTGAGATACTATCACTATTGACGTAGCGCCAAGTTGTGTCCCGAGATTTGACATTTCTTGACATACATACGCTTCTGAAAAGAATACGTATTTATATGTATTACGAATATCTCATTGAAGAATTAAATAACTTGTTGGTAATTATTATTTCCTCTGCAATGATATAAGTTTCCTAATTTAATTAGTAGCATGAGTATTATGCGGAGGGATCGACAATTATTCTTTCAGCATTTCTCTAGCTTTCATAGTGATCATGGAGAATTGTGTAGTGATTTTGATAGTGATCTTGAGTAAATAGAATTAAGGTGAGTTGAGATACCGTGTATGGATTGTGAGTTAAGTTACCGTGTATGGATGTGAGTTGAGTTACCGTGGATGATATGAGATGAGTTAGTGTGATGATAGTGTGTTGAGTTGAATATTGCGTGATGATAGTATGTTGAGATATTGAGGATGTGTGATGCAGACCGTGGTTGGCTGCCGATGGAGCGGCGAGCAGGTTTGGGCTGTAGCGGACCGTGGCTGGCCGCCGACGGAACAGCGAGCAGCTTTGGGCTGTAGTGGATCTTAGCCAGACCGCCAACGATGCAGCGAGCAGCTTTGTGCTGTAGTGGCCCTGACCAGGCTGTCCACGAGATACAATTGTGTGTGAGAGTGTGCGAGTGTTTGGGTAATTCCTCACTGAGCTTTGTGCTTAGTTATTTTACATTTTCTAGGATCAAGGACGAGTAAGAATTAGGACCCACTAGGACCCTAGCTGTACCATAGTTTGTAATTGATTATATTGTACTTAATATTTAGGGGTTTAATTAAATAGGGTCAAAATAACTACAATCTACTATTTATTTCAATCAATAGTTTTCCATAATTTTTTTTAACGTTTATAACATTTATGACATCTATATATATTAAAAAAGCAGTATTACACATGTTTGTTTGCAATCAATTTTTGTTTATATATTTTGTTTTTTTTATGTAGGTACAGTATTAGTCCGGCCCTGCTTGAGTTTCTTTTACAAGTGACAGTTTTCATTATCAACGTAGGTCAATAATAATTAATTATTGGCCTAGGTTACCGTAGTTATCAACTAAACGGTAGTATATAAAAAAACAGATAAATAAGTAACAACAAATAAATTATTTCTATACATTATCATATAAATTGATACATTTTTAAAAACCAAAACTTTCTCCATTTCCCCGTGATCTGAGAAAAGATCAGCTAAATTCTTTTAAAATGTTGTCTGATTGGGTCATACTGTGAATATTTAACGATGATGTGAGGTCGATAGCCCTTTGTCAGACTTGACCCAATCTTAGACGTTGGATCTTGCCTAGATCCCTTGTTGTCAGATCACAAGGTAGGACACTTGGTAACACAGATAGGTTTTATTGAGTGTAGATGGTTCCATCCCATTTTTAGTGCCATGTAGTCAATGTTTCCCTTTTAAGCATCAGAGCGACATCTGATGACTTGAGCAGGGAGTCGGAGTCATTGACGGTAGCTGATCGTCAGCCATCTTATTCCCTTTAATCCCAATGTGACTTGGTACCCACGGGAAAAAAATATCCCATCTTATGTTATGAAGTTTCATGAGGGACAGTATATTCATATATTATAGAACAAGACGATTGAAAATTCTCGATAATACAAGACCTGTCGAAGGTGACGAAGGTCGAATAGTATTCCCTAAAAGCTGCCGAATATTTTTAATTGTCGAATTATATACAGGTAGACTATATCATAATTAAAAATTGAATTAAAAAGTAACGTAAGAATTGAAACTTCACATCGCGCAAATAATTATTTGTTTTCTGTTTACTAGTCAATTTTTTATTTCAATATCTACCTTGCCGTTTATGTGGTTTAAATTAGGTACGTTCAATTATTTGATTCGATACAATTGTAGCTGTCACTGTTAGCGTCATTTCGGATATCTATTTAAAGCATACAGGATCAGAGACAAATTACAGAAACATTTATGTAGTCCATACTGTTTAAAGGAAAAAGATCATATTCTATGCTCCATAAATAAAATTCAAAATGGTATTGCCAGTTCTGAATATGTTGGTATATTCAATTATACAAAGGTTCGTATATTCGATCAGCATGGTTACATAATAATAACCGCTGTAATACGTGGAAACTAAGGAAAATCAGGCATTATTATTGGTAATTACTTAATGAAAGATATAGTCTGTATTATCGGGTCTATAGGGTAGGGGATGTTTTGAAGGATTCTCAAAGAAACGTTAACTACGAGGAACTTCTGAAATTTTTTTTTAAACCCACAATAGCGTAGACTTGGCCATGTGGCGTATGACTTCGCTGCATAGACTAACGTGTCTGGCGACATTGAGCACATGAATTTATTTTTATTAAAGACGAAAGCACAAATAATGCCATGGGGAGTTTTGGATGTGTATAGATAGCATCATTGTATTGTCGAAGATTTCAAGGAACCATAACCGAATAAGTACCGATGTTCTGTCGGAATTATCAAATCTTAAGAAGATAAGATTGGCATGGGGTGGAAGTACAAATCATGGTTGTACTTCCAACTCTCGCAGAGGGTTAGTTGGAGATAGTACTAGATCTATGGTTTCCAAGACCTCTTTTGTACGCACACAAACAGGTATCGTCTGGATCTGCCGACTTAAAAATAATAGAAGAAATTTATTCCTTCTGATGTCGAGGGGAGAAAGCCCTGACTCAGAACTGGTTTATTGTGTGTGTACTTGGGAACGCGTTACAATCAAAGTTAATATTGGATAGAACCAAAGATTGATAAACCGTGAGAAGTGTTTTTGGTTATGCGCCCCAGTTTGTATCCGCTAATATTTTTTCTACGTTCAGTGCTTCGAAATAAGCGGTTCTGAATTCCTCGATATGTTGTTGCCAAGTCAATTTCGGATCAAATATCAAAACAAGAACTGTATTGTCTCTCATGTATAAGACCGGTCCACAATGTGGTCGATTCAGTGGACAGAAGTGCATGTACTGAATTTTTTAGTGGAAGAACTTGAAATATTCCTGTGCGTTGTACAAGACAGTGCCAATTGCTTCTTGCAATCTTTTGTTGATGACTCCCATCTTTTTGTCAGAACAAATGATGGTAAGATTTATAAGCACATGCGGGGATTGAGGAAATAAGATCATTTACTGCAATGGTAAATAGGGTGATGCTTAATATGGATCCTTATAGGACTCCGCTCGCGAGTGTCCTGACGGTAACTTTAGGGTACGTTTAGGAATCGTCGTTGTCCAAACGTACCCTAAAGCGCCGATTTGCCAAGTACGAGATGTAGGTCTCATCGTCCATTTTTAGGTAATATATACCTAACGAGTAACTATATCCTGAGATACGTTTGACCTTAACCCACCATTCTTGCGTAGTAGTCTCTTATAAAATATCACCGCTTTCAAGTATAAACCTGCGAGCTACAGCTCTAGCTCTCTTAAACGAGATAAGGTTATTTTAAGTAAGATGCTTTTTAAAAATGTTAAAAGTTTTTTTTTTCTTCTTTTCTTCTTTATTCCACCACGGAATGGACTTTTTATATGTCCCATGTTGCAGATATAATGTTGCTAGTATGTTTTTCTATATATACATTCATATCATTCACTATATTGGGAACTAAAACGGATGTATTAAATTTTTGCCAGTTTTTTTTTTTTCACAAGCCTTCAAGATAGATGCAGTTGAGATAACTATGGTGATCACTATAGGGAAATAATCACTCCTGTAAAGGTCATCTAGGGCTTGCTAAAAAACTCTAGTCGCCAATACGGAAGAGGCGACCGTACGGTCGACTCGTGAAAAAAATGAAAGGCTGTTCGTTAAGTTGACCTATTTGGTCACTTTTGCCAGAATCCCTAAGACCATTATGGGCTGTAAAATCTGGAAGCAATATGAGTAGTGTAGGCAGTTGTCGAATGTAGTGTTGCAGGTCTTCTACATTCTAGACCGCCTCAGGAAGGTATAAGCTGCGTACCGTGAGGACGTCTGCTGTAGCTATACGGACAGCTACTGATTTTTGTCTAACTGCACGCATGATTTACTTCGCTCCGTAATATAATGGCTACACCTCCACGTACCCTTACATTTGGTGGCATATCACCCCGAAATATTGGATAATTCTTTAAGGACTACTTTAGCCCAGGTTGAGAATGTTTCCTGTGGACAGGTGCATAATGAGATAAATTGGTTGAAACGCATTTTTAACTGGCAATATTGATAAACATAACCCTTTATGTTCCATTGGATAATGTTGTCCACAGAGTATGATAGGATTATAAAGGAACTTAACGAGGTTTCTTTGGTTTACCAGCAAGACAACCTTTTTTCTTCCTCGATTGGTGCGAGGTTTGAGCAGAGGCGGAATACAGAGAGGAATCTTCTCTGGAGAAAATTGTTTCCTCCTCGTTTCCACGTTTCCTCTTCTCGCATATCTCAAACTGTGCAGGGCTAAAAGACCTATGTGTTGATGTAGTTCGCATGGACTTTCTTAAAAGCTGGATGAATGGATTTTTTGACAACGTACGTTGTTTCTAGTGCAATTACTAATTATTGGAGTAGATCTTTCACCAATGATGACACTTTCGGTTTAGAATTTATCGTAACAGTTATATTTGCGGAACTCCCGAATTCGGAGTTTGCACGATAACCTTATTTCTCGCCTGAAAGTATGAAATATTGTCCTGTGTCTTTCGTTCCTGGATGGAACGAGCCGGGTAGTAGTACTTGACGCAAGCAATAGGTTCATTCATTTTCTACAGACACAAATCCGTGGGCTTGTGCATCTAGCAAACGTATGACGCAGGAATATATAATCTAATTTTCAGCGAGTAAAAGGCGACTATAATCTAATCGTGAAGTGTTCGTGTGATAAAGGTGAGGATATAGTTAGATGTATTCTCCAATTCAACTCCTTGTTCCTTCATCTCGACCCTTATCTGCTCGGGTGAGCAATTTAATAAATCCCGGCAATAAACCACAACCCATGAGGTGTTCATTTTTCTATGACTGATGACATCAGTGATGTATTCTCCTAGTTTTCTTAATGAAAGTAGCCGTTCAGCTTGTGCCACAGACACTGTCTTTACGAATAAACCATCTTTTGTTTTTCGAGCTCTTCACGACAGAATGGGTTCACGGGAGGGTTCAATAATAATAAATATTATAAGTGATTATTATAAATTTAATTCTTTATACTGTTAGGCGATTTTTATCTCCTTTTCAAATAAATGTTGTAGTTAATGTTTGAAAATTCAGTTGTCATTTCATCAAACCCTACTTTTCTAACATCAATCTCCTGCTACGTCTCTGTCTTCTTTTTAACTCACCTACATTATCTTTTTTCTCGTTCTACTATACCACAATTATACAAAACGAAAGTTATTAACAAACGTTCGTGTCCGGTTATTTACGAACCATTGATATTTGGATATTTCAGAAATACTACAAGAAGCATGGTATGGTACTCATTTTATACGTACATGACAGTATGATAGTATGAGCAAATCATAGGAGTATAAAATGAACATTCCAAGCGATTTGTACACTATACATTTTCTATGACCACGATATTATTTCCTAATATATCTTAATGGTCGCAAAAAAACGAACACCAAAAAATAATAGGAATAAACAGATAAAATTTAGTGTAGATTATTATTAGATGAATAAATGATTAAAATTTCACATAAATAAAATATATAGGAAATGAAATATTCAAGAAGAACTGTGTCCTCCACACGCTCTTGTCACTGCTTCTACTGGTCGAGGCATGGATTGAATAAAGTTGCGAATAACATTTTGCGGTATTTCATTCCAGGTCTTTCTACTGCAGTCCATAATTCTTCTAAATTTTGTTTCGCCGTCTGGAGTCGTTGCACTGCCCTTCCTAAAACATCCCACAGATTTTAAATAAGCGACAAATTTGGAGAATTGGTCACCCATGGAAGCACTGGTATTCTGTGCTGATCAAAGAAGATTAATACTCTTCTCGCGACCTAAGGCCTAGCGTTATCCTGCTAAAATATGACTGCTAGATAGAGTTGAATAAATGGAGCAGCTTGTAGTATGTGTTATAGTTTAAATGAAAAACGTAACTTGTAATATATTTATTTTATTTTAGATAATCTCTGACATTTAATTGTATATCTTCTTTTTTCTTCTTTTTCCACCTTGATCTAAATTTTCATGTCGTTGTCAAAATGTCATACGTCAACGTCAACTCACATGCGTCAAATGTTATGTCAATGGTCCGTCAAATATTATGCAAACGCAAAAGATGTGTGGAAAAAATTAGAAAATAGATACACGAAGATGGATAGTTTCCATATTATACAACTACTAAAAGAGTACATTACAGAATCCAAACAACTAAATTCAAGTATTAGCGACTACATTTATAAAAAATGTGAAATACAGAAGAAATTGAACAGATATGGTTTAAACATTAGTGACAAAATTAATATGGGGGTAATCATGATTGGACTACCAAAAGAATACGAAGCTATTATTAGAACAATTGACTTGAGTGACGAAAACGTTAAAATGGAAACATTTAAATCACGCATTATTGAAGAAGAACGATTATATAACCAACGACAGAAGAGTGAAAATGATGCCCATACATATCTCACATCACGAAGAAATGTATCTTTCAATTATTGGAATGGAGGAAAAGGATATGAAGACAAGAGAAAACCATATTTGGATACAAAAGGAAATAGCAGTAGAGTAAATACTGATAATCGGAAATGTTTTAGATGTAATGAAATAGGTCACATAGGTGTGAATTGCCCTAAATTCGGAAGAGGTACGGAATATGAAAGAAACAAAAACAACCAGAAACGAGACGTACAATACGAACAGCGACCAAAGAGGACTACATTATGTGTGGTTGACATAGTCCGTAAAAATGAAGAAAATAAATCAGAATGGATATTAGACAGTGGCGCAACCGATCATATGACGAACAAAAGAGAAAAATTAAAAAATTTCAAGAAAATACAAATGCAAGTGTCATGCGCAGGGGGAGAAAGACAATTACAATGCCTAGGAAAGGGAGATTTAGATATAGAATGGGGTATTTCAAGCCTACGGCTTTTAAAGAAATTCTTATTGGATATCATTGTTTACCATATATAAGTAATATTAAAGTGAATATAATCATTATTTTTCAGATTTTTAATACCATAATATCAAAATGAAATTGTAATGCATTTGAATCGAGTACGTAAAATTCAGTATCAGCCTTGTTGTGACGAAGAAGGCATTCGCGTCAGCCTATTGGCTCTTGTTCGAACACGCCACGCCTCTGACTCAGACCTACGAATGATGTTCTCAGCTGATTCTCAGTGCCTGTGACGTCACACGCACGGCCGATTTTCTAGGGTGTAATTTATTGAAACTTTAAAAAATTATTTCTGGCGTGTTTGAAACCTTTCGGCGAAAAGAAAAAATACGGGTCTAATATTTTTATGCATAGAATAACATATTAAAAAATGAAAAAAACTTGGAATACCTTATTATTGAACGACATAGGAGCAACCAAGATGACATTGACAGATATTCTTTACGTGCCAGAATTAACTGACAATCTAATGTCAATCGGTAAACTTTGTGATGACGGATTTGAAATAAAACTGACGAAAAATATAGTTGAAATAAGCAATAATATAAATGATCCAACAATTATAGGTAAACGAAACAATAATTTATATATAGCACAAGAATCAACGCACGCAGTAAGACTTATTAGAAAAAATGCACCTTGGCATGCAAGATTTGGACACCCAAGAAACGAAGAAATGAAAAAATTAAAATTTAAATACGACTTAACCTTAGACAATGAAGAAAAAGAATGCGACATCTGCAGCAAATGTAAATTGAGAAGAAAGCCATACCCAAAATTTGTAACATCAAGAAGAAAAGAATGTTTACGCTTGATACATATGGACCTCATGGGACCGATAACACCTGCATCACGAGGTGGCAACAAATATATACTAACGATCACTGATGATTTCAGTAGATACACCAAAGTTTACTTCATGAGAAATAAATACGAAACAATAAATTATTTCAAAGATCATGTGGCAGGAGTGGAAAATCATCACAATAAACGAATTGGTGCTGTACGTTGTGATAATGGAGGAGAATTTGTCAGCAGAGAATTTCGTGAATTTCTAAAAGGAAAAGGAATTCGTTACGAATTGGCAACACCATACTGTCCACAGCAGAATGGGGTTGCGGAACGTGTAAACCAAACACTCATGGAAATGGTACGTTGTTTAATGGATGAATCTGGTGCAGATGCAGACTTATGGGGTGAAGCAGCACGAATGGCTTGTTACATTAAAAATATAAGACCTACGACGGCGAACGAGAATGATGAAACGCCATATGAGCGATGGTACGGAAGAAAACCATCTGTTCGGCATTTAAG
Source organism: Stenolophus ochropezus (assembly GCA_035578165.1). Lineage (NCBI taxonomy): Eukaryota > Metazoa > Arthropoda > Insecta > Coleoptera > Carabidae > Stenolophus > Stenolophus ochropezus. The sequence continues at coordinate 15,224,534 of JAQOWZ010000015.1, read as the reverse complement.
AATTTTTGGGTGTAAATGCTGGTTTTATGATGAAAGCAGAAAAGAGAAATGGAAACCACGAGGAAGAGAAGGTATTTTCACCGGCTATGATGAAGAATCTAAATCATACAGAATATGGGATGTAGACCGAAAACGTACTATTATTAGCCGAAATGTAAATTTTAACGAATATTCAATGCCTATGAAAACGAACATAAATAAAAATGAAAAACGTACTACTTATAACGAAATAAAATGGTTTCGATCAATAAATTTCAATTGGCTTGACGAAATAAATAGTCATGACCAAGATTATAAAAAGACAAAAAATGATGAAGATAAAAATGACAATAATGAATGTGTACTAACTTTTAATAGAGAAGAAAGAATACAAAACGAAAATGAAAACAACGAAAATGCTAATTGTATTAACTATAAAAATAATGGTAACGAAAATGAAAACGAAAAAATTAACAAACATGACGATGAACAACGAGAGAATAGTGAAATAATTAAAACGAGAAGTGGACGGGAAGTACGCAAACCACAATATTTGGGTGTTTCCGGAAACGAAAAGAAATGCTTAGAAGCAAAAAGTAATTTTGAAGAAGAACCAAGAAGTTATAAGAAGGCGATAAGTAGTAACGAAAAAGAAGAATGGAAAGAAGCTATACAGGCAGAAATAACAAATCTGGAAGAAAATGAAACATGGGAAATTGTAAGAAGACCTGAAGGAAAGAAGATATTAAGAAGTCATTGGGTATTTCGAAAGAAACGAGACGAACGAGGCAACATTATTAAGTACAAAGCACGGTTGGTAGCTCTTGGAAATCAAGAAGTAAAATACGAAGATTACGAAAAAACTTTTGCTCCTGTAGTATCAAGGAAAACAACGAGACTAATGCTAGCGTTGAGCGCAAAACGAAATTGGAACGTAGAACATGTAGATATTGATGGTGCGTATTTAAATGCAAGACTTGAAAAAGACGTTTTTATGGAAATTCCGGAAGGCGTGAATTATAATTACGACAGAAAATATGTACTAAAATTAAATAAAAGTCTTTACGGATTACATGAAGCTGGCCGCCTATGGTATGAACGAGTTAATATTTTTTTTAAGAAAAATAATATGATTCGTAGTCGAACAGAACCATGTTTATATTATAGTACAGACAAAAACCTGATTGTAACAGTATATGTAGACGATTTTCTTTTATATGGTGAACAAAAAGATATTGAACAAATGAAGAAGTTAATGAAAAAAGATTTCAAGATTAAAGATTTGGGAAAGGTAAAGCGAATTTTATCACTAAACGTAACTCATGATAGACACGGAATACACATTGATCAATCAGACTATATCGAGAAAATATTAGAAGATTACAGTATGATCGACTGTAAACCTGCAAAAATTCCCCTAGATGTAGGTATCAAATTATTAAAGAGCAATCAAAATGTAAATGAAGATTTAAAACTAAAATACCAGCGAATCATTGGAAGTTTAATATATTTGGCGACAAACACAAGACCAGACATTGCCTATGCGACAAGTTATTTAAGTCAATTTTGCTCAAATCCAACAATCGAACATATGAACGGAGCAAAATCTGTAATGCGATATCTCAAAGGTACTTTTCAAGAACGACTATCGTATACGAGAACTAAAAATGAAAATTTTGAAACTTATGCAGACTCCGATTGGGGAAGCGATAGTAACGACAGAAAATCTTTCAGCGGCTACATAATAAAACTAGCAAACGGAGCAATAATTTGGAGATGTCAAAAACAGAGATGTGTTGCACTAAGTACAGCTGAAGCAGAAGTAATTGCACTAAACGATTGCGCAAAAGAAACAAAGTGGTTGAAAAATTTACTTACCGAAATAAACATAATAAAACAAGAAGAAGCCTGGAATATATATGTAGATAATATGGCAGCGATCAAAATAATGGAAAATGAATTAGTAAGTGAAAGATCAAAGCATATGGATTTAAGAGTATTGAGATTACGAGACGAAGTTAGACAAGGTGAAATCAAGCTTTACCACGTAGACACCAAAAACAATGTGGCTGATATACTAACAAAAGCAGTAGGAGAAAAGAAGATGCAAGAAATGAAAAAACGTATGGGAATTAATTGCTGCATTCTATCTCCGCAACCAATTCAGGGGGAGTGTCATAATATTTGACGGACCATTGACATAACATTTGACGCATGTGAGTTGACGTTGACGTATGACATTTTGACAACGACATGAAAATTTAGATCAAGGTGGAAAAAGAAGAAAAAAGAAGATATACAATTAAATGTCAGAGATTATCTAAAATAAAATAAATATATTACAAGTTACGTTTTTCATTTAAACTATAACAGTATGAAGATCTCGTCAATGTACCACTGACTGTTTACAGTGCCGGGAATGCAAATTAGACAAAATTTCTAAGAATGCAGACCACATTTCCTCTTACATTCCGGCGTCGTCTCACAAGTTTCCGTGCATCATATTGGTATAAACTTCATTCCATTCATTGTTTCATAAACGCATTTTTCTGTACCAATTCAGTCGCAATGTTTTATACCACGCGGACAGTGGAAGTCGAAATAATGCAGGGCACGCGTGCTACCCAAATTCTGCGAATACTGACGAATACTTTGTACAGATAGTGGACATCTTGCCACTGTCCATAAGTGCCATGCTACACTTGGTGCCCTTTGAGAACGATCTTGTAACGTTAACCGAGCAAGATGAGGGTCCTCTCCCGCGATGTCCTCCGACGGTCTTCAGATCCTGCCTAGCGTCTCTCTAGACTTCTCTGTACCTACTGTTGCCTTATGCGCGAAATCGTGCTTATGCTGCGAGTTAGACGGGCCGCTATCACCTAGTGATAATCCACTTTCGTGCATAGCCACGATACAACCCCTTTTAATTTCACCGACTTGATTAAATGAATGTTACTGTCTTTAACTTGATATCATTAAAATTTTAACTGAATTTGAATCATATTGAAGAAACATCGAATACATGAATATACTCGATAATTAAGTTTTACCCTGCATATGTACTAAACGCAAGTTATTAGCGATTCCAAATTTTAATCATTTAATCTTCTAACCTAACCTCTATGCCAAATTTCATTCGTTTATTCCTATTATTTTTTGGTGTTCGGATTTCAATACATGTATATGTTAGCACTTGAAAGAGCTTTAAACAGAATCATTTAGATGTAGCTATAGTTTCGTTATATGCAAAATTGAAAAAAATACATTTCTCAAGTAAGGCAGATGATAGAGAGCCGGACAAAGTTCTTGTCCATCAGATATGACTAGAATTTCAAAACTTAAAATGTGAGATTGCCAACTTAAATATTTTAACATTATATTTTTTAATTTTATTTTATTCAAAATGTAAAACGTTGATTAAAACTACTATGTTTGATTTATTATTCATATTATACTCGTGTTTTACGATTACGTTTACGTTAATAGCTAAAAAATATCAACTCATATCCCTTTTATTTTTTTAGGTTAGAACAAATCTCACTAATTTTTTCAATAAAACATGTGAATTGTTTATATATCCATGTGAAATGAAAATATTACCAACATAAAAACTTATAGTGTATAAAATTTTAAGTAGTAATAATATTTCTTTAATAAATTAAAACTCATCGGCGCAAAAAAAAACTTGTATATCACACGCCCAGATACTCTGTTGCGAGATCTCGTTTTTTTTAATGTAACTCATTGTTTTTCCACATTTATAAAAATGTATTTTATAAAAAAAATAACAGCTTATTGGGTACTACGGTACTAAGTACAAGTATCTTAACAATATAAATCCAGTTTAACATTATGTGAGGTAATTTATGTGTATTTGTAAAATAGATAATTAAAACATATTATAAGAGAGTAATAAAAAGTATCGTACTTTTTAAAGGGTTCACAAAATTATTGAAAAAACCTTCGGAGTTCAACATGTTAATACCATTCGTTTATAATACTAATACATATATAATCTAATCACATCTTAACACTTTTAAATAACATACATTAGGCTCAGTCTCAGTAGTCAATTGATGGAAAAATTACTTTTTTACAATCTGTAGATAACGATTATTGGGTTTAGTAATGCTCTTTAGGTTAATTTTTAATGTAATACTTGTTATTTGTTCTTTTCCATTATACATATTTTTAAAACTTCAATAATAATAGTAATATTAAAAATGACCTTTATTTCAACCCTAAGTATACGTATGTATGAGTAGTATTTTATATAACTTACAATAAAAATTACTTAATATTATATATAATATTTACTTTTACGTAATTATTGAAATTAACAAGGTGAATTATTCTTGCGGACAAAGGACTCCCCCAATTTATTTCATTCGTCTCTGTTTCTTGCTGTTCGTAGTCATTTTTTTTTTGTCTTTGCATCCTCTTGATCTTTTATTTTCTAATGGAAACCATTCTATTATGTCTGAAATCCAGTTATTTTAACTTCCCATAATATTTCTGTTAGTATATATTTTTATTTCAATGAACTAACCAATACGTAAAAATATTATTTAAATTCCTGAATATTACCTTTCCAATTGTGATATTTGTTGCCGTCCACCAAGAGCCATAAACATTGAATTGATAATCACCACTACAGTCGCATGATTAACCCTGACATATAGGTATACACAAAAAAAGGAATGATGAAGAGAAGCGTAGATGCAGAATGTTTAGAATGATTGGAATATTTTGAATTATCGCTATTATTGGTCCTTTCGATATACAATATACAATAACCGACACCGGTTAAGCGGTTTTTTGCTTAAATTTCTCAAAACCGAAAAACCGACTTTTTTCCCGCAAAACCGATTGTCAGTTATATATTTTTTTGTTTCTAAATGGATAAATAACATTATTTTTTTACTGTTATTGAATAAGTATTGACGTTTAAAATTTTACTCTTATAAAATTCATTGAAATCGTAAAATAGAGTTTTAGTTAACGGTTTTTACGAACATCATTTTCAAATTAGTAGTATACGAATATACCGAAAATGAACCGCGGTGCCGTTTTTAGGGCCTACTTGACATGTAACAAGACAAATAACTAGAAAACGCGTTTGTGTGTCAGATCTTAAACTGTCATAACTTAAGACCTTATGGAACCATGTTCCATTAATGTATATGGTTACTGAAATGGTAAACCGCGGGTTTAGAATTTTAAGGTAATTACTATAAAGATGCATTTATAGCTATTAAACCAATGAAACATTATTGTAAATTGATAAAATTAAATTGTTAGAATGTTTTGTTTGTATGTACAGCGGCTCGAGAATAGATATTTGTTGGACTCATGAGGTTTTCTAAAATATTATTGTATTAAAAAATAAATAAAATATCTAAGATTAATATAATGTTACCATTTAACCTATTTTTTTTTTATTTTTCTGGAATGATTCTAGTATTAACAGTTCATTTTGAGAAATAATTTTCAATCAAGGTACAACATTTTTTTTTGTTTCTATTTATTATAACTACTTTATATTTATTGTTCCCATTGTTTAATATTCTGGAATAATAAATTTAAGTGAGCCATGTCAATATAACAATAAAAAACTTTTTACTTTTAATACAGTCATTAAAAAATGATATAGTGTTCATTTAAAATGAGCCACTATTGCTATCTCGAGAACTATAAGGGCTCGGTTAAATTAGCAAACAAATTCTATTTTACAAAACTATTAAAATGTGACAAACAATTTTTTTAAACCAGTGGTTCTCTAGATATTGGACCCTACTTTCTTATTTTCAATGAACCACCCTAAATTACAAATCCAATGAAATGTTTGAAGATAATTTTTAATTAAAATCCATTGGCATTAAGTTTGTATACTTTTACCTGAAAATAGTAGTTGCCATGAATAAATGAAACACAAACGTCGAATTCTGCGTTTTTTTAACTACATTTTTTAATTTAAAGATAGAATTAGCGTGGTTTATTCGTCCACGGGCGTAAATCTCTTTCGCCCTGAGGTTTGCATTGGTAGTCTGGTGTTTTTAAGTAAACAAAGCAAGCTAGTTGCAAAAAAATTCATTAATAAATTTATTCAATTTTATATCTCTTTATATCTGTGATTTATTTGGCAACTAAATTCCTCACTCCTAGTGTCAAATAAACCACATGCAATCAGAAAAGACATCGACCCAGGCCCTCATGTATTTACGTTTCTGCCTATTATTTAAGCGATACACTTGTCTGTTTTTTCATCTAATCTTTGTAGGTGCCCATATACCATATTATTTCAGACTTTGTAATTTAATAAATGCTGACAGCAATAAGTCATCAAACAGTTGCTATAGCACATGATTCCACTCTATACGCCATGTCCCGTTTTCACGTGTAGGTCCATATATTTTCCATAGTTACTTTCGAAATTATCCAATTTTTAGAGTTACTTTTATTTGGGACTCATTTCGCTCCTCTATATGTCACAGTTGCTGTTATAAGGGTTTATAAATTCGTATTTTACTGATTATTGACAGAAATTTATTTTTCATTATATAATTTGTAGGTACATGATCTTAGACCAACTGAGATCCTGTGTGATCTCTTTGTTTCCTTCATTTTTATATAAGTGATGTGAATGATGAGACAATCTAAAAAAATTTATATTTAGGGTAACTTTGCCCTGTAATGTTAGGCCTTTTGATACTATCATTACTTTTGTTTGTTGTCCGCATAACTTAGTATTTCTATAAACTTGCTAGTGAATATTGTTGAGTCTTTTATAATTTTTTTTGGAGGACAATGTTGAAGACGTAATCCTTATTTAATTTCAAATTCGTCGCAGAGCATATTATTCACTCGAATTGTACACTTCATCAATTGCATTGTGAGTTTTGTCACCCTTATTAGTTTTTGTGATATATTCATTTCTGCCATTGCTTCTTGTACTACCTTTCTGTTCACGTTATTATAGCCTGCCTTGAAATCGATAGATGCCTGGTGATTCGTACATACTCTAAAGTTTTTTCATTTATCTGATCGATGGAGAAAATTTGATCTATTGTGGATCAATAAGGCCTGAAGCCACACTGATACTCTAGGTCTATTGGTTGTACATAAAGGGTTATGCCTCTGGAATTTGAATAAATAGTTTTTTTTTCCCTTTTTTGTAGATCGGCATTATCCACGCTATATAGGGACTATTGTTGCGGTAGTATCTCTTTATACTATAGGTATATTGAGCATCAGATTATTCAATTCGGCCAGTAAAATTGATCCGTTGTTTTTGAGTTACACTGAAGGAATTTCGTCAATCCCGTTGTTATTTCATTTTATTTTACTCGAAAAAATACTATAGATCAAAACTGGCAATATTAAAAAGACAAGGAACATTCTCATAGTGCAATCTTTAGAGATTAAACATGAATTAAAAATTGTAATAACAACTAATATTTCTCATAAGAAATACTCAAACATTTCTTATATTGATTAATAAAATAGATTTTCGTACAACTGTCAAATAAACATTATATTTCCACATTGTTTTCGATGTGCAAAACATATATTTCTAAACAACACTAATGTTTCCCAGGCAACGTGTGGTTCAGTATTTTGCGCTCTATATAGGATTACAAACACTTTAATTCACTGTCACAAGATTGTTAAAATTTGTTACAGAAATATCACAAGACTGTTTAAATTTACTACAGAAATGAAATAAAAAGTGATATATTGTAAATTAGATATCTTACACGCAAACGCACAACTTCAAATGATATTTTGTAGACAACCACCATTTACCTACTTCATATATGAATTAATTTCTACTCATAAAATTTTAAAACTAAAATGTAATGTTAAAGTTAGTAATATATCGTTGTTAACATATTAGAACATTTTACTTATGTCATTAAATCCTTTTATTTTAATACTGAAAGCAATTGTAGGAAAAATAATGTGTATACCACGAGTGCAAAATAGCATTACCGCTCTAGCATCTCAAAAAATGAAGTCGAAACGAAACCGGACTGATATGTAATTTCGTTACAACATTCGGTGCAAATATATAGTCAAGTAGTTTTCCTTTTTAGCTATATTACAAGGTACAATGTGTTTACTAGTTCTCTTTTAGTTAAGTTTATTATTTATGTGGTTCTAATACCCATGCCATATTTATTTTTGTTTATAAACACATATATAAGCTTCACTTGATTCTCATGTCAATCGTAACCATGTGATTTAAATATTTTAAGGATGAAACCAACAAAACTAACAACACATAATGAACCAAAAATTGTCGACGCCCAAATCACCTTAATAAATAACATGATATATATTTTTAAATATTTGAAAATATCCGTTACGCCGTTTCACTACTGGGTCTATTTCGAATTTATCTCGTTTTCTCGTTCCAATAAAAATATTTTAGATATTTTTAAAATAATTAGATTCAGTAGGAGAAACAATTAAAAAATTGTTTTTGACAACAGTGTGTTGTCAACTTATTCAAATAAATTTTGAGGAAATAAATCTATTATTAATTATTAAAATCATTATAATTTGTAATAATACATGCCTTTATAAATTGCGAATACACAGAAATTGTACCGGTCAATCAAAAGAGAAATTTCGTATGTCAAAATTAGAAAAAAATATTATTTTCACTTCCGGGAGTAAAAGCCTACTTTACCTTTTATTTTCGAAGACTGAAGTAGCACTTTCAGTCCGTGGGGGTTAAATATTAATTTAATCCTTGGGTGATTAAATTAATAAATAAAAATTATGTTACCCCAGAAACAAGTAGTACTAATATGTATGTAACCTAGGCTACTTTACCAGAAAAATGTGTATAATGATGTGTTGTTTTCAAAGCTGCCATGAATTAGACAGTTACGACCATTGTTAAAAATATAATCAAATAATTATTATTTTAAAATGCATATGCAGAAGTGCAAAAATAGTATATATACTACAGGACTAAAGTGCCTTTAATCTGTTAAGTTATTATTTCACGAGCCGTAGGCGAAGGAAATAAACCTCACTCTCAGGATTAAATCATGCACTTTAGTTCCTCAATGTATAATATACTATTATTCAACAATAGGCGGATAGTGAGATTTGTGACAAAAAAATTAAAAATCGTGTTTGAAAGCAATACTGAGTCTGAGAACGGCAATACTGATAACAATAAGTCATCCACATCCACACGGACTACCAGCACAATTAGAAAGAGTAGCAACACCAATATCAATGAGGAAAAAATATTTAGATTATTTTAAAACAGAAATAAAACATGAAAATAAATATGGTATTTGCCTTATTTATGAAGCTAGAAGAGACGAATATTTAAATGAAAGATAATGTTTAAAAAACAAAAAAACTTAAATATCTTCTTTCCAAAATGTATAATATATAGTAAATGTTTATGAAAAAACAGTGACGAAGTAAGCTACTTATTTATTTATTTATTTATTTATTTATTTGTACTTTGTACTGTTACATTTTCAAATTACAACTACTTGAAATTTTGCAATTAATTTTTAAAAATTACATTATAAATGAACAACCGCAAAGCGTGTCACAAAATATCTAATAAAAAAATATAATTTATAATCATGATCGAGTCATTTGAGACGTGTTATTAGATCATCTCATCTCCTCTCGTTTCGACCCTCTCTCGACAATATTTATCTCGCCTCGTCTTGTCTTGAAAATAGAGACAAAATCTTGTGGAGACGAAATAAACTAGTGGCGAGACGTAACGAGATGAGACATTTATCTTGTCTCGCGTCATCACTAATTCTTGCAGCAGGGAAACTATTCATTTTCACTATTCATATTATAATTTGTACATGTGTAAATATCTATCAATATTTGCTAAATTTAATTCATCTAGAATAAGACTTTAAAAAAGTATGTCAAAACATAGTCTTAATACATTAAAAATTCAAGTTTTTTAAAAATATGCCTATAAGCATAAGTATTTATTACATTGCAGAACAAGTCTTTCTCTTCTTTAATAGTTTATGGAAGAATACATAAAAATAAAAATAACCTAATCTTCATACATCAATTGAGCTAATTCTATTGACAATATGTTGAATATACCGCCCACAATGGAGATCCTCATACTAAATTAGAAAAACTATTTGCGGCTGTAGAGTAGATGAAGGTTTCAGTTGGTTCGCCCAATACGTGCCTCAGTGGGTAGGTCATTCTCTAAAACTAGTAGCAGCCAATGAGACGCAAGGAGTGAATTGGATTAGAATGTCTGAATTTGACCTTTAACAATAAGAACCAGTTTTTCTATATTCAACTATTTTTTTATGTTTTTTGTAAATAAAAATTATTACATGTAAGAAAAGTTGTTTTGTATGTTCTGTATTTACGAGTATATTTCCATTACTCAAATCATTAATTTAAATCAATTGTGAATAGAATTTCATTATTCTGACGGCTAAATATAAGAACCGTTTCCAAATTTTAGCTTGGTATTGGTGCCTAGGGTCTTATAGGGATTCATCTCAAGACAAAATTATACAAGGAAAAAATTATGCAGAGACGAAATTACACAGGAAAAAAGTTATAGAAATTCAGAATTTCACACTAAAGTTGTTCTTAATTTAGAGTTTTGTTTCCTTTAGATTTTATTACTTTAAAGTTTCCTAAGCATAATGTTTATCAAAAAGTGAAGATAAGTTTAGTTTCTTTACGGTTTGTTAGTTAAAAATTGTCCAAAAACACTGTTAACCTGAAAATTATGTTATGGAAAAATTTGGTAATTTTGTGACTGTCATTTTTTTTTCTATAATTTTATCCAATGTAATCTTGTCCCGTGCAGAGGCGTAGACAAGATGGTAATATGGGGACATAAGGATAAATCCATCCCATTGCGAAATAAGTATACACTTAGACCAACTAGTCTCCGTACACATATGTTTGCGCTTTGTTTTTGAAATATATAAACCCCCCTGAAACCTTGTGGAACTCAGTAATTGTTTCAATTAAACCAAAATAAACTTTTTTAGATCAGATGGACTATTAGAATGGAATGGAATTATTGTTTGGAAAAGAAAGAATGAATAAATGAAAACAAAAAAATTATGGCCAACAGTGAAATATGGAAGTGGTTCTATACTTGTATGGGGCTGTATGACTGCAGAAGGAATGGGAATCTTAATTTTTATTGATGGGAAAGAGGTTATTTCAACATTTTAAAAAGAATTCGCAAAAAATGTGCTGAAAAATTGGTTTGAGGAATTCTTATATCTTTCAACAAAATAATGATCCCAAACATACTACACATATACTTCAAGAATAGTTATTGTAAAATTGTAGACAACAATTAAAAACGCCTCTACAGTCTCCAGATATGAATCCCAAGAACATCTCTGCGATTTATTTTTAAAAATGTGTAAAACAAGACGCCCAAAGAATATAAAAGGAGTAATACATTTATGGTAGAAAAATGAGGTAAAATTGACTCCCAAACTCCAAGAATATTAGTGGGAAGTTTAACAAATCATTTAAGGGAACTAATTCTAATGAACGGCGGTTCAAAATGTCATTCTATATAATTTACGGTGTACAGAGACTAAATTGGTGGACTTAATTGCTATAATTTTTTTTTCTCGATTTTATTTATTAATATAGTAAGTAGAATAAAAAATTTATTTCGTGTATATACCTATATTGAATAAAAAACTGTAAAAGAATAGAATACTTTTTCCTTTACTGATGTACGGAGACTAATTGGTTTCTTGTCCTATCAATGGCTTTGTTTAGATTTTAAATAAAATATTTTATCCAACACCGTGTAATTATAACGATATAAGTATGCTGTTTTTAGATAAATAAAGTAGGTCATAAGTCACTAGTGAGCTAAATATATTAGCTCACTGTTTTTTGGTTCGTATCATAGTAACTACGTTATAAAACCTTCTCTATACTATTTTGTTCCTAAATGTCATTTCGAAATTCCATCTGTCAAAAATCTTATATGTATTTTATATTAATGATTAAAATGTGTTGGATAAAGTGTTGTATGGCACACGTGTGTTAATTACCTAAGTCACTTGAAAAATATCACACTCGGCCTAACGGCCTCGTGAGCTAATCTTTTCTCACGTGACTTATCTGTAATGTAACACACTTGTACCATAAATAACTATAAATAAATAAATCAGTTACATTATTCAATTAAAGAGTCAAAAATGTCTTACACAGTTTTACAATAGAATTTCTTAACAATAAATGGCACGTGCGTCAATGATTTACCATTAATGAATTTTTATAAATATATATGTTTAAATCATGAATTATGTATTGAATGATTTTTTGTGATAATTTATTTATTTTTCATTCAAGCTAATAGAAAGTTATTAACAAATTTCACATGATTTTGTAACATAATATTACTTTATGATTTCGACTATTTATAAGGGTTTAACCTGGGTACTTGTTCCAATTAACAACAAAGTTTTAATCCGGACGCAATATTTTTTTTTTATTTATAAAAATCAAATGATAGTATATTATACAATGAGTATGTAATGTGCTATTATATATTCCTGAGAATGAACTTTGCGAACGCGAGCGAAAGCGAGTGTTAATAATTCGAATGAGTAATCGCCAGTACTTTATCGACAACTATAACATGAAAAATATATGTTTTTAACCAAATATGTCATCACACTTTGACATACCAATACAACACTCATTTGAGATTTGACAGACAAGGTTTAAATTTGACATAACGATTTAATAATAATATTCTATCGATCTGTCAACATTATTCAATTAGCAACAGTAACGAAGGTCATTAATTGATGAAAAAACGATTGAATTGTAGCCATCTTTTTTGACAGTTATGGATAAAGTTATTTAATACATTTATTCTATTTTTATAAAATGCTAATAAACTTTTTAAAATAATAAATATATTTTTTAAATAATACATAGAAATGTGTAAATAATAACAAAGAAAACAAGCAAAAATTGCGTAGTATAAAAAATAATATTTATAAAATTTTGCAAAGACGTTATATAAAATACTCAAGCAAATGATATTTGCGCAATCATTGATGTTTCATATTTATAAATATAAATATTCACTCGTTATATATATTTCGAAAGTGTACGAATAACTTTATGTAAATACTTGTGCCTTGTAAAAATTATATTTTTTATTTCTGGAATTTAAATGAATATTATCCAGTCATCAATATTTCAATATTATTTTTTAAAGTACCCTATTTTCTATTTTCAATAAATAGAAAACGTAAGTGTACAAATAATTCTGTGAGCCACTGAATGTAGGTCGTGTAGAACAAATTTGGCGATTGAATTTTAATAAATGTAAGTTTCCAAATCGGACAACTAGAAATGGAAGTTTACTCTTATAATTTGCAGTGCATACAAATAATAATCATTATTAAAAAAAAACTAATTGTACGATTTTTTTATAGCACAGTAAAATAAAGTTTGCAACCAACTAGATAATGACTACAACTGAATTTATATTTATTTAAAGTTAACCCTTTAATATTTTTATTACGATATATTCGAAATGTTAGTGTTGCATCACGTACTTACTTCAATAACTATGAACACCGATTAAAATGTAATATGTATTAATTTAGAACTGCATTCTATTTCCCACAATCACCTCACGTCATCAATTTCTGTTATACGAATTATTACACTTTAATCTTGCATCTTTATCGTATATGCATGCATAGAAAAAATAAGACTATTATTCGCTATCTCATTATCGAACGTGTTACAGAGGGGTACATACGTTATATGCATCCAATCGACGACAAAAATGAAATAGAAACAGTAGTGTAACCGCGGTAAGGAATATTTTCAAATATTTAAAAAGAAAATAGTGTGTCATTTATGTCATTGATGTAATTTATAAAGGTGATTTTGGCGTTAACAATATGTGCTTCATTGTGTGTTGGTAATTTTGTTAGTTAATCTACAACTCTTTTTATGTTTCGTCGATAATAATATTTTTACAATAATATTGTAAGTTTTGACATTTGTTTACTTCGGAAATCATACGATTTTATCCAAAAATATGTCAATAATCTACTTACTCCCTCCATCCAATGTGAATCACATGGTTACGATTGTTGACATGAGGATCAACTGCGGAACATAGACTGTACGTTTGTATATTTTATGAGTACATATTTCCTAAGCAGAAATAAACCATTTATTAAATTTGCAAGGTTAGAAACTGCACGTATTTATAGGAAATATTTTGTACTTACCTTTCGTATCGTAATTCGTCTAGAATTAACTGAGGCTATTATAATCATTTTGTCCTTGATGAGACTTACAAACAAATTCTGCAATTCAAAATAATATGCTAGGTTTACGTATAGATATCATATTAAAATTAGTACAACGTAGATCAGGAATAGAACAAGTATAGTTCAGTTCTAACAGAAAAAATATAGATAAGCTTCAGTAATTCGTATCTATATGGTTTACGGTTTGTTTTTCACATTAAGAGGTGCCTGTACGGTTGTACTTTAAGAGATGCTAGTTACACGTATCGAAGGGAAACACCAACTTGTAAAAACTAATAATTCTTATCTTAATTATATAATTGATTATTTTACTTACCTACACATTTTGCAATATCATCATATTTCGACCACCAAATAAAAATAAGTAAAGTTAGTTTAATTAAATAAGTAAGCTAATGGCATACGATGAAACTACCAAACTTCCAATCGCTATATTTCTTTTAGTTTATAATTTCAAGGTATCATTTTTTTATACCATTGTAACAATTTATAACATATAACCAAATGGATTTTACATAGACTTAAAATCATTGTATATAATAAATAATAAATTATTATGATTATCACGATTTTTTTTTTTTTATTGTGGACTTAATATTGTTTGCCTTATAAACAAAGTATTTTTATTTGTCTTAAAACGTTAAAACGTTCTATATTATATATTTAAGGGCCGGTTTTTCCACCTCTGATTAACGTGCTGGTTACCTTAATCATCGGTTAATAGAAAAATATTGCATCGACATAGTAAATAATGTATATTTTTGACAACTTACATAAGTTTTTCGATGTGATATTTTTCTGTTCACCGATGGTTATGGTAACCAGTATTTTAACCAGAGATGAAAAAACCGTATGGTTGCTAGCTATTCACTTATAGAGTTAAAAAATTTCAAGTGAATTTAAAACATTGTTGTTTCGTAGGAATCATAGAGTTAATATTATTTTCATGTCACATGAATATTGGGATAAAATAATATTACGCCGAAAACATCTACGGTAGATTGAAACTAGCGGACATAATACTTTTTTCCCCAAATTGGTAGTAAACATAATTTAAACATAGGTAAATTTGAATGTGTGCTATATGTGACCTACCTGTGCGTTGACTGCTGACACGATAAAATGAATAATTAATATAATTAGTATTTCAGTATTAGTACAATTCATTTTAGAGTATTCGATAATTATATTTATAATAGTTTCACTCTCAATTACAATAATTTCAATAGGTAAACAGATTAACCGCAATTGTAACAAATATAACGGATCATTAATTACATGTAATAGTTAAATAGGGATAAGTGGAAACAAATTTTACTATAATATTTTAGCTAATGACATAATATTAAATTAATATTTTAAAAAACATTCTAATATATTCAAATTTAATTAAGATATTTCAGAAAAACACATCTTTATGAAAACACCACTTCCGGTTGCACGATTAACACCAAAATTTAAGCAGATCTGATCTAGGATGTCAAGAAATGCAATATTTCAACTTTTTTATTCACTAATATTTGAGTAATCGTTACAACATCCATCCGTTCATCCACGCACATGTAAAGGTATTAAAATCGTGTTCTATAGGGACTCCAAAACGTGCTTATCGATTAAAAACTCACTTTTTAGCAGTCCAATACATCTCTTACTGTGTATACGTGTACAAATCTATTTAATATGAAGGGTGACACAATTCTACATTTTATAAGTTTAAGTTAAGGTATTAGTACTATTAGAGCAATTAATTTAAAAGTAACATCCTTTACAGGTTATGTGGCATTTTTTGAGGTTACTGCAAAAAAAATCCATTTGTTTAAAGTCAAACGATGAGATTTGGACGAGAGAATAAAACTGGTGGATTTTTAAAATATTCTGTTATAGTAGGAAGATGATGTCCACGCAATTTATAATATTATGAAAAAATGTAGCTAGCATCAATAATTTGAATGTTTTAGCTATATTGTTTATTATACTGTCACAGAATAGTTACACACAGAAGCGACACTCCGTATCGGTACCTTTCATGTTCCCAGAGTCAGTTCTATGTCCTTGAAGCATTGTGTCCTTGTGTCCTTGTAGACCTTTAATTTGTGCTCTTCCCCTATCTCTCTCTCAGTGTGAGGAAACTTTCCGATTTTAAACAATGGGCCCTTTAAATTTGTGCACCTTCCCCACCTCTCTCTAATTTTCGCTTCTCTCTCTTACTGTCGCTTCTGTATAAACCTATTCTGTGATACTGTAGAATGAAAATCTGATTTGTCGCATAAAATACTTAATAACAATTCGTTAAAAATCGAATAACTTTGTCCTTTATTAGGCACACACAGGGAACTTACATTATCAACACTCTAACAGCAAACTGAAAACACTTTATTTCTGTACTCTTTACTTATTTACGGTACAGAGCTGTGTATCATGTAGTTCTCCAAATAAGTTTTTAAGATGATAACATTTTATTTATGAGAATCATCTAACTGGATATCTCTTTTATACAACCAATAAATAAAGGTACTTATAATCAGTCGTAACATTAGCTTCCAGTGTTTGGTGACGTTATAAAACACTAGTCTGCTAGTTCGAAAAAAATAATATTTTTCATTTTAAATAAATTTATATTAGAATACAATAAAATTGGTTATTCAAAGTAATAAAAACATTTTAAAAATATAATATAAAGTAAAATAAATTTCTGCAATTAATTTTTTGTAGAAATTGTAACTATGTTCTCGCTGTTGTGTACAATGTTCGCAGTAATCCTTGAGAACACCTGCTGCATGTAGCCTTTGATGAATGGTACCTCCATGTAATTGATTCAAGCGCCCTTTATTGTATTTTCACATTATGGAATAATCATGTTTTCAAACTCATAGAAAGATGGACATCTGCTTTTCAGCTTTATATTTTTATTTGACATTAGAAATTACTTATATACACAGGGTAAATACCAAAAACCTTGACATAGGGAATTAACAAGGAGACAGTTTTTGCTGGTTCTATCTGTCCCGCTGAATATAATGGGGTGGATAGACTATTTAATTTTGCATCTATTGATATCAAATATTATAGCATAAGACAAATTTTAATTGAAATATTGGATAAAATATATTTAATTTTGACAGTTGTTTTTTATATTTATATAATAAGATTTTTTTTTAACAAAATGTTTTATAATCATGTGTATAAGGCTATGGCTTCTTATTGCATAGTTGGAATTCGAGACCGCATTTGATAATTTCACACCTTGTGTCTTAAAATCATTAGGGTAATCAAAATTTTATTGCACCAATAATTATGTTTGATTATTACAAAGTCAATAATATTTATTATTATTGTAGTTTGTAGTAAAAACATCTAGTAGTAATCAAATAATTTCTTTGATTATAACAAATTCCGTCATATTTTTCGTTGATTATTTCGATTGTAACAAATCTTTAGGTAAAATGAACACTAAGAATAATTTATTAATGATGAGGTTAAAATTACGAATTTCATAATGAGATGAATGTGGACATTTGGGATACATGCCAGCAAAAAATATTTATTTTTTATCGCTTTTTCTCTGTTAATAAAATTTAACCATATTTATATTAACATCTAATATTAAATCCATTTCTTAGATAAAATCTATTAAGCTGTTTCTTTTAGGATCATTTTTGTGACATTTTGATGAAAATTTCTTATTACATAAATATGAAGGACAATTATCAAAATTTTCTTTATTAGATATTTTAATAAGAAAACCGCATATTACAAAATATTTTATATCGGCAGGTGCAAAATTAAATAATCAACGGAACTACATACACCCCATTATGTTCAGCGGAACAGATGGAAACAGCAAAAAAAATTCCCATGTTAATTCCCTATGTCAAGGTTTCTAGTATTCACCCTGAATACAAGTCTACATGTAAAATAAATTAACTCCATTTTAGTTCTTAAACCTTTTTTATAAATATTGTATTATTGATAAATACACGTATTACTTGTATTATTTTATTTATTACTTTCCCATTAGATAAAAGAGATATTGATTTATATCAAATTTCTTGATGACGAAGTTTAGTGAAAGAACTCATCTCAGAGTTTCCTATAATCCGTTTTTGCTATTTATTTGACGTATTTTGTATTCTGTTTCTATACTTGTATTACCTTAATATCTATTTTTAATACTTTATTTAGGTATTAATAATTCAAGTAATTATCTACTTCGATAATTGTGACAATTGACTTCAGTTATTTTCTTTTATGAAATAAAAATGAACCAGTGTAGAATTAAAAAAAAATATTTTTCTTTCTCCCCCTTACGTAAATAGGCATTATTATTTTGACAGGATAAACACAATAGAAAGTGAAACATACGGGGTTACCGTTGCTAGCCACGAAAATATTACTTAAGTGGAGAGTCAAATTATTAAATTTATTACGAAGTAACATTAAACGTAAAATTGCAATTTGTGTAAGTAACACAAATAATTAAGGGTAAAGTTTCTTTTCTTCCTTGCTGATACAATGGAATTGTTGTCCAAATTGTCATTTCTTGTTCAGTTTCTTTAATATGAATACTATAAGTTTCAATTTCAGCTTCCTGAATATTGTTTACTTGCTGTTGTACATGAGTAGAAGTGCTATGTAGAATTTTATTAGCAGTTTTAATTTGATTACTTAGGGATTCTGTTATACAACCTTCCGCTACAGTGGCTTTCAGCCCCCATACCGCTTCAAATTTAAAATGTCGACACCAGGTGCCTTTGCCAGTAATGTTGAAGGCGTTCTGCAAAATGAGTGACCGGAGTATTCAATCGCGTTTGGAAGTTTTAAAAATTTGGCTATTTCAGACGGAATTTTGGAAATTGTATGCTTGCCTACTATTTGATTAACGCATCTGCCTTGTTAATACCAATAGAATTAAAGACTTTCTTTAGTATTTTTAGGTCAAAACTCCAAATAGCGTTGCACTAATGTCATCCAGTTATTTTGATCTTTTCCATTTGATATTACAAATCTTCTAGACACATTATTTTTTGTAGAAAGAATCTGAACCAGTATGACGCAGTTTTATGTTCGATATCCTGCACTTTTATATTATACAGCTCTTTAGAGCGACAAGCACCAGCTATTCCAAAAATTGCTACCACCTTCTTCATCAAATATATTTGTTTAGGAGCTTCCGACAAAAATTTCTTTATTTCATCTTTCGTACATACCTGAGACTTTATATATTCTGGTTCTTATTAGAGAAATTGTTAATTTAAGCCTTGAATAGTCTGACCAAAGGCTAGTAGGAGATTTCAGTACGTTTGTTTTTTCCAAAAAGTACGCCAATAATATATTTTCTGTTATTTCGTCAGTTTCCCTGTCGCACATCATTTCAAAGATTTGATTATATTTGATTTGTTAGGCAATAAGGATCCACATGCGACATTCACAGCTTCTTGAATTGAATTTATTGTTTGATGAAAATTATTATTTTGACAATAAATAATAATAATAATAATAATAAACACAATAAAAAAAGACTATTGTTACCATGGCACTAACAACTAGCCACCTCGTTACCTTATAATTATTATATTTACATTTACATAAATTTGTATTTTACATTTGGGGGGAGAAGGAGAAGTGAAAATTTAATACATTTCAAGGAGCGTAAGTTGTGTTGTGCCTCGGCGCCTACGCGCTAAAAACCTCGACACAAGAAACTTAAGCGCCTGGCAATGTAGATAACTATTTGGTTCGTTAAGAGTACAGCTTGATTGTTACATGTATGTACGTTACCCTTAAAGTTTGATTCATCAGTATAAGTAAAAACACATGGATATGTACTCGTACACAGTCATTTTTTCATACACAATAACATCAATATTAATATATATTTGCTATTTAAAATTTATGTAGTTCTTGAATCTCTTGAAACTCTTGGTATGTCGGTAGGATGTAACGTATGTAATACAACATAAGGTGCATCCCTATTTTCATGTGTTATTATACAAGTAGGTCTGTATTAATATACGAGTAGTATATGTTCTCCTATCTTGATAAATACTAGTTTTGTAATAAATATCATACAACTGTAAGATTACGAGTATTTACAAATTAAAATTTATTTAGGTTTATTACTTTTGACATTAAAGTTTACATATATGTATGCTTCAAAAAGAATATAGTTATTCAATAAAATAAAAATCAGTTTCCAAACTTACTTGTCAAGAACAATTGGCAGTTGAACAGCAAGGTCATTCAAAATTTGAACAGAACGTAGAAATTTCGGGTAAAAGTCGCGATAAACTATATAATAGACAATTTAACAGACACATATTTAAGAAACAACTAGATTTCTGGTTTTAACGAGATAAAATGCTTTGTTTTTTTTTCGTGTTTGCTGTTTACGAACGTTAGTGGTGAAAAAATATAAACTGAAACTTGGGTGAGAAATTTGTTGCATTTTACTAAGAAAATAAAGAAAGCTAAAAATTTATTGCCACAAAACTACATGAAAAATTCATAGAGAAGTTTGCCGAGAAAAAGAAAAGACGTATTCCTTTAAAATTTAAATTAAAACTATAAAGAAAATTCAATTCCTTTCATTAATATATTATTTCTTTTTTATTTCTTGAAGCACACGCACAAATATTAAACACGAGCCGTCGTCGGAGGGAAGCAAAGAAATATTTTTTCCTGAAACCAAAAATTGATTTAGAATGCCAAATTTATTGTGAGTTGAATTAAAGACTCTTTTGATTTGCTAATTTGGCAATTTTAAATATTAAAAATGAATTCTTAAATAATTGAAACACAATATATTTTAGAAGAATTTATTGTTTTGAATAGAAAACTGTTATTATATTAGAAATATTAGTTGTCATGTGAAATTAAAATGATATTTTATTTTAATTTTGAAAAATTATTTATTATTTTGTAGATCAGCTTTTTGCTTTATTTTAAAGCAAGGACTTAAGCACCCCACAATTTTCAATATAATAAACTGGTACCAACAACGTAGTTACTCTCTATACCTAACTTCAATAATAAAAATTGTAGTTGTTAAATAAAAAATTATCAATGGAAATTTTGAAAATAAAATATAAAACAAAATACATCTGTGGTACAATACTCCTAGTTAGAAAAGGAACACCAGCATAAAGTACTTTTTCATGATTAGTGTACTTGCATTTTACTGGAATTGTTTTCAGTTTCTTCAAGGAACCTACAGTTTGTAGTGTGTTCCGAACTACTAGAACGCAACAGTATTTTCATTTGGTCCATTAATTAATATTATCGTAAACTATAGTCCTCTTACATAAGTATTTTAACAAGAAGTGTTGATTTAAGAATACATACATTTATTTTTAATTTTTAGAAAATAAATGTTGTATACAGTTAGTCACTATTAATCAAACTGACAGCTCACTGAATATTCATTTTTTAAATTATTACATTCTCGATATTTTATCAATGCTTAAGAACTTTATTTCTAATGACAAAATATATACGAAGTATAATAACTAATCAAATTATTTTCATACTGCACCTTATATTGATACGTGTATTAAATTTTATAAAATTGAATGAAAAAATATGTGCCGTTACTCTTACATCATATATGTATACGTATAATTTACACATTTATATCGTAGAGTTGTATAAATGTAGAAGATAACTCTGTAATATGATTACAACTATATGTTTTACGTGTTTCATCCTTATTTCAAATCAATCAACTCTTTATAAAAGTAAGCATCTCTAATATAGTAATGTTATATATGTCATATTTTTAAAATGATAAATTCAACGACATTGTAGACATACAATATTTCTATCATTGTCAGTGTTAATTATAAAAATTATTTCCGATTAACATCAAAAATGCTTTGCCTTAGCTAACCATTGTAGACTATCCTATTTCCAAAGTCGAAGGACGACTACTTTATTTATTGTCCTTGAGCGATTTCTGACCTTCCTTAAAGCGTTTATGCAACTCAAAAACTTTTATCTTTATGAATCCTCTCCATTCGCAGGAGTACTATTTGTATTGCCTTGCCTTGTGAATAGAGAGGGACCTTTAAAGACGACAGTGTTGAAAATACTGCATGCATACGATATAATATATATTTAAAGTTGATAGTTTGTTAATAGCTTTATTATTTTTTAGACAGTTAAGTTTACAGACCAATAGCCATGATTTGTTTTCAGAGGTGCTTCGAAATTTTGAAAATTTAACATTTTCTTTTTACTAATAACTTAATGAATTCAAATAAATATGAATATATTTTAATAAAATTATATGACTCAATAAACTGTCTGATTTTTAATATACTTTCAGACATTTAGATATACTCGTATATGGATAAATTTAAACTAAATTCATTAGAATATCGGGGAGTGAGGGGGTATCTGAGTTAAGAATAATAAACGGAGAAATATTTATTTACGTAGGCACATCAATATTATTAACAAAATATTAAATGAAAAATTAAATGATAACTTCATAATCGAGAAAATCCTTCCCAAAAGCATATTGATATGAATGTCATGAACAAAAATTATTTATAGAACATTTTTTTTAAGTGATAGATAAATAAAATTGTTTATACTTAATGATTTCGTCAATGGCTGATACGATATATAGGTACTTCGAATTTTGCTCATTTGTTCCATTTTTACATCCAACTTGATTATTGGTAGTCCTGGCTTTAGATAAAAGTTGCCTGTAGATATTTGATAAATAAATGTTTTGAAATACCTCCAATCCAATCCGTTTTTAAAATTTTCTTGATGATGTGTTTTTGTATGTCAGAATATATTTTTTAGAAAAAAATCTTAATATCATTAATTCTCATTTTATATCCGTATATAATGAAAGTATTGAAAACATGTTATTTATAGAAATAAAAGAATATTTCTTTCCTTTTCTATTTCTTGTAAAAAAAAAATATTATCAGAGATTAACACCTCAAAAGTAAATATTTTACACTCAATAGGTAAACTAAAGTTTTATCTCTATATTAAATCCTATTGCCTTTTATTCGAAATTTTAATTGGATTTTTTTAGAGTCTTAATACACACTCCCAACATCCAAAAAGAAAGTCTAAATCCGCCCCTGGTAAACAAGATGGAAAAGATCATTTTGTAGTTCTGAATTTCTTTCGTGGACTATAATTCTATTATCGGCATAGGTTGACATAAAAATTAAAATACAATACGAAAACACATCCACAAATGTTTCAGTAAAAGCTGATTTCTCATAAGGTCTGTTATTTGTAAAGTGTTAGTATTAATAATCAGCATCATCATCAACCAACATCATTTTAGCTACAAGGGATCACCCTGTGTTACTGTAGAAAATTTTTGTATGATCGATAAATGGAAAAGTATGATATGATATAAATATTAAATAACGTTTATTTTAGATTACCTGCGACTGTTTTTTGATGCGATATTATTCTATTAATCGACATTTAAGATAACCGCCACTTGATTTTTAAATTTGTCGAATTTTAAATTATCGAAAATATCGGTAATGATATATTTATGTATATTATAGGAGGCGTTTAATAGACGTACCTCCCGACCATCTACGCTAACATGGAATGTGCACCAATAGTGATAATTTTTGTGAGAAACAGATGGTATAGTATTTCACTTGGACATTGTAGCATTACACCACGGATCCCAGATTTACGAAAATTGAGGGTAGAAGCGTTTGTGTAATGTTACAATGTGGCAATACATTTAAAAACTACCAAATCTATTTAATTTCGTCAGTAAAACAACTTTATTGTTATGTTATTTTGAATTTATATCGCAAAAATTTTTTACACTAATGTATGATTTTTTGGTAAATTTACTTTGAAATGTATTACAGTAAAATTCGGTTGTAACGACATCGAAGGAAACCCATAAATTTCGTCACTAGAATCGGAAGTCACTATAATCGATAAAAGTATAAAGTTAGCGTATTTCGACGATATAACCAGTTTGCCGCTATAGGCGGTATCGTTATAAACGAATTTTACTGTGGTATTTTATTGTTTCTTTCAACTTTTACTTATTCTTTACAACATATTTTTTCCTAAATGCTTTGTAAAAAAAATTTCTGAAATTATAATAGGTACACAAAAAAAAATCAAATTTTTATCCAAACTCAAAATTCATAAAAATCATATACATATATATTCTTATTTCTGCCAAATTTAAATTGAAACCCAATAATTTTCATTTGTATTATTCTCAATATTTTTGTTATGTAAGGCTATAAGTCACTACTATAAATATTAAATAGTGGAATATATTATTTTAATCCGAGATTTAATCATAGAAAACATACATATAAAATTAATTGTAATGATATCTTTTTGGACAATTTTATTATAAAATTTATGAAGATAAAATTACTGATTATTCTATTTTTAAAATTAGTTTAATATTACGTAACACATTTTAAATATAGGTTAAAATTAAACAACGAACTTCTCTGCTTTAGAAACTGACGTTATCAAAAATGTGTATAATTAGGAACAACTGAAATATTCAAAACATACGAAAATTTTTATATTTGGTAACATGCTTAGTAACATCATTTTAAAAAAAATCCATCCAAAATGCGTTATCAATTGAATATTGAACCTAATATTACAAGCATAAAGATAAAGATTACGGTTATCATGAATTACACTTGAAATAAGTGTCCTTAAAATTATCAAATATGACGATAAATTTTAGCTGCCAATTTTTTGTGTGCAAATTGCAAAATTACTAACCGTGTGATGTTATACACTGTTCATAAATCAACAGTACCTAATTGCATACATTTTGTTAAATTTATTTCGCAATTTTTACATAGTTACATAACCTACAATTTTTCCTATTAATGTTGTCTGGAAAACAGAAATGCAAGTTTAATAAACTTATTTTATAACAGTAATAAAGTAACTTATTTATTCAAATCAAATACGTACTTTACTAAAAAATATTATTTTGAATTTTGAAGAAATCAATTCTTGCAAGAATGAAAGTCAGATGTGCGCGTATGTTCCTGCTTGATTATTGATTATATTATTTTTGCCTCTCTCACTTTTCTACAATAAAAATTTGATGTGGCTAGCATATTACGTCCTGACTCTCCTCATTAAACTTTTTTCTTTAAAATTTCTATTTTCG
This sequence comes from Stenolophus ochropezus, assembly GCA_035578165.1. Taxonomy (NCBI): domain Eukaryota; kingdom Metazoa; phylum Arthropoda; class Insecta; order Coleoptera; family Carabidae; genus Stenolophus; species Stenolophus ochropezus. The sequence continues at coordinate 15,199,067 of JAQOWZ010000015.1, read as the reverse complement.
TTTATACAGTCGATGCCGCTTAATCGAGATACATTAACGTTAGGTCCATTTAGACTGCAGTCAGAAATAAAAAATATGTGTTTTTATTCTTTATAAAATAACCTCCCAATGCAAAATGTATGTACCTTTTTTACTAAAAAAAGCAAAATAACAAAATAGACTAACCAATGAATTAAAAGAACAGACAATCTTACGAATTATCAAACTGTCCTTTTTGTAAAAAACATACTATATATTCACTGGCAAAGAGAATTGAAAAGATTATCAAGTCGAATGTAGGATTTAAAAAGAACGAAAAACTTGTAACTTACAAACATTTTTACATGTACATTGTACACCTCATAGTAAATTGTAAATTCATTAATGCTTGTTTCTATTTAATTGACTTACCACAAAAGAGTAATACAGCTTTTTAAATTATATTTAAATTGATAATTATTATTTTTCACTATAGGGCACAAGTGGCTTTGTGATTCAACCATCTGTTCTGAAGTCCTTTGTCAGAATGACAGCCAACTACAGATTGCGAAAACGTACATTGTATATAAACATATAAATATGTATGTATTTTAAAAGTACAATTTTATAAATTTTACATGCTAAAGGCCATTTTCAAATCTGTTTACATTCAACGAATATTTTATATTTATCAGTGGCGTAGATACGGGGGGTAATGGGGACGCTCTGCCCCGGGTGGCACCATTCTAGGGGTGACATTCGAGTATCAAATTTGTAATTTGTAATTAAAAATTACATATATTTTATGTTTATATCTAATGAATGCACCTTTTCAAAAGTCTATACCAATCATTGAATCTGTCTTTTTTCTTCATAAGAATGGCGCTGAATCAACACATTCCACCTGTCATGTCATGAATTTACTATTATAAAAACTGTAGAGTGTCTTTTGGCCTTTTATCCTAGCTTTTTTTTTCGTTTTGCATCAGAAGTATTTATTGGTTCTAAATGCATTAAAAATATTCGGTCGGTTGTTAGTTGGAAATGTAATTACATGTGAACTATTTACAAATCATCACCTCTGGAACGGATTAAGACAAAGAAATTATCATGGATCATGCAGCCAAGTGAGCTACAATATTTAAAATATTCTAGAAGCTTCTACGATCATACGCTCGGATTGTGGACTACCCCCGAACCACAGAATAGTTACATACAGAAGCGACATTCCGTGTCGGTACCTTTCATGTTACCCTATTCTGTTCTATGATCTTGGAGTTTTGTGTAGACCTATAAATTTGTTGGCTTCCCCTATCTCTCCCTAAGATGTGACGAAACTTTCCGATTTTAAACAATGAGCCTTTTAAATTTGTTGGCTTTCCCCATCTCTCTCTAATTTTCGTTTCTCTGTCTTACTGTCGCTTCTATATAAAACTATTCTGTGCTCGAACCACGATAGTTCCGAAAGAGTGAAGAGGGATATTTTTATACCCGAGTTAAAATCTGTACTCGACGAGTCGGATCCAGGACTCCACTTATGTCTAGCTTATCTGGAGTAAGTCATCCTGGTCTCTGGAATTCCACTCCTCTCTAATCTATATTTCTGAACCCACTAACTCACTGTTGGGCGCTAGCGGCCGATGTACGACACTGCTACCCACGAAGGCAGGAGCCTACTCAGTGGCAAACGCAACTGACTGTATGCTTGCCTTGGCCGGTTCATTATTACCGGGTGCACTGGGGACCGGTAAAACCGTGAGCTCTTGGACCGGTCATTATGAATCAGACCCTATAAAATTTAAATAATGGCCCTCTGACAAAACGCTGTACCTTATAAAATAAAAACCATGGCCCTCTGACAAAATCGAGTGCCCAACAAATCAAATATATCAAAACAATAAAATCCACATAAACCAACACGCACACAATTACAATTATGACACACAAACAATATCAGTGTGGATCTCAATGATTCAATTTTACCATAAACGGCTATATTAAATTATTGAGACAATCTTTCTAAATATTAAACAATATTTATATAATTGTCAATTTGTTATTCGGTATCTCGACCTTAGGTTTTGGTTGTGGTTTCCCTCAGGTTCGTAAGGCGAATGCCAGAGAGCGTAAAACTCCACAGCACTATTTGTCCAATTTATTATTTATGAAGTAAACAATTTACGTATCAATATATGCATAACACCAGATGTTTTGTCTGTCTTTTGGAGTGAGTATTATTCTTTTATTTTATGAAATACCTGTTCATGTTCCTCCACTTTTAACACCTACTCTGTATTAAGACAATGAAGGGTTACACAACACCGAGTAAGTTAAACCGTTGATTGAAAAGTATACTTTTCAATCAACGGTTAAACCAATAAACGATCAATGGCTAATATGAATGTGTACGGCGGTGGTAGGTACCGTACTGTTACAGATGACAAACACATTTTTTTCTTTAATTCAAATTTTCGACAACCAGCTTTAATTACTAATTCCTATTTTTTACATTACTTTGTTTATTCTTGGTGTTATCAAAGTTATATCATATGTATCGGAATTATCTAATCGTAACCTTAATCTTGGTATGCTGATCTGAAAATAAGAAATTACTGAAAATATTATAATTAGGGAATCTAGATTTAATCTAGATTTATTATAAAGATCTGTCTATAAATAAATTAAAGTACAAAAATATATACATCTTAAAAAAATAACTCAATTTTTTGTAACATATGTATGTAAATTTCATTTTCAAAAAATATATGATAGGTACCAATAATTATTTGCTAAATATGTACTACATTTTTTCTTTGAAATCATATAACTAGGTTAAGGCACAAAATGCCTCTTTATTACCAGGGATGCTTTCAAAAAAGCTTTCTTGCTTGAATAGATGTACTAAAAAATAGTGTATGTATATTTGATAATTGACATTGATATTATCTAAACAAAAAATGTACGTGTGATACAAGATTATTTATAAGTTCAAGATCATTTGAGAATAATAACATGCAAAACAAGAAATTTGCAAGAAAATGACGATCAAGATAAGATTTTTATATATACAAAATTAATGAAATATAAGATATACTTAAAAGTACTTAAAAAAACTAGTTAAGTCAAGAAATCTTGTCTTGTGAAATACAAGTTGCATAGGTTTAGGTATAGGTATAGTTATTTTCGTGCGGTGATAGGTTCTTGAACAAATATGATATGAATTTAAATTATTACATGTAGAAAAATTTGTGGTGTGGATACTGCGATGAAGTACCTACTAATGTAGAGCAGTAATAAAATAAAATCACCCACTAAAATAATTATTTTTTATTTTCACCAGACGAATCGGAGGAAAATGATCATTCTTTAAATATTCATGTGTCTAAAGTCTAAACTCAAGGTCAAACTGTTTCACAAATAATATTTAAAATGCAGTAACTAATCAATGGTTAACCGCAAGTAAACATACACAAAATCTTGGTTACATTTTTATATTTATGGTTTCGCTACAAATATGCTAGTCTTAAACTCTTTATATAATTTTTTGGATATTTGTACTTTTACTGTAGGTACTATTTAAACTATATTGTAGCTAGATGCTTGCTTACTTCCCCTAACCGTGAGTTACAGAATAATAAGTCATTTCTCACAGTATTTACTAACACTCATCTGTCGGTTGGTACTTTATATTTTATAATAACATTTTCAATAAGTACACTATATTACTCTTCCAGAATTAATATGTTTTCATCTGCCAGATTACTGCACGAGACAATGTATGCTATCAGGTTGGTGTTTCACAGTATTCTACTATATTATATTGTTTTATTTATTAAATCTATATTTTGAAATCATTTCAAGCAAATGTTATAGACAAACATTAAATCTGAATCTATCTTGAATTTTATTACACTAATACATATTTATAAAAAAATCATATTTAAACGTATGTTGTATAATTCGATTTAGGTAAAAAGCTATTATGAGTGTACGCAGAAGAAAGAATGAATAATTTTTTTATGATGAATAAAATAAAAAAAATTTAAAGAGGCTTACTATTGTTACTTCCTTGTACGAAATAAAGGAAATATTGTAATCGAAAAAAATTCCGGTTTTCAGATTAGAACAGAAATATGCATTTTGACAATCCCTGAATCCATTTCGACAAGTTTCGGCGTAACGACTATAAATATGTATCTCGCATAAGTCAAAAATGCCGTAGAATTTTGAAATTTTGTATATGGAACTGCTATAACATGCAGTTGTGCACCTACCCTTTTTAATTGCAAACGGTAGTGGCAAAAGGGCACTTTTCTCGTAGTGGTTTTTAATTTTTCGCATAACTCAAAAGTCTGATGTGGACACCACATCTTCCTTGTACGCTAAATTATCAACATTTTGCTGCATATCATTTAATTTTCATTCTTTTCATACCCTCGAACTTCCCTTCGAAATGGATTATCTTTAAAAAAATTTATAAAAATGTTTATCACTACTCCTTATTGCATTACACAAATTGCAAAGAAATATTGTTTTCATTTGTGTCGTACATATTTCTCACGAAATATATTCCGATAGTTGTCAATGTCAATTTATTATCAAAAGTTTCATACAAAAATTAAAACCCAACTGAATTGTAATTTTTATTATTATTATCTGCCAAAAGTAAACTATCGTTTTGTAAAGACAGATTGGAACCAAAAATGGAGGTGCATAACTAGATGTTATAATAATAAATAAAACTTTAAAATACTATGTCCAATCGTTTTCGAGTTTTGCGAAAAAAATCAAAGAAACCACTTCGAGAAAACTGTCCCACATATACAAAATTTCAATATACTACGGCTAACTATATTTTGTATTATGCGAGATACGAACGTACTTACGTACGTACATTATATACATACATACGTCACGCCGGAATTAGTCAAAATTGATTCCGGGATGGTTAAAATGGATATTTCCGTTGAAACATAAAAATTGAAATTTTTCGCAATTACAATACTTCCTTTACTTTGTACAAGGAAGTAAAAACAATTAGTCGCAAGAACTTTATAAAAATAATAATTTAGCTGGCTTTCAATTTTTGTAGGGAACATAGAAATATATTTCTTGAGATATATGCAGGAAATAAATCAAAACAATATCTCTTTCTTTGCAAGTTTTTGAGTGATTGAAATAATTATGTATAATGAAATAAGGAATAATGAGAATTTTTACTCTCATATTATTAAAGTTCAGAAAAGCTTCAATTCAAAAGAACATTTTGTTCGCACATCACCGTAGAACGTAAGATAAAATTTAAGAACTCACCAATTCGTTTAATTTTTAAATACTTCAACATAAATATGAAAAAAAACTACAAACTACGATTAATTAATAAGAATTCTGTCTATATCGCATATTTTACAAAAATAAGGAAGTGTACATTTTGATCACAGACACAGACACGAGTGTAATTGTTAAAATTTGGGTGATTATTTGCTGTTTTTGCAATAAATGTGCCATGAGCAAATTAAGTGCTAAACTGATGGGCACAAGTATTTATAGAAATAGCTTTGCATAAAGAATAATTTACCTATCAGCACTATAAAATAAGAAATAATTTGCAATTGTAATAAAGTACATAAATTTTTAATATTTACACAAATATATAGGTCTTTGATGTAGAGTCTAGTGAGTAAAATGATTGTAATTCTGAAAATGCGAGTTCGAATCCTGCCGAGGTCAATTATTTAGTATATTTCCCACATAAAAATGTCATCAGTAATGTATTCCCCCCAAGTCAGCTAGAGTGCCCGGGAAGTGACATCTGGAACACCCATAAGTGGGTATTAAGCCTGAAGGATATATGTATTTAGTTTATAATTTTTCAAATGTGTCCACAGTTCTTTAATTTTTCCGTAAATCTTATACATTTTATTTTTCACTATTGTACATATTATTTATGACTAATCACCTCCTGATGATGATTCAAGTGCAAAACCAGTTGAAGTAGATTAATTATATCGTTTTATTATCCGATATACTTGTATTTCATTATTTTATTTAGTATTTTTACCAATTATAATATCTACTTTACAAATATATTTTTCCGTTAGACAGATAACAATAAATGAATAAGTAAGAAAAATCTTTTATTTCTGCAGGTTGTGAAATAAAAGCTATTCATTCATTCATATTATTTTTCTTAAAATATTAGTTAACAATAAATATAGATAAATGAAAATACGTAAATAGAAATGCAAACTTGAGAATATATTTTTTTCTCCGATCGTAAGAAATGTTTACTACTTTCTGACACTTACATATTTATTTCTATTTTTCTAGGAATGATTAGTCAAATAATTTTATTGAAGATATTTAAAAAATTAAATGCAAAATAATTAACTAATTAATTGTAGAATAAATAGTATGTGTAATTCATAGGAAAGATGAACTTCCCGGACTCCTGTGGTTGCTATATATTCGATTAGCGTCTCGTCCCACTATTACCCACCGTCCAACGTCAAGAAATTTATCACTTTTCGTACTAATTACACAATATATTATTGAAAAAAATATGTATTTATGCTCTCGTTATGTGTAGCATGAAAATTTTTAGCTTAAAAAAATATCCAGTCGAATCCCTGTGTTTCTGTACATGTATACGAAAATCCGAAAGTAGCCAATTAAAACACACTTACCCTAAGACATTTATAACTTATGTGATGAGGTTGCTTGGTAAATGATAATTGTTTACAACAGTCAAACAATAATTACTTTATTATTTTACTGTCAAAATGTTGTATTTAAGTTAGAGAAATGAAGAAAATAAAAAAAATCATCGAATATCCCTCGATCATTGATACATCACTTTAATTTTATGACAACTTCTTCAAGCACGTGCTTTCGACATCTGTCATAAAATTATGGTGGGATAAACAATGACCTAGTTATATTATAGCTGATATATTTTTTCTTTAAGACTTATAACAACAATAACAAAAAAATATTAATTAGTAAATTTGATATAATTTGATGCTAATGTAAAAAAATAAGAGAAACACATATTTTTTAAATTATTTTTTCTGCAATATTTTTAATATCTACACATAAAAGTTAGCAATGGCAAAGATATGCACTCTATATATGTTGTCTTTTAGTAGTAAGTTGTTTAAATTTACTTATCCGTGTTCCATTTTCTAAACAAAGAATTGTTGAAAGAATTTGAAAAGTGCGCCAATAATTGTTGAGTGTTACGCAAGGACTATCGCAGAAGCATGGAGTATGAAACGAAAGGCCAGTTGTCAGTGCAGAATAATAATGGGCTAGGTTTCTCATAAATAAATTAAACTATCAAGGTTATCCTAAACTGGTATCCGAAAGCCACATTTCCTGGTTTGCAACCATGCAATGGAAGTAAGTTTTGATACTAACCAACGTGATCATTATCTCTTAACATCGTTATATTAAACACTAAAACTTGTTTTTACGTATAATCGGCTATTTTTAGAGAACATATTTTTAAAATTTTCCTAAGAAAAACAACTAATATTAAGAATCGTATAGATATTCAGTCAGTAAATAAATAATTTACATATTAAATTATTTTGACTTGCGAATATTACATACCTATTAGAAAAATATTTCAATTAAATTTTAAATTTTTTCTGTTCTAACAGAGATCAGAATATTGTATGTACATATTTGTTTGTATATAATGTATTCTTTTTGGTTATATTTAAAAATGTATGAGCATGCTGTGTTTTCATGTTTCTGATGACTAATTGAAGTATTCATAAAAACTACCTATTAGAATATAAAATATGTACATATAACTAGTATTTGGAAATATTTTTCTTTGTGAAAATGCTGTCGAGAAAATTGTAATTCAGTTTTAATATTCATGATACATTAGACGAAATACGTACATAGGTATTCTGTATGTAAAAATATGTCTTTGATATTAGAAAAGTCATTGTTTGACATTCTAATTTAACCTTAAAGCAATTTGAAAACAAGGACATTTCCGTAAAAGAAATAATTCTACGTAGTCTTATGTTTTAACTCATTTCAACATTTATTTTTTATGAATACTTGATAATTTGTTATGTTTTATTTCAATAGGAAAATAATTCTACGTACTTATTTTATGTTTGATTTCAAATAACAATTGTTTTAAAATATATAAATTTTAATCATATTTTTGCTAATAAAAATGAACATTAAATATTACAGACCAATATTTTCTACAAAAATATTATAACACTTTGTGATAACAGCAAATTTTTATAAATTCTTTTATGCAAATACCTACGGCGTACGAAATATTGAAAGTAATAACAACCAAATTACTAATATTAAACATGAATATGGGGAAAACTTGTTATATTACATTTGTATAAAATAAATATAACAATCATAATAATGTCAGCAGAAGTTATGTAATTATTAAAGTGTATTCAAAACATGATTGTTCCAAATTGATTTAGATTATTAGATAATTCTATATACAAGTTGCGTCTCTCCATGCTATTAGATTAATTAAAAGCAAAAGACTATTTCTGAGAGACAATATCCATGGTTTCATATTTAGTGAATATTGCATTTTAGCATGAATATTTTAAAATAGGTAATTACATTTGGTTATGTATACTTGATATTTTTGAAAGAATAAAAATTCTATAATCTTTATTTTAGCAAGTAAATAATTTTATTCAAAGTGAATAAGATTATAGAAGCATCACATGTTTTATGTGAAAGTCATATATAATTTATTTTGCACAGCTGTTTTACAAAAATGAGATAAGTACAGTTATATGAAAACATAGATAAAATAAATAAATAAATGGGGTCTTAGACGTACTGGGTAAAGAAACTACTCTATAGCTTTGACAATTTTACCTCAAATTGGAAAAAAGTTCTGTTCCAAAAAAAATAACACTTAATTTATAATTCTATGAAAAGTAGTAAAAATAAATACATTTAATAATGGTTAATAAACTGTGATTGTTTTCATAGGTATTTGAAATAATAAAAATAAATAAGTATAATGTTATATATACGTCATTTCCTAAGTATATAGTTTGGCATGTACCTGTATTTCCGTTTGGATGCATCACTTTTTTAAATAATGATCGTTAATCTGATGCAACTAGTACCGCCTACACCAAAACTCGCGTTGTGAATGGTCTGCTGCGTAGGAAAGACAACAGGTTAGTCAGATTTTCGTCTGTATTAGTGCTGTGCTAAATTGTAGTTCATTTTATTTATTATAGTAAATTTTAATTCATTATTATTACATTGAATAATATAAAGCGTGTGCAACTAAATGTAGAACATAGGACTTTACCATGGTATTTCAAAAAATTGCCGATACTCATTTCTCTCCTGATAGATTTAGAGCAAAACTGCAAAAATACAATGTCGTTCAAAATTAAATTCGACATTAGATAAGACTATAATTGATTCAATAGCACGTCTACAGTACGAGATTTATTAAATATAAAATGTAACATTTTCATTCAAAATCAGACAGCCATGGAAATAAAAGAAAATACTATAGGTCAGTTGGGACAGTTAATGCGATGTCATTATAAATAATATAATTTGATATTAATTATTAAATTATGTTATAGTCTAAAATTAGTTTAAAAATGGATGTATCGTCCATTAATATATTAAAAATATGTTTTATTTGATATACATAGGTACTTATTTTAGTTTGTATTTAGTACTTTTTTAAGTTATATTTGTAATATTTTTGTAATATCGTTATATTAATAAAAAAAATTAATATAAATTCAATATTATTGAAATGCACACAATAAGAATAACAATCAGTGATACTTCTCTAAACTGATTTTTAATATATCCCATACTGCAAATGTGTTGTTGAATCAATTTTAATCTTATTTGATGTAGAATTTAGTTTTACTTATACATAAAAATCAGATGACATTTTAAAAATCGTACTTTAATTGTAACTTACATTGTTTTCATTTCCATCATTTTTTTAAATAAAACCATGAAAATTGTAGCACTTCAATTTTTTTACTCTAATCATAATTCAAGTTGTATTCGGAATTATACAGCTATGTAAGTGACAAATAATGAAAACACGACCAAATACGGAATTATTTTTCTGTGCTCCCATCTCAATCAATATTAATTAATTTCTACGTCATGACAATGCGAGGTTTGTTTGTCATTATTAAAAATTTAATTTGGCCAGCATGTAACCTCCAGCCTTAGATCTTTATATGTTTTATCATGCAATGATTTCATGGAGGGTTTATGCATAGTGCATACGAATTTTAAAGGTAAGATAAGAATAACGATGAAGCAAAAATAGTTTTATTGTATGAAGCAGTTTATGAAGCGACGTTAATTTTACCTATAAGTGTAATGCGTAATGAAGTTGGTAAACTTTTCACTTTACGGGTTGTCATTGTGAATGACATTTATGAAATTTGCATGCGCAAATGTTGCGTAAACAAACAAAATATAACCTAAAAAATCCGTCCTCTTTAGTATTCACTGTTTATTAATGGATACTATTGAAAGGTAATAAATTGAATTAGTTCATATAAAACCGGATAACGTTCTTAACACTATTCTTATAGTTATCATTATCGCTAAATGTTTCGTTCGTAAATCCGCCTTCCTTTTAGTTAATTCTCTTTATTTATTGCAATTATCAAATCACATACATCATAATTTAATAAACATATGAATAATTTTTCTTGAAGTTACACGGGCTACGCAGTGCAAAATGCTGTTTTGTTTTATAACATGTATTAAACCTTAAACAGGAAGTTCTATGATAAGACGTCAAATTAGTTAATGGTATACAAAATTCATTGTTTCTGTTCTTTTATAACAGCGTAATTCACAAAAAATATTATATTTTAATGCGTTTTTATATTCCTTGTTGATCTTTTATTGCCTAGTATATGAGTAATAAAATATAAAAGCTAAACACTATAGCTTCTCATTAGGTATAATAATAAAAATTAAACATTAGTTTATAATAACATAACATTGTTATTAGCAATTAAATGTTTTGGAAAAGGTATATGTGACGACATCATGGTAGATTAGGAGAAGACTATGTCTCCTTCGCTCCAAGTCTATTATCTATCTTCTTTTACGATTCTAACACACTGACGTTACAATTTCAAACTAACTAATATTGAATTGATTAAAAAAAATACGGGTATTTTATATTTTATCTAGTATCATATAGGTATGTAAAAACCAAAATTTGGTCACATATCCCAATAATATTCAAATTTAAAATAGATAATAAGTGTTGGAATTCATGGCTACATATTATATATTTAAAAAAATATTCATATGAAAATGTATACATCATTGTAAAAATGTTAAAAACGGAATTTAGAAATCTCAAAAAATCGTATTCACCTAAATCTAGATAGGTACCGGTATGAGATTTTTACTACGAATAAATTCGTCTGTTATTTACGTTAAAATACGATAGCCATACCGATATTAATTTGGAATGTCTTTTTTTTCCGAAGTCTTTTGGTATCAAATGAAAAATTCCAAAGCCAAAAACGCTCGATCTTTTTTTTCATAAGGTATATAGCAGTATTCAATTTAGAATTTAAACATTTTGAATAAAATAATTTTTATTTCAGATTCGTATTCAGCGACTCAAAAAAGTATTTACTTTTAGATAATTCATCCAATACATTAAAATGCGTCGCTCAAAGGGTAAAATAAGTAAAAAGAAGAATTATAAATTTAAAAATCTCATATCTTAAGAAAGAAAAGATCGAAGGTTTTTGGCTTTGGGACTTTTTATTTGGTTCCTAAAAAAGTTGCAAAATAGTTACTCCAGGTTAATTTTGTGTAGTACGGTTCTCTTGGTAGTAGTGAGTAGTCTTAATTTAATTAATATTGTACACCTAGAATTTAATAAAGTAATCAATTATGTACTGTTTTAAATACCTAATAAAAATTATAAGACTTTAACAACTTAGTTTATAGTATTACGAGCAATAAATGCTCCTTAGATATTGATTGCGGATAATTTTGGATAACGAGACGAAGATGAAATCTCAAATAATTCGTAACCTGTAGAATACTTACAGCGCTCAATATTTATTCTATTCTTTGCATGATGGACACAATAACAAAATAAAAATTTAAAAGAGAACATTATTTACAAGAGCTGCCTTTTTTAAATTAAATCATGATCGTTACTAAGTTACCCTTTACTAACCGATTTGCCGTTCGATAATATAAGTAATATTCAAATTCTTATACCAATCACTTCTTTGTAAACATAATTTACTGCCTTGAAAATGCAATCGGTAAATAAAAAATATCTGATCATACAAAACTTTATACCTGTTGCGATAAATGCAAATGAAATTTTATTGTGCTCTCTGTCATTGTCTAAAATTATCAATATTTATTTTCACTCGTCAAAAAAAAAGTATTTATTCGCTGTATTTGGAATGAATCACTTTGATTATATAAATTTAAAATTTTGATTCATCCGTATAGTGAGTAAATTTTTTTGTTTCACAATACAAGGATGCAAATCAATTACTTTATTTGGGTCATACAAAATTATGCGCCAGCAAAAATCTATCTATCTACGTATTTAACAAGCTCAGCAATCATATTTCAAGGATAGGTAATTTGAATTTTGTAATTTCCATTGAACGCTAACTTTACAATTACGAATTTTTTATGATTGCAAATATCAAAGTAGATGAATCTACATATCTTCTAAGAATTCATAATATGAAAATTGTAAACATTCCAATAGCAAATATCAAAATAATGTATTATAGAACGAGTTTTATAGTAAATTGTCATTTCATTTTGTAATAAGAAATTTGCTACAAATAAAAGGTACTGAGTTTTTCATGAACAAGCATATTTTGAAATCCCTGCAATCCAATAATAACGTTTTTATGATGATATATGTGAGAGTGTGTGCTAATGTGTGTGAGTATGTACAATGGCTCACAGAATTATTCGAACAAGTAAGCAGTGTTGAATCCAGGTGGGTAACTGAGAGTGAATATCCCTCCCGATGGAATCGAATTCCTTCTCGGATTATATAAGCACCTCTGAAATTTTCATTTCCACTCTCGGTTCGACACTGCACAAGTTTTCTATTTAAAATTGAAAAATAGCGTATTTTAAAAAGTAATATGGAAATATTAATGAGGTATAAAAAAAGTGAAAATATCAATTATTTGAGTATTTCGAATAACGTATTTTAAAAAATAAATCACAAATCTGTTTGAAATTACTTTACCAGTATAAATCTTTAAGGGATATTGCCGAAATTGTATGAATATTGCACTCAAACTCAACTATTTAGAATTTTATAAGTAAATATAAAAATGAGAATCAGTTGGAAAATATATCCCGTTGGAGCTGTTAAAAAAAATTAAATCAGAAGAATAAACGATATATTGAGCGTTAAATGAAATTTAATAGAAGGAGAATATAAATAATAAATAAATATAAAATATAAAATGACATTAAAATATTTGAAATTTTTAACGCTCTATGGAAGAGGGACTATTCCAAAAACTTTAAGAAATTTTGGAACTAATATTATATTATATTAGAATTGGAATGGATTGTGAGTTTTTTAATTGGTAATTTTGCAGATAAAATAAATTGTAGGCACCAAGTTGGGTCGAACGGTAAATCTTTTGTTTGAAAAAAACCAAATACTAAGCTTAAATCTGTAATTTATGTATGTATATATTATGCAGTGAAACACGGCGTCGGGACTATCTAGGGGTACTTTCTGACTATGTGGCCATTAGTGCCAAAATTTTCATAAATTTCATAAAATCGATCAGCGAGAATGCCACTTTACTTGAAGCTAAAAGCTGAATTTCCTTAAAAAAAATCTTCTCACATATTTTTGGCAAATTATATTATTATTTGCCATTTCACATTTAATAAATGCATAATACAAGGAGATGTCATTCCACATGATTGGAATCTAGCATATATCAGCTCATTTCATAATAAGGGAAGCAAGACATCATGACAGAATTCCTAAGAAAAGAACTGAAAGCATAGAAGAATAAAGTGGTTTCCTCGCAGGAAGATTATGTATATATACCGACAATACATTTATTCTGCAACAATTTATAGAGAAACTTAAATCTACGTATTTAGCTTCTCACCTAACATTTTTAGACTTGAAAAAAGTATATGACACTGCAACTTTGAAAAAACGATTTGAAACACTAATGAAGTTCGGTCTCAGAACGACATATGTATATTCATTCCCTTTGGAACCTGAAAAGCGGAATTAAAATGGGAAACTCAGTTTCACAATCCTTCACGGTTATAAAAGATCTTAAATCAGGATGCTATTTACTTTATTTCAAATATGTAAACAAGAAGCACTGATGAATAAAGACAAACAGTCACAGGAATAGGAATAGATATAAACAAACAATAAGTACTATTTGAAAACGCTCTTGTTCATTGATGACCAGGTGATAACAGCAAATTATGAATACATACAGACGTGGATGCAAGAATATGAAAAATGGAGAAAAAATAAGGAATATAAATATTTAGAGTCAATTATATAAAAATACAAATAAAGACGTACAACATAGATAACAAAAAAATATAGGAAATGTATTCGAATTCTAAACTCGCTGTTGTAATCACATTAGATTAAATTAGGAACTAAACTGACAATCTACAATCTGATCGTAGAATTAATTTTCACATAAGGATCTGAAAGTTTGCAACTTTTGGCTAAAAATTAAAGTTTATCGGGAGTTGGAAATGGATTGCATAAGAAGAACGTGTAAATTATCGAAATTAGATCATGTCCCAAATGAAGAAATTGGACGACGGACGAAATATATTTATGCAAGCTTAGACAAAATAGATTCGAGACAATTTGGAATGGCAACGTAATAAGAATAGGAGAATATCGATGACCTATGTACTATAAAATAAAAGAAGAATAGGAAGAGCTACAAAAACTTGGATACAAGGAATTAAATGATTATGTAAGATTGAGCAATAAAGGAAAAAGACTGCAGAAACAGAGACGAGTGGCGTTCGAAATTAATTTATCAACTCGTATACGATTGCAATAACACTTTATAGTTTTAATTATCGTTCAATATACGTAATTTCAATAAAACAGATGAGTTATTCATATGTCCACAAAATTTGAGAAAAGTAGTATTTATCAAAAAGAATATTAAAGAAACTGTTAATGAAACAATTAAAAGCAGTGTATAAAAAAATCAAAGTTTAAAAATTTAGAGAATACCTACTGTGTTAGTTAGTGATACTAATGTAATATTTGAAAATTAAATTGTCTTTTGAATCACTAACTTTTTTTTGTGTTACGCCAACCACCTTACAATATCTTTCTCTTTTCTGTCTATTTCTAACTCTGCTCAATATCTTAGGAAAGTTTTGTATTTTTCTATTGTATGAGATTTAATATATGAATTATTTTGACATTATGACACTTCAACAAAGCTCCAAACCTTAAAATATATATTTTTTAGGCTATAATAGCACAGTGTGTTATACACTTATTAAGATCCATGACAGTAATATAAAAATTACATTATAAAATACTTACATATGCTTGAATTGAGTAGATAGGTGTTTGATTCTCAGAAACACCGATAATGTTAACGAAATAAAAATGGCTTTAAATGCAAATAAAATTACCCTGAACCAGAAGTATAGAGTGTGTTGCTTCAAAATTCAATTTGCAATATTGCCACGAATATTGCTTTACAAAGATTCTCAGTATTATTGATTCGTTCCTGAAAATTAATAAAACAAATAAATACAAACTTTAATTATAATTTGTAATATTGGAGGTTATTGAGATAAATACTGCACTATAGCTGTTACTATAGAGCGAGGAATTGAAGACTCAAAAACTAGAATTGTTATAATTTAAACAAAATATTTCTTTTTATAACTCTAGTGTTTATTAATATTTTTTTCAACATAAAATGATCCCAAATCGGATTCCCTTTCCTACCAGAATTTATTTCGGTAATTCAAACTTTGTACTGAATTGCTTACAGGGACTTTAACGAAACAAACGTACCTAACCTTACTTCATCTCTCCTTCAGTAGTGGGTTATAGAACTGTGTTCTCAGGCCCGGATTTAAGGGTGGACAGACAGGGCTGCAGCCGAGGGGCTCCACCAAAAGGAGGGCCTCACCATCAAGTTAACAATTTTGTCAAAAATTTACGTCACTGAGCAATTAGAAAAAGCCAACCCGGAAAACATCAAAATTTATGTATGTATTTGTATCTTTACTAATGTACAACGAAACGACTTAGTTTTTAATAGAAGAAAATAATAGTGTCTTTATTTTTTACTATTTATGTATAATTTAATAATAGAAAAAAGTGCAGGATCTTTTGCCAAACGTGGAACTCATCTAGAGAATTAATCTTATTTTCATGATAACAAATTGCATCGCAGAAATATCATTCTTAAAATAAACAATATTAAAAAATAGGTTGAGAACTGTTATGGTCGAACAACGCCTAAAATATAATCTAATAGTTCTGACCATCAACAATGATATTTTAGAAGAATTATCGTATGAAGATATTCATACATATTATATACATTATTTTACAGTGAAGAAAACAAGAAAAAGGCAAAAAATAAATTTTATCCAACACCGTGTAATTATAACGATATAAGTATGTTGTTTTTAGATAAATAAAGTAGGTCATAAGTCATTTGTGAGCTAAATATATTAGCTCACTGTTTTTTGGTTCGTATCATAGTAACTACGTTATAAAATCTTCTCTACACTATTTTGTTCCTAAATGTCATTTCGAAATTTCATCTGTTAAAAAAATTTATATGTATTTTATATCAATGATTAAAATGTGTTGAATAAAATGTTGTATGGCACACGTGTGTTAATTACCTAAGTTACCTGAAAAAATACCACAATAACTATTATGTTTATCAATACAGAATTGGTTTTATTAGACTGGAAAGTTAATAATTAGGAAAAAACTTTTGGAATAGCAGTCATTTAATAAAATCCACTAAAACATCAACGTTGCGACTGTAATTCAGTTCTCATTAGGATAATAAATGATATTAAAAATTATTCAAGTACTTGTTAAATGAACAATTTATTTAAAAATCGTAGAATATAGAATTCTAATTTTTATTCCATGTGGAAAGGGGCTTCCACCAAACATTTGCTCAGAGGCTCCCACCAACAGAAACTTGGCCCTGTGTGTTCTTATAACTGGCAGCACTGATGAAAATGCATACCTACAAGTTTTTATATTTATATGTATTAAATAATAGGCCAGAACAGTTGTGTGGTCGTAGCGTGCCTTGTCTAATCGTGTAGATAAGTAACGTTGTCCGCCCTGTCCAATTGAATGGGTTACCGCATAATAGTTCGGTGTTTGCTTATCTTGCAGAGAGTACATCACTACTTGAGGCTCTCTTCCACATAGGAATGTTGTGATGAAATAATAGGCAGTTTTTAGTACGATTTTAATATAAAAACAAATATCATATAAAATAAAGTTTCTTATATTAATAACTTAAAAATGTTAGTAAAAAAAACTAATATTTAAGATTCTCCGACAAATTTTTATTCCAAATTATCATTTGTGGAGGTTAATCTTCTGTCTATAAGGACAACTTTATGTGCAGAAAATTATTTCTCTACGCCACATAAGAAACGATTTGACAAAATTAGACCAGTCTAAATTATTGTAGTTAATCTGAGTTTCTTCACCGCTGAGGAGATTGAAAAAAGCACGTTTTCAAGGAGATATTGAAAGCCCTAGAAAAAGGTAGTACACCTTTGAACTGTAATAGGTAATTTCCTAATTATTGAAGAAGTAGAAAATAATTATATATAAGAACATTCCGATGATACCGCGTTCCTTATACTTTTCGATCAGCGCCGACAATTCTAGACAATTTTGTGCCCTGGCAAAATTAATTCTTTGTTTACCATTTTTTATTTCATTTTTAAAAGAAATGCATCTAAAAATGGCAAATATCCAAACAAGTATTCTTGTTTATGTTTTATTAAAATACTTTAATATGTAATTTTCAAAATTATTTATTAAAAAAAAATTATTTCAAACACAGGCATAGGACCCGCCCTCCAACTTGCACACTTTTACATAAGTTGTGAAATTTTTTGCTCCCGGATACACTTGAACCGCGAAGTCAGCGAAAAAAATTAGAGGGAACATTGATTATGACTTTTGTTGGTTTCACATTTGCATAGTTATTATTAATTTCATCATAATTAATGAATTAACTCTTGACTTTAACAATACGATAAAGTAGTGAGCAAATTTTAACGGCACTCAGCTAATTATCAAATCCCCAGATTTTTCTGCGTATGACTAAAAAGTCACATCTCACAAGTTAATAGCATTATAGCAAACAGTTTTTGACTTGCATATATATATATATATATATATATATATATATATATATATATATATATATATATATATATATATATAGAATTAAACATAGGTGCAGGTATTATTCAAAATTATATTTATAACAATTTTAAATTAGAAAGTAATAGAAACAAAATAATATTATTATATTATACATCACCGTATATATTTTTAAATAATTTTTCTATTATGCCTCACGAAACAAAAACGCAATCACCACCGATCACGCTCAACTTTTTACACTTAACTAATTAGTCACGATCATTCACGCTTTATTATGGTACTCACATCCGAAATTGAAAAATTTGACAGTAAACCAAAATATTTAAAAAAAACTTATGTTCGTTTAAGTACATTTATACATCACATACA
Organism: Stenolophus ochropezus; assembly: GCA_035578165.1. Taxonomy (NCBI): domain Eukaryota; kingdom Metazoa; phylum Arthropoda; class Insecta; order Coleoptera; family Carabidae; genus Stenolophus; species Stenolophus ochropezus. The sequence continues at coordinate 15,180,268 of JAQOWZ010000015.1, read as the reverse complement.
TATAATTAGAGTTCTATAAATCTGATAAATTGTGTCATTAGAAACGCTGTTTCATTTTTACCGCAATCAATTCAGCTACTTCATAAGATGCAATTTAAATTTTATCTGATATAAAATTAAATGATATTAAATTTTGAAAATACATTTTGCCCTTTGTTATTTGATTGTGACTTTTGATAATTTTTGTCTATAAATTAAATAAGGCGGATAAGATTGATTTTCTTCTTTACACGCAGTAAATTGAAATTTTAATAACCTTCACTGAATTGACAATAAAATTTAAGACTTTTTGGAAACATCTTTGCTTCAGCAAGGTTTAAAACCTTGCTGAAGCAATTGATTTTAAGACTATGTGTAGGTATTTATTGTTTGTCAACAGTTACGTTATCTTCGATATCCTCAATTTTTCATTCTATAAAATTATATTTTTTAAATAGCGCGCCCGTTAGAGGATAGGTACAGGGATGTGATTAATAACGGTGGTGCGCTTCGTGAGTCTCACTCTAAGTAACAAACACGATAATCGAGAAATAGATACACACCGCATTTGCGCAAAGTGTTATTTTAAAGTTTCTCGTCAACGAAAATGTTGAAGCTGCTGAAATTCGGCACCGTTTACTCCAACTGTTCAGGATAAGATCCCTTTCATGAACTTGAATGAAGGAGTCCTGTAACGAGAAACGTGAACATGAGTGTGAACGAAAACATGGCCCATTGACGCCGTCATAGTAGCAGCAACACTGATTAGGGCAACATTTATGAACAGGTTACCTAGGCTGCAGCCTATGGGCCCGTACCACAAAGGGGCGTGCTCCACAAAACAAACTTATATTTTTTTTAATATGCTAAAATAAAATATGTCTGTTTCAATATTTAATATGGTGCGGGCCCTTCGTAAAAGACGTCAACATTCGATGCAATTATTTCATGTAGATTAATCTGGTCACAATTCGATTGAATTCCATGTTAGAAGACAATTTTGGCTTTGCCCAGCATAGAAAGCGACATTTTAAGACAAATAAGTTTTGAAGATATTATCATTAACTTCATTAGTATTAAGTGTAGGCGCATACCAATGAGCCACTAAGATTATTTGATATTTCTCTGATAATTTAAATGCTGTATAACTCATTACTGTATTAAGTATACGTTTCAGCCATCCCTGAATTCATTTTGACTAATTTCTTAATGTTAATTTATTCAGGGAATTTTTAGGATTCGATTTCACTTAACGCTCAATATATAGTTTATTCTGCTGACTTAAAAATAATTGAAGGCCGCCACGGGGAATATTTTTCTACTGGTTCTCATTTTTATATTTACTTATAAGGTTCTCAACATTTAGTGCTATCTTCGATTAATTTCGACAACCTCCCTTAAAGATTTACACTGGCAAAGTAATTTCAAGCAGATTCGCCTTTCAACTACCATAATTTTTTGTTTTTGTGACCTATTTTTGAAAAAACCTTATACAAAATACTCAGACAAATGATAATTATGCAATCACAGATGTTTCATATTTATAAATATAAATATTGACTTGTTATATGCAAGATTTCATAAGTGTACGAATAATTTTGTGTATCTATTTTTTGTACACATTTTGTTTTTATTTAATTATCATAAGAAAAATAATATTTTCTTCACAAATGGCTATTGTATTTTGTTTCTGGAAAATAAGAGAAACTGATCCCGTCAATAATACATCAATATTTTTTTGAAAGTATTCCATTCTTTACTTTTTAAATATAAAACTTAGGTGTACGAATAATTTTGTGAGCCACTGTATATACGTATCTCGCATAACTCAATAAATGATTAGCCGTAGAATGTTGAAATTTTATATATTGCATTGCTATAACATCTAGTTGTGCACCTCTCTTTTATATTGCAATCGGCAATGCCAAAAGGACACTTTACTCCAAGGGTTTTTTCGAATTTTTTGCGGAAATTAAAACAATTAGCCGTAGAATGTTGAAATTTTGATTGTGAAACTGCAAATGCAATTGTCTTTTTTATTGCAATCGGCAGTGAATCTTTTAGGAACTTCTTCTTAGTCAAGTTCTAGCTGCCTATTGGTCAAAAAAAGCGCGGTATCCCGTATTCTCCAGACGCCATATTCCAAAAACACAAAAAAATGGCCGAAATTCACTGGACTGTTGTAGAATATCTACCCTATAGAAAGTTTAGTGATTAAGCCCTAAATATCGAATAATACAAATTTTAATGTACAATTCGTTTTAAAGTTCTGCAATTCTATTGTAATATTTTCCAGATTTTATCCAACAATGTGTGTATTTAGGGCTGTTAACGATATTCGAGTATTCGAGTATCTGAATAGAAATTTGGTGAATATTTGTTTTGCTATCCGAATAATTCGGATATTAGATTGAATCGAATATACGAATAACTCGAATATACGAAAAATTTACAGCCTATACAGTTATTTATTTACAAAGTTTATTATTTTAATCTATTTATACTTTTATCTACAACAAGTAATGATGACATTATGATGATGACATGTTGATTTAAAATTAGTAGTAGTACGAAGAGAAGAAATTAAAGTAGTACAGTTTGAAAGAGAAATATGTCGCAGATGGGTATTGTTAAAAAAATAAGGTTGGGTCAAATGACAAATTCAAATGTTAAATTGGTAATATAAATAAAATCAAATTTTCGAAATTTAAAATTGCGATATTTTTATAAATAATATAAGGAGGGCCACGAATTGGTAAAAATTACGAATAATTGTTGCGTAGTAACAAGCAAAAGAGTGTCAAAAATCATTTTTACCCGAGTTCTTACTTCGTAGGAATTATAAGTAAATATGAATTCATAGCTCGAATTATATTTTTTTGATTATTTCACGAATGTCACATAAAATTTTTCATATCAACAAAATATATCTATGGCAATTGCTACAGTGGTTTTATCATTTTTTTGTCACTAAAAAACTGCCTATTTCCTTCAAATTAGGCATTGTCAATGGGTGAAAATATGTGCGGAACGTGGCTATTGTTTTGAAAATATTTTATGGAATAATACCGCAGATTCCAGAAGTAAATGAATTTTTGTTTAAACTAGGCCAACTAGTCAACTCTTTAACTCGTTTCTGGTGCAGTTTGATAGCGGTGGTGCATATTTAGATCAAACTGTTCCTTAGTCGTTAAAAATGTCTACGTACATTACAAGATGTGAGATAAACTATTATTTAGATCTTCTCGTTTACTTGCGGTACATGAACGCTCAGTTGCATCAATAAGGCTTTTTGAACTGCATTTAATAAAAAATTCTAATCGACTTTTAGCAGCTATGTAACTGCTATTTGTGTAATAAGTAATGAAACAAAATATTACAAAACGAGACGTAGGCGATTTAGTTAGTTCCGTTAAATGTGTATAATCATGTATTTGAAATTGTGAGTTTTTGACATTTTAATGACGATCAGGTCCTTGAAAGTCAAATGAGACTTCCGGTTATTCTGTTGTAGTTTGATAATGTTTTTATAGGTGCATATTTGTCGCCACTGTTGCTTATTTTTTTTTATAAATTTAATGATATCAAACTCGGCTATGACAAATCAATTATATTGACATTGTCAAAGTATTAATTTCAAATTATTATATTTATTAAATATATAATAAAAATTGTAGAAGCCATTTAGATCTAATAAATTAATTTTAGTTAAGTAATGTGTTCACAGAGGGCCGAAAAAACATGGTAATGCGATATTATATAGGACTTTCACGTACTTATATGTAGTGGTCTGTGATGACGATTATAAAATAAACAAAAAATTATGCGTTACTAAGTTACTGCAACAAAATTGTTGGTTAATAAACAGATAAACGTTATATATAAAGTTGTCATTAGATATTTTTGAATTGTAAAATATAAGTTATTGTGAATCTAATAAATGTAAAAACTGTATTATTAATATCTGTAGAAAGAATAAATATTATTTTTTATTTTTGTAGCTGTTAATGTTTCTATATATGTCTATACATTCCATTTTGTTTTTCCGGGAAATAATGATCTTCTTATCTTACTAGTGAAATAATGGAATAAATAACCTAACTGAAATAAATAAAATATAAAGTCTCCTATTAAACGGAAATAGAAAAATACGTTTTTTATAAAACAAAATCTGTTGATTCGTGTCACCTAAGCAACGTCGGGAATCTCATCTTCCCACGTCTTCCCCAGATTACATTAGCGTGCGGAAAATTGAAAAAAAAAGAAAATACTCCTAGTTCTGAAGCATTTATTGACAATACAATAAAAAAATATAATGTCTCAAAAATTCTTTTGCCTAATAATAATAAAAGAAAATAATGTATTATTTAATGAAATTTCATTTAGAAAAAATAATTTAGTGCATTTGATTTACAATGTTGGCAACAACAGCACTTGTTGAAACACTTAACCACAAAACAATAAATAAAAATGTTTCTATAAAAATAAATACAAATTACGGATTTTATGATTTTCGTGCTAAGAAGATTGTACAAACCTCATGCGTGAACTTTTTCTCGGATTCGTCTACAAAATACTCATCCGGGAAAATGGCGTTCCCGCATTTGATATTAAATTGCAAATAACTATTTTGCACGATCGGGCATTAGAATAGGTTTATTGATTGGGTTAAACAGTAGGTTACTTGTACTGGTTGCTTTGTTTAACAAAAAGGTAAACAGGTCCATGGTTAGTACAAATGCAGAGAAATTATTTAGTGAATTACTTACTTACTTATGCAAAATGAAACGAACGTTTGAAAACATCATTGAAACGGACTTTAATTTTCCATGAATGAATTTTAATATACCTCATTTTGGATACTTTTTTTCACTGATATTGAAGGAAATTTAATGTTGATTGGACAAAAAAATGTAAAAGCATTACGAACGGTAAGGAATTTCAGACAATAATTAGAATCGTCGCTTCGCTCCTCCTCCGAACAATTGTCTTCGATCAGTAAAATATCCTTACCTTTCTTAATCCTTAATATCCTATATATAATTTACACTTTCTATATTTTTCGTTGCTATATTACTATATTATACATGGGATTAGAACACAGAACCGCTGGCTTATGAAGCATGAATCACCAATCAACATCGGTAGGTTCAATTCACATTATTCAGATTTTCTTAACAGTTAATTTACAATAACATTTTTTTTTTTGCAAAAAATATGCACTACCTATGTGTTAAAAGTTCAATAAGCAAGAGGTACGGTCTGAACGATTTAATTTGGCGAGAAGAAGGAATGCAATTCGGTTCACTATTCCTAAGATGCGTCTTGTTAAAAATATACTTGTTCTTAGATGCTGTAGTGCGTTAAACGAAAAATATGATTTTACAACTTTTTATTACCTAATACAATAGAAAAAGATTCCGAAATTTTAGTATGTATTTTGCATCTGACAATGTAGTACTTTTTAATATGTAATAAATAAGGTATTATAATTTTCTGTAATGTTTCTACATTTAATGAATTGATTTTTATAACTTTTCCCTTACCACTGAGAAATTCTTTATTACTTCTACTCGCCAAGTTAAATCATCCAGACTATAATGTATTGAATATGTTTTTTAACCTAATTTATATTCTAAACAAAATTATATGCATGAAATTAATTTTATAACAATTCCTTAAATATCATTTTCTATCATTAAAAATAAAGAAATAAACTAAAATATATTTTCTTTAAAGAAAATTGTGGTTTAGTCAATGCCTAATACGTCACTTCTACATATTGAAATGTACATTTCAGTACAGTGACGGCATGGCCCAATCCCGGTAGTACACTTTTCCAGGCCGGGACCAAATAGCAATCGGGCCCTCATATTTCAAATAATTTATGATTTAGATTTGAACAAGTTACAAATAAATGTGAGAAATTTATATAATTTTAAAAAAATCATGATTTTAATAATTTCGTCCAATTTTCAAAAACTTAACGGCGACAATTATTCAGTCAAGTTTAAGTGAACTTTTCATTTTTTGGTAATTAGAAATAGTTCCGAGGAATGAAAAAATAGAATTACTTACATTTTAAAAATAACTTGTATAAAATTATAAATTTCTTTATACAAAAATATTTTTGATTTTGTTTCCAAAGCACACTTGTCCAAAATAAATAAAATCAATATTTTCATTGGAAAGAGATAAAAATCTCTTAACAATTTCTCAAAAATTTTGAGGATTACTTTCAAATCCACGCAAAAGTAACTGTAGAATGTACAAACCAGAAACATATGATTTAAAACAAGAAAGTTATAAGTCAAAAAGTAAACTTGCCAAAATCAGTTTTTTATATAATTTTAGTTACTACAACAAAATTGTTGGTTACCAGCACATAAACGATATAAATAATATATTCATTTAAATTTTTTAATTGTGAATCTAGTAAATGTAATAACTGTGATATTAATTTTTGTGAAGAGAATAAAAATAAAATTCCCTATTTTTTGTAGTTGTTAATGTTTTTATAGACGCATACTTCCCGTTTTGATTTCGAGTGAAATAATGGAATTAATAAGCTAACTGAAGTTATTAAAATAAAGAGTCTCTTTTTAAAAGAAAGTAGAAAATATATATTTTGCTGTATGGAAATAAATATTCAATTGAACAGTTTACATAATATATTCAGTAGGTATAAAACATAATTTTAATTATTTGATAAAAATGCCAGTGTTCCTAATACAGTGCGGCCAGATAACCTAATCCACTTTGGATGACGCGTGAGAGAAGAAGCCGTTTCATTGTTTAGTACTCACAATATGGTCCACTATTTTCAAGTGTGCCACGTAGACATAGCTGCAACTGTGGCTGCACGGAAGAGAGTACTGTGCTCTCCTAGACATTGACTGACTTGCTAAATGTCAAATAACGTTCTCTGCATACTATACTCGTACCAATTCAGCTTCTTCTTGTATTTATATTATCAGAACCCGTAGAAACTTTTATAATTTTTAAATTAGTACACCCAGTGAATATTTTGATATTTTAAGTATTTTACAATGGTATAGTATGTAGGTATGAGTTAATTAGATTTAATTATCAAACGGTATGTTTGTACTTCATTTTGTTTACTACCTGTACTTTACATAATTATATTACTGAAATTAAAATTATATGTAATTATTTAATTACATATAAGTTCTGGGTTGTGGTATATAACTGGTTACCAAGCTTCGAACAGAAGCGTGTTTGAGACCTAAATTTCGATTTTAAAAGTAATTAATTCGTAACTAAAAAATCGGATGTGGTCAATACAGAATGAACTATTATTACAAAATATGTAGTTACCCTATAAGAAAAAATTAAATTTTACTTTATTTTCAAAAAAGTTCGTTCATTCTTTAAATATTTTTTTCGAAACATTTATCTATTACGAAATATTAACAAAAAAATATAGAGATTAACCCGTTTCTTTCTATTGATCAGTTTTTACAAAAGTTGCCATTGACGTCAGATGTTAAAATATGAAGTTTAATTAAACTTCATTTAACCGGATTTTCTCTACACGTGTACCTAAATATACAACTAGACGCTAAAAATCGCCAAAACCTATATAGTAAACACCTTAACTTGTAGACATTCTTTAAATTCTCGAAATGTCAAAATCAATATGATACAATACTTTCCTTATTATATGTGTATTTTACGAAAATCAATATGATTCCACTATCTCTCTAACATATGTAGCATTTGATAAAAATATCTCTCTATTCGAGTGGTTTAGAATCTCTTATATAAGTTAAGATTTCTTGTAGCACATTATTAAACAACACATTTGTTCCTTGTTGTAAATTTATCTACTTATTTAATTACGGTGTTAATACACTTTTTAATCACTAAATAAATACAAAGTTTTTTATTATTTTTATACGAGTAATCCCGACCATTACTTATAAAAGTAACTTACTAATGTTTTTAATATTTTCAGTGTTTAAATTATGTTTTGACTTTTTTAGCGTGTTGTCTGTCAATACGTTCGTTCGTCAATTCATTGAGATTTTAATATTTCATATTTAGGGTTCTAATGACAATGACACTAGGTAATCAGTTGGAAAAAGTATTAACTCAAAATGAAAGTTATCTTGTTATTTAAATTTTTTAGTGAATATTTCTTCATCTGTAATAACACTTAAAAATATAATTTTGCTTTATCGACTGTCACTCGGTTCTGTGATAGCCACAGCCGGTTTTCTTAAATTGATATCTTTGCTCATTAATATAATTTAACTTTACTTCATAGAAAATAATTATAACAATGAAATTTATGAAATATTATTGGTATGTACTCTTTTTATATCTTTAATTTTACCTAAAATACTAGAATTACAAATAACTTATTTTATAAATGCATATTTTTTACCAGCTATTCTATTGTCATTTTAAATACAATTGTTATTGACTTGTTAGCCCTTGGAAGACCAAGGCCACGAATATTGTACATACTTACTTGTTTCAGGTTTTATTGTTATTACTTTTATGATAGCACATCAAAATCCCTAACCAGTAGACTCAGAATCACAAGTTACTAAATTTGTTAAATTAAATTGAAATAATTTCGTACTCCATTTTTCTTATATTCATGTATAAAAATTAATTGAACATATTTGTTATGTGTTTTTATTATACAAATTTCATTAATTTTATAAAATTATCCAGAATCGAAAGGAATTTGTTTATCTTTGTATGTAAGAAGCGCACAGTTCATATTTTTAAACATTTCATAAGCGTACAAAAAAAACGTAGTAAAAGCGCACCAGTAAAGTTTAGGAATTTACTAGGTGTGCGTGTGAGTGCGTCCGATTAGATAAAAAAACGCGTGAAGTTTTTCCGCTCGCGGATAACACCTTTTAAATAGATACTCGTAGAACTTTGCCTCCAAGCTCCAAGTCTTCCTCTTCCATCGCAATTCTAACTTAACGTAATCTAACTAAACGTAATCTAACGTAACTTAACCTAATCTAATCTAATCTCATATAATCTAACCTAAATTGATCTAACCAAACCTAATCTAACCTGACCTAACCGGACCTAACCTGATTCTATGATCACGCACGCACACACACACACTCACATACGATACATAAAATCCTTGCCTCCATTTCTACACCGTTATAATTTCCGACATTTTATATCAAAGAAAAAAACGAACTGCTGGCTATCATGAAACAAATACATTTCGTAAGAATTTGAGTCATAGAATCACAAATCTAGACTTGTTTATTCTGACTTCTACTCGATATAAAAGATTTTATTCCATCTTTGAATAAGTAGCTATATCAAATTAATTAATATATGTATAAACTAGTAGTAGTAAATAGGTACCTATGCAACATGGTTCTTGTGTATGTAATACTACAATGTTTTTCGTTTTTTATATTATATTTTAAGCAAATAAATATATTTTTTCATGCTAGAGTAGAGTAGAGTAGAGTAGAGTTTATTTAACTGTTTTACAAAATACATTGTTTACAGCAAGTCATTTATTAAGTATAAAACTATCAAAAAATAATGTTTAATATCCCTAAATTTTGAGCAGATATTATGTCCCGTCTTCGTCAACAAAATTATGGTTAAGAAATTCCAGCTGTGAATAAAAACAATGTCGTAGCAAAAATCTTTTGATTTTTCTTTTAAAAACAGTATTATTAACATTCTTTGCTTCTGCTGGTAAAATATTGTATAAATTAACATTTAATGAGTTATTTGAAGATTTATTCAATCTAAAAAATTGTGTTCTCAATAAATTTGAATTTCTCGTATTATACTCATGACAGTTCGATGACGTAAGAAAATTATCTCTATTTTCATGTATTTCAACAAGTGTTGAGTATATAAACAAACATGGTAGAGGCAAAATACCAAAATTAATAAAAAGTGGTTTACAGTGTTCTCTGCTTCCCAATCCTGCAATTATTCGAATTGCTTTCTTTTGCAGTCGAAAAATTTTTATGGCATGTGATGAATGTCCCCATATAATAATTCCATAATTTATTACAGAGTGAAAAAGCCCAAAATATGCACACAATAGGGCACTTAAATCCACTATAGGATAAAGTTTACGCAATAAAAAAATAATACTTGCTAACTTTTTTGATAAAACGTTTATGTGACAAAACCAGTTTAATCGGCCATCAAGATGTATACCAAGTACTTTAACAAAATTACCTTTTGTAATATTATTATTAGACGAAATTATAATCTTTTGAGTTTTGTCTGAATTTAATTTTAATTTATTGGCTTCAAACCATTTGTTTGCTTCCAAAAAACATGATTCTGCTGATTGCTTTAATGTTGTTATATCAGAATGTGAGCACATAATACTAGTATCATCAGCAAACTGAACTGATTTAATGGGAGACATAAAAAAGGAGAAATCATTTATATAAATTAAGAATAAAATTGGGCCAAGTACACTTCCCTGTGGTACTCCATGTGTAACTGGCAAAAAAGTCGAATAACTTTGGTTTATAGATACACACTGACTTCTGTTTGATAAGTATGACATAAAAAAGTTTAAAGTTTTTTGAGCTACTCCATAATGCTTTAATTTTTCTATTAGCACACTATGTGAAACACAGTCGAATGCCTTAGACAAATCACAAAGCATTATTGCTGTATGTTTTCCTTGCTCTAAAGATTGTACAACATCCTGTAAAATAGAGAGAACTGCTTTAATTGTTGATCGATTTTTTCGAAAACCAAACTGCGAACTGCTAAAAACATTATTAATATCAAGAAAACTAATGAGTCTAATTTTAATGACTTTTTCAAGAATTTTTGCAAATATGGGTATTATCGAAATAGGACGATAACTTTCTACATTTTCTTTATCTCCTTTCTTATATAAAGGAATTACCTTAGAATATTTTAAAACGTTAGGAAATATTCCTTCAGCTAAACATTTATTGAAAATGAAAGTTAATGGGCTGATAATTTCCTCAATACATTCTTTAATAATTCTAATGATCGGTAGCACCAATATTACTTACATTTTGAGAGTCCCCTTAAATCGACAATATCATACCGGTATAAAATGTCAAATAAACTATTCAACATTGCTGTCAAAACTTTGATTAGCATTTTTTTGTTTAAGTGTTGCTTAATATTTAAGCCTTGCTGCTACATCTGGGCCTAAATGTTCAGTAAAATAGAACACAATATTTATTTAAACTTAAAAATTATTTCTGGTTCCGGCCCTGTCTACAAATATATTGTTCAAAATTGTGTCCCTGCTGTTCTTGATAGATTTTGACCTATAATTAGAATGTGGAACACAAAAAACTTTTCAGAAAAAATCTATCTAATTTTTAATACTCTATTCAAATCTGTAATTAAAATAGGGGTTTCCATTTAAGATTTCAAAGTTGTCCCCCTTCCTCGCACCCTGACGATCACGGGTAAACATATTGGCAATGTCGGATACCCCCTCCAAACCATAAAATTATTGTTTCGAGATATTTTTTGATTCGATATATATATCCCGAGATATTCCATAATATAATGTAAAATGGGATATCAGTATTTAAGTAATAAAAAATAAGAAATTAAATAACATGTGTATAAAAAAATGAATACATGTAGTACACAAGTCAGTAATTTTAATAATGTTATAAATAATTAACTTCGTATATTTTCTATAAGTTTATTTGCTTCTCAAATTGAACGTAAGTGCGATAGTCTGAGAATTTTATTCTTCCTGTTAGTCTAAATTAAGTAGAAATATTATATGTTGTAAATAATATATATCTGAGAAAGGTAAACATGCATTGTACTTCCAGTATTAATAAAAAGAAATATAGCGCATTGCGCATTGCGAAAATAAAATAACTTGCTAAGATGCAAGTTCATTGACTTTTTATTATTTGTAACAATGAAAAAGAACAGGGCAAGAGGACACAGATAAAAAATAAACTTGTTGCGATATGCTAACTAAATAATGAGATGTGATAAGCAGCAATTGGTGATATCACGAGTCAAGAATTGACGCAAAAATATAATGTTTGGCTATTATAAAGCGCAGTTTATATTTTTTATTTACACAGTCTACATACATATAAATACTTTCATAATTTTATAAATAATTTTCCAAGGGTAATAACCTTTATTCTGTATGATATGCATTTTAAAATTGTTGAATTTATTAATATAATCAAATTAGGTTTATTATACACGAAGATAATTTTTATGGTTAAATAACAGCACAGCTTTCATGATCATATGCAAACGAATAGGAGATAGAAGATGAAATAAAAGAAGTTACGAAAACACACACATACCGACACGGAAGATGAACACGCGAGGATTTGGTTTTGAAGAGCATCGCTACTATAGACCGCTTCTAATGAAAATTTAATAAAAACTTAGAAATGTAAAAAATAACCAATAATAAAATTTTTTCATATAAAATCAATATATATAAATATATTTGATAAAAACATAAAAATATACTCCATTTTATATGATCTTAGGACTAAACCTGAATGTCAGATTAATACTAGAGAGAGTTATAAATTAGATTATAGTTAGAGGGATATTTGAAACACATTAACAATACTTACACCAATACAAAAAAACAAGATTTGTCAATATAAATAATCAGTAAATAAATATTTTATACTTCACTTATTTGAATTTAAAAGTACAAAAACAAAAACTCAAAATAAAATAAACTAAAACTAAAAATATCGAGAAAATCAGATGTTATTATTTCTTAAAACTCTGGTTTATTTTAATGTCAGGAAAGTTAAAAATAATCACGATAACATCAGAACTCATAATGTAGTTGATACATTAAATTTTTAATTGTTTCACAGAAATTGGCAAAACACTAGCTGATACAAATGACAATTTAAGAGAGTAAAATTTCTCTTCCTGGTTAAATACATACATTGGTAGCTAAAAATTTATTCCATGTGATTCATATTTAATTAAAATTGATATTTTATAAATATAATTCATCCATTATTTATTATATCTTTTTTAAATTGTTTTACGAGTAACAATCAACATATTCATTGTTCTAATAAAAAGTTAATAATTCTGTACTACGAGTATTAAAAGAATAATGCGTATTGATTGTAGTTTTCATTTTGTATTTGTAGAAAATAAAAATATATATTGTATACATTTTTCGTAATAGGTATTTAATTTTATTGTAGAAATTCTTGAACAAATAAGTACATTCAATTATAAATAATTCACTCTAGTCAAAAGTGATACTGCATTGAATGATAATGGGTGAAATATTTTTTATTATATAAAAAATGTTCTAAATTCTAATTACAGAAAAGCTCCGTCTTAAATGGGACCTAAAACCATTTATTTCTTATTTTTACTTTTTCCTGAAAGAACAGAGAGAAATAAGCATATTAGTGAAAACGCGACTAAAAACCTTTCTTGGTAAGTGAAATACCAATTTTTAATTATTTTTTTTTGCCTTTGACGTTATCTGTCTTCGCCGATGATGCACAAAATGTTAGTTGGTTGGTTATTTTCATACTAGTATAGCTAAAATATATTTATTTATATAAATTTATATGTATATGAATGAAAATATATTATAAGGAATAAATGATATCAGGCAACCAATGAAATTGGTAAAGACATATCACATCACAGGATATATAATTCAGCATTATATGCCTGAAGACACGCATCTTTATTTACAATTTGTCTCCACTTGTCCCGATTCATGACTGAATTTGTCCAGTTTTTTATATTCAGTTCCCCAATGTCTTTCCATACAACATCAAACCATCTCTGATTTGGGCGATCGCGGTTTCTTCTCGTTCCCGCACTTCTTTTGTATACACACTTGGTCAGTTATTTTTTCTGGTAGTCTAACCCTAACTACCTCAATCTTTGCACTTTCATTACATTAACTATGCCTTGGTCATCCATATAGATCTGTAATCTCTCTATTTGTTCTTCTAAACCATAACTCTCCTTCCTTTTTACCCCCGAATATTTTCATTAACATTTGTCTTTCCCAAATTTCTAACCCATTTTGATTATTTTTATTTGAGACTCACAATTCACATCCATGTAGCACATATAATAAACTGAGACTTGAATTTCTGTCATTTGTTTAAGCCTACTTCATTGCAATTTTGAACACCAGATAAAATTTGTTTTAAACAATATTTCTCTGGAACTAATGATCGGATTTGAAAAATAAAAAAACTGTTGAAAAGAGAATTGAAAGGCCTTTCGAACTGTGTCATGTTTGACACCCTTTTCCATTTAAAATTTTTGAGGTGCAGTCCACCCCCATTTTAGGGTTAAAGTTATGTCATTGGTACTAATATATTCAGGTGTCCCCCTTTATATAAAAAATGACGTGTTCGAGCTTTTTTTTGCAAAATTTATGTTAAGTGGCCAAAAATTGCGCTGATAATTTTCACTGGGCCACCCTGTATTTGGGCTAGTTGAGTATTGAGGCTTCGCAATCCAACTGTTACGAGTTCGAATCCTACTGAGGCATGGATTTGTTCATTTTTGTGTCTTTTAGTTCACCGTATTAAAAAAAAAACAATTCTAAAATTTTTTAAAAATTTATAGCAATTAATAAAATTTGAGCAATTTTTGAAGAGTTAAAACTATTTTTGTAGTATCCCGTATAAAACTTTAGAAGTAGTGTTTTGAATAACCTTGAGCGTAACAACTAACATGCTGATTTCATTAGGAAGACGTTTATGAAAAAAGCAAACACTATTTAATTTAAACTGAACAAAAATCGATACACTACTTCCATATTTAAATAATTGAATGATAAATATTATTATCAAAAACAGCGCATGGTATATTAATTAAAATAATTTTAATGACTACATTGTTTACCACAGAATTTTTAAATTATGTTTGCAACGGAAATTTGTGAGAACAATTCTACGTCGATTTTATTAAAGTAAAGTGCAGTAATCAGTAGAGAAACTGAAGTATAGAATTCGTGTCGAGTTTTCGAAACCATGACCAAAATATCTATTCAGGTGTAACATACCTTGCGCCTACGCACCAGATTTGTGCAAAAACCGCCTACTATGGCCTTCTACAAGCAGTCGTGCAGGATATTACAATTTTAATGGTTCTATGGCTTTTCACGACATGACGTCACCAGCAAATCACTTTTCTAAGTTACACCTCTTTAATAACGTGGACTCCTAATAAACATATTCGGAGTAAGAATAAACTTTATTTAAAAATACGATACATGATCAACAATGTCCAGTGATAATCATGGGCGCCCATAGAATAATTTTCAAGGGGGGGCAAAATAAAAAAGAACTGACTTTTTATAAAATAGATATATATTCTAATGCCCAGTTATGCAAACAAGGATTAAATTTTAAGTAAAACCAACAAAAAAATTATACTTAATCGAAATTTTGAAAGCAATTTTGAATAGTTCATTTCATATTTTATTCCGATGTGATATTGTCTGTTTAAGAAAAACTTAAATATTATAGAGATAAACAGAAAACATATACTTATTAGTAAAAAGGTAGAATTGTTCAAAAGTAAAGCATAAAGTAAAAATTCTTACATATTTTTTTGATTGGTTTGTAAAGATAATTGTTAAATTCCTTCCATCTTTCGAAAATTCCTCGAAAAAATCTTTAAGAACATCGATAAAATTAAGTTTATTGTAGTTAATTGTCTTACTTCTACTTTCTAATGACAGTTGAAATAACTAAGCACAAATTATAACAGGATAATTTGTTTCACACATAAAAAACCTAAGCCCTAAAATACAGCAATCATTAATAAATTTCTTACAGAACATAACGATGTTGAAATAATTACGTTATTTGTCGTCTTTTTAAAATTTGCAAAAGGCCAAGGGAGGGCAAATGCCCCCTCTTGCCCCCCCTTATGGGCGCCCATGAGTGATATATCTGCATCTAGTATCAAGATGTTTAAAGTTTTGAGTAACACTTGCCTCATATCTCCTTACATATAAATAATACTTGTATATTTTTTAAAGACATTTCCAAGAACAATAACCTTATAATATTTTGAATTGTATACTATACATATACATACATATAATATAAAATAAAATGATATAAATTTAAAATTTGAACTTTGACTGCTATTTTTGCCATTTATTGTAAATGCATTAATAACTTATCTGCTTTCTTACATTTGCTTACAATTCATGAACAATAAACAAAAGCTATATTTTGTAATATTCTGCTTATTAAAAAAAAAGATATATATTGCAATAAACTTGTCTTTTGATACTGCAATTTTTGAGAATATGATACTTAAATGTTCATTTTATAGGAAAAGTATTTCAAAGTTTGTAATAAAATCTAGTTAATAATTTGTAGTTAAAATTAAATCAAAATTTTTGTGTAGAACAAAACAATAGCTACATACATATGTAATAAGTAACGAAAACAGGTAGTTATTTAACTTATGCGAAAATTACAAAACGAGACGCAGGCGAGTTTTTAAATGCAAAAATGAAATAACCATCCAGTTTCCTTAAAGTTTTATAAAATATTTACTCTACTTCCATTTAAATAAGTACAAAAATGTATTTGACATTATAAATGGATATACTTTTACGACATTTATAAAACAAACAAAAATTGTAAACAGGTAAACGATAAAAATAAAGTAGTCATTCGGGTTTTTTCAAGTTAGAAATATGAATCACTGGGAATCTAATGAAAAATGAAAGTAATAACTATTATATTTGTAAAGATAATAAAAACTAAATTTTCAATTTTCGTAGTTGTTGATGTTTCTATATATGCATATTTTCCAATTTAATTTCTCGAGAAATAATGATCTTATTATTTCACTAGTGTTGAGTTAATAGGTAACCTAACCGAAATTAGTAAAATAAAGTTGTCGGTAGCCCCTTTTCGGCAGAAATATAAATCCATCACTGAGCATTAGAAAAGGTTTATTGTTTTGGTTTCCAACACATTGGTTGCTAGGTACGTATAAGGTGATAAGTACTTACTGTTCACTAAATGTTCACTGGACGGTAAGACGGTTCATGAAAAGTACAAATGCACAGAAATGATTTAGTAAATTCATTTATTGCTATTAAAATTAAAAGTGCAGTTACTAATACTACTATTATTAATACATAATGGTACCTTGCAAATTATTTTCGCAGTTATTTCTTCGATCGATAAAATGTCCTTACCGTTCTTAATACTTAATATAGTATTTTACATCTTGTTCTTTAATTAATTGCATAAATGCTACACAGATCTATTTCCTTATTGATAGCTAAATTACAGTTATTTGAATGGTTGTGCAAGGTTTATTTCATATCATTTTAAAATTACGCCATTTTGTATATAAGTTCATAAGAACTTTTATAACCAAAATTAGTCTGAACATGTGTTACACGAAATTCTAAATTATTTTTGAACAATTCTTTAATTATTGCAACATCAAACATAGATTTTTATAAATTTTGTAAATAATATTTTAACTCTTTTTTAAAAAAACAAAGTAACAAAAGATATATATAATAAAAATTTAATTCCTTAATCTACAAATTATGAAATATTTTTAAAAAAGCTATAGTATTAATTAAAATAAAATTCTTATTTTTTGTAATAAAGTATATAATTAGCAAAAACATATGTATATTTAATGCTGTTTTTCAAGATAAACTATTTGGATTTTATATATTCAAGTATTATCGACTGTCAAATAATTCATCCACATATAAATATTAGGTTTATTACCATCTCCAAATATGTTTATTTATCAAATTTTTCAGTACATAAATTTTAATTAGATCCTTGTATTGTATTTTCTTAACTGAGGCAATGGGAGATACCATTGTTTATTTATTTGATTTGTCATGTTTTGTTATAATTCTGAATATCTCAATGAAATTATTATTTTTGTAACAATGAAATTTTATTCTGGTAAACTAACCATAAGACGCCATAAGAACTACGAAAACCTCACTTCCGTTAAAAACGGAAATGACGTCAACCTTCTTATTTCAAATGGAACACCCTTCGCATATGTACATATTTGTTTTATGTCTTGAATTTACGTTAAATTTTCCTATACTTAATTAATCCAAATTATTCTTTAATATATATTATATTTATAAATAAAATTCATTTGAAAGTGTACAATTTAATATTTCTTTTATTTTGTAAAAAATTATATTAATTCTCTTTATTTGGGATATAATAAATAAATACGTACATAGCAATAATAAAAAATATTATTAAAAAAAATTGGTAATTTAATATGAAAAAAAATATCGAATTTTTTGCAGAAATTTCCACTACATACATATGAAATGTTGTTGACATTGCACAGTAAAACTAGATAATCTTTTTTTATATCTAAATAAATATTTTTCGTGATTAAATTAGATGTAAAACAAAGAATGTTTATCAAAGTGCAGGATTAATTATTTTTATCATACATTTATGTGGCATTGAAAATATTTTGGAATTGTTATCAACGGCTAAAGTTTAAAGCCTGCTCATTTTTCCAAGTGTTGTGGTAGGTCATAGACCCAGATGCTGAGATCACCCGTACGTATCATGCTCAACAACTGCATTCCCACTCCGCTCAGCAGGTATACTATTTTGTTGGGTTATTGTAAATATACTCGATTGTTATTTTTATCTAATCTAAAAAAATTCGAATAACGTATTTTTTGTTTATTTTGTCTGGAGATATCAGCAATGCAATTTGTTTTGCTGGTATTATTTGTCGTACTGGGAAAATGTTGTTTGCCAAAGTAGTTTGCTAAAACTGATCAACTATTTGAGATACATTTACGTTATCTATTGCCAATACTTTCATTTTTTATCAATTTTTATATTGTATCCTAAACTATATTTACTTTGTTATTAGATTTCTCTTTTTTTTTCAATTAATTAATGCTTACGACAAAGATTCGTTTCAAATTTTATGTACAAATTTATACATACATATATTCTATATTTTAGTATGTATATATGTAGTATGAAGAAATACATATAAAGAATGATTGTGCCAATATTAAAATATAGCACAACTTAAAATATAAGTGTAAGTAACACATGATATGTTTGTAATATTTCTTAGAATTTATCATTAACAGAAAAAATTATCTGGTAATAGATAATGTTATGAATAAAAGTACGTATTGTTCTTTTTATTTAGTTTAGTAATAATACTAATACTGAAAATTTTTATATGTTTACAATAATAATTATAATTTATAAACAATGGAATATTTAAAAGCATACACCGTAATGCTTTACGGTTTTTGAAAAGCCGGAGACTCGTAAATCGGTTATACACCTAAGTATATAGTTATTAAACAACTACTTTTCTTTATCTGCATAATTGTTTGATACAACAAATTAAAAGTATGAAAATGTAAATAGTAAATATTATGTACTTGTAAATTTAACTGAAATTTCTTTTGTGACCAGCATTTTACGTCGGACAATTGTATTGTTTTCCATTGTTAATAATATGATTTTGCTATATCTTTGTTAATTTTTATTTAAATGTAAATGTGTTTCATATCGTTGGAAAGAGAAAAAAAATCTCTATTTAATAGTATGTAAGACTACTTTGAGCCCCATATGAAAATTGAAAGTTAGTATGAATTTCTCGAAAAGTGTAAGAGCTACAAAAATTTTGAGCACCACTGACAATTCTTCGTAAAAAAGTGCCTGTAGAGCATGCCAATTAAAAATTTGTATGAATTGATACAAATCAGATATAAGTCAAAACGTAAATCGAGCAAAATCGTTTTTTTGCTCATATCTAGTGACCTACGCATTTTTTCGAAACAACAAATACATCATTAAAATGGCCAACTAATGCCACAACTTTGCCCCAATTTAACCGACTTCGTATCTCTTACGGTTCTCGAGATCCCAATGCTTAGCCTCGAAAAATGGACACCCTGTATATATATATATATATATATATATATATATATATATATATATATATATATATATATATATATATATAATTTTACGAACATTAAAAAACATTTATTTTATATCATTCCCATACTTAATTTTAAACCGATTGCTTTATTGCAGTATTCATTCAATAATTTTATTATTTATGTATGAATCTAGTAATACTAGACTTTTTATTTACTTAATTTTTAATATTTTTTTAGGTTTATCACAATCTTTCCATTATTGATAAATTAAACTATCCACAAAAAAACTATTTTTTATCGAAACAGATAAATATAATGTGTTTAAAAGCAAAACTGATATTGCTTTGATATTTAAATAGGTGATGCAACACAGCAGATAGTAGCAATAGCAAAACAAAGTAAACTACGTTAAAAGTAATTGAATAAATTCAGAAAAACTGAAAAGCAAACCTGGTATTTTTGACATTTTCATACTCATAAATCTAGTTTTATCCCAGTAACCTATAGTGACGGCTAATATAACAATAACGTTGGAGAGAGAGCAAACCTACATTATTTTATTTTTCGGTATAAAGCAATATTTTTCAAGTCCTCTTTACTAAAATTGATTAAAATTATAAATCGCATTTTATAATTTCGTTGAGTTGAACGTTTAGAGATAGCTAAAAAGAGATATCATTTTTACGATGTTTTGCAGATAGCAAATAATTGAAATCTAAAAGAAACAATAATTTAAAATTTAAATAATAATTCCAATAACTAATAAGTTTCTGGTAATAATTCGTTAACCGAAAATAACGTTTTTCTTACAGGTTTAAATGTTTTTCACTGCAATAATATGCTACATGTAAATTTCATATTTCAGCTAATTATATTATTATAAAAGTTATAAATTTTTTTTTTTACTTTATTGTAAAAAGTTCTATATAAAATTATAAATTAAAACAGTTTTTTGCTGTGTGTATGTACATGTAGGTATGTGTACTCAACTTCAACAACGTAGTCGAGTTACCCATGTATTTATTAAAACACAAGAATATAAATATCAAATTTGACTCTATGCGTGTTATTTCCAAAATGCAATAAAAATTGTATATTAAATTTCAATTAAAATAAGATTTTAAAATCCATTTATGATTACGATATGTAGTAAATAGTAATAATAATTTAATAGAAATGAGAATTTTGGAGTAGGTACCTATATATAATACAAAAATTTCAATAGATGAATATAAACATATAATATATATATTTATATGAAAATTTTTTAATAGGAAGAAGAAAATGCAAAATAAATATGCGAACAAAAAGTTTTTCCCAGTAACTTACATAATTAACATACAGGTGCCATACAGAATTTTATCCTACATCTTTTTATTAAATAATTTAAAATATAATTGAGTTTATCACATATGATAAAAAGTACAGAGTAGGTAATACAAAGGTACTATACTGTGAGAACAATAAAAGTGTGAATAATTTGTAAAATTAAGTATATCTAGTAAAGTTGTGAACTGCTTTATTTATTTAAACTCACCAATCATCATACTTATAATATTATAATTGCGCAGTTTTGAATATTTTTTTTTAAATATTACAAGAACAATGACGTAAAACAAGAGGTAAAGTACAGGCCACACCTGATTTTTATTAGAAAATATACCTACATAAGTTTTAAGTTTTAAAACATCAAATTATCAATAAATTTATGCATGTGTGCACACTACATGCTTGCGTAGAGTGCAGCTGCAAATGTGTGTAAGGGATACTGTAAACTATGGCCATATGTGTGTATGCGTATTTCTAAATGTTTCAAACTTATTACAATATATTGGAATATATTTCTTTATAATGCCAATAACCTTCTTCTAACTTAATATCATTTTAAACTCAATCAATAGTAAATTTATATATTTTTGTGATCCAGAAATGTCAAAAGCCAATTTTCTTATTAAACATTCTGTTTTTATGAGAACTGTAATATTCGGATATTCGTCAAAAAAAATATTATCTACAAAGCCACCATTTCCTCACCACTTGTGTTTTCTTCTGGGCAAATAGATGTTTTTTTGTCGGCTTTGTAGATAATAAAGATTTTTTTACTGAATATGGGAATATTATAATCCTCATCATCTTCTACAGTCGAATATTCATTTCTATTATATTAGTTTCATACAACGCTCTACGGGCAATTGTACAGCAATTCAGTTTATTATAAAATTAATTTTACATGAAAATAATTTATAATATTCACATAGCCGAATAATACCTTAAATTGCTTTGATTTTTATAATTAATCTTAAACAAATGGTTTATTTCCATTTATTTCAATATAGCAGATAATGCGTAATTTTTTTTCTTAAAATAGGTTATGATTTGAATTATTATGTACTGAATATTATCACCATAATCCAATAAAAGTTCATTAATTCCAATTAAAAGGAAACTGGTTATAATTATTTAAAAATTGGTAAGTATAATTACATTTATTTTCTCTACAGTACCAGGATGTTTATAAAAAGAAATTTAGTTAGATGACATTATTTTATACCTAAATATTAGTTATTATCTTACAGTAGCGATTAATGAGGTACTTTATGCATTTATTTTTTGCGAGTAAAATAAATTATTCTTCACAAAAGAAGAACATATTACACTATAAACAATACTGTCAGTTTTAAAATATAATAACAAAATTATTCATAAAGAACTCATTTTTAAAATAGCATAACCATATAACATTGAACTGAATATTGACATGCCTTCAGTAATTTAGATCATTTTTGTTAAAACGTTATTTCCATATATTTAAACTAATTTAATATAGAAACCGCTACTGTAAGATAAAACATCGTATATTACAAGTGGGTGAAATATCATCAATTTGTAATTTGTGAGAATTTATCATACTAGCGCCTACCGCTAGCTCATTAAACAACTAACTCATGAATAATGACTTATAATATAATGTACTATTTCCTACACCAAAATGTTCATGAAAAAACTTCAAAATAATAAAATATGACATTGAAATTTTTATAAGTATTTCCGCTCTTGATAATTTTAATTTGATAACACAGCAAATTTCAAGGGTGTTTGATAATTCTGATGAACAGTCAAATTTTGTTATTTTTAGTTTTAAAATTAGATTTTATTATAAAATTATAAATACCGCAACTATAGTTAATTGGTTAGCATGAACTTGAAATCGTGTTGCATTGAGTATGAGTCTCTTGGTTCTGTTTCCAGCATTACCAAATACCGCTGTGTCCGAATGAGTCAAATCACTGGAATCTACTGACCTGTAGGTCTCTTGTTCTTATACGTCTAAAATTCAAGGTGTTTAAAAACAAATGAAATTGTCATCTCAGTTTCGTTTGCCTTTTTGTCAATAGAAATATAGTAAAAATATAAATATTTTATTAGTATTAAAACTATTCTATAAGTGTCAATATTTTCTAATATTAACCATATTAGATTTATTTACGAGGTAGAGTAGGTTGAAATTGCTTTTGACCTCTGTTTTAATAAGCATGGCGGTTATTTCGCAATTACGTACAATATTTCTTGAATGGCGAAGATTTTGGTGAATAAGCAAGTACGTCAAGGTCACCTGCATCTGATTTTTGTGTTTATTTGGCGGTGTCTGGAAATGCATTCCAAATTGACTGCAAGCTATACAAAAGTACGGACAAAAATCATTGTTGTATACTACAGAACACAACATGCATAAATAATAACTTTAATCATTTTTTTTTAAATTACATTTGGTTTAAACTATTTTCGTTTTTCTTGTGTAAATGATTAACGATAACATACCATTGACATTATAGTATTTCGCCAATGTTTAATAATTTTGGACTTTGTATTTGGTGTGACATAGTCATGTTTTAGATTAGAGGTTTAGGCCAGGTTTTTCAATTTATGGTTAATCTCGTAAGAACAACTGATTCAGAGAAATAAAATAAGTTTTCCTAGTCAGATAAGTTGTAGTCATTCGAAACTATCAAAAACAGAATAATTAACTATAATATAATAAATTTACTAAAGTAAAACAATTATATTTGGACAATTTTGACTTATATCGAACATAGGGATACCTACACAAAAATGAAAGTAAAAAGTAACACTGTGTGTTAAGTGGCATAAATTATCTTCAGGTGGGAATAGAAAATAATAATAATTTTTATTATTCCTTTTTGCATTCAATTTATTTATTTCTAGTTGTTTTTATATTTAATTTTTTTATCATCGTCCACTAGATCAGGAAGCGTTTTTTTCTTTTTCGTAAAATTGACAACTTTTACTTTTTTATCATAAAATTTGTACAATCTATTTCTGTTATTATCCATAACCTTATTCTGCCATTTAATCACATTTGAGAACAAAATAAATACTTTTGAAGTTATATAGTGTATACAACGAAACGAGGAACAAAGGACTTTAACATGGGATATAATTCTTATTGCCTGCATTTTCATATTATTTATGTTGAATTTAGATTCTTTTTCTTAAATAATATACCAATATTACAAAAATATAAAATTATCTATAATGATATGTCATTAACTGTCACAACTGTCACATAGATATTTTCTTTTACTTCCATGGCTGTCTAATTTATATCGAAAATATTACATTTTATGTTTAATAAATCTCATACTACGGATGTGATTTTGCATGAATTATGATCTTATCTGTTGTAGGATTTAATTTTGAACAACTTTATACTTTTCTAGTTTTTCTTTGAGTCTATTAGGACAGCGAGTATAGGTACGCAATTTTTTGAAGTTCTATGTTCCTTTGAATTAATGAAATAATGTTGGTACTACCGAATGTATTAAACACCGAGAAAAAATAAAAAATATGACATATGATTACATTTAAAATCATTATAACCTCAATTAAAATAAAGAAATATGACTTGAAAAGAGGGTATTAATGCTGTAAACTTCGCCAAAATGAGAAAATATATAATAAACATTTTATTTAACAAAAAATTGTGTTATTGAATCAAAATCAATAAAACTATTACACATTACACCACGTGCACGTATAAGTTATTTGATGATGTGATATGACATTATTATAAAGGGTAAATATTGGAAACCTTGACATAGAGAATTAACATGATAAAACAGTTTTTTATTATTTTCATCTGTGCCGTTAAATATATTAAAATATTCATATATGGTACCATTTGTTAGATTATTTAATATTGCGTCTATTAATATCAATTATGGAACAAGATCTTCGTTCATAAATTGAAATATGGGATAAAATACATCGAATTTATTATTTAAAATGTAAATTACATTCTATTAATTGAGACTCTAATATTGATTGAAGGGTTTTATTTGATTACGATAAATAGATCATATTCTACGTTAATTCCACACTATGTGTCAAAATCACTAGTAATCAAAATTTTATTGCATCAATAGTTGCAGTTGATTATTAGAAAGTCTATACCTATCTATAATATTTTACTTTAGCATTATTCTGGAGAAATCTCCTAAAACTAACGAACTCTTTTTTGATTACAACAAATTCAGTCATATTTTCATTGATTATTTCAACTATTTTGATCACTCCATACATCAAAATTAGTAATACGTTGTCTATAAACTTTTCAGTTTCTTTTTATATAGTCTGCATTTTCAGAATTGCTTTCAGTTGAACATGAAAAATGATCCATTTTGAAAAACAGAAATGACAACTAATTCAAATCAGTTGTAACCAAACAATATAAGATAGAGTTTTAAAGTTCTCTAAATGCGACGTTTGTGGTCACTTTACGTTAAAGTAAAGTTAAAGTCCTAAAGTTATATTATGAAAACTGATACAACTTTAAATTTAACTTAAAGTATTAAAGTAAATTTAAAGTTGATTATAAAAATGAGCGTTACTCACTAAACTTAAAACAAACAATATAATAAATTGAAATACCGAATCTTATAAAATTGATGTGTTTGGAATATTGGAACATTGTCACAAATATATTTTTATCTTTTTGTTTCGCCAGAAATTAAATAAATAGTTATATACAGATTATTGTTTCAGATGGGGTTCGTGTTCTAGTGGATAATCAGATCTGCTTTGATTCTGACAACTCAAGTATCCTGTGATGCTCTCTTCATGCTTCCTGAAGTATCTGGGAGCTGACACCTGGTACTCCTCCTTTACAGTATAAATATATAATTACAGATAATAACGAGCAGTAGACTGGCACAACTATATATTTTATTTTTTTTTAAGAAAGGTTGAACTTGGAATTATGAAATATGGACATTTTAAAATCAACCCTTGCAAAATCGGCTCTCAAGCACGTATTTTATTTTAATTTGTGATTTTATAATTTATTAATATATTTTTTTATTAAATGAGAATTCTTTTATTTATCATATATCTATATTTATTCAATGTTCATTTTTTTCTTGCTTACCCTCCAGTTGTCTTGAACCGGTGTAAACTGTAAACCTAGAAAAGATGTGCCGCCATTTTTTTATTTAGTTAATTTCAAGTAATTTCTTTTTTATTTCAACCTACAATTTTCGAGGGTTATTTAAATTACATACATAATAAAAAAGATTATTATGTATTAATGTAATTTTCTATGCATATCTATCATATGTATTAAGAACATCAATAAAAAATCTTTTATCTTTAACCGTTAAATATATATAAATATAATTTATTCTGTCGGTCAAGAAATTTCAAAATTAGGGAATTCCTTGCATTCATTACTTGAATGATACATTACGCGTTAAAAATTAAATACTTAGGTATACGTTTCGAAAAAAATTGTACCTGCTATAATTTTGAAAAAAACTAAATATATTTAACAGTAATTACATGTAATAAATTATCTAAAAGAAATTTATAAACAATATTATATAACATTTCAAAGTTTCTATCAGCTGCATTTTTGTGAGCCTAATTCTTTAGACAAGAATTTACCAAAAATTTAAACCTATAATTTCTAATGTACACCAAGACAGTCGGTAAAGGTATATAAGTATATGTGTGTACATAATTAAAAATTTTCATAATTTTCAACAATTTCACAAATTTTAAAAACAAGAATTGTTTAACTTTCTTCTGACAAGATAGATAGAAGCTGGATTGTTTAATTTTGCCCACTTATTGGCTACGGCCCTGTTTCTACGCGAACGAAGCAATAAACAGTGCATTAAATATTTTATCCAACACCGTGTAATTATAACGATATAAGTATGCTGTTTTTAGATAAATAAAGTAGGTCATAACTCACTAGTGAGCTAAATATATTAGCTCACTGTTTTTTTGTTCGTATCATAGTAACTACGTTATAAAACCTTCTCTACACTATTTTGTTCCTAAATGTCATTTCGAAATTCAATCTGTCAAAAATCTTATATGTATTTTATATCAATGATTAAAATGTGTTGGATAAAATGTTGTATGGCACACGTGTGTTAATTACCTAAGTCACTTGAAAAAATACCACACTCGGCCTAACGGCCTCGTGAGCTAAACTTTTCCCACATGACTTATTTGTAATATAACACACTTGTACCATAAATAACTATTATCTCACTAGTGAGTTTTGATGTACTTTATTTATTTAAGAGCATTATAATTACAAAGATTTTATCAATAGTTGTTATATAGGTAAATTGATAAATATATTTTAAAAGTACATATATCGATATAAATATACTTATGTTGGAAGATATAACGATATAAGGCATTTTATTATGTAGATACACATTTAATTTTTCTGGTACTTAATGTTTCTTTCCACAATAATCAAAGATCAAAAATAATAATATTAAAGTACTAATAAATATTCTTTCTTAAAATTAATGGAAAATATTGTAGGCCATAAAATATACACTACACTAAATCCATATATGTACTCCAATTTTGGACAAACATGTTATTTTAGAAATGTAAATGAAATAAGAATGACCGTTCCAGTAGATGGAGTTCGGTTTGGTTATTCATATATTTAGTTGGAATTTGGGCGGGCCAAATGAAGGAGTAGGAGGTGTTTAGAAACTACCAAATGGTGGGGCACAACTATTCACTAAATAACTCCATTACCATTTTAGGCATAGAGATTATTTTGTTTTGTCAATAAATGCGTCAAGATTATTGATTAAATTTTTTTTATTATAAATTTAAACTTAAATAACAAAATTTTAATCGAAATTTAGCATAATTCAATTACTCAACTGATTTTTAATTGAACACGACATTATTTATTTAAGGTTCTGAATCTCAATTTCAAATTTAAACAAAATAATATAAAATTTTATTTATGTGTACATATAAAAAGTTGAGTTTTAACAATCCAAATCAAAAGCATTATAAAATAAGCTACATCTTGTTCATATATACTATTGTTATTATTAATTCAAATTACTCGTAATGTTTCAATCGTTTGGTTATTCAGCTTTGTTAATTCTGCTGCAAGATAAACATAAAATATATTCGTGTATATGTATAATAAAATAAAAAATGAAAAATATTTACATCTAAATTAAATAAATTCGGAAAATTAAATAAAAATCATTAATAAATATCACAAACTATATAACCACACATTTCGTGGTTAGTATCAATGTCAATATACTTTCGCTTCTAATATTCTAATATTTATCTTACGATAAAATTTGTACAAAATTTAATTTTTCATGCTCCTATTAAAATCATATGCATCCTTTCATCAATGTCAATAATTTGATTTTATTACTAGCGTTATTTAATTATTTATAAGGTGTTCAATAAAATGTCAATTTTCACATCCTTGCAGTTTTCTGTAGGTATATTTTGTACGTCAATGTTATGTAGGAACATACATACATACTTAATCCAATTCCTAACTCTCTTATGGTAATATTAAAAGAAATATTCAGGAACTCGTACATGTGTTTTACAAGGAGGTATTGACAAAATATTTGCAGAGTTTAGTAGTTTAGTGTCTGAATATAAACATATGTATTTGTAAAGAAGATTGATTTTTTAACTAGATAGTTAATAATTAGGAAAACGTTTTGGAGTAGTAGTCATTTAATAAATTCCAATAACACACTAATGTTTCGACTGTAAATCAGTTTTCATCAGGCTGCTAATAACATCTAGACATACAATCAGATAAATAAACTTACAATCATACATAGTTAAGCAGACTTACTTAATTGGTTATTAAAAATGATTAAAGAATAAGATGTAAAATACTTTACAGAAATCTTTCGGCAAATATAGATAAAGCTCAGACATATACAAATTATGAACCAAATAACTTGAGCAAGAAGTTTCTAGCTAAATAATAGTCACATAGAACTAACCACCGCAGCTAATGAAGGGCCAGAACAACAATATAATAATATATAGTGGCGAATTTAACATTTCAGGGGCTTGAAGCGTTACAAATTTAACGGGTGTCGAACCTGGCATTTGCTAGGGGCATCTGACAGAGCAGAAGCCCGTTTCCGCTTAACGCAGTTATATGTAATAATATTTACCTTTTATTTTCATCATATGTTCTCATTATACTCTTATATCAGTTTCTGCCTACCAAAAAGGCAAAAATAATAAACATTTCGTAAAAATTTTCTTTACAAAAAGTGTTGCAATTATTTTTCTGAACATACCCATTTTTGTTAGTTGCGGAGTTTTAAAGTGTTTAAAAAACCATCTGAGAAAAAAATGTGCGAAGATCAACTGTAGAGTCTTTCGTTTCCCATTTCAAGAGGCGATAGTTTTACCTTGCTAATAACCTAAAAATGTATAAATGACTTCCCCAATTTCAAAATTTTACCTGTATCCCCTAAATGCTTGCCTTTTCGCATGAAAATCTATTGCGTCGATGAAATAAATTATTTCATGTTTTACTCTTTGTGCGACGAAGTGAGTGGTACGGTGCCTCTCTGGGAACCCCTGTCTTGTGAGGCCTGAAGCGACCGCTTCCAAATTTTGTGCGTAAATCCGTCACTGATTATACAATTAATAAATAGCTAATTAAATATCAAATTTAAATTATCATGTGAAATATTAATATACAAGGAAGCAAATAGCCGTAGTGTTTAGATAAAATCTCTGAATAAATAGCAATAAGTTTTTGAATATCAGTCTGTGCGTTAACTGATTGATGATTTCTGTATAAATAACATTTTAAGAGTAAGACTAAGTTCTTCTCCGTAGTATCCTAATTTCTTCAAATTCAGAAGAATGTTGTTCTTTTTTACTCTTTTACTTGGGTACATTTAGAGTAAAACCCAATTTGAATTTATGTAGTCATATTTGTCGAAAGATTTCTAGAAAGTAATTTACATGTTATTCTTTAAATAATTTTAATAACCAATTATGAAAGTCTGCTTATCTAGTATCTTTGATACATGTTAGTTATTTCATTGTATCTATTTTATATTATCAACACGCTGATGAATATTAGTTATTATATACTCTGTAGTGCCCCAAACTTCATCCTCAAGAGATATAAACATCTTATACACTTTTGTTGTACATTATGCTATATGTAATACACGTTCTTGAAAATTTGTTATATCTACTTATATTTTTTAAAAAAAACCTGATTTTTATGCTACACTGAATTATAAATCATATTTCAAATCATTGTTGGCCTGATTTATATCTACTGATTTTTTTAAATAAAAATCATTGATTTTTTCAAAAATAAAAAATACAAATTATATTGAAAATGTATTTATTTGCTACAAAATTATTAATAACAACCAAAATAAGTTCTGTAATTAAATGATATTTTATCACTTTAATTGTCATAATTGTCATAGTAAGTATTTAAATATGTAACATAAAGTTTTTGTTTACGAAATAAAATATTAACATTGCTTTCAAAACAATTTAAAAAGACTGTAACACTTAAATAGCTTGGATCTTGATTTTTGTCAACATTGTTTCAAATTAACATCTTAAAAAATATATTACGCTTAATTAAATACATTTATGTCAGATTTCACTAATCACATGTTTACATGTTCACGCTGTTCACGGTATACCGAATGACAGACCAGATAGGAAAATATTTACGCAAAAGCTACGTGCATTCAGACCAAAGGCCCAAACTCAGATGGGAGGACAGCGGACATGGGGAAGGTCATCAGGAACTGGGAAGCTGTTACAGAGGACAGACCAGATGAAAGCAGAAATTAGAAGAAGCAAAATCATTCTCAGGTTGTAATGCTAAAATGATAACATGTTCTCATTACATTACTTTTAAATTTTAATAAATTAGAAATTGTTTATATGGTTGTTGCGTGTTTACCCTATTCTCCCTTACTATTTAAGTATTAAAATAGATAGTTTTAAAAATTATTATGGTTTTGCTGACTTACTGAAGGTACGAATACCTACGATTCCGGCGAAAATTCATTACCTGTGGACGTAAATATAAGAATATTTGTACAAATCTTTCAAGATAGGAATTGAAGAAAATTGGGAAATATGAAAATTCAAGTTTTGTTGCATTGTGAAGTGCTGATTAGATTTTAAATATCATTGGTCAACGGGAAGTGGTTTTTTCGAATGTCAAAACTGTTTTTCTTAGTAAAAATACCTTTACATTTTAGATACATATAACTTCTTTCAAAATTATATTAGTTTAAATAAAAATGAAAATTACATTAAATTATAAAATTTTAAGAAAACAAAAAAATGTTTCACAGTTTTGCAAATTTAGAAAACTTAAAGAACCTGTCATGTCAGAAAAAAAGAAATAATAAATAAATACTCCATTTTGTAAAAAATTTGTATACGAAAAGATTAAACATACAAAAAAAATGAGATACTGAATTGCAAATACCATTATTTTTTAATGTGGTGTAGTATGTTTTTCAGAACCTTTCAAAATAACTTAATTTGAAGTAGAATCGTTATTGATTCAAGTTCTCCGTTTACCTACTGACATCGTTTCCGTCCAATCTTGTTTCGAATTTATTTCATAATGATTTTTGCAGAACTCACACAGTAACAGCAGTTATTTGCAGAAATTAATTTTGAAAACTAGACATTTGAAGGATGCAACTTGGCATAATTAAATCGGTTAAAATACCTGTGATATTAAAAAGTGAGAAATGTAATTACATTTTATCTTTATCGAAAATATTATTAACATCTTATATGTACAATTTTATACAAATGAATTGTTATCTGTCTGTACCTTAACCTTGCTTTTGTATAAAACTTTCTATTTTTTACGTTAATTTTAAGTTTTACACTTATTATTATTTTTGATACATTTTCTGTGTTTGCTATTTTATTTAAGAAATGTTGTTTTATTTTAAGGTTAGATAAAGTAGTAGTTAATCTGAAACATAGAAGATGTGTGAAACGCTTAAGGTTAAGAAGTCGTGGTGTGAAGAGATGACAATATGGTGGATTTGGAGAGTGACGAATTTATAAGTTTGAGTGATGTGCAAACGCGCCCTCATGTTGGTGTATATTTTATCTGAGAACGCTACACAAGCACACAAATAGACTGACACAAAGCAATGAAGCGGTGTTGTATGTGTGTGTACACAGACATGGCCAAACGCACACATGTACACGGTAAGAGTGTCAAGGTCGCAGCTAGATATGCACTGCTCGTTGCAATTGCATTCAGTGCAGTGAATGCAACGCCGGCAGTGTAGCTTGCATAGCGCAGCGCAAACCGACAGCGACAGGCAGCCGACAACGTAATCGTAACGCTGTAACGTCGAACGCTCAACGCCTAACGTAATAACGCGCCAACCTAGACTAGCCGCTAACTAATTACTCATTTCTGTGTGACCAACGATTTTCATTGTGACTGCTACTTCTCATTCCATACTTATCTTCTCTGGATACCATTTGCTTTTACTTAAAGGTAAGATACACACACTCATTCCTCTTCCTATCTGCACTTACGTACAGATGCTTGTTTTATTACTCCTTGTTCATTATATTTTCATACTTTATTGTTTGTATAATTTGCAATCTGATAATTGTGATATTTATTACTAATAAATTTCTTTTACGATTTACTTAGCTAATAATAATTAATTAATAGTGTTAATACGATGATTTTAGTTTATGTTTGTAACATTATGTTTGTATGTATTATTAAGGTATCAAACTTATCAATACTTATATGTCAAATACATACATAGCTATTAATCTTTACACTAACTTTTAACTTACATTTATTCATATGTTCTTCAGTTTAATTCAAATTCATAAGAACAGAAATATATTTGATTTACATATAAAATACAAAATTTATGTATACTTGATAATTGTTCCTACTTTTCTTTAAAATTTTGAAAATAAGATTAAAGTCAAAATTTATCAAATAACAAATATTTTGATAAGTAAATATTTGTTGAATTTCCTTTTTTAATAGCACAAGTCGTAGATGTATGAGTAATATATAATAAGTTTGCCTAGAACATGGTCAAATGCACTTATGCGCCATTATGTTTTACATTTCCGGTTAAAGTTTTAAATTGGCAAACAAAATAAATCAAAATTCAAATTTCGTGAGCTATTGAATAGAATTGCTACTAAATATTAATAATATGGTAACAAGTCTCACATTTTATATGTTCTTTTGTGTTAAGGATGCACTTTGACATTAGTTACTTTCAAAATTTCATTTGTTTGATATGACTCAACAAATATAACTAACCTAATTCAATAGTTTTACTTTATTTCAAATTATGCATTATAAATCCACAAAGTACCTATTCATGAGTGAAAGATTCATTAAAAATCTATTAACAAACACATGTATGTATTTTATTTTGATAACATAATTATTTGGACACATTGCTAAATAAAATTTGTTTAGCAAATGTAGGTAAATACTTATAGATGTTTTATAAATATGTTCAAAAATTATTTATCAACATGCATATAAAATTAGAATATGTAATATTAGATTAGATAAATCTAAATCTGAAGTATAATATTTGTTATTGTAAATATAGAACTATGCAATTAACGGTCAAAATTTTACAGACACATTTTTAATGCAAAAAAATATTTAATCAGATTTTAATATGAAACTGGAAATACTAAAAATTAGTCATGGAAAAATAAAACTGATTTGACTGCCATCTTTAATAAGAAAATAATACAAAGGATTGACAGTGTATTTTTTTGTATTCAATAATTAATACATATTGAAAATTATAAAAACAGTAAAACTTTCAGAGATTCAATATAATAATGTACGAATAAATTATCTAATAATTGTTAAATAAAACGAATCCTGTTTTTTATAAAGGTTTAGAAAGGTTTTGTTGGTAATAAAGATAATGAATCTGAGTTATTAATTTAAGTTAACAATATAATGTAGGTACACCTATTCACATTTTATCTCTATAATTGTGAAACCTTTATAAACGATAGGTAGATTTTTAAACTTAATTTTGACTATATCTAAAACTGGAATATATTTTTATGTATTTTACAAAAAATAAAATTAGTAACTAACTGCTATTATAGAAGTACAAATAGTACTTATATACAATAAATATAATTTTTTATGCCTAAAAAATATGATAATAAATATGTTAGTATGTATGTTCCAGTGAATTAAGCACAACGCTTTCCGATTTCGTAAAGTATACAGACAATACCTTACCTACCTTAACTTAACCGAACCTACCGTAACATATCGAATCTACCGCAAAACTAAAATGTACCTGCCTTATTCTAGTCTAATCTATTCCAGCCATACATATCTTAATTATGTTATAATAATCTTATTGTTTCTGTGTTATTTCACAAAATATGTAATTAAATTGTCTAATTCGATTTGACAGGTATACCGCAGTATTGAAAATTCTGTAAATTATTGCTGATTGAAACAGCCAGTTTTACTACGTTAACCAAACATATACATTCAAAACAACGGCGTTTTTGTACTTCTTAAAGTAAAAACCTACTTTACTAACTTGTGACTAAAATATTATATTTCGTCGTTGCAGGATAAATATTTTAAATCCTCCTAAAGCGTGAAATAAATATTACCACAGCAATGAGTATAATATTTATTAAAATTACCTTATAATGTTGTTATTGTTATCAAAGCCAACCATTTTTGAATTACGCCTATACATAGATGCTTTAAAATATTCATAAATAATTGGTATTAAAAAATACATAATGCATGGACATGAAAAAAAAAATGGATATACCACCGACGAAATCAAAAATAACAATCTCAAAAAGAATTTTAATATGTATTATAGTGTTAAGTTGAGAAAATTTTAAACCGTTTTATTCAATTTTTCTTTCGGTCTAGTTATTAAAAATTTTGATGCTTTATATACAATCCTTTTTTGTCTCATAAAAAAAGAAAATATTTTTTTATGTCAACAGGTTACCCTATGAGCAATTTATAAATCACTTACTGATATAATACAAATTTAACACATGCTTACATTTTTTATAATTGCATATACATATTTACGTTAAAAACAAAAAGAAAACATATGTATTTTGTTTGATCTTATAAATTTAAATTTTACTGTGATATCATTAGTCTTGGAAATAATAAATCTATATGAAAGCAAATATATTAGCTTAATAATTACTTTTAATATTTGAAACACATAAATGATTATAATAGGTACTTCTCATAATAATATTTTATTGTTACTTTAGAAATATGTATATGAAAATTATAATACCCATAAAAATTCCAATTTATACTTTTCTTTACATTTTATAGGTGTGTTTAAAAAAATATTTTATAAAGAAACCGATTTTTGAATTCTTAGCAATAATTTTACTACAAGTTTAATTCGAAGTATGTAATTCGTAATAAAAATGTCTTCGTAAGTGGTCTTACTAAATTAATATTAACCAATTATAATTGACGATATTTTTTAAAAAAAATTGTGAGAACAAAGAAATATAATTTGTTTAAGCTTTCTTGCGAATCCTATTTTATTAAGATTCGGGGTAACTTTTGAAAACATTTTTTATGGGTTTACTATTTTTCTTTAACTGATATTGATAAATTATATGT
Organism: Stenolophus ochropezus; assembly: GCA_035578165.1. NCBI lineage: Eukaryota > Metazoa > Arthropoda > Insecta > Coleoptera > Carabidae > Stenolophus > Stenolophus ochropezus. Next base: position 15,144,314 of record JAQOWZ010000015.1, on the reverse strand, counting down.
ATTTTTTATGAAAATTAAACAAAAATAAACTAACTTTCGTTAATTTTGTATTCAATCCTATAAAAAAATTTAAATGTTTTTTTATTAGAATTTTATATGGACGAGCGAACACTTGTATTTATATTAAATAAATATTATATTATTTTTTGTTATAAAATAAAAATTTATAGGTAGGTAGGAGTATATCTATTTCATGATATATTGATATTTTTATTTATTTTGGTCAATTTTGCAATAAAATTTATTTTTCTACATATTTTACTGGATTATAAGAAAATAAAAAAATAATATTATAAAAGTACTTATTATGTTTTTATGATTGCAAAATATGTTCCAAATAGATAAACTATCTGATTGCAGTATCAAAAGTTCATCATTATTTTTAACTTATGTTTGTCTTTGCACGATGCAAGATTTTGTAAAATGTATGAAATGTTCCTAAATATATAAAAATATATTTACAATATTACTAGTATTAGAAAAGAACTGTTGTTAAAAAATTGAACAGGTATATAGAATATAAATTTAATAAATAAAATTATTAACTCATAACTTGATTTATAAAGTTTATTTTCAACACTGATGTTTATATATAGTGCAGCAGTAGCATATTAATCGTACAAATCTGAGAACTCTATAGACAGAAGGCCAGGCCCGGATTTAAGGGTGGGCAGATTGGGCATCAAAATAAGAAAGAGCCAATCTGGAAAACACTAAAATTTATGTACTTGTAATTCTACTAATGTATACAACGGAATAACTTAATTTTTAATAGAAGAAAATAACAATGTCTTTAGTCGTGAAATATTTATGTATAATTTAATAACAGACAAAAAATACAGGATCCTTTCCCAAACGTGGAAGTCATCTTAAGAATTTATTTTGTTTTCATGATAACAAATTGCACCGCAGAAAGATTATTCTCAAAATTAATAATATTAAAAAATAGGCTAAAAACTGTTATGACTGAACAACGCCTACCATATCTTTTATTTCTGAGCATCAACAATGATATTTTAAGACTATTATGATACGAAAATATAAAATATCTTACAAAGAAGAAAGTAAGAAAAGTGCCAAAATACCAGTAAAGAATTGGTTTTATTCAACTGGATACTTAGTATTAGGAAAAAGAATTTCGATTAGCAGTCATTTTATAAAATTCACTAATACACCAACGTTTCGACGGGAAATCAGTCTTCATTAGACTGATAAATGATGTTAAAAATCATTCGAGTATTTGTTTAATTAATAATTTATTAAAAAAGTCTTAAAATATTCCATGTTGAAAAAGAACCCGCTCCAAACTTTTGCCCAGAGGCCTCCACCTAAATAAATCCGGTCCTGCTCAAGGCACAAAATATCTAGAATTATTAATACAAAACGCAGGGGTAAGGAAAATAAAGCTTAATTTTTTTTATATAAAAGATTTTAGCCTTTCTATGATTCTGTTTGAAACTATTTTTTCCAAGAATCTCATTGTCTATACAATGTTTAACATGTTGACTGATAATGATTGGATTTAAAGCACAAAATTTCGGAAATTATTGAACTCATGCATTATTATAAAATTGTACCAAAAATGATGAAAGCAAAATGATTTATAAACCCTCGTACGAATTTGTTTTCGTTTATCGTAAAAACATTAGGTTGTAAGAAATCAGACAATTAGGTATGAAAATAGTGAATATTATGAAAAGAGGAAATATGGGGATGGGAAGACGGATTGGAAGGCGCCGTAACTGGATGCAAATGAGAAGAAGGGGTGTAAGTGGAGCGAGGCGCACGCAGCGACACGCACGCGGCCGCCGTGCCGTGCGTGCGAAGAAGTGCAGGCTGCAAGCGCGCAGGGTGCAGCTAGGCAAAGTTCTCATTTTCGACAGCGCTCCATTGCGACTGTGGTACGTTTAAGAAGCGGTGGTATTATTGATCGTATTTTTTGGTTCATCCCCTCTACTTCTTTACTAAATGCAGTTCACCGTTGCTGCAGTCTTGTCGCGTATATAATCAAATGAAATTCGCGTCCGCGATCCTGTGGGCTTTGCCTTGCGGGGGTCGTCTAGCTGCGCCTCCCCCGCCCGCAGCCCTCCCCCGCACCTGGCCGCACCGTCTTCGCCTTCACCCACCTCTACTCTATACCAACACCACCCGCCCGAATTTATACATTTGCATTGCTTCTTCTCTCAACCTACTGCAATATTTTCATTTCATATTTTGTTTGCAAATGTAAATTACATTCGATTCTTTTTATTTTAATATATTTGTATAAATAAAATGTAATAACGATAGAGATATTACAAATGCATAATTCCAAAAATTAATAAAGTTATGTCCAGTATTAAATTTTAAAACTCTCTTTTGTTATTATATTATAATAATGAAAATATGATTGTGTCTGAATAATTTTAATATATAAATATGAAATGAAATAGTAGATATTGATATATAGGTTTGACCATGAGTAGTTGTTGATAGGTAATATTTGTGGGTTTTTATGCAGTTGTTGTGAAAATGCTGCATTCGCAGGTAATTATAATTTGAAGGTTTTTCCCAAGATTAGCAGTTAGCGAAGTTTAGAGGAATAGATCGCGACAGTCAGTAGTGGCGGACGGAGAAAAACAATGGGTAGAGGCTGGGAGAGGACGGGAGCGGAGTGGTGCAACGCGGGGCGCGGGAGGGACAGAAGGACAAGCAGACGACGGCGGCAGCGGCAACGGTGGATAGCGGGAACCCAGGGACTGCGATGCTAATTATGATTACTGTAAGACATCTCCAGCGTATTGAAAAAACGTTCACATTTCAAAGAAAACCCGATATTTTATATAAAAGACTAAAACGACGTAGAAAGGAAACAATAAAACTAGAAACTTACAATTTTAGAGAAATGATATGGCGTTGGAGGGAGAAGGCGCAATAGACGAAATGCTGAGTGCGAGAGAGACGGTCAATGAGTAAAAAGAGAACAATTTTATGTTAAAGTGAGAAAATTCAGTGTTAGAAACGCCGACAATAAGCAAGAAAAAGATGACAATAACAAAGTTAAACAGAAATGCAAAATACACTTGCAACGTGCGAGAGAGAGAGAAATTGTTGAGCCAGAAAAGAAATAGATATCCGCTAGACAAAGAGAACGTCGCAAGTTGAAGAAAGACAAACGAATTTTTGACCTATCGGAATGAGTGCGTCAGAGAGAAAGGAAAATATGAATTTCAATTGGCTGGAAAAAGATGAAACGTTGCCGTTAAAAAGAGACGATGATACTTTAAACGGAGAAAATCTAGTATGTCGAACAAAGTAGACGACAGTCGGGCGGCGCGCGGGTCCGACAGAGACAACGAACTGCACCGAAGTGGGAAGGTCGAGGCGTTGAAAGGAGAGGGAAGATTGTATGCACTCCTGCATGTAGTTCTGTACAAGCGCCGTGCGGCGTCGTACTTGTTGCGTCAGAGTTGTGACGTACCAGAGTGCATTCAGCCTAAGCACGGACCACTGCATCGATTCGGATTAAATATGAATACGGACGGTGCGAAAATACATTCATTTATCTAAAACAAGTACGGTACGCACGCATTGCCGCTACATCGCCACCGAAAGTTGCAAACGCACGCATACGCACCGGTCAACTAGGCTACTCGCGACTTCGCGCACCGACGGACAACAAACGATAAACGCAACGGATGAATTACCGTTGTTTCGGAAAATTCCACATTACTCGATTCCGCCACAGCTCCCGATCTATTTCTGCGGCGCCCGTTGATTCCTCCGACATGTACGTGTGCTGCACTCACACACTCGCGCACTGCAACAATACACGCAACAATTAACTGTGTTCTCTTTCTGATTCCAGGTGCCCATATGGTACGACAAGATGGCTGCCGTTACCACTGTCCGACCACCAAACTCCTCTAGCATGGATCACTGGGCCCAAAAATACAAAATTCACATTTCTCCGCTGAAGTATTGTTCTGCCAACAAAAGTGTCTACGTTACCGGCAACTCATAAATACCTAATTCCAAGTGTCATCATACATAAAACATTATCAACTCTAATCAAAAAGTGTAACATTTGATGTTTTGTGTGAATTCAAGTGCGTTAAAAACACATCTTTCATTATAACGGTGTTCGTCAGTTGTGCTTAGTGCAGAAATAGAAAACAAACATAACTACAAACATCGACATTCTTCTAAAACGAAAACTGGCGTAAATATGTAAAATTAACCACTACATACAATAAGAGACCAAATAAGTGCGTGCTTCAAAAGTGGAATACTGAATAGGAGAATTCATTCATATAATCAAACAAAACAAAAAAGTTAAAAGATTGTGATGACCGAACCAGTGCGATGGGTAAATATAGCCAAACTAAACAACGTATCGCTAACAGTGTAGCTAACTTACCGCCTAGGAAAAATGGCGGATTGCTCCTATTCACGTTGTGTTCAAGAGAGAAGGAACATACGCAGAGAGTTACAGAAATGGACAAAAAATATGGTGTACATTGTTGGTAAGTCATTACTATTGTGTATTACGAAGTCGCAGCAGATTGTTTCCGAATTGTGGTTCAAAACCAAGATAGTGCGTGAAAAACAAACAAATAATGCGGCCGATCGCATTCGGCGTTAAGATAACCTGTTGCAAAATTCAACACTCAAATTTACGTACTAATCAGGTGTCGCCCCTATTTCTCTCTATACATTGCTAACAATTACGTTCATTCACTTTATAACAATGTTCAAATTATTTAAAATATATTCGCTGCAGTTTATATTAATATTATGTTAAAAACATTGTCTTTTATTCAAAAACAAAACTGGTTAGACCTCGAGATAATGTTCAAAAATTTATTTCTATATTTATTATTATAATTATTTCATATAAAAAGTATATATTTCCTGGAAACAGCTTTGGTATAAATTATCATTAATTTAAGAAGAAAAAGTGTAGATTTTTTAAAATATACATATCAATGAGTTTTTTAATAATTTCTAGCACGAAATGAAAAGACGATTTAGTTTACACGAGATTATGAAGTAATAAAAACCATGCTAAAATACTTTAGAAATTACTTTGTGAAAGCCTTGGATATTTAAAAGTCATATGCAGTAAAGCAAGTTAAATTAAATTGTTTTATAATTTTTCATAAACATTTAGTAAGGATAAATAAAGGAAGTGGTAAAATAGTAGTCGTATGAGAAAAGCGTTAGAAGAACATGAGTTAGTATTAATTTATCATTGGGTATATTATAACGGAACTGGTTTCCATAATAACAGGAGGCTTAGACAATAAGGATAGCAAGTCGGTGCACGAATCACGTAAGAATAATCATGATATCTGCAGTTGTGTTGGTTGCAATGCAAAAGTCTGTCACGGTCGCCACGGCTGCTGCCTTTACTCCTATCTATCTATCGTCTTTCGCGTATGACCCCCTTCCCGTGCGCGGCCATCAGTCCCTGACCCCTCGTCGCTCTTTTGTCCAACATATTTTGTCAGGAGATTTAAAAGCCATTTGAAGAGATCAGTTTTGATTGGGCAGAAAACGCTCCAATGCTTTTATATATTAAAGGTTTCCAACATAAATTACTGAGTAAATAATCGCGCGGTATTAACATATAAATGTCAGGTTTAACCGTGAACTAAATTGAAAGAGAGCTAGGGCGCGTAGTTTACAATTTCGTCTGCAGAGTGCATGACTGCATTGCAATTGCAATAGACATGCGCAGTTTGTTCAAGTAGTTACAACCACAACTTCTCATAGTCGGCACATTTCAACTTGCTCTATTTCACAAATTAAGATTTTACTATCACACACTACTCAGCTTTACACTCTTTGCTTTATATTTGTTCTTTTATACTCCAACTTAATCTGTTCATCTACGAAAACTAAAATACAGGCTCTTTATTTTTATTCGGATTCTTAAACGCCATGATAAAAAAGATTTCATTATTTCACATCTTTACTATAATGGTACATGCCAAATTTAATGTTGCTCTAATTATTTCAAAAACGTATTCCGAATAATCATTTTTCTTGAGTAATACCTATAAGAGGGTAAATTAAAGATTTCAATTAATTTGAAAGTTTCATAGAAATCGATATACAAATTTATATGTTAGAAATTTGGTAATAAATGATGAATATGAAGAGTGCAGTATTTAGGTTTATTTTACTTAGTCAGGAAATGTCAGAGTTCAGAGATGGAACAGTGCGAGGGCAAGAGATCCTATCGATTATAGAGAACTCTAGGCGTGAGAGACGTTGAATTACGCGTAGGGCGTTGTACACGTTTAAATTGGAACACATTGTGCATTCGCAACTCTTGCCAATTGTTTATACATAAACACGTTTATCAATTTTTATTATGTTATATTTTCTGTTAATTCTCATTTATTATTAATATTTTAACAAAAATTATTAATATTAGATTTTATTTAAATACATACAACATTTATTTCATTCGACTACAGTTTTAAATAAATATTTTTGTTTTAAAATGAAGCCATATAACATTGTTTATACTTCTTGATAAAAATAATGCTGAAAGATATTATTAATTACATTTTTAAGTTTAAAGAACAAAGAGTGCATTGTTTTTATAACCTCTTTTGTTGAAAAATATGGACGACTTCATTGTGATATCTTTGGTTCTTAAATATTGATTAATAAGAGTTGATAATAATAATTAGATATTCAAACAAAAATTATAATTTTATAAATTCACAAATTAATTTTGCGTATGTAATATACAAATCTATTCGAAAACATAATATAAAAATAATTACAAAAATGATTTTTATATTAATGGATGATGTTACAAGCAGCCGAGAGTCGCATAAAGATGATTAGATGATTGATGAGATGAAAAACCTTGCCAAGGATTTTAACCAGAAGCGCCATTACTGTTACTTACGTTGCCGTGGTCAGTAATCCAGAAGAACAATAAATATATACGTATATGTATATAATACTCGTGTAAATAATATGGCCTTATTAGTTTAAATGTTAAAATAAAATATTTATATAAACAATTTTAAATCGTTATTGACGTCAGAACTATACTAAAAAAGTTGTCTTGTAAACAAAGAGAGGTATAGAAAAGATCTCGGAAGAGATACACCTTTATTCTGGCTAGCGAGCAGTGGGAATTGTTAGTCACGTGACATCTGCCATAATTCTGCACCAATCAGCTATTTCTACACAAACAACTAACTAAAATCTTGTTTTCTATTACAATTTTCATTTCTTTACACAGATTTAGAAGTAATTATTAATTTACAAGAAGCTATAAACGTTTAATAAACATTTGTGTCCATATAGTTACATTATTTTTAATGCATTTGTAATATAAATAATTGGAACGTAAAATTTATAACATTTAAGACGTGTAATAAACACAGTTACAACTAGAATAATATGTGTGATGTGTTTATTTATGATTTACTTTTATTTGTAAGAGAGAAAAATAATATGAGTAATACAGAAATACAAATCAAGAAAAGTTATTTTAAAATTGCTAATTGATTTTTTTAGAAGCATCGAATAGAGGAACACCTAGATGTTAATTAATTCTACATTCTTGTACACATACGTTACCACAAGAACTTTCAAGGTGATTGTAATTTAATTGCATTATATAATGCGACGCAGAACAAAATATATTTTATAAATATGAAAAAACAATATCTAATTTATGTTTTATTATTAAAATATTAGTTACTTCCGAAGAAAGTTTAATATCACTTGATTTGATATACTACAACATAGTCACATTAGTGCCAATAAACGCATGATTTTATTGTTAACAAATATCAACAATATTGATTAGTGTAATATTGGCTGTAGACATTTTAATTGCCCCATTGTAATCACGAAATGATGTATTATTTTCAATGTACACCATAAATTATTTAGTGACTGCAAATATAGCTCATAAAAGTTTTGCTTTTCAACAGTCATTGTTAAAGATTACTTAGGAAAATAGTCTGATAAATACTTAACATGCTTTACACCAATGAAATACTTTTTTGTAAGTATCGTAATATAAAACCAATATTTTCAAAAAATAATATTTTCAGTAAACAAGAAGCAAATTTCAATAAATACTCATATTTTTGTTATTTAACCAACATGCTTTATTATTACAATTTTGCATAATGTAGTAACAAAAGTTTTGAAAACAAAAGAATTTAAAAAAATTATGTTGTTTTCATTGATGTCTGCTTTATTATTATTATGATTGTATAGTTTACATATGCTAAATCTAACCGTTTTTTGGTGTAGCATCATTATTATAGTGACACTGTTAATTATGATTATATTGCATTAATAGTATGAATCACTGATAACAAATTTAAACATAGCAAAAATGTGATATTAAGCATAGTATACCACGAACTTGAACCAGCTGCAAAATTATAAATATCTTATCTATGTATGTATACGTTATAACTATGTTCATTGTTATTATATATAAATTGTATTTATATATACCTGCAGTAACAGATAATTGGAATCATCTTACAATCGTTCTAAAATCAAATAAAAGATTATAACAATAACAAAATTAACGACAATTTAAAAATACGCTATTTTTCAAAAATTTTGGATATCATCATTGTGACCAATTATAATAACAAATCTTCATTTAATAATAAATATTCTCGACAACGTATTCTAGAAATTTCGAATGAGAAAGTAATATAGAAGATGGCTGACGTATATTTACAAACTGCGTACCAAAAATTTTCTTGTCGAAGTTTTTTATGTCTTCAAGGTAATCAACGGGAAATAATGACATTGTGTAAGTGCAATTTTTAAAATAATACTTAAAGAATTGTTATCATATAATAATGTAGTATTTTAGTAGAACTGTTTTAAAAAATCATTTTTCATATTACCTATTACTTATACATTTCTCGGAAAGTATAGCTAAATATGGTTAAATTATTCTCAAATAATCTGTCTAAATCTGATCTTTTCTTGTGGTTTTATATGTAATTGACTTGTGAGTCAGTACTGGTTTTGAGTAAATAATTAAAATATATAAATTAAAAATTAATATTTGTCATATACGTTTCTAAGAAAAATAATAAAATTTTATTCTTGCAACTAATTTCATTAATAATTTGAAACTAGAAAAAAAAACAAATATTTTTTCTTGGATTACCTCAGCATTCGTTTCAAGATTCATTTAAATGTCAGAAAAATTTATGAAACCCCTTAAATATTGTAACCAATGCGGCAACCAGTTGTTCCTATGCAGCAAGAATTACTTTTTTAAGAAATGAAGGTGAGTCGCATCCTATTGGCTAATTTTATATCTGTTGTTTTGTATTTTTTCGACAGCAGACCAGGACCGGACCAAGATAATTCTACGCTGTAGTCAGTTTTTTTCTTTGTATAATTATTTATATATTATCAAATTATCTTAAGGGAATAATCTATTATCTTCATTTGAAATGTATTGTGAATTATTTTATTATAATAAAAATTTAAAAATATAGTATGAAATCATATTCACGCCAAAGTTGTCGTTTATTAAATTGCCGTTTATTAAACGTTTTGCTGTTTCATTTAAAAATAGCAACGTAGAGCTCTTTTATTATTTTTATTATTGTTGAAACGGTGCTTTATTATAAGAATGTTTTTTTCTAATCAAACATTTTTTCAAAGAGATACTATTTTAAGAGGTACATACTTTTATAGGGTTTTAAAATTTATCCTTTATTTTTATAGAAAAAAAATATCAAAAAAATTGTTTGTGACATAACTATATTAATGATTACATTTTTATATTAAAGCTCCTTTCGTTTTACTCCTCGTGCAAACGTTCGATAAGATCACCCCTTAATCCGGTACTGCAGAATATCGTCAAGCCACCACAGATTCAACCAGAAAACTTGTTAAGACAAGCTCTTTTATTTATCCAGAAAGCTATTGTAATACTTGTTAAATTGTATTTTTTAAGACGGAAGACAAGATTCGTATACCAGTGGGGCTGAACCCAAGCTATCATATTGAACCAGTACCTTCTTGCAAAGAACCGTTTCGAATGTGGGTACCGGCAAATACATTGCGTACATCTGTCTATTTTTCTCTTTAAAATACATTGTACAAATGGATTCCATTTTATACAAATGTATTAAGCAGGGCCGTAACCAGAAATCATTTTTTGGGGGGTGTTTTAAGTTATAAAAAATGTTGTATTATATTTTTTTAAACATTTAAAATGAAAAAAATATAATAAAAAACAAAAAGTATTATAGTATTACATAAATAATAACCATATGTTACATACAGAGGTATATGGCATCTACTTACTAATTTTAGAAAAAATCAATTAGATGTCATATACCTATATTCAGAAGATTAGATTTACAGTACCAAATCTATTCTCTGATATTTTTAAACTACAAATTGGTTAATTATTATTACTATTATTTAGGATAAAATTAAAGATATATTATTGTTGAAAATATTGGAAGGGGTACTCCCTGGGTGCGGCCTTTAATAATTAGTAGTGCAAAAAAATATTTTTGTGAGTTGATTATATTGTTTTCTTTATAGTCCACCTTGATCTTACATGAACTTTGTCCTTGCATAGTTACATAAAAATATTTTGTCTGTGTTTGCTTTTTCACTGAAGGTGACATCCGTCAATGCCAATAGGTGTACAGATACAAAATATAATTTGGTAGTTGGATTTTTCCACTCTGATAAGAACGATTCGAATGATAACGTAAATAAAATTATTCACTCATGAAAACTTTGAAACTAGATTGCAATAAATAAGATAAAGTATGTTTAATTTGAATGGAAAAAATAGCACTGACCTAGTAATTGATGAAAGTGCATACGGTGAAGAACGATTAGAATTATCTTATACTTGTTTGTTTATTCTGAAATTTATTTAAATAAACATTTAAATTGCATTAGTATACTTTCAAATTGTATAAATTCTCTAATTTAGAAGTTATCAATGGGACTAATTAAGGATGGAATGTGTATTTCTACAACAATGGCAGGTATTCATTTCTTGATTCTCTTTACAAGTCAAACTTAATATTCATTCATTGTATTATATAGTATAATATAAATATATTTCTATTTATACACACGGTATTTTCAACTTCTAAAAATATTTCTTGTTGTGAAAAGTTATTTCAAAATGTTAAGAATATTAAAATATAAGATTATAAAATGAAAAGAATGTATTTATGTGAGTAATGGTTGGGTTTGCAATGAATTGATTGATTTGAAAAGCAGAAGTAGAAACGTTTGGCCGGCGTGCTGTGCATGTGTGCCGCTCGGGAGTTGTGGTGGGCCGAGGTACGTGCGACGCGCGGTCCCTGACCAGCACAACAGTCAGTCACGATTACTCGGCGCTATATCGCAGGCCCAACGAGCCCTTAAAAAAGCCGGCTTCTCGCATGTAGGTGTCAACGAACCGTATATTGTGTTTGCAATTCTTATATTTTTTGTGGCAAGTGGAAAATAATGACGCATCCCTATAGGGGACCGGCTGTTTGTGTGTACGAATTGTGTTTAGAATTATTAGTGCATATAACGTGATTTCATTCAATGGGTTACCTTATATCTAGTTTTTAATTTTTACATTCAATGTACTAATGAATTCTTAATACGAATTTTATTGATTTCTGTAAAGGAAAATTCTGTCTATATTTTGAAGATATTTGTACATTTGAAATATTAGCAATACTTATAAAACATATTTTTGCAAAAATGTTTCTTATTTATAGATTTTTAAAGTTAGTAATTTTATAGATTTTATATTGGGAAAGTATCTTATCTTCTTGTATACAATGGTATATTTTCTTTGCTTATTTTTGGAACATATTGAACAATTTATTGCTGTAAGTTAAAACTTTTATCAATTCACTACATGTACAGTGTTATCACAGTTCAAACACGACAATAGCAATGGCATTGACTGCATACAGAAAATACGTACTGACTGTGAACTATAGACACTTCTTATTCGCAACACTAATTATTGCACTACATTTACTAGCTGTTTATGTGCACATTACATTTATATGTGTACTTATAAGGTATTAGATATCACAGTAAAATTAGAGTAATGTAGTAATATCTAATAGGTATAGTAAAATAGACATTAATCTATCACAATCCATTATTGGGTAAGCCAATCTAAATTCGCAGGTTTCGAAAATAATTATATATTTAGGTAGTAGAGGCACTCATAACTGTTGTGAGAAGTACATCAATGAGCACATTTTTGCCTGGAATATATTTAGCAACTAATACAATATTTGACTGGTATATTAATTTTGAGGAAAGCTACAGGAATTCAATCATAGTTTTATAATTCATTACTATTATTTAAGTGGGTGTTTCTAAAACCTTATTTCATAGACAAATCTTTTACTATCTTGTATTTGAAGGTTTCACTACAAATTTCTACGAAAATATTCGTCGCTTTACTTTCTGTATACATAGTTCCATACAATTTCCCATAGCTTTCGAACAAACCATCGTATTATTTTAATTTTGAAAATTATAATTTTAAATAAACATGGTATTAGCAAAGAGTATATATATTTATACTCTTTGGTATTAGCAATGAGTACCTACCTACATTTATATTATGTTTAGACTCACTGATATGACTGGTATATAATTTGGATTTTATAAAATTAAATTAGTAGTGAAGTGGATATAATAAATGTAATAGATAACTTTCAAAATACGTTTTGTCGAAGCTCAAATATGCGTTGGTGGAAAAATGGATCGTAAAATTTAACAATATGAATTTCACAAAAAATAATTTATAATTTTTTTATATACTTGGGTCCGAAAATGCTTCTTTTAAGAGATAATAGTTGTTTAAATTCAATTAGTTTCATAATTTATCAACGAAAAATTAAATTTAATGTTTAATTTAGAAATTTCAAAGGTCAGTCCACTGTATTTAAAATTTCTTTAAAGACGATTTCAAAATATACCATGAAACATGATGTGCTTTATACTTATTATCGTAACTACAACTATCGGCCATATCAGTGTTGAAATAAAAGATATAATTAAAACAAGACATAAATTATTATCATACCAAATTTTAAAATATATGCAATTATTACAGAAATATTAAATCTTATTGAATGCAAAATTTGCTTTTTAACTTATATTTGGTGTATTCTTTTTGTTTTCCTAATTTTTAATACCCAGGTTTATATATTGTGTCTAATAAATCTAATATACCTAAATAGGTTGTTAAAAAAGGGCTAAGAACTTTAAGAACATTCAGTTCAATATTATATCGAAAAGTATTGTTCATCAAAAGTCAATAACCAACGTATTCGAAGGATATAATCCTATTTTTTTTTTACTATATATTATCAGTTTGTGGTACAAGTTGCTTAAATCGATTTTATCAATAAGTTTGAAAAGTATCATTAAAAATTGTGTTGTATGAAATATTTAAAGAAAGTTTCATTATTTACCTAATACTGATATGACCGATATGTTGTTTAGATGTAGGTTTACACGTTTAATACATTGTTGATATTATTATGACAATATTAAAATAAAAAGCAAATGTTTTCCCCATCCACATATACATATATATTAAAATTTTGAACGTATTTTTGTTGTACTATCTATATGCGCTTAGAAAGAAATTAACATCTGCAATGAGTTACAAACTAACTAAAATAAATAAAATAATGTTAACCAAACAAAAATGGTACAATAATATTTAATTTAAACAATTTGGAAATTTCACATTTTATGATAAAAATACTTTTAGACTGAAATGGAAGACGAGTTACCAATAATATCCTAACGCTTACAATTATTTTCTAAGGGTGGAATCGTGCAAAAGTACTCTAATATAAAAAATAATTAATTGTTAACAACGGAGAGTCAAAATTACTTAAACTCGCAAAACAAATATTAGAAAGCCTGTTTTGTTATTGTTTCCACAAAAAATATATATTGTTTGTGTATTAATATGTAAGAAAGTAAAAATTACTGCAGATGGTAGATACATTGTTGTCAACCGGTTTTCATGCATTACATTGAAATCTGAAATTCATGTTATTGTAAAGGTTATATTTCATTTCACGTATCTTTTGATATCTAAAATTACATTTACCTAGAACTTCACATAAAGTGTACAAAAATGAGTAGATATTTTTGCATTGACTGAACTATAATAATTATACAAAACCTAGCTAGTGTGCAATAATAGCTCATTACTTATTCATTTTTCCGTTGTATTGTATACAGTCGGTTTGCGTCTTAACTAATCAGATGCTTGAAACCATTGCCCATGTCCAAACAGGTGAACCAATTTTAAAATTAAATGAAATACATGAAACAGAAATGTTTCTTTTATAGAATATTATTTTCATTTTAAATTTGCAATATAAATTTATACTTTTTAAACGGCTTTTTTTAATGTTTCTTTTTCCTTTTTAATGTCGTATTGTATATGTTGATTAAATATGATGAAAATAAAACAATTCCCACTTCAAAAAAAAAATTATTTTATCATGTTTTTGGGATATGACCAATTAAAACATATCTTTCTGATCTTTTCTTATGCAATTTCTATTAACGAAATTGTAATCATATCTACCGATTGTAACAAATTGAGTATTTTTATCATCACATCTACCTGTCTATCCGTTTGTAGATTCGTGTACATGTGCAGAATAAATTTGATCTAACAAATTTTTACAGAACTTCTAATTTTAAGCATCACTGGCGTCAACTTATGGTAGAATTCCATTAATTTGGAATTCAATTTGTGCTAATTTTAAAATTTTGAGCAATGACTGTAACAATTATTAAAAACCTAAAACTAAAAACATTTTTAAGATAATTTTTGTTATTGAACGAAATTGTTTATTACTATTATAGTTTACAGTTGCGTAATAATGTATGTCAAAGAAAATCTGGATCATGTAGCTTAGTTACATACTATTGGAGGTTAGAATACAATTTCATAATTATTCCTAAAATTCGCACTCAATTGTATCTAGAAAATAATATTTATGATCCTTTTTATTTTCATACCAAATGTTCTGTTAATGAAAATACAAATTACAATTTTTCTATGACATATAGGATATTTTTTATGGGCCTTATTTGTTTAACAATTTGGTTTAAATTGCGCAATGTTGAAAATCAATTTACCATGTTAAAACTCATTGTTCAAGTTTCGGATGAACTTCCTGTACTGATGAAGTTTATCATGTCTAGGTTTGCGTAGGTGTATGTTGTTATCTTATTACCATACTACTGAGATCTAAAAGCATTTAGATAGGTAACTCATGCAACCTTGAGTAGAAGAGACGGATTAATAGGCCATTTCTAAGACATTTAGTACTAATACTGATCTACAAGCTATGACGAAATAACGATTTCGGTTGCATGTTTTACCTGTTTACTGATATATCAGTAAAGCGCTATTATATATAGGTTTATTAGAATACGTGGACGAATTGTAATATTAGTTAGTTTATGTTTAAAATGTTTTATTTTAATTTTAAATTTTTGGCATATTCCAGAAATTGATTACATCTTACATCTATAAATGAAAAACGGAAAAACTTAAGACTTTTAGCACTCCTTTTGAAAATGTAGAGGTAGTAATTGTTTTGAAACATACATATGTTCTTATGTGTAATTAATTGATACTTAAAATACTTATAATTAGTAATTTTATCAGAAATAATAAATTGATTTTTACTTCCTTGTACGAAGTAAATAAAAAAAAATCGGTTTTCAGGTTTCAACGTAAATATACGTTTTGACCATCCGTATATTCATAATAAATAGTTTCGGCAAAACGTATGTATTTCGCATAACTCAAAAATGATATAACGTCTTGTGCATCTCAGTTTTTTATTGCAATCGGCAGTACCAAAAAGGTACTTGATTATCGAAGGGTTTTTTTGATTTTTGAAATATTATAAATTTCTTAATAACGAAAATACAGAATCCATATATTTGTTAGCTCAGTCATTGAGTATATTAAAAACAGAGGCAATTCTGACATTCTAAGTTCAAATAAAATTGAACTGTATTTCTATTGAAGCTATGAGTATGTAATTATACGTGAAATATTGTTTCATATGATGATACATATGTACTTACACAAATTGTACATTAATGAGTGGGATATTTTAATGATCTTAGTTTTTATTTTGCTTTGAGGGTACTTACTAAAAATTTATAATTTTATTATGCACCTTGTTAGAATATTCTGAAATATAGGCCCATAAACATACAATAAATTTCAAAAAATTACTACTTGAAACATCTTATTTTCGAGTCGAGTACTACCTATATTTATTTTTGTAGAAAATAACATTGTTATTTTATAAATGATAAAAATATTAAATTAACAGTTTATTAAATGTAAAAAAAATATGTTTTCATATAAAGAAATTATTAACACTTCTCAAAGAATTTTGAATATAAAATTCACCCGATAATGTTGCCTGAAAAGTTAATTGTTCGGTCAGCGCTGTTATGTACCTGTAAACATTTTGGGAAATTGAATGTGCCCTACGATTTTATTGTTTGTCATATCCATCAAATAAAAGTTTTAAATCACTATCAATTAGCATGAAATTAGAGCACGACAAAATGATGGTTTCAAATGATGTATAAATTAATAATATGATAGACTTTGACATATTCTTTTTAGAAAAATTAAAGTATAAATTTCTAAAGAAAGCAGAATAAATATTACGATTAATGTTGAAAGTTACATTCTGTTAATTTTTTAACATACTTTTCATTTGTCAACTTTTTTACTGAGAATATATATTTTGGTTTTATTATAGGTGGAGGGTGCGAAATTACATACATTTCAAGTGAAATTACATAAATTACTGAACTAAGTTACTAAGAAGATATGTAAGTACAAGCGTATATAAGCAGTAATATTGACATTATTGGATCATGTAGTAGTTTAATTTTGTCATCTCAAATTGAAATAGTGCATCAATGTTATTTGCAATTATATATGTAGGATGTAAAGAAAATTATTTTAGTAAGTAATAAAACATACGAATCTAATATGAGAGCAAAAATATTATTGTCTTCCTGCGCAATTGATTAATTAAAAATATTGAGCGGACAATTGTAATAACAGTATATGATAATTCAATTTTTTCTTAATTTTACGATATTGTACGAAAAATATGTTACTATAGTATATTGTACAAGAGTGGATATGATCATATCCCTAGAGGATGAATGAGCTTTCCACTCGCGTTGTAGTACAGTATACTTTTTCTACGATATTATGAGCTGCTGTTAATATTAATTTGTCAAACAAATGATAAAATTTTATGAAATAATTATTTTAACGCAAAGTTACTGATACTGAATTACGGTCAACAAATGTTTTTATATCCACTCTGGGATGTATATAACCTATGTATCCGTTCTGTCAAGCGTGCAAAAAACGTAACATATACCATAGGGAGTAGAAAACGTATTTTTACACTTTGCGTTAACAATTTCCTTATTATTATATCGAAAACGGTTTAATAGTATAAGATATTGTTAAACTGTTTTTGGTATTATTGATGTTATAAAATTGGCACTTCTAACAAGTGCACCCCACTTTAAATGTCAAATTGATAACATAAATTTTTTTAAATGTTTCTTTAATATAATTTATATTACTTTTCAGTATGAAAACTGTATAAACAAAACGAATTTAAAAGGATATTAAAATTATGTAGGTTATAACGTATAGATTTGTAAATATTTTCACAATATTTTAAATGAAACTTGATAGATAAATGTGCCGAACTTCATTCAACAGTTACCATATACAAATATATCCTCAGATTACACTCCATTAATTTTTTAATTGAAATTTTGAAGATTTTTATTAAGATAATGGCCTATATTTTATAATAAAAGTGGCTTTAGGAAGCGTGCTTTTACATTAAAATCTTATTAGGCTAGACGTCACTTTTAATAAATGCGTTCTGTAAAAGTGAGCTCGTAATACTAAAGAAGTAAAGACTTTTGACATCTATCACGATTTCATAAATAATTACAAACAAGAAGTATTTGTCGAAAGGAAGAAAATTAAAATAATGTACAAAAAAAAATATTGATTAACAAAAAAAAACTCCTTCAAACAAACCCAACAGCGCCTGACACGACACGAACTTTAGTTTTGGCTGCCAAAATCAATATTTTTGGCCGAAACCGAAATTTTGGTTGGACACAAGTTATTTGTCAAACTAGAGAGAAAAGAGTAATTTTTTACCATTTAAGCTATAGTTTGACTCATGAGCATAGCGAGTTAGGTATTCGAGTGAGAGTGGAAAAAGTACTTTCCTTTCGTGTTAGACACATTTTTTCACATGTTTCAAAAATTGATTTATTCGGACGAAAAGGCGCAGCAACATGACAAGCTAGAAATTAGGTTATTTAAACTTCGACGTTTAGCAGTGAAATTGTTATAGTATTGCCAATATGCCAATTCAAGTTGTCATATTGTGAAACAATGTGAAAAAAGAAAAGAACAAGATGTAATTGCCATAATTTTTTAAAAGAATATTATTAAATAAGAATTTTTAATATAATAATGATTTTTTTCAAAATTTCATTGTATAATAATATACTATTGGTCACATTGTACCTACATTTTTCTCTCTAAAGAGAGAAAAGTAATTTTCCTTACTCTTTCGCGAGAACGTTAATAAAATTTTATAATTTCAGTGGAAATCACTTATAACACCGTCGCTTACAACAAAATGTTGCGTATAACGCCGTATATTACACCAATCGCATGTAACATCCTTATTTACAATTGTTTTGACAGACGTTATTTGCGACTTTTACTGTGTAATATCTTATTTGTATAAAATTGTCTTTACAAAACTAAAATTTATATAAGTTATTAAGTTTCCTTTTATATAATAAAATTTTAAAAATAATACTAACAAATTTCATTGCTCAGCTTACTGGAGAACAGTGTTTTTATATAAAAATAATTTTGTATTTATATTTGTTTATTTTCTAAACCTTTCACTTCTTATAAAGTTGTAATCATTTTATGTAAAATAACTCAATAATTGAATTCATTTGATTTAAGAACACAATTTTCATCGAAATTCTTTGTAACGAGTATTACTAAAGTGAAACTTATATTTTCAAATTAGAAGTACCATGAAAAACTGAATCTATCCAACCAGTTCAAATTTCAATGTTCGCCTTTAAATTTAGCAATTAATTCTAAATAATCAGCACGAGATTTATATTTTACAGCTTTTAACATTACAAACATATTTAAATTTACAGTTATACAGTGTACATTCGTTAATTACATTCGTAGATATGTATTGCAGTATATGTGTGTATATAGAATTAAAAAAAAAATCAGTATTAGAATAATCCTTAATACTATAACAAAACATATTTGATATACATATATAAAGTAAAAGAAAATTGGTACAAAATGTTCCGTTTGCTTCACACTATTTAGTTTCATGACACGAATTACAATGTGATATTTACGTAGTTGAAATATATCTTACCAATTTAGAATGTACGTTTCATGTTTGAAATTAAAACTATTAGCCGGATCAAGACGCCATTCTACTGGACATTTAGAGCATGAAAAAATGCATATTGCGTTCAATTTTGTACGTGAAAAACGATGCTTTATCTGACAATATGTATTTATAAATTTAAGTGCACATTTTAGAAAATATATAGAGCATGGAAAGTTGAACATTTCAATACATTTTTACATGGAATATAAAATGTTAAGTTATAAATATAATAAATCTATAATCATTTTTTTAAATAAAATAATGTTTTTTTAATAAACTACATTTACATTAACAAAACTAAAAGCAGAAACAAAATTTATGTGTTTTTCGGCGTCTGGAATTACGTAATATACATATTTATTTGAAGTGAATAAGTTAACATACGTATGTTGTTAATTCTATGCTGTATCTGATTTATTATTTCGAATTTGAATTTATTTTTGGTACAAGAATTGACATAGTACCTATACAAATTAAGTGAAAGTCGTTAAATGTGTGCACTTTGTATAGAATTTTAGTTTTTTGAGTACTTTTTGGGTGTCAAACAACAAACAAGTCAAATATTAATATTTACAAAATTTATTACTTACTTTTGGATGTTCTACTCCGGTTTTTGTGAATGTAGTAAAAATATTGTTAATTTTGCCTACTGAGGCAGTTATATCTCACAGATAAATAAAAAAATCTAGGACACTCTTTTATCAAGTGAAATTATATATTTGTAAGATTGTTTTATAAAAATGATTGAAAAGAAATATTCAAAATATGTTAAATTTGGATATGCAGCAAGAGCCCATTGCAATAAAAAGATTAAAGAAATCGTCTTAAAATAGAATAAATATATTGAATATGTTGCCGACAATTATATAATGTTTACCACTTATACATGAAAATATGATTTTTTTAAATATTTTGATGAAGTCAAAAATGTCAACAGTAGGCAATTAACATTTTAAATGAGTATGTCCACTTTGTACTCATTATCAAACAATGAATATATAAACTATTTTAATTAAGATAAATTAACGTCTCAAGATTGTGGAGTCATTGGAAATTGTAAATATGCACCTTCATCATTTTGATAGCATTATGAATAATAATAATATAAGCATATTAAATTTGAAGTCATAATGAACCCACAATAGTAACTACTTTACTGCAAAAGACGATAGTAGTTTGGTTTAACAGAAAAATTAAACGAGAAAATTATTGCAAAAACCAATTTATTTTGTGGTTTGTAAATATATTCATATTATAAATGCAAATAGAATGAAAATATCTAATCTGATTTCGGAAAAATTAAATTTAATAAACTAAATAAATTTATAAAAATGTGATACATAAATAGTAAAATATACAGATAGGTATTCTTCCAATTTTAAAGCTACTAGTATTCAGAGTGTTCGACGAAAGACTTTTATTTTGAGAGATACAAAAAAAAATGTTAAGGACCAAAACTGGACAAAAGGGCTCATAAAATGGTTGTAGTAAGAGTTTTGTGTCATTTCCGGTTTTAGCGGAAATGTGTACAATTTTAATTCCAGCGTAGGGAATCTGTATTTTACTTTCGGAATGTACCTACATAAAACAAGGTTCATAATGATACCAAAATATTAGTTTCATTTAACCACTTCAAAATAACTAGAATTTATTTTTATAATATGAACTTACAATTATAGGTATTTTAGGAATGAAAAAATATATATTTGAAGTATATTATAACAAACAAAATAAAACAAAAACTCTTGTTAAATTTAAGAAACAAAGAAAAATTAAAGATGCTCAATATGGCCGCCGTCATTTTCTACATATTTTGTTGCACGAAATACAAACTTTAGCATTACATTTTCCAGGATATATTAAGGTATATATAATATTTGTTGCTATTATTTGTTTTGGTTTTAGGTAGCAAAATTATTTTCAAATTGCTTGCTAAGTTTTATTAATTAAGAATTTTTTTTAGTAAATATTATAAAAATAAATTGTCGCCTTTTTGAAATGTTGAAGTAAAACAATGATATTATAATATCATTGTGAAGTTAATTTTATGTACAAATATAAAAATACCAATTCTCTATGTTAAAATTACGCCCCATTTTCGCTAAATTCGGGAGTAACACAATATTGTTACTATAATCATTTTATGAAACCCTTTAGTTCAGGGTTTGTGGGTTGTACCGCCCACTAGTGGGTGATTTTCAATTATTAGTGGGCGGCAAATATTAATTGTATTTGTCTATTAATAACAATTTTTAGTGCAACGTAATTCATTTTACCTGTTATTATAAAAATAGATATATTTAATTAAAATCATCATCATATTTATACTGCTAATGTTATAGTGCAAATTTTTAAATAAACCACCATTCTACAACTTTGTGCATTACAAGTTGAGAAAGAATGATGTTCAATCCATAAATTTCTATATATTTAGTTTTTTAGAGGCCATAAGTTATTGAATTTAAAACAAAATCATCGAAAATATAAAGTACCAATATTACTCTTTTAGCGTTTTCTGGGGTTCAGAAAACTTAATTTGAAAATTGGCGTTAATTTTCATCGAAATAAATCGAGTCGTATTATATCTTGAAATATTTTTAGTGTGAACCTAGGAAAGTTATACATGAAAATGTTTAAAAAGACGATTTACCCATTAAAATACATGCAAATTTTGAGCCTTCTGCAAGTGCAGGTTATTATCATTTGACAGGTCTAGAATGTTTCTTCATTTTTAATTTTTGTAAGTTGTAATATCTCTAGTTGGAGAGCGGTAGAAAAATTGTGTATCTTTAAAATTTTAAGAAGTGGCCGATAGCTAAAAAAAGTTTGCGAAACCTTGATTCTAGTTTAATTTTGCTGTTTAACAGTTTTTGTACCTCTCAAAATAAAAGAAATACTCTCGGTGCCGGTTTGCTAAACTCCCTGTTTGCCACTTTTGTTTCATTCATTAAAAACCAATAGGTAGAATCAGACTTCTCAGAATTTGCGTCAAATAGTATTTCTAGTGTTCGCACATGCACACATTCATATGTATACAGAATTACGGAGACTTCACTCCTACCTCCGGCAGTTCGCACTCCAAACACACACACACATACGCCTACACTTCACACAGACACATACAGAATCACCTATACATGTAGACGTCATGACTGTTCAAATCGGATTATTCTCGCTGCAAAACGTGCTTAATTCGTCAAAATCTCGATATCACATTTCAACAAAATCATTTCACACTTTTACACATGCAAGAAAAAACATGCAGACCAGGAAAAATATGTTACGTTGTAAATAGGTAAATAATGTACTGTATTTCTTTGTCCACTTTATTCGTATAAGATTATTTATATTATCTTTAGGGGCCGTTCAAATATTACGTAATCAGATTTATTACAATTATTTACCCCCCCCCCCCCATCCCCCTTGTCAGCAAAAGTAAGCAAAGCTCTTACCCCCTCCCCCCCATGCTTACGTAAACATTTTTCAATTAATTTTTTTTTTAATATTATAATTAAAATGTTATAATTATAATTTTAAAAATAAGAAAATAGGTTTAGAATGGAGATTAGATTTTACTGATACAGTATTCAAGATCGATTTTTAAACGATTCGGAACTTAGCCAATGTGAGGGTTGCCATTCGTGTTAAAAAGTTAATAGCTACCGATGACGTAATCATCATCTAGACTCCCCTACCCCCCATGTCATCCAAAATAAGCAAAACAAAGACCCCCCCACCCCCCTATAGTGCTTACGTAATACTTGATCGGCCCCTTAATTGCAATTATTATTATTTGATTAAACATAAACTATATTGCCTATAGTGGTAGCAAAAACTTCTAGATGTTTATTTAAAAAAATATATTGTTCGGAAACTAGTGGAGGCCGCAAAATAATAACTGACTGACATTCGGAACTTTTTTCTAGCATATCTTCATTACATTAAACGTACTTAACCTAATATCAAACATCACAATCATTATTATTATATAATTGTTTAAAATATGAGTCAGAAAAGAAATATATTTAACAAAAACTTGAATGTTATTCTTTAATAGAAAAAAAAAATATGTAAGAGATTATAGAAAACTTTATATATGGCTATAAATAAGTGTACATGGATATCTTATTAAAAAATTGAAGATGCTGCGTATTGTAGTAGATTTCATTTCTCAAATTCGCAAAATAAATTTTCATTAAATACTATGAAAAAATATATTGCACCATATTCACATTTATTTAGTATTTATAGAATACGCGCCTACTTAAATAAAAGTTTAATTTTTCTATATAACCCATATGACTTCAGACTCGTTCTTATGGAATAAAATCAAGAGAACTGCCGAAATAACAAAATGTGTGAGCACAAGAAAGTGAAACATGCTACTATTTACCTTAAATAAAAAATTTTAATTTAATGCTGTTTACTCTTGAACATTAAAGAAATTTCGCACATTTTGGTTCATGTGAAACACGTTTCATTAAACGAAAATTAAATTTCACAAGACAATATTTTCAAAGCTTGTAATTTAATTAGTGAATATTTGTGTAGTTTGAATACATATGTTGATTCTATCTAACCGAATAGTGAAAACATGACTCACATAAACAATGAACTTTGAAAGTTTTCTTTTAGAAACACGTACATAAATCTTATATACAATTTTACGACAAATAGGTAAAATAATTTTTGCAGCTATATTAAGCGGTTTCGTTTTCAGAACTATTAATTCAGCTACTTCATAAAAAGAAAAAAAAAATTACTTTCATAATAGATCGAAAAGTGTAGTATTGAAATGACGGTTTCATTTACTCGGTAACATCTATAAGATATTTATCTACTTATTTCCTATTTATCTATTTCTCCACAAATTAAACAAAGCGAAGCAGACTGATTTTCTTGTTTAACACCAGTCTAAGGTTTAAATAGTCTTCACTATATCGACGATAAAATTTACCTTTTTGGGTATATATGTATATCTTTGTTTCTGACTCTGTTTATAGAAAGACTTGCTGTTTTGTCAACAATTTCGTTATTTAATCATCCTCAATTTTTCGTTTTCTGATGACAATTTGTCCAGGGTACGATTCTTTTGGCAAAATGTAAATAGTAGGTTAAATATATTGTACAATTAATTTGCCAGCTTTCTAAGAAACTTCTCGCCGAACACTGATTGAAAACAACTGCGTCTAAAACAAAAATGAGAAATCAGAAATTAAAATCGTATAAGAATTTTTAATGTATTTTTTTTCTAAAATAGGCATTTATTTATCCGAAGCTCTTAAATTTTTAAGAATTGTCATTTGGATAGTGTTCTAGGTATATAAAACTATTTACTTATATTATTTATTTCTATTCTTTATAATATACATAACGCACAAGTAACAATTATTAATACTTACGAACTATTTAATATTCTACTACTGTATTATTTATAGATGACTAGTATGCTGAAGCTACGTGATGGCTTCATTCGTAACAGTAGTCATCTGCTATATTTATTTCCAATGTCATTGTCAACACTATTTTGATAAATATTTTATTACATACATTATAGTCTGTCTATCTAAGAGTAAATTTACGTGAAACCTGATAAACTAAAAATTAATATAAAATAATAATTCACAGATTCCTCCACGGAAGATTGGCAGGAATGTTAATAATTCATGTTTAAAATTTTGTTGTTAATTTTTTTTGAAAGTTCAATATTTTGTTGCTTTTTTGCAACTTCATCAGGGAATAAAATAGATTTAACAATGAAGTAAAATTAGCGAAAATTGAAGAAACAGAGCACCAGACTTAGAAATTTATACTTGGAACAGAGTTAATTTTTTGCAAGTTCACAAGTTTGTTACAATGATTGAAAATATTATAAATTTTTCATGTGGCCTAAAAAACCTTTCCTATCAAGAAGTACGGCGATACTTCTTCTCAAAGTAAAAATTTATACATTATTTTATAAACCATATTTGTTATATTGTATATTTAGCAAATCAAATTTTATTGACATCTTAGACAGCTGCAAACGTTATTAATTTAATGCCGTTTTATTAATATACGAATTCACTTTTGACTTAAAAAAATATGATGTGGGCACCTCATGACTTGTACGATAAATTATACACATTATTGCTGCAGTTCATATAAACTTATGTGTGAGATGCTAATCATTCTTCTTCAACTTTCATTATTGACAGCTTAGACAGCTAGATATTTTCGAAATTCCCTTCGACATGTTTCATAAAATTTCATTAAAATGTTTATCACTATTCCTTATTGTATTACACATAATTATTTTAGTTGCTCAAAAACTTGCAAAAAAAAGAGATATTGTTTCATTTATTTCCTACATATTTTTCCCGAAATAACTAAATTATTTTTATTAAGTTTCTACCGAAAGTAAAGTTCTTTTTTGAAAAGGCCGATTGGAACAAAAATGTAGGTGCATAACTACATATTATAACAATTCTATAATAGTTATTTATGTATTAAGGGCATAATCAAAAGATTATAGCACGAGTTTTAAATTACATACAGTGTTTTATTTGATTTTGGTACTTGAAATTAAATAACTCTGTAAGTAAATATTCCATGCTGTGGTTTCTTTATAGGTAATTGTTTGTTCTTCAACAAATTTAATATAATGGAAGTGTCACTGTTACTGTCAAATAATATACATATATGGAACGTTATGTACTGATTATTCTGGCGAAATATTAATGTAATTTAAGGCTGCACAGACCTACTTAGTTTCCACCAATTGAAAAGATTTAAATAGTTCTGCAAATGCTAAACACTTACTTAATTATAACGAAAATTTGTTGTATTGTTTGACATTTATACATTAACCACAATTTTAATTTGTTGCTTAGCAACTTTATACATCCTCGGACGATAAACAACTATATGTTATAGCCGTCCCATATATAAAATTTCAAAATTTTACGGCTAATCATTTTTGAGTAATGCAAGATGTCTGTATAAATGTCGCGTTGAAACTAGTTCAGTTCAGGGATGGTCAAAATGGATATTTACGTTGAAATTTAAAAACCGAAATTTTTCGCAATATTTCCTTTACTTCTTATTAGGAAGTGAAACAGTATGTATTTCCAAAGTATACTACAATGAATTTTTCGCGTCTCCGTCCAATATGATTAGTATTATGGAAATCAAAATCGTTTAGAAATTCTCTGTTTGCCGGCAAACATAGGAATGTCAACTTTACCATTATATTATGTGAAAATTTTTAATTTTGTTTTATTGAAAATGTAAAACGTTAATTAAAATCACTATTTTTGATTTATTATTAAATTAATTTCGTGTTGCACGATTACGATTACGTAAATTGTTGAAAAATATTAATTCACATTCATTTTATTTTTTAGGTTAGCATTTCTGTTCAATGAATATACGCAATTTAATGTGTCATAATTTAATACTTATTCTTTGTAGCATAGGGAGATAATTTTTTTAGATCACATATTATTGCAGGTTAGTTGAAATAAAAGACATTGACATTGTGATCATATATGAAAGGGCTTCCAAATTTATGTTATTCCGTATGTGTGAAAAAGTGTACGATTCGTTTTTACAAAACATTTTGAAGAATCGCTCCACATCTGAAGGGATCAGACGCAAATCTCATAGAGCCAGATTCACAAAAAAGGTTTAGCTGTTAAACCTATTAAAATATGTCGAATTTAGTTTGAATTCGACATATTTAAACCAATTTAAGAGCTAAGCCTGTTTTGTGAATTTGACCGTACATGCAGTAGTTCATATGAATCGCATTTAATTCATTCGTCAAATTTAGATCATGTAATTCACTTTAATATTTGTAATGTAAACAAAAGTATACCGTTAAGTAAAGTGGATGTTCACTATTCTTGCATTCATCCCTTTTCGATTACTGTGCCATGTTGTGTCATCATCGTAATTGTAAATTATCATCGTACTCGCATTCATTCGTTTGTAATCCTAGTATTAATAAATTTTCTGATTTGCATTGAAAAAGTGATTTGCAGTATTTATTATTTTATTTGTTACTCATTTGTAAATCGTAATTTATTTAAAGATTTGAACTATTTATTCACCAAGGAAACTAACATTTACAAGCTAATAACCTGTAAAAGTATCTGTCAATTTTACAGGTTAGTAGTTATATTGTTTTTATTATTGAAAACCGTGTTTTGTCCCTGTCATACAAAGTTTTGATATAACATTTGTATTTGTCTGATTTTCGTTTTAATTTTATTTATAAGTGCGTAACAAGTTCTGTATGGCTCGCCAGTCAATTCCTCCTATCACCAGTCAAAACCGTTTTACCTCGCTGATACTGTAATAGTAATTTCCGTTATAAGTCCGGTAAATGAGTTTTTATGGTATTATTACACACGATTATAAGTAATGCCCGTTTTAGACTAGCCTATATATGGGACAATAAATTGTACAAGAAATGGAACAATATCTTGTACAAAAAATTGTTAGCTTGAGGAAGCTTTGTATGATACTAATGCAATTACTTGTAGAATATATTGGCTCTGATTCTGCGCACTTTCCTTGAATATGTCAATGTGACAAGCAAAATTAACCATAAATTCATTTACATTTATAGTTTGCATAATACTTACAAATTTACCAGTATCAACACTAAGTTTTCTATAACCACATCATATACAATAAACGTTAGAAATCACTAACTTCAAATATGCGCATGCTCACAGCCAAATTAGGTGATGTTAATGTTTTGTGGCTGATAGATTGTATGAAAAATAGAACGTGTTCTATTTTTTCAACCAATTTACGATCATATACAATATAAATTATGCATGATCTTGTACAATTTATAAGCTAGTCTAAAACGGCTTTAATATTCATTTAGCTATGTATATCTTTGTTTAGAATATATAAAAATTTATCTATATACATACATAAACTACAAAATAATACATTGTTTAAAGCTAACTTTATATGTGCGACCTTGTAAATAAAACTGACCAACCCTAACCAGACTGAAATAGCTAGATTATAAAAATAAATAAATAGTCAGATACCAAACAGAAGTAGCTCCGTTTAATTATGAAGAATAAATTTTTGAAAAATTCATGGACTTCACTGTGAAAATATTATTCTTCATTATTAAAATGTTGAATCGTCATACGGTTCTAAATGTTATAACTATATTGTGTAAAAACTATGTCAGTCCGTTTAATTACTTCATCTTCGTAATTTTAAGGTACCTATAGGTTTATAGCCTATTTCGTCTTCACTAATTTAACCATCTTTTCAGTGATCTTCCTACGATTCTTTTTCCAGTTATTTTGTAGTTTGTTATCTCTTTTGTTATTATTTTATAGTTCATACTGTCTACATGTTTTATCCAATTTCTTCTACTTTCTCGTATTCATTAATTTATTGAGAATATATTTATTTTATTCCTAATATTTTCGTTACTGATTTGGCAAAATAAAGTACAAGCTTTGATTCTTCTTAAATATTTAATTTATATTGCTTGTATGCCTGTTTTAATCCATAATAGTCAATATATATCTTAAGTAGAGAAGGTGCTAATCTACACCCTTGTGTAACACATCTGTTGGTTGTGATTTGTCATTGGATCTTTTCTTTCTCTGTCAGTATTTGTTACAATTTCAGTTTGATCGTCTAATTTTTTATAGCATTTATTAGTTGTTTTGGGTACCCGCGATTTTCCAAAATATTCCATAACCTGTCTCTTTTAACTCGACCAAGCACTTTCTCATAATCTATAAAAGCTATATGTGTTTGAAAACTGATTGATTCTCTTCTTTATAAATTGCCGTAGTTTTGTGATGGTATAGCTACCTAACATTTCTTTTTTTGAATCTATTTTTAAATGGATTATTAATTATTGTAGCATAAAGTCTGTACATTGAATTGAAAATGCTGACACCTCGATAATTTTCGAAATTATTTTTTACATTTCCAAGATGATACTGTCAATATTTTAGTAATTCTGCTTTATATTTTGTACGTTCAATTACTTTGGTTTTCAGTTGTTTTTCTTTTTGTAGCAAATTGTAGTCTTACGTTGAAGATGCAACTATCTAATTAGATGTGTTTCAAATATTCTCAAATGGTTATGAACTTAGGGATTATACATGAAAATCAAATTTTCGTAATTTCCTACTTCCTTAATTATTTGAGATAAAAAAGCTTCAAATAACAGTTGTAGAGCATAAAATCTTAATCGATAAACAAAATTAGTGTTACGTGCCTTGTAACCTTAGAAACTAGGTATGAAATGAAGTAAATTACCCCAAAAATAGCGGTAGCCATGGAGTTGAAACATAAATTAACAAAATATAGCAATTTTATTTTGTTTTAATTTTTTCAACTCAAAATTAATGTATGTAATATTGTTCACTTCAACAGTAATTACAAATTATAATAAAAATAATCTACCGCAGCGTAACTTGACAGATAAACCGTTAAACATATGTTAATTTTTATTTCAATTCCATGGCTACCGCTATTTTTAGAGTGCTTTACTTCATTTTCATAGCTAATTTCGAGGTTTAATTGATGCATATTTCTCCAAATATTCCAGGATACAATTTAAAATGGTATACCCAGTATAGTTACATATGCAGGGTGGTGACACGAACACCCGAACATAGGGATTTAACAGTAAAATCATATTTTCGTAAAGTTATAAAGTATAACATTTTGCACCTGAATCAATGATCAAAAATAATTTTACGTGCCTAGTAGTTGCATTAGTTTATTTCTATTATTACTTGAAATTACTGTTGAAGTGAACAATATTACATTACATTACTAATACAAAATTCTGTTCATAGTAAATCAATAGTAATTAGGTTCTTCTTACTTTTTTTAATAAGTATCCTTGGGTTTTAGGATAGTTCCTTAATCTGATTACACACAAGCATTTTCCCGTAAGATATTTAACTGTTTTCTTTTAATCCAATCCTGGAAGAATTTTGACAAAACCAAAGTAAATTTCAATGTACCGCTCTAAACTATTCTTTTGTAGTTTTATGACTATTCCTCGATTTTTCGTCAGATAAACTAGGCATGGACAAGAACAATTTTTTAGTTTCGGTTGTTAGTTTATATGTTGCTGTATACAAGTTTTTTTTGCAATGTTTCACAACAATTCCAGTAATATGTTATTTTACGGTAATCTAAGTTGAATAAGTATTTTTTTTACATTTTGGATCTTTTTATTTGTTTTTTAATGTTTGGTTTATTTACGATTATTTTTTATAGGAAAACTATATATGAACTTTTTCTTTCAGTCTATTATGTGCACATGTATTTTTAGATTACAATATCTATTAAATAATTTAAAGAAATAATACATTTCCTATGTATATACATATATGACATATTCGTTAATTTATTATTTTATGTTATATTCCGCACATTAAAAAAAGTTGCCTTATTAAAATACAAATTGAAAAATTTTAAATATTCTTTTCTTATTTTATTCTTATAAAGATAATTTTAAGATGTTAGATCTTTGACAAGATGACAAAATAAATTGTCTCTATATACTAGTACTCGTCTCTTACATGTAAATATTTTCAGTAATTTAAATTAATATCCATGATTGCTAACTAAAAGTAGAACCAAAAATTTTAATTGAAAAGCAGAAAACGAAGCCTACAAATCAGAATTTGGAATAAATACAGAACATATCGGTAAACAAAACCCTGATGAATGATAGATTATCGCTTCATTGCTTTTTTGCATATATTATTATTTTTGCACTTTATCAGCTAAATGAATCGATAAACTTGTAAAAATAGTAGTTTTCCACGAACAATCATATTGTTGACATCAATTTTGTAAATCCGAAATCATTTTAGAAAACCATGAATCTATTAAAAACCCAAATTTGACAACAATACTTTATTAGTCTACATTACTGTAATAAAATAATAAACTAAGTTACATTACGAATAAAAAATGATTTCATTTTAGCCGTCGAGCTAAACTTGTGTATTCACCTAATTTAACTTCACCCGATGGGACGCGACTCTTACAAAATTTTTGGTAAGTCTTCGAGGTCTGAGCGAGTGTCACCCTCTTCCCTTCTTACCATATTTTGTATTTTGGACGTCGGATAACTTTGGTTTTTACATTTAGGTTTACTTTTAAATAATTGTAGCCGGTTTTTCTAATAAGCAAATAATAAATGACGTTCGAAGCAATAAAGATATTGTTAATTTTCTGATAAATAAATGTCGTTTCAACAAGTTTTTATTCAGTTCCTATCATATTATCTGCTTCACCAAAATTTCAGATCAGGAACCGCCACTGAAATAATGGTATTTTACAATTTATTTTCACAGTTATTTCTTATACGAAAACACAACCACAAATGACAGAATTTTGACATATTGTAAAATGAAACGAATGTTTGAAGAATACTATGGGAACTGACTTAAGTTTTCCATTGCGAACGGTAAAGAATACCGATTGACACAATATTTGGAGTCATCGCTTCGATTCTCTTGCAAAGAACTGTCTTCGATCGGTAAAATGTCCTCTGTTCTTAATACTTAATACGAGAGCCGACTTTTCAAAATTTGAGTATTAATTTATAATAATGAAAAAAATCAAAACATAAAATACTGCCAGGTATGAAGGGAAACTAAAAACCTAATTTTCAATGAAAAATATTGAAACTATTTTTTTTTTCTTTATTTCTCTATATGAGTGCTTATGTTCCACTAGTCTCTCTACCACATGTTACAGTGCACTGAGTACTGCTGAATAAATGTTGTGAACTTATCTTTAGAATAATAACAATTTAATGATTTATTACTTTTTTAAAAATAGGCTGCGTTAAGGAAAATATTTGCTCGGGGGCATTGTCCCAAGAAAAAAGTTTCCATGGGGGCTCCGATGTCCTCGTGTTGTCGACTCTCATGATAATATACTTACTATAAATCCAACTCTGATTTTTAGAGTAGATTATACCAGAAAACATTTAGGCTAAAATGGTATGTGGATAAAACCTCCCAAATGTCAATTAACTTATTTCTTTTCGATCTATATCTGTACTAGGACACATTGTGCAGTGTTTGTTAACTAGCATAAGGAACAAATCATTTGCTGGTGGTGTAGTTGGTAGCTATACACTCGTACAAATGTTCGCGTTAGTCATTATTTTCATTTTATTTATTGAATTTAGCGTAGGTATTTTCATTTTTTTTTATTTAAACATGCTTTCTTAGTAAATTGATATCGTGTCATCTAAACAACAATCAAAATATTGACATTGACAGTGACGTTAGCCATGTTAGTCAAGTTAACTAATTACCAGCCATTAGTGCAAAGTTTCAGTAAAGAGAGTATGGACTTATTATTTTCTTAATTTTAACGTCGGGGAATTATCATGCCGAATAGCATTCGCGACTATAATTTTTTACTTGCTCAGTTTTGTTTGTTGTGTTGTTTACTCGAAATGAGAGCATAGTACAACAAGAAAAATTGCCAGTAAAATTCTAGTGACTATGGTATATTTCCCGCAGTTAATCTTCATGTCATCAAATCGTTGGGGTGAAGGAGGTTTGATGACATCATCTTGTCGGGTGAAATCGTGTGATTTCCGAATAAATGTCTAAATTGACAGTATTATACACAATAGCTACTTATGTAGTAAGTGAGGAAACAAAAGTGTTTATTTTACGCATGCGAAAATTACAAAACGGGATGCAAGCGACTTTAAGAACAGAAGTTAAATAACCACCCAGTTTCCTTACGTGTTTCATACAACAATTTTTCTATTTCCGTTTGAATAAGTATAAAAATGTATTTGAAATTATCAATTTTTGATACTTTGATGACATTTGCAAAATAAACAAAAAAGACAATACCAAAGACTCATTAATTTTGTGCGTTACTATATAAGTTACTACAATAAAATGTTTGCTTATAAACAGATAAATGATATAAATAATGTCGTCGTTTATTTTTTGTGTTATATAATAAGAGTCACTGTGACTCAAATAAATGCAATAACTATATTATTAATATTTAAAAAATCACAAGAAAAAAATATATTCTATTTTTGTAGCTGTTAATATTTCTATGTCAGTAAATCACTGATATACTTCTAATTTAATGAATAAAATAATAAAACGTGTCTTGCTGAGTATTAACATTTTAAAGACTATTTCATCAAAGGTGAATTTTATTGTTATTTACAAAGCAATAAGTGCGTTTTTCTGGTTTAGGACGAAACCGGTAGAACACCTTCCCAGAATGCTTATAAGTTTTTTTGCGCGCTCAATGCAATAGCAAAATTAAAATTTAGAAAAATTTTAAAAATTTTATCCGACAGGAGTTGTTATTTTGTATGATACTTTGACCGTTGATTGGTTACCACTTACTTATCGTTACCCTAGTTGTTCAGTAATATTCGAAATCATGTTTCGATCAGTAAATTGCAAACATAACTTAATGCCTTGGTAATCTGTAAACATTGAAAAATAATGTGCAAAAAGTAAATTAATAATTAAAAGTATAAAATTCAATTTTAGTTTCACGTTAAAATGAAAAATTGATTTAACACTATTTACTAAAGGTAAATGGAAATTTTATTGTACCTGGATCATAGTTAAATTTATTAAATGACGAGACCCAATCTTGAGAAACTAACTATAGGTATTAAATAAGTGACATTTGTCATGTTATGATTTGCTATTCATACCTAAATTTACATCATTATATCCACCAACTTAAAATTTTTATTTCCTAAAAAATAATCAGATACAAAATTCGATTAAGAAATAAATTAATTCAAGATTCATCACATTACATAGATATATGATGGTAAATATCACATAATCCTATAAAACCAAAAACTATTTTTGCATTAGTACGACAGTAACATATGAATATTTCAGAACTACTTCAAATGTAAAACCATAATGTATATGAAATAAATATGTTCATACATATATGATAAATGAGTATTATACATACGTTTACGTTATACTCGTATATGTCTATTACACATTTCGAAATTATTTCTCTCATTTCGTATTTCATTATTGCAAAATAAAATTTTTGTAAATAAAATGATATGCTTTTACGAATTACATCAATGTATACTTTGCTTTTCTTAATATTTCAAAATTTACCAATTAGTTCCTTGTTTTTTACTTATATATATATTTTAAATTCGAAAATTTCTATGATTACTAAATTATTATTTTACTGTATATTATAATGCTAAGGGTAAATGAAAATAACATATATGTGCGAATTCAGCAACATGCGATGAAGATTTTATGAGTACTGCTTAATAGGTTTTAACAAATATCTTTCTGCTTAGGGCAGAAAAACGACTTTATTGCCTCCCGTTATAGTTATATAGATACAGAAGATTTTATACTTGAGAAATTCATTTGGTTTTACTATTTTGATGTTGATATCTATGTAATATGTTTTATTGAGCACGGTAATTTTAAAATCACTATTAATTTTGTAGGTATATTAATTTTTAGAAATAATTGACTAACCTGAAATAATTACTTGAACCAATAATTTTTCGTTAAAAAAACCGTATATGTTTTCTAAGCTGGATATACAAAAATTAAAAAAGAAAAAGTACCTTACAAAAATAACAAATAAACATTATTGCAAAAATTAAATATATATATATATATATATATATATATATATATATATATATATATATATATTGCCTATTTACGCACTTTGGTCATCAGAATCAGAAACATCAGATATAGTTTATAATTTATTTATCTCTGAAACCTACCTTCGTTAGTTACATATTCTTTCTTGACAAGACTTATAAGATGCACAAAAATGCAAAAAAGAACATGCGTCTTATTATAGATGCAATACGTTATTTAAATATCGATTTTTAATCATTAATTTTATAGAACTGGTTAAAGAATTTTTATAATCTATTCGTTATATTTAAAATTTATTTATTAAATTAGTTTAATTTTTTCAGTCGGAAATAAATAATTTTGAAATTACACCAAATGGAGTTAAATATTGAAGCAAATAAAATATTTGACGAATATCTATTTGTAAATATATTAAAGTAGGAGGAAAGGCAGAAATATAAGATAATTAAATATTCTATAACACATGTTACCTACTTGTAATAATATATATTGCCGATGGGATTATTAGGTCACTTTCAATCACTAAACCGTAATCTTTATGTATCTACTAATATAATGTTCATATATCTACATGTAGGTTAGGTGAGGTCAGAATTATAGCAGCAGAAATATAGTCAATATAAACATTTTTTAAATTTTAATTTATGGTTACAAATACTTAAAAATAAATAATTAAATTTTTAGACCAAAGCTTTAATAATACGTTGGGCAGTTGCATCAAATATATAAATTTATTTTACATTTTAAGTTACCCCAAAATTAACAGTCATATCAAAATAAAATTATTTATTTTTTATATACCTACTTATCGAAATTTCGATGAGAATTTAAGCATTTAAAATATGAAGATATATTTGTATTTGACATGTTATCTAGCGAAACAAATATATCAACATAAGTAATGTACACGTGATCGTGGGTAATAATTTAGTGATTTTGCATTTTGTTCGTTGTAGATATTTTTTGTTTCCTTGTACGTAATACTATATGTATGTCAAATCCCACAAAACATTTTGAAACTTTCGTTGAGACTGTACCAGCTTGATGCACCGTCGCACGGCATTTATATACATACACGAAGTGTACATGTAAGTGTATCTATGTGCATGCACTTTTGAGCGCTGCCTGCAGCCAAGGACACTTAAATCATATTTCGCAACTATAAATATACGAACGGTGCAAAAAATTGCAATTCTATCCTGGCCTTCTAAATCATAGGATGCATTACCATGTCCGTGAACAGCGCTGGAGGGGCACGGTGAGAGGTAAAATGCGTTTTTGTCTATCAAAACTATCGCGTCATCCGATTCGGCGGACTGCGATTCGGCGATGGCGATGGTGATGCTCATATGTAAAGAGCGGATTCTATGCAATTGCATGTGTTGTTTATGTTAGGCATATCAACAAACTGTTTTCATATGTTCACGTTTCGTCAAAAATTAATGCCAAATATCAAAAAAAAATAATGCATATTTTGCATTTAATGATACTTTATTGCATATTTTGATTTTTTTTGCATATTAGTGCATATTTTAAGACTTTTTTCAAAAACAAAAATTATTTTTTGACAAATTTTGTTCTTTTTTGAAAACAGTATATTACAAGAAATATAATTTTGATCGTACTTTTTACAAGTGAGCATTTATATAAAATGTACTCATTGAAACCATTACAATTATATTTAATTTCTCGTCAGAACAAAAAAAAGTGATTCTATCAGAGTTTTAGAACTGTTTAGAACTTAAGTAATTCTTATTTTGTAAGTAAGGTAAGTAAATAATATCTGTCACTGAAATTTGTATGTTTGGAACTATAACAACAATTAGAAATGCCGAAAAAAATGTATTAAAACTATGAGCAGCATATAGCAACTTTCTCGTTAAAGATGACTTTTTTTGGTTTTTGTTTCAAAAAAGAGCTTTTGTAAATTTCAATATGAATATGAATTCGAGATTTTTTAATTTTTGTTAGACTTACCTGTGATATTTATTGTCTTTATACATTTCATGAAATGATCCAAATAAAACAATGCTTGTAAAAATAGAAATAAGAAAATGATATCAGTAAAACGAGCCTGATGACATTAGTTTTTTTTGCATATTTTTATTGTAAAGTGCATATTTATAACTTTTTTGCATATATCATGCATATTTTGATGATTTTTTAATGCGTATTGCATGCATATTTTGACACTTTTTTAGTGCATATAATCCGCTCTTTACTCCTATGTATATGCTACGAGAACATGTGCTACTAGCAGTTGTTATATAATCTATATGATCAATGACTCATGGATAATGTTCTCTCGAAATTTATACTGACAACCTAATATCTCGCTCAAAAATACAAACAAGTGTCACTTCTAATAAGATTTCATTGCATTTGTTACTGATATCTGGTCAATTATTGTGTTCGATTCACTGTGAAATATGAAAATATTTCATGCTCTATATTTTTGAACTATAATTCAACATTATTTATTGAGTATAATAAAATTAACATACAGTATATAACTAAAGTATCATTTTACTAGATGAAGTGAAAGCCTTCGAAACTTATAAAAAGCTTTTTGAATCTATTGCACATTATTTTGTATAGATTTCTAGTAATGTTTTAAATGAGTGATTATTTAAATAATTTATTCGTTTATTTATCTCAATAACATATTTTTAAGATTAATACGGTAAAAATCTTGCAAACTTGTTAGTCTCATGTTCATTATATTTTCTGTCATATTTTATGTATATGAATTGTTTATTAATAATGTGAATGAGAGGTACATTATTGGGTACATAATATTCGCCACGTATTATGAGTTGCTATAGTTATATTAACAATAAGATGATTTTGACAATGGAGTAAAGTGCAGAAAAGAAACAATTGCATTAATAGACTACTTAGCAAATATTATAAAAAAGTCGGGTTTTTTCATTAGGATATTAAGTTATTATAGTAAGCAATCTTGCTTGATGCTAATAATAATAGTACACTTGGGCATTAATATCTTCATAATACACTTGGTACATAACTAGTTATTATATTTTTGGTTTATATTATAATACAGAAAAATTCCGAGAATTAGGAATAGAAGGGCATGTATGTGTGAAATTATGAATGTGGATGAGGCGAGACAAGTGTGGATAGGAATGTGCAACGAAGAATAATGTTGTATGAATGTATAACGGGTTTGTACCAACCCACATTGTGGGAAATAGCGTGAATATATGTATGTATGCGTGCATATTAATACAACTAAAAAATATTTTATAATTCATTTCTATCCTTCACTTCAACATTTACTGTAAATATTTGAGAATAATTATATTATTATTAATATTAAAAACTGTAATACTCCTTTATCTAATAATATTCCATAATAAGAAAATATATACTTTTCAAGAATATAAAAGCTACCAAATTTTCATTACAATATGAATTTATTATTAAAGAAAATTACGCTTTAAGAAATCATTTTAGAAATGTAGGACGAAATCAGACAGCATGAAACAAATGTCATAATAAGCCAACAAAATATGTATCTATGCGAAATGGACAAAAGAAAAGTATAATTTTTAGTATAACATTGGGTAGATAATCAAAATTTGAACCAAAACCGTTTACCGAAAACTAATTCTATCGTTTTTCACTTTCAATTATTTTAAAGAATTAAAAGAAAGAATATTTTTTTAATATTATAAACCAGTTTTTTTTATAAAAATCGCATAGGTAGATTTAATTACCTACCGACAATCAAATTCTTCCAAAAATTCTAAACTGAAACTAGAACTATATTAGTTTGAACGATTATTAATTTTTTGTTGAATATATTAAAAATATTTTGTACATTATAAACAATATAATATTACATTATTTGTTTATTTCATTTATTGTTAAAATACTTAAATCAATGTTCTTCCTTCCTCTGTGCAGAACAACCCCTATGTACGAATTTCTCGTTTGTCTTGCTGCAATTGCAACTGCTTCAACTGTCACTCATGGAGCTGGAGTTCGTTGTTTCCCCCCGTTCATTTCAAGGGCACTGTTAAGTGGGTTTGTTTTCGCATGTGCTCACCTGAAAATATCACCTCATTGCCATTGAAATTTATTTTGTTTTATAAATTTGCCAAAAACATGTTTTGCTATAAATGATCAAATTTTTGTAAAGATTCGAAATTGCTAACGAAAATACAATCGAATATCAAAATAGGTCACCTCACTAATATGGTTGGTGTTTCCATGGCGACTGATGCACCCAACGGTATACAAAGTATATACAATATATACTGGTTTTCGTTTCTAGTGTATGTACTGTAACAAAATTAATATTATTATAGGCTTGGAAAAAATATATTTTTTTATGACGAATTTACATTCTGTTATTCTTCTATTACATCCATAAATATTTAAAGCGAAAAATATTTTCTCCTTGTTGACTTACTTTAATCATAGAAATATCCGTCCCATAAAGGCAGCAGCACTATTATTTATTTTTTGAATAACAACTTCATATTGGATAGAGAAATACAAAATCAACAAATAAATAAAACTAAAATATATCTCAAATTACATTTATATATGTATATAAGAAAACCAAAAAGTAGTCTAATTAGTGGTTACATTTTATTATTTCAACAGCTTAAGAAACTCATTTGTGGCTTGATTTATTTATTCAATAATGTATTGGTGTAGCAATTTTAACCTCATAATGTATATATTTATATATATATATATATATATATATATGTATTTGTATATATATATATATATATATATATATATATATATATATATATATTGTCATTGTACTTTAATTTAATTTTTGAATTTACTGCTTATCAAGTTATTGATAATTAAGTTTCGGTTTTATGATAATAATTGATTATATTTCATTTTGTTAAATAGTAGCAAAAAAGTATGTGATATTATATCTATTTCTAAAATTCTACAACTAAATAATGTTGCGAATGATGTAAAAAAACTACTTGAGTACTGTTTCTCTATTTTGCCACCATAACAAAACTAAAAACCTAAATGAGTTTGTTTATAATTTACTAGAGTGCTTTTGTTGCCTATTATATTTTTAACTTTAATGTTATCGATTCTCATGAGAGATTATTTTAAAATATATTTAAACATCGAATGAATAATACCAATTACCGCAAAATTCATATACTTTTATAATGCATTTTTTTATTTAGAAAACATAAAGAGCCAAAATAAAAAAATACTAGTAGTGTAAACTTATGTTAATCAATCATTTTGTTCGGAGAGTTGAGCTACTCCATTGCCGTGTTGTTTTAAGTGTGCGAAAAATATTTTTTTAATCAAATTTACTCGATTTATCGTTCATTATAAAAACATTCTTGTTATTTTTATCAAACAGTAATATTTTTTTCAAGTATCGTAATTGTTTATTTACAATTTGGTAACCCAGGAGGAAACTTTTACTTTACTTCTTTTGTCGGTAAAGTAGAGAAAAACGCCCGCCAAGCGATAAAGACAATGTCAAAAATATTTATCCATATTTGTAATACCTTCTATCCTTTTCTTACCTATCCTTCAATAATCTACTACTAAAGTTTTATTAACGTCTAGCAAAATTTAGTAATTAGTGCATGGGGTAAATTCTTTTTCAGCCTGAGGTATGTACGTTTTACGCGCTATTTTAATCAAATAGAATGGATTTTTTTTAATATAAGATTAAAAGTTGTTGCTATATACAAATATTATATGGCAGAACATTAAGGAGATGCATTACATTGGTAACCTGGTGTTTTTGTGTAAACAACGTAAGTAAGTTGCAAACAAATAAAAATGCCAAAGGAGTTTAATTCATAAATTCCTTACTGAATTTTGCTACAATCTAATATCTAACAAAGTTTTAGTAGATTAATATCTTGCTAAATCGAAGAATAGGTATGAAAACGAATACAAGGTATTACAAACCTAGATAAGTGTTTTTGATATTTTCTTTACCGCCAGGCGGGCTTTTGTTCTATTTTCTCGCCCGGGGGCTGTTATCTTTTAGTTTCTGCCATGAAATCAAGACGTAAACAAACAATTTAAATGCAGTAGCATCACGAACGGTAAAGAATGCATCTCAGACAATAATTGGAGTGGTCGCTTTGTTCCATTTCCAAACAATTGTCTTCGATTGGTAAAATGTCCTTACCGTTCTTAATCCTTAATATACTACTTTATACGCCTAATTGTAACAACAAAGCTTAAATTTTAACCAATACTTAAACAAATGAGCTCTTATTTGTATATTAAGATTGAAGATACAGGAATTGTTAAACAAAGTTTTATAAATTTTATGAAACCATTTCTTTTGTTATGAAATTTTAGTCCTGTTGAAAAAACTGGTTATTTATTTTAAGCTAACAAGAACAGGAACTCGCGTTATATATTTTAACTAGAATTATTATTAATAATTATATTACGAGAGAAAAAAATTGTAGGGCCCCCCATAAGTAGGAGCTCTGGTAATTAGTTTGGCGCCACTCAGACACAGTATTATATTTTTTTGGTTTGTGTAGACTGGAAACCGAACTTGATATCTGACATTGCGTTGGGTTGAGAGAGCAAGCATGTTAATAATAATTGAGCCACCACTTACACTGCCACTACCCGTATACAAACTACGCTCATTCTGTAATGTATAGTATTTACATACCGACACTACTACTATTTCATTCACAACATCTCTCCAATCTACGGTTTTCACTTTTGGGACTAAGTAGATGTTGTACTACTGAAAACTAAACATTTGTTTGCGTTGCTTTCTATTGTACTTCGTTGCGAATATTACACATACCAGACCATAGAAATATTTTACTACTTTTAATACCGAACAATGTTGGTATATGGGTATTTCGTGTAAACATAACAATCTCTCATCGTTGATGTATTTTACGCATTACTGTGCAGTAACCAAGTATTTTTAAGAAGATGGTGGGAAAATAGTTATTTGTCTATCAAAGTCGCATCGACGATCTTTTTTGGTTGAATCCGAAGTTTTCAACAAAGGCTAGCAAATCAGATAGAGCAACTTTTAGTCGTGGTGCACACACATTTTTTTTAAGCGATTACATCAAACAATTATAAATTTTCATTTAAAGTCTGTTTTCTCAAAAACTCTTATGAGAAGTATTGTATTTACATGATAACTATTAACATGCGAAATGATTGTTTTTTTTTTTTGTCTACAGGGTGCAAAAGTCCTGAAAGTCCTGTTACATAAAAACAGTCCGGCTAATAACTCACCATATTGACCAGGACAATACTTAATGTATTCCTTCATATTATTTAATATAGATTACTTCATTCTAAATTCTAATAGCATAATTCAACGAAATTTTCATAAAAAAAATATTTTCTTTCGCGTGATATTTTTATTATGGCGGCTAGAATAATGGCGTACAGAATCGTAGGTCTTCGGTTCCTTTTTAATATCTTTTTTGTACTTGTGCATTTAATAAATACATTTGTTAATAATATTTCTTGATTAATCCTGTTAAGAAGTTATTTTTCTTTTATATCTTGAATTATTTTAATTATTTCTCATTAAATATTTTTTACGAAACTTATGTATGTACGAGGTGTGTAAATTAAATAATAAGACTGGCAACGTACCGTTCGATCTGGTAACACTTGGGACGCGGGACTTGGAGGGGAAGCATGTGAACATGTTATATGCTTTCAGTACGAGTTTGAACTGGTTAGAGTCGTTTGATTGTCCGTAGCGATTTTTGTCGCGAAACAGTTTTTTCTAGTGCGTTCTAAAAATGAGTAACGTCAATTTCAAATAGACTGTGTTATGGAAACATTTGCAAAATTTAAACAGGCCTGTGGGGACAGTGTTTTTTCAAGGAACCAGATTTTAGGCATTTTCAGAAGAAAAAGATTAGATTGAAGATGAAACACGCAGCGGAATGTCTTCATCGACAGAATCTGGGATCTTGTGCATTCAGATCATCAGTAGACAGTAGTGAATGATTGTGGACGACTTCAATTTGACTCATAAATACCACCGTTTATTAGATTTTAACTAATTCATTGTGGATGAGAAAAATCTGCGCAAAAATGGTTTAAAAATGATATTTTGGCTAGTAAAAACTTTCATGTGGCTCCTCAGCCTTCTTATTCGCCTGACTTGAGTTCTTGTGACTTTTGCCTCCAGGTCACTCATTTTGGAACACTTCAAAACATTTAAACGGCTATAACCAATCAGCTGGAGGTGATTCCAATATCCGAGTTCCAGCACTGCCATGAGGATAGGAAGAACCGTCTCCAGCACTGTACGGCTTCCGAATGAAGTTATTTTGACAATATTGAATTTATCTATCTGTATTTTTTTAAATCAGTCTCATTACTTAATTTACAAACCTCGTTTGTATGACGAAATAGTTAAAATTTAACTTACCTATACTTGTAATTATATTGTACATAGGCGTTTTATAAGTTCTTTCTTTGAGTATAGGAAATATATAAAAATAAAATTAAATGTGCCTTGGGAATTTATTTTTTTAATTAATTAATTCTAAACAGATAGTTCGTATAGTAAACATGGAGCAATGTATATAAGAGAACCGTGTCGCAGTTATTACGCTATACAAGGGCAACAAAACATCAGCAGAGATTTTCATTTTGTTAAAACTCCTGAAAATTACGAAGAATTTCGTTTACCAGCCATGAAATGTAAACGAGATGTTAATAGTTGATGACACACCAAGAACCAGCCGATAAAGCATGACTAGGATTCCAGTAGCCATCAAATTTTTTTGTAAGAGAATTCGGAAAAATCCACCCTGGAAGCAAAAAATTATGTTTAGGGAAATGAAGATACCTAGAATCATGCCACGTATTCTAAAAGAAGAACTCAACCTTGGAGCTTATCGCAGAAGCCCAAGACAGCGAATAACAGCGGCTCTACGTCACATATGTAAGAGCCATGAGAGCGAAGAAGTTATTGTAGTTATATGCAAATGAAAGTCGTCGGTAAATTCTTCTACATGCCAAAATTATAGAATATAAGCTCACAACTCTTGGGAAGCTGCAGAGAAAATTTCGAAGGTTGAAAGAACCTCCATCCAGTGTCAGTGATGATTTAGTGAAGAATTTCGTATAACGGCGGCACAAAGTTGCATTTCTGCGAACAACGGGTAAAAACATGACCAGCTAATTACTAGAGCAACATAATAGAGCAAGTTGTAAAGCCATCGAATGACTCCTTGTTCGCTAGTAAGCACTGGATTTTTTAGCAAGATTCAACACCCGTACATAAAACAATGTCGTCACAATGCTGGTTAAGAGCTGAATTTATCGGAATTCATTGTCTCTGAAGATTGGCCCTCTTCATGTCTGTAAGTCAATCCTTTGGACTACCGCTTGCTGAATTTACTAGAAGAGAAGGTCTGCTCCAAACTTCATCGTATTATTGAGGCATAAAAATTGATTGGGTGAATACAGAAGGTTCCGTACACTAATAAGAACTAACTAAATAATTAATGAACAAACAAGAATACAACTATGTATGTAATAGCCGCCTAAAAAAGTATTTTTTTAAATCGGTCATTTGGAAGCAACATTTTCAAAAATTATAAAATTCAATATTCCGAATTTTGACTAACCGGTTATAAAAATGCTAATACGTCAAAATATAT
This sequence comes from Stenolophus ochropezus, assembly GCA_035578165.1. Taxonomy (NCBI): domain Eukaryota; kingdom Metazoa; phylum Arthropoda; class Insecta; order Coleoptera; family Carabidae; genus Stenolophus; species Stenolophus ochropezus. The sequence continues at coordinate 15,099,392 of JAQOWZ010000015.1, read as the reverse complement.
ACATCAAGCAAAAGCACCGAACTCACCAAGACAATAAATATGAGTTATATTATTTGTGTTTGTTAAAAAATATAATTAATTATTTTGTGTGAAACTTTTTGATATTTTTCTTTCCAAACATGACAAAAATAAAATGATCCAAATTTACCGTCATTAGCTGCATAGAGGAAAATGCTGAACGTGGGAGGAGAAATCAAATGTCAAATCGGGAATTTCGTTGAGTCATATGTCAACACTGATACCGAATCAGTTGTAATCAAAATAAATTCGACTCCGTATGTACTCTGAAACGATAATATGTATGTATGAGATTATTTTTTGACATTTTACCTGTACACCAAATAAATTCTAAAGTTTTTTGGAAATATTTTCTGTTACGAAATATTCGCAAAAAGAACTTGAAAATTGCAAGAGTAAACTTTATTGACTTTTTAATCAAAAATTGATTAAACTCACGCCTTTAATCACAGAAACTTATTTTTTTTATACACAAACGAAAATAAAGTGCCCCAAATAAATTGTTAAGCATAGGGATCTCAAGAACGGTAGAAGATACGAGGTCGGCTAAATTGGATCAAAGTGAATTAAGGAACCACTTGAACGATGTCTTTGTTTTCCTAAACAAAAATGCATAGGTTACCAGATATGAACGAAAATGTAAATTTTAATGTTTTCAAATTTTGCTCATAATTTTCAAAATTAAAAGATAGGCGATTTTCTTCAAACACTTTTTTTAATAAATTTAAGGGGATTTTGATTTTTTCATCGCATACCCTTTTCCAGTTATCGGTGTCAACTTTAATTTTTCATTTAGAGCTTGTAGTAGATTGCGAAAATTTTTAATATACCTTTTTTTGCTATTCAATAATATGAAAAATTAACATAAACTATATTTCTCTATCAAAATAATTGCTTTTGAATTTCGTTTAGGTTTGAAAACAACACATCTTATCGTATTTTTCACTATTACCGGAAACCATTGTTGTCAATAATATTATCAAAAGAAGTACTGATTGTAATACAACAATTGAGTACCTACGTTTAATTTTTGTTTGGCCTCTTAATGCAACAACTTTGGTCTAATTTAACCGACCTCGTATCTTTTAACCGTTCTCAAGATCCCGATGCTTAACAATTTATAAGGGATATCTGTATATTAGAACTGATTCGTTCTTGTAAATTAGCTAACTGCAAAGAGTACTTTACATTGTGCCATCAATAAATTATTAAAATTATTATTATTATTAATATATGTAGGCATTTGAACTTCAAGGAAAGGAAATAGTTTTATTATTGTAGAAGTTAGAGACAAAAATGATGTTGAGTGCTTCTCGAGGACCAGAAAAACAATTTAGTGTCTCGCATTTTTGTACTATTTCACAAAATAATAATAAAAAAAAAACCAGTAGACGTTCTTGTTACTTCTAAGGAGCATAAAGATTCTACGAAACGTTTTCATTTGAACCCGTTTTCGCTGGCTGTTTGATCTCGATCCCGAACAAATTAGATTTCCTAGCTTCTTGGAATAGTGATACCCTCCAAGTTAATTACTGACTTTAAATTTCAAAACAAAATTTACATCCTGGTATTTATGAATTTAAACTATAATAAGAATATGAAAATAATAAAAATATCAGTTTTTTTGAGATTATTTAGTTCTATCTAAAGAAAGATAACTAAGAATTTTAAAGAATTATTTATATAGATATAACATCTTATTACAATAAATAATGTACACGCTATAACTGCTATCTGTAGATTCATACGCGAAAAATTGTCCGACCTAGGCCTATTTTTATAATTGCAGGTCTGACAAATGTCAATTTTCTTGCATCATTGAACACTTGAAAAGTACAAAATATTATTTTCTGTTGCAGGATAAAAATTATGTAATGAACAGTTTATAAACAACCTACTCTCTTATGCAACTTTTGTTAAGTATAGTTTCGATAGGTAAATGAAAAATTATAAATTTGGTGAAATTTATGAATTATAAAAAATCTATTGATATTTGGAATTAACATATTCCAATTTAATATATAATGACTCTCTGTTGTAAGAAATAATTAAAAAAAATGAATGAAAAATTTAAAATTTCAAAAGTATGCGAGAACGGTAGGAGAAGTGCTAGCCAGATCTATGCAGGGTGGTTTTGAAGTTAATGGCATAATTTTAAGGGTAAGTAGTATGACATGTGTAGATTACGAAACAGAAACTTTTTAAAAATTCAAAAAATATAGTCATCGAAAATACATTCAAATGTAGTTGTTTAAGATATTATTTTTAATAATAATATTAGGTAAATAATATTTTAACAAAAATATAGTGTAATAGATAACAAATGCAAATACTTAGCCAATGGTCCGGTGGTATAAAAAATGTTAGTTTCATGAAACTACCCTTAAATATGCGATTTTTGAAAAAAGTTTCCTGTTTCGTAATATACGCATGTCATACTACGTACCCTTAAATTTGTGACATTAACTTCAAAACTAACGTATATAGGTGTGATTTAATTTAAATAATACTTATTTGCTTAATAGGTATATATCATTTTATTATAAAATAATTAATATGCGAGAAATAAAACTGATTTTTCATGCTAAATTTCTATGTACCGCGTTTGCTCTATTAAAATGACTTTAAATTGTAACAATGACATTGCGACCTAATTAGAACAAAATTAAAATACTTTCTAAATTTTTAAAGTATTCATAAATTTATTATAAAAGCTGTAAACATAATAATCATAGTATGGTTAAACAAAGAAAGGTTAATGTCATATAAAGAAAAACAAGTATAGAAAAGAAACGCGTACCGTTCACACAACTCAAGAACAACGTGAAATGTTAGTCAGGTGACATCCGTAAAAATTCTCAGCCAATCCCGTGCGCAGCCATTGACCTAGTCCTATACTAGTAATTTAAATTAAAATATTATAATTAAAATATTGCCAAGACCGTTGGTCTATTGGAAAGTGCTCAGGCTTCGGAACCTAGGTGTCGCGGGTTCAAATCCCGCTAAAGCATTCATAGGTACGTCTTTATTATTCCATCGTACCACCCTCATGGGACTGCATATAATCTTTAGAAATTTAGTTGTTGTCAAACATTAGAGAAAGAAGATAATAAATATATTACTCTGACGAATAAGATTTCTGTTAATTTATAATATTATAATTATTATATTATATTATTTCCAAATTGCTCCTAAATTTTAATAATTAAATGTTATAATAAAATTTTGATTGCAAAATAGCATACCTAATATGGTTATATGGTTAAGTTTACTTATAATCGTTAAACACAATCACAAATCTCTTTGGTAGCAGAAACCTATTTCACAGCCATTGTGATGCGAATCCATACGTTGATTTCTCACAAATCCGGACGTTTCTTCATTAACAATTCTCTTACTTTAATAACGAGAATATGGTGCGATGTTTTTTAAAGTGAACTCATATTTACTGTTTTGTTATTTTCAAATTAAAAAAGGTTAAATGAATAAGTAAGTGTATTATCAATACCGGCCCAAATATCATACCGGGTGTCCCAGCTCGACCGACACATGGGAGTTTTACATGGGAAATCAGTTAATTATGAATAGTATCTCCCCAGTGCAAGATATTAACTTGAAATTTTGTATGCTTATTGGGGAACATTATTTCTATGGATTACAGTTATTTGAAATATGTAATTTCGTCTGCAGGGCGAGATTTATTAAATTATAAAATCTAACATTTTCGTTCAAAATCAGTCAGCCATGGAAATAAAGAAAATATCTATGTGACAGTTCTGACAGTTAATGACATGCCATTGTATATATTTATATTTTTGTAATATTGGTATATTATTTAACAAAAAGAAACTAAATTCAACTTAAATAATATTAAAATACAGGGAATAAGAATTAAAATCAGTGATACTTCACTAAACTGTCAGATAAATATTTTCTTTTATTTCCATAACTGTCTGATTTTGAATGAAAATATTAGATTTTAAATTTAATAAATCTCGCCCTGCAGACGAAATTGCATATTTCAAATTAGTGTGGTCCATAGAATTAATATTCTCCGATAAGTATACAAAATTTCAAGTTTATATCTTGCACTGGGGAGATACTATTCATAATTAACTGATTTCCCATGTAAAACTCCCATGTGTCGGTCGAGCTGGGACACCCGGTATACGTACTTACATATAGAATTAAGTGTATTAATTGTAAAATCAAAAGTATTTTTTCAATATTCCTTAAGTACCACCGGATACTGTTAATTTTGTCTAAAGAAATTAGTTACCGGCGTCTAATTGAAACTAAATTTTATTATTGTATTATGTAATCTCTAGTAATTAATTAGTTATAAAACGTAATGTTTAATTTTATAACTACCTATTTAACCAGTGACCCAAAACGGTTTTCTTGACAAGTCACAGAAACTAATTTTCGAACTTTGAAAAAAAGTTACTAGGTAGTATCTAAAGTTCTTATGTGCACTCTATAAATTTATTAATATTTGATCAAGAATTTCAAGTAGGTACTGTATTTCTTTCTTCGTTCTGTCTTGATTATACGACAAATGTATGTATGTAGTATGTAGTATGTAGAGTTAGTGTAACATACACATACATTTGTTTCAATGCCACTTGAAACAGGGGCTCTGGTTTTGAATCCTGGTCAAGGCATGGATATTTGTATTGTTCATTCTCTGAATTGGAATTATGTTGTGCTCAAGTTACGAGGTAAAGAATAACTATTTGTATATCAAGGTCGTAAAAGAAGTTTTAGACGAAGGGCATACACAATTTTTTAGGCGATTATAACAAAAAATTGTAAATTTTCACTCAAAATTTATTTTTAACATCTGTCAAAGTCTACTTTACAACCTCTATTGTCACTCATTACTTTATAATTAATATGTGTAAAGAATTAGTTAAAATTTGACTTATTCTTGTAAATATATTATAAATTAATTAATCACTTTAATATCAACTATCAAAATCAATAATGAATAAGCAAGTGACCGAAAATTTAGATTTTGACAGTTGTCAAATAAAAACTGATATTTTACATTTGCGAACAGATACGTAAAACAACTATATATGTATGTAATAGCCGACTAAAAATAACTATTGCGGATTTTTTTTGTAAATCGTACGTAAGAGTTGTACATTGGACAGAGGAGTAAAATATTTTTAATTTCGTCTTTTTGATATTTGTGAAATGTAGTTGATAACATAAAAACTTGTTGGTATCAAAATTTATTTATATTTTAATAAACAATCAATCTTTTTGTTGGAAATCAATTTACAACAGAAACAATAATACGTCCTCATTTGATTTTGATTGCATTATCCAGTCGTGATGAACTTTTTATCATTTGGTAGAAATTGTTCCCTAATATCTCAGATGAAATTTTCTATTTTTCCAGAGCGCAGAAACTGTTACTTCTTATTAATACATATCTTCATTATTCTATTTCTGCCCATTTACTAATTTTTTCATAATTATTTTTTTCATGGTTTTCCTCATTTTTGCTATAGGTGAAATGGATGGGTTTCTGTTTTTTAAAAATCACTTTATTTATCTTTATTGAATTCGCTTGATGATGTTGCAATTTTTAAAAAGCATTCTTCATTATCTTTTGAATGCGATGAATGAGATGATGTTTTGCTAAACTTTATTAATATTATTTTTGTCATCTTCCTCATCCCACCTCAGCTTAAAATGAGATGAGTAGAGCTGAGATTTTTGAGAGTAAAAGCTTCAAAACTAATACTATCTCTAAATGTGCATATACTATCCTTCGTACTAGATATATGTAAATAATAAAATAATGTCTATATTATTTACATCATCAATAACTGCTCATAAAAATAAATTTAAAACAATGATATACACATAAATTTTAAATTGACGTTTCTTTATTTATTGCTTTATAAAAGAAATAGAACTTAACTAACACAATAACTACAATATTATTGGTAATATTGTTATAATCACAAACAAAGTAACAATAATGAAACAATTTTGTTGATTGACAGCAAAACATTACTCAATTCTTCAACTGAGATCAAAAACTTTGCAAGCACAACCTCTCAAGGTGATGCAGCATCGGCAAGGAAGGAACAACTCTCATCCCTTTATTTCATTTCAGTTGTGATAAAAAGAACAGTCAAAGTAAGTGAGCTTTTTGTGTAAAAAGAATGCGATCTTTATCTGTTTAACTGATAATTTTTCTGCTTTGTAGTAGTCGGTTAGTATGTATTTTAAACTCTTCAGCGCGACATCTTGTATTTTGTTCACGTTGTCGTTCGAACATGCATAAGGAGGTGGTGAGTTGAATCTCAACATATATCAATTTGGTCAAACAAAATACAGTGGCCACCAATGACTTCTAATCAATTTAAACGGATAACATCGTACTCAAGTCAAAGTAATGTTGTGAAGTAGAACGAGATGGAATAATATTCGGGTACTGTGTGTATACGGCAAAGAGGGAGACTTAAGTTGATGTAACGCATATTGCATACATGCATACTGTTTACTTTTAAGAACTATCACTTAACGTAAGTGCATTACACCAACTTAAGAGATAAATATCTGTCTCGTCTCGTCTCGATATACCTAGACAAAATCTTGCCGAGACGAGACGAGACAAGTTTTTCGTTTTTAATATAAAATTTGAATAATAACATTAATCATAATTATTATTATACTGATGAAAGAATTAATTATTACCGCTAGATGTGTGGGAAGATGAAAGCAACAAAATTTTTAGTATTTTTTTTCCAAAATCTGATTTTATTTTACATTTTTACAACCCTATAAATTAACGAACCATTTAGTTATATAATAATTGATCCAGTATCAGAAACAATGAAACAATTGTTTTTGACAAAAATGGGTTGTCAAATTTTTCAAATATATTTTGAAATTAACAAAAATGTAAATTGATCATTAATTATTACAAAAGTTATATTTGTAAATATACTTGCCTTTACGACTAGCGAGTATACAGAAATTGTACTAGGTTTTGGTCAATCAATTTTAAAACGTGACATTTCGTATGTCAAAATTAGAAAAATATATTCAACCATAACAAATACTACAAATATTGTTTTTGAAAGCAGTAGTGAATTTGAGAACGGCAATATTGATATTAATAAGCCATCCTGTATAGGTATGATCCAAACGGATCATTTAAAGGAATAACCCAATAGAACACATAATATTAAGACTTGCAGCAAATTAGAAAGAGTACCACATCATTTAACCAATATCAATGCTAAAAAAATATTTAGAATATTTTATAACAGAAATAAAACTTAGCAACAACTATGGTATTTGTCACATTTGTGAGATGCAATGACGAATATTTAAATGAAAGATCGTAAAACAAAGAACTTAAATATCATCTTTCTAAAATACTCTTTTTTGGTAATGAGAATGTAGGTTCAAATTAATGGGTTTTTACTGACATCTGACATATTTACGGAAAAACACGGTGACTGTTTATTTAACTTTTCAAATTACAATTAAATAAAGTCCAAATCAGTGGGTTTTTATTTTTACTGACATCTGACATGTTTACGGTAAAATACGGTGAGTGTTTATTTAACTTTTCAAATTACAATTAAATCCTTTGAATTTTGCAATTAATTTTTAAATTTAAAATTACTCAGCGTCTTTTGTCTTAAAATTGTCCACTTCTTAACATCTGGAATTTTCTACTATCAAAAAATTCCAAAAATAATATCATTTATAATTATGACCGAGACATTTGAGAAGTCTCGTTAGGTCATCTCGTCTCGTCTCGCTTCAACCTTATCTCAGTAATATTTATCTCGTCGCCTCTCGTAACGAAAATCGAGACAAAATCTTGTCGAGACGAGATAAACTAAATAATAGCGAGATGAGACGAGATATTTGTCTAACAAATATTTCTACCAAAATCTGCTTTAACTACTGTCATTTTTAGTTAGTCACTTAATAAAATGATCTCTGTTATCCCCTGAAAAAAATTTGCGTGAAACGATATTATATACCCTGAAGTAAATTTTTGATTTCTAAAATAATTTTTATTATCTCTGTCTACCAAATTTTTTTAAACCAGCTCTAGGCAAGTAAATCACATTTTTATTTTAAAGCGACGTATGAAATGTCATATTTGCATTAGTCTAATAATATAATCGCTCTTTATCCGGAAGTGGTATTATATATGCTTACTAAATCAGATTGTTTTTAATTTCGAGACTCATAAAATTTTCGAGGTTAAAAATACTAATGTATTATTTTGTATACTCATGTCTTTATAAACATTTTCTATTAGGTATATCTGGCGCTAAAATATATTAACAAGTCTACTATAAAGTAATTTACATCTAAACATAAAAAACTGCTAACTTTTGTTACGTGAAAAATAGATCTATAATAAGTATTTGTTACATGTAATAGTAACATTTAAAAATTTATATTACATTCTTCAAATCTAAATTGCTTTCTATTTGACATTTCGACAAAATTAAATTATGTCATGGACTCACTTTGTACTGCTCTAGTATCCAATATTTTATTAAATATTTAATTAAATGTACCATTAAGAACATTACAATACCTTCTAAATAGAAATGCACCAAGATTACACTTCGCTTAAGATAGTTACAAAAAGAAATCATCTGACCATTACTGGACATATGTGCAAAATCACTAAATATTTCTTGTTCAAATAACATGCGTTTTTAACGTTATGTAAATATTTTTCTTTTATCTACATTTATTAAAATGACTTATTATTTGAAAAAATAAAAACAAACATTTATTCATCGATTTTGTCATAGGTTTATTAAATCATTGTGCAATCCTTTTCAAAAGCCTAGAATGGTATATGTGTGCAAATTAAAATTCTTATTCGTAATTTACGAAAATAAATATAAAAAAATTAAGGAAGGGATATTGTAATGTCAGTGTGGTAGAAACGTTAAAAATGACAGATACTCTGTGACATAAAAAGACAGTCACATATCTCTTCTCCAAACATTTAATTACTAATAACTATATTATTACTAACTAAGGTTTAATGGTTCGTTTTTAAATTTTATTACTTATATTATAGTCAAAATTTATTGTAAATAGTTTAGATTAATAAAATATTTTTCAGAACTCATAATATTTGAATAAAGCAACTTTTTTAGTTTTAGATTTGTAAATTTTATTTAACTCAACGTTTCGGCAGCATAAACTGCTGCTTTCGTTAGTTTACAAATACAACAAAGCAAGTAAACAAGTAATTAAGAAACGAATTATAACATATTTAATATTGGAAGCCATGCTTTACTAATTTCCAAACCATCGTTATGATTGAGATTGATACGCTCAGTTTTTAAAATCTCAATTAATCTTGTGTTAGATATAAATCTTGAAATAATTTTCTTGTCTTGAAATTTTATTTCATGAAAATCCTCCAAAGCATGCTCTGCGACTGACCTCAGGCTAGATCAATCTAATCGATCGTTGATGTTCATTTAATCTTGTAGAAATAGTTCTACCAGACTGACCGATGTACATTTTCCCACAGACGCATGGAATCTGGTAAATTCCTGAAGACTGAATAGGGATGACGTCTTTAACTTGTCTCAACATATGTCTTATTTTTACATATGGAGAAAACGATATTTTCATGTTCTTCTTGTTCAGAATTCTACCTATATATTCTATTACGTTCTCAACATACGTAAGTGAAACAAACATCTTGTTTCTATCGTCAGCATTGCTTGTAGGATTTTTTGGTTTTAAGCATCGCTTAATTGATGACAGTGGGTAATCATTTTTCATGAAAATATTAACAATTTCTTTCTTCTCTTCTTCTGATTTATCAGGATGACAAATTTCCGAAGCTCTCTTCATTAGATATTTAATAGTGCCATATTTCTGAGAAGTATGGTGGTGTGATTTAGTATTAATATATTGATTAGTGTGCTTGGGCTTCCTGTTTCCTGAATAAAGTAAAGATCCATCTTTTTTTCCAACAATATATCCAGAAATGGAATAATGCCATTTTCTTCAACACCAGCTTAATATTTTCATGAATGTTACTCAGATGGTCTTTGAAAATAGATAAGTTTTTTTTTTGTCCATGGGACCAAATAGCGAAAACATCGTAACCATGATGAAAATTTCGTCGTAGTAGATCCCAAAGTTAATTATTCAAAAAACTCATATAATTTTATTCAGCAAATAGTTTTTAAATAATGAATTTCTTATAGCATTATTTACAATACAATATAAGTTGTATGTTAAACATTGATTCATTTGAATGGAACAAAACAAGTGAGAATCTTGTATGTATGCAAGAATATAATTTTCAAAACGTATGTATTACTTTAAATTTAGGTAATTCGAATTCTTTATACCAGCTAGAGAACCCGTTCTAGTTTTTACGTCACCTCGGACAAAATGATAAATTGTCGCCCGGTTAAATATGTATATACTTTGAAAAATATATATCTTTATTTTAAATAAAACCAAAATGTTTTAAATTACTATAAAAATGTACATGTAAAAAATCTGATTTGGACACCACATGAATTTCCTTGTACACATTTTTGCTGCTTTACATTGAAACTTATTTCATTTAAAAGTAGGATCATTCTACGACTAATCATTTTTGAGATATGCGAAAAATTAAAAAACTTTTCTAGCATAGCGCCTTTTTGGTACTGACGATTGCAAAAATATATGAAAACTAGATCTCTTTCTTTGCAGATCTTTGAGCGATTAAAATCATTTTGTGTAATGCAATAAGGAATAGTGAACATTTAATAAAATTTTACAAAACATGATTCATTTCGAAGGGAAATTCGAAGATATGAAATGTTTGGAAGTTGAACAACGATTTGCCGTAGAATGATGTCACTTTCAAGTAAAATAAATTTAAAGGAAGAGCATAAAAAATGTGTATAATTTAACGGACAAGGAAGTCATGTGGTGTCTATAAGATTTTTTGTTATTTACTTAAACATGACTCTCTTTTACTGTTGTACTCAGAAGTAAGAATTGCAAACATTAAAAAAAACAATAAAAATATGAAATGTAAATTACATGGTGATTTAGCCAGACAAAAAAATCAACAAGTATAAATTTGGACTAACACATTAACAGCCAAAATGCTGCCCTTTAACGCAGTCTATGAAATAAATATCTGTCTTAAAACTGATCTGTCAATCCAGTCATAATAAGCCTTGAATGATGAATATTTATTTATATTACTTACATTCGCATATTTATGATATACAAGTACATGTAAGCATATGCAAAAAAAAATTCTATTAAATGTTATTTTTAAAAATTCAATTGTCGTAATGATTACAATACAAGTGAACTTTCATATTAAAACCTTTTTACCATTAAAGACACTTATAAATAAAAAAATAATACAAATGACAAGGTTAACATGTCAGCTGTTTCATAAGTAATTTTTTTATGTAAATCCATGTTGATGTTGACATTCACTCCTTCACCTACAAGGAAATATAAGTCCTGAGCAATAATTGAAATACAACATTTTGGTGCATTGTAATATACATAATATATTTGTATTATGGACGAATAAATCATTTTATAAACATATTATATTCATTATTGTAGAGTGTAACGTTGTTACCCACTTGAGTACGTAATAAACGACAGTAGAATATTTACCGAGATTTTGACGTGTAAGCAAGTTTATAGATCCTACAGCTACAGATAATATATCTACTAAGCAATAATTATGTACATATTGTACGTTTGCTTGTAGGTATGTGTGTTTATGGTTTATGAGTAAATGGAATGTACTGTCAAACTACAAACTAAATACGGTATACTCAATTTGTATTATTGCATACTACATTAGTGGCGGATCCAGGATTGTATTTTGGAGGGACTAAACAATTTTTTCTTATAAAATCTGTTGCATATTCATCAAAATCTTTTTTAAAGGTCAAGGTCAAACAGCTTTAAAGGTTTCCTTTTTTTTAAGATGTTAAGTCACATGTTTCGCTCTCTTGTGCACCCTTTATTTCGGCAGTTCTGTTAATAATACATAAGGACGACTCTAAAGTCATGTCGGTTATATAGAAAGATTAGACTTTTTATTAAATGGGCGGGCATATTATACACATGCTAAAAATTTGTAAATATGGCGTATAAATGCTAAGTAAATGTAAATATTGTGATTTTTTCATGTGGGAGTTTAATGAAAAGTTTTTTTGAGAATAAAACATCTACAATGAGCAGCATCTTCAATTTTTTTAATAAGTCAGCCATTTATACTAATTTGGTCACACATAAGAAAATTTTCTACATTTCCTTTTGAATCTGTCGATTGGAAATTTAATGTATATATGGGAAACCCACGCATGTTTTAACACAGTCAGTTTTTAATTATCACAATTTGTTTTTAAACAAGGATATGTCTATTAGAGAATCAGTAGACAAAATTTTTGCTAGATATACTTCTTTTCTGATTCATTTTTTAAACAATTAAATAACAATAAAGACAGTGAGTATTACCGTATTATTAATTATGTTAATGTAAAAATTTGAGAAAAGTTCAGTGATTCTTGGGGATGCTCAAGCCCCACGAGCCCTCCCCTTAAGTACGCCCCTGTACTACAGTGATATGTTTATCAATGCTATAAAATTCATCAACCAGAGTCCAACAAAAAAATTAGACATTTATTTTCTTACTAAACATTTTTTATATTTAATTATGTAAATTTATTCAATATTTTTCATCAACAACAAATTTATAGTATTATATAGTATCTATAAACTTGTTATTTACAGGTTGTTTAGTTGTATAACTTAGTAGTAAAACGTTTTTGTGATTTTGGCTACCTTCCAATAATGCTCTGCAATCAGATGTTCTCATATTTGCACATTAAGTTATTTAACATGTTTACAAACATGTTTTTACTTTCTCTGTAGGTCAATGTTTTATAAAAAAAAATAAGTTCTACATACTCTACATACTCCTATATTCCACAAATATTCAAACGGAAAAACGGATTCAGTACTTAGGACACTTTTTATGTTGTTTTATTATATAGTATCCTATTATTTTATTATTTCTGAATCATTCGGAGTATTTTATTTAGATAAGAATGAAGTCGCCGGGATTTGAACCCAGATCCCGAACTGCGCTTAGTTCAAGTTAAGTGGCGCTAGAAAAAAATGAGCTTTCACTGCCCGTTTTTTTATTTAATTAGTTTGTATTATATTTATTAGATCTTAAAAGCTAATCGAAATAAATCCAAATGTCTGTATTTGGCAGGAGAATATTAAGTGCCAAAATACTAATACGTAATTTGTTCCAGTTCCAGAGCAGTTTTTTCCCACATTCAATTAACCGCGGTCAATTTTCTTTCCAGAAAGTTTGTGGACACGACCTTCATCGCTCGGGCGCACTCTAGCATATTACTGACATCCTTGGCAAGTACCGTGTACTGACTGAGGAATAAATTTACTGCTTACGAGAATGAAACGGTTTATAAATATTACTTTATCAATTAAAAGTATTTTACTATTACTTATAAAGTATAAGTACTAGGAATGACGAAACCTGAAAATTTTGGTACCCGGGTACCCGATATAAATACCCGGATACTACCGGATACTCGATAATTACTCGTTACCCGATAATTACCCGATACCCGATAATAACCTGATGCCCGATAATTACCTGATACCCTTAAAATACCCGTTATTCTTTAATGTTCACCTTTTTAATACTATTAAATGAACAAAAAAATATTATTTTCTGATATGGAAATTAAAAAAAAAACATTGTTATTTTTTATAATATACGGGTATATCAGCAATATAAAATTACAAAATTAAAGAAGTACATTTGATTTAATTACTTAGGAATATCTCATATTTCTATTCGCAAATATCATCATAGATGATATATCTGAACTCAGTCTTGATCTTCGTTTTGTTACAATGTTTCCTACAGCTGAAAACTATCTTTAACTGGCAACAACAGATTTTAGTTAATGGGTAGATTTCGGGTAACGGGTAATAAACGGGTAAGGGGTACATTTCGGGTAATCGGGTACTATTTTTGATACCCGGGTACATTATTATCGGGTAGGTTCCGGGTACCCGGATACCCATCGTCATTCCTAAGTACTATATATTAATAAACATTTACATTTTTTCAAATATTTTTGTAATGTGTTTTTAATTCTGTAAAAATAATTATAGTAGCTATAATGGACGGCAGTATATTCATAATTGACTATTCCCAGCCAATCACAGACCCAGAAATCAATTATTCCCATTTATTTTAAATCTGCCGCAGTAGCTAAAAATGTGTACCTTATTATAACTCAACAACTGTTTTATATAATAAAAATGACACTGATATAGATACAGTATATCTATTTTACATTTTCTTTCATATTATAACTAAATTGGCCTTTATCCTGAATTCTGTTGGTACGAAAGGTGGTACAGAATTCACACGTATTTTTCAAAAAATAAGAATAGAATTGGATTTTAAATTTCCACAATGTTGTGAGAAGTACGATTTCCCAAATATTATAACACAAAAATTATCAAAACTGATATTTCATGTTATAATATGCATTCAAATAGATGCATACTGCGAAAAACTAACTATTTTAAAGCAACTAAATAATTTTTCTTAGAATTGTCATCATAATATGTAAAGATTTGTTTCCAAATATTTGATTCATTATGCAAATCACTGAATTTATAAATATACAACGTAATAGTAATTTACGTATAGAGGTATATTTATAAATTATAATTATATTTTTCAAGTATTAGGGAGTAAAATAAAGTTTTTTACAAAATATACTGGATTATATGCTTATTAAAACTGTGTGTATGATACAGATAAGTAAGGATTTACAAAATCTAACAAATTTTAATCAATAAAGAACGAAGAAATAATAGTTTTCTTTGTATATTTTCTATTATTAAATTAAAATCATTTAAATATTTATGATTATATTTACCTACTATAAGAAAAAATGTTATTATCGTTAGAAATTCCAATTTGATAATAACATTTACAAATGAGGTATAAGATATAATTTTGAATGCAAATGTACAAATAAAATAAATCATATTTCCCATTTAAATTTTTCTTTATGTAAAACATCCTAATATGACTATTCGAAAATAATAATATGTGTTAGATTTATTTCAATTATTTTAATATTAAATTGAATTTATGGAAAATAAATTGTATACCTTAATAATTAATTTTTTAATTAATTAAATTTTAAATGACAATCTGTGATATAAAAGAGTTTAGCAAAATGAAAACAATGAGAATATTGATGTCTGTGGAATAATATATCACTATAAAAATTCAAATTAATGTTTTTCTACTGATTACTTAATAAAATTACGATATGAATAGATACGATAAGAAGGAAAAATTAAAGCATTTTCCTAGTCTCAAATTTAAAATTATTTTCATTTGAATGTCAATAATAGTTTAAATCGAATGAATTTATAAAATAAACCCGAAAGAAAGGAAATTTTACATTGTTTATTTACGAAAGTTTACGGCAGAAGATTTTAGAGAAAGCTTGTAACTTGAAATTGTAAAGTATTAGGCTTTGGGCGAAATTTCTAAAATAATGTACATAACGTTAACAAATATCAGTGGCGTCGGTATCTTTTTATTTTAAGCAAAATTTTTTTCTTAACAAATTCTACAGTTAATTACATTTTACATCTTTGTGTAGTAAGAACTACTAGTTACTAGCTATCATAAACATAGGTTGTTTATCTGCAGTAAAATATAATTCATTGTACTACATCGTAATATTTTGAATTATGCATATAATTAAATTACAAATGACAATGTCGAACATTATATACATGTACAAATTTATTAAAACTTCTAGCTTACGAATTTAATCATAAATTATTCAGGTGTATATATTCATTTTTTTCGAGGTATACATAAAATACTATTTTATATATGTAATACCTTTAAAACATGAGATAAGCCGATAGTGGAAATTTTAAACAAATTCATTGTATCGTATTACAACAAAACGTCATTATAAATAAAGCTTCGGTATAAAATATTTAGTAAAAACAAAATACACAAATTTGAGAATTTTAAAACGTAGGATTAAAAAAAGAATGATATTTTTGCGTAGGTATGTATATATAGCATTTCTGAATTTGTAGGAAAATGCAATTTTTTAAAAATAGAAAATTTTATTTAAGCTTTTTGATTTGATTTTAGTTAAACGATACTTAATATTACATAACACATAATTTAATTCTTTTAAAATAAAGAATTATTGAAATCTATTGGTACTATGCTTTTCCGGTTTTCCCCTCATTTTTGTAAAATTAAAAAATATTTTTATCGTCTTGTGTGATTTTACAAAATGAGGCATTTTCTAACTAGTTACATAAATAGCTATTTTTCATATTGATTATGACGGATATACACGAATACATGAATTGATGGTATTGTAACTGAGAAAAATAAGGAATATTGTAAAACATGCAATTAACAACTTTCATTTGATTTTTTAATTTGATGTTTGTTTTGTCGCATGATTTCAAGTCGTAGGTACAGGGTATTTACTTTTGGTTGGTTTGGTCGTTGATTTGTCTTTGTGAATAGCTTAACTTAAAAGGTTTGATTTTAGCGAAACCGCCCAAACATTTCGACTAAATAAATTACGTAATTCCGGAAACGGTAAATATCAAACTAAGATAACTACATAAGTACGTATTTACAATATAGTTTTTATCTTTGAATGTACAAAAATATTGTGGTCAATTTTGATAATATGATACTTTTTTGGTTTGGGATAACCAAATTATTTAGTATGTTGTTAATTTCCATTGTTAATCTGGGTAAGTATTAACTTTTCTGTAAGTGCATTTGTATAGTATACATTGGAGCTCACAAAATATAATACGTATTTACTTCAAATGTAGGACTTCCGGTTTAAACAGAAGTTACATTAACTTTCATATTTTAACTGGAACACCTGTCTATTTTAACATATTTGGAATCTGCATGAACTTGCGAATCCATCAACAAACTTGAATTTGACTATAAATGTAATAAATAATAATTATATTCTAATATATACAACAATAATTTATTAAATTAAATAAAGATGTCTACACTTTACATGACTTTATCTATAAAATGAGGATTTTTAAAAATTATTATTTAACTATTACTATTATTAATAAATATAGTTTCCAAATTTATAAAAATATTATACCTAACCCTTTTTAATCAAATTCGGGAATATATTCCTAATCATTAAAAAGAATTCAAAGAAGATTTAGAAAATGAAAGAAATGGAAGATTCATTTTAATTTATAAAATATATATTTGATAGAAAATAGTAAATTTTTTTGATTATATTTATAGTGCTATTCTATAAAATATAATATATTAACTGTTGTTTTATGAAAATTATCGTGTGAGTATTTTTTTCTACAAAATACGAGTACGTCGTTAATAATATTAGTATAATTAATTGTAAACATTGTATAATAATACATTATATACATATATGAATAATATTTTTTAGCAATTCTTACAAATTTTAAATTAAGTTACTTACGTACTTCCCTACATGTACAAAAAATGTCTCAAAATTTAGATTCATATATCTTTAAAGTCTGACATAAAAATAGTATGAATTTGAAAACGCAACCATGAAATATTGTATGACAAAACTAATTTATTTCACGACAAAATTGATTATGCTTAAAACAAATCAAATAAAAATAATGAATAGACAAACTTTTAAAGTGAAAAAGATAGAATGTAATTTATTAAATTAGTTATATTATGTTGACGAATTAAATATGTACATGGCATTCATACGAGTTTTGTAAGTTTTTGCCACCCATTTGGATATCAAGGGACCGCCCGAGTATAACATTACGAGTAGGGGTACTAAGTGAAATCTAAAAATATCCGAATTTTAAGAAAATTTAGAAAAGTATCATTATTCAATTTTTAAAATTCAACAATATTCCTTGATTATAAGAGATCGTGTTTCAAACTAAAATATTTTTCAATGTTGCTTCGTATTAGTGAGATGACAGATGAGAATTTCCATTCTTAGAAGCTGCATATTAAACGTCATTCTTTCTGTTTGTGAATTGGAACAGTGTTGAGATACAACGATTGTTTTGTATTGTAAATACTTTGATATTATTACAAATAAAAATTTTAATTTTCATTACCAAATTAAAATGACAAAACTTCAGTTACATTTTGTCCGAGTAATCCATTCCAAAAACCGAAAAATTGGCAAAAATAGTTTGGACATACAACATACAACACCTATAAGCTATTGTCAAAAAAGGGGGATCTTTGCTGATACTTTGAGAATACTATACTGATAATAAGAAATAGTGATTCGAGTGAGACAAAATATTTTTCGAATCTCGTCCGTCTCGTCTCGGGATATCTCGTTTCGAGCAAGACGAGAACGATTTTAAAAACAAAGCTTCGAGACGAGGAAGTAAAATCGAAATTCTCGAATTTTAATATTTTCGCCGATATTTATCGAGGTTTTAACAAATAAACACTGTTAAATTTTCAAAATATTTTTCTACCATCACCTAGATTTATTTTAGATACCTACTTTACTCCAGAAATCACATGTGATAAGGTCAGTTTTATCAAATTTGAAATGAATAAACTGCCTTCATTCATTGTCAGTAACATTTAATAATTTCTCTGCAAGAATATTTGGAAAATAACTCTCTAATATATGATAAATTCGCGGAAAATATTACTTATTTCTATCAGGTTGTAGTAACATTGAAGACTGAACGATTGAATTCTGAAGAATGTTATATGTTCAAATATTAAATACGGAACAAATATAACTTTAGAAATGTCAAGAATTCCATATGCCATCTAACAGTAGTATCAGTGTACCGTTAAATAAAAATCAGAAATCTGAATTTTCATTATTTTAGTGCATTTGACTATCTGATACGCAAAGGCAAAATGTAGATGGAGTATATAATCATATTGCACTTACACATTTGTAGTAGGTAATAATTATAGTCTGAAAAAATATATATTTTTTATAATTTCCAAAAAAGAATATCTAATTTCCTCAAAACACTGCACAGATGGCGTGCGTGACAAAGCCTGCAATATTCGATCTTGAAAACTTGGGAAATCTCGGCGAAATACGAGACCGAGACGAGTTAATAATATCCGAAACGAGAAATAAACCAAACGAGATAAAATATTTTACATTTAAAATGAGACGACACGAGAAAAAAAAATCTCGTCTCGTCTCCACTCACAGAATCAGTAATAAGAAACACTGATATGAATGACATACTTAGATTTGTTTACATTATATATGCTGGTAAATACAGACTTATTTATTTTTATATCCTGTGAATAAAAAAAGGTAAAATATAATATAAGATATACAATTCGCGATTTGTAACAAGGTAAAAATATACAAATAAGATACTAAAAAATCAGTTGAATAGTTGCCTATAAATTTAAGTCGTCATAAAACAGGTAGGTCGTTAGCAAAATCTACTCGAATCTCTATCTGTGTTCAAAACAAATTGAGGTTGTGTATACTATTATTTCATAAATATTATTTTAAATTGAAGTCACAACCTTCGTAATAATTCGAACTAAGAAGGATGCCTGAATTTTTTAGGAGTAATGCAATGCCCTATAACATCTTAAAAGATTCCTAAAAAATTTAATTAACCTATTGGATTTTAGAAAATATTGCATACATATGTTAATGGAGGAAAGTTTATATGAACCACAACTGTGATTCACGTCATACGTCAAGTGCACTTTTTAGTCTTTTACATTACATTATAAGTTTTACATAAATAATAAGTCATTTAATAATTTAGTAGTAGGTATACTTCTTAACTATTTTTTAATGTTAAAACTAACGTATTAGTGTCAGTTTCCGTTAAATTATTTTGTGCATTTTATAAACCAAGGATAAGTGAAGTAATGAAGACCTACTTTTTTTCCTGCAACAATGCTGATTTTCTCATAACTATAAGAACAAGCATTAACCGTTGTATT
Source organism: Stenolophus ochropezus (assembly GCA_035578165.1). NCBI lineage: Eukaryota > Metazoa > Arthropoda > Insecta > Coleoptera > Carabidae > Stenolophus > Stenolophus ochropezus. The sequence goes on along the minus strand of JAQOWZ010000015.1, from coordinate 15,079,282 downwards.
GTGTTCGTTTCTTAAAATACTATTACATTTTGTTTATATCTAGTACTACACTAGTCACCAGTAGTAATAAATCATAAAACACATTGAACATAGTAAGTAATATGAATAATATAAAGAAAATATTAAATATGTCAAAACCAAAAAAAATATATTTATTTGCATTTTACAAATCATGTTTTTTTAAAATTAAAAACAGTCTTAATGGTACCTACATTTACATATCTTATAAATGTAACATTCTACAGTGAGATAAAAAATTTGTACCACTTAGAAATGCATTTATTAATATTACTTAATTAGAAATCCTAAGTAGATGTGCTGATATTAATTAAGTAAGGCCCTGTTTTTCCACCTTAAAAACGTTAAAGTGCCAGTTACCTCAACTATCGATTAATAGAAAAATATCGCATAGAATAAATAATGTATATTTTTGAGAACTTACATCAGTTTATCGATGCGATATATTTCTACTAACCGATGGTTAAGGTAACTGACATTTTAACCAGACGTGGAAAAACTGCCCCTAAATGTAATATAAAAAAGTAGAATAATGAGATTTCTGGGTGTTTTCTATAATTCAAATGTAAATAAAACCAAATTTATCATTTTTAAAAATATGCTTCAATATTGAGTAATATATGTAATTTAAAAAAAATCATTATAAGCGAAATGAAATAGTATAATAAATATACGCATATACCTATGTACTTACCGACAATTGACAATTTAAACATAACATATGGTAATTCATATTAGCTTCTCTTCTATTCATATTCTTTATTTTTTGTTTTAATTACCTTCATATTGATCCAATTTTTTAGAATAATAAGCGTGATCGTATTTAATTCAGTACCTATGTGAAAATAGAGTACTTACTCTCTTACAGCGTATATTTAATATAGTACATTTCGAAATTTTTAAAAAATATATTGTTCTTGTTAAAAAAAGGTCAGTTCGCAAGTTAATCTTCATTTTAATAAAACCTGACGTTAATTTCGCAAATGTGATTCAGTTTATATAGGTTGTGTTATCGTGAATGATAACTATCAAAATGAAGTGTATTTTCCAAGAATTTGAAAATCACACATAGGTCTTCCTTTTAAGGCAATTTTTATTAGATTTTAGAATACAGATACTGACCCAGATAAATAAAACATTCTGTGTATTCATTTCTGCTCTATTTACCTACTAAAATTATTCATTAATCAGTATTTACTAAAAAATAATTCGTACTTAGGGCTTATTTTTCTTTGCTTATTAATTTGAGTTTTATTTGTTTAATAATTAAAAATGTTATAAAAAACAATAAAATGAAAGGGATGCGTAATATCGTAGTCATACAAAAAATTAAAATAAAACCCGGATACCTACTAAATTAATACATTTTTTATTATACTTAAATGCTAAAAGCATTTACGTTAATAGAAGAAATGCAATATATAAGCCAATGCCTGAATCGGAATTGAACTCAAAACTGATTTTTTCTTTAATTTAAATTTCATTATTGTATCGTAATACATACATTGTAGAAAAATGCATTACATTATTAATCAAATAATGTGGTTCATTATTGTATTAATAAAATATAATGTTTATATTACTATGACGCTGACTACAGCATCGATAATGATGATAAAAATATATTTGTGTCGCTTGTATTGTCGATAGCAATATATGATTAAGTAGGAAAACTATTGAAAAAAAATAAGCTTAAACAGATTGCATAGCTTCAATTTGTGCATTGATTATAAATAGCAGGGCTTCACACAAAAAAACTTTTATCTGGTCCTAACTAAACAATATAGTATTTAGGTTTCAATAATACCAACCTATATACATAGCAGTGAGTTAGACAACCGAAACTCAGCAGCAAACAGAAAATCTTTATTTAATTTAAAATAGATGACACGAAAGGAAAATTGAAAAAAAAGACAGGTCGAAATAATTCATATTTAATTTACAATAAATATAAGACAATTTATTTAGAAAAAATTATAAAAATTTGGGACTTGTAGGTAAAATATAACATTTGATATTACTCTTGTCAAATATATTGCGTCATTGGCGTTTAAATATTCCAAACATCACTTTTTGTTAAATTAGGTTACAAATGAATTATATCTGATAAAACAAAAATAATAAAAATTGAGATAATAGACAAAATGTTGTAGACAAGTTGTTATGATTATATTTATTTTCCACTCATATGATTGCAGTACTCCGCTCTGCCCTAATTTGTGGGCTGCCGGTGGAATCCTGCAGTTGGTGCTGTTGTGTTTTGTTTGTACATGAAAGGTTGCATGTTGGCAGGGTTGGAAAGGATCGCTGAGGAGTTGATGGGTCGTAGGAAATGGAAGCTTTACCAAGAGTGTGTATTCAGATCGCAGCATCAACAAGTCCCAATCAACAACAACGTATTAGACAGCAAAATCAAACAAGAGATTGTCGACAGCGACGAGCAGGAGAGACTGAAAGACTGGTCACCACAGAGCAAGTGTTACTTCTGTGTGGACGGCAAACTGGATAGTGAACACACCATTCACGGGGCTCTGGTAAGAAACTTTCCTGTCCAGACGTTTGCTGCAAGTTGTATTTTCCCTAACTCACTTTACCTTTCACAATTAAGTACATTGTAGTCTCTTCTTTTCTATTAGAGATACAACGGATATCCGAATGCTATCCGGTTACTATCCGGTATCTCACATCCTTCGTATTATTTGGTGGACCACCGGATAATGCCTTGATATCCGGTGCTCATCGGATAATGACATATAATATACTCATAAAAACTATAATAATTGTATATTGTGTTATTGAGATATTAAGAGTAAAAGCACAGATAAACAGATGAACAGCCAAACAGCGTATTCCGTCCACAAAATTCGAAGTAGTTACCACGATTGATCTGGATGGCGTTAATGCGGTAACTGCAGATTACATTCACCCAGTTAAAGTTTCCCGAAACAACAGACAAACATCATTTTAAGTTTCAGTAAACTTTAACTGAGCGCATGTAATCTGCAATTACGGCACTAACGCCATCTAGTTCAATCGTAATAACTACTTCGAATTTTGTGGACAGTATGCGCCGTTTGGCTGTTCATCTGTTTGTGTTTGTCTGTGGTAAAAGTAATATTTTATGTGGTGAGTGTGGAAGTTTGGATGACGAGCGAAGCGAGTCGAACAATTACATGCGAGGCACACAAAGACAGTTTTACACTAAATGATACATTCTATTTTTCTTCAAACGTAGATATTTACAAAAAATAATTTACTACTTGAGGTTCAATTTGTAGGTTATCAATTTAATTATGTCAGTTGTTGATGGTTTTTAGTAACTTTATTTACAGATTATCTAGTTTTATAGTGACATTTAGTTGCAAGTTATTTCTTTCAGGTTGATTCTATATATAGTTCCTGCATATATTTTACTTTTACTCCGACGGCGTAAGAATAGCTACATTTCTACTCCGGCGGCGTAGAAATTAAACTTCAATCATGTGAATCACGTCACTTTTATGATGTTTGCAGGAAATAATTATTTTTAAATTGATTCGAATTAACTATTACATTTTTTATACCTATAGGTATACCCTATTCGGTTTAAGACTGCAGAATAGCGTAATAGAGAGATAATATTTCATGATTTTTGATTGGTGCAAACGCAAGATTGTTTGGAACTGTTCCACAGAGGCGTATTAAGGTCGGTTGAGGGCCAGGGCGCAGAGAAAATTTTTAGCCCCTTAAAAACCAGAGAGACAGGGAAAATAAAAAAAAACATGTTAACCGTATTATTATTTTCTTCAGTAATTTAACTAACTCATCAAAATCAATAATATTATGTAAATGGCATTCTATACTTAAAATAGCTAAACTATTTAGTCTTTTCTCTAATATTCTACACACGAAAATAACTGCTTTTAAATGCGTATTAAGTAGAGGACATTACTAAAAAAATAGCCACTATTATGGTACAACCTACAGGTTACGGACGTCCGTTCGTAAAATACACAGATACAGATATACGGAATTTTTGATGTATCGAAATGATTTAAACTGTACAAATATGAGAAAATTAATTATAATTAATATAAAACTTCATAACTATTAAAAAATAAACAAGAAATGTTCTGAATAGTATTGTTTTTTTGGTTGTAAATTTAATTTTAATTTATTATTCAGAGATTGACATAGTTGATTTAATGTTACGTAGTTGGCTGAAGCCGTTTTTTATTAGTGATATATCAACTATTTTAGTGTAGTGTACGATCGTGATATTATCGAAAAACACTCATATAACTTCGTGTGTAATATGCATCTTACAACTCTTATTAAGTAATGTTATATTAATTAACTAAATGTATAAGTTCATATACAAACAAATGGCACATAACCTATAAACTCTCAAAAAATTATATTGCATATTTATGGTATTTTGCACGTCTGATCAAAGTGATCGTCAAATGGCTGATATTGCAAATATTCCAATTTTAAACTAAATTATTTATTAATATAAAAAATACACAATATTTGATAACCTTATCAGTTCAAACTTGAATATAATTTGCAATATATTATTTCGGAAAATTATCTTGTCAACAAATAAAACAAATATTTTATATTCGGTATTTGAAAATATTGTTATCTGATACATTATATTCTATATGAGTGGCATATTGCCATTTCAGTATTTCTTTCAAAGCATGAGGATGTATCTACTGATAAAAAAAAAGATTTTAAAAACATATTAATCGCTACTATAAAAAATATCAAAAACGACGTTAGTAAACTATATCAACACTACAGTATCGTGCGTAACTACGTAGATATACGAAACTCTTTTCAGATAATTCTTTTATAAAGTTTTGTGGGTTCTATAGAAGGTGTAGTGCGTATCATTTGTTAACTTTCTCGTAATGAATTAAGTATTACAATAATAGACCTAAAAATGCTACATTATGCAACATGGTTTTCCGTAAATCTTATTATTTATTGAATTCATTATACAAACAGAAATGATTTGCCACATGCTACATTACTTAATATATGTAGGTATTTATTATGTCATTTTGCCAGAAATGCGGTTATTTCGTATTCATCGTATGTTTTAACTAGACCCATTTTGAAAACAAAAAATTTCTGATCAATTTTCATTGTATTTGTTTTCAACATATTTGGTGCCATACGATGCCTACAACTAACTGTTTAACGTTGTTTAGTGCTACCATTCTAGGCTACATAGACGTTCCTATTTCCTTTTTTAAGTTGGTATAAAGGTATAATGCTGTGTTGTTGCTAAAAATTTAACTAATAATTTAATTAAGAAAGTGAATTAGCATGTTGCATTATATTGTTATATACTTTAGAGTTTTACAGCAAAGTGGATGATTCAAAAAACTTTTATCATTTATATAAATAGTATTATAGAGTAACAAGATAACTGATTGGTAAATGGATATTATTTAAATTAACTCTCTTTTTGTATTTTATTGTAAATAATGACATCTTCCGTTGAATCTGAGGTAGCTTAGTAAGTATCTACATAATCACAGTTAGTTGTACCTATATGTTTTCATAAAAATATAAATATTAAATATAACGGCGTACTCAGAAACATAGTAAATAATAAATGTCAGTAATATACAACTTTTAAATAGCTAGGTGTAAGGAAGTTATACAATTGGCATTTTTGTGTATTCCAGTGCACATGCCTGTAAGATCTAAATATATAAAAAAATATATACAGTCTATAACTTACTTATGTATTAATGAATTATAATCATTGTTGACTAATCTTCTTCCGAATGAATGTGTACTAAGCTACACATTACATAAATTTCTGTCAACCTAGATCTCTATTTGTATCTAAGCTTTTTGCTACCTTTCCCATTTGAAAGTGGGTCCTCTCTTTTATCTTCTTCTGCGACATCTTCATATGAATAAAGAAATATATATTTTTAAAAATTCATGGACCTCACTGTGATTTGAACCCATTTCTAGTAGGATTTTCTACTGAACGGGCTACCAAGTCCCATGAAATGCAGAAAATCTTCCAAAAGTCTTTGCCCCATGAATTTTTCAAAAAAATGAATTTTTCATTTTTAAATGTTGAATCGTCATACTATACTTTACTTTGGAAAAACAGTTTCTGTAACTGTAACTTGCAGATACTATTTGCACTAGAGAAATTTGACTATTATTTATTTTCCAATTTAGGTGTTACACTTATTAACATCTTTCCTAACACTTAACTTCCATAAAAGGCCTTGTAAACATCCTGTAGCTATTTTATCCATGGCAACAAGTTTCTCTTTCATAGGTACATATTTGTATCTGTATTGTTGATAATACAGTAATATGCATAAATTTTAACAAAAAAGTCTAATTTGGCTACTTTTTTGTTGCTTAAAAATATATTTTTGTTTTTATAGGTATCTGATAATTGAAAATACTTATAGGTATAAGTAGGTACCTACTTTGTAATTTTCTATCGTATGTATTTTTATTTTATTTTGTCATAAATAACGATTTTTATTTACTTACTAATCATATTTGAATAGCTTCTTGGTGCAAGCAAAAATTATATATTTAATGTATATTTCTAGTACCATACATTGCTTCAATGAAAGTAGGTAGTAATTCGGGGTGACTAGTTGTTAAAAAAGTCGTAGAATTAGTATCAAATAACATAATTTATCTGTATCTAAATATTGTATCTTCGTGAAAATGATAACATCAGATTTTAGAAATCTTAATAAGTGCTTATCCAAATATCGATATACCACCTTAAATACGAATTCAATTATATATCCCGGAAATACATATTTAAGTTTTAATTTACTGAAATAAATTATTATTCTACGAATGTAAGAGACTATTAAGTTTCGTAGTCTAACTAAATAAATAACTGCATTCAGTCACTTAGCTTATCGTATTGGTATTATGAATATGTAATTAACGGTAATGGAGAATTTTATTTTATTGAACAAATTCAAATTAATTTTTGTTTTAAACATTATAATTATTTTTATTAAATACTAGTTTCATTTGAACGATATATATTTACCCAGATGTTTTATAAATTCGGCTTATGTGAAATAATTTATTATTATAGTTTACATTGCAGTGAAGAAATAGTGATAATATAAATATAAAAAATACATTTTTAAATAGATTCTTAAATGTCATGAAACATGAGATATTTGATAATCTATGTGTACCATTTAGTTCCTTTATTTATACATATTAGCTAGTTCAATGTAGAATATTTAAGAAATTGTAAGATAAAAATGATTATGCATATTATTTATAAATATTTCGTATAATTTGATACAAATGAAATCAACTATTGGTCAGTGAAGTGACCTAGGTCAACAAGATCATAGATCACGACATCGACCTGTTCAAAAATTTGATTTCTGCCAAATGAATTTATACAGTTAATAGGAATGAAAATAGCTGATTTAGATTTTGTAAAATATATTTTTTATACCAAAAAATGTACATTATTTTTTCTTCTAAATGTGGACTAATATTAATTTAAAGAATAAAACATCTATATTTCATTTACAATAGTATGAAATTTAGAAGACTGAAATCTTATTCACACAGAATGTTAATCAATTGAATTACTTACATGTAATGTATTCCTAATAATCCTGAGTCTACAAATAGCCCATAATTTAATTTTTTTTTTATCCAGCAGTAATATAAATTAATATCGAGATTCTGAAGAATGGGTCTACATGCTAGACCCACGTGAAGATTGCATGTACCTATATACTTATGTATATAGCAACTCCGCGGACAACTCAAATTCTGAAAATTAAAAATTTGTAATTTGAATTTCAAGTTTTATCATACCGGAAAGAGTTGATTAGATTTTGACTACAATTGGTTAACCGGAAATGGCACTTCATTTGAAATTCTAATCTGTTTTTAAAAACAGTATTATATTAATGTTATAAAATATTAAAATTATTTAGTTTTCTAGGACTTTGCGTAAATACATATAATATTTAGTTTAAACAAAAAAATTGAATTTAATTTAAATGCATAGTACAGTTTAATGTAATAGATTAGTTGCTTATATATTGCTATCAACAAGGCCGTTCTTAGCGGGGATGTTAGAAGTCCCCAGACTCCTGTCGGCAGACATTGAGGAGCAGCAAATAACCTAAAAATCCTAAAATAATTTTACTTGATGGTGTATTGTTCAATGCCATTCTAATTACATTTCAAATTCGTAGCTTTGGTGCTTTTTATCATCGGTCACCCATTACTTATATGAACCGCTTGCTTGGTGTTTCCTCGCAGCTCACAATTTAGTTTTCTGTAATATAATATGATTCAGTGGAATCTTTTGAATCTTATTTTCTGTTCGTAATATCGTAGTGTTATTTATTTTCGTTCACATATATTATATTAAGAAAGGTGGTACTCGTATGTACACTATTTCGCAATTTTTTTCATTAAAACTAAGGTTACAATTGAAATCTGATTTTCAAATCATGAATAATTTTATAATATTTTGTACCAACAAACAAACAATGAAACAAAATCAGTTGTTCGTTTGCATTTAAATCTGACTGATATGAAAATAAGTTTACAAATAGTAGATAGTAACTTTTCTTGTAAATTTTATTATTAATTTAATATATGTTCTAAAATCTAAATATTATCCAAAATTATAATTTATATTAAAATACAGTGTCAAATATTTTATTATTAAAAAAGAGCATTTTTGAGAACCCAGTAGATTAATGATTATATAAAATTTTTATTTGAGCAAAAACTATTGATCTTTTATATTTTACTTTATTAATATAAACAATAAAAAAACTTTAGTGGGCAGCAAATTTTATCTAGTACCTAGGCGTCAATAATGATTAATATTCTATTAAAATGCAATAATTTAAAATTATAATTTATTATTATAAAATTTAATAGATAAAAGCAGGAGGAAATGTGTACCTATTTTTGAAGATATATTTTCCTATATATAAAAAATTTAGAAAGATTTAAATAAAACCAAACAATAATAACATTTTACAGTATATTAAACGTTAAAATTAAAATAAGTATTTCAAATTGTCTTGTTGATGTAAATTGAACTGCAATCAATTTTTATCTTCAAATAAATATAAAAACACAGTCATCAATTCTCGATATACGGTTAATGTTATTAATTGGTTATTTTAAATTTTTTCCGTTAAAAAAGATTGGATTTCTATAATTCAATTGATATTGTTCATTTTATTGAAAGAATTATTTTTTTCTTTTAACAATATTAAAGAAAAGACTATTAGGTAAGTTGAATATATACAAATAATTTGCTTATCATATGAAAATTTTAAATTTTATATAAAGGAAGTATAAAAATTATTTTTGAATAATAACACACATATAAATATACCTATATACGTACGTACATTTTCTAGGTTATAATAATAATAATCATATACATGTAAGTGTATAAAAAATATTGTAAAATAGCGTATAATGTCTTATGTGTTAAATAAGTTTTTAATTAGATTTACAATAACTAAGTTTCATAGTAGGAAATGATCAGGTAAGAAGAAAAGAAAAATGAGCAATGCTTGCTCAGAATAATAGATTCAAATGTTTAGTAATGGCGGCTGACGTAAGTTAGTGTTAGAATTTTAAGTGACTGGGCAACTATTTTGGTGGCATTAGCCAATGGGAACACTGCGCCAGAGTTTTGAAGCCATAGTTGGTCACTCATTGGAGCATGGAAGGTATCAAAGTAGTCAAGGTCAAAACCAGAATTGACAAAAAAATGGTTGCCTAATATTTTACTTCAAAATGGTTGGTAATGGTTAATGACAGTTTCAGATGTCTTATCACGGATATTTATTTGTTTACAAATTTAAATAAATATTTTTTTCTAATTATTATTTTTTACTTTTGATATATTTATAAAAGATTACAACCTTTATTATGTAATATAATAGTATATAAATAAATAAAAAAATTGTTGTATAGGTATTTATACGTATATTATTTATGTTGGAATATTCTGCATGTTGTTTTGATGAACCTAAATTTTTAAAAGTTAATTATGAGCTCAATTCCTTGTTGTTAGAACATACTTTTTGCATATCTCATCAAAACATAGCTAAGTTTGTGGTTTAGTTTATATTTAGTAATACCTACTAAGTATACAGTAGTTAATCTTTTATAATACTATAATTAGTTTTTAAATATATTTCTACATTAAAGACAAATAATAATTTCCCTTTAAAAATAATTATTTATTTATATATATTATTAAATTATTATTAAAAAAAATATAAAAGCGTATTCATTATACATACATATGTAAACTCTGTTTAATAGAAAATAATTCTAAATATCCTTTGGTGAGTTTTTTAAAGATCCATAGATCATTCATTATTTTATAAAGATAATTTATATTACCTCGTTTTTTAAAAAGTAATAAATTATTTTTGGTAATTTTACAAGTATTTTATTAATGTCGATTAAGTGTTTATAATAATATGTGTATATTATATACATTTAAAATATTTTTTGACCGCATACAAAAGATAGCACTCGAAATTTCCATAGTTTTAGTTGTATAACAAATCTTTAAGATCTGATCTATAGTATTAATTTTATTATTTTATTAAATAATAGTATGTGATAAATATTTGATTTAAAGTATTTATATGAGATATATAGAAATACTTTTTTATTGAAAATATAATAGGAGTAGATTATAAATATTTGGAATGACTGGTTCTTATTAAATAATTCGCATTTCCGACATATTTTTGAATTGCTTTGTGTGAAAAATATTTCTCCTGAATGTTCAATACCTACTAGTGTTGCCGTGGAGATTAAACTTACTTAAGTCTAAGTCGAGACTAAAAAGTCGTGTTATAGTCTTGTCTAGATATCAAGACTCTAGATTGTTTTCAAGACTCTAAATTAACCAATGCATATGCTTTAGATAAGGATAGAGATATCTCTTGGCAGACATCTCTTTCTATTTCATATACAATAGTACATTTACGTATACCAGTTGCGCATCCAGGATTGTATTTTGGAGGTTGCTATTTTTTTATTAAATTTGTTGTATATCACCCAAAATGCGCCACAAGCGAAATATTTTTAAAGTTCAATATCAAACAGCTTTAAATTAAAAGTTTCATTTTTTTATTATAATAAGCTGCATATTTCACTCTCTTATATACACATACATTGTTTTTTCGGTAACTCTCTTGATAATATTCCATAAAAAAGTCTTTGAAGTCAAGTCGGTTATATAGAAAAATTAAACTTTTTATTAAGTGGACTGGATAGTCTATAAATGCTAAATAATTGTAAATATCACGCAATCATATTTTTCAAGTAGGAGTTTAATGATTTTTTTTTTGCAAATACGACAATATCTACAATAAATAGCATCTTCAATTTTTAATTAATTAAAAAAAATCTGTTTTGCATTTTGAATCTGACGATTGGAAGTTTAAAATATTGGGAACCCACACATGTTTTAATACAGTCAGTTTTTCATTATCATTTAAAGATTTGTTTTTAAACAAGGTTACATCTTAAAAAATCACATTTTGGGCGATTTTTTTTTGTTAAATATGATTAATGCAACAAATTTAAAAAGGCTAATGTCCTGGGGAATGTTCTAACCCCATGAGCCCCTAACGTAATGATCATCTTATAATAAGAAATGAACTTTTATATCAAATTTTATATTGTTTTTCTTATACCTTTAAATAGTTTTTGGTTTTGTTAACATACATTAAAGGGATATTCTTATTTCGTTTTAAATATGTATTTAATAAATTAGTTTAGCAAAATTGCAGTATATTCTTTTGTATGTCTAATAATTTTCTCGAATTATAAAAATATTGCGAGAATAGAAGCTTTGAAATAACTAAATAATTAATAACTATAATCTGATGTATTTATCATCATTACATTTATTAAATAGGTACAAAAGTAGATATAAGTAAACTTTTTTAATCTTAACTTCTTAATTGATAGGAGTACTTAAAATTTTTATTGAAATTTTTTACTCACCTAATAATGTATGGCAGTTCTAAATTCATATTTCCTACAACGTGCTAGTTAATCTAGAGTCTTGAAAATTTTTAACTAATATTAGTGTCTAAAATATAGATTTTTTTGTCTTCAGAAAACTATTCCACTTTTTGGTGCAAAATAATTAAGAAAATCAATAATTGAACATTTCAAAAATAACTGTGAAAAACGCTATGGTACGTCTTTCGATACATCATCCTGTACACATACATATACCTATAATAAAAAACTTTCTTTGGATACATAAATATTTGAAAAAAATGTATTAAAATATTAATAGGATAATTAAAAATAAAAGATGCACATTTGAATTTTCTAAAGTAGTGATTGTATTAATGTCTGTTTTCCGGAGAAATTTTCAAATATTTCCGGCTTGACAATGACGACAAGTCGTTTTTTGCATAGCTCGTTAGGTATGTAATAAAGAATAATTTATTTTCGCCAGAGAGTTAAGTAAAAAGCTTCTTATTTCTAGTTGTTGAATGTCCTTTTCAATACCATTTACACGACCTTACGAGTATTGTCCGACATTCGCATTACATGCTCTAGTCTGCGTCTTTATCACACTCGTAATACTAATTTCAGCATATAAATCCATAAGTTCTTTATTGTCTGTATACACAGCACCACATCAACCACTTTTTTACTACCGTTTTTCCAAACTTCCATTTTTTCTTGATTTGTTTAAAATACTTTTCTGTATAAAAAATGACGACATGTACAATAATACTTCTTTGATATTATCTGCCATACAAATTTTCCACTATACCTATATATATTTTGATTAATTACAAGTTTTTTTGTATGGTAACGAATTGTATTTTTATTTATTTTATAATTCGTGTCGTACATAGGCTTTTATTCTACATTTTTACATTTAACATTTAAATTTATACTGTTATTTTTCTATTTTCAATAATTTTTTGGAACTCATTATTTTCCATAACCTGTTTTGTCCAATATTGTTTCTTCCGATCTTCCATTTCGAATTCCCTAGAGCACAGTCGTTTATGTTCCTAGGTTTCCTCTTCTCTACCGAAGGCTACACATTCTTTCTTCTAGTTTGAACCAGTATTTGTTTTTATTTTCCTCATTCCCGCAGAGGAATCTGGCGATTAAGCTGATGTTATTCTTCTCTTTCAACGGGTATCTGGTGTATTCTTACGGTTTTTACATTCTTATATTTTGAGTAGTATGATAAATTCTGTATTTTTTCGAATTGTTGTTCAATTTGATTTTCTCAATCGCTTCGTTGTAAGGATTCCATATTTACTTTTTATTCTATCGTCTTTTTTCGACTTGTCTTGTTGCGTATCTATTTTTTTCACAATTCTTTTTTTCTTAATTTCCCCTATTTTGGTAGTTTGTTGTTTTCCTCATCTTTTTTTTTTTTTGTATGGTATCAGACATTATTTATTTTGTTTTATAGATATCATGAAAAATAACTTATAACTATAGATTTTATATGAAAAATATAAACATATTGTTTAATTGCAAAGAAAAAGACTTGACATGTTACGAAGACAAAAAACTCCGATAAATATTATAAATTTATAATAATTATTAAATTAAAATATTTAATATTGCGTTCAGTGTTCTTGCAGATATATTTACAAGCACCCTCCTTCAATATAGAACTTTCGTTTTCCGTATTACAGGTACATTTTTTACCTACCTTATGTTTGTTATGAGTACGTATACTTGTAGGTAATGATTGTAGTAATTGATATACTGTAGTCTCTTTTTTATAAGAACGAAGTTTGGTCACGATCAAATTGCTCCTATCTTTCTCGTCACTTCACTCTTGTTTAATTAAGTTGTTCTATGATAGCAGGGAATCACGTCATCAATAAAAAGTCTCTAAATTAATGACGTCATCTTCACCTCATTTATGTGAGGCAGGACAGGATCGTTTAGTATTTTATTATGCTATTAACCTATCCAGTAGCCAGTTGTCAATGTCATGTATTATAGTATGTAAAGATATAAACATACTATCAGCTATGTTTATCAACAGAAACATTTTAAAATAAAAAATTATTTAATATTTTTTGATTATTAAGTTAATAAAAAATTAGATTATCCACAAAAAGAAAATGATAACTCAATTAAAATAATTTTTAATTTTCAATTTGGTTAGATTATTAATATAAATTGTAAATAAAATTGTGTATTAAATATTGTTTTAAAAATCAGAATTACGATAACCACATATAAATGTTTCCTGTTCCTCTTTAATTCATGTATTTTTTTAGTGTTATGTACACATTTCGCACAACCCTCGAAATTGGATTAAAAATATAAAAACCACAAATAATGAAATTAGTAAACTATAAAGAAGCGTTCAACAAATATTTGTCCCCAAAACGAAAAACAAATTTCAAGCGTGTATTTTGGCTTCGTTGTGTAACAAAAAATTAAATCTATTTTTAAGTAATATTTAGACAGTTAACATTATTGATAAATATTAAAAATTTATTATTTAAAAAATTGAGTACTTTGATTACTGTAGATAACTTATTTACCCAATTTACTACTTGTATCATGTTTTGTTAAAGACGACGAAAAGCAACGTTAAATTTCATACAAATAAGATTTAACGAAATTCTTATATTTTAAAATAAGAAAAGAGTTTTACCTAATGTATTTTTAATCAAATGTTATAACAAATATTAGAATTATTTTATAGCAATACAATTTTTTTCATCTGTCCTACAAATCATATATCGACTGTTTTTGAGAATAAGAACGTTATAAAATAAATAGCACTGATTTTAAAATTTTCATTATTACGCCATATGTATGAGTGTGTGTAGATTGCCAGTCACGTGTTCGCAAATACTATAAAAACAATAATTTTCAAGACAAAACAAAAAATTATGTGTCAAGAATTTGAAAAAAAAAATCTTGGTTTGTAGTACAAGACAAAACGAATACATAGTTAAGCATCTAGGCACAATTCTTATCTTAGTAAAATGACACAATTGGCCAAAAATGCTACAATTTCGATAACATGAACATGTAACAAGTAACAGTAGTATACGCAAAATTCTCGTTTCATTATTATCATCAGTCGTCGCCTTTTATTACGTTTCTTCGATAGAACTCACGATGGTAAACATAATGAAATAAAGCAAGATTAGTAAACCATGGTAAATAAATACGCTGCTTCATGTATTTTTCAGCATTTGTGAAATATGTATGTATGTAGAATGAATCACATAATGTGAAACATCGGTGTAAGTCTACAATGAAACAATGAATTATATATAATATACATCTATGTAAAACGATTAATGATTTTTCATATTATTTATTTATCATTAATCGATCCCCCAACTACTATAGTAACAGGTATCGAATAAATTTAATAAACTAATATGAATATCATTGAAATTGGGCAAAATCGAACACACAGTCATGTTTATGACACCACTAAAATAACTTTGTTGATTTTTCTACAACCTTAGGTACTCTACGGGAGTCATTTTATTATTAATTCTATTACTACACCTGCGTTATTTTGTATGGTACATGAAGAATGTAGGTTACATATTAAAAAGAAATGAACAACGTATGTATGTATATACTACTATTATACAAGTTTCAGGATATTGTACGGAATATTTTAATATTATATTACTTAAAACGAAATTGATTTTTTTAATCATTTTTATAAGCAAATTATAATTACACTAACCTAACAACGACAACTACAGTACCTAATATACACTTTTAGACACAATGTACCTTAACTAGAGGCGTAGTTAACATGGAATCAATCTATATAATACGTAAAACCCTGGTATTTGTATTTTATTTTTTTTATTATTTTTACATTTGGCGTATCTAGTTTTTTGGGGATCTGAAATTAATTTTCTTTAAAAATTGTTATCTAACATATTATAAATAAATTAATAACAGAACCTGCTGAAATTTAATGACAAGGTAGTTTCCATAGTTGAGAAGGACATGCAGGTCTTGCCTTTTGCTGGATAAGGCGTTGGACCCGAAAAAGTTTTGATCCAATTCGCATCGATGAAACGCCGTCTCCTAAATTTGATTATTTATTTTAGTTATTCTGAGGTATATATAATTTGTTTTATTTAATCCGATATTTTTTTTAATTTAATAATTTTATACCCCTCCTTACTGAAGTTTCTGGATCCGCCACTGCTTATTTTAGCTACGCCACTTATAAACAGTGCGTATAACATCTGTCAAATTTATATAATGATGTTTTTTTTTAAAAGTTCATCAAGTATTATTATTGATAAATGCTTGGTCGAAAGTGCAAAAAATAGCATCCTTACGGTATACCACTGTTCAGCTGTGGTTTTCTAGTTTGTTTCTATTATTTTTATTTTCTCAAAAAAAAAAATCTAGATTCTGTAGATCATGCTGTTATTTTTATTAAGTATTAAATAACTTGCGTGCAATATAGGGCACAACTTAAATTTGCAAGTTGAAATTTTAGAGCTTTCATGAAAACTAAAAAACTTAAAAAAGCAATATAATTTTTTCTGCGATCTGGCACACACTCTTTAGAGTTTGTAATGAGTCACAGTTCACGCACTAGTGTTTGAAAAGTAAATAGTAATAGTAAATAAATACTTATTTAGTTAGTTTACTCGTCGAGTTTTATTTTGTGCTATATTTTCGCATCGGTTACGCCTTCTGCGTTAAACATCGCACTTGATTAAAACACCTATTACACACTTATTGCATAAATGTCTATTTTATAGTTTGTTATTAACCACATAGACGAAAAGTATGTATTTGACATGGAGAGATAGATATATAAGGTAACAAAAGTAACTACAATTAGTTGGATCCAAAACCAGGGGCGGATTTACGCACAGGCACAACAGGCACGTGCCTGGGGCGGCAAATTTTTGGGGGCGGCAATTTTTTCGGGTCGCTATACGTTTTTTCAAAAAAATTTACAAAATCAATGAGAATATTTCAAAAATTAGAAAATTAAGAGTATTTCCATTTTGTGAAAGAGTTTCATTTCGTATATTCTAATAATTATTAATTGTTGTTTCTATTATAATGTTTATAATAAAAATAATTTAATTTAGTTTATAAATTCAGTAACCATATTTAACTTGTTTGCATTGATTTCCGATCTTCATATTAATATAAAAAAAATAATTATAATTATACCAACTTAAAAAAAGAAAATTAGGGGGGGGGGGGGGGGGGCGTTAAATTTTAGTTTGCCTAAGGGCATTTTATAAAATAACATCATAAGCAAAAAATCTTTATAAGTACCTCTCAAATAGAAACATTAATTTTATGGTTACTGATAATATTTTTTTTCTGGAAGCCATATTCTTTTATTCAGCAACAATACTTTTATTTCATTTTGAAACTTGTTTATACGCCCTAAGATGCGGGCGTAATTTGACTTTTTTGACTTAATCCATAAATAACTATTATGATGCACTGGTTTCTATCAGGATTAATACCCTACATATTATGCATGAAAGCGTGATTGGTGGTCCTCATTGCGGAGAGGGGTGTATTCATTCAGAAATGAAATTTTATTATAACAAAACATCGTTGTGTTTCAATTATTTCTTGTAGCCGAATATTCGGTATTAAAATATGCCGAATAGGCCGAATACCGAATAGTGAAAATATAGCTGGTTAGGCTGAATACCGAATAATATTAGTGCTATCGATTTTCAGAAGAAGTGAATTCGAAATTTCATTGGAAAAATAATTCGAAATACGGAAATTTGAAATTTAGATTTCATGTTAAAATTCGAAATCCGAAATTCGAAATTGAAAAGGATGTAGGTGATAAAAAATAAATAAAACAGAAAATATATTTTATTCTAATTATAAAATTATAATAAACTATAGAATATGTATTTCACTTGTTTTATTTAACTTGTTTTATTTAACTGGTATTTATTTTAGTAATTGTGTTATATTACGAAGGTTCCCAAAAAAAAACAATTTTATTTCGAGGTTTATATATTTATACACAAACAAGCGAAAGCAATAAAATCGAACAAAAATTAAAATTCGTTCACCAATTTTAAATTCAATCGATCACACTTCGGTCCTATCTGTAAGTAGTGTGTGGGATGATGAGATGTCGGTGTTACAGAGCCCGCATCCATCGGACTCGGAGAGCAGTGACAGCCGCAGCGACTCGGACGCGCCGCCGACGCTCACGCCCGCGCTGCACCTGCTGAAGAGGGGCCGGCACGGGCTGGGCGCCGCCGGAGCCATGACGTCGCTCGTGCCGCCGGCCGCCGCCGCGGCCCCCGGCCTGCCGTTCTACCCGCAGCTGCTGGCCGGCTCGCCCAACTGGTACCTGAGCTCGCTGGCGCGCAACCTGCACCCGCCGCGCGACCACGACGACAAGGCCGCCCCCGCCGCTGAGCAGCCCCTCGACCTCAGCGCCAAGCCCGGCGCCCTGCCCCGCCTGCCTGCTGTTGATACCAAAAATATATTCAAGTGAGTATGAGCTAACCCTTCGTTTCATTCAGCACGAAAGCACAGAATAGTTACATACAGAAGGGAACGCCAACGAATTTAAAGGGCTCTTCGTTTAAACTCGGAAAGTTCCCTCACATCTTAAGCCTGTCTGACACGATACAAAGTTTAGTACTAAATTTAGTTTTAAAATTTAATATAGAACATTGTAATAAAACTTATTATAAATATTTATTGATATTTATAGAAGATTAAAATTTCGGTCTGCAACAGTACTAAGTTTTAGTATGTATTTTTTATATATGCGCCTGCGTACATTAGAGAATCCAATGTGACATCTGATGTATGACTCCTTCTTATTCTTGTGAGGTCAACATTATTGAAGTGAAAATGAATATTGGTACAAGAAGCAGAAGGTGATTATTACTTGCAACAACTGCTGCTGTAGTAGCAATAATTCAAAATATTGCTATTAAAAAGAAGAAAGCGAAGAAAAATAAAATATTTTCACGAAAATGGTTGTTGAGAAGAACAGAGGGACGTGGAATACTTAATTTACTAAACGAAGAACTAAAAACTGAAGATCCAATAGATTACAGAAATTTTGTTAGAATCACTAAAATAACCTAACCCAACTTTGTAGTTTGCACAGTAAACATGCGCACACTACGCTACCTTCTGCGCAGATTCAGTACAAGAAATTAAAACCTGTCCTAAATATTTCGTACAAAAATTTAATACAAAGAGATTTCGTACAAATTTTCATACATTTATGCTCATACACGATCCATTATATTTTATATTGAAATTTAAAACTAAATTTAGTACCAAACTTTGTATCGTGTCAGACGGGCTTTAGAGAGAAATAGGGGAAGAGCACAAATTTAAAGGTGTACACAATGCTTCAAGGTCATAGAACTGGATAGGGGACATGAAAGGTGCCGACACGGAGTGTCGCTTCTGTATATAACTATCCTGTGACTAAAGCACAGAATAGGTTTATACAGAAGCGACAGTAAGACAGAGAAACGAAAATTAAAGAGAGATGGGGAATGTGAATAAATTTAAATGGCTCATTGTTAAAATCGGAAAGTTTCCTCACATCTTAGAGAGAGAGAGGGGAAGAGCACAAATTTAAAGGTCTACACAATGCTTCAAGGTCATAGAACTGGATAGGGGAACATGAAAGGTGCCGACACGGAGTGTCGCTTCTGTATATAACTATTCTGTGACTAAAGCACAGAATAGGTTTATACAGAAGCGACAGTAAGACAGAGAAACGAAAATTAGAGAGAGATGGGGAAAGCCAACGAACTTAAAGGGCTCTTCGTTTAAAATCTGAAAGTATCGTCACATCTTATAGAGAGATAGGGGAAGCCAACAAATTTAAAGGTCTACACAATGCTCCAAGGTCATAGAAATGAATAGGGACACGGAATTTCGCTTCTGTATGTAACTATTCTGTGACTAAAGCATGGTACAACTATACTGGATGTTACCTTTAAACCAATTAATCCGTTTTTCTTCCTAATGACTTTGTAGTAAAATTATACATGTAGAAAAACCCACTGCATATATCTAAATATTTAATTTTTTATTAAATCATACATTTTTTACTATCATATTAATGTTATTTTCAAAATAAAAAATATTGCGTTATAGAGTCCGATCTCTAATTTACGTAAGAAAAATTTAGAGTTTTGCCGTTGATTAAAAAATATACCGGGTGTCCCAGCTCGACCGACACATAGGAGTTTTACATGGGAAATCAGTTAATTATGAATAGTATCTCCCCAGTGCAAGATATTAACTTGAAATTTTGTATGCTTATCGGAGAATATTAATTCTATGGATTACACTTATTTGAACTATGCAATTTCGTCTGCTGTGCGAGATTTATTAAATTTAAAATCTAATATTTTCGTTCAAAATCAGGCAGCCATGGAAATAAAAGAAAATATTTATCTGACAGTTTAGTGAAGTATCTCTGATTTTAATTCTTATTCCCTGTATTTTAATATTATTTAAGTTGAATTTAGTTTCTTTTTGTTAAATAATATACCAATATTACAAAAATATAAATATCTACAATAGCATCTCATTAACTGTCAGAACTGTGACATAGATATTTTCTTTTATTTCCATGGCTGACTGATTTTGAACGAAAATGTTAGATTTTATAATTCAATAAATCTCGTCTTGCAGACGAAATTACATATTTCAAATAACTGTAATCCATAGAAATAACATTCCCCAATAAGCATACAAAATTTCAAGTTAATATCTTGCACTGGGGAGATACTATTCATACTTAACTGATTTCCCATGTAAAATTCCCATGTGTCGGTCGAGCTGGGACAGCCGGTATAGTTAGGCAAGCCTATGTTTTTGCGTACCGCTGTTTTGGAATCAGATTCGACAGAGCCATCTTGTTCATAATTCCATGAACTACTTAACGGAATTAAACAGACAAAAATATCAGATAAATAAAGATGTTTTACATATTTACTGAATTTTTTGGTATTTATTAAAATGGTTCTTTCAATAATTCATTGGTATATTTTAAAATAAAACTAATTTGTATTATTAATTATTTGACGTTTGCTTTTATTTTATAATATTTGACAGAAACGCCTAATATTAACCCAGACACACAGTTATGTAGGTGAAACAAATTTTCTCATATGTTTGCCTATCTATATATTTTTCAATCAACGGTTTTGCAAAAATTCACCAATTTATTTTAATAAATTTTTATAATGTACCTGTCTTTAATAGATATTAGTTACAGCCATAAAAAGTCTAAACTTGATATAAATTGATATATATGGAACTCGGTGTTTCATTTAACATTGATCTGTCTTTTAGCTTATCAGAAATATTTTATTTAACGATCTGAAATATTTTCCCAGAAAACATTTTTCAATGTATTGAATTTATTACAAGTACGTTCAATTTTATTTTATGAAGAAGAAATATATTTTAGGCATGGATGTACCTATAATGATATTTTTAGCAAAATTCCACTATTTCTCTTAATATGTATAATTGTTTGTAACAATCTGGTTCATCAATATCATCCAATATTGTTTAAATTCGTACAACGTGCTGAATGCATTTTTGAAACTATAAGGAAATTAGAATTTAGTGTTTGACATGTTACTAAGTATACTCGTATATTATCAGTTTTATGTACAATATATGTATGGCTGAAGGTATATGTAGTACCATTAGTAAAGGACGTATATTGCAGTTGTGATTTCAGAGCGAAGCCACGTATGTCAACGGTAGGCGGACGTCGCACGTACACGGAGGACGAACTACAGGCAGCGTTACGGGACATTCAAAGTGGCAAGCTCGGTACCCGCCGGGCTGCCGTTATCTATGGAATCCCGCGGTCCACATTACGTAACAAAGTCTACAAACTAGCCATGGAACGTGAGAGAGAATCACATCTCGCTCCGCTTGCACCTCTGGCAGATGAAGATGTCATGGACGACGAGCGTGAACTATCGGGTGCTGAAGAAGAGAAAGAGGTAGAAAAAGCCTTACAGGGTCCGTTGTTATCTATGGCCGACATAGTGAGGTTTGCTGACACGCCAGAAGCTGCGCGCAATCTACTTAGGCAGCAGCAACTCAAGAGTGGTAACGGGAAGGAAGAATCGTGGGAAGCCTTAGAACAGAGTGCTTTAGGTCCTTACATTCAACTCATGGTGGCAGAACAAATAGCAGCAAAAGATCCTGCTCTTATGCCTATGATACCTGAATTTATGCGCAAGATTATTGGCGATGAACAACATCTAAACAACGGAGAAAATGAAAGCAAAACTCAACTACCACCGCAGTCGAGTCCTTCTAACTCTATTAAGACAAAAACGGACTCGTCCGACATGGATACTGAAGATTCACCTTCAAATGTGATACTGAAAATTCCGTCCTTTAAACCAACTACTAGTAAGAATGGTGGTGATACGTACCGAAATGAAGCAGGATCTCTGGCATCTCCACCTGTCACTAGTGAGTCGGGATCACCACCAATCGTTACAAGCAGTATGTTGTCATTGCGCGAGGCAATTGCTAAAAGTATCAGTCAGAAGTTTCAACAGAATCCCGGTCCGGAACCACTAATACGTCACGCAACACCAATGGACATAGACTACAAGCGTGTAGGAATTACATCTCCTATAGTTGGGTTATCGCCTGCTTTGAAAAATCCGCATCATCCGCCACAACCAACGTCGGACCCAGTGACGCCGCCAACTGTTACACCTCCCTCGGGTCTGCCACAGGCTAGGAGCTTTCAAGGAACAACCGCAGTGGTCAACAACAACACTACCAAATCACATCCGCCTGCTAACAACAACAATGCGGGCAGCGGGGGAACTACACAGGGTGGAAAAGGGACTCGTCCTAAACGTGGCAAGTATCGGAACTATGATCGCGATAGCTTAGTTGAAGCAGTGCGTGCTGTGCAACGAGGAGAGATGTCCGTACATCGTGCTGGCAGCTATTACGGTGTGCCACATTCTACATTAGAATACAAGGTTAAAGAACGTCATCTTATGCGGCCACGAAAACGCGATCCTAAACCCAACCCTGTAGATGAGAAAATCGCTTCTTTAAAAAGTCAAGAAATACGTAACATTCCAGACAAAATGAAATCTGTGATTAAACCACCTCAAAAATTTCCTCCCACATCACCTAATGGTATGAAAATGCCTGCAATGTTTGACCCTGCGATGGCGTCATTAGGCTACACACCGCCACCGTTTTCCTTCTGGCCACATCCTTCATTTTCACATTTGCCACTTGACTATGCTCGAAACACATCATCTTCTCAATTTCCCACCAGTCCTGACTTTTTTGCGTCTCAAATGATGCAACAGCTGCAAGAGCGTTCAGGACGTTGCCATGGAGAAGGAACTGGTGCTACGGCCATAGGAGGAGCAAACGGAACCAGTGGGCCTTCTGCTGGTCTTGCTAAAAGTGCTCGTGAGATGGCAGAATCGCTGTACGACGGAACAGGTGCAAATGGTTCCTTTCTCGACGGAATTATCCGCTCTAGTTTAGATTCAGGCGTACCTAGTGCTGCTGACAAAGCCAGCGCAAAGGAAGAGAAGAACGTAGCTCCCGAAAACATGTCAAATAAAGCACTCCTTGACCAGTTGTGTAGGAACAGTCGCATTACTCCTCTGTCGAAATCAACAAATGCCGAACCCAACAGCTCAGGTGACGAAAGCTACCGCAAAGTACCGAGCCCCTTGAACTTCGTCAACAAAGCAGTGAAAGAGCAAGACGTGAACATGGACAGCAACGGCAAGTCCCGGGACCGCGAGGAAATACAAACCATTGAGCTGTGCAACGATTCGAACGAGTCGGCGGGAGCAAGTACCAAGGAAGAGGAAGCGTCCATATCCACCTCAGCGAAAGAGTCACCGCCGCCACGGATCTACGTGAAGCGACAGTTCCAAGAGCTCACCAAGCCCGAGAACCTGAAGCCTGAAGTGCTGGTGCGCTTCAGAACCACAGCCGACGAATGCGAGCCGTGCGCGGTGCCTGACAGCAATGGGCTCAGTGTCGTCCTTGACACGGGAAGTGCCTCTGAGAAACCAGACGTGGCCCAAGACTGACACCTAGGTAATGTAACTCCACGGTTTTTATACTAAAGAGAAATTACATATATTTGTTGTTGTGCAGCGTTACAAGCGTTGTTACTTATCACAAATGGTTGTTGTTGAGTCAAACGAACGGGTTTTACGCCCATGACGGTGTTTGTTGATTTTTATCTACGTTCTCTTATGATTCACTTTATAGAGAATTAGAGGGTATATTCAGGTGGGAAGTAATTACGAGTTCGTTTGCATCAAAGCAGTTTCGTATTGAGCAAAATGTGATCTCATCACTATTAAATTGATTCGTATTCATATCTGTACGTGTTTTGGACTCTAAAATTGTATAGAAATTACTATTATATGTTCATTGTTAGGTGTATTTTGGCATGTACTAAAATATATTTCAGAAATGTATTAATGTACTATCTATGTGTCTTCAACGTTGCGTATACCTCACAAGTAACAAAAAGTATAAATGTAAAAAAATCATGTATATTCATAGATATTACTAAATTTCATAAACTTGACTGCTTTGATGTGGATATATTCAGAACTTTTGGGACATTACCCATATATTAAAATTATATCTATCTGTGATTTATTCAAAATTTTTGATGTATATTTTCTCTAAAAATATCTTAAAGTATAATATAAAATTAAAACAATTAGATAGTTAAATGATACATATATTAATAATAGATTTCAAATTAATAATTTGTATCGTTGCTGCAACGCCGCTATAAGCAGCAGGCGACATTTTTGTTTAACATATGACAAATGAAGTGCAATTAGATGGTATATACATATAATATATATTTACATCAATATTATGTAGTAAGTAAGGTAATATATTGAATATATTATATATTTAAAAAGGAAGCTATTTTGTTTGAGAGATAAAAGATTGACTCCCGGTAGCGTTCTAACTTATCAGTGCTTCAACCCTCAACAACCGTCAGATAACAACAAACCGTAAACCAAACCGATACCGACAGTTTTCATGAGACGTTGATGTCAAGGATTGTGATTGGTGAATTGCACTCACTACTTGCTGCTCTTGACATCCACGTCTGTCAAACCAAACCTGAATACACAGTACATAAAACAAATATTTCCGTTGGACCAATAATGCAGTATATTGTACATATTATTGTATGTTTTAAACATATCGATATATGCTCGGTACCAGTGTGCTCATTTTCTGCAATGTTTCCAAATTTATAAACTTTCACTACTTATTTTATTGCACGAATCTTGTATGATACATCTACCTACAATTTTCTAAATTTATATTAGTCATTTATTTTACACGAAGTCTTAGTTTTATGCGTTTTAATAATTATATCATTCTACATATACTTTTGAGAAAAATATGTTTAATTTTATCACATCGTACACTGGAACAGATGCATATTGAAAAAAGAAAAAAAAACATTCCAACCATATATGTGCCAGATTTTTTATTCGCAACAATTAGAGTTGAAAAACAACTGAGATATAAAATAACTGTGTTACAGTTCTTTTAGAATTGACTGTCGCAGTAATAAGATTAATTCTTTATACATAATTGTAGATTTTAAATTATATAATTACTAAAGATGGAGATACGAACTTCCGAGAATGAAAAGGTAGTTTTTAAGGTTTATAAAAATGTATTTTTAAATGTTTGTGTGTAACACTTTTTTAAATGCTCGTAAATTTGCAAAGTTGACATACAATAGTTTTATCTACATTAACAAAATATGCTCATTATCCGTAGCAACCGGTCTCTCAGTACCTCAATATAGTTTGACAGCTGAATCAGTACGTAAATAAAACAAAATATATAGTAATTGTTATCCTACATTTATATTTAGAAAATCTATCGTACAGCACATAGCATACTCTAAAAGTTTGGAATATTCACTGATTTTGTGAATATTTTAAACGAAACACTTTATGTGTGCCACTTCTGTGCAATTGTTTTATTATTTCGTTTATTTGTTATGAACAGATTTATTCATTAATGATATAATGATAAATACTTCATATACCGGTAGAATTCATATATTTAAAATTTAACGTAATTGCCTTGCCAGAGATTAATTTTCTTACACTGTGGTCCAAATTTATCACCTTGACTTTCGATGTATACGCATTACATTATATACTACTTATTCCAAAATTGCAATTAAAACGTATCAGAAAGTGCATTTCTTAAAAGACTTAATTGTCAAAATATATCTATCTCTCTTTTCCTGTAATGTACTATGTATAATGTTACAAAACAGATAGGTGCATTACATGCATTTATTATAAATACCTACACGTGTATTTATTAAATATTAAACAAGAAAAGTGTTAATCAACAAACAATCAAATTTTTATGTGTTCATGTTGCGAAAAATATATTGGCCACGATAGTCTACATTCGTGTTTGAATGAATAGATTGTTCGTACCCATATCCTTGTCGTTATCGTACATTATTATGTATTTCGCGTTGTTGCTCCGCCCTTTGCAACTTGACATCCGCTGTAGCACTATACTCACTGTCGTATATGGCAGATTCTTTTTTATGTAGAAAGATATGTCGGACCAAGGAATTACTTTTAATTTATAACTGTTTTCTCATTCTCTGACAACAAGTATCGTGATTACGTTTTGTAGTTCATAAGATTACATATTTAGCTTTGTTTATAATCATTCCATTTGTTATATATTTCCGCATTTATATAAGACTCATGAAGACTTTTAATAGCTAATCATAAAATATTTTTTTTATATTTTATTTGTTTCAGTAATTTTATACTTGATTCATTTATAAAGAGACGTATTTGTTAGTAATTTCTAGTTGCATACGTAGTTTTGAAATGCAGGATTTACTTAAGTTTGCAGATGTTCGTTTACGTTAACTCACAGTAATTATTATTTTTAAATATTACTAGATATCCGACTATTGTATATAGTTAGCTGTTTCAATTCTTGCGCACTTGACTGTTCGTGTGCCTGCTAAAACATGGAAAACTATTTTTAGAATTGCAGTGATTTCTATATTATTTTACTTTTTTTTAAATATTGCAACAATAATGTAACCATAGTAACCAAAATTCTGTTTATCAGTAAACCACAGAGAAAACAATAGCATATCAATAAATTTAAACAACAATTACCCACATTGAATCATATTTGTGAAGAACTAATTGTTATTTAGTTAGTTTTTACAGATTTAAATGTTTTTCATTTTTATAATATAATTTTTTGTACTTTAAATGTGTATTTTATTATTGTATTTATATATTTAAATATTTTATAAAATTATTTTTATTGTGTTATACAAAATTTGTATGTACTTCAAGTACATTAATTGATGAATCCCGATAGCTGCGGTGTATGATAGAATGTGTTTTATTATATAATAGCGATCTCTGCATAGAGACCTAGGGGACAATTAGTATTCCAAAGAATGTACAAGTATGATTATATAATTTCACATGAAAAATTCTTTACTTTACGAACATACGACAAGTTTATAAATTATTGCTCTCTCACCTATTTCAGTGTCTCATTGTAGGTAACTCTCAGTTACTAGTTTTATTGCATTGTATAATTTTATCATTTATGTAACATGTAAAACAGGCATACTTAATATTACATTTGATATTATTTTATGACACTTGTAGTACAATTTTAAAATATCATTAATATAGGATTTTTTTTGTAAAGTAAAGCATTTATTACTAAATGGTGAGGGCACTTACTAACTTAGCATTAAGTATTAGAAAGTACATAACATAATAATATACGTGTTTAGATCTGTAAGTTTTATGTTCTTCACAAATGTGATAGCAGTTCAGATATTTTACATGATTTATTTATTTCATATAGATGTAACATGGCATATTTCAAATCAGTCTAAAGCTTATTATATTGGTGATCATAATTTTATAAAAACTAAAAATATATAAGAATTTAATTATATCGGTTAAGATTAAAAAATGTAATTGAAAATTATGTACATACAAATACACCAAAAAAGTGTCTTTAATTAAAAATATTACTAAATTTAGTTAGTTAAATTTGGTTATGTACTTTGTACATTCGGTACAATGTTTGTATAACAATATTCATTTTCTAGTCTTAAAATTGTGCTTAAATTGGTAGAAATAATTACATTTATTTCTGAATAAAATGTGATATTTTCAATTATAAACAAATAAATTTATATGAATTGATCAATTAAATTGGATTATAAAGACTGACAAAAATAGTTTTATGTATGTAAATATGATAGACATATACCTAAATAACGAACAGAAGTAAATTAATCTGGAAAAGTTCATATTCAGAAATGGAATGTGTTTTCATTTAAAATATGCCATTTAACTCTATAATATACAGAAAAATCTGTTATACAGGGACCAATAACTCATATCCATAAAATTTCCGTATCAAAAGATAAATAGGAAAAAATACCAACAACATTAATTCCATCAAATTGTGTTTAACTCCTAAATATAAAGCAGTAGCTTCTTATTTATGTGTGAATATATGTAATTTAATAGTATCACTGCTTATCATCAAAAGGTGCAAAAATTGTGTTCTAAATATAATTAAAAACTCATTTCATTTCCAAGCAGTGAAGCTATTCAAATTATAATCACGCTAAAGCAAAAATATTATCAATGTTACGCATATTCTTTTCTATTATTATACTTTCCTCTGATTATATTTGTATTTATAATGAACTTTTGGTATACAGAGTCCATTGTCATAAATTTCATTAAAATAAGATAATTATAATTATTTGTTTAAAGAATGTATATAAAATAAATGTATTTTACTTGGAATTATAATGCAATGGACTTTTGTATTGATATAAAAAAGATTTAGATGTGTATTTAATTATTCAAAATAATTTGTTATATTAAAAATATGGTGACTACAAATGCCTTTATAGCGTCAAAATATATTTAATATATATTAAGAATACCTGTGGCTACAACTTCATGGTATTTTAAGAAATATATAAGAAAAACTACATTTATTAATGTCGTTTTTCATAAGTTTGTAAAAAATTGTGCTGTAATATGAGCATGTTTTTACTCTCATAAATATTTGAAGAGTTAAATGTTTGAACATTGCTTTGTGGGAAATTGTTATTTTCAGAAAATATTTTTAAAAACCACAAAAAAATAAATAAATAAAAAATATTAAATATCATACACATTGTATATTTATAATGTAACTCTGAAGTATACCAGTATTTATTATACTGTGAAATATATTATAATATTTATATGTTTTTATTATTTATACCCTTCCCAATTCTGTTTAAAATAAATAAATTGGAATTGCATATTATTTATATATTTATAAAATAATGTACATTAATCAGAAATTAAAACAACTGAATTCCAAGGCCCACACCTCAATCCAGTTACATTCAATTCATGAAAGTCATACAGAAAAATAAACTCATAATTATTTTCTTCACATCCTTTGTTGCCGAGTTGATAATATTTATTCCAGCCACAGCCGTACAGTTTTAACTTATCTGGAAATTATTTGAAATATCACTTTTATGAAAACTAAATAGTACACAGGTAAGCAACAAAATTTGGAACATAGGATTTTACAAAGTATTTGAGAAATGTGTGATATTGGGACTCAATTTAAATTAAAACTTTATTAAAATGTTGTTTTATATTAAAATTTACTTTAACTTTAATTCAGAAGAAAAATACTGGAATTGAGTCATATGTAATCCGTTTATGTTTTTATTATTCTAAATTTCAAAAAATAATTTTTCACGTAATGTCTATTGTCTATTTACTTAAAAAAATTTAACTCCTGAAAAAGGTAAGAAAGAGTTTCTCGAAAGTAGTAGATACCGAAAATTAAAATATGACTGAATTCGAGTATTTTTCCTATAAATTTCTTATTTTCTTTTGTACCCATGGTCATCTGATTTTAGATGGAAATATCATATTTTATTTATTTTATATATCGTGCAGCAAATAGAATGAAAAATTTAATTTGAAACGTCTTATATTTTACTAAATTTACTTTATATTATGCGTTTCGATTCAAATTCTATATATTTACCTGTTAAAATTACAGTATGACGAGATCCACAGCTGACATCAATAATATTTTCATCAAACTCTACTAATTTTGGGCACGTGTAAATAGAACCAAACTCTAGGTCAGAACCAACTCCAAGTTGTCCATTACTGTTCCAGCCCCAAGTGTACAAATCTCCTTCTTCACTCAGAGCTGCAGAGTGCCATGATCCACAAGCTATTTTTACTATTTTGATACCTTCTAAAACCGTTACTTTTTCCGGTACATATTTGTCTTCTATGTCATTAAGTCCTAACTGTCCACGACTAAAATTACAAAGAAATCAATTAAATAGTATTTTAAAAACAAAATCAATACAAAGTAAAATATTCAAACTTAGATACAATGTAATAATTTTAATAAACAAACTTTTGAAAGTACTCACGATCAAAAATTTGGCATTATTTATAAGAATGAATGACCATTAGCCATTTATTTTGTCTTATCTGTCGTTTATTTACATTATCTGTAGTAATTTGTTGTGGTACCTCGTACCTGTTTCCTCCAAAAGAATATATTGAGCCATCATTTGTTAAGCACAAACAGTGTTCGCGTCCAGTACAAATATCTTTTACATCCACCAACTTGCATGGAAGTTTTATAGGTATGTTGTAAATAGAATTATGTGTAGAATAAGCAATATTCATACAAGCTCCACTAGATATAGCTCTTATACATTCATTTCCAACTTCTTGATCAGCCTCAGTTTGAGTAATATCCGGTAATATTCTCATTTCATATTCTGAACATGGATTATATGCAATAGTAAATATTCTTCCCTGGTCCGATAAAAATAATAATTTTTGGTCGGAAACTGTTACTTGTTTGATATTATCAAAATTTAATTCTGTATGTTGACGATCCTTGTTGTTTTTGAATCCATCTATATAGATTTTGTTGTTTGTCGTTCGAAAAACTAAACAAGCTTGATTAATTTGAATATCAACAACATTGTCGCATTTTATACAGGTAAATTCTTTAATACATTGATCTTTAATATTTAAAAACTGCCCATATAAATTGAAACCGGCGCAAAATATTTTCATTATTGATTGAATTGTTTTACCACAATGACATTTCATTACAGGTATGGTAAAGTTGTTTGCACCTCAATGATATAGAAAGACGTGTTCTTGTCATCGGATTGCTGGGAAACAATTTAATCTACGGAGTGTAAAGCATACTATTGAAAGCAATGGTAAATATTAATAATTTTATGATGTTTTACCTATTATTTGCTAATTATTAAAAATGTACTTATAATATATAATATTTTATTGATATTTCTTTCGTTGCTAATAGCAATGTAGTGAACTAACAATACAAACAACTGTCATTTTCAAACGAATTGCCAACCTTAATGGATAACCTAAAAATATTAATGTCATTTTAGGGTCTCCTTTCCATCTTAAGAAAATTACGGCAAGTACCAGAAAAAGAACTTAGGCTCCTTCTTCTTGGTTTGGACAATGCTGGAAAAACAACAATTTTAAAAGTTTTAGCGTCAGAAGATATAAATCACGTGACTCCAACCGCTGGATTCAATATAAAATCTGTAATTTCTGACGGTTTTAAGTTGAATGTGTGGGATATTGGAGGGCAAAGAAAAATTAGACCATACTGGAGGAATTATTTTGAAAACACTGATGTACTGGTATGCTAATTAATTTACAAATTAAAATTAGAATTTACTTGAACTGTTTTAAAATTTGAATCATGTATGAATTTCCTAGCGCGAAAATTCAAAATTTATAAAAAGACTTATTCATCAAAGTAGGGAAGTTTAACATTTTATGATGATATAAAAGCACTGAACTATATACTAACTAAGTATATAGTTCAGTGTATAAAAGAAATTCAATTATGAGGAAATATGAAATATTTTTATTCACTTCTATAAGAATTAAAAAAATCTAAAATGTATATGTGCTAAACATCATTTGCATTTTATAATTAGCTCATTTACAACAATTCATTAATATCTGTAGTCAATTTTATATTGTTCCTCAATTTTTTTGATCACAATTACTAATGTTATAAGGGTAACAACAGCACGATTTTAAATGAACTCTTATATTGAAAAATTTCATAGAATGTTGTATTATTAATAATTTAGATATATTTTTACACTTTATAAAATTTTTTAATTGATTTTATAAAAAAATATGGGCCTTATAACAACAACTAAAATTAAATGCACTGACTAGAGATCACTAGGCGATCAAATAATTACAAATATTTGATAGTATAAAAATATAATCTCTAGTTAAATTTATTTTTTCACTAAATTCCCATTTAACAATAACCAAAATACTAACAGTCGGTTTGTCAAATCATTTTTTTTAATACATTAACGAAATTAAGAATTATCTAGTTAAATTTATTATCCAATTAGATTCTAACGACTCCATCTCAGTATATTTAAAGATAACTAGAATCGCATAAAATTTAACGTTTACAAATTTTAACATGATTTCATTTTGAAAGATGTAACCAATAATTTTTTGTCCATAACCTGAATATAAAATTCAGCTTATATTCAACTAAAAATACATGAAATTATTATATTTAAATTACATATATTAATTTGGTTAATTTTTGATCATGTATAGTCATATATTTTATTTATATATAATTTATTTATTAAATATATTTATTTAAATAATTTAGTTATATTTATTATTGCATGAGAAAATTGATCGAAATATTTATAGACACTGATAATATTGACCACTAGCAATAGTCTTATTCCTTAATTAAGATAATGTTTTATTTTTATTCCCCTTTCTCTGCAAATTTGTTTAAATAATTGCGCATCAAGCATCAGCCCTTCACATGCAGTAAATGTTTTAAATTAGATATTTGTTCTAACTGTATTTTATATTAATTTTAGATTTACGTTGTGGATGCTGCTGATAAAAAACGTATAGAAGAAACTAGCATTGAATTATACGAGTTGCTTGGAGACGAAAAATTAAGTGGTGTTCCACTGTTAGTTTACGCTAATAAACAAGATCTACCAAATGCACTAACAGCTGCTGAATTAGCCGATATTTTAGGATTACCTTCAATTAAAGATCGCCCTTGGCAAATACAAGCTTGCATCGCCTCTCAAACTCAAGGTGTTCGGGTAAATAAATGACTAAAATGTGAAAAGTGAACATAAGCAAATGTTTTTAATTTTTTTAGGAAGGGATGGAGTGGATTTGTAAAAGTATTAAGAAAAAGTAGAAATGATGTAATTTGAAAAAAACTTAATTCCGTCCAAATATAGCTTTACATTTTGCATTTATCAGGAAATCTACCAAATACATAGTTTTATCACATTTACTATGAAAAATGTTACACGTTAACTATTAATACACTTTATTAAGAAAAAAGCAAGAAAGTGTAAAAGAATTTTAAATAAAACGATATTGTAGGAATATTTTTTTTAATTTTCAAATATTTGTTTAAAACTTAATGTGATGCCCTACAACCCAATACGCTGCACATATTTGTAGAAATATATATTTTTTTTGCAAATAATTTTATTACAGAAATTAATACTTACCAACATCTACAATTCCACTAAAGACTTATAAAAAATAGTGCATTCAATCTTTATATTTTTGTTCCATTTTTATATGAATAAAAATTGAATTTTATATTCTTATGTTAGTTTGTTATAAAACTTATTGAATTATTTCTACAATTGCAGCAATAAGATAAAATGATATACTTATATTTCTTATCTTAATTTGAAAGAATTCAAAAATATTATTTTAACTATAATTACACAACGTATTCAGTAAATGAAATATAACTATAGACGATAAAATATATATTAATATAGTACAAACCTGAACAATAAATAAAATTAGTGATGTTCAGGGTGGTTTCTTGTCTGAGAGGGGAAGTGTTGATAAAATGTTTGCTATTCCAGGAATACGGTATAAAAAGAAGATTAGAGCAATCCGAGCTTTGAATGAAAGTAGTTTAGGCTGTTGTAGAAATTGATGGTAGGTGAAGTGATTCGTTTCTTATAAATGTGAGTGTGATTTATAGTTGTGGTATGTTCTTGGTTGTTTAATTTAAATACGGATGTGTTGCTGCATTAAAGTGTTGAATGATATGGATGGTGTGCGTATTGGCGAATGTAATGTACCTGCGTGAGAGAATGTGGACGATTTGTTGATTATGGGAGATAATGAAGAGTAATTGGGAAGAATGATAGAAAGAATACATGTAGTTGGAAAAAGAATGATTATGGCGCAGAATGTTGATAAATGAAATGTAGTTAGTGTTTGAAGGAAGTGATTAGTGACTTAAGTAATACAGGATGTTTACGGTTTTCTACCGGAGAGTCGGAAATAAACATCAATAACTTTTACAGTAGGCGCTCGACTTTTAAAATTAATACATCGCATTAAAACCTGAACATTCCTCTTTAACTTGTGTAAAATCAAAGGCATTTTACATATAATTTTTAAAAAAATAAATGAATATACAAAATGAGCAGCATTTTTACAGTTCTTTTCTTTCGTGCTTATTAAACTTAATATTGCTTTTAAACTATACGGCCAAAAATATTGATTTTTACATATATTAATCTTTATATGGTATACTTTCAGACATTACATTTATAATTTACCTATATTTTATCACAATTCTTGTTTATTTGACATAATAATACCTATTCGGGAAACTACTATTAATATTTTATTAATTTTACAAAAGAAAACGAAACTTTTTTTTTAATAATAATAATTTACATGGCCAGCGCGTTTAAAATGTTACAATATAATTTAAAAAAAAATTCTCTAAATTATGCATATATTTTCATTAGGTTTAAATATCATTAAAAATATGCATGTTTAAAAGCAATATCACGAGCAATAAACGAAATGCTGTCTTTTTGTTTTTATTATTATATAAACAATACTATGACACTTTTTTACTTACTGTTCTGCTAAGAGGATTTACTTATAATCCAAAATTTGAAAATAATAATACAACTTGTTCATTAGTAATTTAAAGTTAAACTTCTTCTATTCGAATTCATATCAGAAAATGCTCTCTTTTTGAACATTTATTCCATTATTTTTTAAATGGCTGCACTTTATCTTTCATATATATCAAGAAATGAATGATGATTATGTTATAGTTGATCGCAATTTTTATCTGGATTATTATAGAATATATTCACGCTGAAAGTGAACTGACCATAATTATTTCTCTGAGGGTATATATTGATAGATGGAGAAGACTGGAACAAGTATATTTGGTTGGAAAAATGCTAGATGTAAGGTATGGTATAGGTGCCTTGGACATATTTGCAAGACATGTGAATATATCTGCAGATGCTAAGTAGAGTGTACATAATGAAGTGCTTATGTCTGTTTTGAAGTATGACAGCAACTGTAGGGCTTGGTTGGAAAAGCATAAAACAAAATTTGTGCTATGTGTATGAATGTCAGGAGGGATTGAGTGCGAAATATGAACAGTGTATGATTAGAAAAAATGTTGCTGAGAGAGTTGGAGTGTCAGTTAAGATGGTTTGATTATCTTAAGAGAATGGCGTATGACCTATTAGATAAGTGTACATATACCAGTCTGTAAGTGGATACATATAACTGCAAATGTACTGAAAAAGAAAGTTTCCGAGTGTAAAGAATAGAATGAATACATGACTGCGATTATGAATGTGGAGGAGGTGAACTAAGTGTGCTTGGACAGGAAGGAGGAGGAGAGATTATTGCATAAAGGTGTATTAGTATCTCTCATTTCCAAATCGTAAATACTTTTAAGATAAAATAACTGCATGTAGCGAAGAAAAAACTTCTGCTTCATCATTGCAATGCAACAGTTTACACGTCGGCAGTTGCATTGGCAAAAATTACCGAATTTAATTTCGAATTATTGTTGCATCCACCATATTCTTCAGATTTTCCCCCTTGCGACTATTATTTATTTCCAAACCAGAAAATATTGCTCAATGTGCAAACATTTGGTGATAATAGATGATCGACGCAGTAAATGGCTATTTTGTAAGTTTAGACAATTCGTTATACAAAAATGGTTTGATGGTCGTAGAACATTGTTGGGCTAAGTATGTCGAGTTGAAAGATGACTATGTTGAAAAATAAAAAATAAAAATCCCAATTTCCTGCTGTTTTCCTTCACGTTAAACTTCTCAAACTGTCCTATGTACAAAATATATCTGAAAACATGTATTTACCTTCTTTTAAGTGCAATATTTAATGACTACATATTTTATATAACAAACGACAATTTATATTTCTGTTCCATTTTATTTAAATTAAATTAATATTACTTTTTAATAAAATAGAGAAAAGTAATAATACAAAAATAAATAAACTATAACAGGTAATTATTTTGGTAGACGGATTTTTCTTGACTGGTCAATTGATGAAAGGAAAGAAAACTACTGGAATTCAGTCAATGGGATAAAATTTTATTTCCTCTCCTACTGGTTTCGACCCCACATGGGTCTTCCTCAGGGAGTGAAAGTCATTTTATACATTAATAATGTTTTGTAAATACATTTGTCTATAATTGTAACAGTACAGTTAAAAATCAAATCGTGATGTTTTATAAACTCACAAGTCAAACATTTGTAAAACTATTTTATAAATGCAGATATTAAATATATAGTAATTTAATAATTTTATTTTTCACAAAAAACGTGGTTTCGTGCATCTTAGCTGGTTTTACCGTAGATGCACGAAACCACGTTTTTTGTGAAAAATAAAATTATTAAATTACTATATATTTAATATCTGCATTTATAAAATAGTTTTACAAATGTTTGACTTGTGAGTTTATAAAACATCACGATTTGATTTTTAACTGTACTGTTACAATTATAGACAAATGTATTTACAAAACATTATTAATGTATAAAATGACTTTCACTCCCTGAGGAAGACCCATGTGGGGTCGAAACCGGTAGGAGAGGAAATAAAATTTTATCCCATTGACTGAATTCCAGTAGTTTTCTTTCCTTTCGGTAATTATTTTATTTACCTCTATTGAAATATACAATATTAAAATCCGATTGCAAAAATATTTATTAGTATTAAATGAATTATTATATCTCTATTTTTTAGATATTAGATATATAGTTTGCATTGCAGATAACAAACTATTTCGTTTTTACTCTTGAAAGTTAAAACGTTATATATAAATGTTTTTGCAATCATTCGTATTTTTCAAAACTGCTTGCAGCGTATCGAAATCAATCTACGTAGTTAACGTCAAAAAATTAAAGTTGGCTGGCTGTTTTCATATTTTTAGAAGTATTTAACTATTCAAAATAAAATACATAGCAGTAACAGAAAATATGTTTGCGTCGTAAATCATTACTGAAAAGTAGAACTTGTTAAAGTTACGTGTTTCAGTTGATATATTAAATTAATTTAAAAGATAAAAGTTATATGAAGATCTAATTAAAGATAATTTGTGAAAAAAATTCAGAACAGATAAGGCAACTGAAATTAATAAAAATATAGGTATAAATTGTTAAATTTCTTTACATTTGATTAAAATAGTTACGAAATGCATAATTCTGATTATTAAAATCATTATTTTATATACTGTACTAAATAGTTAGATTAGATTTGGCGCTAATCGGTAATCCTAATTAGACTTAAATATATTATCACTCGTAGTTATTTTGTAAAGTTTAATTTTCAAATATATATATTTCGAATATTAATTTATTAAATTATAGTTCTGTATGAATGTACTCTGATTCTACTTTTACTTCTTCTATATGAAAATCGTTGCATTTCTCCAAAAATCGAATCTGTAAGAAAATATATTTATATGTAACACTATTTTACAAATTCTGCAAGATTTCTAGTTTTTTTGCACGATCATATGTATTTAATGTTTTTCTATTGGTTATCCAAGACAGTAACTTATGTTTACAAATTACTGATCGGTAAGTGATTTTGAACGTTACTTACAGACTGAGAATGGGAAGTAAATGGTAACTTAGCAACGATCAAAGTTTAATATCAAAATAACAATTCTTATGAAATAAATTTTTCAATATTTCTAAATTTTAAGTTATTGCTTCGATCGCGCAAAAAACCTAATAAGCATTGCGGATAGTATGTTTTATACTGGTTTCGAATTATTGGAGATCTAGATTTCGTCTTGATCTCTAAAATCTTCCTCAACCGGTAAAAAACACATTCTGGCCGTAATACTTAAACTTTACTTACCGAACAATCTTTTTCGTCATTAATTGTACTGTAAAGGGTCCAAAATGAAGTTCCTGTTTTATCAGCTAAGAACCAGCTTGCAAACATACTAGCAGTTTTACTAAGACCTATCTTCAATCCGGGTAAACTAGTCTTTGACTCTGGATCTTCTTGATTAATGAGGCACATGACATATTTGTCACATTCGGGAACTTTTTTAGCAAATCTGTATGCACGCCATACTCGTAAAATTGGTTCAATTATTTCTAAATTTAATGTATCGGTCAGCTTCTGCGCTAAATCATTTGAATTTAGCCCCTCTTTGTATAGGAATCCCTTATTGTGGGCCATATGAAGAATATCCTATAACAACAGATCAACAAATAAATAAATATAGCATATAGTTAAAGTTATGAAAAACAAAAAAAATAAAATATTGGTGGAAAGAAATGAAACTCAAGTGTGTTAGTAAATTATAAGAAAGAAAATGTAATGGTATAATCTTAAGTCTTAAACACACTGTTGTAATAATTTTATTGAGTGACCGATTTCGACTACTTCATAGTCATCATAAAATTAAATATCATAATATCATAAAATAAAATAAATATATTGTCTTTTTATGTTTATGTAAGGTAGGAAATGCAAACCACATTGCTGCTGTACTTATTTATCTCACAAGGTATTTTTAGTTTAATTTTTATTTATTATAGAAGCAAATGAGAGCCTTTTCTTTCTATTTATTGTGAATTTTAACCTTCTCTTTTCCTGATCATGGGACTAATTGAAAACTAAGATATGTCTTTACTTTTTTTAGATGAACAACCGTATACGCAATTATAATTATCCTCGTTTTGTGGCGATTAGTATGATTAGTTAGGTCAGATGTTTGCCGCGATTCACGCTAATTAAATTATTTGTTTGAATTTGTTTATTTTCTTTCATACGTAGGTAAAAATTAATTGGTTTGTTTCATAATTATTTTATATATGTATTGTCTTTATGAAATATAAATTTAATGGCATTTTGTTTAATAGAAGTAAGAGGTAAACCAAACCGACAACTAAAAGATACATGGCTTATGCAACATTCTAAAAGTAACCAGAAATTTCAATAACCACATAGTAACCGGTTTCGTGATTACGATTCCTTTGGTTAAGTTTCGGAAAATACTAAAGGTAAAATTGCCAAATATTTGAGCTAACTTGAGTTACTGAAAAAATAAAATGTTATTAACTTGCACATGTGATTATGATTCATGAAAATTAAAATACTAATACAATACATATTTATTCAAAATGGTTCATTGTGCTACTTCCATTATGCAGTTAATTTTGTTAGAAAATAAACAATACGCCTTTTCTTTGCTATTATTTCAAAAATCACATATCATTGCACTCTAATCATTAAAAAATTGGCAGTTTTTATTTATTAAAATTGGAAATACAAAAAATGGTATTACAATATAAAGATAATTAGTGTATATCATAATATGGTCCTGAACCATTATCTAAATATTAACATTTTGCAGAAGTATATGAAAATATACAACAATTAATGAGTATTAGTGAGAAATATTTCATTTAAATATTATTTCGTTTGAAAGATATAGGAGATTAAATTTTGTTACGATGTCCTGTGATGTCATCTGGCTGAAATAATTTCATTGGATGCCTGATTTTAAAAAAGACAATCGCGTGTCCGCATATCTTAGAACTTTCGGTAGGTACACATGCATTCGGTCTGACAGTATCAAAATGTTACTGTATGTTCTTTATTTTGTTACGAAAAATCAATTTTACTTGTGCCTAACAATAATTTTTTCATTCATATACATACAAATTTTTATATAAACATAGTTTAGATATACAAATTTGAAAATAATCAATACCCTGTACAACTTTTGTACATCATTGGCGAATATACATATGATGCCAGAGGCCAAAATTTTCACTATCAAAATTGATATCTCGCTTACCACAACATATTTTCGTTCAAAATCAGACAGCCATGGAAATAAAAGAAAATATTTATCTGACAGTTTAATGAAGTATCCCTGATTTTAATTCTTATTCCTCGTATTTTAATATTATTTAAGTTGAATTTAGTTTCTTTTTGTTAAATAATATACCAATATTACAAAAATATAAATATCTACAATTACATGTCATTAACTGTCAGAACTGTCACATAGATATTTCCTTTTATTTCCATGGCTGACTGATTTTGAACGAAAATGTTAGATTTTATAATTTAATAAATCTCGTCTTGCAGACGAAATTACATATTTCAAATAACTGTAATCCATAGAAATAATATTCCACAATAATCATATAAAATTTCAAGTTAATATCTTGCACTGGGGAGATACTATTCATAATTAACTGATTTCCTATGTAAATCTCTCATGTGTCGGTCGAGCTGGGACACCCGGTATACATACATTTCACATTTGTTTTTTTTCATTCATCACCAGTTTGCTGGAAATTACATAAAAGACCAGTGGCGTAGCCAGGATTGGAGATTTGCAGGCGCTTTATGTATATTAGATTAAAAAAAAGCAAACAAACTTAAATGGTAAAAAATAAGTACATAACAGAATCCGCAATAAAGATTTAGCTTCTTTATACTCTATAGGGCACGAGAGCAACACCGTCGACTTTGCCCAAGCCTCTCAGCTCATTTCACAACAT
Source organism: Stenolophus ochropezus (assembly GCA_035578165.1). Classification (NCBI taxonomy): domain Eukaryota; kingdom Metazoa; phylum Arthropoda; class Insecta; order Coleoptera; family Carabidae; genus Stenolophus; species Stenolophus ochropezus. The sequence goes on along the minus strand of JAQOWZ010000015.1, from coordinate 15,038,121 downwards.
TCCAGTGGCGAAAATTTAAATAAAAGTCAAAATATACTCTTCCAGCGAAAACAAGTTTTATTTATATAGACTTAATGGTCACTGACATTGTTATACTATTTTATGTTTAATAAATCACTTAAAACTTACTAATAAAATTTGTTTTCGAATGTTGATCTTGTCCATCTTATCAACATGATTGTCTCATTTCACATCATTCCATGATTGCCTTATTTCATACTAATCCAGGCGGAAGAGAAAAAGTGGCGGCAGAAATTTAAATCGACAGCATTAGCGGGTTTTGTATTCATTCCATTCTGCGATCTCTTAAGTGTGGTTTATCGTTCATAGCTTACTACACAATGATACCATATATTTCATATTTATATTTTAAATGTTTTATAAGGAAATAATTGATTTTCTATCACTTATTAAAGATATTATGTATATATGTATTATTTATATTACAATATATATATATATATATATATATATATATATATATATTTATATTACAATATATATATATATATATATATATATATATATATATATATATACATATACATAAAAATGACTGAAGATTTCAAAATTGTTTAATTTTATTTATACGATAGATGATATACAACTTAAAGAGATTTCCGAACCACTCAGGCACGGCGATATTTTTTTATTGTTGTTTATAGGTTTTTAAAATTCTCGCTCTTTTCTGGCCATTGTGGTGTTTGGGCTCAAACAGCAGCGCGCTCTTGCCCTTTTACATACGAGTAAATACTTTCACCTACAGACTTAGTTTTTCAAATTAAATAATAGTTTTTAAAAATATAAAAGAACACTTTAATCATGTTATTATGTATTACATAAAACAATTGAATTTTATTACTCGTTATTGTGTTGAGTAAATTAGGATTATGAAAGAAAAAGTACGTTGTTGTTCAAAGTAACAATGAAACAATGATCTTAACGAGGATTTTGAGTAATTTACTAACTTAAATAAAACAAAATAATTAGAACGTAAGAAAAGATAATAATTTAAATTCTCTGGTAAGGGGAATGAGATACGTGCAAGTGTCTATGCTTCTGGTGATATTGTCAATTGCTGTAATAAAAGATAGTTATATTACATTTAATTTTTTTACAGGGAAGTAAGAAGAGAAAAGAAAGGCTGGCAAGGAAAAATGTTGTTCTGCAAAAACAAAGAAGGACAATTAATAGGAGGAGAGGAAGGCAGTCTAAAGAGATGGGTAGAGTACTTCAAGGAAGTCTTTAAAGAGGAAGAGGAAGAATATAGTACGCAAAATGAAGAGAACGAAATAATAACAACTGAGGCAGTAGAAACACCTAGCAAGGATGAAATCAGGAGAATTTTAAACAATTTCAAAAATAATAAATCACCAGGAGAGAACGGAGTCACCGCAGAAATGTTAACAACGGGGGGAGAAGAAATAGAAGAGATGCTACATAAAATTATAGAAGAAGTGTGGCGAAAAGAAGTTATGCCAAGAAGATGGAAGGATGCAATAATATGCCCACTGCACAAAAAAGGTGACGTAACGAAATGCGAGAATTATAGAGGGATTGCTTTATTAGACGTTGCATATAAAGTACTCGCAATAGCAATAAAAAATAGACTGACAAACATAACAGAACCGAAACTAGGAGAATACCAATGTGGATTCCGAAAAAATAGATCAGTAATGGACCAAGTCTTTACCCTCAAGCAAATATTGGACAATAGCATAGAACAAAAATTACCGGTATACATGGTTTTTTTGGATTTTAAACAGGCGTACGACTCTGTAGAACGTAAAAGAGTATATGAAGTAATGAGGGAGATGAAAATACCAAATAAATTAATACGGCTGGTACAGATGACCATGAAAGAAACGAACTATAAAGTGCAAGTAAGTGGATACATCTCAGAAAAATTTAAAGTGAAAAGAGGTTTACGACAAGGAGATCCGTTATCGACAACACTGTTCAATATCGTACTAGATGGAGCCATAAAAGGTAGCCAAATACAAACTAGAAGAACTATATACTCCCAAAGAACACAAGTAATGGCTTACGCCGATGACCTTGTTATATTAGCCAGAACTAAAGAAAACTTAATAACATCGTTAAAAAGAATAGAAGAGTCAGCAAGGAGCAAAGGTCTAAAGATAAATGAAGAAAAAACGAAATACATGGTAGTGAGGGCAGAACAAGGAAATAACCAAGAAGCAATATTAAAGTGGACAACAACAAGGGGAATAGAATATGGTTTTCAAAAAGTAGAAGAATTTAATTACTTGGGAGTAACAATAACAAACAACTGTGATGAAGGGAAAGAAGTACAAGAAAGAATAGCAAAAGGTACAAAATGTAAGGCTGCATTAGAGAGAGTATTAAGGTCGAAAAATATTTCAAAAAAAGTAAAAGTGCGCTTATATAAGACCATTATAAGACCAATTGTTATATATGGCTGTGAGCTCTGGAAAATGAACAAGAAAGAAAAAGATATCTTAGAAATTTGGGAAAGAAAGGTGTTAAGGAAAATTTATGGAGGGAAAAAAGAAGGAGATCTTTGGTTAAGGCGTTCAAACAATGAGCTGCTACAAATGTATGGCGAACCATCAATTACAAATGTAATAAGAGCGCAAAGAATGAGATGGCTAGGGCATGTCACAAGATTACCAGAAGAGAGAATAACAAACCAAGTACTAACAGGAGGAATAACAGGACGAAGAGGGAGAGGCAGACCAAGGACAAAATGGATAGAGGCGGTAGAAAAAGATTTAAAAGAACTAGGAATACAGGACTGGAAACGAAAAACAAGTAATAGAAAAGAATGGAAGAAGTTGTGCAATCAAGCCATGGGCCTACTAGGCCTGGAGTGCTGAACCTATATATATATTAAAGATATTATGTATATATGTATTATTTATATTACAATATATATATATATATATATATATATATATTTATATTACAATATATATATATATATATATATATATTTATATTACAATATATATATATATATATATATATATATATATATATATATATATACATATACATAAAAATGACTGAAGATTTCAAAATTGTTTAATTTTATTTATACGATAGATGATATACAACTTAAAGAGATTTCCGAACCACTCAGGCACGGCGATATTTTTTTATTGTTGTTTATAGGTTTTTAAAATTCTCGCTCTTTTCTGGCCATTGTGGTGTTTGGGCTCAAACAGCAGCGCGCTCTTGCCCTTTTACATACGAGTAAATACTTTCACCTACAGACTTAGTTTTTCAAATTAAATAATAGTTTTTAAAAATATAAAAGAACACTTTAATCATGTTATTATGTATTACATAAAACAATTGAATTTTATTACTCGTTATTGTGTTGAGTAAATTAGGATTATGAAAGAAAAAGTACGTTGTTGTTCAAAGTAACAATGAAACAATGATCTTAACGAGGATTTTGAGTAATTTACTAACTTAAATAAAACAAAATAATTAGAACGTAAGAAAAGATAATAATTTAAATTCTCTGGTAAGGGGAATGAGATACGTGCAAGTGTCTATGCTTCTGGTGATATTGTCAATTGCTGTAATAAAAGATAGTTATATTACATTTAATTTTATGAATTAAAATAAAAATGTGATATTATATTTTCCTTGTTACCATCTTTATATATTTTTCATTACGTCATACAAATGATTTTCAAGATGACAGTGTATTAAAGATTTCTTTTGTTCTTCTTCTTTTGTTAGTCGATCCAAGCATCCGTATCGTGCACTATATCCCGGACTTTTTCCCGTACAAATAATTTTTAAATGGTCTTTTTCCGACGGATCTAATGGTGATGGGCGCAACATTCCATCTCATTCAAAAATTCACATTTTTTCCAAAAAATCATATATTTTCTTGAAATCTTTTAACTTACGTTGTTATATCGCGGAAGTTACTTGGAATATTTTTATTTATTTCAGGAAAATGTGTCTTTACGTACTATGAATGTATTTAAAATATAATACAATGGTTTTGTTAAATATATACTTAAAAAATTATTAATAACTGTAGAACACGCCAATTTTGGATTTTGCAGTGCAATTTTCAGTGATCGACAAACTTTTCGGTCAACTTTCAGAAAAGGTACCAAAGATGTTTTTTATTTGAAAATTTAAAAAAGAAATGTACCATTTTTGAGATACAGCGATGTAAAGTTGAACCGTATATTCAACCAATACGCGCGCGGGTCATATTGCTATATACTGTGTGGAGCCGCTAAGCATATACACTACGCTCAGCCGACATCATGTACATTTATAGCAATAAACACTATTAATTTATAAATTTTCAAAATCAACATACACCTTTCAGTCTTAGAATAAATTATTTTTATTTTCAATACCTTAAACAATGTAAAAGTCTACGAGTTTGTAGAAAATAATTTAGTTCAGTTTTGACTTACAAAAAAGGTTGATGAGAAGTATACTCGTAACAAAGTTATAAAATGGGTCACATATCTTGAGAACCACTGGTTAAAAAAGTATTATTTGTCTCCTTTTAATAGTCTTGTAAAATATAAATTGTTTGCTAATTTAACCGACCTGGTAGCTCTTAGAATTCTCGAGATAGCAATGGTGACTCATTTAAAATGAACATTCTGTATAGCTTAAACTAGGTATTCAATTTTCTCTTTGGCTAATTAATCCTCAATTCAAAATAAGATAATTGAATATATTTAAAAACATTCTTACCTCTACGTAAGCTACAGCTGGGACAACGTATCGCGAAGTATCCATATCCATAGTAAGGTACTTTTTCAAAAAATAATTGAAAAACTTTGTTAATGTGTCACTTGGCCTGGTAATATCAAATAAAGTGGATTTCGGGAAATCAGCGCTCTTCAAAAAGCCATTGAAAAGAGATACACCTGTATTAATATACCTGTAAAATATAAAAATCAAATATTTATATCATATTAACAAACACTGCTTAAAATATAGTTGGAGAATATTCAATTAAATTCATATTTATACTGATTTAATCATTTCGAGATCTTAACGGATATCCAGGAATAAGGTCCTGAACCAATGTCGAAATATTACCCTTTTGCATAAGAATACGAAAATATACAACTACTAATGGATATTAGTGACAATATTTCCTTAAAAATATTATTTTGTTTGTGAGCTATAAGAGATTAAAATTTGTTGTGATGTTGTCCGGTCATCTGTCGAAGACAGTTGAAGTTAGATGCTAAAATTTTCACTTTAAAAATTGATATCTCGCTTAACAAGACATATTTTTCAGTCGCGTTTTCAAAACTATGCTTATTTCACTCCATCATTTCAGGAAAAAAACAAAAACTGGTGTAGGGCCCCATTAAGATATTTTTCTACTTCCATTTAATAAGAGCCTCTTTATTTCCCTAGTTTCAATTAAGTTATTGATACAATTATTTCACTAGTGAAACAATGAGATCATTATTTTACGCGAAATTAAATTAAAAAAATTACATATATATTTAGAAGTATTAACAGCTACAAAAACAACTATTATAATTTGTTTTAACCTATTTTATTGTAGCAATTTATGACAATGTTACTAGGCAACCTCTACATAAATACTTCCAACCCAAGAGATGGAAGTGCAATTTGTTACTTCCAACCCAAGAGATTTGTCAATACAGTTAGGAATGACTAACTTCCAAACCTCCAAAAAGATAGGAATCGGCATATTACTATAATGATTGTGAATAAAATATATTTAAAAGTTATCTACTTACTTTTTGTATCTAGAAGAATCTGTCACTATTGCTAACATATCCGTAATTTTTTGTGTGATTACATGAATCCAGTGTTTTCTGAAATTCTTGTTCTCCAATCGTTCAAAGAATAAACCATAATTAAATTCCCCGTTTACTGTGAATGTTTGAAATATTTTGTCAAGTCCAGTAACTCTCCAAATTGCCTTGTATAGTTCAGTATGTTTAAAGTGGTCAAAATATAAATGAGCTTTTTCAATAAGAGGCGGCAATAAATGGGCATGCGATGCATGTTGGTGTTCGCGATTACTTGCTTCAGGGCCAATGAATGAACTGAGACTAGACATTAATAACGATGCTGGATTTTCTCCATTATCGGTGAATACTTGAGCCACATTACCAACCACTGAACTTACAACATCAAGCATACTATCTCTGTTAGGTTTCTGTTGCTGTGCCATGAATGAAACTAGATGTTCCATCATATTAGAATCTATAGAAGGACCAGCTTCGTTTTTGTTATTCAACATAGAACTGATTCCAGACAGAATTTGGCTCGTTGTATCGGGATTTTGTAAAGCATTACTTAACAAATTTTGAACTAATGCTCCTCTATCTGCTTGCAATATATTTGAAACAATATCTGCAGCAACATCGCTTTCGAAAAGTCCTGCCGTACTAGATGCAAGAGATTCAAAATCGTTCATATAATTATTTCCTGTTCCTGGTATATCGTTTGACATTTCATCTTCTAATTTATTTTTCATATTTGACGTTGCAGTAGGTAAATAAAAATACATTAACCAAACTGGAAGACACACGTACAAGAACTTCATTGTTGAAAATTTATTTGTTTCTGAAACAAAATAAGAAAATTATTACTTGTTAATCTATGCCCGGTATTATAAAGGTCAGTTAAATTTATTTCCCTAGTAAATAATATTTATTCCTTCAAGTGACAATCGAAATTTTGAGAGCAATATAATTTTACAACATTATTAAATTTATTTTGATTACAATTTATTAGTTTACATAAATTTGTCCTTTATTATAAGACCAGGCAAATAAAGAAAAATAAATAATTTATTTATTTTTCTTAGAATGTAACTGACATTTACAAAGTTTGTAAATTATACAATATGGTATGCAACTTCTTAAGTTTTCTTCTCATTTATTTTATTTTTATCATCTATTAATTTCATGACAGGTATCTGAACCGTCTTTAGAAAAACTGTTTCAAAATATAATAAAACACATTTTTCATTTGATTATTTCATAAATTCTTTCTATTTATTAAAAATAAATTTAAAAAAAAATGAGAACGAAAGGTACTATTACGAGTATAATTATTGGGAATTTTAAGTTTAAGTATATGATTATACCAATGTTATTTTTTTCAAAGTGCATATAGGAGATACAGGAAATCAGTTTTTTGGCTAGCTGTTACTCCCTGTTTTAACTGATAATGGTGCCTGTTCTGTAACTCAGTGGTTAATTTTTACCTAATTGCTAAAATTTTTGACAAATACAAACAAACATTACAAGTGATGTTTTGATATTTTCTCCAGTGATATCTTTTTTCATTAGAGAAAAAATTTAGCAACTGGTTAAAAATTAACCACTGAGTTACAGAATAGGGGGAAATAATGGGAATAATAATAATTGTTATGTATATGGGAAATTAATGGATTTGTTAATTCTGACAGATAAAACTTTAATTGTAATTTGACGTTTAACATAATATTTATTTTTGTATTAAATGCGCGAAATTTGTGTTTTTAGTACGTGACAATGTCAGTTTTAAAAATTCAATCGAACGTACTAAAAACAGAAACTTTTAGCATCTCAGTTATCTAAATTAGCGCTTAGCTGTAAATCAAGTACTTTTCGACTCGGTATGTAATATGCGATTAATGTATGCAGTGGCGTAGTCAAAAATAAAATCAAGGTACATTTTCTAGTTATAATAAAAATTTACTATTTTTTAATTAGGAGCCTAGTTTGATTTTAATTTAAAAAAATACGTAATTTTTTCTCTTTAATAAAATATTCATGCGTTTCATTTTGTAATTTTCGTATGCATTAAATATCCACCTAGTTTCCTAACGTGTTTCGTACAATATTTTTCTACTTTCGTTTGATTACGTACAAAAATGTATTTGAAAAAAGTGATATAATGGAATTAATAACCTAAGGAGGAGAAAAATAATAAATCTTAAATATGATCACAATAAAATATTTTTTGCTTTACTAGGTTATATAGATTTTTTTAAATATAATGATTGATTTTATTAATATTTAAAAATTGTTACCTCCCGCCTATCAATATATAGATAAGGGAGGTATTGTTTTTGGTCAAATTTCTCGAGTGTGAGTTTTTAACATATGAGCACGAATTAGGGTCTCTAGAATAAGATTTTACTATTTTTACCGTGATGTCTGTATGTCCGTGTGTGCGTGTGTGTGTGCGTGTGTGTGTGTGTCTGTGGCGATTTTTCGTCCACGATAACTCCAACACGATACATGTAAAAAATATAATATTTGGTATTTAATACTTATATTCAAATATGATGAACTGATTAGATTTTGACTATAATTGGTTAACCGGAAGTAGTACTTTACTTAAAGCTTTAAACCGTTTTTCCTTAAAAATACCTCTAAATACCATCTTTTCGTAAATTACGTTATTATTAAACAAAAGGATTTTTAAATTTTCTACCAGTCTGTATATAGTTACTTTTTATATATAACTTCTAGGTAGATAGAAAAAAATATATAAATTATAATAATTTTACATATCGTTTAGGCTGAGTAATTTCGATAAAACAGACGAGTTATTCATATGTTCAGAAAATTTGACATATGATGTCAAATTTGATGTAAGTAAGTGTAAAAGATAAAATAAGTAAAAATGAAGTCATTTTATTGTAAAAATTAAAAATGTGGAAGAAATATATTAGGAATGTATTTGCATGCGTGAATCAAAGTAAGTTCAGTTCTCGTTTTAGTAACGTCAAAAATAGCTGTCATATTGGTCATACAAAATTTATGAAGGAAATTTTAGGTATGAAATGAATTAAAAATATTCTGAACTGCAATAGCAAACTAATTTTATAACTACAAATTAAATGTATTGAAAAACTTATATAGAATATATTACTACAGAGGCGGGAGGTATTGTGTTGGACACACCAGATTTTTTTTTTTTATTGTTATTATAATTCATTTGATACGTTTAACTTTGAATTAAAAATGAGTTTACTGATAACAACAGCAAAAATTTTAATGAAATTACAAAATTCAATTTTTAATAAGAGCTTGTTTATACAATGGGGAAATTTATAGCGTAATTGAAATTACATGTGAAATATTTTTTAATCGTAAATATATGAATAACTACAACAGTAATTGAGATTTAAAATAATGTTCCTAATTCTTTATCATCGAACTTTTGTGACATCACAAATGAGTTATGCGCCTGCCTAGTAGGGTAAAACTCCGTTGCCACGAAAACCTAACGCGCTAGTCGCTAAACTATACGTTCTTCGTGAACTTCAGTTACATAATATTTTAGAAAATTTCATTTTTTGAGAAATCTAGACATATTTGAGTTAAATATAATATAAAATATCACTTTTGAGGACAACCTTAATAATATAAAAATATAATAAAAAAACTCTAAACTTTCCCATTATTGAAATGAAAAATGTCTCCAATATATGCGTGCCTTACGGTTGTTATAGATAACGATAACAAATGGGTTTGTTTTTGCTATAAGTCAAAGAAATAAAAAGAATTATTCATGATAACTAAAATGGGTCACATAGATATAAATACATTTGTTTAATTTAGTTCCCTCAAAATCCTAACATTGCTGATTACACCACACATACACTTTCTTTATTCCTTCAGTCTCATCGTGTACCTAATAAATTGTTTATTTGTATTACATATTAAAGTATAGTAATCAGTAATAGTGCAACTATATATAAGGCTATGATTTTAAATAATCAGCAACCGACATGGACCATCAAATTATTATTTTGATAAAGCTTCTGCGGAGCAACCAAGAAATGACAGTACGCAGGACAAAACAAGTCAAATGTCACCCATTTACGTTACAAGACTTTGGTACAAAACAGAGATATAGAGGTAGCCTACCTCTATATCTCTGGAACAAACCTTAAATAGCAATGTCTTTAAATTTTACTCCCATAGTTTCATCTTCTATTATTATACAAATTAGGTGAGGTAGCCTACCTCTATACCTCTGGAACAAACCTTAAATAGCAATGTCTTTAAATTTTACTCCCATAGTTTCATCTTCTATTACATTAATTCAGTTGTATTTTATTTCAACCAACTGTAAACTGTATCATTGTTAAGTGATAATCCGCTGTAGTTTAGTTCCTACCTTTATCACATAAATCATAATATATCAAAGATCGCAAAACTCTATGATGGAATAAAGTACGCACTTATTATCAATTTTTATCGAAGTTGTAGAGTGTAGACATTTGTAAAATTGGTGAAGCAATTTTTAGGATATAAAAATATACGTAAAAGTAATGTCATCATTATATTAATTATTTGCCCAACAAAAAAATAATTGCAATAATTTTTTTGAAAATTGATGATCAAGATCCTATGAACAATCACTTAATTCAAACCATTTATAATGCGTTGAAAATTTATTTTACCTACATGAGGGCATAAAGTACGTAACTTTATGCCCTCATGAGATTGTAAAAGATTATTTTTTATGCACTAGTGCTTGTGTGAGTTAGTGAAAAGTAATTGTTGCTAGGCATCGTAAACACATTTATCAATGGTTTAATTACATTTGAAATTCGCAACACAAGTATCCGAATATAAAACCAAAGTTGCGGGCCGGTTTTACATTTATTTTTGTAAAAATACAAAAAATTACAAAAACAATAAATAAACATGAACGTATTTATAGTAACTATCAACTGTTATAGACTACCAACTTTTCTTAGATTTATGTTGGTATAAAAATTAAAATAACCAGAAAAGTTGCTAAATGTATAATTTGGTTAACATTATTTGGCGAATTATTTAACTTGCTAATGCGGGAAGCTGGTTCTACTCCGCAGGTATAGTCTACTTGTGTAGAGAAGCGATTATAGCAATTTTTGCATTTTCTTTCTGTAAATTGGATTTATATTTTAATACTACCTTGTAAATACAATACCAATTTAGTTGTTTCTAGGAAGACATTTTCATTCGTAGTTCAAAAGTATTGTGGCAAGAAACATTAAAAATTTTACATGAGAACGAATATATTGAAGAAAATATAATCGTGGACAATATAATTGAGAATTGGATTTACTACTCACCCCCTTCTAGCATACCATAAACAAGGGATTATCCCCAAATTTATGATACACAAATGCAGAGACTGATTTCAAATTATTACATAGTTATATACCTACAATACAGATAAATGTTTGGTTTATAGTAATTTTTATTTTTACAAAATAATCTAAATAACGCAACATAAACACAACCTACAATCTACAATTTACGTAGTAAAACAGTCAAAGAATTTTTTATTTGACCCTATATTAATACAATTGGATTAAACATATAATAATGAGGTAGTATATAATTTCTGACTTACTATTTCCCATAGTTGGGTCCTGTACTATACCACCACTGAGAATTAAAAACGCAAACATTTATCAGACGATGCAAAACAATTAGTATTAATAGAATGTGATTATTTTTTTAAAAAGTGACGATAAGGAGAGTGCGCCAATATCAAAAACAGCAAAAATAACTCTAGTATCTTATACTACAGTTGGAAGGATAGTTAGTGAAGGTGTACCTCTCAAAAAATGAAAAAATTATGCTGATAATACGCGAATTTTAAATGATTTTGATGAAGATGCCATCCGTCAGAAAATACATTCCTTTACAGTGAAAATATATTCTCTTCGCTTTCCATCAGAAATTAAAAGATGAATATGATATTATGTGTTCAGTTAGTATGCTTCGCAATGTGTTTATAAGTATGAACGTCAAGTCTTGATGGAAAGTAGACCAATATGTCAATGGCGGAATCATTATTTAAAAATTTCGTGAAGAGATTTGTCCAATTATATATTTGGACGAAACGTGGTACGACACACATGACACATTATTTAAAAGCTGGACCGATAGCTGTAAGAATTGTACTGCAAATATTCCAATTTAACGGGGTAAACGATCATACTAAAGGCGGGAAGTGAACAAGGAGATTTACATTTATCAGGGCACAACATGAGAAACGCTTGTCTGGATTATCATGATATGTCGTCTGAAAATTTTGAAAAGAGGTTTTGCGATAATTTTTCCCAAATATTCCAGATAACAGTGTAATAACTGTGGATAACGCCAGCTATCAGGTAATTTATAAAAATACCAACTAAATCTAGTAGTAAAGCAGACATTCAAGATTATTTATACCACCAGGATATATTCTTCGAAGAAATATTTACTAAATGTGAGTTATTGGAAGTAGCACAAACAAAACTTACAAAATAACGTATATTTGCTATTCTATGGCTGAAAAATTGGGGTATACAGTATTAAGATTACCACCGTATTACTGTGTTCTAAATTCAATTGAATTTGAAATTTGGGGACAATTAAAAGGGAGGGTAAGAAAATACAATGTTGCATCGTCTATAAGTGATAATGTTATGGTATTAATTAAGAGCAAAATAAACAATATCTAAGTGACACAAATTGAGCTAATAGTGTAAGATAGAAAATAGTTATTTACGATTCAGTATATTGAGAATGATTTTGTTATAAATGTTGGACACTCAAGTGACAACTCTGATGTAGATAGTGATTAAAATATTAGCATATCCATAATTTTATGTCAACAAATTTGTATTTTAAATGTATCTATCAAAATAAAATATTTGGTTTCCTGTAAACTTTCTTCTCTTTTTGTTCTTATTTGAATCTCTTAACGAAAAAATAAGTGAAAAAATATATTATCAAATACTACCCTGGTATGTAAGATGTCATAAATTTTTTAATCCTCTTATGGAATACCCGCTGGGAAGCCAATCGCTAAATATCTTTAACTAAACTATAGAATGGGCTTTAGAAATCCATGACAGTTCAAAACTATCAGAAATTGAAGAATAACCGTTAGAACAGATAAAATCTGGAATTCTGATTTATTCTCAGCTATTCGAGGAGGCGACGAAACCAAGTTTGATACAGTTAGCAGACAATCAGAAAAGTTTTTGGATTTTTGTCAGATTTTAAGTTTGACGCATGCGTCGTTTTACTTTTAATAACAGCTTATGAGTTTTGATTAATGTAATTGAGTGATAACAAAAACAATATCTTTAAAAAGTTTAATATTGTTTTTAAAATGTAATTTATTTTTGGAATATCAGATATTTCCAATATTCAAATATTTGGGATTCTTTAAGCAGTTCTTTTTGTGATTCAACTGATTTTGAAGAAGAAATAGAAAGACAACTTCAATAGAAAACAAAAAATGATAATTAATTTATGGCACATAAAATTAGTACTGCGTTGTCAAAAAGTCAATGGTCCATATGATCATTAAAGTCTTTTAAACAAATTGTGGCCATGCTTCTTGATAAACCAAATAAAACTTTGACAGTCGTTTTTAAAATTGTGTTTAGAAATCAAATCAAATCAACTGCCATATAACATAACAATTCCAAAAGAGCAATCTTTTAGTTTGTATCACGGGCAATTTATATATTTTATATCATAAGCAACGCGTTCGAAGATTCAAAATCAGAAACTGACTTCAAATTGGGAACAATTTCGCGCATGTTTATCGAAAAGTACAAGACAACTCTCAAATCGAACAAAGCTGTCGTGTTTCTACATTGTAACCAGTGAATCACTAAGCTCTGTTCAAAGAAAATTGGTGTCTTTGCAGTGTAGAACGGTATAGGCAGCATCAGTGTACACTGGTTTAATATTTTTAAATTCTATTGCCCATTTTTTAACAATTTAAAATTCATAAGGAATAATTTGTGTCCAACATTTGATAAAATTCTTCAAGTGATAATTTGAAATTCAAACACCACATAGTACAGTAGAATTAAGTGAAAAATACCTTGAGGTGGAACTAATTACAATAAAAAAGATTCTAGTTGTAAATGATAGGTAATTAACATAAAAAAATCATGTATGGTATCAAATTACTGGAAATTTCATGCTGATAAAGAATACAATGTTGGTTTTTAAAAGATGGTAAAAATATACAGCCGTACTTTCGCACAAAGTGTGTTTCTCTAGCTGCCATCTTGTAAAAACATATGATATTGTTTTTTAAAAGTAAAATGTTTACAAAGGTGTGAAGTAAGAGAGAGACATGCATGACCCTGTATTTGCACCTTACATTACACCTATACCTGATACTGTGGGGCTAATTTTGATTTTCATTATTATTACCTGTGTTAATCTGTGAAATCTTTGTTTTGAGTACAGAAATCATCATAAGAAAATGAATGACATCATGTGCTCCAATATGCTTTGTGACGATGCACCCTATGTTGCCTTAACAACGTAAGGCTTAATGGAAATTATCAACAAGAACAAAGTTTGAGATTATAAAATTAATAAATTTTTAAATTCTACGCTTACTGGTGCGGTTAAAGTACTTAAAAATATCGACGTGTACAGGTCAATTCTATTAAATTATATAAATATAAAACTGAAAACATTGCTTGAGTGTTTAGTTTCAAAGAGAATTGTTTATTTTGTGGTCAGATTATTAGAGATTACAGACAGCGTAAAAATAAAATTAATTCCTGTGCAAACTTTCCAGATTTGCCACACAATTTTGAAATTATGCATTACTAGAAGTGATCTATGGGCATCAAATGTACACTCCAGGATGCTTTTCAGTTTAGATCTGCTGCTCTTGACAGTTTTTTTGTAAGCACTCATTTGTCTGTACAAAAGTAGCAAAACTGTCAGTATTAACCGGACGGCCTACTGATCTTGGCAATCTTCCACTACATCTAGGAGTATATTTTAGAGGAATGGGTTTGCCGATAATAAAATTGACACTACTCCCTTAGTGATATCCAACTGCGCGTATATAGCACATTCGAACATACAAAACAGGATTAACAACTTGAAACAGAAGAAAATCAAAATTTGCCTCACACCGTCAGGTATAAAGAGGTGCAATATAATGCAGCATAATTTAAGGTTTAAAAACAGTTTCATGTAGGTATACTTTATCTCCCACTTTATATCTATAAATATTATACTTTTAAGAACAAATATCATTCTTTATCAGCACGAATTTTCCTGTAACTATCACGTATCAACTAAACATGATGATTTTTTTAAATTTTTGATGTTTTTTCAAGATGGCAGTCAAAACAAAATTTCCGCGACAGTACAGATGTACATTTTTCGTATTTTTTAAAAACCAATATTATATTCTTTTTCAGCACGAAATTTCCAGTAATTTGATACAACTCATAACTTTTAATTTTTTTTAATGTTTTCTTAAAATAGCGGCCAAAAAACGCATTTTGCGCGACATTACGGATGTGGGATGTATATTCATAGTATGTTGATATTAGGAGCATGTTACCTACTATTTACAACAAGAATAATTTTTGTTGCAATTAGTTCCACCTTTATTTCTACTGTACAAACAGTTGATTTGTGTCGAAAAGTAGGGTCACAATAAGTGAAATAGTTAAAATGATGCGATGCATTGTGCGAAAAGAAACCAATTATTATTTATAATATTTTTTATTTTGATATTTATTTTTTGGTTTTTTTTTTTTATTGTAAATGTTGTTATATGTATAAAGCTATGTTCTGATAAAGATTAGTGCAGATGTATTGTATTGTTGTAGTGTAGTGGCAGTGCGCTTGCATCAGATTTGCATCGTTCACATGCGGTATAGTTGGTACATCAGATTTCTGTAGTATTTGCTACATTTTTATATAATTACTAAACTACTATAAATTCATTTATGTAAACCCTTACCTGTTATATTTAAGTTGTCCATCAACTCTTTATATGATTTTTTTTTATTTTGTTTTTAAAAACAGTACAACCTTTGTTCCAAATTGCTGAATATTTACCGAGCAATGTGACTAATATATCATCAACGGGCATTTCTTTTTAAAACAAATTTGCATGAATATAAAACTAACCTAAAAAAAATTGCATGAATAACAGCTGCTCAAAATGATTATGCGCAACCGGTGATTATTCACATACATTCTGATTGGCCAGTTATAGTGGTGTATTGCAACGGAAGCACAGAATAGTTACATACAGAAGCGACACTACGTATCGGTACCTTTCATGTTCCCCTTTTCAGTTCTATGACCTTGAAGCATTGTGTAGACCTTTACATTTGTACTCTTCCCCTATCTCTCTCTCTAATGTGAGGAAACTTTCCGATTTTAAACAATGGGCCCTTTAAATTTGTGCACATTCTCCATCTCTCTCTAATTTTCGTTTCTCTGTCTTACTGTCGCTTCTGTATAAACCTATTCTGTGACGGTTGTGCGAAAGCTAGACCCTTCCAAGCTTTCACAATGCAATACAACGGCGCTACCAACGCATTCTACACTAATTTTCAATCCGAACCCGAACGCTCTCGCTCAGGTGCATTACAACCGTACTAATCTCTACGTGAACGGTACTTAATTTGTTATCTGTGTTTATTACTTCGTTAACTCAAGAAGTAAAATTTTGTACATAGGAACACAACTTATTTTCTCCTATAACATATTTGAAAAAGTGAGCATATCACAGATTTTATCCCCACTCCAGCACCGTTTCTACACTACCTCAAAAGTCAGTGTAAATAAGTTAACCCTGGTTCGGAAATTTTTGTCAACGTACACGATGCGCGACACCTCTTGATTTTTCAAAAACGCGTTAGTGCACAAAAGTTAACAGTAGCACAACCAAGTACATGTCAACGAACAGAGCTATTATTTCTATACTTGCGTTAATGACAAAGGAATATTTGAAATGTCTTTTTTTTATTCTTATTATTTAAAATACTTGTAATAAAATACGTCCAGAATCTAAAACTTAAAATAAAAAAATCATAAAATAAAAACAAAAATTTTATTCAAAAACACTGAAGCATTCATTTTAGAATAAAAACGTAAAACTAATATTAATAACTATTAGGAAAAAAATATTATATTTTCTTTCCCAAGAATTTCAAGTTCTCAAACGATGCAGAGAAATCACATAATTTTTAAATTCATATCATTATGTAACATGCAACAATACAATTGTGTACATATTGCACATCTCCACTTAGTAATTTAGATATATATCATCCAGCTCTTAAAATAGATGTTCTTTTCAATAATGATTGAAGTCACTTCGTATTAATTATATTCCCAAATATAATTTCAATAAATGTGATTATGAAAATTTAATTTATATATTGTCAGCAGTAGTTTAGGAACTAAACTTCGATAATTATGATATCAACAAAAATATATATTTTTTATGATATCATAAACAACTTATTAACAGCAGTAAATTAGGAACTAAAATTCGATAACTATAATATAAACAAAAATGTAAAAACTTTTTATGATATCATATACAACTTAGTAGATACACTGTCCCAACTATATTAAACGAAATAATAATTATCCCCTGGTTTTCTAAATCGTTGGAGAGAAACACAAATTTTATAAAAAATGGAAATCAAATGGTAACTTGGTACTGATACTGACATTTGTAATCTTTTGTAAGCTAAGTTTGAATCTGTGTACACACCGTTCAGCTATGTCAGTTGTAGTGACTATTCAGATTCAGTTCCAAATATCAACAATGTATACATATCCGATATTTCAATTCCGGAAGATGATATTTTAAAATCCTTACTAAATTTAAATACAAAGAAAGGTTACGGGTCAGATCTGATCCATCCCATATTTATAAAAAATTGCTCCTACTATTTATTTCGACCTTTATATTTTATTTTTAATAAATCATTACAGTGCGGAGTTTTCCCAGAGCAATAGAAATGCTTTTTCATTACCCCCATATATAAATCTGGAGATAAAAGGGATGTCAAACATCGACCGATATCCATATTGTCTGTGATTGGAAATTTTTTTGAAAGTATTATTGTTCCTAAATTTTCACAGAATTTGTCAGTATAATAAGAGGATTCAAGTTGATGTAGTGTACATAGATTTTAATAAAACATTCGATATGGTTAATCACTGTAAATTGCTGATTAAATTACGGTCATGTGGTAGATATTCATGGTACATCATTGCGTTGGGTTGAATCCTATTAAAAAAATAGATCTGGCGGGCACAAATTATTCGGGTGTTCCTCAAGTATTGTACAAAGATCTAATTCTTCTCAAATTCAATAATACAATGTTTTCAACACAGCGACCTCATTTATATGCTGATGATTTGAAGTTCTTTAAACCCATTGATTGCTTGAAATTGCAAGAGATTTAAAACGCTTGCGAAACTATTGTGATAAGAACGATTTATTATTAAATAAAGAAAAGTGCCGTGAAACTCATTATATGGCACTTTTCTTTATTTTCTTCTCATTATATAAGATCGAAAAATGTAACTACATTTTCATATAATTTCAATGGCTATAATTTAGAACGTAAAATATGAATTAGAGATATATGTCTGATTTTCGATTCTAAACTACTTTTCACGGAACATATTGCCACTATTGTAAAATTATTCAGCAATTACACTGATAAATTAAAATAATAATAATAATAAAATTATTGACTTTATAAGATTTCCTATGCTACTTGTACATACACGGAATGTAAATTTGTTTTAAATTGAAAAATTTAATACAAATAACCATACGAATTCACCCCTCAATAGAATCATGACTAATAAGGTCTATATTAACAGCGAAAAAATAACGTTTCTTTTGAGGACTTGTCCAAAATTAAGATTTCTGCATGTATAATAAACCTCTAAAGATAATTTTTAATAAATAATGTTTTTATTTCTCTATCCCATAATATTTTACTCTCTTTTCAAGTTACAAATTTAAAAAATGCATTGTTATTAGAATACTCTCTAGATTTACATAGTAAGTAATGGGGAAACGTCTTGAACACAAATTTTAAGTCCGATCCGTAGTATTATACGGGAAAAGAAAGTATAGTGCTTGCAAAACTATAGTAGAATCGCGTAACTTTAATTTTGATTATTGGTTCAGATGCAGAATTTTATGTACTAGAACTGTTTGAGCCATCAGTTTGAAACTATTCCAGAATTGTAAGTTCTGCGCATGTCATGTAAGAAAGACAATTCAGAACAGTTCTCACTTGGACAGGTTCGAACGTTCACTTTAAATTTGGCGGTATCCTTTTCATGTGCATCTGCTTTGAATAATTTTTTTTCCATATATTTATAACAATTCAATACACACAATATTGTACATAATAGAATTATATGTAATAATTATCAAAAAAATAACAATAACATTTTTTTATAATTTAAATTATGGGCCTTCTTTTGATATAATCTTAAAATAGAGTATTGGTATATATTTCGTACATAACAGATAACAGTTTTCAAAATTCTTCACTGCGCATGATCAGAATTTTAAATACTTGGTCCCTAGCAAGAACTGTCAGAAGCGTTCCGTTAGAATTTGAACTGACAATGCTGACCTGTCTGAACGCCGAACTGATAATTCTCAGAATTTCAAATTCCAGAACTACACGGTTCGAACGCATTTAAATAAAATGTGCATGCTCGCTAGTTCAAGAACCCCTTCGAACTGTAGGATCGAATAAACCTTAGGAAAGCAGGGAATTACGAAAATATGATTTTACATGTTAAATCTCTAAAATAGGTTGTTTTCGTTACCACACTGTATATAATATATAATAATAATTTTAATTATTACTGCGTCTGTAACAAGATGAAAATACGGCCCTTGTATGTAGATTGCATTTCTTCTGTGAACTATGATTCTTTTATCTAAATGTTGACATTTTTCTAATAAAAATGATGGGGCAGAAGATATTCTGGGGTGGGCCGGATTCATCTGGCACTGGGCTTGTTACGCCTATGATTATATTTGCAATGAGGATCTAATAGACTCCGGTATTTGGCAGGTACTTAATCCCCATAAAATAGAATTTTAGTTCTAAAGTGTTGCAAATTATTTGGCGATTACCTCCAATAACACTTCTCATCATGTATAAGGTGGCGCAAAAGTAATCACCCTATTCAAACATGCTATAATTTTTGCATATAGCGGCAAATGTCAAATCTGCTTTGACATTTGTGAAGTAAACAAATGCAAAATACATGTCCATAAAACATGAATCGCTATATTCCTCAAAAACGCGGTTTAATTACTTCGATTTTTTCGCGGAACAATTCGTCGTTGGTGTTGGCGCAGCGTGAATTTACGCGCAGATTTCCCGGTCGCCTGACACCAACTGGGCAAACACTGCGGCGTTCAGCCGCTCGCCTAGAAGACTATGGTACAACACGAGATGCTGCCAGGTCTGGCCGGCCCCGAAGGAGCCGTTCTGCTCAGAATATCGCGGCTGTGGCTGAAGACGACTACTGTGGACGGCGAGCGCTACAAAGCCATGCCCAACGACTTTCTTCTTCCTCAATTGCATGAATTTGAACTGGAGAACATGTGGTTCCAACAGGATGGAGCAACGGCGCATACTGCACGAGCCACAACAGAAATTCTGAGGGCTACATTTCCGGGTCGCCTAATCTCTCGTTTTGGTGATTTGCACTGGCCGGCAAGGTCGTCCAATTTAACCGTTCCAAACTTCTTTTTGTGGGGTTTCTTTAAATCACGAGTCTATGTCAACAAGCCTCAGACTATTGAAGCCCTCAAAGAGAATATCCGTCAAGAATGCGAGAACCTATCGCCGGAAGTACTAGCAAGAGTAATGGAAAATGCTATAAATCGGGCCCGTATGATCATCCATTCTGGCGGCGGCCAATTGGCCGATATCATTTTCTCGACTTAATAAGAAAAAAATTAAGACATCAACTAAACATAATCAGAAAGCAGAACCAAAGTTTTTCATTCATAAAAAAAATTGCAGCCAAAGAACATCGGGTGACAACTTTTGCGCCACCCAGTATATGGATAATAAGATTATAGATTTATTAGGGGTCTTCGCGTCTTCCCGTTACACTTACCACTTTCCAGGGTAGTATTTGAATGATTTTGTTTTATTTAAAACCCATGTCCCGAAGAACATTGAGAAGAGTACTAACTGCACAAGAAATGTCATTTTTTTATTTTTGTAGCAATATTCTACGCGAAGGAAACATATTCTCATTGTAAAGTGAATATATTTTCCTTCGGATGACATCTTTTTCGAAATCATTGAATGTTCGCGAATTTCCAGCATCAGTTCTTTGTTTTTTATCCGGTATATGTTCTTGAATAATGCGTCTTAGTGTAGTATACGGCACTTGTATCATTACTATCACTTTTTAAATAGTGAAAACATTCAGAACTATGTTTCGCATCGTCGGATAGATGTTTGCGTTTTTCATTCGCATCAACTGTGGTAATCTTTTCAAATTTGTAGTTCTCACTTTGTAACATTTTTAACGTTCACTAAAGTGAAAATTGTGAAAAAAATACCCGTATGAACAATGTTACCAAGTCGTCAATCACCAAATAATTTCGAATACTCTATAAACGAAATGTCCTGGCCCACAGTGTAAATTAATATATTACTGAGATAGAAATGCTTTGAACTTTTTATGTTCAGTGTATGATTGATTTTTGACTGGGTTGTAGACTTATCTATCTTTTGTAAATTGTTATAATTTAACTTCAGGAAAGTTATTTAATTCATTGTACGAAAAATAAAAACTTAAATAACTAAAGATAACTGTAACATTATGACGTTTGATACAAAATAATTAAATTAACTGTATTGTCGCCATGTATCAACTAATTATTGTTGACACAACGTGGGCGTCTCTTATAATATTCAAATTCTTAATTGTTACTTTGCAATATTAAGTAACTGTAATATTTAAAATACCAAACATGGAACATACAAATGTTACCATCTGTCAACGGCGCCGACAGGATTTCATTCTGTGGGGTGCACCCAAATGAAAAACGGAGTCACAGTCTTTCTGTATTTTACTGTTAATATATTTTTTTATATAAATTAACATTAACTATTATTTTTAAGTTTAATTGTAGTTGAAAATTTGATTTGATGTTGTTTCTTCTCTGACTTCTGTCAGAATGACATGAATTATACAAAGTTAAAATACATACACTATTTTAGCGGTACCTATTTTATTTCTATATAAACAATATCATCAGATAAACCATTATGATCGGTATTCCAATCGGATGAGGTCCTATAATAAATATATATATATATATATATATATATATATATATATATATATATATATATATATATATATATATACATATGTCGATAATATGAAAAAACAAATTTGGACAGCAACCAAGACGTCTTCAGGAATAATCCATTACCTACCTACTTACATTATTTTTTTTTTGCAGTAATAAAATATTATTTTTTTCTATAGCAGATGTTAAAGTGCAATTTTATCAACTCAAAATAGTGGATAAAGTAGCACTTTAACCGCAAGGGTAGATAAAGTAACACTTTAACAGCAAGGGTAGATAAAGTACTTTAACTTTTGTTTATTAGAAGTACATTTCCATAACAACACACACTACTGACATTTTAAAATTGTTCTTAAATAATAATTTAATTTTTTCTAATTCTATTCTCTTCAAAACCTGCTATAGAAAAAAATAGAATTTTATACACGACGATAAAATTAATTTATCGACTCGCGAAAAATAATTCACTCGCGATTATATCGCTCGTGAATTAACACTTTCCGCTTGTCCATAAAACATTATTTTATCGTCTTGTATAAAAAATAACTATTTTCCACATCACAAATTATCACGGCGAAAATTCAAACAGCAATTAATATTTACCATAAAATAACTATTCAGAATTTATGTTACATGTTACATTTTATTATAAGTACTCAGCATTTTTATATTAATTAACAGATTACGGATGGGATTACATAACTCTTATTAACTACTAATAACAATTGCTCTTGTTAAGTTGAATTACATGCCTAGAATTTTACATGAGTGGTAGTGTTCTTTATTAGTCTTGTAATAACGTATCAACAAAAAATAACGCTTAGATTATTGTTATAGAATCGCACTTCATTTTGTAATTGATATACGATACGAGTATACAATTGATTTTATATCAAGTTCAAATAATAACAACCGAAGTAATTAAATCACACCCCATATTTGTAAAAATATTACCTTCTTAATAATATTGGTGCAGACAACAGATACAAAAATAATTGGCGTTTGGTAAACTCAGACTATTAATTAAGTTGTTAATAAAATGAAAAATTACATACACGCGACTGATTTTAATAATTAAATTAAATTAGCAAACAGTTTAATTAGGAACATTTAGACTGTCAATATAATACAGAATATGTTTAATAAAAGTAAGATACCCTTGCATATGTATTTACAGAAGATTCAAAATTATGTAAGATAATTTTACTTTAAACTTTTCAATGCGGAAGTTCTCCATATTAATTTATTATTTTAGTGATGTCAAAATAATGCATTTACATATTTTGTTAATTTAATAAGAATAAGGATATTTTTTTAAAAACAGCAAGGGTGGGCATTGCTTCATCATAGTTCTAACCAGGAATTAATTATTGGGGAAGAATATACTAACTTTAATGTTTCATTTTAAAATTTATATTATATATTACACCTCTAATAAAGCTAAAATCCCGCCCCTGTGCATTATAAACTAATAAACTAAATTATTGAATCTAAATAATAATAAAAAATAAAAAGAAATTATCCTTAACCAAATTGCAGATATCTTTAATTCATTTTAGATATCTCTATTTGAACATATACATATTTTCAGATATCTGTATTTCAATTTGAGATAACTTCAATTAAATTTTAGATATCTGTTATGGAATTTAAGATATATTAAATGTAACCAAATTAGTGATATCTTGAATTGAATTATAGATATCTAAAAATGAATTAAAGAATATCCAAATGAATTTTGGATATGTCACATTATTTAAAGTCGAGGAATAAATGTGGAATAAAAAGAAAAACGGCGTGACATATTGGTATAATTTATTTCGCCTGATCATTCTGCTGCAGTTTCAGTGCAATTAGGTATAATTTTATTCTTTATTTTTATAAAGTAACTAAATAAAATTGAGTATTACTAAACAAAATTAACAAAAATGAGTGCTATAATTTTTCAAGTGTCAATAAATTTATTAAAATTAAAGTATATCCAGTTTGGTAATTTAATTGCCAAACCAACGTCTCTAAAACAGGAACTCGTCCGAGTTCGATTCGAATACCTGCCCGATAATCGGGTATAAATATTTGTGTTTACAGTCATCAACAGTATTTCTAGACAAGGAGCAAAGTTTTTTTTAAATTTTAAATTAAATGATAGTGTTGTGCAAAACATTTTTTTGTTGTATTGTAAATTTAAATGTTGTTTGTTTTCATCATAAGAAAACAATACTATATTCGAGATAAATTTAAGAAAACGAATTAATTATATTTTCGTTAATATAAAAGTTTTTGCGAAGCAAAAAATAAATAATACAGTTTTCCTTTTCTTCGAAGAGCCGAAGTAGTAGTATAACAAGATTTTATTGCAGAAATATTATCTGCAAATTATATGATGCAGTAGTAGAATTATCGTAACTGTTAATATTCAAAATAATACAAATATTGAATTTATCCTGTTAGAGCAGCGGAAGTTAACTGCTACGACATTTAACATAAAATTTATGAATAATTATAAATTCAAGCATATACATATTTAGAATTTTACATAGTGCACATAATATTTAAAATTACAAATAATATTCTTGTGGTGCAGTACATCTAGTACATATTAGAATAGATTTTTCATAGTCAAGAGGCTAAACTTTATTATAGTAAATATTAGGATAATTTGAAAAAGTTAAGTATTCACCGGGAATCAAACTCAGGACCTACGTCGCGATTCCCGGTGAATACTGAACTTTTTCAAATTATCTTAATATTTAAAATCCATAGAATCCGTAACTTTAATGTCTAAAATATTATTTGTTTATTATAGTAATTTTAATTCATGTAAAAGGAAGTTTTTAAACATATCAAGTTTTCGTAGGTAGTAATAAACTTCTTGGAAAATATAACGGTTTTTTAATTTACGCCCGTCTTTACTTAAAGTGGCAAATGAAATTTGAATATATACCTACTTTTGAAATGTATATAACAAATAAAATAGAAAAAGTTTTGGAATTATTTTTTTATATTTATTGTAGTGTCATAAAATTTATTTATAACATTATCTACAATAATAATGGAGTCAGTGGTAACTAATGAACACGGTGAATATATTATTTTTAAATAAGTAGTTTTGGTTTAAAATTTCAAAAAAGTGAACTGCTTTATTACACTTAACAATACCTTATAAATTCAATATTAAGTATGCAACATCATACATAAATACTAATTATTATTAATAACTATTTTGTTTATCACGAAATTATAATAATTGTTAGTTATTATTTATTTTATTATTGTTGTTCATTTCAAAGAGATATTTACATTAGTTTTAAGAATATAATTTGTGTAGAATGCTTATTTTTAGTGAGCTGTACTTACCAAATTTAAATTTCCGAAACTGTGTCTCACAAAACTAAAACCTGAACTGAAGTTCATGAGTACATTGAACGGGTGAGTCACAACAACGGTTTCTTCGCTACTAACCAAATGGCTGCTCACTCCACAACTTTATAGGTACCTGTCTTATGAGTTACCTGTCTTCATCTCTACAGGAAAAAAGTATTGATAATTAGAAGAATTAAGTCTTTTCAAAATTCAATAACATTCTGCTATTATAACTTAGTAACAAAAGATGTGAGTAACAAATAAAGGTATGAATAATATAATAATTGTTAAAAGCTTGTTCATTGTTAACAAAATAGTAAAATAGTACAAATATTAACTAATATTTACGTGGTGTTTCTTATCGAAATGGTGTACGACAATATACTAAATGATTTGCAAAAACTGTACAATTTTTCTTGATAACAAACATAATTTAATAACAGAATAATACAGTTTCATATTAACTCAAGGTTTGATGTGTATCGACATTTAAAATTAAATATTTCTATTAGTTTTTTGGATTTTGATTTATAATTTAATTTTTACGACAAAAACTAAATAATGAAGAATTGTATATTCCAAAGTTTTATTTTTTAATATTTCAATCTATACATAAAAATGTATTTTTTATTTTCGCCGAAAAGCCTCAAACACACCGGAAAAAAACTTAGTGTTTCAATAAATTGCACCCTACAATATCGACAATGCCGCATCAGTGAGCCAATAACCAATAGGAAATCAGCTACTATTGCCAACTTTTTTTTCCTAAGTCAACTAAAAGCGGATTTTCAAACCACTAGATAAATAATAATTTTTTTGTGTTTTTTTTTTTACCTACAACGGATAGATTCCATTAAATATGGAGGTCCATTTAAGATTTGAGAATGAAAATAAGACATTTTATAATTATTTAAATATATATTCACTCCTAATAAAAAAGAAAAGTAAAATTGCAATATTTTGTACTACATTAATTGGTAATATGTTAGTTGTGGCAGTATTTGCCTTTACGTGCTAAACCAGTTCCAACTGTGAAAATTCAAGTTCTATATATTCACTCCTAATAAAAAAGAAAAGTAAAATTGCAATATTTTGTACTACATTAATTGGTAATATGTTAGTTGTGGCAGTATTTGCCTTTACGTGCTAAACCAGTTCCAACTGTGAAAATTCAAGTTCTAGCTTTATTTGGTTTCTCTGTTTGGACTTCACTATATTCATCATATCTTTCAAAATTAATAATGTAATAACAAAAGTAGCTAATACTTTGAATCTATTTACTCCAGATATGTCGTCAAAATTCAAAACTTCGTACTAAAGTCCCTTGGTATATTTTGTATTATTCCAGTACAAAAGATGAATTTGACGCCACTGCTCATCAAATTTCACGACGTCTTTTTGGTTTGTATTACAAGTCTTAACTTAAATGAAACCAATATGGTACTCGATTCAATCATTCATTCAAATAATCTATATTTGCAGATAAAACATCGATGTATCGATTGACCGGAATAGGCAGACGTTGGAATTGGGATTCCCAATTTGGGATCAAATTAGAACTGCAAGTATGAGACTCGCGGTTTTCAAATACGAAAGACAATTTTTATTTGCTTATTAAGTTGTGTTATCTACGTAACGAAATTTAATACCTTTGAAAACCACTAGGTAAAACCACCAACCACTAACCACAATATGGCTGGTATTCTAAGCTCCCGACTAAGCCCGACTAAAAGAAAACGACTATTTAGTCGAGCGACTAAGAAAATGCATCTGGACCGCGCGACTAAGTCCGACTAAGGGAAGTCGACTAAAATATAGTCAGGCGATTAATAAATATATTTTAAGCAGGTGATTAAGCCCGACTAAGTTAGGCAATGTACTAAAATTTAGTCGGAAAACAAGGTAGTACTCTTGTTTGAAATGTCAGTTAACCTAACTTATTGCATTTGTCATAAACAAAATATTAGAAATGACTACTTAGTCGGGCTTAGTCGCGTGGCTAAGATTTGACAACCGACTAAATAAGATAGTCGGCGACTAGTCACACGCCCTTATTCGCGAACTTTAGTCGGGAGCTCAGAATACCAGCCAATATTTCTCCACTAGTAGGAGTGTCTAAATCACCAGTTTTAATGGGAATTCCAATAAGTTGGCAACATTGAAACCAGCGTGATGCGATGGTACGTTCAAGCAGCCAATAGCATTTGCCAGTACCGGTCTCGCCACAAACTAATACTGAATTTTATGTACTCTGTTTAAATGCATTAAAGTTTAATTTTGTTATTAGGGTAATAAAAATCAGAAAATTAAAGATTATATTTACCTTAATATTAGTTATACATGATGAACATTGATATCCAATAAGTATTTTTTAAAAGCTGTATTCTTAGAATTCACTGTTGGAATATAAAAAAAATAAAACGTTATAATTACATAGCAGTGCCGTAAATAGAGTAGGGCGCAAATTCAGAAGGGGCGCAAATTTAGATTTTAGACTCTTTCCTCTACTACAAAAAGACTCAAATCACAATGAAATTATTGATGTCCAAAGGCGGCCATGTTTTGAGAAGTGACTGAGCAAGAAATTAAAAACTATTTGAGGAGATAATAAAGTACTGGAATTCAGAATTTCCAGTACTTTATTACCTCTCCCCTTCATCTACCATTCGAGATAATCCTTTGTTTACTATTTCAAAAATTTGATAGTAACGCCGACGTATTAAAAAAACTCTATAATTATGTAAAAATATACTTAGCATAAAATCTTTATTGAAATAAAAATAAATATATAATAATAGAAAATATTTAATATCTTAAAATTGATTGATTATATATTTTTCTTATTATTATCATTATAGTGATATAATATTATTTTCTTTTTTCTACTTTCTACAGCGTAATACTGTTATTTACAAATTTTAAAAAATAAAATGTTTTCATCTTTCAGTTTCAATAAATACGAGTATAATCGAAAAATTCATGCACCAATGCATTAATCCTTTATTATTCAAGCAAAGAACTAAGTTTGCTAATACTATTTTTATAAATAAAAATAAAATTCTCAACGAATAACTTAATTAGTAAATAAACCATTCGGTATTGTCAAAATCTCAAAATTTGTTCCTTCATTATGACGAAATAATTAATAATTTTGCAAATTATAATTATTTTTTGCACAAACATACGCAAGAAATCAAGTTTGCCCAGAGCAAAATTGCCTCTAGATGTCTACATACGGCACTGAATTATAGTGTAATTTTGGCACGAGGTAGGAAGACGGCGATTCTGAGAAATGGTTCGTTGGGTTGAAAACGTGAAATGCGTGAAGATATATTGCTAGATGTGCAGTGGCGTAACTAGAATTCAACACTTGTCACATACGGGGTAGATTTCACAAATTTCTACACTGTATTAACACTTCCGTAGATTATTATATAAAATTATGTCGTTGTTTAAATATGTTCGGATGTGTTAATCAAGTATTTTAAATAACAGAAATATGTATTTCAATATCACGTTGGTAAAAGCCATGACTTTTCAATTATCATTTAAGTACAAATAATTTTTCCTACGACCGTTAAGATATTTGCTAGTTGTATGTTTGTTATTGCTACGGATACATAGTATCCGCGAGAGCCACTTCCTAGAGATAGCAGCACTACTGACTGACTTATAGGGAAAACATAATTATTATATAGGGAAAACATTGTATTTTACTTAAGTGCTAGTGTTATTTTAATACTTTTTTTGAGGATATTTTTTAATTTTTAATTCGATTCAAATTTGTTTATCGCAATTTCAGATATATACATTTATTTAAATGATGCTGTGCGGTCTATGGTCGAAGTAGAAGCATATTATAAAAAAAAATAAGATTTACAATTGCCCGTTATCTGCTGTTAACTACTTATTTAATTATTATTATTAGCTGGACATTAGATAAACGGAATAATATAGAAATAAATAGCTGTGTCTTCAAATATTTAATTTGAATCAATCGTAATAACATTAAATACAATTGTCACTTCGGAGAAATGTGTATGCATCTGTAAAGCAGATGGAGAGTAGTACAAGCAATCGTTGCTTTGTTATTATATTTATTTATTTTTTTATATAAATACACTATATAGAATAAAAAATTTGTATTTCATAATACCTATAAATTTCTTAACTTTTTAATGTCACAGATTTTATTCGTACATAAATATAAACATGTATATCATGTTCTTTGTTTTGCACGTCTTTTTCCTGAAATGGCTCAATTTCTGGTATTTTTATCATTTCTTCTTCTCTATCTTTCCTAAAAACAATTCAAAACAAAATAAGTATATAATGTTAAAGAATAATAATTACTACTTACATGTAACGTCTCTCTATTTTTCTTCTCTGAGATTCTGTAGAATTTTCTTTGCGGTAATTTATCATTTAATGATTACAAAACAACCTAATAATGTTTTAAAGCATAAATTATTATAAATACTCATATGGTATAAAATCGCTAGGTAAAAAATATTATGTATAAGTGTCCATGAATGGTGATATGTGCTTTCCGATTTTTAATGCGATTTTTCCACTTATTTTTTAATATTTTTCTTTTGGGAAATAACGAACGGATATGTCAACACTTGCAAATAAATACAGAACAATATCTCTTCGATTTGCTGGTCATTATTGGTTGTTGTTTACTTATAATCCTATGGGACAGCATAATGTTTTCCCTACGTCTTAGATGTTTTATTTTGCCACCAGATGTCAGACACTTTGTTGGCTCTTGCCAATATTGTAAACACATTTTCATTTCCCACGGTAACCATAGACAACGTTAAGGTATAAATTCATTTCTCACAGTTCTGTCAAAAATTATTCATATCTCACAGTTCTGTCAAAAATAAATTGTTCCAAATTTAAAACTACCGCGTTCCATTGAAAGAGCTGTGAGCTATGTTGGTAACTGTGCTACGGAGTAAATATGTTGGTAATATTCTAATATGGCGTTCAGTTCACACGTATTCCAGCCCAGCTATCAATAAGTAATATATGCTTGAAGAGATTATTTTGTTATTTTATTTAAATATTATTAACATTTATTGAATTTCTTATTTATTATTAGTAATATATGTAATATTGGTACAATTATTAAAAATAATTTTAGGTGAGTTCGAAGTTTCGAGGTTATAATTTACATTTTGATTGTCCACACTATTAGTTGTTGATGTCGATGGTGTCTTTAAGGTATTATCAATTGAATTTTGATTTTTTTTAGCTACATGAAGTTTGGTTTTAAGCGATTCGTCTATATATCCTTCCGCTACTGTAGTTGATCGCCAACCACCATGTCTTTTTAAAGAAGTAATATCTTCCCCTGCATCAACTAAAATTGTTGCTGACGATCTATGGAAACAGTGACCGGTGTATAATTCAGGTTGTGGAAGATTAAAAAATGTAGCTATTTGTTTTCCCATAGCGCCAAATTTATTAATGCCAATCCAGAGGATTGTAATTGTAAATTTTCTAACAATGTTTGTTTTAATATCTGGTATTGTATTTAGAACAGCTGAACCCAAATCATTGAAATCAGTGGTTTTCATTTGATATAATTCATGCCTGCGACAAGCACCCATAATTCCTATAATCAATGCAAACTATAAAAAGTACATAATTATTTATAAATATACATTTTGTTTTTGTTCTATATAAAATTAACTTTTGTCAGAAGGTATTCTTTATCTGGTGCTTCTTTAATAAATCTATTAATTTCATTTGTTGTGAAAATTTTAAATATTTTGATCTATAACCATCGGATTGCCGATTAAGAAATGCTTTTAATTTCGCATACTTTGCAATATCCATGTTATTGTTAATGCTGAGAGTCGTTCTCAACATGGAATACTTTGTCCAGAAAGTAGATGCTTTATACCCAAATAAGCCATTAACACATTTTCAGACAATGATGTTGTTTTATAACCTTCTCGCCAATCCATAAATAACTTATATGCAACCTCATATTTTTTTCTTGACTTTTCTGGTAGTAAATTTATGGATGTTATTTTTGTTGCTTCGATTATATTTGGTGGTATTAAACTCAGATTGTCTTCATTATCACTATCACTATTCATTTTTATGTGACTTGACATTTATGAAAATAGTATTGTTTAAATTTTGTTCTGTAGCTAGTTGCTAGGAAGTAGTGAAATGAAGACATATTTATTATTAAAATTAAAATATAAATTAATTAGAAAATAATATTGTGGTCGTAGAAAAAGTATAGTGTACAACTCGCATGGAATGTCCATTTCATACTCGTATAATTTGCAGCATGAGCCGAAGGCGAATGCAACAACCTGTCAGACTCGTATGAAATGTGTACCATTCTATGCTTGTTATACTATACTATTAAAAACATAAAGTTGATAAAGTATTATGTATTTGAATTATTCTTAAAGTGTCTAAAATTATGTGCTATTACAACACATCAGTTTAAATATTCCGTAATAAAATATGCCCTATATATAATAAGGTATTAGAATTTAAATAATATAAACTTACCTATGTCACGCTAGGACAGGTGACACAATATAATATTTGCAGATGGTACTGCTAATTTAAATAAATATGTAATGCAGCAGAGAATATAATGCTTTTGTTAGATATTTTGAAATGCATAAAAGTACTCCAAGTCCTGGCGCTAAAGCCAGATGGCCAAACCACTTGAAAGGGACAAACTGCGAGATGTACTTGCATGGTTGATATGCAGATTCAAGAAGATTCTGAAGGAGTGAGGAGGGATATTTTTGTATATAACGCGAGTCCAAATCTGTACTCGAGGAGTCGGATCCAGGACTCCACTTATGCTTGGTTTGTTCAAGATAAGACCTCTTGGTCTCTCCGGTTCTGCTTCCCAACACTCTCATCCTCCCAACACTCGAGTATATCATCACCATATCCTCTCCACACTCTGCGCTATGACCATGCCAGGAGCGAGTGTATCATTACCATATCATCCTCCTAACACTGTGCGCTATGACCATGCCAGGAGCGAGTGTATCATATCTATATCATCCTCCCCACACTCTGCGCTATGACCATGCCAGGAACGAGTGTATCATCATCATATCATCCTCCCTATACTCTGCGCTGTGGTCATGCCACGAGCGTATGTATCATCACCATATTATTCTCCTAACATTCTGCGCTATGACAATGCCAGCAGCGAGTGTATCATCACCATATCATCCTCCCCATACTCAGCGCTGTGGTCATGCTAGGAGCGAGTGTATCATATCCATATTATTCTCCCCACACTCTGCGCTATGACCATGCCAGGAGCGAGTGTATCATCACCATATCATCCTCCCTATACTCTGCGCTGTGGTCATGCCAAGAGCGTGTGTATCATCACCATATCATCCCCCCACACTCTGCGCTATGACCATTCCAGGAGCGACCTCCCCACACTTTGCGGTATGACCATGCCAGGAGCGAGTGTATCATCACCATATCGCCCTCCCCGTACTCAGCGCTGTGGTCATGCCAGGAGCGAGTGTATCATATCCATATTATCCTCCCCACACTCTGCGCTATGACCATGCTAGGAGCGAGTGTATCATCACCATATCATCCTCCCTGTACTCTGCGCTGTGGTCATGCCAGGAGCGTGTGTATCATAACCATATCATCCTTCCCATACTCTGTGCTGTGGTCATGCCAGGAGCGTGTGTATCATCATCATATCATCCTCCCTATACTCTGCGCTGTGGTCATGCCACGAGCGTGTGTATCATCACCATATTAGTCTCCTAACACTTTGCGCTATGACCATACCATCAGCGAGTGTATCATCACCATATCATCCTCCCCATACTCAGCGCTATAACCATGCCAGGAGCGAGTATATCATATTCATATCATCCTACCCACACTTTCCGCTATGACCATGCCAGGAGCGAGTGTATCATCACCATATTATCGTCCTAATACTCTGCGCTGAGGCCATGCCAGAAGCGGGTGTATCATCACTATATCATCCTTCCAACACTCTGCACTGTGGCCATGCCAGGAGCGAGTGTATCATCATCATATCATTCTCCTGATAATCTGCTCTGTGGTCATGCCAGAAGCATGTGTATAATCACCATATCATCTTCCCCATACTCTGCGCTGTGGTCATGCCAGGAGCATGTGTATCATCACCATATCATCGTCCTAATACTCTGCGCTGTGGCCATGTCAGGAGCGGATGTATCATCACTGTATCATCCTCCCAACACTCTGCGCTATGGCCATGCCAGAAACGAGTTTATCATCACCGTATCATCCTCCCCACACTCTGCGCTATGATCATGCCAGGAGCGAGTGTATCATCACCATATCATCCTTCCCATACTATGCGCTATGACCATGCCAGGAGCTAGTGTATCATCACCATATCATTGTCCCAACACTCTGCGCTGTGGCCATGCCAGGAGCGGGTGTATCATTCATATCATTACTCCGAACTCAACTCGGAAAGCTAAGTATGTATTTGGTATCTTTCTATGTAGGTTCTCATTTAACATTAACGAGTGTATTGTGGATCAATTTTGTGAACTACATATTTTATGATAACCAAATAAGAATTATGGGTGGCACAATGATATCATATTATATTAAATTAACCGATCTAATATTGGTTGTCTAACAATTGTAATTTGCGAGACTTTGTGCTCTGCACAAACTCTCTGGGTCACGTACACTTGGAT
Source organism: Stenolophus ochropezus (assembly GCA_035578165.1). NCBI lineage: Eukaryota > Metazoa > Arthropoda > Insecta > Coleoptera > Carabidae > Stenolophus > Stenolophus ochropezus. Next base: position 15,003,862 of record JAQOWZ010000015.1, on the reverse strand, counting down.
ATAAATGAACAATATACAACCGTGGTGCGGCACCGGCACTACGAGGGGCGTGCGACCACTCAGTGGTAATCACTTTAGACTCGCCAGCTCAGTTGGGTGTCTACCCTAAAAACAACGGCCCTCAGGCAATGTCGAGCGCCCCCAGAAGCAAAAGATCTTAGAGCAACGTTTCAACGACTCTGAACCAATTAATAAGACCCACGCAAACCAACACGCACACCCAAACAATTGTAAACGACTTCCAATATTGATTTGGTCGCAATTACTCAATTTTACTATAAATGGTTATAATAAATTATAGGGACAACTCTTTATGAATTGAATGCAATATGTTTATGATTAATAAATGTTCAAAATTGTCTCTTTACCTGAGGTTTTGGCTGTGGTTTCCCTTAGGTTTATAAGGCGAATACCAGAGAACGTATTATTCCACAGCATTTTCCGATTTTATTTAATTATAATAAATGCATAAGACCAGATATTTTCTGTCTTTTGAAGTGAATATCATTCTTTTATTTTATCAAATACCTGTCCAGAATCCACCACTTTTAACAGCTACTCTGTATTTCGACGATGAAGGGTTACTTATTTAAGTAAACACAACCTAGAGTAAGTTAAACCTTCTACTAGAATATCTTTGGCTAAAAAATAATTATAGGAACGGGGGAGAGGGGGTGTGCCAGCACAGTTTTCTTGACAATTTGTAACGTCAGCATCTTCATAGCACGAAGCTAACGTTGCTGTCCGGCTAGTTTCGGGAAGCATCGGGCCACGTCGTGCCCCGTTCGCACTGCTAGCGCTGTCCCCCACTCCGTAGCTGCAGCTATATAAGCCCGGACACTAGTCCGGCGAGCACCTTTCCTTCCCATCCGCCTTCCCATCCGCCTCCAACCCAACTTCCTCAAGGCGTGTTGAGCCATCTTGACCGAGGCGTGTTGAGCCTTCCTTACCGACGGCGTGTTGAGCCTTCCTTACCCGAATCGTGTTGAGCCTTCCTTACCGACGGCGTGTTGAGCCGTACCTGAACTGTACTGAGCCTTCCCGCTATACGGCCTACTGAGCCGTTCCTAAGGCGTATTGAGCCGGTCTTACCTGAGGCGTACTTAGCCTTTCCGCTATACGGCGTACAGCCGCCAAACACTAAACGGTCATCCTCATTGTTTTTGATATATTGTTATACAATAAATTGTATTTATTTTCATATATAGAATATATATTTACTTATATTTTTGGCTTGAAACAGAAGTGTTTGCTTATTCCTCTAGTACCAGTCCCGCCAGACTCCCATCCTCGCTCCTGAACCCTGGTAACTCTGAGCACCCGATCGGCGGGAAATGAGAGACCATACATGGCACCCGAGCAGGGACCGTTAAAGTAAACACTTCTGTTTTTTTTTCTAAATTTTTGGTCAATTATTATTATATATTGAGTAATTTCTAAAATGCCGAACGAGAATCCAACATCGTGGATTTACCGATTAAAAGATGAGTTGATCGAACAACTCACTGCTGTCCAGCTGGAAACAGTGGAGGAGTTAAGAAAGCGTCTTTGTACCATTATAAATGATAATCCCGGTACAGTGACTATTGACGACGGGACGCAGAATCAAACCGATCAAGCGCGCGATCTTGAAAATACCAATAGAACCGATGTAAAATTAAATCCTGCGGCTTATGTTCCCACCACGACCGGGCTTATGAGCGCACCTCCGGCTGCCGCATGCATTCTTGATATGATCCGGAAATGGAACTGCCAGTTCGACGGAAAGAATGTCTTGACATTCATCGAGCGTGTAGAAGAACTAAGAGCGGGCTACCATTTTTCTGATTCCCAGATGCTTACCGCGTTACCTGAATTGCTACGAGGCGTAGCCCTGCTCTGGTACCGTAATAGCCGCGATAGCTGAACCGTATGGAAAGATTTTCTCCAAGACTTACGGCTCTATTATCTCCCCACCGGATTACGGATTCAACTCTAAGACGCTGTCCGAGACTGAATTCAAGGAGCAGATGAACCAGTCCGTCCATACGTCACAGCTCTCTGCACACTGATGCCTCGTCTCGGAGGAATGAGCGAGAAAAGTCAGTTAGATCGCCTGTATCGGAATCTACGCCCCGAATACCAACTTTACATCCGTAGAGCCGAAATTTCGAGCATCTCTGACCTGGTTGCAAGGGCAGATGAATACGAAGAAATCCGACGACAGCAATCAGTTTTCCGACAACCACCCTCTGCTGCCCAGTCGCTTATGCCGGAGACAGCTTATCGGAGCCAGCTGTCGCCGAAAACCCAAATTCCACGCACGTCTATTAGCATGGTTTATCAGCGGAATGAATGCTGTTGGAGATGCGGACAGAGAGGACATACCCGCCGAGACAGCCGCAGACACAATTCCGTGTTGTCACCGCCCCCCACGTGTCTAGCATAAGTCTAGGATTACAAACTATCTCGCATGAAGAACAAGATCAACTCCAAAATTTTCTAGATTAAGAACTACCGCGATTTAAACAGCTCCGAGAGACTACGTACCTGGTCGAACATAAAATCCGCTTGGTAAACCCCGAACCAATCAAACAGCGTTACCGACCACGGAACCCCGCTATGCAGGCGATTATCGACAAAGAGGTAAATTAAATGCTACGGCAAGGAGTCATCGAACCGTCCGAAATCCCCTGGAGCTCGCCGGTTTTAATTGTGCGGAAGAAAGACGGAAAACCGCGCTTCTGTATTGACTTCCGCAAAGTAAATTCTGTCACCCAAAAAGACGCTTACCCTTTACCACAGACAAAAGCCACTCTAGATAAGATTCGCAGGGCGCGATATTTATCTACGATCGACTTAAAGAGCGGCTATTGGCAAATTCCACTCTCTCCCGACAGCAAGCCGATAACGGCGTTCACCGTGCCCGGAAGTGGACTCATGAAATTCCGAGTGATGCCTTTCGGATTGCATTCCGCACCCGCAACCTTCCAGCGCCTACTCGACCGAATCATCAGTTCAGAAATAGTCTTTCGCCCTAGCCTACCTGGATGATATCGTCGTAGCCAGCCGCTCGTTCAAGGAGCATCTTCAACATCTCGCCGAAGTCTTCCGACGGCTTCGCGCCGCAAACCTCCGCATCAATTCCGATAAATACCAGTTCTGTAAAGAGGATCTTCAATACCTGCGCCACGTTATTAACCGCGACGGCATTAGTACCGACCCAGCGAAAGTGAGCGCTATCACTACATTGACACCACCCACCAACCTGAACAATTGCGGCAATTCCTTGGCATGGTCTCCTGGTACATAGCTAATTTCTCCGACCATACCCGCCCACTTACAAAACTTCTCCGAAAAAACGCGAAATGGAAGTGGGAGGATGAGCAACAGACCGCGTATGAAGAACTCTGCCGAAAACTTGCCGAAGCTCCCGTTCTCACCTGCCCCGATTTCACCAGAAAGTTAACCATTCAGACCGATGCGAGTAACGAAGGGTTAACCGCCGTATTGACCCAAGAAGACGACCGGCATGAAAAAGTAATAGCATACGCCAGCCGCACGCTTAACGAAGCTGAGCGTAACTATTCTGTAACCGAAAAAGAATGCCTGGCGGTGGTTTGGGGAATCCGAAAGATGCGACCGTATCTAGAGGGATATAAATTCACCGTGACTCCAGCGGATCGATAACCCTTCCGGACGACTAGCACGATGGGCGCTGGAACTCCAACAGTACGACTACGACATTATGTACCGTAAAGGGACGCTCAACCGAGTTGCGGACACCCTTTCACGGCAACCCGAACCGACCGCCGTGAGCGCCGCACGGCCGCCATATCCTGCACACATTAAATTTTTATGAGACGACACCGGACGAAGACTGGAAACATACCCACATACCAGCGACCCGAAATACTAAAAGAAGCACATGACGACCCGACGGCAGGACATCTCGGTATCGCTAAAACTATAACCCGCCTTGCGCCACATTATTACTGACCGGGAATGTTCCAGGATACCGCTAAATATGTACACCACTGCCAAAGCTGTTTGTCGCATAAAGCATCGCAACAACAACCCGCGGGGCGAATGTATGCAACGTCAGTCGAGCAACCCTGGGAGACGGTCTCGTATGACTTGATTAGACCTGTACTGCGATCCAAATAAGGACACGTATGGCTCGCCGTGCTACAAGATATATTTTCAAAATTTATTGAATTACAACCGATACGCAAGGCAAGCGCTGGAGCGATATGCTACGTACTCCGAACCCGAATTTTACTGCGATACGGCCGACCGTCGACCGTGATCAGTGATAACGGCAAGCAATTCGGAAGCAAGGAATTTGAGGACCTCCTTCGTAAAGCCGGCCTAACAAACCGATTGACCCCACCGTATACACACCAGTGCAATCTAGTCGAGCGGGCCAACAAAGTCATCAAAACAATGATATCCCAATACACACCGAACGTGGATGAACATCTTCCAGAACTCGCGTTTGTGTTGTGACGAAGCAATGTCACAAACTGAAATAAAAACTACACGAGTCACCGTGGTGTAGTGGATACGTGCTCGGTCTGACAATACGAAGATTGCGCGTTCAAGTCCACTGGGCGGCAATCGGGTTTTTTATTTTTTCATCGTATCTCAGCAGAGTCAAGAGTAACGGTGCTTATCTCATGCGCACACTCCCACCACAAATCACGCGCAATCTCTCCCACCGTGACGAGCGGAGATAAAAGCAAGTGCACAGCACTCAAACGGCGGTAAGCTGGAAACAGTCAGACCGAGGTTCTCCCGGACTAACTGTGACCAGTGCCTTGCGACCAGTGCCTTCCGACCAGCGTAGTGTCTTCCGACCAGCGAGCCGAAATTCGTGGTGAGTTTACCGTTTTGTCTCTGTCTCTGCCGTGGCTTCAGAACCGTTAAAAACTCGAATCGGTAAAATTACCGGTACGACACTTTTTCATCCTCAGCTCGTGAGGACTTTATTGCGACTATTCCCGCTTGTTTTCCGTTAACCGCTACCTCGTTTTCGGTATACCGGTTCATTTATACACACCGATTTGTATCATAGACGTTAGCCGTGGTATCCCTGGCAAGCGTAGACTTCAGAACCGTTAAAAACTCGAATCGGTAAAATTACCGGTTCGACACTTTTTCATCCTCAGCTCGTGAGGACTTTATTGCGACTATTCCCGCTTGTTTTCCGTTAACCGCTACCGCGTTTTAGGTGTACCGGTTCATTTATACGCACCGTTTTCGTGGACACGTAACAACCACTAGCTAGCCGTCCCCTACAACGCTTCGTCACCAACACATCGACTAGCAACTAAAAACACCTAAACCTGTATCGCTGCAGCCAGGAATAAACCACAGTGAATTTACCCTGCGTGTTTTATTTTACAAAACGACCCTACCCTTCTTCACTGAGTTATCTAGGCACCCTAGGGCCTCCAACGTGGATCAGCAGTACCGAAAGGCGCCCGAGCAACCCCGATACCGCCGATACATCCACGAGGTCAAGGCGTAGGCAGACGTCACAGTGTTTAACACAGCAGACCATGAAGCGACGGGCTATTCACCAGCCTACCTCGTCTTCGGTCGGAAACCGCCGACACCTGGTAGCATGCAGGTAGAGAACCAACAACCGTCACAAGAGACCAGACTCCGTACATTACAGGAAGCGTATGAACTAGTACGAATCAACCTTGCCCGAGCTTTTCAAAAGCAACAACGCTATTACAATCTACGGCACCGTGATTGGCGTTCCTCTATCGGAGAACAAGTGATGAAGAAAGAACACCATTTATCCGACAAAAGGCAAGGCTTTAACGCAAAGCTAGCTCCCGTTTATTCTGGCCCGTATAGAGTGCACCGCATCCTCTCACTGGTAATAGTTGATTTGCGAACCAACGGAGGGCGCTACTTACGCCATATACATGTAAGCGAGCTGAAACCATATGGAGAGGGGAGCAGTCGCCAGGGTGGGGGTGACGAGCCTGCAGCGCGTCACGCTGCATCAGTCAGTAATCCGCACATAGTAGCCATGGAGCAGCCACCAGCCTTCGCGCAGCAAGTAGTAGTAGGCGAAACAATGAAAGGGGGGGATGTAACGTCAGCATCTTTATAGCACGAAGCTAACGTTGCTAGCTAGCTGTCCGGCTAGTTTCGGGAAGCATCGGGCCACGTCGTGCACCGTTCCCACTACTAGCGCTGTCCCCAACTCCGTATTGAGCCGGAGAGAAAAATGACAATCTAACCGCAGTTCTACCCAGCCGTCGATGGAATTCGCGATGGACACCACCAGCGGGGTTTCTCCGACAACAGCGGAATGTAGAGCAGTGAAAAACACTATGTCAACAAACGGATCTGCCCAGCGGCCTTAGAAGCACGCGGTGGATACCACCGGCGGAACTTCCCCTCAGGCGCGGAATGAAGCAAGCTAAAGGCTATGAGGAACGGCGACGGTTGCCCCCGGCCTGTATCCTCTGATAGCAGTGGCGGATCCAGAAACTTTCCTAAGGGAGGGCGAATTTCAATTTTCAAGTACCTAATCATAAAAAAATAAAATAATATATATAGTAATCAGGGCATGTAACAGGTTAATAAAAACCGGTAACCGATATTTTGAACGAAAATTGCGAACTTTAACCGTAATTTTAACCGATATTTTTCAGGCCGAAAATACCGGTAACCGTTAACCACAAAAAAAACCGGTTTTAGCGAACATTAACCTTTATTTTAATATAATTTAGCAAAAAAAAATTAATATTTTTTTTTATATCTGTGTTTTCTATTTGTATTTGAACATAAGTCATGACAGTTTTTACAATTAACATTTTTTGGAGAGTCATAAATGTAGGTAGTCTCTTTGGCCGTTAAGGTTACTTAAAAAGTTCCAAATAAATACGGCCTTTGTTAACATATAGGCAAGTTTAAAATTGAAAACTGACCTGCGTTTTTTTGAAGATATTACGGGAATTTTTGTGAATATGCATTAATTAAATTGCTTTTTTTAATTGTTATATTTTTCTCAGATGTAATATTTGATTTTTTTTAATTAATTATTCTGTATTTTTTTAATCAAATTTTTATAATTAATTTGTTTTAATTTATTTTAATTATTTTTTTAACCGATATATTAACCGGTTTCCAATTTTCAAAAACCGGTTTTCGAACTAAAACCGTTATTATTATAACGTTCTCTATAAGGGTTAACCGTTAACCAGTATTTTTTTCGGTTACATGCCCTGATAGTAAAATATTAACCACAAAATTTATTAATTATTACAAAATCATTGAATTAGAAAAACATATTAAAAATTAAAATTATACGTACAAAACAACTAAACTTATAATCATCAGGCCATGTAACCGGTTGAAAAACCGGTTAATAAAAACCGATAACTGATATTTATAACGAAAATTGCGAACTTTAACCGCAATTTTAATCGATATTTTTAAGGCCGAAAATACCGGTAACCGTTAACCACAATATAAATAAACCGGCTTTAACGAACATTATAAATTATTTTAATATCATTTACCGCGAATATTATGTAATATTTTTCTATATTTGTGTAATCTACTTATATTTGAATATGAGTCATGGCAATTTTTCCAATTTACATTTTATTGGAGAGTCATAAAAGTAGGTAGTCTCTTTGTCAGCATTAGGAAAATTTACAAATAAAATGTGAGCCACGTTTTTCTGAAGTGAAGTTTTGTAAATATTCGTTTTTTTTTAACCGTCTTATTAACCGGTTTTTAATTTTCCTGTTTTCCAACTAAAACCGTTATTATTATAACGTTCTCTATAAGGTTTAACCGTAAACCAGTATTTTTTTCGGTTACATGGCCTGTTTATAATCAGTATAATTTTTTTTCGTCGATGCGAATCGGGTTAAAACTTTTTTCGTATCCAACTCCTTTCAGGAGTTTCTTAATATAGAAAAGCTACGTTCAGCCGTAGTCATTTTTGTAGGTAGTCTTATTAATATTGTTAATAATTTATTTTCTAATAAATAAATATCAGCACCAAATTGTTTCAGAACTTCATTTGCATTGACTGGAATATCAGATTCAATAAAAGTTAGGCAGTTTTTCCACAACAATATTTCGGCATTTCTGCTCCAAGTCAAACAAATGTTTATTATGTCTGTGTGTGAGACGCCTTTGCGCTCCATATTTATTTATTATTATTTTTGAAATTTAAAGAGCTGGACTGTCTAAGGGGGGGCGATCGCCCCTTCGCCCCCCCCCCTCAAATCCGCCACTGTCTGATAGCGGCGGAATTTAAGAAAATACAAAAATAAAAATGTTATTTTTGTTCAATAAATTGAATTTTATTTTTTAAAAATCGCGAAATCACTTCCCTTGGCTTTACAGAGTTTCATATTTGTTTTGATCTGATTTACATATTTTTAAAAAAATGTAGTATGGGATTTCGGTGTCAGCCAGTACGGTTGTGTGGTCGTGGCGTGTCTTGTCTGATCGTGTAGATAAGCAACATAGCCCGCCCTGTCCAATTGGATGGGTTGCCGCACAACGGCTCGGTGTGTGCTGGCCTTGCAGAGACTGTAGGCTGACAACCTGCATCACTAAAATGCAAGTAAAACATGTCACGAAACAAGTACTTCAGGTACTTGAGGCCTAATCGGCTTCACCAAAAATCTGGATCTACTTCCGGAAAACTAAGTAAGGGCTGTCACAATAGATCTTCTAGGTCGCGTTGACAAAAAGCGACAAAACGCTTAAAAAACCCTCATGTACATACAATACAATACAATGGGATTTCGGTCTCAGGAACTGTCCAAGGTTGGCGGTACTGCGGCCATGCGCACGCGCTGGCTCAGCTGACATGTGTTTTTTTGTCAAAACTTTGGAAACTGTAAAAAAACAAGAAAAACTGGGAAAAGTGAGAGCGGTAAGTGTTAACAAGTTCTTATTATTGTTTCCTTCAGCTCTGTGGTTGTAGGTGAGACATTTGTGAAAATTATATCCCACGTGGTCTTGAGGTTATGTTCCGTGGCATGTGCTTTTGCCAAAGTATTTTTCGGCGGCTCTTTGGCAATCCGGCAGGCTGTTGGAGATGTCGTACAGTTTCCTGAAGGTGTTTGCAGCGGTCGGCGGCTACTGGTTCGGACGGCGGGTTCGCTCTAACCCGATGTGCGGTTCGGACCTCGTGGAGTCAGGTGTTCGTGACTGCTGGAGCACTGAGGAAGGCAGGTACGTGTTCTTGTGACGAGCACTTCGTCACAACCTCCCCTCACTCCGCTTAAAAAAAAAAGAAAAGGAAATACATATCTTTTTACAGTGGATTGGTAGTGTTCCGTCCCCTTCTCTTGCCGCGGTTCCTGTGACGTCCTTGGGGACACGCCTTGAACCGCGTGACCCATTGCACACCACCTCCTGGACGGGCCTCCAGGACTCGGTGACGGTGACGGGTCGGTTTCGGCAGGTCGCTGGACGTGACGGCCGGACTCCCGGAACGGATCGGAAACGGCGGTGGAGTCGGCAGCGGCGTCACGTAGTCTGGGGCGGACCACGTCGGTGGTCGACGGGCCGGCCGAGGTTCGACTAGCGGCGTCCTTGGTGTCACGGGGCGGCCAGGTGTGTCAGGAAGCGGCGACTTCTATTACCAAGAGTGAGGGAGACGGCGGATGCCGGGGTGCTGCGGTGGCAAGGCCAGGTGGTCGGGCCTCCGGCGAAGTGGGCGCAGCGGGACGCCGTGGCGGCGTCTGATGCAGCGCCGGGTGGTGCAGCCTTGGCCTCGGTGACGGTGGTGGCTGCTGGGAACGGCAGCGGGCCCGTCGTGACCTCACTCTCGGCGGGAACCCGAAGAGCTCGCATCACGGCGGGAAGCCGAGGATCCGCTGGGTGCACGCGGCTGCAGTCGATGGTGGCGTAATCAACACCACTGCCTTCCACGGGCCGCAGCACGTAGTGGACGGTGCTGACTACTGGCTTGATCAGCCGGGGCGGTGTTGGCGGCAGCGGTGACAGAGCGGCTGGAACAATTACCTCCCGCAGGATGGTCTACACCCTGTTGGGCGACGCGGCAGGAGGCGTAGTGGTTCGGTTGGGTACGGCTTGGACGGCCGTGGCAGCGGCGAGCTGTGTCTGGGTTGGACGGCGGGCGTATTTCAACGGGGAACCCACCGGTCGGATATGCGCTCGTTGACGGCCCTTGAATTGGTGTGCTATCAGCACATGATGTTTAATGCAAGTTTTTCCAACAGCGATGCTCAAATCGTTTTCTTCAGAAGTGGAAGCTTGTTCTCCTGTGGCTGTGCGTATTTGCAACTTTGTTGGAAGTAGTGCTGGGAATAAATATCGATATAATATTGATATTATCGATATCGATATTTAAACTTTTAAATATCGATATGTCGATAATTTCGGTATTATCAATAACTTCGATATTATCGATAATATCGATATATCTATACTCCGATATCATCGATAATTTCGATATTATCTATAATTTCGATATTTTTGATGTTATCAAAAATTACGATAGACGCAGTAAACACATGTAAATGATACATAGCAATAACAGATCATTGAAAGCATAAAGGCATATTGCATTGTTTTATATAAAATATATCATACTTATATTTCTTTGTTATATAACAATGAAATTTTTATATTATGTAACAAAGATACAAGTAATTATATCATTTATGTAATAAATGTTATTATTTAAGATAAATTATGCTGAAATGAATACGACACATATCAGTACAATATATACATAATATTACTAATTTACATATAATATATAACTAAATTTTTGTTGCTTTATTACACAGATGTAAATAAACATATCATTTGAAATTTTTGTATGACAAATAGATATTTCGATAATCCCGATAATATCAACAATTCCGATAATATTGATAGTATTTATAATTCCGATAAAATCGATAATATCGATATGTCGATATTTCGATAATATCGATATATCGATAATTCGATAATATCGGTATATCGATAAGTCTGATACTTCCGATAGTAATAATATTATCGATATTCGATATAATTTTTTTAATATCGCGCAGCCCTAGTTGGAAGTAGATGTTTTCTGCATAGTTTTCTTGTTAAGTCGGGTCTGATTATTGTTTTTGTGGCACCTGTATCCAGAAACATTTTAAGCGGCCTTTTGTCTTTATGATGAAGGGACGCGACATTACTAATGGATTCTGGGGCTACTAGATTACGGGTCGACGTGTGCCCTTCGCATCAACCCGACTCCTTTTCTTGATTTCTTGCTTCTGCTTTCCTCTGTTGTTTTCTGCAGAGCCTTTGCGGATGACCTAATTCACCGCAATTCTAACAGCGCAGTTTCTTTCTTCCAGCAGCATGAATTCCAGATGTAATTCTTCTTATCTTGTCATCTAGATCCTCTGTGTCTTCATGATCTAAAGCATAAGAAAGTGCGTCAACCAGAGTTTTTGGTCGAGCCAATCGCAGTGCTTTTTGAGTTTCATTGTCACGGACTCCATAGATAAATGATTGAACTCTGATATTGGTTCCTCAGTTGCGTCTGGTACACTTGCTCTAGATGCTCATTGCCATATCGCATATTCAGTCGCTTAACAAGTTGTTCGTAACCATTTGCTTTGGCAGCGACTTCAAATTGTTTTACATAATTCGGCAACGATATCTTACCGTCGAATTTTGGTGTTTTATATGCAATCTAGAACTATTTTCTTTTTCTGGTTTCTTTTCCTGAATTTCATCCGTCTTAGCTATATCAGAATTTGAAACCGCTGGTGACGTAATTTTTGAGACATTTTTCTGTAATTCTGCAACCCTCATATCGTATTCATCTTTAAAATTTTCCAATTTATCTTCTGAATTTCTAGAAATTTCTTTCAGAATTCTAGAATTTTTCATTAGTTTCTCTTCCCATATTCTAAAATTTTCTGTTAATTTCTTTTCTAAAGTTTGTGACGAAGTGTCCCTAACCTGGTTTCCGTTTTGTAACCACGTGCACTCCCTATTACTCAACCAACACTGTTCCGTCATTTGGGTCATCCGATCATCATCATATCAAGCCTTCCAAACCACAGGGAAGCTGTTCATAACCGTTTTTTCACAAAGCACATGGTCTAATCTAACTCCGAGACCACGTGCCCGGCCAAGTGACAGTTCCAGATTCACCTACAAAACCATACTCATAAAACATCACCCTGTTACCCATAATCATACTCACATTAAACATCTCTGCGTAAAATGTATATTTTCACAGTTATTCCACTCTACAGAAAGCTGTCAAAGACACCACCAAGACGCCACTGTGCAGATGCGGCAAATATCCGTACTTCCGACCGAAGCCGAGATTCAAATGTCCAAAGAAGTCAAATATAATTTGTGAAATATTCTAAAATAACATAAAATGTAATATATTACTTTGTAAAACGCAGGGAAGTCAAACAACGACAGTTAGAATAAAATTAAATTTTATTAAACAGAAATAACAATATTTTAGAACTCTCCACCTCTGTCATACAATTTGTTTAAACGAGTTTAATTAGTAATCGGGGTATAAATACGGCCTCCGGGGCTGAGAATGATCATTTGTTTACTAGCTTCTGATAGCGACTTGTTTACTAGCTTCTGATGATGACTTGTTTACTAGCTTCTGATAGCGACTTGTTTATTAGCTTCTGATAGCGACATGTTTACTAGCTTCTGATAGCGACCTAAACTGAGTTTACTAGCGACAACTGCGATTTATCTCCGAGACACACAGATCTACCGACCGACTTTTTGTAGTAATTTTGGGTTTTAGTGTTATCACCCTGGCCTAACCGACCTAGAGCTTCTGTGGCACCTTATTTTTCTTCCAGAATCCAATGATTGGCTCCCAAGAAAAACCCGACGTCCTGGAGGAAAACCACGACATCCCGGTCCGACAAGTAGCAGCGGCCCAAGTGATCGTCACAAATTGGCGCCCCCGAACAGGGACACGTCACAAATTGGCGCCCGCGACCAGGGACACGTCACAAGTTCTAGAATTTTCTGTTAATTTTTCTTCCAAATTTTGTTCTAAACTTCTAGAATTTTCTATTAATTTGTCTTCTAAATTTTTTATCAACTCTTCTTTTAATGTTCGAGAATTTTCCATCATTTGTTCTTTCAATACTCTAGAATTTTCTTCGGACTTTCTAAAACTTTCTGTCATTTCATCTAAAAGTTTCTTTTAGAATTTTAACAAAATTGGTGAAACCACCCGCAATTTCGAATACAAACCATCTGGATTTTCACCAGCTTCCACTAAGGCTTGCCGTAGACGAAGTTGCAGAACAGCCTTGGTTCCCGATGACTCTAACTCTCGGTCTTCCAGCTCCCTCTTGAGATCGGTTACTTTTAATTCACTTAATTTTTCTTCTTTAGTAGCCATTATATTTATTTTTATTTTACACTTCACAATTTATTAACCCTCACGCCTGACGCCAATTGTAACGTTTTATTTATTTAGGTGAAGTGTAAAATTGATTATAACACTAATATTTATATAACTGAGTTTAATAAAAAAATATGAATTATAAACAATAATTAAAATAAGTAACACTGTGAATAAATAAACATAAACACTATTTTAAGACTAACAATTACTAATAGAAACATAAACACTAAGATTATTTATTTAAACACTTAAAACTACGCGATATTTATTTCCACAATGTTTATATTACCAACCATCACTATTCGTATTAATGCTAGAGTGTCCTCGCGATTTCCTGTTCGGGGGTATTTGTAGTAAAACATTTAATTTCTGGAATATTCACCAACTCTCTGGAAAACGGGGGAGCGGATGGACCTGTTCTGACATGTACGCAAGCGGCCGTTGCCCGCGGCGAAACCATGGGATAGCTATAATATTAGGCTCAATGAATTTATACGTTCCAATTTTGAAAATGATCGCTCCCTTTCGCAAAGATATTTATTGTTAAATAAATTCTAAATGGTATTGCAAAATTCAGAAAACAAGTAAAAATGTATTTAAAAAACAAATCAGACACTGGGCCCTGTAGGCATGTACCTTACATGCCTATTGGATATGACACTGCCTCATTGTTACCAGATCTATACTTTGAAATTATCGCACATGTGTCAAAAAAATATCGTTTTTGGAATTAAATTATCGTACACATAAAAATAAAAAATACTACATTGATATAAACTATATTGAAAACACATGAAAATAAATAAAAATTAACTATTAACAAAATATATGTACGTAATAAAAATTAAATATAAAAAAAGAAAAATATTGCACTAATCGGAAGCGGGAAGCTTGAGTCATTAATTGCGTTAGTAATTAACCTGTTCCTAGTTTTTCTTTTAATTAAATTTAATTTGCTGAACATTTTTTCGCATTCTGCGTTAGAGAGTGGTAAACTCAAAAGATTCAAAACAAATATTGACAGCTTTTTAAACAAATATTCACCTGTTACTTCTAAATTTGATGATTGAACCCAAAATATATCTGCTTCTAAATATAAATCTGGTCACTTGTAGGGAAAGTCGATAATCTTCTCCATTCATCACCAATTTTTTGCCAATCTGTCAAGTTGGTGAATCTTTTACAGAGAGTTAAAAATGGAACTAAGCTGGCTATTTTATCTGCTGATATTGAATTACGTGGCAAGAAAAGTGGAATTCAGATAATAAAGGATCATCATATCTGTATTTGTATAAATTTAAATTTCGATCGTAAATCAGACAACAAATTTAAAGGTCCACACAATGCTCCAAATAAAAAAATATTAAAAAGCAAACTATTAACAAAAAATACCAAAATCAGAATATACAAATCAATAATAAGACTAATAACATTATACGCAGCTGAAACAATCACAATGACAAAAAAGAGGAAGAAGATCTAATAACAATGGAACGCAAAATAATACGAACAATACTAGGACCAATCAAGGTATCAGAAAATAAATACAGAATAAGAAGGAGAAAATATAGTGAAAAAATTAAACAACAAAGAATGAGATGGCTTGTCCCTGTATGGAGAGCAGAAGAAAGGGGTACAATAAGATCAATAATCGAGTGGAGCCCAGGCGGAAGAAGAAGACGAGGCAGGCCCAGATCAACATGACTGAGAGAAGTGGAAGAAGATCTAAAAGCAACCGGAATTAGCAACTGAAAGAACAAAACAAGAGATAAGGTGTTGTGGAGGAAGATTATAAAGAACATCTAAGAAATAGTAACGGAGATTGATCTACTCCAATAAAATTGGATCTAGAAAGCTTCGAAGGAAGCGGCGCAACCCCATGGGGGTGTTAAGCCACTATATATATATATATATATATATATATATATATATATATATATACAATGCTCCAAGGTCATAGAACTGACTAGGGTAACATCAATGGTACCAACACGGAGTATCGCTTCTGTATATAACTATTTTGTGATAGCGCGGTGGTGCACTCTAGCGAACGCGGAAAATATTATCCGCTACAGTCGGCCAGCCTGAGGTTCTGCCCGTTCTCGGTCAGGTCCGGGAAATCGTCTTCGATAGACGATGTCTCGGCTTCATTGGGAATGTAGAGTCGTAAACGGTCTCTTGGGAGGATACCAGTGAAAAACCGTTATTTGCAACCCAGGGATGTCTTCGACGACTTATCTGTCACGATCGAGAACTTTCGTGACCTGATAAGGGTCCTGGTACTTGGGGTGCAGTTTGCCTGCAGGTCTAAATTAACACATTGTCACCGGCTACATACCTGCTCGGAGGGCGTCGTCGTAGGTTGTAATGAAGCTTGTTGTCCGCTTGGACCTTGGTTTGTTCGATTCCAGCATGTTCTCTAACAGCCTGTCGCTCGTCGACGGTCGAAATGCGATGTCTTGCAGTGCCATCTGGATAACGTCACGGAGCTCTTGGTCCGAGTTGGTTCTTAGGTTATATCCAGACAGGATGTTTCCGGGACTGTCATCAACGCTGCTTTGATGGGTATTGTTCAGGGTTTGTTGGACGATACTTAATTTATCATGCCATTTCGAGTCTTCTGTGGTTTTCGCGAGAATGTTTACTATAGTTCGATTTTAGCACTCGCATTGTTCATTCACTCGCGGGGTGGCTGTTGCCGTTAGCACTTGCTTAATCTTTAAGTCAGTAATTTGTGAATTCGTCTGACGTGAACGCACTTCCGCGTTCCGCAGTCACATATTATAGTTTGCAGCGGCCCGAATATTTTAAATATTTGTTCAAACGCTTTGATTACTTCGCGTGTATTAGTGGTTTTGGTTGCGTGTAAAAATATAAATTTGCTGTACGCATCTATTATTACAAAAATATGTTTATAGCCAGCAGAGGGAGGATCAAAAGGTCCAATATGGTTGTTCAGCCGTGAATTTAGTTTTAGTTATTTTCGATTTCAAATTGTGTGATTAAAGCGTTTGGAGCCCGGTGACACCACTACGTGGATTCAGAGGTGAATCTTTGCCGCAAAACGCGCAAAAACAAACGAGTGAGTACGTTTTCATTCGTAAGAAACGTCCCATGTAAAATTGTGGAGAGTTTATCGTTTTTGTGAATCTATCGTTGGGAAGATTCAAATGTTTTTCGTTTATAGTAAATATTGCAATTCGGCTATATTTACTAATATATTCGTTGTGGTTAAATCGGCGTTATTTTCACTGCATATCGTGAAGTGTAATGTGATTTAAAGTCAACTTTTCGTACTCGTGTGTGTGATTCATGTGTGAGTAGTGCAACCATTGTGGACACCATCTCCATCAAGCCAGTCAAGAACACCGCTTCCTTCCAGTCTACAGCCGCTCCGTCCATCCGACGATCCGAGCTATACACACACCAAAGGTAAGTGGTGTCAATTCGTATATCTGGCTCCAGCGTTCATTCTGCAGATCACACGCAATTTAAAAATACAGTCTTTATCGTTCCTTCCGGTATGCTGGGGTTACCGCGTCATTAGTTGGCAAAGTCCTCGGCCATACAATGGTCGCAATGTAAGGTTACGAAAGGGAAGAAAACTCTAGGAATACTTTGAAGTCTTCCACTTGGTTTGCCATGGTCTGGATTGTACATAAGGCACTTGATACAATGTTTGATGTACTTTGCAGTGTAACTTCGTAATTTGGGAAACCAATAACTCTCCATGATCTTCTGGATTGTTTTTTCACGTCCGACATGTCCATTGTTGTCATGTGACGCACGTAAAATATTCTGACACATATTTCTGGGAACTACCAACAGTATCTTCTCGTTTGATGTTTTGTAACATAAGAGACAATTTTTCAATAGATTGTTTTTATTCGACGTGTCGTTTCCTGATTCCAGCTTTTCAAAAACGGAAGTTATTTCTGGATCTTTCGTTTGCATTACTTTGAGAAATCGTAGCTTGTTCTCTGGGTTTTGTGTTACGATCATAGCTGTGTGACTCAATGCATCTACATGTTGCATTGATGCAGAGGGATGATGCACAACTGTATTGTCAAAATCAGAAATTCTTGGATTTATATCTCTTTTAGATAAATCAAGTTTCATGGAGTTGCAGTCGGTTACGACTTTCAATGGTGTGCCTAATAGATATACACGAAATTTTTCTGAAATTCGTACTATGGTTAGCATTTCCAATTCAAAAGATGTATATCGTGACTCGGCGTCAGTTGTCGTACCAGACATGTAATATATAGGATGCATTTTGTTGTCATCAAATCGCTGCAGGAGCATTTCACCATAGCCATATGAACTGGCATCGGTTTCAGTTCCGTTTTTTGTTTGAAGTTCGTATTCTCCAAATACGAATGTTTGATCTTTTTTAGTGAATCTTATAAGTGGAAAGACCCAAAAACCGTTGTGTTTGTTTAGTGTTAGTAGGTATCGGGAATTTCTTGACAGCCTCGGTTTTGTGTGTTTGCGGTTGAATCTCATTTTTAGTTATTTTAATACCTAAAGTGTTCGGTTTCAGTCTGGAGAAATTTACATTTCTCTAGTCTCAAGTTTAGACCATAGTTTTTAACTAATTCGAGAACTTTTTTTAACCTATCGATACCTTCTTTGACCGTTTCAGACATAACAAGAATGTCGTCCATATAGATAAGTACTATTTTATCCCATAAAAGGGGTTCAAAAATCTTATTGATATATCACTGAAATGTCGCCGGACTATTAGACAAACCAAAAGGCATATAGTTATAGTCGTACAACACATTATTAGTAATAAAGGCAGTATTTTTTTTTTTGTATTCTTCATTGACGGGCACGTGATAAAACCCATTTTTTAAATCCAGTGTTGTAAAATAAGTGTAGTTAGACAACGCATCGATTTTTGCATCGTTCAGGAGAAGGGGAAATCTGTCCCTGACAGAAATTTTATTTACTGCTCGATAATCGACACAGAGTCGTTTATCGCCGTTCTTTTTGTCAACAAGAACAACTGGGCTAGCGTAATTTGACTTGGTTCTCGTATGACATTCTTATCAAGTAATAATAATGTTATCTAAATGATTTTGTTTCTCAATTGAAAATCGACTGGGTCGGTATACAATCGATTCATTTGAAGTGAGTTGAATGCCCATTTCAAAATTTGGGAATAGTTTTGGTTCGGACTTGCAAGTCATGGCATCCGATATCATTGACACAACTTCGTTTTGTGGTGCCTTGGAAATATTCGAATTTATTTCCAGTGTTACGCTTTGATCGGGTTATCGTTATCGTCCTCCGAGCCTATAGTAATATCGACGATACCACTTTCTAGTTTTAGTATAACATTAGGATATTCGAGAAACTCGTCGCCCAATATAATTTGTACCGGTATGACGTCATAGTTGACAACATAAAACTTTGTATTCATGATTTTTTTACCTAAATAGATATCGGGAATTTTGCATTACCAATATTGTGACACTTAGCATTGTTTAATCTTGTTAAGTATATGAGTTTTACTTAAAAATTATCAGTCTAAAGATAGCAAATATTAAATTCGTTAATTTTTATTTTTGCAATTAAATTGAGATTAGATCCCGTGTCAATAAAAGCTTCGGAGTCTTTGGCTCATATTACGAGCTCACTTTTATAATAAAATCGCGATTTTAACGTTCGTTTTTACAAAAGATTTTGATGTAAAAGTGAGCGTTAAAATCGCGATTTTATTATAAAACTGAGCTCGTAATACGGACCTTTGTTATTAACTTTTATGGGAATTGTTTTATTTTTCGTGCGTGAATCAATTATAAGGTCTTTATTGATAGCTGTCTTGCAATCGCGTGCGAGGTGACCCTTCACGTAACATTTGTAACACACTACTTTTGGGCAGTCTTTGACGCGATGTGCGATTTCCATACAATATGGACAAGTTAAGTAATCATTTTGTTCCTTTTTTGGGTTTGAATCATAAGTTCTGTAATTCAGTTTCGTTTGTTCGGTCGATTTAGTATTGTTTTTATCCTGTTTCCAACTTCAAAAGTTGTTTTATTTTTGAGTGTACCTGTTGTCTATGTTTTTAGTATCTCGGTTAAAAACTAAATCTTTTCGATTTCGTTCAAAGGGCAAGTACGCCTCGGCACGATTTATTAGTTCAGTCGTATTCGCAGGTAAATTTGTATAAAACTGTCGCGTTAAAGGAATATCTTGTAGCCCCTGTATTATGTATGATATAAGACTATGTTGGTCTACGTAATTACTAGCAATTTGACGCATTGTAAATACATAAGTTTTTACAGATTCACTCATGCTTTGTTTTCGTTCTCTCAGCTTCCGATCTATGTCAATCGAATAAGTTTGAGCGGCAAATGTTTCCAAGAAACGCGTTTTAAAGTCTGGCCAAGATTTGATATTTGTCCCTGACTCGTTCCATAATTTTGCGAATTCATTTTTACAGTTTGCTTTATCTGGGTTTGTTTGATGTTGATTTTATTTCAGGAATAAAAAAAAATAACAGATCAGTGTAGAAAGAAATTACCAATTAAATAAATTATGTTAAGTAATGTAAATGCAGAGCAAAATGTGACAAAATGACTGAAGTTACCGTAAATTACAATTACATTGAGGTGTTGAGCAGCTTAAAAAGTATTTTTAATCTGGCGTCAATCAAATCCAGCAACAACTGATGGAGACATATTCTCCGTGATGTAACTATTGATAAATCCTCATAATGGACTCCTTTGAGCAAATAATAAATGGGCAGTCATATAGAACATCTACCTCAAACTCACTGATAAAGATAAAATTAATTTAAAATGCACAAAACAGTTTCTTAAAAAGACAAGCTTAGTCAGACCAAGAATTTAAAAAGTACAAACTAAAATACACCAAGGTTCCACTAACCATATATTCACATCAGCAAAAAGGATTGCCTACTTAACGACAAATATAATAAAATATCAGACCGTAACAAAGTAGACAAAATTGATACAAAAGTAATGACATTTTTTGTGTTGATTGTTAAATCCTAAATCCTAAAACAAATTATGAAAAATTGTAAATTTAGACTCAAACTCAGGACCGGTACTCATTGGGTTGTTATAAATTTTTTACTCATTTAGCAATATCAATCCCGAGGAAAAAAATTAATAAATCATTTGAAAAGCTCATGTAAAATAAATGTATATTACAGTTATGATATATATTAGAAACTTAATCAAATAATATGTGGTAAATTATGATTAATATTTTTAAGTAATAAATGGAAAGCATAGTATACATTATGAATTGAATAATTCTGGAAACTTAATTTCATCTCTCTTAGTGAGATACACCTCTAAAGTATAGAATTTTTAACTGTTTAGCGCACCGTTGCTAGTTTAATTTTCTTAACACCTAAACCTGTAGCTTTTTGGTAAGCAAGTCCTGCTACTGCTGCTGCAGTTCGAGTCAATAATTCTTTAGCTTATTTTGTACCAACATTCTATATAAATTTAGTAGCTGGTAAATAAAGTACATGTATACATGTCCTAAATAACTTGTGAAGCATGGGGATCTCGAGAATGGTAATAGATTTGAGGTCGGTTAAATTAGACCAAAATTGCGACCTTAAGAGAGCATTTTAACCATGTCTTTGTTTAAAAAAAATGCAAAGTTTCTAGATACGAACGAAAATGTAAATTTTACTGTTTTTAATTTTTTATCATAACTTCCAAAAATTAAAATATTAGGAATTTTGATGTGAACATTCTTCAGACACTTTTTTGTAACAAATTTAAGTGGATTTTTTAAAAAAATTATCGCGTACCGTTTTCTAGTTATCGGTGTCAACTTTAATTTTTCATATGGAACTTTCAGTAGGTTGTGACAATTTTGAATAGAGTTTTTTTGCTATTCAACCATATAAAAAAGTTTTATTTTAATAAATAAGGTTAGATGAAAATTATTGAAGAAAGTGTAGAGACATACTATTCAAAGAACAGAAAAATGCATTGGCAATGGAGAATTTATTTCAATTTTTTTCTGAGCATGTTTTATTCTAGTGAATTTATAAATTTTGGTAATATGTTGTAATGAATGTGTTAAAACGTTTAAACTTACATATGATAAGCGATTAATTATTAACGAAGACGATAATTGTATATACAATACCGTATGAATATTAGTGTCTAGTCAGGACAGTTTACATAAGTTTAAAAAAAAAACAAATTGCGTGACTTAAAGGCATTTTGGCATTTAGGTTTTTTTTAAGATAAAATATCGTGACCTCGGTGCAGATCGTATAAATTTTAAAATAGGAAAGTGTCCTATATACATATATCTCTATGTACCTAAATACTACTGGCGTTCCGCAAGGATCCATTCTGCTAAAATTAAACTCTGATTTTTATGTCTATATAGACATATACTGTCTACAAATCTCAAACTTCGTTTATTAAATTCTTAATTTCTTTATATTATTGATTACTCTATCTGATGTTATGAACCCAATCTTATGCAAATGGACTATTAAAAAAATCATGTCTTCTTATAATTGTATCTTAAGCTATAGACCTTACACTACAAAGCTAATATGGATGATACTGAAACCCGTGTCAAGTTTAACATGTGCCTAGTTCATAAAATTAAACTTTCCGATATCTACTCTAACAACAATAAATTAAACTTAATATATTATGGCTATTGTTTGCATATGAAAGGCATACACTGTACCATCTTTTAAGAAAGCAAAATTTAAGTTAAGATGCCCTTCGGGATGTAATTATTTGAAATATTTTTTGACATTTATGAACATTGTATTTTTGTTTATACTGTATGTATTTTTATGTTGCTTTTGTTTGACATTCATTTTAATTATTATTGTTATGACATGTTGTTGTATGTAAATAACATTT
The DNA here is from genome assembly GCA_035578165.1 of Stenolophus ochropezus. Lineage (NCBI taxonomy): Eukaryota > Metazoa > Arthropoda > Insecta > Coleoptera > Carabidae > Stenolophus > Stenolophus ochropezus. The sequence goes on along the minus strand of JAQOWZ010000015.1, from coordinate 14,981,572 downwards.
ATAATTTTTATTATTATTATTTTTAATGAAACAAATACAAAAAATAATGTATTTAATGTATACTTTTGAAAAGCTTCATTCGAAAGTGAAAATACGGGTCTTCATTCAACGCCTAATAACTGGAGGTATTTTTGAAAGAAAAACTGTTTGCGCAACAACTACGAAAAAAAAAATGACTAACCACCAAGAAACGCCAATATTAATATAATCTAAATATATGGAAAATTTAAAATAGACTCAACAAAGAAATATATAAACACATATTAAATGCTTGAAACTACAAAATAGACCGCTTTATCTATATCCTATACTTACATACGACTGCTAAACCACAATAACTACAAAGTTAATAACAAAATAAAAGTTCAACAATACCGAATGATTGGGATTATGTTGAGTTATATAATGAATCAACAATCAAACAATGTAGTCGTTATGTAACGGACAGTGGTTTGGGAGTCATTGACACTACACCCTCGTTGACGTATTGAATTATTTATTCCAAATAGACACTGTAAGAAAAATAATAAAATTATACTTACCTGTGTCACTGCGCTGTTGCAGAATAACACTTGAAGGGATGGCCAAGGTTAAATAACACAAGTGCTTAAACGAAACGAAAATATAATATAATAATATATACGCTATTATAATGAGATTACAGTAATAATCTATGAATCTATTTTATAATGAAAAACTACACTACTTGTAACGCCTGGTCAATCGATGCAAGGCAAAGGGAATTGTGGCAAATTAAATATAGAAAAATATAACATAAAATATTATGTACTTTTTATGGAAAAGCAAAAAAGTTCATAATAATTGTACCAGTATGTTAACTACCTACTCCATACTTGTAAATATATTATCCATTGATCGCCTAGTGGAAGGTAGTATTTTGTGTTTATTTGGATATATAACCCTTTATCGTAGTAATACAGAGTAGCTGTTAAAGGTGGCGAATTGGGACCGGTATTTGGTAAAATCAAAGAATTATATTTACTCAAGAAAAACCAGTCAAAATCTCAGATAGAGAGACAATTTTGACCATTTAACAATTATATAAAGATTGCATTTAAATTCATACAGGTTGTCCCAATAATTTATTATACTAATTTATGATAAAATTGTATGATGGAGATCCGGATTGATATTGGTTGTCAGTTACAATTGTGATTATGTGCATGTGGGTTTATGTGGATTTTATTGTTTATTTCAGAGTCGACATGCCGTTGCTCTGATATATGTTGTTTATAGGGCGCTCTGTTTTGTCAGAGGGCCACTGTATACATTTTTGTATACAGTCTGAATCGCAAAGACCGGCCTATGAGCTCACGGTTCTATCGGTCCTAAGAGCACCCAGTAATCATAAACTGGCTACGGCGAGCACACAGTCAACGCGATCAGAAAGAATTGTTGATAATTGTATTTGAGGCAGACACCCAACTAAGCTGGCGAACCTGTTGTGTTTGATATAAATATAATATCATTATCATATAATTAACATTTAGGGATATTTATATAAAGAAAATGACAGACACATACTCAGCTTATCCAAGTAGCCTCAAAGCCTCCGTAGATTTCCGGTGGTTGAATGTTATAATAGAATGAAAAGAGTTCATAGGATCTGTAAGGTCGTTTCGAGTTAGGCGTCGGTCTGCGAACGTAAAGAGACTTCCAGAGATAAGGAGAAAATGCGAAACCACCGAGACGCTGTACATGGCCTAAGAATGTCAAGCGGAGGGCTCATACAGTGCACTAGATCGTCTCGACACCAGACAAGGCCTAATAACATCCACAGACTTCCAGTGTAAAGGAGAAATCACGACGATGCCAGCCATGGCCTTAGAATGTCAAGCAGTGGGTTCATAGGGTTTATAGGTATTGATTGGAGAGGAGTGGAAATACGGAGTTTTACCTCGGACATGCCAAGCATAAGGGAGTCTTGGAGCCGACTGCCCGAGTACAGATTTCGGCTCGGGTTATATACAAAAATATCCCTCTTCACTCTTTTAGAACTGTGGTGTTTCGAGGATGGTCCACAATCAAAACGCGTGATCTTCGAATATTCTAGACAAATGCATATTAAACATGCACGTGAAGACTCAGCGTCTCGAAGTCTGACCCTTTCTAGTGGCGCCAGGACATGGAGTCCATGGACGTGCGGAAGATGCTTTAAGTAGAGGCAAAGATTTTATTAGATCACCTGTCCTAGCGTGACATGGATAAATTTTGTTTAGTTAAAATCCATTATCTTATTTCTATTGGGCATTTTTTACTATGGAATATTGTAACTGATACGTGTTATGAGAATACTATAATTTAACAATTTTAAGAATGACTTTAATACATAATCCCATGTTTATACTTAGTTATTTGTACTGCGACGAAGCACTCGTCACCAGGACTCACCTGTCATCCTTTCTGGTACGTCACTCTCACCCCGACCGGCCGTCCAAGCCAATTTACGAAGGCCGAACCCCGCTAGTCGGACCAGCAGCCACAAACCACCGCTGACATCATTATGATGCTGCCTGACGTCCTTGAGCTCGACATAGGACGTCAGCGTGCCGTGCCGAGACGTCGGGAGAAAACCACGTGCATAATCTCCAATCCAAGTGTACAAAGAGAGAAACACCGCACCAAACACAGAGGTAACCACTCTCCACAATTTAAGAACACCTCCCTGACTCTCATTTTCCGTATTTTGTTGATATTTTTAGAGATTTTTTTAACTTTTTTACAAGAAAAACACCTGTAAATTGTACAATGTGTGTAAAATATTCTGTGAACCGTGGGAAAGCATTAATACAATTTTTTAAAATTTATTGTAATTTAGCACCCGAAGCAATTTCTCCCCTCTCCCTAGGTACCGCAGTTATTAGCGCTCGAGACACCGTCCGCCTAGGAGGAGAGGGCACCACACAACACACATACTCTCACCCGACCAAAGTGTGCATCACAGTACTTAAATAAAAACTGAAGAAACATAATTTTTACTTATATGATATTCAAATAGATATTCCTATTATCTGAACTACTTGATCAATACATCCGTGCATATTTAAACAACGACATAATTTATATAATAATCCCCTGAGATTTGTGTTTTTTATATAAATTTGAAATCTCCGCCTATGCTCCAAATACGAATAGTGGAATGTATACACTAGATCCGCATGTGACAAGCGTTTCCTGACCTGGTCTGTATCCCTTGAACTTGTCTCTTTCAGGTACTTGCTAAATGTAAACATATGCAAGGTGTGTGTTATACCCGCGACTAGTTTAAAAATGAAAACAGATGTTCGTAAAATAAATTATACACAAAATTATTTTATCGTAATGAAGATTATTCCTAATATTATTAATTACAAAATTATACATACTAGCTATACTGCTTCATAATAATATAATAATATTTTTCTATTATATCAAAGCTACATGACACTTATATACACTTCCCAGCATTGAAGATTTTTCCATTAGGGCACAAGAAAAATTTTGGGTAAAACTTGTTTTCTTCTACCGTGGACTTAGCACAAATGTAGTAGATACTTTTGTTCAATGGATGCGGCCCCATCTGTCCTTGTTCGTTGCAAGCAATCTTAGTGTTTTGTGGGCAACCTGTGGCTGTTACGTACGGCAGTTTGCAGTATGTAGACACCGGATCGTAATAGTAGTTCCCAGTACACTTCACAGGACTACTTAATGCCCCATTGTCCTTACAGCATACGTGGAAAGACCGGCAATCGTAAGGGTCGGGGAACATGCCTATGCTGTTGCAAGCGAAGTTGTCGAATTTTCCTACACCTGAAAATTGATTCGATGAACTACGTGACCAAATTTTAATTCTTATTTTGTTAGTTTGTTCCAATATAGTTATTTTTAATTCTAGATTGCGAAATGGTACTTTTACTTCCACGTATAATTTTTTTTCAAAGCACAGAGAGCAAAAAGAAAAAAAAATTCAGAATGCAAAAGCATTTTGCAATAACGTTTTATCGAAAACTATATTTCAAAATTAGTATAAATGTAAAAAAATATTGTTTTATAGTTCACAACTAGTTGATAATAGAAACCAAAAATTTGTTTTGAATAACATAATTTTTCAGGTGAAATATTTCAATACTGCTTTGTTCAATACTATTAAAATAATATCAGAAATTGACGAAGACAATAAGTGATATATTTGATTAAATTGTGACCCTTTATTTTAGCAAAAAAAAAATACTGGATGCACAAGACTTTTCTGAAAGCGGAGCGAAATTACTATTTTCGCTCATAAAAAGCGACGCGAAATTTGCATTTCCTTGACTTGTTATGAAATATTTAAACACTAGTTGAACCTCACTTTTGAGTTTTTGTGGAGTAGGTCTGTTACAACCTATACTGTCGCTCTTTTTATATTTACAGGAACCTCGTCGCTGTGACTAGTTTTGCAAGACATTGCAAATTACTATACACGCACGCATCAAAAATGCAAAACTAACAGTTTGGTTTTTGTTCGTTTACATTTTTCTTTCTTTGACCTTAGAAACGAAAGAAGCACACTACTAAATACTTTTAGTCAATCTGATTTTCTTATTAAATTTGAAATTATTTTTATTATAAACAAAGGTTTCAGAAAAAATAACTATTACGTCCAGAATGCAAAAGACAATCATAACGCGTTATCATGTACCTTATTAAAAGCCGAGTAATATTACTTAGTCTATGATCAAACCTATTATAATTTTGGGCAAAACTTTAATTGTTATTTATGCACCGATGATGAAAAATTGAATATTATAATTTAATCAAGGCAAGCAAATTCGCAAACATGTCAAAATTACGTTTATCTTGAGAAGCATGTTTTATTTTTCTGAGAACTACTAGATAAACATATCTAGTAATAAATAAGTAAATAATTCGCAGTTTTTGGGATGACTATGAAATTAAATCAAATAATTAGATATTAGTGCAATTATTTCAAGGAAGTTTAATCTAACCTGAAAAAGTAATTAGTTTTTTATTTAATTATTTATTATTTCATTCCCATAAAGCATACAAATATAAATATAAATACCTACTTATATATAAAAAATGAATAGTTCTCGTTCAGAAATAAGTACGATTATAAATAAATTAAAGCAGTATCCAAAGCAGTTGTGAGATATTAGCATTTATATTGTTTGTCACCATAGTAACTACACATAACTTTTTCTGCACTATTTTTTTTATATCATTTGAAATATTAATCAAACTAGAAAATCAAATATATTTAAAACTAGTTAATTCATAGGTATTGGGTAAAATTTTGTATGGCAAACAAGTTACTTGAGATATGTACTTCAATCGTCGTGAACACCTTGTGGGCCATTTTTCTCATGTGACTTACTTGCAATATAATATACTTTTATAATAAATAACAAAATGGTGTATACAGTATAATTTATATCTGTTATCACATTTCTTTATGTTATTTCATATTTCTTTAGCAATTAATTCTCTTACCACATCCTGGATCAGGTTCATCAGAGCAGACTCCCGAGCTACAAGAAGTCCCAGTATTGCAGGTCTCCAGTAATTCTTTTTGGAAATTACCATTGCCTAAATCAACACAAAGCACCAAGCTGCTGCAGTTTAGACATTGTACACCAGCCACTGTGCAACCTGTACCATCTCTGAGTTGACGAAGGTTAATGCGGCTATCGCTTATATGTGGCACTGCAGCCTAAAATTAAGTTGGTGATAATATCCACACACTTACGTAAAGCTTTACCTAACATGGATCATAAATTAACCCAGTTAAATTTCTACATTGCTTAAATGTAACCATATATATATATATATATATATATATATATATATATATATATATATATATATATATATATATATATATATATATATGTTCTATTATATACCTATTTACAAAACAATAACAACCTAATAAGATTTAATACTTACAAATGTACCACATACAAGGATAACAATAATAATTAATTGTTTCATTGTGAAAATAATAATAATATCATTAATGTCTATGCACTTGGTCTTATATCAGTTAAATATCTGTCAAATTAGTCAATTTAGATAATATAATGCAATAAGGCAATTGCAGTATCAACTCATTATCTTTAATGCTTAAACATTGTATATTACGATTTGTTCCGTCTTATCGCAAAATCTGATTAAATTACTGGAAATATGCTCATTATATAGCAAATAAAATACTTATGTGATATATCAGTTACACGATCTTTTAAAAATACATATTTTAATGTGTACATATAAATGATTTTAAACCGTACTCTGGTCGGATGTCATGAGTCATGAGTTAAAGATCGTTTTCTATGTATTGTTTTTGTTAGGTATTTATATGAACAAACTCTTTTCATATGTTTACGTTTCATCAAAATGTAATGTCAAATATCAAAAAATTAATGATAGTGAAAGTTTCCTATAATAGTGTTCACTTTAATTCTTTTGCAAAAATAGAAATTATTTCTAATATATTTTTTTAAACAGTATTGTTGTGGTTCCAAGGTCACGGCGCGGTCAAAGGCCGCAGGTAGGCAGGTCGAATCACGTTAGTAACGCTTCTATTGTTTTGTCCCAACGAAAGTGCGATATTATTTCAGAACTTAATTGCTCTGATATGTAAAATCCGAACGAATGAGTAACGTGTTAAGAAATTGTATTTTTCCTTCATTTTTAATTTTATTACAGTTTGGTAGCTTTTGTAGATAGGAAGTTATTTGAGGTACAAAATTATCTTCATTTATAAATTGTTTTATATCGCGATTGACATCATCTAGTGTTTTGAGTTCTACTCAAATGCTAGATGCGGCGGTGTTTTTCGTATTTTGACACCCCACAGTATTAAGTGCAAGTCTCATATTATTATATTTCATATAATATGACCAGAAGAGATTGAAGATCTCGATTACGGCGTTCAACGGAGTTAGATTCTGGGTAATATATTTTCTGAGAACTACTAGATAAACATATCTAGTAATAAATAAGTAAATAATTCGCAGTTTTTGGGATGACAATGAAATTAAATCAAATAATTTTAATTTACTGCAATTATTTCAAACAAGTTAAATCCAACTTGAAAAAGTAACTAGTTTTTTATTTAATTACTTATTATTTCATTCCCATACATAGAAATATAAAGATAAATACCTATTTATTTATAAAAAATTTGTAGTTCTCGTCCAGAAATTAGTACGATTATAAATAAGTTGAATTAGTTCCCAAAGCAGTTGTGAGATACATATTTGCATTTATATTGTTTGTCACCCTACCAACTATACATTACTTTTTTGAACTATTTTTTTTATGTCATCTAAAATATTAATCAAACTAGAAAATCAAATATATTTCAAACTATTTAACTTATAGGTATTGGGTAAAATTTTGTATGACATACAAGTTATTTGAGATAAGTACTTCAATCATCGTGAACCCCTTGTAGGCCATTTTTCTCATGTGACTTACTTGCAATATAATATACTTTTATAATAAATAACAAAATGGTTTATACAGTAAAATTTATATCTGTTATCACATTTCTTTATGTTATTTCATATTTCTTCAGAAATTAATTCTCTTACCACATCCAGGATCAGGTTCATCAGAGCAGACTCCCGAGCTGCAAGAAGTTCCAGTATTGCAAGTCTCCAGTAATTCTTTTTGGAAATTACCATTGCCTAAATCAACACAAAGCACCAAGCTGCTGCAGTTTAGACATTGTACACCAGCCACTGTGCATCCTGTACCATCTCTAATTTGACGAAAGTTAATGCGGCTATCGTTTATATGTGGCACTGCAGCCTAAAATTAAGTTGGTACAAAAATCCACACACTTACGTAAAGCTTTACTTAACATGGATTATAAATTAACTAAGTTAAATTTCTACATTGTTTAAATGTAACCAGATATATATATACATTGTGTGTGCAACGAAATGCGGAACATTAGACTTAAACAAGAGATTTTCATAAATTGCTTATGATCTCTCTACTGATAGATTTAGAACAAAACTACAAGAGTGTGAAGTTGTTCAAAATATATTTTATATGAGATGATAATAATTGAAGCAAGGTCTGCAGTATGAGATTTATTAATATAAAATTAAATATTTTATTAAAAATCCGCCATGGAAATAAAAGAAAATATTTAAGGTCACACAGTTCAGTGAAGTATTTAAGTTGAGTTTATGTTCTTTTTTTAAAATAATATGCCAATATTACAAAAACATAAAATTATTTATACGATTGCACGTCAAAGTTTGATTTATATCATAGTTTTGCGGCCATAAAGTCTCTCTTTATAGTACTAGTAAAATAAAATAATTTTCAGAAGTTCTTTCAACATTCTTACTAGAACACTATTTTCGATTCGCATTCTATGTCTCTTCGTATATATGCTTGCTTGAGGAAATAGTGAATCTTAATTATTTTTTCATTATTTGAACTCTGAGTCCGACACGCCTGCATCTTGCTTCAAACAAAATTTTAACATTGACACCGGACCAAAAAAATTAGTATTCAAACAGTAAAGCACACTTGATTAATTCTTCTAAAATCATGAAGATTTTACTTTTACTTTTACCAATAAAGTCCTACATAATGTACTTATTAGATAAATAGCTATTATATTACTGTCACATAGATATTTTTATTTATTGCTATAACAGAAGTTCTATATGAATTATGATTTTATGTGAAATCTACCAGGAGAGAGAGTATCCGCAATTTTTTAAAATCCCATGTTAAAGTCCCATGTTTTGCCTTTCGTATGGAATATATATGTAAATATATATATATATATATATATATATATATATATATATATATATATATATATATATATATATATATATTCCATTATGTACCTATTTACATAACAATAACAACTTAATAAGATATAAAATTATTAGGAAATTTAATACTTACAAATGTACCACATACAAGGATAACAATAATAATTAATTGTTTCATTGTGAAAATAACAATAATATCATTAATGTCTATGCACTTGGTCTTATATATATCTGTCAAATTAGTCAATTTAGATAAAATAATGCAATAATGGAAATGCAGTATCAACTCATTATCTTGAATGCGTAAACGTTGTATATTACAATTTGTTCCGACTTATCGCAAAATCTGATTAAATTACTGGAAATATTCTCATTATATAGCAAATAAAATACTTATGTGAGATATCAGTTACATGATCTTTTAAAAATACATATTTTAATGTGTACATATAAATGATTTTAAACCGTACTCTGATTGGATGTCATGAGTCATGAGTTAAAGATCGTTTTCTATGCAACCACATGTGTCGTTTTTATTAGGTATTTATAAGAACAAACTCTTTTCTTATGTTTACGTTTCATCAAAATGTAATGTCAAATATCAAAAAATTAATGACAGTGAAAGTTTTGTATATTGTTTTTTAAACAGTATTGTTGCGGCCACGCCGCGATCAAGGGCCGCAGGTAGGAAGGTTGAGACACGTTGTAACGCTTCTATTGTGTTGTCGCATCGAAGGTGCGATATTATTACCAGAACTTAATTGCTCTGATATGTAAAACCCGAACGAATGAGCAACGTGTTACGAAATGGTATTTAGATAGGGAGTTATTTGAGGTACAAAATTATCTTCATTTATAAATTATTTTATATCGCTGATTGACATCATCTAGTGTTTTGAGTTCTCTTCCAAATGCTAGATATCATTCTTTTCTTTTATCGAATATCTGTCCAGATTTCTTCACTCTTAATAGCTACTCTGTATTACGACGATGAAGGATTACTTATTTAAATAAAAACAACGTAGGGTAAGCTAAACCTTCCACGATCAATGGCTAATATGAATGTGTACGGAGGAGATAAGTAACGTACTGTTGTGACAAATACAATTTTATCGCGATCTGTTTCACGCACACGAGTTTGCCAATATCCACTTTTGAGATCAAGTGTTGTCTTGAAGTTTCACGTGGCATTGAATAGCGTGCACTTACTGTAACCGATATCAAACGTCTATAATTGATAAATACTCTTGTACTTCTATTCTTCTTGGCCAACAGGACAACAGGTGTGGCCCATGAACTTTTACATTCTTCAATGACATCTTGTATCGTATTGTCGATTTCCTTACGGAGATTTTCTTTCTTCGGTGGTGCGATTATCTTCGGCAGTTAGTATAACTATCAAGTTTGTTGGTATTACCCGGCCTTTGATTTTGATAGGTATTACTGACTTCAGAATGGTTTCGAGTTTTGGCTGTCCATCTGCGAAATTTAAAACCATGTTTTCTTTTTCAAATTTATAGCTAAATTGTAATTTGTTAACAAGGTTTCGACTCATTATAGTAGTAGCCCCTGTACCTGTGTAGGCTACACCATGCATTTTATTAATTTCGATAGGTAATAAAGGCCGTTTTACCTCAAATTCATGTGAAGTACTTCTCATTTCGTAGAACTCAACAGATTTGACATTTTTAATCTTCTGATTTTCTGTGACATTGCAGTTGGTGCAGTGTGATTTTATCTCTCTTGGTGAGCCATAGCTGTAACAAGTAAGTTGGGGTCTGACTGCCATTCCTTAACTGATTTAATAAATTTCATTAGCGAGGTTTTTTTTCTGCACTTATCTTAAATATACCCGAAATTTTTAGAATAATTGCACTGTGGTCAAAGTTTCTTTAGTGTACTTCCATCTATCTTTGATTTTCTTGTTTCATTGTATGTAGTTTCGGTTTTTCTTGCTCGTCGTAGTAGCATCTTAAAGAAATTAAAATAATTATATGACAGTCTTTTTCGTATTTTGCGGTGTCAAAGACTGTACGTCATAGCCAACTGAGCACAATCTGAAAGCTTATAGAGTAATTGTGCAAGTAAGGCACGTATGTGGCAAATAAAAAGGTCACAGCTTTCATTATCTTGTTGTACGCGGGAGAAAATTTTGCGGTATACCAAATGAGCTGGTAATTTTCTTGTAAAAGTATCTCGCAAAAGTTCCACATCACTATCCCATGAATCAATAGAGTCTTTAACGCCTAATCACCAGGTAGCTGCAGTACCTATTAATAACATAGATAGTCCACGCAAATCATTTATTTCATTTATATTTACATAGTATTTGTAAACCAATATTCCGTCAAAGAAAGCCTCTATATCAAGATATCTGCTGCCATTGAATCGAGAGGTACATTTGAAGAAATTTCTCTGATTACTTGTATCTTGTGTACTTTGCTGAGTGTGCATTTCATTAGCTGATTTGTAAAATTTAATATACTTTGAACATTTGTAGCATTTGTGAGTGACTTTTCTGACATTGTTCTCTTTGGCGGCATTTTATTTCTGCTGAGACTGATATATGCTTTTGGGGGCAAGGAATTTTAACGCTTTAGCGGGAAGGTTCCGGGGCTGAACCGTTGGGGGATGCTAAGACCGTCCGTGGGTAGCTTCTGCTACCTCCTTCACGAGGTGCCCCTGTTTAAACTTTAAGCGGATCTAGACGTGTAGGTCGATAAACTACCCAAAGCCAAGGTGGAAGCTATCGTGCCGAGGGCTGAATGGCACAGTGGTCATTGTGTCTAGAATGATGCCGTTGAGATACCGGGCGACCTCCTAACGTACCTAGCCTTACCTCCGGAGGCGGACCACCCTTTCCCTAGCTACTCGTGGGAACCCTATGGATCGTAAATCTCAAAATTCCGTGTCTGTGTCGTCCCATTTATCTCCTCTTCTTCAATTCCCAACAACTCCTGACCCTACCTCGAACCCGATTCCCGCGGGGGAGAGCATTACCCTACAACCGACTAGGGCTACCGAAAAGAGGAACAGGTCGGGAGCAGAGAAACGGCGATTGCGGAAGGTTAAGGCCGCAGCAAAGGAGTTTCTTCAGCAGGGACCCGTCGCTGCTCATGGCCAAGGCCAAACCGATGGTGAAAGGGCTCCTACGGAGGTTATCCGGAAACGGCCACCTCCCATAAGGGAAACACCACCAAGCGCCAAGAAGGTAGTGAAGAGGCCTGAAGTCCCAGACTTGAAACCTCGGAACTACGCGTAGGCTGTTAACTGCGACTTGAAGGTGGCAGTGGTTCAGGGGTCATACCCTGAACACTACCTCTCCGAGGAACAGAGCGCAGCCATTCAATACGCGGTCATCGGTGCCCTGGACAAGCTCCCAATTGGAGGCTTTGTCCCACGGTTCCATGAATCGTACATCGCGGAGGGCGCCCTAAAGGTGACTTGCGTAAATACCGAGTATAGGGAGTGGTTGCGAAACCTACTACCGAAACTCGCACCGTGGGAGGGCGCTTCACTCCATTTGGTGGAGAGAGTGGCACTCCAGAAGACTACTCGTGCTTCAGTGTGGTTGCGGGGGTCTGTCGAGGAACCGAAAGCTGCACTGACGCGTTTAGGTAAACAGAACGTCGGACTCGAAGTTGATCTTCTTATCTTATCTGGGAGTTGGTGCTGCTTCCCGTAAGGCTTTAGAGGCCGTCGATCTGTGACCCTTCTTTGGAATGACCAGAGCGGTTGTAAAACTGCTCGGAAAACCCGAGAAGGCGAGTAAAGAGCAGCCATCAACTAGCAATGGATGATCACGGATTGTGATTTACCCAGAATAACTTGCAACATTGCGCTACTGCCTCTGCGGTAATTAGCAGACAGCTGTCAAAGTAAAGTTGCACACACACGTACTAATGATTCAAAAACCTTGGACGCACAAGGTCCAAATCAAAGGTATAGATAATAAGCTTGGTATAGTCTTCTACTGCACCGAGGAACAACGACCAAGAGCCTGTGTTTTTATTGCTAAGCACATTAATGCGGCCATGGTGCCCAATTTCTGTTTCAGAGACCTAGTTGCTGTCCTGATTCGACACAATGTGGAAGATGTGGAACGGGAGGTAGTTGTGTGTTCCGTCTACCTTCCATATGACTCACCAGTATCACCACCCTCAGAGGAACGGTAGCATTGATAGAGTACTGTCGAGTCAAGAGGCTAGGTCTTCTCATAGGTTGTGACGCTAACTCGCACCATACACTTTGAGGGAGTACGGACATAAACCCGAGAGGACAGGTCCTACTTGAATTTCTATCAACCATAGATTTAGAAATTCTAAATCGTGGCAGTCGACACACCTTTGTCACAACAAGAAGGAGAGAAACCATGGATATTACCATGTGCTCTATGAGCCTAACACATGATATAATAGACTGGCATGTGTTAACAAAGCCGTCTTTATCTGATCACAGACACATCTGTTTCAGATTGCAAGTGGCTGAGCCAGAACCAGGGACATACAGGAATCCGCGAGTTAACGACTGGGATTCTTTTAGAGAAGATCTGTCGGAGAGAATGGGTAGAGTCCCAATGTGTCCGAAAACCATAGAAGACCTTTAAATGGCTCTGGATAACCTCCAATGGGCTATTTTAACATCCTATGAGGACAACTGCCCTCTTAAAACGAGGCAAACGTCAAGCGGAGTACCGTGGTGGAATAACCAGCTCACACCACTTCGCAAGAAGACACGTAGTCTTTTCAATAAAGCTATGAGAACTAACTTATCTGCAGGGATTCCAAAAGGGAATCTTGGAGATCTTTCTGCTCTGACGTGGAATCCATGCTTGAAAAGGTCCTTTTAAAAGATCCCGGAGGAAAATTGGACTACGTGCAGCTGCCAAATGGCGACTTCACTACTTCCAACGATGATACGTTGAAGCTCCTACTTCAAACTCACTTCCCCGGTTCAACCGAAAGCATCACTTCTATCATGAAAGCAGAGACGAGACACAGAGCTTTACGAGTGGACTAGAGGATCACGTCTGAAGTGGTAAGCTATAATAAAATGTGCTGGGCAATTAATACTTTTGCCCCGTATAAATCACCAGGAAAAGGCAATATCTTTCCAGCTCTACTGCAGAATGGGCTAACAACGATTGTAGGACCTTTATGTAAGATATACAGATTTTGTCTGGTCCACAGATATGTTCCAATGTCTTGGAGGGACGTCAAAGTCGTATTCATACCAAAACCAGGGCGTACTAAGTATGAGCAAGCGAAATCCTTTCGTCCAATCAGTCTAACTTCATTTTTATTGAAAACCTTGGAAAGACTGATAGACAGACATATACGTGACGGGGTCCTAAAAGGAGTACCGTTACAAAACAACCAGCATACATACCAGACCGGTAAATCTACCGAAACGGCCATTCATCACTTGGTATCACGAGTGAAGAAGGTGCTCAAGGATAGAGAACTGGCTCTAGGTACGTTCTTAGATATCGAAGGTGCTTTTGAAAATACATCTTCAGACTCCATTTGTGTAGCAGCTGCGGCTAAAGGTATCTCACCCACACTTGTGGCATGGATACGCTCCATATTCACAAACGCAAAGCGACAGCCACCTTGAGAGATACTATAGTTAAGATTGAAGTTAATAGAGAATGCCCACAAGGAGGAGTACTTCTCCTCTACTGTGGTGTAGACACCATTGATCATCATTGATAGCCTCATTACGGCTCTCAAGGAGCAAGGATACTATACGCAAGGATACGCGATCCTCGTAGCTGGTAAGTTCACTAATACCGTTTACGAGCTCACCCAGGGGGCTCTAAATATTGCAAAGAACTGGTGCTAACAGAACGGACTGTTTCTTAACCCAAATAAGACAGAGCTAATTTTGTTTACAAACAAGAAGAATATTGATGGTCCAAACCTCAGTCTCTTCAAACAACCGCTACAATTCTCTCCGTCAGTGAAGTATTTAGGTGTAATGTAAAAAAACAGGGCACTCTTTGGGCCAGAACCAGTATTCGGACTTCCCAGAAGCATAACAAAGCGAGCGATCAGGGATTGGGTGGCACGTGAACACCTCAAATACTGGCCAACTCTGCAAGGCTTGAGACAGTCAAAGCTCTTTATTGCAGGGCCATCTCCTGAACGAGCTAAGTATCTTCTTAGTCTAAATAGGAAAAAACTTAGTATCTGCGTGGGTTTGTTTACAGGACATCTCCTCAGGAAACATCTGAAGACAATCGTCGTGGAAAACGACGATTTGTGCAGAAGATGCGGCTTAGTCGCGGAAACGACGGAACATGTGCTCTGTGAATGTGTGGTTCTAACGGCCACCAAAACCAAACACTTGCAGGCTCTATTTCTAGAGCCAGGTGACATCTAGAGTATCCCTTGCTGTAAGCTCGCAAACTTCATTGAAGCGGCGGGACTATGTTAGAGGTCTATTTGCTTACTTAGGTAGCACAAGGGGCCTTCAGGCCTAAGTGCATGCGGCTTCTTCTGAGGCCCCCCGAACAATATACAACAAACAAACAACAAACGATATATGCTTAATATGTGAAGATCATATATTGCACATTTCACGAAAATGTATTTTTCAGGCAGTTTAACAAAATGGCATTGTTGGTTTTTTCGACTCGCCCGAGGATTTTGTTGTAAATAAAAGGTTTAGATTATTTTGTGTAATGTTTTATTTGCTAATACAAAAGGCGCCTGCGAAATTTCAATACCGTGTGAATAATTGAACAAAAGAAAAGTAAACGTGTAAACAAAAAGGGGGTAAGTCGTGATTCCTGATTCGGCTCACAGTGATCGACAGTCACGCAGGACAAGTTAGTATGCTGCCAACCTTGACATACCTGGGGATTCGAGGCTAGGGAAAAATTATCAAATTCTAACAGACATTGTCAAAACTTAAAAAAAAAGTCCTAATTTACTTTGGGCGCCAGTTTAACAACAGTAACTCAGCACAATACAACACAGAAGATTTAATAACTTTAATACAAAATACAAATATGAATGCAAAGGCTTGTCAGAAATCTATCATCGCTATCATTCACTATTTTTCCTAATGTTTTTCCCCATGACAATCCCTTACCTACTTGACTGGGTGTTACAACGACTATTAAAGAAATAAACAAGAAATATTCTACATAGTATTGTTTTATTGGGTTGTTAATAGTTTCAATTTATTATTTTTAGGTTGACAGTTTGAGTTGTATTTATGTTCTGTAGTTGGTACTATTTACGAGTGATATGTCATTTTTTTCAGTATATTGTGTGATCGTGGAGTGATCGAAATACAGCCAAATAATTATCGTAGAAAAAATATAGTACATAATATGAGTTGTAACGCAATTAGACATTTGTGGAATTACAAACACGCCGAATCGCAGCTCTTGTGTAATAATTCATGCGTAATATGCCCCTTATAACTCTATGTAATATACTATTATTCAGCTATTGGTGGAAAATGAAATTTGGATCAAAATTTTGAAGAATTTTAATTTAATATCTAGAGGGCAAGCCCCCTTTTAATGTAATTATTTCTGATATATCTGTATTGAAAGAAATTGATTGATAGAAATGTAACTAAACTAAACAAAGCCACACAAAAAGTAACTAGATTTAGCTACTTTTTTGTCATACAGTAAAAGTTCTAAGGTTAACTGCTCTTAGTTAAACTGTACGAAAATATAAACCGTGCAATGCATTTTTTTATTAACCCTTAAGTGAACCGAAGTCCAACTATTGCACAACTTAAAATGAAATTGTTCTCTTCTTTTGCTTACATTGCAAACCTGTGCTTATATGCAATTAATTCTTGTTCTTTAAAAAATATAATATATATTTTTAACTGTTTTGCATTTTACAATTTACATTTGATTGATTATACAGCCTGTGAGACGAAACGCGGAATATAGGACTTTAACATAGGATTTCAAAAAATTGCTGATTATCTCCTGATAGATTTAGTATAAAATTATAAGAATCAAAATTAAATTTTACATCAGATAAGATATTAATTAATGCAACAGCACGTGTCCAGTCGGTACGATATTTATTAAATATAAAATTTAATACAAATTGTTATAGATATTTTCTTTTATCTCTATGGGTGCCTGATATTTAACAAAAGTATTACATTTTATATTTAATAAATCTCGTACTGCCGACAGCTATGTACTCTTGCAGTTTTGCTCTATATATATCAGGAGAGAGAGTATCCGTAATTTTTCTGTTCTGTGTTTCGCGTTTCGTTTCACACACTGTATAATAATGTTAAGCAGTTACGATATCAAAAAACTCCTGATTTTGTCGATAACTTTTTATTTTCCACAAATTATTTTTGCTTAGCAACTGACACGAAAGAAAACTGAATGGTAAATCTTTATTTCGAAGGAGGACAGGGTTTACCAAATGTCAGTTTGCTTGAGGAATTTTGCTGATAAACTAAAAGAAGGCTTTAAAAATAAAAGTTTATATGAAAAAATAAAAGATATAGTGTGGTATTTGGTGAAATAAATTCCAAAGAAAACACAAAATGAAAAAAAAAATATTTTGAAATATTAATTAATTAATGGTACACTGTCAGACATAAACAATAAAAACTGTTTATTTACTTCTTAGCGCAAATTTATCGGGGTAACAGAATTTTACCAGTAGAATATTGTTCCCATTGGTTTAATTTTTAAGGGTTTTGCAATCATGATTAGTTAAAAACTAGTTGTTGAAATTTATCTAAGATAAACTAATGTATTAAAAATTTATTTGAAAAACTACAATATATTTCCGCTCTTGAATTCAGTAAAATGAAAAAATAAGTATTAATATCATTTTCATACGATACATACTAATAGTGAATAAAGTTATATCCTTTTGGTTTTTACTTTGCATTCTGAACATATTTTGACAATGAGTTGTAATAAAATATTAAGTATAATTTAATTATGTTGTTTTTTCAGGATAACATTAAGGAATTATTTCATTTATTCATATTTGTTTTATTTATATTTTACATAATGTACATAATTTTTTACAAACATAGCAGTCTTTCCATATATGAACTCTGTGTACTTTACATTTTTGTGTATAATAACGTTGTAATAAGTACAAAAACCAGTAATAAATATTTTCGAACAAGATAACATGTTTATAGGTACTTGACAGTAAAAATTTATTTAGCTGTAGGTTGACAACAACTTCAACAATTACAAATAGTAAAATGTACAAAGAGCCAAATTTTTGTCATAGAAAACATATTTTATCAAGGCTTTAAGTTTAATCTGTTTTATCAGTGACAACAATTTCTACCGTTTTTACATTTCCGTCTGTTCGGATTTGAGTAATATTTTGTTCTTCAGTTGGTGGAAATATGTAGGATGGATTAAGCTGATTGAAATCTACATATAAGCGACGTTTGGTAGATGTAAGTTCCAATGATTTTACAACTTCCGCGAAACTAGGTCGATCATCTTCAGAATGAGACCAACATTTGTGCATTAAGTCATATAATTCTTCAGTACAATTTTCTGGCTTTTCTAGTCGTTTACCTGTCAATAAATAACGGAGAATTTCGTGATCCGCTACTGTTGGGTATGGAAAGCCACCTGAAAATGATATCGTTTGTTAAACATGAACGGAGATACTTAAACATATTATGAAACAGAGAAAAAGAAAATACAAAAATAGTATAACTAACCTAATGTACCGATTTCCCATAATACAACTCCATATGCCCAAACATCGCTTTTGTTGGTATACAAGTTATCACGGATAGCCTCCACAGACAACCATCGCAGTGGAACTTTCTTCTGTCTTGTATTTACATAAATACCACTTCGTGAGAGACCAAAGTCGGAAATCTTTAAAATCTTGTTTTCGTCAATGAGGACATTCCGTGCTGCTAAATCTCTGTAAATAAATAAATATTCATTGTAAGACTTCCTAATGCATATATATATATATATATATATATATATATATATATATATATATATAATAAATATAATATATTACAATTTTGGGATGTGATGATGACGGATCAGTTAAGTAGTAAGAGATGAATCACGGGTTATGCAGTCAGAGGTTGATGGTGTTAAATTTTGAAAATAATACTCTTTTGAGTTATTATCTACAACTACAATAATACAATACCAAAATTATAACTGTAAAAAATACAATATATTTACTACTCGGTTAAGATTTCTTAATAAATAATTTACAGCCATAAAAATGAGAAAAAAGTTTTTGTGTGAACTAATTATTAACTCAGTACTACACTAATTATTTAATGAATTTGGAAACAATTTGGAAGTCAACTGGTAAAAATAATTAATAAGCAAATTTTTTTGTGAAAAATTTAACGGAAATTAACTGAAGTTAGAGACTGAAGTATCGACTACTGGTTGAAGGTGGAAGAAGAAGAATTGTAAAGCTAAAGAGAAATTTAAATTCAAAAAGGGTAGTAACCAGTGAAAACTATTGTAGTAGAAATATATGTAGTGTCTACTAGATTTATGGATTTTTTTATATTGTAAGATGTAATCGTAGTCATTTACATCTGTTCTGCATTAGATGCAATAATTAGTGGGTCTAATTTATATAAAACAATGACCATCACAGAACGCGGTAACACCACCAGTAACAATAGTTGGTGATGAAGATATGGGGATACCTAGGATTATTCAGAACGATTTCTTCCAAACACATCTAGTACTGAAAATACAACTAGTTACACATGAAAATCAATAAGCCACAAAACCACAGGAGAAGCGACGGATGGCTACTGTCAGCAAGCAACCTGCGGTCGCCAAGCTAACAGAATTGTTCGGCAAGCTCAATTGGCTTAGTGTATCATTCCAGCGTTACGCAAGATGGGAACTCGATTTCAGGGTGAAACATGAGAAAAAAAACAGTTTATGCGTATGTTGTACTTTAGTGCAAACAAAATAGGTAAGAAGTAACAAAGTGATCATGTAGAGACATTAAGTGTATAATAGGCTGTATACTTCTGGAAGTTGTGCTCCTTTCAGAAAGCAAATTTCTCGAATGTGAGAGGCATGTAAGTCTAATTCAGCACATAGTTTTATAAAAACGTGAGTATTTGTTTAATTTAATAACAGTCTACTAGTACTTGTTATGTCTCCGATATGACAAAGAATCCTTTTGAAATATTTAGTTAATTCTTTTCTTATCATTGAGTGGGTTACACTATCCTCATACCGTTTTTCCGTCTTTTAGGCCTCTATGTTATTTTGCATTTTAAGGTGCTATTTGAGTAACTCAAGATAAGTTCGTAAATTTGGTATTAATTACAGGTCATTACTGTACACGAGTACATGGGTCAGAATTATAGGACACATCGGCGCTGAGCTTGTTTTATTTGGTAATGGGACCGCAAACTTAACATTAGTGGAAAATAATAGCATAAAACTTTAAAGGTACGTCAAATTTAATTTTATCGCAATGTAAACAATTTTCGCTCCTCAAGACGTCTGTTTTATGATTCCTACTATTTTTTCCATTGTTGTCAAGTTTGCAATCCTATTACGAAGGAAAACGATCGAGGCGCTGGTGTTTCTTATCGTTATTGTAACACGGTGGCTTGTTGGCTGTGCATTTTTGTAAATTTTTGGTATTGTAGTACTCCAGATGTTACGAAATGTACAGATTTATGGTGAGGGTCGCACTTTTTGCGCCTTCAAGCTTGTTTTCAAATAAATAACTGTCCGTTTCTGGTGATGCCCTCAGTGGACATCAATAGTTGGGTTATTTTTAGCATGGTTCATACTTATGGGATGAGAACAGCCGGATAAACTTAGGTTGAGAACTTTTGAATTTTTACCATTACATGGTGCTCTAAAGTTTGAAATCTCTCTCTCTTGTTGTAATCTTCGACTATTGTGAATGTCTTGACTGTGTGTAAAGGCTCTCTCATCGTGGTGTAAATTTGTAAGTAGTTTTTAATATAATCTGAGTGGATTAATATTATTGTAGATCGATGTAAAAAGGTTTTCAAAATTGTTTGTACATTAGAAAACTAAGAATGTAGGGTTTATATAGAATCAAGTTACGCGCTGTAATTTATTTGAATTATATAAATGTTTTTGATCGTGGTTGATTATTAAAATTTATATAATTTTGTTATTGTTGGAATATCGTGTTTGATTCAGCCCATCCTATTCCGACCCCTGTCTTTGTGACGTGTAACACAACGCGTAGGTAAATCTCTATTGTACTAATATTACCACCCTGCACCAATTTGACCATATAGTAAACCGCGTCTGTTATCATTATTAACATTTCCATGTCTGCTTCTACCACGGCAGACTTTTAAATAAAGTGTTAGTGGTGGCAGCGACTATCGTTAGCCTTGTCTCGTGTAAAAGTTGTTCATTAATATAATTTGTGGATTACTTTTGAGGTAAGTAAAACTCATAAATTAAAACTCTTGTATGTCAGATACTAGATTTCGTCATAGGCGACCGTACCTGTTACATTATCATACTGATTTTGACATTACGAAATTTGTTTGGATATAATGTCGATGTAGTACCTGTGCACGATTTGTTTCCCTTCTAGATGCTGCATGCCGCGGGCAATCTGAATGGCAAAGTTCTGCAACTCACGCGGGTCCAGAACGCATTCCAATGTTGTGTCCGCCGGACTCCTCGGTAGCGCAGAGTCTGGTGTAGATGGTACGACTAAGTCACTACCTAGCGTAGTGTATTCAGCTGAAAGGTTAACATTTTTATTATTTATTTACTATATTAAAGTAAGTACTACGACCGTATGAACGAAATATTAAACCAGGGACGGGTTCGCTTTACCGGTATGATGCGAATGCTAAAACAAATTTATATTTTCTTGTATTTTAAGAAAGTTTTAGAGACAGAGATAGAGATAAAGAGAGAGAGGAAATAACTGAAGCAAAAAAAATAGGTAGCAAAGTATTTTGTTCTGGATAAAAATATTTAATACAAAATATTATCTCGCGATTTTTTGTTCATCAAGAAATAAATAGAATATACAGAAGTTTTTATTATTAAAATGTAAGACATAAAGACTTCGTTCTTGTGTATAATTAATAATATCTTCCCTATTAGAAATATAAATCCAACAAATTCTTATCATATCACTAATGATTATAACAGTTATGGAGTATTAAGGTTACCTATTCAATTAAATACTATGTAGAAAAAATACTTACTTTCAGTGACTGATGGTAGTCGAGTTGAAGGAATACTTTCTGGGATAATATAAGATGAGTCGGAGGCACTGAAATAAAAATGTTGTATTATATGAAAATCAGAAGTTTGCAATAATATCGATGTCGCTATTGACGATTACACTTTCAATCTTCTATTTCTTATATAATTGTTCCATATTTTTTACTTCTTTTCTTTTAAGTCGAGCAGCTACGTGCATCACTATTTACTGATTTATATGTAGAATATTGAAGTACTTGCAGACTGGTAATTAAATTTCGCAATACAATAGACCAAATATATTTACTCGCCGCTCAATAAAGCCGTATTCATCCTCTTTTATGTTTCACACAATATGTCAAAGTAACGAAAAAGTAATTATAATTGAATATATTAAATACGTATTTTTTTGTGATATACTGAATCTTTGAATCGTAAATCCTTAATATAAAGCTCTGTCTCTAGTGGTATAGAATGGACGCAGGTAATCTAATGTTATCACACTATCACCATCTAGTTTAATCGTGATAACTACTTCAAATTTTGTGGATGGAATGCGCCGTTTGGCTGTTCATCGGTTTGTGTTAGAAGTTAATATAATAGTATATTGTGTTATTATTATTAAACTTGAGATGATATTGATGCTGCAAGTATCGTAATGTCCTTTTTCTAAATAAAAATAATTTCACGTTTTTTTAATGATCCTAAGCCATGACTTATTTATAAAATACGTAGTCTCTATACTTTTCAAAAGTTATGTATAACTTGTTTACACGTTCATGTACAAAACGACGTACTTAGCGCGTTTGTTCTATATCCATCATACTCGGATATAGAAAGCCTTGTTTTCAGGGTAGCTGACGTCAAACACGCCATCGATTTCTACGATGCAATTCATTGAACTTGGAATACAGTATTATCCTAGAACACCTCTGGCTATGTATATAGAAACACTTACTGTTGTTTGTCTTGACTCGGAGAATGACAGTTTTTCCTAACCGTAAAGGTAAATGATTTTCCCTTGTTTTCGTACTGGCGCCTGAGTGCCCGGAGGTACCGTAACAAGTCCCCGCATGGCACGTACTCCATGATCATACAGTAGGGATGGTGAAGCGTACAGCAACCCAACAGTGTCACCACGTTGGCGTGTCGGCCTATTTGTTTCAGCATGGCTATCTCTAGAAGAAATTCATCTAGTTCTTCTGACGTAGCAGTCTCTGGAAAAATAGTTTTTAGAATAATTATTCTAATAAAGAAGTGAAGTATACAACAGTAAGTATTGGTACGAGTATGTTAGTTTAATTACAAAAAATATATATTTTTGGAATAATTTTGTTCAAATTTAGAGGAAAACTAGTTAAGATCTATTAGCTGCCAGATTATATAATTTTTACGTTATAAACGGAGAATTTCGTTTGTAATCATTTATTTCATTCACGAAAAGTAATTACAACTAGATGCAACATATAACATAAGAACTATAAACCAACTAGAAAACATTCTCATGTAGATTTTATAATAATTGAACATGACACTCATGAAATTGCACGTTCTGTAAGTTAAACGCTTTACTATGAAGTAGAATTTAACTGAAAATTTTGAACAGCCCTAGTTATAACACACATCCTTGCCTAAAAACTCTTTCAATTTTTTCTTTCTTGCTTAAGTTTCCGTCTATCTATATAGATGCAGATTGCTGCAAGTATACTGCCTTTATGTCTTAATCGGCTACTACTAATTTCTCTAATATTTCGGTAGCATGATCAAGTTTTACCTTGTCGGACGCTTTGGTAAAGTCCAGGAAGCATATGTGTACCGTACTATTTATTTCTGTATACCTTTCTAAAATCATTTTGAGATGAAACTGCATTATATGTGTCGTTTCCCTCAACAAAAATTATTTTCATAACATGACTTATAAGACTCATAGTTCTAAACTGGTCGCAAGTAATATACTGTAACGTTTTATTTATTTAGGTGAAGTGTAAAATTGATTAAAACACTAATATTTATATAACTAAGTTTAATTAAAGAAATATGAATTATAAAGAATAATGAAAAATAACTAACACTAAGAATTAACAAATATAAACACTAATTTAAGACTAACAATTATTATTAAAGACTTAAACACTAAGATAATTTATTTAAACAATTAAAACTACGCAATATTTATTTCAACACTATTTATATCACTGTCTATTTATTTATATCACCATCTGTTCACTACCCGTATCAACATAAGACTGTCCTCGCGATCTTTTGGTCGGGGTATTTATATTAAAACGCTTCATTCTCGAATATTCGGCGACCCTTCTCGAATATTCGCCGATTCTTCTCGAAATGAGAACAATGGGGAGCGAACGGACGTGTTCTGACCTGCACGCTAGCGGCCGCCGCCCGCGCCGCCACCCGCGCCGCGACCCTGGGCTCGCTACATTGCCCCCTCCTTAAGACTGTTTCATCCCGGAACAGTTCGTTATGACGAAATCTGCATGCATCACCCTTGGTGCATCTGGAAGTCTTGAAGAAGTAACAGTCGACGGTCCGTTTGAGCTCTTCTTGGCCGGTAGAGTTGAAGCTGCAGACTAGAATTTCCACTCCGGTAAAGCGGAAGATTGTTTCTAACATGCTTCTAACAATCCTCCAATCCAAACCATCTAGTCCACAGCCTATCTTCGGTACTGCCAGCTTCATGATGTCG
This sequence comes from Stenolophus ochropezus, assembly GCA_035578165.1. Classification (NCBI taxonomy): domain Eukaryota; kingdom Metazoa; phylum Arthropoda; class Insecta; order Coleoptera; family Carabidae; genus Stenolophus; species Stenolophus ochropezus. The sequence continues at coordinate 14,956,845 of JAQOWZ010000015.1, read as the reverse complement.
TTCTGCAACAGATGGTCCTTCATATCGCACAGCGAGTCCCATAAATTGCGGTATGACGGCTTCTGATATGAGTATTGTTTCGTAACGAGATAGTAAATGTACCGCTTGCGTTCCTCGTTCTCATCCTTCAGTTGTACCGTTTTTCCGACAGTTGGACGTTGGTTGGCCAGTTCTTGTACTCGTCCAAATTTTCTTTTAAAAACTGAAGCGATGCCGCGGGACATTTTAATGTCTTTCGCTACACAGTGAGCGAGGGAATACTCTGGGGACACGGTGAACAGATCTCGTTGTTCTTCTCGTGTCACGTCATACCGAGCCTTATGACCAGTAGAATGACTTTCCATGAAGTCTTCAAATGTAGGTTCCTCAGCTACTACCCGGCGTACCGTCGCTCCACGATGATCGTCAAAGTTATCACCAGCAAAAGGGGCTAACCGATTGAAGTGGACTACTCTCGGCTTTCCATTAGGTGTTTTCCTAATTCTGTAGACCACATCATTTATTCTTTTTACGATCTCGTAAGGACCTTCCCAATTCTTTTGCAGCTTCGGTGATAAGCCACGACGTCTTTGTGGATTGTAAAGCCACACCAAATTCCCAGGTTGATAACCACCTTTTTCAGCCTTGACATCGTACTGATCTTTCATCCGATCGCTGGCACCTTGAATATTTGTACGGACTTGTTCATGGATGTCATTCATTCTTCTCCGTAAGTCCGTTACATAGTCCTCCCCGGCTAGATCTTCACCGGGTTTACTGGCAAATACCAGGTCGCATGGTAAGCGCAACTCCCGCCCGAATAAGATGTTTGCTGGTGTCTGCCCTGTTGTCTCATGCACGGATGAACGGTAAGCCAACAAGAACAGATGAAGATGTCGGTCCCAGTCCCGTTGATGGTTAGAGACTACCTTTGACAAATACCGATTTATTGTTCTAATCATCCGTTCAACCATGCCATCAGACTGCGGGTGTAATGCAGTAGTTCTGGTTTTCTTTATTCCTAATATCTTGCAGATATTTTGGAACAGAGCAGACTCGAAATTTCTTCCTTGGTCGGAATGTATCTCTCGCGGTACTCCAAATCGGCAGATGCATTCTTTCACCAAAACTTCAGCGACCGTTACGGCTTCCTGGTTAGGTAATGGGTAGGCCTCAACCCACTTAGTAAAGTAGTCCATTACTACTACTATGTATTTATTTCCATCGTCAGTTTCGGGGAATGGTCCGGCCACGTCAATCGCAATGCGTTCAAAGGGACTTCCAACGTTATATTGGCGCATAGGAGCCCTTCTTTTCCTATGTGGCCCGTTACTTCCCGCGCAGATCACACATTTCTTGCACCACTCTTTAACATCTTCCTTGCAATTTACCCAGTAAAATCGTAGACGTAGCCTCTCGAGGGTTTTATTCACTCCAAAATGTCCTCCGCCAGATCCGTCATGGATCTCTTCTAATACTTCCGGTACTCTGTTCCTAGGAATTATCAACTGGGTTCTACTCTCAGCACCATCCGTATTTTCTACGATACGTTTCAGGAGGCCCTCTTCAACCACAATAGAATCCCACTGCGCCCAGTACGATTTTACACTTTGTGAGTGTCGTGCAACTTCTTCCCAAACTGGCCTGCCATCGCCATGCTTCCAATCAAGTATGATCTTTAAGTCCGGATCATTCTCTTGGTCCCTCCGTAAGTCTTCAGATTGCCATCTCCCGTCCACTACCGTTGTTCTTTTGACGGTGGCAATTTTCGCTTCCAAATGACAAGAGTGCTTGCACTCTTCTTCACGGGTCTTCTCTCTCGCCAGGCTTACACCGTGAGCTACTTTGTTCACTCCTACTTCTTTAACAGCAAGAGGAGCTATTGCTACTTTTTCACCCGTTTTCTTTTTAAACTTCTTTTCAGTATTCGCTGCAGTATTCCCGCACAGCCTTTGCGGGTGGCCTAGCTCTCCAAATTTCCAGCAATGAAGTATCTTTCTTTCAGCATGAATTTCAGATACAACTCGCTTTATCTTGTCTTCAATTCCCTCAGCATCGATATTTTGCACTTGTGATAGGTTACGTGAAGCTTGTTTAGCTGCTTTATACTCTAAGGCGTATGACAGTGCATCAACTACAGTTTTCGGTCGAGCTAATAGTAGTGCCTGCTGAGTTTCATTGTCTCGGACCCCATAGATAAATGCTTGTGTGGCTAGGCATTCCAAAACGCTTTCGGGAGCTGTAGGGTGTGCGAGACGAACCAAACGAGCTATACCAGCTTCGAATTCTTGAAGGTTTTCTTTAGAACTCTGATATCGGTTCCTCAGTTGCGTCTGGTACACTTGCTCCAGATGCGCATTGCCATATCGCATATCCAATCTCTTAACAAGATGTTCGTAATCTTCTTGTTCATCTTCTTTTAGCGTTTGTAGGATATCTATGGCTTCTCCACGTAGCGAAACTGTCAGCGCAGTAGCTTTTTCTTTGGAAGTCCAGCCATTTGCTTTGGCAGCGGCTTCAAACTGTTTTACATAATTCGGCCACGAAGTCTTGCCGTCAAATTCTGGTGTTTTTATATGCAGTCTAGAACTACTTTCTGGTTTCTTTCCCTGAGTTTCATCAGTCTTAGCTGTATTAAAATTTGAAACCGATGGTAATGTAATTTTGGAGAAATTTTTCTGTAAATCTGCAATCCTCATATCGTATTCATCTTTCAGATTTTTTAAATTGTCTTCTATTTTTTGTTCCAATTTATTTTCTAAATTTCTAGAACTTTCTTTCAATTGTTCGTTCAGTTTTTCTTCCAAACTTCTAGAATTTTCCATTAGTTTCTCTTCCCATATTCTAGAATTTTCTGTTAGTTCTTCTTTTAAAGTTCTAGAATTTTCTGTTAATTTTTCTTCCAATTTTTGTTCTAAACTTCTGGAATTTTCTATTAATTCTTCTTTCAATGTTCTAGATTTTCCGTCAAAATTCTAGAATTTTCTATCAGTTCTTCTTTTAATGTTCGACAATTTTCTTCAGATTTTCTAGAACTTTCCTCTAATTTTTGTTCCAATGTTTTAGAATTTTCTAACAACTCTTCTTTCAAAGTTCGAGAATTTTCTTTCATTTCATCTTTTAATGTTATAGAAGTTTCTTTTAGAATTTTAACAAAATCGGTGAAACCACCCGCAATTTCGAATACAAACTCATCTGGATTTTCACCAGCTTCTACTAAAGCTTGCCGTAGACGAAGTTGCAGAACAGCCTTGGATCCCGATGTCTCTAACTCTCGGTCTTCCAGCTCCCTCTTGAGATCGGTTACTTTTAATTCACTTAATTTTACTTCTTTACTCGCCATTTTATTTATTTTTATTTTACACTTCACAGTTTTTAATAACCCCACACCTGACACCAAGTGTAACGTTTTATTTATTTCGGGTGAAGTGTAAAATTGATTGAAACACTAATATTTATATAACTAAGTTTAATTAAAGAAATATGAATTATAAAGAATAATGAAAAATAACTAACACTAAGAATTAACAAATATAAACACTAATTTAAGACTAACAATTATTATTAAAGACTTAAACACTAAGATAATTTATTTAAACAATTAAAACTACGCAATATTTATTTCAATACTATTTATATTATTGTCTATTTATTTATATTACCATCTGTTCACTACCCGTATCAACATAAGACTGTCCTCGCGATCTTTTGGTCGGGGTATTTATATTAAAACGCTTCATTCTCGAATATTCGGCGACCCTTCTCGAATATTCGCCGATTCTTCTCGAAATGAGAACAATGGGGAGCGAACGGACGTGTTCTGGCCTGCACGCTAGCGGCCGCCGCCCGCGCCGCGGCCCTGGGCTCGCTACAATACCTTAATTTTTCAATAGATACATAAATCTTGATTTCAGAAAATCCTAATGGAGTTCACCAGTATTATATATTCTTTTTTTTTTACTTTTTGGTTACTTTTAGAAATCCCAATCCGATTATATAATTTTATAATTCTTTTTAGCTATTTCGCCTGAATTTGGTCATCTACTTTCTCTTACCTGTAACCATTAATATTTAGCTGTTCATTTCCATTAATATGTTACCAAGTTTTCCTTTCTAATGTAAGGTTTATGTTCCATGTAGTTATTCTCTACATATTTTCTTTCTTTGGTGTTTTTCTATTCCTATTTGCAGTGGCTTGCCATTCTTTTGTTGCGAATCTTGTGCTTCTTTTCTTTATTAATAGTTTTATTCGTAGCAATATTTGTAGCAAAGTGTGTAACTGCTCTTAATAATAGCTATTTATTATTCTTTCCATAAGCACCAAATTTTGCGCTAAGTACTGCTTATAATAGGAAACCCTACTAGCTTCAGATAGATAAAATTCTTCCATCTGGCCTTTATAGTTATATTTTTTCTTTCAAATTTGTTGCCTAAATTAAGATTTGCCTTTCTTCCTCTTTGATTCTTCTTCTATTGGGAAATTTCTGTTTTATCTCTCTCTACTCTTGTTCTGTCCTTTTGATATTTTTGTTTATTAGATCCTAAATTGTTATCATTCTTTTTTTCCATATATAGTTTCCCGTTAACTTTTAGTTTATCACCCTTTATTACAGCGTGGGTTTCGCTTCTTTCCTCATTTTCTGTTATATATGTTATATATATTGACGATTTACGTTTGTCTCATACCGTTTCTAAACAAATTCGAAATTATGTTTACTGATACCAAAGACGGTATTTTGATTCGATTAAATTTTTGTTAAAATTATTCGATTTTAAATTAGAGTCGCGGTGTAATTGAGGCGCGGCGCTATCGTCGATATGTGCGAGCTAGCGGTGGACTCCTCACGCTCTCTTGGCTTATTTAAGACTGAGTTTGAACTTTACTTCCACGTTGCTGACGGTCACAACAGGTGAGTGAATCTTTTATTTATTTTCGGTGTGCTGCATTTCTTGGTAATTTCGAGGATAATCACCACGTAATCAGTTTTTACGAAAAAGATCCACTAATCTGAGCGACATGATTACTCCTCTATATTTAGTATGTTTAAATTAAATTGATTCTCTCTATTTTCTATTGTAGTTTCTCTTACTTACTTTTTGTAGTTCCAGTTTAATAACTTCTTTGAATCTGTTCGACGCCGACCTTACATCATTTCACTCATTTTTAGTTTTTAATTCTAAATTTATTGCTTTTTTTGAGCGAGAATACTCTTTTTATCGTTTAATATTCCCCGACTTTGTTAACATTCACAAACTCCAGCTCCCTGAGGTGTTTGTAAAGCACTTAAATTTTGTTGTTATTTTTCCCATGTGGTCCTAGTAATTGTTTCTCTCTTTCCCGATTTTGCTAACATTCACAAACTCCAGTTTCTGTGGTGATTAAATACTACATTTTTGTGATATATCCCATCTGGGCTTCGTAATTCTATGTAACGTTCTCCCCAAGTTTGCTAACCTTTACAAGCTCCAGTCCTGGTGGTTAAGGACGATCACTTCAATTTTTAGGTAATTTTTCTTGTATGGAACAAAGTAGTTCAATTTAAATCACACGCAATACTTTCCTGTTTCCTCGTTCCTGTATATGTTACAAAAGCAAATGTAGTGTGAGTATAGCGCTTCAATATTTTTTGACTGTGGACGACTTTTACGGGCGTATTGTTAGCTGGAATTTAGCGTCCGTTTTAATTTCTGTAGATTCCGTATCATATTGTTTTGCAGTGTCAATTGTTTGGTTGTTTTTGGAAAATTTAGGGCCTGTCACGTCGCGAGTTGGATTCGGTTTCGCCATATTCAAGGGAAGTTTTAAGGGCGGTTGTTTTTGGCTTGTTATTTTTTAATTAATATTGGATGCTCCCCGAAATTTCATGGTCTGTACAGTACACTTATCTGTTCCTCACCCTCTTTCAGTGTTTACTTTCATTTCAGATTTATGTTGTAAAATTGTTATTATTTCTGTAATGATCATTGTAATTATGTTTGAGTCAGATTTTAGTTTTCAGCCACTTTGTAACATCAAATTTATATCTGAGCTTTTACCACCTGTTTGTAATTTTTTTTTGTAAACATCCAGCCCTTCAGGCGTTATCTTTGTATATCTCGATAGAGATCAGTTACTGGCAATTCTACTTTCAGGGACATAGTGGTGACAGTTGTCGGTACCGTTACCACAGCTAGTAATTTTAGACAACCAGTTAAGATTAGCGTAGTATAGCGAAAGCTTACAGTCTCCTACCAGCTACAGTTATAACCACCACCAATAGAGTCCTCAGATTGGCTCAGTGACAGTTTTACCACGAGCTCACACTTGGCCGCTAGACAAAGCAGCAGTCGCATTGGGGATCAGTAACTTCGCTTCCGGGTCGCCTTCCCCTCTGGCACAGACTGGGTAGCAGTGCCTGCACTGTTTCCGGAAAATATTCGCTAGTTAAGCTCAGCGGAAAGAAATACTAATCTCTTTATTCTTTAAGGTAAATTTTTATAATAACTTGATTCTACCTTTCCGGCTCAATAAACAGGTTTCACGTACTTTTAACTTTTGTTTCCTATTCAGTCGGGTTACTCTTTGGCCGCAAACATTTATTTTGAACTCCGATCCTAGCTTTTCTTCTACTGTCCTATGACATGTTCCTCCAAAGTCATTTATTATAATACCCTTGTTTTCGAAATTAATTATCCTTTATTGTTGCCAGAATGTTCACATCACTGCACACATACGTACATTCACGTAATCTCACGCACACAAACGTTCACACACATGCACACACCTGCTATCTGACGCATATACACGTACACAGTAGTGACGATACAATAAAACTTGCCATAACTTAGTTCATATTTATATAGTCTGTAATATAATGTTTATTGCGAGGTTTAGAATGTAACTTTCGTTACATCTAATAATTAAAATTGCGCTGTATTAAAAGTTCCAGATTCGGAAATATACTAAACGTAGGTAAATAAGCAACAAAAAAATTCATAAATCTAATGGAGAAGAAGGGATGGTGAGGCCCGATTTTTTTAACGTAGGTCGTATGTTGAGGCAACACTCACTGTTGCTATGGAAACCCAGCGCGCGCTCTTTCAGGTTCTCCATGAACTTCCGTAAAGTAATTTTTTTATAAAATTTAATTTTTTGAAAATATAGGCACCTTTGAGCAAAATAAAATGTAGGGTAACAATTTTAATAAAACTAAAAATAAACTTCTAAATTTCCCCGTTATGAACTTTAATGTTTTTTTAAATGTTTGTTATTAATTTACAAATTAATTTAAAAAGCTATATTAGCAGATACATAGAAACTCACTTTTCAACTTCTTGACTGCGACGTCTGTGCAGCCTGGGATCCCTGCAATTGCAGCTGCTTGCGCAAGGAACACTTGGCCGAACGCACCATTTCCGATTTCGTGCAGAAATTTTAACCTTGTGTAACTTATTTCAAATTTATCTACTTTTCCTCGTTCTTGTGCTTCCTGAAACACAATATAGGTTACATTTAATTTAGTCAGTTTAATTACTTGTTAAAATATAAGTTACGCATATTATGAACAATTTCGTAAATATTAATGGAAATAATTTTGATGTGCATAGCTTGATTATGATTAAATTAAATCACAGTATTAAATGAAACCAATTACATTCCAATTTCACTGACAATTACAATGATAATATATCATCCATTTAAATCACATTATATTGGAGAATTGAAGAAATTATATTAAAATTTCACTTATAATTGGTAATTGCCAAGAAATTTACACGGCTAAATGGGCACTGCTTAGATACCACATCCGTCAAAATTATGACAAGTAATTAATTGAAAAAATATTTTTCGAGAAGTTGTCATGATAAATACCATTCGTGACAAGAATTTTAAATACTCTTAATTTTTACCTAGCTCAATTCTGGTTGGCGGTAAAATTCTAGTTACTAGTGGTATTATAATATGATAATTAGAATATATAAATTATTTTTACTTATGTGTTTCTATTTTATGTACATGGTGAGGTGCATCGAAGCCGATCAAAACGCACCAATGTCAATCAACATGTTAGTCAGTAAATAATTGAAAAACCAGTCAACACGCAAGTCACAAAAAAAGTAAACTAAGCATCGTAGCGCTTCAAAATAAATTTAATCCTGAAATCAAAAGGAACATTTTCAGTTGCGGCCTTGGCACAAAATAAACCCAAATGAGAAGAAACGGCAGCAAATGTAAGAGCATGGGTGAAGGAAGATCTAGACTCGCAAGCATTGGTAGGGTTATATGTTAATAGTAATATAGCTCGCGAGATAGCAGATTGTACGATGCGAAAACAAATGCTATATAAGCATAAGAGTCAAATTTCAGGATTGAAGGCTATTGAAAACGGTGTGAAAATTAAACAATTCGCAAAAGATCTTGAAGCAGAAGGCGAGGAAGGAAAAGAAAGCTAGATCTTGATTAGAATCGTTGGTGTGTCAATGAAAATAACTTCAATCAACTCATCGAGAAACTATGATTGGAAGGAAATAGGCTGAACGAGAACCAAAGCGCTTGATATTTCGAAGAGACTGGATGACCAACTTTTCAGAACTGAAGGTACCCACAATAGTCATTATAGGAGACGCTACTGAATTGAGTAGAAATAGGAATAGAAGATGTGGAACTTGAAGCGTACAATGGAGAAAGTTGGGAAAAAGTGAAACTGAAATGACGTTTAATCTATTCTCCGTTATGCAAATGTTGGACAAGGTATTTATACAGGCAGCCTACGCAATCTTATCAATATTTATGACCAAAAGCAAACAAGACAAAATTGCTAGTGCCAAGTATGTTGGCAACCTACTTAATATGATATTTCGCCCATAAAAGTTCGAGAAGTGTCTGGTAACAACTTCCTTGATGACATGGCCCACCACACTGGCACACCAAAACGTCACCATGTTAGAAGGATTCTTGATTGGAAATGTATCAAGTACACGGACAAATGGAGATAGCATGTGTGCGAAGGATGCACTTATAGTAAACATCATCGTATTTCCCGTCCTACAAATCCAAGTAATCTACTAAGGCTGTCTTGAACCTGATTCACTTTGATCTGGGTGAAATGAACATTTCATCTTTAGGAGTAGCTCACTACTTCTTGCCGTTCAGAGACCATTACTCACGCTATCGTACGATCTACTTCTTGAAAATGAAAGATGAAACAGTCGCAAAGCTATACACCTTAAGCAAGATGATAGAAAATCAGTTTGACAAGAAAATCAAATGCCTGATCAACAAAACTGTCGAATTGAGGAAAACATGCATACCGTAGCCGATGTAGCTCGTACTTATACACGATCGAAATTTAGATGACAATTTCTCTTACAGATAAAATCCTGTAGAACTATGGTTTGGACGCCAATAAGAAAAGATGAATAAAAAATCTCAGAAGGGTATATTTGTAGGCTACGACGCAGATACACCTTGCAATCGAATTTATATGGCCGAACAAAGAATTGTCGTGTGCTCTGACAATGTCATCTTCGATGGAGAAACCGAGATACTGAGATTTACACGATCTTGCAAAATTTTAATCAAGACTTATGAGACTCGGAAACTTCTGAAAAGACTGACACTAAGGAAGAACCAGACGATAAACCAAGGATCATCTCTCCCAGACAAGATGACGACGAAACTCGAGATGACGGGGAATAGAATGAAAGACGAAAGCTTCGGGATCGAAGTGTACTCACAAAACCTATCTGATATTCAAGCTACCTAGCAGACTTCCTTCATAAGAACATCAAGTCAATTTTGCAATCATTGGAAAACTAAAAAAAATCAATGGCAGAAGCACTGATGCACGAAGTATGTATGTAGAATTCAATTCTTTTATAAAAATAGGAACATGGGAACTCGTGAAACCTTCAAAATATGCCAAGTCGGTGGGTATTAAGAGAAAAACAAGTCGGTCGTTTAAAAGCATGTCTCGCAAGAAGCTTCGAGCACCGACAGATTGCACAGAGACGTTCAGCCAAGTTGCACGTTATGCATCGATAAGATTAATTTTTAGACTCGCAGCATCTGAAAAACTCAAGTTGATAAACTTTGACGTCAAGACTGGTTTCCTATACGGTGACTTATCGGAATTAATATATATGTTCCAGCATGAAGGTTTTCATGATTGTTCCTAACGAGTTTGCAAGTTGAAGAAGAGCTTGTACGGCTTGAAACAATCTCCAAAAAATGGAATGAAAAGGTATCCACGTATTTTAGAACATTAGTTTTGTAAATACAGACGACGATCCCTATATTTACTATATGTGGATGACGATCTTATTATTGGAAGAAATGAAAAAGCGATATTTAAAGTTTTTAACAAATTTAATCGCCAATCGCTCACATTTGATGAATATTTCCGAAACAATTGGATTATCTTGGTATGAAAATCAAACCCACGAAATAATCAATAGATTCAACTTTAATTCCAGCAACACATCATCAACACTCATTGAAAAAGGGATGATCACAGGTGAAGGAAACTATATAAATGACCGACATCTATCGAAAGCCGAACCCTATCGTGAAGCTATTAATAACCTGCTATATCTAGCTACAATCTCTCGACCAGACATATGCTTCACTGTCAATTACCTGAGTAGGTTCAGCAATAAGCCGATGAACAGTCACTGGTAAATGACGAGGAAATGAAGAGTATACGAATACTATTTTGCTGACAGTCAACCTACATTTTTTTATTGTCAAGGTGGTACTCGCCCACAACCTAGATATTAAATACAAAATCTGTGTACTTTTTATTCATCTGTTTTCTAAACATTGCTTTCAAAATTTCGATTAGCATTTTTTTATTTAAGTGTTACTTAAAATTTAAGTCCTGTTTGGTGCAAGTGGGTATTACTATTGAATTTGCAAAATCTAATATACTTATTGAAAACCTACACATAAAAGGTAAATATCGTTTATATGACGTGCAAGAATATTTATTTTTTTCGGTCGTCTAAACTCAAAATATTCTCTTTTCTTTTAGGTACCTTTTATGTATCTTTTCAACAAAATCCAAAATATAGTTGTTTATTGTGCCAGCTTTAAGTCATAAACTATCTGATATTGACTGTGTGCTTTCTATCTTTCCCTACTAAAAAACCAGTGACGATGACAGCTAATTTTATTTGGGTGGGCACACGCTGGGCCGATATTTTTTAGGTTAGGCACCCAGTATTAAAAACCAATATTTTTGTAAACAATTCTAAGGGCCTGTTACATTAACCATCGATTAAAAGAAAAATATCGCATCGAAAAACTGTCATAAGTTATCAAAGGTATCCGGAACAAAACTTTAAATTATATTCAGTTTATAATTATCCTTCTTGCATGTCTTGAAGCAAAGGCGTCTATTACTTTATCCAAGTTCATTTTTTTGCCAATTACCTTTCAATAATTCTTTGTAATTAAATTTGCAAGCCTTTTATGGGTCATAATGCCATAGTATATTTTTAATTAGTCTTCATCTTTCTTAAACAAGAACAAGTTCTTTCGTGTCCTGCCTTTGAAAATGGAATAATAATAATTATGCAAGATAATTTGTGTCTCTAATCAATTTTGAAAAAGAATTATATTTTCTATTTTAATTTAAAATTCGTCCTCGTATTTTTAAAATGTTTTTAGTAAAATTTGTAGCACGTTTTCTATATTTTTTTATATCAATCAATTTTGTAATGTTCAGCCAAGGGTTTAATATTGTCATAGTTTAAAAAGCTTTACATTAAATGAACTTATACTCATTAAAATATTTTTATTGTCATTAAACCGAAGTTTAATTTCTGTTATAACGCTAGGAATGGTATATACATATAATTTTCCATTACTTTCATTGCAATGTTATGTATGACTGTTACAGTCTCTTGATATATCAGATCAGTCAGATTTTCCCATTCAAAATTTCGCAGTAGGCAGTTGGGTAGGCACCTGGACGGGCACAGTTGCTTTCTGGGTGGGCCAGTGCGACGGCCCTGTAAAAAGCCTGATCCAAGATGACTTGTATCGAATACACTATTAAAAATTGTATATCTATTACATTCTGAATTACAATTTCCTTTGTATCGCTACTATGTCTATTTCTCGAATACTCGATTTAAAATTTTGTAAGCTCTGGGATAGTTTGTACCTGTCACATTCAATGTATACATTAAATTGTTCTCCATCGCCTTGTTGACTCTGTCGGGTACAGTAATAAAACTATAAATATCGTAATTATCATAAAGCGATATATCCCTTACTTTCTTCTAGTATAATACTGCATAGTAACGGTCCATATGTGAGCCATGCATTTAATCTTTCGCTATGCTATATATCTAGGAAAATACCCATACAGTCCATTATCATAAATTCTATTTTTGTTTGAAATAATGACCAAGGGAAATGAAATCTTCATTTCCAAAAATGTTTTCAATACTTGTTGTAAGTCTGATTTTTTGTTTAATTATAAAGAATCAAAAACTACTGCATTCTTAGAAGGGATGATTAAAATAGCGAGAAATATTTAATACAAAAATTAAATATGCTCTCAGGTTTCAAAAAGCAACAAGCAGATTATGTATTCTGTTCGACATTAAGTGCAAAATCTTTTTAAATAAAATAGAATTATCTTCAATTTTCACAATGCCCAAATACTTTGGAATTTTGTAATTTTGTTAAAACTTCGTAGTTACTTACATTGACTTCCGAACTTCGCTTATACCTACAATTTTCGACGATGTTAATTCTACAATCAAATTGTTTTTCAGAAATAGATAGTTTTTGTAACTATTATTTTATTTAAATCAAAAGTGGGTAATTTTTGCATTTAAGGTTTACCATAGATAAATTAAATAACGAACCTTAAACAAACCATTATTAAGTTTTCTTATATATTTATTAATATTATATGTATATTACATATTTTTCAAAATTAATTAATAATATACAAACAAAAATCATTCATTGGGTCATGTGGCAAGCGTTGGAAACGTTATCAACTAAAAATCTTATTAAATTATATGTTTTAATAATTGAAAAGTAAAAAAAAAGTTAGCTCCAAACACGTCTTTGTGGTAACCACACCCCGGGAAAAAAAATAAAGATATATACTACACGACGTACTGATATCGGAACAAAAGCTGCTGCAGTTTGTATATGCATCAGATATAATTTCAGGAATCATTCTGAGAGTTCGGAAAATTTGTTCTGCTTTTTTACGTATTATTACCTCCGTTAGTGTATGAATGAAAGATTATAAATAAACATGTTATTCGTGTCAAACCCACAGGAACAAAGCTACACAAATGCATTTAATAATGCTCTACTGCTTTGTTTATACCCCAATTTGTAAGTGTTCGTTAATAAATTGGTTATTGTTTACTAGGATAGCTACTCCACCGCTGGAATTCTATTGATTGTGTTTATCTTTTCTATATATTTTGTGGGTTTTATATGGTGTTTTATGGTGCGGATGTAAGCGAGTTTCTTGTAAATATATAATTTGAGATTCTGTATCATTTAATATTTTTTGTAGTTTTGGTAGGTGATTAAAGTATCCGTTTATGTTCCACTGGATTATATTCTAGGTTTGTGTTCTTCTTCTTGTTCTTCGGCAATTTGTATTTTTACTTTGTTTTGTATTCTTTTGACACGATTTTTTATTAATTTTCTTCTTAAGGAAGGGTATAAGTTGTCCATCATATTTACGTAGTTCGTTTGTTTTTGCTCTGTATTTCATGGAGATTGTTAAGAGATCTGCATAATTTGTAGCATTTTTCAATTTTCTATGTACTCTGTAGTAGTTCTTCTGTTGTTATGCTGCATGTAGGGTTAGTTGGTCTCATTTTCTATGGGTTTAGTTATTTTGTGACAGACTGTGAGTTTGTGTCATTGTCTATCGTATTTTCATTTAAACGTTTGATACTGGTTGGTTTAATTGGTTCTTGGATTGTAATCTGTGGTTCTTAGATTTGGCTATGTGTGTTGGTTACAGTGGGAGTTATAGTATTATAAATTTTTTGTTTAGGATTTATTGGGCTGTTTGAGTCTTATTTTTTTGCAATGATTCTACTTTTGAGTGGTTTAGTGTAGTGACTGAGTTGTTCTGCGAGAAAGGATAACATTTTTCTGCAGTTTTCACGTTAAATTTTGTTGGTATTGGTTGTGATGGTACCAATATTAAGTTTGTGGTATAGTTTGACAAGAGATCTCGAGTTGACGTTTAAATTATTTTATGGTTGTGGTATCTATTCAAAGTTTTTCCCTGAGTGAAAGAATTGAAAGAAATGTGACCTTTATGCGTTCTGCTATAGGGTATAGAATTGTACGAAATCCATTAGAATACACTGTTTGTTCCAGGTACCCAGCTAAGCACTGAATTTGGAAATCCCAAAGTACCATTAGCATGCCTTACTTAATACAGATGGATTACTGTACAACCTGGAAATAACTAGACAGGGATGTATTTAACATTTTAATACCATGTTTTATGAAACATACTCTAATAATTGTCAAAAGTTGTAGTAACGTTGATGTACTCTTGGTAATAAGAACATTATGTTATAGCAGTTTCGCTTTTATGCAAAATTTGTTTGCAATTCCACGAAGATAATGATTATTACTAAGAAATTAACGGTATTAAAATTTTAAATACTTCCCTGTCTAGTTATTTCCATGTCGTACAGTACTCCATCTATATTAAGTTAGGCATGCTAATATTACTTTGTGATTTCCAAATCCAGTGCTTAGCTGGGTACCTGGAGCAAAACTTTGAATAGATACCACAACCATAAAATAATTTAAACGTCAACTTGAGATCTTTTGTCGTACTATACTGTTTATGTTTGTATTTCGGTTTATGAGTGGTTTTGTTGGTGTAAATAATATGTTTAAGGTTACTTGTTGTGTTGTATTTTTTGGTTGTTGATTATCTTGATTAGTATTTTCTGTTTATATTTGTAGTGCATGTGTGTTTGGTATGTTATTAGTCTGGCATTGTGTTATGGTGTGTCCTTGTTTTTTACATTTGTAGCATGTCGTTGTTTCATGTTCTACAACAATTGATTCTGGGATAATTGTGTCTTCCTTTTCAGCTATGTATATTTGACTGCGGAAGTATAATACGTGGATATATTCATTGCCAAGCATTCCTACCATTAAGAATTTGATTAAAAATTTCTATCTATTAGCATTTTTTCAGTGGTTTCATGAGGCATAATAATAAAATATCATTTTGTAGTTACATAAATAAATATTAAATTAAAATTCATCATTTTGGTAAAATTTAATTAAAGCCAAGTCTAGAACGAAAGTTGGGGTGGGTAAAATCTAAAAATGATTCCCCTCTCCCCTTTACCAGAAGTTGTAGTTCACCGGTTTATATGTTTTGATTTACTCGATTATTTTAAATATTACCGTTTATTTGTACATTAAACAGTCCACATAATACTGTGTAGTCCATTTTCGCGCATTGATATGTAACTTTATATTTTTGAATGGAATAGATATTAATGATAGGAATGAATGAATAAATGAATGAATGCTGGTGTTTTTAAAAATAGTCTATTCTGATTATTTAAAAAATGGTGTAGTAATAACGTTAATTAATGATGTTACAGAATTTTATCACCGTGATAAAAAAATTATATATGATGAATTTGCAATCGATCATTTGATTCGGATTTAATTGTCACACAATCATAAGAAGATGGCTAAATTACAAACAAGTTATCTAATATTAAATAAATTTTATATTTTTTCCAAATAAACTAGAGTTTTAGTAAATAACATAAAATATATACTTGTTTATAGTTCGAAATATATTTATTTTTACCTAAATGTTTGAATAATATCCCTATGTAAACTTTACTAATTTAGTTACAAAATATATATGTTTGTCTTTTTATTTAAACGATGCACAGTTATATTGAATTAAGAGTTCTACTTCCTGGTAGTAATAAATTTAATTTTTTTTGATATTCATTCCATATTTACAGTAGCGTACCCAAGGGGAGACAACGGAATTAATTTGCTTTATTAAAGTAAAAAATATATAATGATAAAATCGTACAGGGATTTTTTAAAAACAATAAAATATTACGATTATTTCCGATTTTAAAATATATTTATTGGTCTAATTAATTCATTTCCTATGTGATTTTAGAAAATGATACAATACCAAGAAAAAAAACTTCAAAAAGAAGTTAGGTATACCTATTTAATTATGAATTATGTTAACAGGAAAGGGAAGGAAAAATCATTATGATAATAAATGGAAAATAAAATATATAAACATGAACTAATAGATATTATAACAATTAATATGACCTGCGCGATTATTTAATGTTGATCCAATAAGGTTGGGTACGCTTCAAATTAAATAGTCAATGTCTTGTGGTATTGCTTTTCACTCCCTTGAATAATTGAAGAATCACCGTTCTTTGGAACATATTTCAAACATGTTCCAACAATTTCATATCCGAACACAGACGAGCCCATGATAACCATGAATTTTTTTGATGATTTAACTTATCTTATCTATTATAATTCGAACAGTATGTGGATTTGCATTATCCTGCATTAAAATAAAATTTACTCCCACCACATATACATATTGCACAATGACAAGTTAAATATTTTGTTTAATGTATATTTGACTTGTCAAGCTACTTGGGATCAAATCGAGATTCGTTTTTCCATCCATGTTTTTACTAGTCCACATCATTATTGTACTACCTACAAATTAATGGACATCTTGAAGTATATTGAAGCGATTCAAACGACCTGGCTTCCTTTATACATGGATTCTTCTTGAATAATTGTCAATGCCGTAAATAGATTAATCGTAAAGCATTAGAAATGAGCTCATTTGTAAAATTTGGATGCTCATGTGCTCATAAAATACGCTCTTCGCGATTCCATAAGTTTACTAGTGGCACTTGATCTAAACTGTACCTCGTGGAGCCAGTTAGCAATGTGTCGAATTAAATTGATTTTGAAATTTGCGGGCAGCACAGGTTAGATTTCGTCGAACTTTATGTTGGATGTAACGATCTTGTATTGCGGTTGTAATCTGTGCATTACCAAGATATTGGGTACGTACATCTTTAGTGTCACTATAACGATGCCATAAACGACTTATTACACTATGTTCAACTTCAAATTCAACATCAACTTCAATTTAACATCGTTCAGTTTGCAACATACCAGTGACACGTAACATTTGTTCTCGTGATAAAAGTCACCTTTCCATAACCAGAAGATTTTAAATTTAAAATGTAACTGAAAATACAATGCAGTAAAAACTGATGTTAAATTATAAATATAAAACGCGTTGTTATAACAAATATTAAAAGATAACGAAAATAAAAGAAAATCGTATCATTGGTAAAAATATTATATGGAAAATAGATTATACGATATATTATTGTTAGAAATATATGAATATAATTTTATGGTTTTCGTATCTTCAGATTCACAGCAGCATAGCACAGAATTTTAAGACGTCCTTTAAAGTAAAAAGCAGAAATTTATAAATCATTATTAATGTAAATTTCCGAGGTTCAATTTAATAGAAAAAAAAAAAACTAAAATCGATGTGAGCCTTGTTAAAGTTATTGATCTTTATAATGCGTTCATCAAGTTTCAAAGAAATATGCGAAAATAATTTGATATGAAGGGGGAAACATGCAAATGTTTCTAAGAAAAGAGTATTAGCCGGTTAACTGTTGACTGCGATTCAGTTTTTTTTTATAATAAAGAACTATTGTTTAATGAAAATATTTTATCAGTATAAATTAAACTAAACTAGAACAGTTGCCCAGGGGCGCGTCCTATGTAAATCCGCCACTGAATAGCAGTCGTTGTTCGCAGAAAATAAATTAAAATGGTCTCTTGATATAGAAATTGATTGCTAATTTAATCAACTGTGTAATATCTTTTAGATCTTAAAATAACAATAAACAAATCCCCTTAGAAAAAAACTTCTGGGTGCGCCTCTGCATATTTAACAAAAAAAGAATATTTAACGCGAGTTTATCTGTTTTTCGTATGTAAAGTTGAATAGTCCGATTAGTGCGCCACGTATCGGATTTAAAGCTAATGCGAGTGTAAATGATCAAAGAACGAAATTGGAAACGTCTGAAACTTAAGTGTTCGCACACTCTGATTTTTAATTTATTATTCTCTAAACTCTCTGCTGTCAGAATAGTAAATTTGAAAAAAACCATCTTCATTTGTAACAAAAATAATTTGTTTAGCAATATTTTCACAAACTTTACTTTTTCTTCTGCTTTTTTCATTCCAAGTTCTGTTTCATTTTCATTTCTTTTCTTTTCATTCAAAATTTCGTTAATACTGAAATTTTGAGATTTATACGTAAAAGATACGTTTGCTATATTAATATTTGAATTTGAATGAATTATTACTTGTACGCTGGAATGACAATAGTGTTTGTACTATTGCAACTAATTATGGTACTATTGATCCGAGGCAAAAAGTAAAAGGATGGATTTCCTGTAACTCTGAAGCCCAGTGATTTCAATTTGCTTGGTAATGGTAAACTGGTAAAATAGTTGTCAAAAAAGATAGACATTTCACTAGAGATAGTACTAGTCTTGTACCAAGAGGTACTTTGTTTTCATTATGTGATTTACCACAATACGTTTGGAAAGCATGGCAGTAACCATCGGAAATACATAATTCCCAATTTTAATATTCAAACCGAACATGTTTTTCTCGTATAAACTGTTTGGCTGGATGTGTCCAAAATATGTTATCATCGCTTCATCAATAGATAAATTTTCGTGGAATATTCCCTATTGTTGAAAATTATTATTTAGCATTTCAACCAATGTAACTTTGTACATTCGATCATTATTTATTTTTGTGTTCTCATTTAAATGAAAGTATTTTTTTATTTCCAAAAATCTATCTATCATACAACTTGACACAATGTCCACATGAATATCTTCATCTAGTGACCAATAAAGTCGTTCTCTTGGTAATTTATGGTAACCAGTGAGGAACAAACTTACCAAAAAGTTTTTTATTTCGTCAATTGATATGGTAAATAGCAGATCATTTTTCTGCAGCGCATATAAAATAGTTTGTTCACGAATATGTTGTAATATTTTATCATTTATTATTTTCTCAAATATGTCGAGAATTATGCCTCTTAGTTTTTCCACAATATTTTCTCGTCTAATTTCAGCACCTCTTGTCGTTTTCTGCCATGTCGCTATAATTTGGAGTTCATTTTGTCCAATTTGGTGAAGCAAAATCAGATAATTTTTTTGTTTCATCGTTTTTTTATGTTGCATAATTTTCTTGTATGTAGCGTTTCGTTATTACTTACGTCCCCTTCTGAATCTGATTCTTGACCAGAATTTACTTCCAATAACAATTCAAAAATCTCAAATGAACCAGGAACTTTGTTTAGCATAATCCAGATATCTAAATTATCATTACAAATTTCTTCTTCATGTGTCAGTGGGTCAGAATGAGGCGATACTATAAAAATATCTAAATTTTGGTCAGGGCAGGACCCTACAAAATCTATTGCAGCTGTTTAGAGCAAATTAAAAACTAGTGCAAAATTTTTCAAATAAATATATATATCTGTAGGTAATAAACGTACCTTTAATCAGTGTATTTTCTAAACAATAAAATTAAAAAATATAAACAATCAACAAAATTTAAGTAGTAATCTTACAAGCACTTGCAGAGGAACATAGCCAAGCAAAACTGGCTGAACTTAAATGTAATATCAGCTTTTACAGAATTGTTCAGAGATATCTAATGGAAGAGGGAAACGAACGAAACAGATTATATATATCGTAGGGCCTTTAGAATTTACTATACTTAAGCGAGTACAGTGGACGCTAATGAGAGATGCTGTTGAGTCCATGGAAAGCTGTTAGAATATTACATTTATGTTAGTCTTCAAATGGCAACATGTAAAATCATATTTTCGTAATTTCGTGCTTATTATTTTAGATAAAATAGTTTTAAATAACAGTTGTAGCGTAAATTTGAATCTGAATCAATGAGCAAAAATAATTTTACGTCCCTTGTGAGCTCAGAAATTAGGTATGAAAGTGACGTAAATCACCCTAAAAATAGCGGTAGCCATGGAATAGAAACAAAAATGAACAAATGTTTTAACGGTTTATCTGTCAAGTTAGTTGCGTTAGTTTATTTTTATTATTAATTAAAATTACCGTCGAAGTGAATAATATTACATAAATTAATATTGAATTTAAAAAATAATGTCAAAATAAAATTGCTATATTTTTTATCTTAACTTGACATAACATTAATTACAAATAATAGTACGAATAAGTCAGCGCAACTAATTTGATGGATATACTGTTAAACACTTGTTATTTTTGTCTCAATTTTAAGGCAATTGCCATTTTTGGGATGGTTTCTGACATTTTCATACCTAATTTTTGAGCTTACAAGGTACGTAAAATTAATTTTGCTTAAATATTGAAAGAAGCTTTCAGAACTCATAATTAATCAGTAGACAATATTTGGGTTTAAGTTCTGTAATTTTTTTATTAATTACAACGTTTCGACAGCTCAGTGCTGCCTTCGTCAGGTAATTTTGCTTATGGATTTAGGTACAGATTGGTATGCATTATAACTTTTATTATACGCTTTTTTACTTAAAATAGCGAAATAGTGAGGAACATTACTTTTCCCTCTGTAGAGAGGAAAATGTGTAGTTTTAACAACAGCGTAACATGAATATTATTATAGAATGAAATATTGGAAAAATGTATTATTATATTAAAAAATTCTTATTTAATAATGATATACTTTTAAAAAATATATAGCAATTATGTCTTGTTCCTTTCTTTTTTTTCACATTATTTCACAATTTTACAACTTGAAGTTCAATACTGACAATACTGTAACAATTACTTTGCTTAACGTTACAGTTTATACAGAGTGTTCCATTTAAGTGTGCCACCATGTGCTAAACATAGACATAGGTATTGTTCTGTCTAACATTGTTTGATCATTCTTTGTTAAATTTAAACTGTCAGTTTTAAGAAGAAAATGAATTGTTTTCTATCCAAAGCAGTCTTGTTGCAGCCAGATATAAATAAAATACATATAAATCTAACATGCATTTTAAGTTGTGAACCGTATTTTGTGAACCACTGGTCGAAAAAAAAATTTTTTTGCTCATTGTATTAGTCTTGTAAAATGGTGGTTCTTTGCTAATTTAACCAACCTAGCAGCTCTTATAGTTCTCGAGATAGCAATGGTGGCACACTTAAATGGAACACCTTGTATAATCTAATTTTCTAGGTTATCGAGTTGCTGCTCTTTTTCCTTTTCGTCCGAATGAAACATGTCGTGAAAAAATGTTGCGTCTAACACTTGAGCTCGAGCGGTAAAAAGATACGCTTTCCTCTCTAGTTTGACAAATAACTATTATTTACTAATATACAGAATCGTCCGTATTCCGCTCTCGTCTCTATCTCCTACTTTAAGCTTTCTGTAAATAGAGACGGTCCTTATATTTAGTGGAAGTGTTAATTATAACTATATTCAGCAACCTTCTCTAAGTTTTCTTTAACAAAAGATGGTCTTTTCCTTACATTGGGCAACATGTATTTCTTAGTTGCTTATTATTAACACAAAATAATTCCCGAGTAATTATATACTATGTCAACAATATCAAGCACGAATTCTGCCTTTTTTTTAACGAAACAAGGGTTTAAAACCGGCCTCTCTAATCTCTAATAAATTACTTTAAAAAAGATGCCTTATCGCTAATCATGACAGATGAATATGAAATGTTAGTGAAGCGTCTTTAAGTTACTTATGAAGCTTTTTTAACGTTAGAGACAGGATACGGACTACTGATTTGTGGTTATGTGATTCAATGCTGCCAAGTCCTGTCAACATGACAGCATTTACTGCTCACATTGTAAACCAAGTCAACTATATTTATTATTCTAAATTAAATTTCATTCAATATCCTACTACTTTCTTTTATGAATATTAAACAAAAGGATATCCGAGCAATTATACTTTTTTTTTATTACATAGTTTTTTAATAAATGCTTTAGAAAAAAAAGGATTTTTTCCGATATTTTCCTTATAGTAATCTGAGGGAAAAGTAAGAAGTAGAGAATTCCAAAATTGTTTGAATGAAGATTAGCTCTCCAAGCCGTAGAGGCCCTTGGCTTCTTTCACGATGTTTCTCCAAATCTTTCTGTCTCTCGCTTTTCTCTTCCAGTTGTTTACTTTAAGTTCTTGTAAGTCTTTATTAACCGCACTAAACCACTTTTCTTTAGGTCGTCCTCGCCTCTTTTTCGTCACTACTCCACCATTAAACACTTTTTTAACTATGCAACTATCAGGCATTCGCTCCACATGACCTAACCACCTAAGTCTTTGTGATTTTATTACTCCCGTTATACCGGCATTATTGTAAAGTTCCATTAATTCCGTATTCGTCCTTCTTAACCACATTTCGCCTTCCTTTTTTCCTCCAAAAATCTTCCTTAATATTTTCCTTTCCCATATTTGTACTTTCTTTTGATTCTTTTGGTTGAATATCCATAACTCGCTACTGTAGGTCACCGTCGGCCTTATTACCGTCATATAGATTCTTACTTTTGCTTTTCTAGATACGCTCTTGGATTTTAGAACGTTAACTAAAGATCCAAAGCATTTGCTGCCTTTAGTAAGCCTAGTTTCAATTTCAATATCTTCATTATTATTGTTCGTTAATACTACACCAAGATATGTAAATTGGGATACTTGCTGGAATTCATATTCTTCTCCATTTTCTGTTTTTACGTGTAAACCAGTGATATTTGTTTCATTTTTATTTATTATGCGCATGTATTTGGTTTTTTGCATGTTTATGTGGAGTCCAACTTCCTCAGCAGCTAGTATTAATCTTGTCAAAGTCTTTTCCAGTTCTTCCCTAGATCTTGTTATCAAGGCTATGTCGTCTGCATATGCCAACACTTGGTGCCTATGACGGTATATAGTTCCTTGTGTTTGTATGTTGCTCTTCCTTATTATCCACTCCAATGCTAGGTTAAATAGCACCGGTGATAATGGGTCTCCTTGTCGTAAACCTCGATTTACTGAAAAACTTTCGGATAGTTCTGAATCTACCTTAACCTTACATTTTGTGTTTTTCTGGGTCATTGCAACTAATCTAATTAACTTTTTGTCGATATTAAGACTTTGTAATATATTGTACAATTTTTCTTTTTTGATGGAGTCATATGCCTGTTTGTAGTCTATAAATAATATATGCAGCGGTAGCTTATGCTCATAACTATTAGCCATAATTTCTTTCAGTGCAAATATTTGATCTGTAGTTGATCTGGAAGGTCTAAAACCCGCTTGATAGTCTCCTAATATTTTTTCAGCTTCATTGGTCAATCTATCTCGAATAGCTGAGGGAATTATTTTATAGGCTACATCCAGCAAGGCGATACCTCTATAATTTTCGCAAAGGGTCTTGTCTCCCTTTTTGTGTATTGGGTGGATTACAGCTTCAGCCCAACTATTTGGCATTTTCTGTTTTTCCCATACTTGCTTTATTATTTGGTAAAGATGGTCCTGGAGAGATTCTCCTCCTAGTTTGAACAGTTCCGCAGCAATACCATTCTGGCCTGGACTTTTGAAGTTTTTTAGGTTTTTAATAATATTAAATATCTCCTCCTCATTCGGTGGCACGTTTTCCCGTTCTTCACTTCCATCAGACTCCATTCCAAAAGTAGTTCCTCCGTCTTCATTATTGTTATTTCCATTTAGCATTTCTTTAAAGTATTCGGCCCAACGATTAACCTTGTCCTTGCCTGATATTAAGTTTCCTTCAATATCTCTACAGAATATAGTTTTACATTTATAGCCATCTTTTTGGCTTTTCACTTCTTGAAATAAATTTCGAACATGTCTGTTTTTATAATTCGTTTCTATCGTGGTTATTGCCTTATCGGTCTCCTCTCTTTTCTTCTGTCTGCAAAGTTTTTTAACATTTTTTCTCGCTTGTTCATAATTGGTTTTATTTTGTTCGTTATTGTGCTGTAAAAATTGTACTCTTGTTTTATTTTTTATTTCCACCGCCTTTTGACATTCCTGATCATACCAGCTGTTTCTTGTTTGTTTCCTATGCTTACCCAATATCTTTTGTGCAGTTGAATTTATTATGCTTTCAGTCTTTTTCCATTCTTCATCAATTACCTTAGTGTTTGTATTTTTATCTAGTTCCTTCTTTATATTTTCCATATATTGTTGGTGCACCTTCTCATTCTGTAAAAGGTGTATATTATACTTTATTTGTTTCTTCTTAATTAAGTCATTAGTTTCCAATGGTATTTCCTGTTTGACTGTTACTTTCACCATAAAATGGTCTGAATCTATTACTGCACCTCTTTGGCTTTTGACGTTTTTTATTATATGAGCATGCTTATCTTCTATCAGTATATGATCCAGTTGATTGCAAGTAACTCCATTGGGATGTTGCCACGTTCCTTTGTAGATTTCTTTTCTCTGGAAGTGTGTACTCATAACCTTCATCTGCGATTCAATTGCAAATTCTATTAGTTTTCTCCCATTTTCGTTTGTTTCACCGTGTTTACTGAAACCACCTGTTATGGATTTATAAATTTCTTCCCTTCCTATCTTTGCATTCAAATCTCCAATTATTATTTTTATGTCGTATTTCGGTATTTGATTCATAATGCTAGTTATCTTTTCGTAAAAGCGATCTTTTTCTTCCTCATCACTTTTGTTTATGGGTGCATGTACGTTTACAATGCTTATTTTTCTGTATCTCCCTCTTATTCGCAGGTAAGCAATTCTTTCTGAAATTGGCTTGAAATCTATGACGGATGATTTTAGATTTTTCTTGATCATAAATCCAGTTCCAAATATTTTCCTGTCACTTCCACTATTAAATAATATGTATTCATCTACTTCTGTAATCCAATTGTCTTTTTGCTTCGTTTCTTGTAGGGCTGCTATATCTATATTATAATCATTTAATACGTAGGTTAGATTTTTTATGGTTCCTGTTTCGTTAGTACCTTTTAAATTCCATGTTGCTATTAGTATTTTATCTTAATTCATCAAAATTGTTTAGAGGACGCAAAAAAATACAATACAAAAATAAGTTTTATGCAATAAATATATGTGAACATACCGCAATTTCTTTTTCTGTATAGAGTTCGTTGTATTCCATATGAACAGCTGAATAAGTCGTGTTCCGGTTTCTGAAAAAAATAAAACTAACTTAAAACTAATAAACAAGTAACATTACATAACATTGAACTTGCATGATTTTTTTTTTATGAAAACACTTGTTGGAACTTTTCCATCTAGGTATTAATAAGTGTAAGAGGAACTTTAAAATAAGTAATTTGTTTTCACCTTTACGAATTAAGATATTTCAGTAAAAACTGTAAGTAAGAGCAGTAAGAATATTAAGGAAATCAGTTCTGCAGAAATCAGAAATATGGGTAATAAAGAATCTTTTACTCTGGTATCCATGTACAGGTTTTGTAACGTGTCATATTTGCGGGAACCACGTTTTTATTTAAGGTATACAATTTATTACGTATTTTGATATAATTTTTTTATATAACTACAAAAAATGATTCTAATAATCTAACATTTCATAAAACAAAACAACAAATAGAATTATTATTTTTCATTTATTTTATTTTATTTCAGTATTGTTTGAAGACTAACAATGGGGGTTTCCAATACAACGCCTTTTTAAAATATATATTCTGCATATCAATTTTGGTCGTGAGTATATTGTAATAAAACTAAAATAATATGTAATTGTTGAATACTTTATATAAAAATTGAAATTAAAATTTTATTTAAAGGACCTTGTGACGTAATTCCCCTGATCAGTGTTGCCAACTATAAGTATATAAGTTTTAATTTCACCGGTTCGCAACACTGCCCCCGATAGCTAGCTTCATGTGATAAAATGACAGTGCAACAGGTATAAAACAATACTTAACAATAATAGCCACAAAGAAAATTGCAAATATAAAAGCATCGATAGCAAGAAAATCTAAATAATATTCATTCATAACTAAAATAAAAAATCGGTTGCCTGTAAAGTCGGTTTTACGGGCGAAGATTTTACGTGACAACGTCTTTTTCTCGGTAGAATATTTGACACAAGCACGCACCGATTCAACGCGCCTAATTCTCTAGTGCTGCGCGCGCAGCGGACCGATCATGTTTGAGTGGGAGAGAGACGCAAGGCATTCGCCGGTCCGGCGGGCCTCTCTCTCGTTCGGTGACTCATCGTAACAGACGTGAGCGGACGTTACACTTTTTCATGAGTGACTCCGAGCCACAACCTAATTTAAGACGTTGTCACGTCAATACTTTATGTATAAGTACATTCTTTTTTCATTAAATATTATTATAAATTCAGTACCTGATATTTATATCCTGCCTGGATTTCAAAATATATGAGAACACACACACGTGCTAACTGGTAAATGCATCTATCGAAAGCATGAATCACGAAAGCAGGTTATGTTTATATTCAATGTTTGAATTTAAGCGGTACTCGTAGCCTAACTTCACTTCAATTTTTTAGCTACTTATAGTTCTATCTCATAGCGCACATGGACTATCTTTTTCTAGTCAGGGGAATGACGTCACACCCATTGTCCGTAAACTTTATTAATTTTTTTCTCGGATACTATCAACTTTTTGGAAAAATAAAAAAATATGGGTCCAATATTTTGTTTTAAAGTTTATCATATAAAAAAATCAAAAAATCTTGGAAACCCCTATTAGATGAAATTAAATTAAAAGTACTGTAATGTGAGTCTGTATTCTGTCTGTAGTATTTTATAAGTCAGTCTGAAGGTACATTTACAATCAAATTTTACTCCAGCACAATTTTAAACTAGGTATGCGCGTGTCAACGATGGCATTTACAACCTAAATTTTAAATTAAGAGTACTTCATTGCGTTGTAAATTTGAAGCTAGCAGCTCGTAGCTTGCCTCTCATGTCGAGATTAAATCAAAACTTTAAAAATGTCTCTTTACATTAAATGAACCTCTGGTGGTATCAGGTGGGATCGTAACATCAGGCTTTACATTTTATATCGAAAAATTAATAATAATGTGAGAATAATAAATTTTGTACAGATTACATATATAAATATAATGTCAGATTTAACAACAGCATATGGAAAAAAATGTAGAAATCATAAGATTGCATTATATCTTAAATTGTTCCCCTGAAAAAAATATTTGCGTACACCACTGACTAGAAAATAAAAGTATTCAGCTTTCCTTTTTGAAACATAATAATAATTTCCAAGATAAACAACATAAAAGTTGGATGTAAATGTACTCTAGACTTCATCGAACAAATAACTAGCTTTCATTAAAATTGAAAGTTTTAAATTATAAAATCTATACATACCCAACTACAACGGGTCGGTAAATTCTTCTGATATCAGGTTGTCCACGCAACCAACAACTTCTCCGCTCGGAGAAACAAAAGCCAAACTGACGTTTCCATAGGAAACACAATATGAACAAGATCAGTAATATGAACATACTAGTGATCATTACTTGGTATAGCTCATTTGTACCCTGATGTACCTGTAAACATTAAATTTACAGTTATAATAACAGTGTATACTTGGTATAAAGAAAGCCATTTTAAGAGAATAAGTACAACGGAACAAGTATTTTGTTTTATTAAAACAAGCCCACAAAGGTACGTCTTTATTTGTAAATTAATTTAGTTAACACGATATTTACGACGCATGTCCCAGAAAAGTGTTGTTGTAGAGAGATATCCCATTTATAATTCTCCCGAAATACGACAAATTTGTATTTTTTAATAAATTAGAAGACAAAACAAAATTAAAAGGAACTTGTGCGTGATAATATTGAATTTTACACCTATACCGAGAATACTGAAAACCTCGTGCATTTGTATTACAGGAGTTGGGCAGTACACCATCTGCCAGTTTGGTTTGGAAAAAAAAGAATTACGTTTAGTAAAAAATAAATTCGAAATAAAAAATATTAAACTTTTAATAAAATAATAATGAATTATTTGGATCGAAACATTAAATTCCTGTATCACACAAAAGCTACTTGGGAAGGGCTTTTAAATAAAAATGTCTGAGATGTCAACAATGGGGTCAGGCGACAGCAAACTGCTTTGCAATTCTGCAAAGAAAGATTTCCCCCCATTACTCCAACCTCCCTTAAGAAGACCAACCACTCCCACCATACATTTAATTACAACAAACAATCATGTAAATAATGTTTAGTAAGTGTTTAATAATAGTTCAAAATTTAAACAAACAGTTGTTGGCATCAAAAAGTTCTAATATTATTGGAGTTTACACAATATTTAGAAATTTATGATTTTAAACCAATAAAAATAATTTCCTGGAATTATGCAACTAACGTTTCCAAAGCCCAAACTATGTTTCTGGACCCACTAGTAGATCACGGGTCGATTTTTGGTGGATTACGACAAAATCTTAAATGTACGTATTTATATTTTTAAGATTTAAAAATAAGATTTTATGAGATATGGCGTAAGTAAAAACAAAAAAATGTATAAAAATTATATTGGATGCAGAAGCTCATATTGTGTGATCTTTGTGGACGTCGATGATTTTTTGGTAGTTATAATTAGTTCACGATTCCATACAGTATATCAGACCCGTCCACCTAACCCGAAACTTCTTCTTTTAGTGTGTTTTTCATTGTTTTCTCCTTTATTTAATAGCATCTGTATTATGAATAAGTTGACACAAATGACGCTGACTACAATCGAAATCGACGAAGGTGAATCCTCGAGTTCAAATTCAAGATATCCAAAACCAAAAGACGATTCGGATTACTTAACAATCTGATTTCTATGGAATGAAGATGAAGGTACCGCTGTGCAATGAAATATTTGCAAACGAAATCATGCGTCCAAGTAAATTACTTTGGCACATTGACAAAACAAACATTTAAAATACTGGGTTCCCGAATTTTTCAAAAGAAAACTAGGCGAGTTGAAAATGTATAAACATAACTTTTTCATTTCACAAAGATGAACGAAAAGACTACGAACGCCTCATACTCATCCATGATTAGTTATCGAATTGCGAAAACTGGTGAGCCGCATACAACTGGCGAAACTTTAGTACTCCCAGCGATACAGAATGCAGTTGTTTGGTAAAAAAACTTAAAGGAAGTCAGAACTATTCCACTTTTAAATAACACAGACGCAGGCAGAATTGATTAAATGTCCCAATGAGCAGAAAATAAATTGGTCCAAAAAGTTACCGAAAGTAAATTTGTTGCGCTACAGTGGACAAATCTACTGATAAGGATAAAGCATAATTTAATTAAAAAAAAGTAGGGCTGAGGTGGTCTTGAACCAGGTCTTGTAGATTATTTATGTTATGAATCAGCCCTCGTATCCACTCGGCTATGGAGCATTTTGTTTTTGACGTTTCTTATTCAAAATATGAAGGATAACCTTCAAAATACAATTTATTATATCAAATATTTCAGTTAGAAAAGGCCTTATTAGACAACATTTACTTTTATTAGATGCAAAATTAAGTAATTTAACTAAGGATACCATATATACCCGATTTTATTTAGCGGGACAGATGGAAACAGCAAAAAACTGTTTTCCCATGTTATTTCCCTATGTCAAGGTTTTCAGTATTCACCCTGTATACCACTTGGTGCCCCGTTGCGAGTATTATTATTAAAATCCTGATGAGTTTTTATTCAAAACTAATGATTTTGTTAAAATTCTGAAAGAAAACTATAGAAGATTAAAACAAAATTAGAAGAATAACTGACAGAATATTCTAGAACATAAGGTCAAAAATTTGAAGAGGGTTGTAGAAAATCTTAAGAGAACGGAAAATTCTCGAACATTGGAAGAAAAATTAACAGAAAGTTCTAGAATATTAAAAAAAAGATTTAATGGAAAATTCTAGAAATATTGAAGAAAGTTTAAAAGAACAATAAGCTGCAACTTCTATATCTTTAAAAGAAGAATGAATAGAAAATTCTAGAATATTAGAAGAGAAACGGGAGGAAAAATAGAAAAGAATAAAAAAATTGTAGAAGAATACGATACAAAAAATGCAAAAAGAAAGTAAATCCAAAATGCATATAAAAGAGTAAAAGTATCGTGGCCGAATTATGTAAAACAATTTGAAGCCGCTGCTAAAGCAAATGGCTGCACTTCCAAGGAGAAGGCTACAGCGCTGACAGTTTTGCTTCATAAAGAAGGAATCAATATCCTACAGACGTTAAAAGAGGGTGAACAGGAAGATTACAACCAAGTTTTTTTAAGCGTTTGGATTTGTGATACAATACGCACTTGTTAAGGAATCGGTATTAGAATTCTAAAAAGAACCTGTAAGAATTTGAAGCCGATGTAGCTCGTTTGGTTCGTCTCGCACACCCTCCACCTTCTGACAGCGTTTTGGAATATCTGTGGGGTCCGAGACAATGAAACTCGATTGAAATAAGTTGATACACTTTCATATTCCTTAGATCATGAAGCTGCTGAAAAAGCTTCTCCTAACCAGTCGTGAGTGTGAAATATTGATGTTGAGAGAACTGAACACACCGAGGACCTATAAGATAAGATAAGACGAATCACATCTGAAATTCATGCTGGAAGAAAGAAACTCCGCTGTTGGTCATCCGCGAAGGCTTTGCAGAACACAACACAAAAAAAACACATAAGCAAGAAAATAAGAAAGGGAATTGGGAAACTGAGTCGGGTCGGTGCAAAGAGGCAATCGTCGACCCGTAATTGAGTAGCCTTACAATATATTCATCATCAAGTCAACAGCATCTATGTGGTTGGCTCGGCCGACAAAAGGCCGCTTAAAATGTTACTCGATTCGGGTACGACAAAAACAATAATTAGACCCGGTTTAGCAAGGTAAATAGGCAGAAAATATCTAATTTTAACCAATTGACAGGTATGCACATCCACAGGTGAAGAAGCTACGCTTTTGGAGAAATAGATTTGAGTATCACAGTTGGAAAAACCTCTAATAAACATCGTATGCTGGTAGCAGAAGTACAAGATAAATTCATTCTCGGCACGGACATAAGAAAGTACGGATTTAATTGATCTGAGGAACGGAATGATTAATGAAGAAAAACTAGTATTAAATCCACGATACGATAACGTGCGAGTATTGATAGTGAAAGATGTAACCCTCCCAGAACGAAGTGAATCGATCGTGAAAGCACAGTTAAAAGGTAGTTTCTATGAAGGAAACATTATTATGCTCCAGCCTAAAAATTTTGACGCCGAAACTGGCTCTGGAGTAATTGAAAAAGCATTGCTCAAAACCGACAGATGATCCCAGTTCGAGTAATGAATATCAATTTTTATCCCGTTGTTCCAAAGAAATGGTCCATAGTAGGAGAATGTTTAGCGGTATCATCGATTATTCAGTCCGTGGGCTTCACCAGTGGTGCTTGTAAAAAAGAAGGATGGCTTTACAAGATTTTTCGTCGATTATCGTTAACTTAACAACGTGACGAAGAATGATAGCTGCACGCTACTTTGAATAGACGATACACTGGACACTTTCACTGAATGAAAGATTTTCTCTATCCTGCATCTAAAGAGCGGATACTGGTAAGTAAATTTATACCAAAAAGACAAGGAGAAGGCAGCTTTTACCATCGATACTCGGCAGTTTACTAATATGCCATTTAGGTTCTGCAACATTTGAACGTCTTATAGAAAAAATGTCGTAGAAAACATGTTTGGTTTACCTCGACGACATTATCGTGGTAGGAAAAACGTTCGAGGGCCACACGAAGAACTTGAAAGAGATTTTCCAAAGATTGAGGAAAGCTAACCTGAAAGCTCAGTTCAAAGAATTTTCACTTGTTTCATAGAGAAGTATATTATCTTGAACACATAGTTTCTGGCAAGGGCAGTGCAGTTGATCCTAAGAAAATAAGTTTTGTGAGTGACTTGCCAGTATCGAGAGATAAACACGAGCTGAGAAGTTTCCTTGGTCTGTGTACGTACTACCGGCATTATGTACCTGGATTTCACAATATAGCCAAGCCATTCACAAGGCTTACTGAAGAAGGAAGAAGACTTATCTGGAAATGGACCGTCAAGTCGCGTTCAAACAAATGAAATATTCCTTGACAAGCTATCCTAAGTTATCCTTTAGGGGAGTTGATTCTAGGCACAGAGGCCAGTAACGTTGGAATTGGTGGTGTTCTTTCCCAGGTAAAAGACGACAAGATAAGGTTATTGTCTACTTCAGTAACAAATTGTCAAAACCAGAAAGAAATTATTGCGTCACCAAAATCGAATTACTACCAGTACGGAAATCCGTGAAGTACTTCTACAAAATATTTATATTGTAGGAGATTTCTCGTAAGAACTGAACATGCTGCTCTCAACGGACTGTCAAGCCGCGTTTAAATAACTGCAACAGCAACGTTGAAATTGGTGGCGTTCTTTCCCAGATACAAAACGGACAAGAGAAGGTTATTATCTACTTTAGAAAGACTTTGTCAAAACCAGAGACAAATTATTGCGTCACTAGAAAAGAACTTCTAGCAGTGGTGAAATTTGTGGAACACTCACTATAAATATTTGTATGATAGAATATTTATCATAAGAATTGACTATGCTGCTCTCAAATAGCTGCTAAAATTTAAGAATCCTAAAGGTCAGGCAGCTAGATGGTGTGAAAGACTACAAGAATATAACTTTCTTATCGAGTATAGAGCAGGTACCAGCCGTCGTAATGTTGTCGCATTATCTGGAAGACCGTCCCAAGATGAATGCAAGTACTGTTGTCGTTTGGAAGACAAAGTCACAAGGACAACAGTAGCTAACGAAAGAAGGACCAAGAGAATGATCCAGACTTAAAGATCATACTGGATTGGAAACATAACAGATTAGTTTGGAAATTTTATGAGAATGCAATATGCACGACACTCATAAATTGTAAAGTCGTACTGGGCGCAGTAATTCCTAAGAATAGGGTACCGGAATTATTGAAGGAGATCCCCGACAGATCCAATGGAAGATATTTTTGAGTGAATAAATCCCTCGAGGGATTGCATCAACGATGTTACTGGGTAAATTGCTAGGAAGATGTTAAAGAGTGGTGCAAGAAATGTGTAGTCTGAGCGGGAAGTAATGAACCAGATAGGAAAAGAAGAGCTCTAATGCATTAGTATTATGGAACGTAACGGACTGACGGAGAAGAATGAATGACATCTATGAAAAAGGCCGTACAAGCATTCAATGTTCCAGCGATCGGATGAAGGACCAGTACGACGTCAAGGCTGAAAAATGTAGATATCAACCTGGAAATTTGGTGTGGCTTTACATTCCACAGAGCCGTCGAGGCTTGTCATCAAAGCTGCAAAGGAATTGGGAAGCCCCTTACTGGAAATGGATAGTATGACGATTATCGTAGAGCGACGGTTCGCCGGGTTGTAGCTGAAGAACCCACATTTGAAGACTTCATGGAAAACCATTCCACTGGTCATAAAGGACGGTATAGAGTGACAAGAGAACAACGAGATTTGTTTACTGTATCCTCGGATTATTGCCTCGCTCATTGTGTAGTGAAAGACATTAAGATGTCCCGCGGCATCGGTTTTTAAAAGAAAATTTGGACGTTTAAAACAACTGGCCAAACAACGTCCAACCTTGGGAAAAAGCTACAACTGAAGTATGATAACGTAGAACACAAGCGGTACATTTACTACCTTGTTATGAAACAATACTCAATCAATCCCACTTGCTATGGGATCTAAATGATCATCTACTGGAGAACGACATCATGAAGCTGGCAGTAAAATAAATAGGCTGCGGACTAAATGGTTTAGATTGGAGGATGGTTAGAAGCATGTTAGAGATAGTCTTCCGCTTTACTGGAGTGGAAATTCTAGTCTGCAGACTGAATCCTGAAGGACAAGAAGAGCTCGAATGGACCGTTGACTGTTACTTCTTTCAGACTTCCGGAGGTACCAAAGGTGATGTGTGCACATTTCGTCATCATGAACTGTTTCGGGACGAAACAGTCTTAAAAGGAAGGGGCAATGCAGCGATTTCAAGGTCACGCCACGGACGACGCGACAGGCAGATCGAGACGCGTTTTACCCTGTTATTGTCCTCAGGAATCGAAGCTACTAGAATATTCGAGAGATTAATTTTTCGCATATATAAGCCAAATCAGAAGGGCCGGGAGGAAAGTCTGCTATTAGAGTAGTTTTCACCTGAAGAGACACCTGCGTGAAGTACGAATTTTGATCTTCTATTGTGTTCACGTATCGAAGCTACTGGAATATTCGAGAGAATAATTTCTCGGATATATAAGCCAAAGCAGAAGGACCGGGAGGACAGTCTGATATTAGAGTAGTTTTAAACTGAAAAGACACTTACGTGAAGTATGAAATTTTGTCTTAGAATGAGAGGCAGATAAGAGTAACAAGGAAAACTACGCTACTTCCTGTTCTACATAACATCAGTTTCATTTTGCTTATTCTGATGTTAACATCGCGGTAATATTCTTCGTGCTTAGCTCTTTTTTTAAACAAATATTTATTAAAATGTGTGAATAAAGAAAGATGATAAACCGGCCTGTTCTAAAAAAAAGTGTCTCGTCAGTTGAAAAGTACTCTAATATGAGTGGTAATCGTAAATGGGTTGTAGAACTAAATATCGTGTAAAAAAGTAGTGCGTAATGTTAAATGTTTAAATAAATAATCTTAATGTTAAATTTTTATTAATAATAATGTCTCTTAAAATAGTGTTCATATTTTTTTTTTCCTAATGTTATTTATTTTTATTATTATTTTATAATTTATCATTTTTACGATTCAATCAAATAAATAAATGTTACAATAACATTGAATTCAGAAAAAATATATTGATCCGAATAAGTAAATAAAAAGGTAGGCTCCCGTTTAAAATAATTATTGTTCCGTTCCTTAAAGTAGCCTTATGAAATGGAAAATGTTTGCTAATTTAACTAACTTCGTAGCTCTTATACTTCTCCAGATAGCAATAGAATACTACTAAAAATTAACAGCATGCATTTCATAAAACTGTGTAACCTACTTCAACAATTTTTTATTAATAACTCAGGGTCTAATTGCACTAAAATTTGGAAATTTAGTATAAAGATAGTACTTATTTCTGCATGTTTATACTTGCTTTATTTCTGTATCACAACCAGAGACGTTCCATATGGGGAAGTAATAATCATTTCTCATTATTACTAAAAAACATGCCCGAATTACTGGAACTTGTATATGACGATGGACGATGGGTATTTTTAAAGGGCTATAGCTCTGTAACGAAATGTTTCTGGACATAGTTTTTTAATCAAAATGACTCTCCCAATATGCCAATAGATTTTAAATTTAACGTGTTTTAATAATAAAAATAAAAATAGAATAGATTGTTTCTTTTTAGAATTTATAAATAGATGTTAATATTCGCTACATATATTATCATAATAATAAACTAACTTTTCATTCTACAAATAAGTGATAATAATAGGATAACAAAAAAATTATAACATTGTAAATCTTAAATTTTCAAAAATCAAACACAACACAAACAACAAACATATTTTTAAAAAGTACTTACCGATGACTGTGCTGAAACAAACAAAAATTTCTTGTTAGTTTTTATGAAACGTATATAGTTATAAGAAAATAAATATATTAATATATAACTTTTGTTATGTTTCAAAACATGTGAAAGTATTTGTGTAGATAAAGTAATGATTTCATTTTGATTCATTAAATTTGTTTTGAATTACATCCATCGTCAGTACTTATGACAACATGATATGTGAGTTTGGATATTTTGATTTTTATTAGCTATTTGTGTTTGAACAATTTCATCCGTGTATATGGAAATTATTCGAGTATACGTATAAACGAATGACAATGTAATCATATGTACAGAGTGTTGAAAAAGAGTAAACAAATTTGAAGGACCAAAATTTTAAAAGGTGCATACACAAATGAGAATAGTAATAACGGATACATATTTTAATTATTTGATGTAAATACTTCTTTCAAATAATAATATACGTTAATAAAATATTGGATTGAATAGTGGATATCTTCTTTTTTTACAATAATGGCCGCTAGAATTATTAATTACGATTACAGTTGAAATTCAGCACATAATGTGCAGCGCATTTTGAAATTATTGTTAAATAAAATTTGAATATATTGGAATTACTCTTTCATTATTAAACTAAATAATTTGGAATAAAGGTACCATTTGTATTATTATTATACAAAACTACATCCGATCATTCATTGATATTAAAACTTATTTATGTTTTTAACGTAATACTTACTATGCTTACATATGAATTTAACGACGTTAAATATTTACATATTACTAACACTCCTACTCTCTCTCGCACTACTAACACAAACTTCGCGCACTTAATACAAAAATAGCTATTATCGGAAAATATATGCAGACTAGTCTGTAGAAAATTTCAATAAAGTTCTGAAAATTTTAAATTTATAATAATAAACAAGAAATATGTTTTAAATAATAAAAATATATACGGGTTTTTCCAGAAAATAAAAGACCTGTAGCCAAATACCTTTTTCTTGAATCTCTTCAGCTATAATGCGATTCATATGCAGGTCACGAATTAATGTAATCCTTAGTTGGTTTAATTGCTCAGTCGGTTATTTTATAGGTGGCTACCTACGTCCACCTTTTGGGCTAGTATGGCTTGATACAGTTTTTTCTTTTTGTCTCAATAAATTTATTTGTTTCGCAAAATATCTTTCCAAAATAACCTTTACACATTTCTATTTTACTTCTATTAACTCCATACCGTTACCGTTCTTTCAGAATGCTAATACACATCAAAAACGTTTAAAAATTTACCATTAATATACGATTTCCAAGAGAAAATAATATACCCTTATTTTGTTTGTGCCTTTTTTAAAGAATAATATTAAACAGAATTCATAAAAATACAAAACATTAAAAGTTGAGTTATTCAAAATTATAGCTCAATCAACACTATATACCATATATGCGAGACAAGTAAACTTGCTCTATATTCCTTCTCATCAAATTTTAGAATTTGATGTAATAGAGACAAGAAAATATATCCTCTTTTATTAGAAATTTTCTTAGGGTAATAGACTTAACTCTGTTTTTTACCTCAGAAATTTTGTCTATTAACTATTTGTTGATTTGTTCCTCATATAATATTAAAGTGGACTCAACTCAATATTCCAAATTTACTGACTTGACACCCTTTTCCGAAGCACCACAGATATATTCGTTGACGCGGAATTCAAAATGTTTGGTTATTTTCTGAACAGATCTCTTTTACATGGTACGTAAATTTCACAAAATAAATATTTGACAGAAAGAAACTTAGGAATAGTGAACTCCATTATTTATTTTGACACATAAAGTTATCTTGAACGCACAGTATATATCATAATTTACTGTTTCGCTTCAGTTTATTGATTAAATTTAGTATTAATAAATTCATTTTTTGTATGTTTGTTATTGCTGCGGATTCACAGTATATTGTAAACACATTTTTATTTCCCAGAGTAAACATATACAACGTTTAGGTATAAATTCATATTACACAGTTTTGTCAAAAATCATATTGTTTACTTTTTGTTTTGTAGCTAGTTGCTAGGAAATAGTAAAATGAAGACATCTATTATTAAAATATAAATCAACTCGGAAATAATATCGTGGTCGTACAAAATGTATAGTGTACAATTCGTTTGGAATGTCAATTTTATGGTCTCCTTCGGTTCATGCTAAAAACTGTCATACTCGTACGAAACGAGTACCATTCCATGCTTGTTGCACAATATACTAGTATTGCATCATTTTACAAGTACCAAACATTACAGGTAAATGCGTTTTTTTACTTTCACATGTTTAAATAAAGATAATATATATATTTTATTAAATTTGACCGTAATTATTTATCAGTAATCGAATCCCAGTATAATATAGTAATGTGTATCGTCGAAGTTAACTGAAACCATTTGTTGGATGTGTTTAATATAAATCTACAACATGAGATTTATTTTTGAACTTATTTTAATATATGAATAATGTTTAAATAATATAAAGTATATGTATATATAAACAACTAAAACTAAAAAATTTAAAAATCTGGAATAGACGTTTTTACTTGTACTCATATACCGCGTATTGCAAAAAAGTGTTTTCATAGGCATTTAACATGGGAAAACAACTAAGTCACTATATTGTACATGACAATGCTACATATATTTCTAGATCATTTTTATTACAAAATTCAATGAAATTTATAAAAACAAATAAGTAAAATTTTGCGCCTCATACTTTTATTGTGATGGCCTACAGATTCAAAGGGTCTCAGTTCAATTCCGACTTACGACTTATTTTATATGCTTTCTGTTTTTTTCTGTTAATACTTAAAAAATTATTCATTGTTTTATAAAAGATACATAATGAACAAAGAAATATAATTAAAATTAATTAGTTTTGCAGATATGTGATATCATGTAGTAAATTAACAAAATAAATATAGTCCGGTCAATTTAGCCCAAGAATAGGGGTAACCTTGCATTAATTCTCAGAAAGCTGAAAATTTACATAGATGTTAGGGACACCATTATTATGAAATTGTGAAAAGTCCCCATCGATCCCATGTCTGCAAAAATTTTTATTCAAGGTCAAAGGTTGCAAAAATGGGTTTTTTGAATTTTTCAGCGAAACGGTTAGTTTTATGAAAAAATATGTCATACAAAAATTGTAGATCATGCAATTATCTACAAAAATTGTTCTTACATATTTTTTCATAACACTAACCATTTTTGAGAAAAAACAATTACAGAACTTTCTTACGCTGTATTCTCCATAATAAGCATGACTAAGCTGCCTATGATATCATTGGTCTTGCAATATAGGTAAAACTATAAGTCTGCGTAACTAATACATTCATATTGACCGATAATTGTTGTTGGTGAAGATGTTGATCTATTGGTGTTACTTACCGCTCGAACTCCAATTGGAAGAACTATTTATTTATTGAAACCCGGCAAAGGTCAACAACCATCGGAAATATTTTCAAATACGAGTTTATCGGATTATCCTAAATGTAAAAATCATATACTGTTTTTACATGCTATGACTGGCTGTGATACAACATCAGCAATGTTTCGAAGGGGTAAAACAACAATTTTTAAATTGTTTGAAAAAGAAAATTTTATTACTTGTGCACAAGCTTTCGAAGATATCAACTCTTCACCAGAAACTCTAATCACCAAAGGAATTCGCTTTCTTCTGTCTGTATATGGAGCTCAAAAAAAAATTACTTCCATAGACAAATTACGTTACTTATCTTTTGCAAAACAAACACATAATAAAAAACGTGTGCAATTAGCTTGCCTTCCTCCAACCGCGGCTTCTGCTCACCAACATTTTTATCGTGTATATTACCAGGTTCAGGTGTGGCTTGGTAATCAACTAGACCCAGAAAAATGGGGTTGGAAGCATGTCAATAATGTATTGCAACCAATCCACACGCTTCTTCCACCTGCACCAGAAAACCTCCTTAATTCTATTTTTTGCAACTGCAAAAAGGGGTGTAACTCAAGATGCGGCTGCAAAAAAGTAGGCTTATTTTGTTCACTAGCGTGCACCACTTGTCAAGGCCAATCGTGTTCAAATGTTGAATCTCCAACAGAAGAAGATTTTCACATCAACGACGAAACAACTGATGTATCGCTGTTAGTACAATTTACGTCAACTCAAAAAGATGAGGAAAAAGAAGAAAATGGAGAGAGAGAAGAAGATGGAGGGGAAGAAGAAGAAATAATTAATGACGATGATGATGAATAAAATATGTTTATAACCAAGTATAACGGAACTTGTCACTCGAGCTGTATCTGATCGACAACGAACACTCTGACAAGAGTTCAACGACTGAAAAGAAGAAGAATAACCAAACATTCATTAAATTTTACTGTAAAAGACCGTGTAATAGGCCTACCGGGGAAACCACATTTTAAATAAACGCGCTAGGTACACTACCTCATAGGTGGTGTGGAAACGTGTACATATTATAGTCAATCTCAAAAATGGTTAGTGTTATGAAAAAATGTGTAAAGACAATTTTTGTAGATAATTGCATGATCTACAATTTTGGTCTAACATATTTTATCATAAAACTAACCGTTTCGCTGAAAAATTCAAAAAACCCATTTTTGCAACCTTTGACCTTGAATAAAAATTTTTGCAGACATGGGATCGATGGGGACTTTTCACAATTTCATAACAATGATGTCCCTAACATCTATGCAAATTTTCAGCTTTCTGGGAATTTTTGCAAGGGTCAATGTCTAAATTGACCGGACTAATATCCATTTAATACTTTAGATAGAAAAAAAAGAATTAAAACAACAAAAGTAGCACGATAGATTTGTCGCCTCCGATAAGTTGACTCGGGCACGTGACCTTGCGCGTGTATATACGGTTCCAAACAAAGACAGGGTAATACAGGCGCAGGTGAACATCTACAAAAATGTTTTCCGACAGTGAGTCTGAGGAAGGAAAAAGAAAAAGTAAAACTATATCATATTTGCCAAAAGTAGAAGACTAATGAGAACTCTAGACAAACAAGGAGGACGACAAGAAAATTTGAGGGAAATTAAGAAAAAAAAATGTTAAAGAAATTTATAAAAAAAGGCTAAAGAAAAGGGTGAGATGAAATATATTATGGGTGAGATAGTAAAATAGTTAAAGGAAATGAAAAAGGAAAACGAGCAATATACTAAACAAATTAATGGACTACAAAAAGAAAATAAGAGACTTAAAAATATAATTAAATCAAATCAAGTAAAACATGTTGTGTGTGTATTGGACAAGGAAGTAACAAAATTAAAGTGGGCTTCAGATAAAAGAAAACAATACATTTTTCAAAATATAGAAGAATTTAATTACTTGGGTATTACAATAACAAGTAAAGATGAGGAGGGGAAAGATATAAAAGAAAGAATGGCGAAAAGAATACATATATAGCGTCAATAGAGAGTGTACTGGAAAATGAATATAAGAAAAAGAAATTTTTACAAAACGTAATATTTGCTATATTATTTTTATGTAATTTAAGTAAAATTTATTTGCTTTGGCACAAAAAAAGGAAGATTTTAAAAATTATTTGCGTACCCCTTGCAAACCCTTCGCCTCCTCTAGGGGTACGCGAATTACACTTTGAGAAATTCACCTTTAAATGTTTATATACGGTGGTATAGCTACTATAAAGCCAGAGTAGGTAAGCAGGGCATAATAGCGATTTAGTTTTGAGTAACGTCACAGAATAGTTACATACAGAAGCGACACTCCGTGTCTTTCCGATTTTAAACAATAAGCCCTTTAAATTTGTTGACTTTCCCCGTCTCTCTCTAATTTTCGTTTCTCTGTCTTACTGTTGCTTCTGTGTAAACCTATTCTGTGGTAACGTAGCGGATCGTTAATGCATTGTGTTATGACCTTGAGTTAGCGAATCAGTATGGACTATACAACCTTGCACCGGGACACATCTATCTTAGCCCCGAGCGTACTCAAAACGATTAGCAAGAGTAGCGAGTGTATGATTACAACCAGCATTATTGTCTCAAAATAAAAATATTCTCACTGTATATTTAATGAAATTTTGTTACGTCTCCAAAATTCTGAAGTGCTCCTTTGCACTGCAGGGCTCTTAGACAATTGCCTAGTTTTCCATAATATTTGATATCCATAGATGCACACATAAATAATGTAACCAACGGCACCACGTATCATATCAATGTTTCTAGTATTCACCATTAAAGTTTAATTCATAACTAGAGAAACATTCTGTATGATAACCAAATTTAAATTGTCAGATATTATACGAAATCGGTGATTTGAGAATGATATTATATAAACATAAAGAAAAACGAATATTCTGACGATAATCAATTTTGGTATTTATTTATATGGTACTAGTATTCAAAGTCGATGTTTATGAATAATGAACATAATAATAAAATGGACAGAAATTACACTAAAACTATTTTTTAGGTTTCAGTTAATATCGAAGATTTTCATTTTCTGTATTATAATGGCAGAAAGTTATATGTATAGTCAAATCCACGTAAAAATGGCATTCCAATGTGATGACGTCACTTACTACGTTTATAAGAGATAGTAGTAAAAATTAAAATTTATTATCATCTGTCATAATTTGATATTTTTAAATTAAATAAATGTAATAAATTTACTTTTACTAATCATATCATAGATAGTTCATCAAATTGCAGAATAAGTAAATTCATCAATTCCTGTAACTTGCTTTTTACGATTTCTTTTTTTTTTTTTGATGATAAGGTTCTACATTTCATTTCATTCAGGATCTTTGATATTATGGAATGTGACACACCAAAAGCAGCACAAACTCTCTAAGACAATAACCAACAATAACAATATCGAAAAATGTATAAATATAAAAAACACTTACTGTCATTAAACATATAACCTCAAAATATAATACTTACATCTTCTGAAGAAGAAAATGAAATTAGAGGACCAACTAAACCCTTTTCTTCATGAAAGAATGCAGAAGCAATGTCTAGATAATTTTTTATCACTCATATTCAACTACAAAACGATGAAGTGCGGATATAAACATAGAAAATATTTATGCAGTTCAAGTACAGACGTACGTCAACACACGCTTTATGATATTAGCAACACTCCAAACAATCGCATAGCTACTAATGCATTTGCGTCACTTAATACATACACTCTAGTGACGTCATCACATTGGAATTTCAACAATGCCATTTTTACGTGGATTTGACTATACTATTTATATTTATAATATTTTGAGATCGGTATAGAAAAATATAAAGAAGTAAATTTATTTACCAATATAATCATAGTTGGCAGGAAATGATTCACAGTCAGAAGAGTTGACGTACCTCGCGTAAATAGTGTAAAGGAAACTCGAGGTAAGTGTTGTATTCAATACTTCTGTTACTTCATTTCCAATATCATCTTCTGTAATATTTCGAATATAGTGGTAAGTTTCATTCTTTTTATACCTCTGAAACAATCTGAAAATAAACACACAATTAACATAGCAAATTTCGTCAATAATTTCGATATTTGATATTTAATGAATATGTGTACTGTTTTTTAAACACGTTTTTATACGTTATGAGCAGAGCTGGGCAGTAATTAATTACTTTAGTAATTAAATTACAAATTCAATTACTTTTAGAAAAATAGTAATATTATTTGAATTGCTTTCAAAGCAAAGGTATTATAATTCGATTATTTGTAGAAGTAATTGAAATAAGTACGTGTTTCTAGCAATTATTGACATTTCAATTACTTTCTACTTTTAATTAATTTTAACGTAGTATAATTACTTTCAAAGTTAAATTATTTTAGGTAGTATTGATTATTCCAAATTGTTTTAACAAGTAACACGTTAGTTGAACGAATCCATTATCATTCTATTCTGTAATGAGTTGCAGTGTTCTGTTCTATTAAAATACAAATATGTTTCTATTCGAACTAATGATATGCTGTACTTAAGGACAAAAAAAGCATTTTTTTACAGATAATATGTATTTCTTCTATGCATGTTTTGTAAAGCTTTTCTACAATAAATATTAAGTGAACCCTACAAAATGATTGTTATTTTTGTTTGATAT
Source organism: Stenolophus ochropezus (assembly GCA_035578165.1). Classification (NCBI taxonomy): domain Eukaryota; kingdom Metazoa; phylum Arthropoda; class Insecta; order Coleoptera; family Carabidae; genus Stenolophus; species Stenolophus ochropezus. Next base: position 14,913,079 of record JAQOWZ010000015.1, on the reverse strand, counting down.
GTTGTATTTTATAATTATTTTCAGAATAAAAAAGAAATTGAGAAATATAATTCATTTTACATTTTTAATTACTTATAATTAGTAATTCAATTATGTTTTGGACAAGTAATTTAATTATAGAGTAATTTAAGTACATTTTGGCCCATAATTAGTAATTAATAATCAAATACTACTTCTGAGTAATTTGCTCAGCTCTTGTTATGAGGGATAATAATAAGAATCGCATTAATGTCACACAGTACTACAGTCGGTATTGCAAATTGCTTCCATTTTTTTTGTATTGTCATTGTTACAGCATTATATGTCGTTAGCCGGAAACATCTGGTCATTACTCTGAGCGACTATTTCCGTACCAAGTAGCCGGAAAATTGAATATAATTAAATTAGTGATTATTTGCAAAGTTGTTTAAATATGTTTACGTAAAATCATAATAGACTAATAATCTGAAGAATCAACGAAGTGATTCATTTAACATAAAGAATAGAATTAGGAAAATTCAATTAAATATCGCATATTATCGCTTTGAAATTTTGTCACGACTCGGTAGTTAATATTTATAACGTGTCAAGCGCGTCATATTAGTGATTGCTAAATAATGCGGAATTTTGCACAATTTTCGTGAAACAATTATATTTTATCAATATCCAATTTTTTTATTTAATTCTTGCAGAACTATATTCTTAAATAAGTTGTGACGTAAAATATAAATGATAAATGATTGAAATTAGCGTGGAAATGATTTGTGTTTATAAGTACAATTAACAACCATGAAAAATTATATCAGGGTTATAAATAAAGAGCGGATTATATGCTGTACAGAATGTTTAAAAATATGCATTAATAAAACCAGAATGTATACAAGATATTAGCAAAAAAAATCTAGGTACTTTTAATATATAAAATTTTATCCAGCACACTTTAATCATTCGTAAAAAATATATTTATGACCTACTCTATCTAAAAACACCATAGTTATAATGAAACGGTGTTGGATAATAGTATATTATTTAACAAGCATAATATGTAGCCATATTATGCGAGTCAAATACTATACTTTATCTACAACTATCAGGCATATAAAAAAATCCGATATTATTTGTTAAATATTCAGATAGGTATGGGTAGCTTAACAGATGGCGCGACAGTAGCACTTAAATGTCAAAATAACTATTCAAATTGTATTTATTATACTTTTGTAATCATTTATATTAATATTTATAATAAAAAATATATTATTAATAAATTAACAGTTTATTAAAATGTTATGTGTTTCTATTTATTACAGAAAAGTGTAGCGTGTAATATAACTTTTCATATTACACTTGTGTAATATGAGTAGTATATTATATGTAGTATCACACGTATAATGTACCCATATTTCAATAGTTGTAGATAAAATAATTTTCTTATTTCCGTTTTACATGCAGTATTTTATTGAGAACATTTCATGAAATGTATAAATATAATATCATAGGAAATTATAATAATAATAAAAATAGAAAAATAAACAGTTTGTCTATAAAACTACACTATTCGACAAAAGAATTGGACTTATTTATTTTTATTAAAACGTTTTTTTTTTCATTGTGACTATGTAGTAAAATAAGATGTTTTTTAAATTCCAATATATATTCATATGCTTACAGAGAAAAATATATTTTCTAATAAATATTAATGGTACACAAGTATATTAGAAAAAAGATGAAGAAGCATACTAGAAAGTCCAATAGAAGAGGTACAAACGGGTTTTAGGAAAGAAAGAGTGATTTAAGACAGAAACACATATGATTCATAGATATGGAGAAAGCCTTCGAAAGGATAAGAAGAGAATAATTGTGGAATATTTTAAAACAAATAGACGTGTATCAAAATCTTATAGAGAATGTTAAAAGCATTTATGAAAATACGAAAAGTTATGTTCGAATAAGAAATATTAGAATATTTTAAAATATAGAGGCGTGTATCAAAATCTTATAGAGAATGTTAAAATCATTTATGAAAAGTCGAAAAATTATGTTCGAATAAGAAACGAAAGCTCCGAAATGTTCACAATCACAAGCAAAACTGGTCTTAAACAGGGATGCATTCTAAGCCCTTTACTGTTCAACATAGTTCTTGATGTAGCCATTAAAAGATGTTAACCTAAATTAAAACGTACACGGTAGGCTATTGGAAGATGGAAACAATAAATATATCAGACCTATGTTACGCTGACGTAATGGTAATTATAGAAGAAAACAAAAAAGGACTACAACATAATGTAAATATATAATATAACGACAAACTGAAAAAATATAACATGAAAATAAATATAGGAAAAATGAACACAATGGTAATAGGAAATACAGATATGAAACACAATATGAAGATAGAAGGACAAGAAATAGAACAAGTAGACAAATTCACGTATCAGGGAAGAAATATAAACAGTAAAGGAAGGGACTTTGGACGATGAAATTAACGAAAGAATTGCCAAAACCGAAAGAATTTTCAACATCATGAAAACAAAATTTCTTAATCGAAAGAAGATACCTGCAGAAGTAAAAGCGGAAGTCGTCAGAATAATAGTAAAACCAACTCTTTCATTTACGTGTGAAAGCTGCTCAACAACAGAAAGACAAAGAAGTAAACTTCCGAGCACTGAGATGAGATTTTTGGTGGTGGTAAGCGCCAAATAATTTTATGCACCAGGCGCCAATTTATATTGTTGTGACACTGGTACCAATCAAGTATTTTAGATAACATCTTTTCCAATATTACAAAGGTTAAAAAAATGTGTTTTCTAATTTCCATTTAATGACAAAAAACATAAAGTTGATAATTTTTTATGTACTAGTCATTTTTAAAGTTGCTAAATTATAGCATTATCAACACACAAGTCAGTTACAATATTCTGTAGTAAAATACGCCCGATGTAAAATAAGATTTTATATTAAATACTTAACTAAATTTACCCACGTCACGCTAGGACATTTGAGACAATGTAATCTTTCCAGATGGTGTTGCTAATTTAAATAAATATTTAATATGGCAAAGAACATAATGTTTTGTTAAATATTTTGAAATGCGTAAAAATACTCAAGGAATCATCTGCAGATACTAGAAGATTCCATGATCACGCGTCTGGATCGTTTAGATTTAGTTTAAATGGAAGATAAACTCCCGAAACATACTAGCCGGTTTTTATTGTTAGTTGCTCGTTTGTATTTTGAGGAACTTTTAGCTCATGTTATTTTCAAATTAAAATTGTTAGTTCCCTTAAAATTTCTCCTTTAATTCATTGTTGGTTGGCTTAATAATCAAACTGTTTTCAATTTTTAATTGTGTCTCTACCTGAGGTTATGGTTGTGGTTTCCCTCAGGTTCATAAGGTGAATACCAGAGAGCGTAATATCCCACAACACTATTTCGCCAATTAATTAAATAATTCACGTTATTAATAAACGCATAAGTCCAGATATTATACGATGAAGGTAGGTAACGTACTGTTCAAAACTGGTTCCGTGACCAAGATGCATAGTTTTAAAAACTGTTAAATGGTGGAGAGAACATAATATTTGATAGAAGAGTGATATTTATCAGTTAATATATTGAGCGCGTAATGTGAAATTTTAAATATCGGAATCGGTTTCGCCGCGTCAATATGGTATGTTTCATGGTAAAAGTGTTAATCTAGACACCTCGATTTTTAATGTAATAACCAGATGTGAAGAAGTAATTTGCATATAACGGAATCAGTTAAAATAATAATAAAAAGAAAAAAACAGAGAAACTGATCTTTAGAATTCAAATTTGGCATAAATTATTTAACTAAGGAAAAATTTAATTTGGTTATACTTCGGGGTTAACTTCACACTTAGCGTATAATAACAGGTTAATAACTTTTTTATTATTACTAATATTTAATTCATTTTTACGGCAGAAATTGACACGAATTAGGCTTTAATTATTTTACTCAGTAAATTTTGAATCCAGCGATACTTTGAGCTAGCTTAACACCGGCGTACTCATAACGACTACTCACTGAGATGGAAAGACGTTACGCGCAAATCGAGAAGGAAGCCCTAGCTATTACGTACACTTGTGAGACATTTTGAGGCTATATGACTGGCATCGAAGTTATACTGGAAACCGATCACAAGCCGTTAATCCCCATCTTTACAAGAAAATCACTAAGCGAGTTGTCTCCCAGATTACAAAAGTTTCGCATTCGGCTTATACGTGTCGGCTACAGTTACTCATGCAATCTATCAAGTAACCAAAATCTGATGAGTTCCAGAAAGAAGTAGAAACCCATGGGGTTGACATGATTACACATTTCGCAACCAAAAGTTAGGATGTCACCTGCCAAAATTAACTACTATTTGAATCAAGAATTTTAATGCCACGCAAGATGCGTCCAGAAATGCTAAAGAGGATTCAGGAAGGACATCTCAGGGTTACTAAATGCAGAGACCTAGCTAATAAAGTTATATGGTGGCCAGGAATGTCAAAGCAGATAGGAGAAACAGTGGACCAATGTTAGATCAGCGCACAACACAGGACTAATCGTCATGAATCACTAATCTAAATAGAACGAGCTTGTCGTCCGTCGCAGAGAGTTGGTATGGGTCTATTTAATGTGAAGAATGATAGGTACTTGATAATATTCGCTAGATATTCTTGCTACCCGGAAGTAGAAAAAGTTCTAAATATTAGGATGGAAACGGTCATTGGGGCGATGTTCAGAATATTCGCTAGACAACAGGTCTGTGAAGAAATCCTCACAGACAATGGAACACAATTCAATCCATTTCGTCATCAAGAGTTTTCAAGAAGCATATGGATTTTACCTCATCACAAGAAGGTCTGGATATCCTCAATCCAATCGATTAGCAGAAGCAGAAGTTAAGATTGTGAAGAGGATTTTTATGAAAAAAGACCCTTATAAAGATCTGTTAAGCTACCGCAACACTCCGTTGGAAAACGGATCCTTACCAGCTGAACTATCCATGAGTCGACGATTACACGATTTACTCTCTACTACTCCTGAAAGTTTAGAACTGAGGGTAGTAAACGTAAACAAGGATGCAATCGATGAGAAAGAAGACCATCACAGAGAGAGAATTGAAAGGAATTACAATACTTCGAAAAGAGTGAGTCTTCTCTTGGAGTTCGTTTCAGGAACCAGAGTCTTCATTAAAGATTTGAATGGTTTTCCAAACTGCTGATCAGTCTCGCTCATATATAATACAGACGGACACCAATAAAGTTCGATGCAACCGATATACCATATTCCCTACCAAATCAGAAGACACTAACACCCAAGAAAGACGATCAATTGGGGAGTTCTCCAGCACCAGAAATCACCGATACTAATATTCTCTCTTGAAGAACCACCAACAGTACTCGATGAAACTTTTGAAGGTTATAGAAAACAATCTGGTAGATTATCCAAACCTCCACAACGTCTCATTCTTTAACTTAAATATATCCTTGTCATTATTTAATATAAATATCCTTGTCATTATTTAATATAACAATAATTATATAAATAACAGGTATCAAAGTCGGCACTTATATATATGAAGGAAGCAATACGTCACAAAAAATGGATGGCGTCGATATATAATGCACCATCACTGATACAGCAAGGCGACTGTACTACGCCTTTTCGGTAAACTACATATTCTTAATAAAAAATATATTTTTAAAGAAAATTTGCTGGGAACTAACAATTTACATTTGAAAAAGTAGTGTGGGCTATAAGATTTTTCAAAATACAAAAGAACAATCTGCAACCGCGGACGCGTTTCGTTCTTATGGGAGCTCTTCAGCGTGATGTAACTCACAGCTGTGTCTATGCAGACAATTCCAACTGTAGCTACTGATTGCCATGGCAGTCTACTATGGTAGACTGTGAAGAGTAACGGTTATGAGACGTAAGTCTTTACAATATGACCAACATTACTCGCAAAAGTTAATTGCTTCAAAAGATTACAAAATAGAATTTACAGAATTAAAAAGTGAAGAAAGGTTGGATTATTAAGCTTACCAACAAAGAGTTTAAGAGAAATTTACTGGGAACTAACAATTTACATTTGAAAAAGTAGTATGGGCCATAAGATTCCTCAAAATACAAAGGAGCAGGCCGTATTTTACTGTTATCTTGTTCTTTTGTATTTTGAGGAATCTTATAGATCAGGTTAATTTTTCAAAAAAAAAATGTCCAAAATTTAGACTTTCTGTATTTTCGTTTCAACCTGCCATTTTAACATAATCACATAATACGGAGAAAAAATATTTACAACTGTTTACATAAATTTAATGACGTTCGTTTGGAACGGTTTTTCTTTAATTATTACTCTAGGAAATTATTTGTATGTTCGTCTTGGTACTAATAATTTCGATATGAATAACAGGGCAGTGAAAAAATAATAAAATGTACTTACTCGATTTTTATAGAAGTAATATTTTGTTTTTCTGTTGTTGGAGGTTTCCAAGTAATTCTTAACCTTCTTTTGAAGTAATACACATTGGTGATAATAGGCTTTTTGGGTTTTTGATATTTGCAACTGCACTGAATTCCGACACATTCTGAAAATTAATAAATTCAATGAAATGAATGTTCGTCATTCTATAGCACAATATTCATAGTAGAGCAGCATTTGTAGTGTCTCTTTTTTTAAAATCAATTTATTGAAAGAAAAAATAATCGATAGGTTTCAAATTAGTTGTGCTATGATTTGTATGATTATATGCGAGAATTGCGTATTGTACTTTAGCTTTGATTAATTCGATCTTGAAGTGGTCTTGCAAATTAAATAAACGTATGTGTTCTATTAGAGTAAAGTGAAACCGTTCAATTAGACCGTTTGTATATTGAGAGCAGATAAAATGGATTTCGATTTTGTGGAGGGTTAGAAGTTCCTATACTACTGTATTTCTGAATTCAATTCCATTATCCGATACCTTTAATTAGTGAATGCCATGATGTGAGAAGAAATAAATCAACCTATTAGAGATTTCAATGGCGTTAGTAGTGTTGACCTTGTATGCTTGTGCGTACTTAAAAAATGCGTCGATGACAGTAAATAATTTTGTGTTTTCTAGTGTAAGTAGTAATAGTAGTATGTATAAGGGTTTGTAAGGGGTAGGAGTGATATTGAGTTTAAGTTTGACGGGATTTCTCTCGTATTTAGCTATGAAACAAGTTTCGCAATAATTTATGAAATTTTTGATAGATTTTAATTGATAGGGTCAATAATATAATTTTTTAACTTCAGGAAGTATTTCGTTATGCCGCGGTGGTTTGTTTTTCCTTCGTGGAATTTTCTACATGAATGTGTAATCTTATTTCATCCACATGAAGATTCTTCATTTTTGGTTTTGATGAGGAATGTTTTACTTGGGAAATGAATAGTTCATTTTTTTCAAAGATCACTGGAGATTGGGTGATGGTTATACCGACTATGGGATTCTCAAGGTTGGAATGAATTGTTTGTTCAATTTCGGGGTCAATTTTTTCGTTCTCATTATCAATGATTGTTTGTCATTGTCGGGGTTAAATGACTTATTGAAATTTTCGATACAGTCGTACAAGGTTTTTTGATCCCAAATCTAAAGTATTTACATATAATTAATTTAGAATATGGGTCTTTTAAATTTGGAAATTTCTGACTCACAATTAAAAATTTAAAGGTACGGTCTAAAGTACTTAGGTGCCCATATCACAGCTGTTAATTCTTTTTCCGTCATGTCATATTTCTGTTCTTTATCGTTTAATGTTCGGCTTACAAAAGCAACGGAAAGTTCAAATCCGATAGGGCCTTGCTGTAGTACGGCACGTAAGGTGTATTTACTTGCATCTGTTGTCAAAATAAAAGGTTTGGTAAAGTCTGGGTACTGGAGTGTTGGTTTGGTAATTAATAGGTTTTTGCAGGTGTTAATACAATTGACGAGATACAATTCGGATCCAAGTGACCCATCATAGTTCAACTTGTAAAGGTACGGAATCGAAGAGAGCATCTTCTATAAGCACACGAGAATACAAATTTTACGAATGAACAGGGTCATGTATATTGTTTTCCGATGAATTTAGATACGGCAGTTACAGTGATTCAAGAAGAAACCGCGTATAGAGACAGACAGGTTGCTTAAATCGCTATAATGCATATCAAAAATTCCATTCATTCGGCAGAGAACGGAGACAAAAGACAGAAGCCTAAATTATTACTCACCGACACCTTTAAAGGGAGTGGAAAGCAATATCACACCATATTGACCATTTAATTTTAAGCGTGCCCCCGTATTGAGTTAACATTAAATAATTGCGGAGGTCATACTATAGGTGTATTGAATAAAGTTTGACGAAAAGTGTCTTGAAAATTTTTGGCATCAGAATTTATGCCAAAACTTTGTACTTTCTTGAGACAAAGTTTGTAGAGAAGATTTCATAAAGCAAGAAATTAATCGTCTGGATTATTATAAGAAGTAAGAAAGTTCATGAAGAATTCAGTCAATTTATTATTGGGTCAACATAAAATAATCGCGGAAGTCATACTAGAAATTAGAAATTTTATTAGTTATGTTTGTAGACTTTATTTTCCAAATAATTGAATATGTTGATTTTTCCTTCTTTCGTTGCGGAGTTCCGGTTTAGTTTTTACGAATTATAATAATTTTTAATATGGTTCATTGAAATACTTCTCTACTTTTGGTACAGTGTTCTTACATTGAATTATTATAGCTGAAATTAAATTTAAATGATTTAGTATAACGTACCTGGTACAGTGTATTTAATTTGCGGTGTGTGCAAGTCGTTATTAGGCTGTTCCGCTACTTCTATATTGTAGGAACATCCATTAACAACATCAAGTACTGTATACGTTTCTTTCTGAAAAAAAAAATAGTAGTTAGAAATACAATAAGAATTTAATTTATAAAAGTAGACCATCTATTATTATCCAGGTTTCAATTCATCGAGACTCCGTATTAACAAATTCTACTCATTGGAACATTTTGCATTAATCTAGTGTTGAGTATATTGCGAGGTTGCACTGTTAACAGTTACTTCGATTTATACCATTATATTCATTATAGTGCATGCAATTACTTTTTTAAAAATTTGAAATACTTTTTTACAATTTATTTAAAAACTAATACTATAGACATGTTATTCCTTTCAATTTAAATTTTTCTATATTTAATTTTAGGAAAAATTGTAGTTTTGCTTTTAAATTTGTATTCTGCATTGTGGATGTTTCCTCTTCTATGTACATACGCGTATATGCACATACTCGTAGTTAGGAGTATGAAATAATAGGTACTAAATTTAAACTTTTCTTTAAAATTTAATGACCATGGATTACTCATTCTAATAAATTACTAAATTATGTGCGTAATGAAAATAGCTATTCAATTTTTTTTTATAAACTAATCTTATACTTTGAAGTTTGTTTCATTTTATCAATGAAATAATACTTGATTACATTTCATTTATTTTTTCAACAAAAATTATTGATTTTGTTCGTTTATAAATTAATAAATAATTACTATATACTTACCGGGTAACTTTCTTTTGCTGGACAACCTTTGTTTGTGTCACTTGGAAATGTTATAATTCTAACGTGATAAGAATGTGGAATTAATAATTCTGAAAAAGAAATTTAAAAAGGTATATTAATAAAAATGGACACATCTAATAAGATATATTTATGGAAATATTTTTTAAGTCAGTGATTCTAAAGAAAGTTATACACAGTAAAAAATTTCGGAAAATTTAGTGTTAAAATTTAACAAACTTGACGGTGTTGAAGTTTTCGTGTTAAAAATAACACCAAGTTAATGTATTTTTAACATGAACTTAAAATGTTAGAAAATTAACTAAAAATATAGTGTTAATTATTTTGTAATAACATTAAAATTTGTTACTTATCTATTACGCATAATTTTTTTTCATTTTATACAATTTTTTGTGTACATTTAACAATTGAAATAAAAATAATGTTAATTTTTACATATTATTATGTTAAATAATTTAACACAATTTTATGTTATTACAACACTACTCGGTGTCATAGACAACATAAATTCGTGTTAAAAGACTGCAAAATGTCTTCCGATTCCTAGAGTGGAGGGGGATCTTATTGCCTGTTTGGTAGTGTAGTCTTGAGTAAGGGTGTTCCCCGTAAAACAAGTGCTGTGCTACTGTGTGCTATTGGATTGAATTTTCCACATCTTATCAAGTTATAACAAAGTACGTATAAATTGATTTTTATATTATATTACCTATTTATTTATTGTTGTTATGTATGTTATTCTACAGTAGTATAGTAAATAAACATTTTGGTTAAGTAGGTACACTTGGACCTACAAAATGAAAATTTTTAAAGTATGGTCCGCAGATCGAGTAATTAAAAAACTCGTTGCTGTAAGTACTTGCTCATTAGAAGAATTAAGTAAAAAAGGTATAGGTATATACACATATATTTGAATCATAAATTTTTATTTGTAATTATTTGTCAGTTGGTGAAAAATTTAATTTTGAAACAAAATTAAAATTTGTACTAGAAAAAGATGGCACGGAGATAGACGAAGACGACGTGTTAGAATATATAGGAGCAGATGAAGTACTTATTGCACTTAGGGAAAATGAATATTGGAATGCACCATTTTGTTCAAGTAAATATTAATAAAAAATTTGAAACATACATAGATTGCCTCAATTTCAATATGCTGTTTAAGTAAATGCTACCAGCGATAGTGTCAGTAAATAGCCTTAAAATATTTTGTTTACTCAGTAGAATAAATTTACAGATTTATTGGATATACCGGTTATCACATCAACGCCATCTTCCTCAACATTAACCGTAACCAGTTCAATTGAAGAATCTGTGGCACAAGAAATAATTAACACAAATGATTATATTTTTCTAAACAGTTCTAACGATTCTACTATACAAACACCAACAAAACGGAAATTATCAATTTTAGATACCGTTTATAGCAAGGAAGTAAGTATTTTTTCCAACAACTTTTATGATTTTGCGAGATGTCGTTTTGCTCCCACGCGTTGCACGAAAGGAAGCATTTTCTAACTGATTACATAAATAGCTATTACTATACTAGGAGATTAAGAGTACGATTTTCAATTTCTTCTTTCGACAGTAATATGTAGTATTTTACATTAGCAAGATAAAAGAGTTTTTACTGTTGATAGGAGCCATTTAGGCGAGCCTGTCACTTTCTTGAAGCCGTAAAACTGTTACCTTAGCGTATAATGTACAAATGTTTATTTGTTACTCACTTGTAAATTAAATTAAAATTATAAATAAATCCTGTCAGTTACAAATGTCAAAAATTGTTGACTTGGAAAATTTGTAACTGGATAGTTGTCAGTTAGTAGGTTGTTATGGTTATTTTTCAAGGGTAATAAACAATTTAGATAAATAAGGGTTTACAAGTAGATAACAAATAAAAAAAAATTGACCTTGCTAAAATATAAAATAATATTAATGCTGAAATGTGCATAACATTTTTTCAGATGTTAAGAAATTTTATCATAAAAAATGGTGGAGAATGCATTTTAACTGAATACGCGGTCACAGGAACACTTACTATAAAAACTAGACGCCTGTTAATTAAATTAATTGCTGCCTGTGCCTACGAAAATTATTCCGATACACCTGTTCCAAAAATTGCAAAAGTGCAATATGCGAAATATATTATAGAATTATTTCCCAATCTTCGAGATCCGAAAACATTAGAAGGATTTGTAAGTATATTTATATTTTTAAAGTAATTATTTTCATATTCGTATCTTATAGGAAGCCTTCTTTGATCCAAAATTCGGAACGGGATTTTTAGCTGATAGGTTTAGAAATACGAATCGAAAAATTTCGAAAGCACAATCACAGCGAAAAAAAATATGTGACGAAAATAGAGTAGAAGAAGAAGAAGAAAAAGTTCAGTGTGAGGAAACAACGTTACAGGACATTGACAAAGATATAAACTTTTTAAAAAATGCCTGTAAGGATAGCCAAAGGGATTTAATTTTTCAAAAAATGAAAAATACTTTTCATTATCGTCGAAATATTAAAGATAACATTTTGCTTGAATTTCCGAGATTCTTAGATACTCCTGATTTGGTAAGTTTTAATTTTTAATTAGAAAATAAATTAAGTAATTAATTTAAAATTTTTGCCAAAACAAATTTTAAAACAATAATAATTATTACATAGATATATTCGTAAAACCAGAAATATCTATAAATATTAAATAAACTATATTCAAAGCATGTGTTCATTTAAATTTTAAAGAATTGTGTTTCTATTCATATAACAAAAGGCTGATTTGTTTTTTTTTTAGATACATCAAGACTTTCAATTAATTTTCAAAAATCAAAAATACAACGTTTTAAAAGAATCATTTCCACCAATTGTTCCAAAAATTATTAAAGCGATTAAAGATAGTGGAATCGACTATAAAGTGGAAACAGAAGACGATTTGTTAGGTATTTTACAATTTTATTCAATGTTTTCAAATTATTTATTATTATTTTTATTATTGTAGATTGGAATCTTTCCACAAAAGTTTTTATATCTTTAATATATTTATTGCCACCAACGGCACAAGGAAAGAAAAAAGGGTGTAAAAGTTCTATTTCAAGTGCAATAAATAAACTTATTTTGTTTCAGAAAGTAAGCCACTTATAATTTATATAAGTTGTTCTTATACTCATTTATATATTTTTTAGGCGTCTGAATCATTATCATCCATATGTGAAACCAAAGAAACCAACCAACCTTTTATTGTCGCCAGAGGTCCGAATAAGGCTGCTGTTAATGAATATTTCATTGCTCTCGATAATAAAATAATTCCGTGCATCTCTGAAAATGTAGTGAGTGCTATAGACTTGTTATTTAAAACACATTTTGTATTTAATTTAAAATTTGACGATAGCTTAATCTCGTTCTGGAATTTTATTCAAATTGATGTATATGGCATAAATGACGACAAATTAAAAATAACTGCGAAGCATCGTGAACTACGTTCACGACTGTATAATTGAAATTAAGAATATTTTATTTTTGTTATATTAGTCTTATTTTACCATGATGAGTTATAGATGTTGCCTGTGTCAATTTGCTGAGTCAGAAACGTATAAAACAATACTTACCCATTTAAAGTACATACACGCTGTGTATGAAGGTTGTAACGTAAAACTAAAATGTTTGCGTCCAATATGTCCTCGATCTTTTGAAACTTTAAATGGTTTAAAAAAACATTTACTAAAATGCAAACTCAATTACGAAAAATCCAGTAATCTTCAGATTTTTGATAATAATTCTGAAACAATTTTAACTTCTTCGGAAGAAAAAAATAAAAATGATATTACGTGTGATTTAGACTTTAAAAGTCTTGAATGCTTAAGCACTGATCTCGATTTAGAAGAAATAGGTTCATTATTTATTTCGAAACTTTATTCGCAAGGAATTCCAGATAGTACTATTCAAATTATTATTAATTGTACTACAGATCTGGTAGAGTCAGTAGTAGAAAAAATAAATGTAAATAGTCAATATAATTGCGACAATATTTTACAACAACTATTTGGAAATTTAAATACAAAATATAAGAGAGATCTGTATTATTCTTCTAAAATTGTACAACCTGTAAAAAAATCTATAGGAGTAAGAAATGAAAAAAAATGGGCCGCAAAAGAAAATGTTTACAAAAACATAATAGTACCTTGTACTTTCTCGTATGTTCCAATAATTGATACTTTAAAATTTTTATTTCAAAATTCTTGTTTTCTCAAGAATTATTTATTAAATAAAAACAATAATTCTAACAATGTTATCAGTAATTTTTCAGAAAGTTCTCGTTTCATACAATCAACTTTTTTTCAAAAGAATCCGTATGCTTTACAACTTCATTTATACTATGATGAATTTGAAACAACGAATCCACTTGGCAGTAAAACAGGCATACACAAAATTGGAGCTATATATTTCGTCATTAAAAATATTCCAGCTTACTTTAATTCGCAACTTGAAAATATACATTTAATAGCTTTATGTTATGCCCATGATATCAAAACATTTGGTTTTAATTCTATTTTAGAAATTATAGTCCGAGATATTAAATGTCTAGAAGGAACCGGTGTTTTTGTAGAAGCCATAAATGAGAATATCTTTGGCACAGTTGTTGCTATAAGTCATGATAACTTAGGTGGCCAGCAGCTATATGGATTTGCAGAATCGTTTAATGCAACACATTTTTGCAGATTCTGTCTTATTTCTAAAGCTGATTCTAAATTTATTTGTTCAACAGATGACCCTGTAGTAATTCTAAGAAATAATGAAAATTATGAATTGCATTCAAAGGAAAAACAATTTGGATGTAGAGAAAGAAGTGTTCTTAATGATTTAATTTATTTTAAAATATGTGAAAATCCAACCGTGGACATTATGCACGATTTTTTTGAAGGAATTGTACAAATGGAAATAAAATTATTAGTTAAATATTTAATTGACGAAAAAGTTACAACATTAGATATTATAAATAAGAGAATAGTATCGTATCAGTATAATTATAGTGACAGATCTAATAAACCAACACCCATTAAAATTGATAATACTGGACATTCAATAGGAATTAGAGCAGCGCAAGGTTGGTGCCTTATTCGTTACTTACCATTAATTTTAGGAGACTTAATTCGAGATAAAGACAGGGATAAATATAAAGTGATACTATTGTTATTAGACTGTTTAGATATAATAATGTCACCTATTTCTTCATTAGGTTTATGTACTCAATTGAAGTATTTAATATGGCAACATCATGAACAATTAATTAATCAATACAATGTACAATTAACCCCTAAACATCACATAATCATTCACTATCCTGAAATAATAGCAGAGATGGGACCTGCTATTCATTATTGGACGATGCGCTTTGAAAGCAAACATGGTTATTTCAAAAATTTATCATCAAAATTACATAATTTCATAGATGTTGCAAATACTTTAGCTAACAGGCATCAAATACACATGTATCACATTTGGAAAAATAAGGCTAATAAAAACAAATCTATAGAATTTGGACCAATTATTTTAAATGAAAATAATTTAAAAATAATAAAGAATGCATTAAATAACGAAAATGTAACCTGTGTTAAATGGGTAAAACAATACGGACATTTTTTCAAAAAATCTTTTATCATTTGTTCTCATTTTGATGATAATGATTTACCTGTTTTTCAAACAATCGATGATATTTTTTGCTTTAATGATGATGCTTATTTTTTATGTAAACTTTGGAAAACAATTAAATTTAATTGTCATTATCATGCATTTGAACTCATACCAACTAAAGAAAATATTCAAAATATTATTGAACTAAAGAAAATAGTTCATTTTGTGCCATACCAATTGAACGAGTGTTACGACTATGAAGATGTCACACGATATATAGTACCTAGATATAAAATTATCAACTATATAGGTTAAGAATATAATTTTTGTTATTTGGTACAAATAATTTAATAATTTCTTAAATATATATATTTTATGCTATGATCTTTTTTATTTTTTTTTTATTATATAATCTTTGGTAATATTTAATAAATAAATGGTATTTACAAATACCTATTATTAAAAACAAATGATTTTTTTTGCTAGCATCAATCCCTAAATTTCCCCAAAAATCCTCTTAAACTAACCCAAAACTGTGTTACATTGTTAACATTATAATTAGTTAAAATCACAATATATTACTCAAAATAGTAAACAATACCGTGTTAATTTCTAACATTTCAATTAGTTAAAAATACACTATAAGTAGTAAAAATGTTACACGATATTATCTTAATTTTTAACTCCAAATAATGTTGAGTTAATACAAAATATTGTTAGAAATATAACTCTAAAATATGTCAGAAAAAAATATATAACACGTTGTCCAGTGTTATTATTTTAACTTCTTTTTGTGTATTTCGTCTACACAGTTTACCAGTGTTATATCAACACCAAAGTTGGTGTGTCCCAAATAGAACTCAAGAAAATGTTAAATATCGTGTGAAATTTTTTACTGTGTATGTTTCCAAATGGGATCATACATATTTTTATTCTTTTTTTTTTCTACATTCAATCGTGTATTAGTTTTAACCTTACATAATAAAAATATTGAAAAATAATGCGATTGAAATTTAAATAAATAATTATCTTTAATATATTGCATAGTATGCTAAGGATGGAAAAAAAAATAGAAAAAGCAAAATATTATTTTGTGACAAGCTCATATTTATACAAATGAATATTTGTTTATTTTAAAGCGAGCGTAATACAAATATACTGTTTCTCGTTTTAAATAAAATAAAAATATTTAGAAAATAATGAAAAACAAATGGAGAATTAATTATAAAAATGAAATTTTAATTTCTTCACTAGGATGAAGATGGAAGAATAAAATTTCACGCATTTTAGTCAGGATTAAAGAGTTTATTAGTTAGTTTTCCATAACATATTCTAATCTAATTTAAAAAAAAACTATTTCAGGCTATGTGATGAAATCAGACTACAATTTCGTTCTCTTTACCAGTTTATCCAAAGAAATATTTTTATCTTTAGTAATATCCAATGTCCTGACCGATATAATAGTGTCAGACCATCTTGTCTGCTCACTCTCTGTATTCAGCATACTATACACTAAGAATTAAAATTTCTATCTCCACAACTCAATGAAACTAAAGAAGAAAAATACTATAGTAAAATGGAAAACTGAGAAAGAAATAGCATACAAAGATGAAATGAGCCTCAAAATACTACAAACTTGAAAACACTGTACGAAACTCTGATAACCAAAATCAACTGAACATCCACCAAGCTAGGACTGAAAGAAGAAGATGCCAAACATTATCTCAAAATATTTGAGGAGAACTCCACGGGTACCCTAATGTATAAAATACAATATTTGTCTCAATGCGAAGATTTCAATGCTTCCGAATGTTCAGTAGTAAAACCGTTAAAAATATTGTTATGATTTTGTCAAACTAACGTTTTAAAAACATTACAATCACATTAAAAAGATGACACGTTATGCATCTAAAAATTGATGTAAAAATGTGAACAATTTCATTTGAAGTGCTGCTGGTGTAAGTACAAATATTCTCGTACAGTAACATGAACTTCGACTCTGCAAGATATCATTTTAAATAAATTTTATAGAATAAATGTTTAATAAGTGCAATTTTATGTTGTACTTACAAAAATGTAATTAATATAAATAAATATGTAATTATAAAGCGGTATGAAGTTAAAATTTAGAACTATCATTTGAATTTGTGAACCACGCATTTTATACATATAACACAGTTTATGTAATTTTCTTAATATATTGTTTTATACGGATGTATCATATATTAATAGTTTCTCATTTTAAATTATTATAGCTTGATGATAACAGATCCATTGTAGACTGTTTTTGCACTTGCAACGGACGAAAAGCTTTTTCAAAACCTGCAACCGACAAATGTCAGTACGCTATAGAAAACAATGCTAATTCATATGGCAATACATAAAATGACGCTATTTCACCTTCTCCGCATTTGCTTTTACACCCCAGAATACATTGCACATTTTTTTCTGTGAATTTGAACTCATTTTTAATGTAGTTATCAACATTGCTATTGACATTTATACCAATTCTAATTCACAATTGCGTCACATGGCGGCACTGTGATAGTTGATTGCATAGCCTCTAACTAGGTATTAATTATTGCCGTTATTACATTTGTTACAGTTGTTATTGTCAAATATGCCACTTTAATATTTGGCGCTTAAAATACTGTCTACAGTGCTTACTAAATTTGAAATTGTCAATGTAAATAGTTTATATCGATATTTGTAAACACAAATATCAATACAAAGTGAACATTAATTTATGTAGATGGATGTGGGTTAACCCTGCATAGGATGCATGTTGTAGAATATGGGTCGCATGATATCTCACAGATATATGTATTCTGTTTTGGCTTTCGTAGATACGAATTTTCCCCATTTTGTACAAACTTTCTCTGTAAAGATGTATCTTTTATAGTTGTCTTCATTGAACTCATCCCCATTACCACTTTCTGGATGAAGAATTCTAGTTTCAGTTATGTAATTTTTATTACGATCACTTTCGTCCAGAATTTCATCGTTTATAAGTTCCTCACACTCTTCAGACACAAACTTTGTCAAATAGTCTACATCATTTGGGAATG
Source organism: Stenolophus ochropezus (assembly GCA_035578165.1). NCBI lineage: Eukaryota > Metazoa > Arthropoda > Insecta > Coleoptera > Carabidae > Stenolophus > Stenolophus ochropezus. Next base: position 14,894,829 of record JAQOWZ010000015.1, on the reverse strand, counting down.
TAAAATTAAATATTTTTTTAGAATTAATATTTGTAGATTATATAAAGTATAGTTTTATATATTTATAATGGAAAACGTCGCATAGCATTTGTTAGATGTAAATATAATAAGGCGTTGGGAAATAGTTATTTATAGATTTTATTGTTTCGGTATTTTAATGATAATTGTATAAATATGTAAAAGAAAGATATATAGAAAGATAGTTATGTATAGCGTAAAATTTGGGGATTTGGAGATGTAATTAAAAATATATATTTATTATATATTTGTGAGATTTTGTGTGATTTATGTAAGGTTAATATTATTGTTTGTAGGTGTTTTAGTATGTATTTATATATTTGATATATGATTGTAAAATTGTATTAATGAGATCAATTTAATTTAATTTATATTGTTTGGTAATAGAATAGGGGGTTTATATTGGGTTTCGAATAACTCGGACACAGCGGAATTTATTGTTGGTTACAGGCAGGGCATGTAACCGGTTCAAAAAACCAGTTAATAAAAACCGGTAACAGATATTTTTAACGAAAATTGCGAACTTTAACCGTAATTTTAACCAATATTTTTCAGGCCGAAAATACCGGTAACCGTTAACCAAAAAAAAAATAAACCGGTTTTAGCGAACATTAACCTTTATTTTAATATCATTTAGCGAGAATTTTTTTTTATATATCTATGTTTTCTATTTGTATTTGAACATGAGTCATGACAGTTCTTACAATTAACATTTTATTGGAGAGTCATAAATGTAGGTAGTCTCTTTGGCCGTTAAGGTTACTTAAAAGTCCCAAATAAATGCGGCCTTTGTCAACACAGGTAAGTTTAAAATTGAAAAGTGACCTGCGTTTTTTTGAAGATATTACGGGAATTTTTGTGAATATTCATTAATTAAATTATTTTTTTAATTGTTATAGTTTTCTCAGTTGGTAATTTTTTAAAATTATTTTCAATTAATTATTCTGTAATTTTTTTTAATCAAATTTTTATAATTAATTTGTTTTAATTAATTTTAATTAATTAATTAACCGATATATTAACCGGTTTAAACCGGTTTCCAATTTTCAAAAACCGGTTTTTGAACTAAAACCGTTATTATTATAATGTTCTCTATAAGGGTTAACCGTTAACCAGTATTTTTTTCGGTTACATGCCCTGGTTACAGGTGTCGTCACTGGGATTTAAACCACAGTTTTCACAACTTCTAACAACGTGAGCTTTTACCTTAGATATTTTAATTTGCTATCGCGATCTTATTGCCGAATTTTCAACCCGTCTTTAGAATGTCAAAATAAACATCTTTGCAAACATTCAGCTTATTCAGATTCATTCCGCAGAATTGTCCTTATTTGATTGGACATCGCGGAAACTAAGTAATGGAATTAAGTTGGTAGATCTTGTAGTTATTGACGTTCAGATGAATTTCGAACCCGGCAGGCCCCAATTATTGCATACATAAAAAAGACTCCTGTCGGATATTTTTACTATAGACCACAGAGGTTGAAAGCCGTCTTCAATCTCTGCCATAAATATAACACTGTTACCAAAATCTGATAAAACAGTTTGTGTATTTTTCATATTTTGTACTTATTTAAATTTAATTTTAAAATGAATATATTAACAGAGTTCATGATTCGATGAATAGAATGATTGGTTGTGATTCTAAGAACCCGAAATTGAGTCTCATAATATCAAATTTTTCCCACGTAGGAATAGATGCTATGGTAAACTTTCCACAACAGCTACAGTATCCAATTTTTACTTATAGAACACTTTTAATAGTATTTGACTTTTTAATTTTCCATATATAGGTTGGTTTTGAAGTTAATGTAATCAATTTAAGGGTTATTAGTATGACATTTGTAGATTACGAAACAGGAAGAATTTAAAACTTCGAACAAAGAAAATTCGACTATTTTTTAAGAATTTTACTGCTGTTATATTAATATTTCATTAAAAATAATTGTGTAATAGATAAAATAGTTCATTATTATTCTTGGAAGTGGTATCCAAAACCAAAATATTGAATATTATTTATGAGTTTTGAATTTATTCTTTAATTGGTTTTTAAGGAAAGATTTTCTTTATATTAATATTGTTACATGAAATTTTTTTAATTAGTTTAATCCTTGCTGTATTGTTTTTTTTTCATAAAAATAATTCTGCAAAATACTAATATTAATCTAAACATTACATAAATTAATTTCAAATAATAAAGTAATGTATTTATTTACAGAAGAATACAAATGCGTTTCCAGTGGTCCAGAGGTACAAAAAATGTTAGTTTCATGAAAACTACCTTTAAATATGTTTCGTAATCTACACGTCATACTACATATCCTTTTAACATTAACTGCAAAACCAGCATGTATATTACAAAACAAGTGCAAAATTAATAGTAATAGGCCTAAAACGCTACACATATATCGTGATTGATACAAGCGATGTAGCAAATACGTACTCAATAATGGATAAAAGGGAATCGGTGATTGTTTAATAGTATATTATTTAACAAGCATAATATGTAGGCTATATTACACGAGGATTTAATTAAAAATACGAGCGGTAGCGAGTATTTTTAATCATCCGAGTGTATTGTAGCCACATTGTGCGAGTCAAATACTGTACTTTATCTACAACTATCAGGCATATAAAAAATCTGATATTATTTTTTAAATATTCTGTTAGCTGTGAGTAGTTCATATATAGCTTAACAGATGGCATCACAGCAGCACTTGAATGTCAAAATAATTATTCAAATTTTATTTATTATACTTTTATATGATATTGATATTTATAATAAAAAATATATTATTAATAAATTTACAGTTTATTAACATGTTATGTGTTAAATTATATGCTCTATTTATTACAGAAAAGTGTAGCGTGTAATATAACGTTTTATATTACACTTGTGTAATATGAGTAGTATATTATATGTAGTATCACACGTATAATGTACCCATATTTCAATAGTTGTAGATAAAATTTATTTTATTATTTATTAAAGACATCAGTTAAGATTTAAAATTTATTTTAAATAGATTTACTGAGGTAGAAAGTTTAAATTGAGAACTAATTTTATAAGATCTTACTCGTAAATAAAATAAAATACATTTACTGGACATTAAAATTACCTGTAGGTTTATCCCAAGAGACGTTTAATTTTACCTCCTCTTTGAATTCATCAAAGTATGGGTATGCTTTAATATCTTTTACTGTAGATACACCTGCAACAAAAAAAAATTTTTTTTATAAAACCTGGAAAAAGGTAAAGGAGGCAAAACATGACGTAAAATAATAAAACGTTAATAATTACAAGATTATTGCTATATCCAGATCATTGAATTTTGTAAAAATAATTTCATTTCTTCAGGTCTGTAAGATTACAAGTATTCTGTATACAGTCATTTTTATTGTTTAAGATTTTCATGTTCTTACTTGTATATTTTCAATTTTAAATATATGAGAAATAAAGGATCTGTGATAATTTGCTTACATTTACGTAAACGTGAAAAAATATAGCATATGCCCGCTTTGAACACGCTATTCATATAGGAAATTACATTATCGATCTATTGTACCTAGTTTTTTTTATCATGACATATTTATAATATTTGAAAAAGATATTGAAATGTTTTGTATCTTTATAAGTAAAGAGTAATTGTCATTTTTGGGAAATAGGTATTGAAAGTAGCGGACATCCAATAGAACTGTAGTTTGAACAGTACTGAGTAATGAGATTATTATAATTTGTACGTATAATTGGGATGTCTTGCTACCTGTTTTTACACTTTTTCGAAAATATCAACCGCACCCAGCGTTGTCAGGTTTAGCACTTTCGTACCAGCTCTGGCCCTTTTTGTTCATATTTGGTATTTTAGAACGAAATATTAATTGGTGGTACTTTTTTACTTATAACCAAAATGTCTATGTGATTGTTGAAAATATGTAAATGTACAATATAATTTTTGTATTATTTTGTTTCGTGGTACGTGAATTAGTTGTGACGAGACGTGAAACATTTTATACTCTTTATGGTCTATTTTTTATAGAATGAAAGAAAGACTTTTCCCATGGCTGACATTTAAGGATAACTATTCATGTTGCAATGCTTAGAACAAAAGCCTTACAACTAAACTCTGTTTGATAAAATAAAATGACGAAACTAAGTTACACAAAACTAATCTCTGAATACACCAAAACGTCAACAATGTTTTGCAATTAATGAGAAGTCTCTGGTGACAGTACAGTTAACAAATAATCAGAACTAAAATTATTAATGTTTCTTCAAGAATATAATCTGCTTTATTTCATTACGGATCACATCACAATTTATTAAAATCTGTATTTCCAGACTCCCATGTAGCAAAAAAAATGATACAAAACAAAAGCAATGCATATTACAAAAGATTGTTTAACGGCTAAAGCAATTGAGTAGAAATGAATATAATTACCAATTGTATTCGTTGATAATAGTTGAAACAAAGGATATTGCTCCACAAACGCCCGTGTTTCTTGTTATAAGAGATCAATTCCAGAAGAAATTTAAAGAAATAAATCCAAATTTATTTGTATTAGGGTGCACATGTCACTTATTTCATCTCTGCTCGTCAGCAGAAGCAATGAAGTTACCAAAATCTATTGAATAGTTTACAAGAAATATATAGAATCATTTGTCGAATAACAGTCATAGATCGAAGGGACTTAGAGAATTTCAGTTCTGAATATAAAACCATGCAAAATGCTACATCCAAGCCAAGCCACATGGTTGTCGCTGCAAGTATGTATTATTTATTTGAAGAAAATTAATATAATATCATTCATATTTAGGCTGTTGTCGACCGAAATCTGTTACCCTAAAGCCTAAAGCTGTATTTTACGTACGCAGTATTGATAGATAATTTAAAAAATACAAGTATTATATTTAACTGCGTATAATGCGTTGATGCGTTGGTGCGAGTAGACGTATCTAGCTTGTTGCTCCGTAACTAAGTGTTGTGATCTTCAAAAAGTGCGATCTGAATTTTTCAATTATGGGCACCCGAGGTCTCGCTGCAGTTGCTAAAGACATTGTTGTATCTTTGCTCGCTGACACTTCATTTATTGACAAACTAGTCGATAAAATTTCTGAACGACTGAATGAGAAACTAGACGAACAGTAAAGGCACTTCGAAACAATAATTGCTGAACTAACAACCGAAAACAAGCTCCTGGAGGACCGTTTGGATCAACTGGAGCAGTATTCGAGGCGCAACTGCATCCGAGTGTTCGGGATTCCTGAAGCCGCTACAGAAAACACCGAGGACATAGTGAGAACAGTGTTTAAAGAAAAACTTGCTCTGGATATAAAACCTGAGCAAATAGACAGATGTCACCGCAAAGGTAAAAGAAAATCAAATTCTGAACTCACTATAAATCCCAAACCGCGACCTATAATTGTAAAATTTACCTCATATAAAACACGTGCTACAGTTATACAGAACCGTAAAAGACTCTCTGGTACCAAAATCACAATTAAAGAAGACCTGACAAAAAATAGACTGGATCTTTTAAAAGCCGCATCAAAGTGTTACGGTTTTAAAAATGTGTGGTCAAGTGATGGTGTTATTTTTGCAAAAGTCAATGGCAGCATAAAAAAACTCACGCACGTTGATGTACTAAATAATTAAAACAAATATCACTAATTGTTTAATTAATATTTTCTTTATGAGCACTGTGCTTCTATGATATATAACTTTTTTCCATCTGATACAATTTAATTTTATATTTTCGATTTTATTGAAGATAAAATCAATTCAATACAATCGTATTTCAAATCTTTATTCTTAGCTGATTTTTGTAAAAACTGTGTTTCTTGAAATTAACAAGTTATCACTGTTTAATATTTAATTGCAGGTCATTGAACTCTCTCTGTTGATTCAAAGTTTCGTCAAGTCTTGTTTATTTTTTCATTTCGCTACACTGTAAAGTTTGTTCATTGCATTTATTATTATTATTATAAGTTAACAATTTAGTTTATTACTTTATTCCTATTTTTATGCATATTTATTACCAGAATGTCAGAGGATTGAATACCAAAACAGAAACTTTTTATAACAATCTAATTTCACTGCAGTCAGACATTATATGTCTTACTGAGACTTGGTTGAATAACAGTGTACACAATTCTGAATTATTCTCACCTAACTATAATGTGTACAGGAGAGACAGAGATACCGCCAGTGCTGGCAAAAATCGTGGTGGAGGCGTATTATGTGCTGTGAATAATATTTACAATTCTACGGAAATAAAAATAACACTTCATCCGAATTCCCTTTCTGACCTAATTTGTAAAAAAATTTTTATGTCAAATAACTGTTGCATCTATATTATAGTTGTTTATTCCCCACCTCCCATATCTACAGTACAACAAAATTATATTTATGAATGTCTCGAATCGTTTTTACCTTTGTTAAATAATAATTTTATAATTGTCGGCGATTTTAATATTACGAAATTTGTCGATTATACATTGCATGGATTCAGTGATATCCATATTTCAAATTTTAATAATTTTATTTCATTTTTAAATGCATGTCAGTATAATCAAATTACTAACAGCAGCGGTCGTTTGCTAGATCTTATTGTCTCAAATGTGCATTGTACTGTCTCTCGTGATCTTGATCCTCTTGTTGATGAAGACTCACATCATCCTACACTATTCATTTTATTTTCATCCTCTATATCTGAGAGATCGACATGTTCCACTTTTAACACTAATTCATTATCATATAACTTTCGTGCTGCCAACTTTGATATGCTATACACATTATTATCAGATGTGGACTGGGATTGTCTGTTACAATATAATGACGTTGATACTGCCTTCAACGAATTTTATCGAATTCTTTACGATATCATGGATAAGTGTATTCCTCAAATCAAATTTAAAAACAAATCAAGTAAGTACCCATCATGGTTTAACTCTCATATAATCAACAATATTAAGCTGAAGGCTAAATATCTAAATCTGTATAAAATACACAATGATCCTGCGTACCTTGGTGAATTTAAACGTTTGCGTACTTTAGTTAAAAAAGAAATTAAATTCGAATATGCGAGATATATGGCGAGTACTGAATATTCAATTTCATCTGACCCGCAAAAGATATGGGCATATATTAATAATAAAAAGCGTACTTCACTCATTCCGGGCCGTATGCATTTAAATAATGAACAATTTAACTCTACTCCTGATATTGTACAAGGATTTGCGGATTTCTTCAGCAGTATCTACACTCCTAGTGACGAATATTCTGCTTCCAATTCTATATCTTCAAGTAACCACAACGTTGTTACAATTTCTAATATTTCTGAAGAAGATATTCTTCATGCAATTAATAAACTTAAAGTAACTCGTAATCCTGGACCTGATAATTTACCAGCCTATATTATTAAAGCATGTAGCCATATTTTTGTCAAGCCTCTTTTTTTTCTTTTCAATCTTTCTCTAAACACGAACAAGTTTCCTACTGCATTGAAAACATCTTTTATTTGTCCTATATATAAATCTGGTGACAAGACCAATATTTCTAATTATCGTGCTATTGCTATTTTACCCAACATATCTAAAATCTTTGAAACTATTCTTTACAAATACATCTACAATTCTGTTCATACTCACATCTCCTCTCAACAACATGGTTTTATATCTAGCAAATCGACCACTAGCAATCTAATGAATTTCACTAATTTCACATTGAACTCATTGCATGATAATTGTCAAGTTGATGTAATATACACGGATTTTTCAAAGGCATTCGATACTGTAGATCATAATGTCCTCCTACATAAACTCGATAAAAATTTTAATTTCTCAAATAGTTTAATTCAGTTTACGTCTAGTTATTTAAATCAACGTAAAATGTGTGTTCAGCTTAATAATTACTCATCGCGCCCGTATTTTGCCACATCTGGTATTCCACAAGGGTCAAACCTTGGTCCTCTATTGTTTATTCTTTTCATTAATGATATTGTGGACACTGTTGAACATTCTCAAATACTGCTCTATGCAGATGATTTGAAATTATTTAAAACAATTAATTCTCTAGATGATTGTGTTCTTCTTCAAAAGGACATTGAAAATATTCTGGCTTGGTCTCAATCCTCTAAACTATTCTTTAATTTTAGCAAATGCAAAGTAATGAGCTATTTTGTTAAAAAATTCGCATATAGTTTACCTTATCATATGAATAACATTGAACTTGATAGGGTTAAGTATTTCAAGGATCTTGGCATTCTTTTTGATGAAAAACTATCATTCAATGAAGATATATTATACATTGTAAAGTCATCTTATAAAAATCTTGGATTTGTAATTCGAAATACACAATCGTTTCGAAGGTTATCAATGGTAAAAATATTATACTATGCATTTGTTCGATCTAAATTGGAATATTGCCTTCAAGTATGGAATCCAATTTATCAAAAATATATTTGTATTATTGAATCTATACAAAAAAAATTGTTAAATACTGTTACTTTAAAACTCATAGGAAATATCCCAATTTCGACTTCGATTACACTAACCTTCTGATTCAAACCAATATGACATCGTTATGTAATAGAAGGAAAATACTATCATGTATATATTTATTCAAATTGTTAAATGGATATATTAACGACAAGTATTGTTTGAATCATATATCTCTAAATATTCCTCGTATTGCATCCAGAAATAAGATGACTTTCCATTGTGCTATTGCAAGAACAAACTACGAAACTAAATCTCCCTTAAGACAGCTTTGCAATATTTACAACACACTGACCTGTAATATTGATATTTTTGGTGATAATCTTCATAAATTTAGATCAACTTTGTTTAATTATTTTTTTGTAATTTATAATTATTAAGTATTTCAGCTTCTTTATTGTTTTTATGTTTTATTAGATCAGATTTGAATTGTTTTTCGCTTCAAATGTTTAATTCTTTTTTTGTAAATTGTTATTATAATTAATGTTGTTTCTTACTTGTACTAATGTATATATCTTTGTAATTGTAATATATAATCGTCCTGTAATTGGGATCATAGTATCCTGTTGGATAGATTTGTTAATAAATAAAATAAATAATAAATAAACTGTTTATCTAATCCTATTTTTAAGTTGTATTTTTATTTTTGTCATATATTTTAGTTAAATCTGGAGTTTCAAAGTGAAACTTCAAAAAGATATGCCCTATTACACAAAGTTGCTAAACTATATAGCAATTCTTAGAAATTATATTGACATAAAAATATTAGATTCTACTAATTTATCTAACACAATACCAACAAACCCTTATACTTATATTTTCACCAGTAAAAAAAATTATTTAAAATATTACTCACAATTGTAAATATTGAAGATATTGATATTGAAAAATTTAATACTAAAATATTAGCTTATTATGTAATTATGTTAAAAACAAATTTAACTTCGATGATACTGTTTTACAATTTTTTTCTTGGTTGGTGTAGTTGTTGAAGTAACAATTTATTTTCCACAAATAAAACTTGATTTTGAATTGTTCAATATTGAATGGAGACTACTGATAGAGTGATAAAGGTTTTGAATATTTCTCGGGGGTTGGTTAAATTAGCAAAGAACCACCATTTTAGAAGGCTAATACAATGAGCAAAAAATATTTTTTTTTCGACCAGTTGTTCTCAAAATACTGGACACAACTATCTTATTTTAAATGGGAACATATGTTTTTTTTAGTTTATTTGATAGAGTATTTTTTTTCTGAATTCAACGATATAAACATATCATATACTAATACAACAAAATAACTGAGAAAAATGCATGTTAGATTTATATGTATTTTATTTATATCTGGCTGAAACAAGAATGCTATGGATAGAAAACAATGAAAACATAGACATATTGTTCTGTCTATCATTGTTTCATTATTTGTTATCAAATGTTATGTTTTTAAACTGTCAGTTTTAAGAAGAAAATGAATTGTTTTCTATCCAAAGCACTCTTGTTTCAGCCAGATATAAATAAAATACATATAAATCTAACATGCATTTTTCTCAGTTATTTTGTTATATTAGTATATGATATGTTTATATCGTTGAGTTCAGAAAAACATACTCTATCGAATAACATAAAAATAAACATAAGTTCCCAACTTAAAATAAGAAAGTTGTGTCCCGTATTTTGAGAACCACTGGTCGAAAAAAATATTATTTTCTCATTGTATTAGTCTTGTAAAATGGTGGTTCTTTGCTAATTTAACCAACCTTGTAGCTCTTATAGTTCTCGAGATAGCAATGGTGGCACACTTAAATGGAACACCTGTATATATAATGAATTAAAATTAGATATGTTTCTGAAACTATTTCTTCCGCATGTGCAGAGAATATTTTTTCAACTTACGTTAATAAAGACCAAAACGAGAAACAGATTGCTTGTTAAAACTTGCTATTCTATTAAAAGAACTGCTTGCAAAGTACTTACTGGATTATATAATAAGAGGATGTTGTCAACAACTCGTTGATATTATACAGTAGGTTAAAAAAAATCAGGCTTTATTAGAATAGTTATACAAAATACGGCTGTATGCATTTTTTGTTAATTTTGTAAATTTTTGTAATTATTATAATAGATAAATATTTTTTTTTTTCAATAGAGATGGTATTTTCATTTTTATTTTTATATGAAAGTTCAGTATACAAGATTAATGATAAATGAAATTTTTCTGATAATATTTTAGGGATTCTCGTAATTTTTTGAAGGTATATTTGTAAATAAAACATATTTTTCAGCGTTATCACTTTAATCTCTAATCTTAAAGTATAATGATAATCAAATCACGCAATTAACATAAACCCTGTTTATCAATCAACCACTGGATGCAATTTGCTTTGAGATTTCAGGTGAGTCTGCATGCAGTTTTGGTTAACACTCTTCTTGACGAGCAGCGTAGAATTGTTACAATTTTATATAAAAAACTTTATTTTATTTTCGATTTATAAACTTATTTATGTGTCCTCTTCTACACTTTGACAACAAATCTTATTTTTGGGAACATAAAAAAAATCAAATAATATCTAATACTCAGGGAAAAGATGCGAACATGGTTACAATTAAAAATGTTTCAGATGCACCACTCGAAAGTACGATATCGTTCAGTACTAAACTCCAGCCCTTTACAAATGTATTTCTCTGACAATTGAGTCACTGGACAATCTGATAAGCTTGAATTGCTGTAAACTTTGAAACTTGCCTACAACCCCTTTGAGTAATTCGAGTATAAAGGATGTAGATCTAAAGTCGAAATAAAAGCCTTAATACTTGATTATGGGTATAATGAATCAAATACTCACGTAGTTTATTTAATCAGCACAAATTATACATTTGTTCGAATTACCGCTCGCTGATAAAACTTGGAACATTCCAAAGAATACAGATTTAATTGTGGGAATGCAATTGTTTCCTTATATGTTATATATTTCTTGGGGAGTAAAATCAGCTCTTTGCCTTCCATACCGCCTGCACTCTTGAGCACATTTTGTTATGTTGTCATGAGTGACATAACATACTCATGTCAGATACTAAAGACATTGACACTTGACACTGACAAGACATATGACATTGACATCGACTAGAACCTACTTAATAAAAAAATAGAGGATTAGAATAAGAAATAGAGTAAGCTATGTGTTGTTGTGGTTGTTATGTAGAAAATAGAAATAGATGTTGTTTTATATTTGATGGTGAAAATAGTTATTCGGCGTTCTTTATTATTTCTTCCCCTAGCATCCCAAACGCTCTTTGCTCGGATCTTCATGTTTTCAGAAGTGGGATACAAAAAGCGGAATAGAAAATAATTAAAAGTCCCATCACCCGTTAATTCGACGCACAGAATAAACAGTTGACAAGTCGGAAGAAAATACTGACCAGCAATAAGCATTGATGAAAATAATGGACATCTGAGCAGTCTTATAGAGATTATTCATAGATAGACTTACAACAAGAAAATGGAAACGCAATGAAATATTAGAAGATTATTATTATGACAAAGTACAACTGGCTCGAAAATAGATTCAGAAAATAAAGACGAAAATAAAGTTGGAAACAAAGAAAACATACACAAGAATGGAACCGAAGAACAAACAAAATTAGGAAATAGAGACGGAAACAAGAATGAAAACAAAGACGGTAAACAAAACAAACATAAGAATGAAGCTGAAGAACTAGAAAAAAAAGAAGTTGAAGATGAAATTTAATTACTTAATCTTAACAAAACATACATAAGAATGAAGCTGAAGAACTAGAAAATAAATAAGTTGAGGATGAAATTTAATAACTTAATCTTGTTTATTTAAATTCTGGGAACTAGAAGAAATCTCTTGTCAAACATAGTTGAGTCCGGAAAAAACCACATGTGAAAATAGATACCCCTAAACAGTTACTCGTGATACGAACGGTAGAAACTCTGCAGAATTACTCTTTTGTAATGACTTTACTAGGCAGCTGACGGGCCGTGGCTTATTGTCGGTTACTTGCTTTAGAGAGAAGATTAAAACTGTTTTCGGAGCTCTGCACTGAGAAATTCCCGCGGCTTTCGATTATAACGATAGTTACTTCATAATTCACACCGGTTCTAACTTACAAAGCGGTATATTCTCGTTATTATTAAACTTTTGCTTATTTCTCATACCTTTGACGGCGGATTAAAACAAATATATTTCGAAATAAAAATCGTCATACCGCAGCGCAAGTATAAAAAGCTACTTTACCGTTTCAATGACATTGAACCAATACGCACGTAGCAATGTAACCGTGTATGATGACTTAGGACGAAAAGCACTGCAGAATCGGTACTCTATATAGAAGATTTGGTAACGTCTATTTTAAAATTGGAAGATGTTAATGCTGCTATTAGTTAAATTATTTTCAAACATAGGATTTCAATTAGTAAAATGGGCTAGTTATCCTACTATCCTTATTCAAGACTTGTTCCAATTACGTATACTGTACACGTATTCATTTCTAGAATGATGAAAACTTTAAGATATTGGGAGTTTCAGGGACACCAATACCGATACATTTTATTGCACGAATTCGAGTGTCGATGAAAGATGTACACGATATTCCCCGACTATTTGATGTTTTAGTTTTTGTTGCTTCTTTAATATTATATGCTAAATTGTTTATTAAAGAATTGTGGTCTAGCAAAATGACTGGGATGGAATTATTCTAAGATATACGGAGTTGACAAACGAATTGCCGTTCTTATATGAGATAAACATACCGCAACATATTGTAGTATCCGACGACAGGACAGTAAACATTGCATTTCGTGATGCTAGTTGAAAGGCGTATGGATGCGCGCTTCATCTACACGTAACAGACATACAAAATAATAATAGTGTGCAACTTTTGTGCTCTAAATCAACAGTTGCGCCGATAAAAATAACGACACTGGAGCCTTTTAAATTATTTTCTACTCAGTTACTCGCTAAACTCGTGCATCTCATTTATAATTTTCGATCTCCAGGATCGCGCTTTCTTAGATCACATGATCGTCTCACCATTGTTTCATTTTTCATAGTAACTGCAACTGCAAGTAGTAGCTCAAATCTACGAAAATTTAGATACCGCTTGTTTTTATCACATCGCAGGAAGTGAAAATCCTAGCGATTGTATTTCACGAGGTCGGTCATGCCAATTTCGTCATTGCCCTTTAATCATCTCGACAACATACTTTGCATCGCCTCCTGGGAGAAACTACTCCTTATAATAGAATACATCTTTAAATTTATTCGTAAAATAACGCACTCGAATAAAATATTAGTTTCTGCAATAAACATCGCAGAAAAATATGGTGTAAAAGCACATACGTAAATCTACCCTACCCGCTAAAATACCTACGAAAACTTTGTCCCTTTCTCCATGAAGAGGAATTCGTATGTATAAGAGGCAGGTTATCAAATTCTAAGTTACCATTCCTTATTTAACATCTCGCCGATCTACCGAAACAAGACCACATAGTGCGTCTCATTATAGATTACTATCACAAATTTAATTGCCACACAGGTCCGAAGCTCTTGTGTCTGCCAGAATGTCATTCGTAAGATAGTACCTACATCTTATCCAACCCTTAAGATTGCGGAACTATTGTCCTATCGTGTTCGTGAATCGAGACGCTAAAGCATTCGTACGCACTGGTATGGATTATGCTGGGCCCGATTAAGATCACCCTTAGCAGACGCAGTGGCCAACAAACACAAAAGGCGTATATTTGTCTTTTAGTTTGTCTCGCGGTAAAATCACTTCACATAGCGGTAGTACAAATTTACCTTAACATATATTATTTACAGAACGCCTGACGAACTCAAATAATCTTGTGGGCCACTTTAGAAACGAGCCTCGGATTTTATATTGAAATGCATAAATGAAATATTGGATTTTAATTGAAACAAAATTAATTATGTTGTCGGGATAGGTGATCCTATGTAGGTACACTTCTAAAATGGTATGTACTTATAATTCAAGTAAATATGTAATGTACTTATATCAGAAAAATTACTAGTTTTTAGTTAGGTAAGACTTAATTTCGGACCGCTGAGCTTATACGTGCATGGTTAACATACATTTCAAAAAAATTGTACAATATCACGCTTGGATCATGGATATATAGATAAAAGACGTTACCCCCCGAAACACTCTAATGCTGAAGGAGTGAAGAGGGATGATTTTATATACTGTGAGTATATTTTAATGTGAAACATATAATTTGCCATATCCATGGTTAAAATTTGACATTTGAGGGACAGCAGTGTATTTGCTTGTCTCATAGGCAACAAATATGACATTTAATTTTTTGTGTTACAAAAATTTTTCGAACTTAAAATATATTGATAAAATAGGTTCACGGATTTCTCGGATGAATTTGGCAGGTGTTATATTAATAATTTTTGTGTAAAATTTTGTTGCTAATTTTTATTTAAATCTAACGGTATCGAAATCGACGATTGAAATATATTGGTATTAATAGATTTTAATCCAAGTTTAAGTAAATACTGGACTTTTACCGTGTATCGTATCCTGAGAGGTCTACATCAAGTGGAGCAACAATTTTAAGTAGCATTAATAACTTTAGAGGAAATACTACAGTAAGAAAATGATCGATTTTACATTATTAGACTTTTTGATTGGTGATTTTTTAAATAAAATCAATACATCTCAAAATTTTACATCACATATAGAATGTGTTTCAAATATTTTATGGCTGATTGTCAGGTATTATAAAAATTTATTGTAATTATTGTATAATGAATAATAGTTATTTAATATTTAATATTATGATTATTTGTTTATAGTTTGTTATTTGTTATTTATTTTGTAATTTCTTACAATATTTAAATACGTCCATCAAATTCGTTCCCTACGTTTCATTTTAAATGAGATAAGCAAATACATATTGCTGTCAAAGTCAAGTCGTAACTATGGATACGATAAATCTTATTTCGCGTTAAACATTGTTGCATACTTTTTAATCGTCAATGGTGGGGAGCTGAGAAACTGCTTCACGTACAAGAGAGTATAATATTTATTTGCAAAAATAACCTTTCTTTTACAAAACGTAAATATCACTTAAGATTCTCTACTCTGACTGACTGCCTCTCGTCGTCTTCCCGTGTAACTAAACCACTCGTTCGTTCACTTCCGTCCCCCTTCGCCGACGTCCGACAATTAACCCCTAATTCGTGGAATTCACAAATCACAACAGTTGCCCCTGGGGGGAAAAGTCTTTGGAGTCAGAAGTCCCACAGTTCTGGCGACACAAGACGTCTTCTGGTTTCCAGTTGCGCAAACAATACCAAAATACATCTTGAAAAATACGGTCTTGTAGCATATATGAAAATAACATTTCTTTATTAACAAACTAAAATTTAAAAGAGTTTCATAGGTACGAAATTAATTATATCTGGACAAAGTATCCACATTGCCACATTTCTTACCCGGTTTATAAATAACAGTAAAATCTAGCATTTGTAATGTTAATGACCATCGTAGTAGTCTACCATTTTTATTACTCATCTGTTTCAGCCATGTTAACGGACAATGGTCAGTCTCAACTGTAAAATGACTTAAGTACAAATAAGGCTTCAATTTCCCTACTGCCCATATTAATGCAGCACATTCCAGTTCACTGGCACTATAAGTTTGTTCTCTATCCGTTAACTTTTTGCTTAGATATAATATCGGATGCTCTTCTCCTATTTCATCCCGCTGGGATAGAGTTACACCCATTCCTCGCTTAGAACAATCCGTTTGCAAAATAAAATCACGATTGTAATCTGGTGCTTTTAGTACTTTTCCACTAATCAGCTCTGCTTTTAAACGTTGAAACGAAGCTTCTTTATTTTCGTCCCATTCAACTTTATTCTTAGCACTTTTGCGTAAAGCATCTGTTAATGGACTTGCTATTTCCGAATACATCGGTATATAATGGTTATAATATCCTGTTATACCTAGGAATATTCGTATTTCTCTTTTCGTTTCAGGTCTTCGAAATTCTTTAATTGCAGCGATTTTTGCTTCTGATGGTGTTCTGTATCCTTGCCCTATAACATGTCCTAAATACAACACCTTTGCTTTTCCCCATTCGCATTTCTTCGCTTTAATGGTTAATCCAGCATTATATAATGAAGTGAACACTTCTCTTAGATGGACTAAATGATCTTCCCAATTCATAGAATGAACTGCTATGTCATCTAAGAATGGTTCAGCGAACTCATTTTTACCATTCAGTATTGTATCTATTAGCCTTTGAAACGAGAAAGGAGCTGACTGCAGTCCAAAAGCTAACGTAATAGGTTCGAACACACCTTTATGGGTTATAAACGCAGCATATTTGCTAGCACGTTCAGTCATTCCAATCTGCCAATACGCCCGTACCACATCAATTAGACTTAAATACTTTGCGGTGCTGCATCTTTCTACACACGATTCTATATTTGGTACTGGATGTTGTTGAGGAACAGTAATGGCATTTAACGCTCTGTAATCTATTACAGGTCTAGGTTCTTTGCCTTCTGCTTCCACAATTATCATTGGTGAGGAATATGGACTATCGCTAGGTCTAATTACGCCTAATTCTAACATTTTGTTTATTTCCTTATCCATAATTTCTCTGATTCGTGGAGAATGTGAATAAGGTCTTGATCGTATGATTTTCTCTTCTTTTAGTGCAATGTCATGTTCTACTAAATTCGTTCGTCCAGGTCGTTCAGAAAATAATCCAGGAAATTCTCCAATTAACTCCTCTAATTCTCTAATCTGACCTTGTGTAAGTTGTCCGATTCCTTTCGCTTGTTTCAAAACTTCTGATGCTGTTAGGTCACCAGTATCTTTTACCATTTCTAATTCAGGAATATCTAACTCTGATGGATCTTCACCAGGTTGCACTATAGTCAATGCTATTATTTCGGCTTTTTCATAGTATGGTTTCAATAAATTTACATGGACTAGTGTTTGTTTTCTACGTCCTGTTAATTCTTCTATTACGTAGTTGGTATCTGATATTTTCTTCACAATTTTCTTAGGCCCAGCCCATTGCATTTGCAATTTGTTTGTGCGAGCCTGTTGATATATCATTACCTTATCATCAACCTTATAATTCATTTCCTTAGCGTTTCGATCGTAATATCGCTTCGATTTGTTTTGTGCCTCTTTCATAGTTATTTCAACTATATCTTGCATATTTTTAAGTCGATTCAATAATGTAAGAATGTAGTTTACGACTGGTTCGTTTCTTTCTTTACCAATCCACAAATCTTTTACCATGCTTAATGGGGATCTCATTTGTCTTCCATAGCATAATTCCGCAGGACTAAATCCATGAACTGCGTGAGGAGCACATCTTAAAGCAAACAATGCTTGGTCAATGTATTCATCCCATTCTTTCCCATGTTCGTAACATAGAGCTCTTAAAATTCTTTTAAACACCCCATGAAATCTTTCTACGGCATTCGATTGAGGATGATAAGCCGAACTATGTATAATTTTGATTCCACAACGATCAAAAAATTCTGTGGTCAAATTACTGACAAAAACCGTTCCCAAATCCATTTGAATTTCTTTAGGGAATCCAACTCTTGAAAAAATATGTAATAAACCTTTCACTACTGCTTCAGAATCAGCCACCTTTAAAGGAATTGCTTCCGGGAATTTTGTTGCGCTACATATTAATGTTAATAGGTAACGATTTCCTTTTTCTGTGGTTTGCAACGGTCCCACAATATCTACATTAACTCTTTTATATGGTTCGGTTATTAAAGGTACCCGACACATTGGTGCTTTTTTCTTGTCAGTTGTTTTGCCCACTCTCATGCATACATCGCAACATTTAATTTTGTTTTTCACCTCTTTACCCATCTCTTTCCACCAATAATTTTGCTTGATTCTCTCTACTGTTTTATTACATCCAAGATGTCCCATCCACATATTGTCATGTGCAATATCTATGATTTTTCCTTTCAACTTTGTAGGCACTACTACTTGTTCGTAATTTCTTCCTAATTTATCTCTGAATCTTCTAAGCAATATTCCATGTGAAATATAAAATTTTGCACCGTTAATTTCTTTCTTGGTTTCAGCCATATCAAAATACTCTTTGAGATATGTATCTTCTAACTGAAGTATCTTCAACGTAGTAGGATTTAATTTTGTTATGTCCGAATGATCTACATCATTTTCAGAAAGTAACAGATTTTCATCTTCTTCGAAATTTTCTTTAAATTCAACTTGTTTTTCTTCTTCAAGTTTATTTTCTTCCACTTCTAGCTTTCTTTCTTCTACATGTGTTTCCTCTTTTTCTTTTTTCTTTCCTGAACCAAAAGAACAATCGTCATTCTTTGAAAATTTTTCAGGTTCTGTTATTAACTTCCTAGCTTGAGATCTCGTTAATGCAAACACATTTTGAACTAGGTTATCTTTTTTTTCATTTAGCATATCCCAAGTTCTGTTTGACAATAAATAAGAATATCCATTAGGTAGTTGGCTTGTAACTGCTGCTTCTGTAGTTACATTTCCAATTTCATTAAAACTCAGATTTACTTTAGCTACAGGTAAAGCAACGCTCTCTTCATTTAAAACCCCTCTTACATTTACACATTTACCGTTATAATCGTTTGCTTTGATTATATCAGCATGAACTACATCATAGCTTGCTGCACTGTCTCTTAACATCTTAGCTTCAATTCCATTTATCTTTGCTATTATTGTGTACGGTTGAAATAGTTTTTCAATTTCATTACTCGTATTTATATTAGCAACCATTTCTTTGGCCTTAGGACAATCTGGTGAATTTTTAAAATGTCCTGCTAAACCACACGCATAACATTTTAAAGGCCTTCTTTTATCAAAAGTACTTTTATCTATTTTCTTATCATTTTCTGAAGTAGGCTCTTTATTTGCTACTGTCGAGGTTTCATCTTTCTGACTTATCGTTACTATTTTATTTTCGTATTTATTTTTATACGGTTTAAAATTATTACAATTTTTATCAGTCACTGGACCTCGTTTAGAAACATAGACATCCGCTAGATCGGCCGCTTCTTCTAAAGTTTTGATCCGATTTCGGTCCTCTACCCAAAATCTCATTTCAACTGGTAACGAACTATAGAATTTTTCTAACCACATTAGCTGTACTAATTTATCGAAGTTAGATCCTACCTCTTCACTTTTCAACCATTCATTAAAATTAGATTTTAGTTGGTACGCAAATTCCGAGTAGCTTTGTTCTGTCTTTCGTTTTGCATAGCGAAATTTTGTTCTAAATACTTCCGCCGTTAGCTGGTATTTCTTTAATAAACTCGCTCTAACCTTCTCGTAATCTCTAGAATCATCTTCTGTTAGACGCGCAACAACTTCATTTGCTGCAGGAGTCAATACGCTTGTTAATCGAATAGGCCAAGTTTCTTTTTCAAACTTTAATTGTGTACAGACCCTTTCAAAATTTGTTAGATACAAACTCATATCACCATTATCTTTAAATGGTTGTAAATACTTCGTCATATTTACCGTCGTATTATTATTTGTATTAACATGCTCTGTATTACTCACGTTTAGAGATTGCGCTTGAGCTATTTTTATTTGTGCATCTATTCTAGCTAATTCTAATCTTTCCTCAATTCTAGCTAATTCTAATTTTTCTTCTCTTAGAGTATTTTCTAACTTCTCTAATCTTCCTTTATTTGGATTTTCCTCCCACGAATCTATTTCAATTTTTACTTCCTCTACCTTATATCCCGCCATAACTATTTCGTTAATTAGTTCTGCCTTTTTCTGAGTCTGAGACCCCGGTAGTTGAAACAGATTTGCAACATACTTTAATTCTTTGAGTGTGAAAATGTTGAATTCAGTACCCATTGTTACACTTTTAATTTTTTTTTTAATAAAAATACTATTTTAGTCTTTACTTCTGTAAATTTTTACTAATATTTTTAATCTAACAACACACTTTAATTCAATTGACAACTAATACTCTTCTCATGCCTCACATATATTTTACAAAAATATTCCTAGCCTCTTTTTAATCTAACAAGACCATATTATTTCAAAATATACAAGCAAGTATTACTCACGCAACCGGTTACTGTTGCTCGTTGTCGTGTTGTTCGTCTGCTGCTGCTGCCATCTATCGTCTTTGGCTCTGCTTAGCTGTGTTGCTGTCTTTGTTGCTCACAGCACATCAAAATGGCCACCCCTCTTCAATTGCACGTTCTCGAAACACGTTGTCACAGGACCACCGTTGAAACAAAGATTTTCTTTGCCGTGAAATCAGATTGCTTCTGAATCTCACCGAGCTGTCACCAATTGTTGCATACTTTTTAATCGTCAATGGTGGGGAGCTGAGAAACTGCTTCACGTACAAGAGAGTATAATATTTATTTGCAAAAATAACCTTTCTTTTACAAAACGTAAATATCACTTAAGATTCTCTACTCTGACTGACTGCCTCTCGTCGTCTTCCCGTGTAACTAAACCACTCGTTCGTTCACTTCCGTCCCCCTTCGCCGACGTCCGACAATTAACCCCTAATTCGTGGAATTCACAAATCACAACAACATACTCACGATATAGATGCTTGAGAATAATTGAAAAAAATAAGAACATATATTATTTGATAGTGCTGCGTGTGTTGTGGTATGAATACAGCAGAATTTTTGCTTCATAAAGAAATTAAAAGATAAAAGAAAAAATAACAATACTAAAGCTTATTAACGAACATAAAGCTGTAACAAGGGACTCCAAAGGAAGATATAAACACAAAGACAGGTGTCGTGAATAGAAAGTAAAAATGAAATAAAAATTAATAGCTGTTTGTAGGCTATGCTCATTTATTCTTACAAGAGAGCTACATTACCAGCAAAGAATTATCAAGAATTTAATTTTGCAAACTAGTATATTTAGGTAGCGACCGATACCAGCAAGTAAGGAAAATTGCATACATACAAAAAATAGAATACGAAGTAAATTCTAGAAGTAATAGCAATGTTAAAAACAGAAATAGTAAACATCAAAAAGAAATAAATATTAAATTCTATATTACAACGGATGGTTTACAACAACACACCCGCAAAATATTGAAAATAAAAAATGAAAAGATCAACAAAAAATTAACAGAGAAAATAATAATAACTTAGGGAAGAAGGAAATTACGAAAATATGATTTTACATGTTAAATCCCTATGTTCGAATGATCAAGTCGCCATCCTCCTGTGTATATACCCTGTATTGTCATAGCCTATTAACATGAAAAAATAATTTTTAGAAATAAAAACTATCCAGCTCTCAACTAAGTCACCATATTGTACAGGGCAATACTACATGTATTTTGTTAATATTTAAAATTAAGCAAATAACAAAGAAATAATGCACCATGCAGTAATAGTATATTGTGTTATTAAGAGTAAAAGTGATACTTTGTGTGGCGAGCATGGAAGTTTGCACGACGAGCGAAGCGAGTCGGACAATTGCATGCGAGGCACACAAAGACACTTTTACTCTGAATAACACATGCTATTTTTTCTTTAAACTTAGAAATTTTAAAAAATAAACTACTATTTGACGTTTAATATGTAGATTACCTGTCAGTTATTCATAATTTTTAGTAACTTTATTCTTAGGTTATCTAGTTTCTATAGTGACATTTAGGGCGATATTACAGATTTCTATTGTACAAGTTACTTCTTATTGGCTGATTCTACATACGGCGGCGAATAAATTGAACGGCGGCTAGAATAAAAAATTATATTACGGAGGCATAGAAATTAAACTTCAACCTTGACAATCACGTCACAGAAGATGTCACTTTTATGACGTTTGAAGAAAAATAAATTTATTTACAAATAAACTATTAACATAATTTATCAAGAAAATGTTATTCTGTAGACCATTACTTTAATTTCATTTCATTCATTTTGTAAATTTTACTAAATTATGTTATAAAATAAAGTAATCTGTATTAAATAATACGTAGGAATACATGTAGTATTGTCCTATGATGACCTACTTGTTAGCCGGACAGTTTTTATTTACCAAAAGTAGTTTTTCCATATTAAAAGAATATGTCAATGCATTTTTGGAACACATGGTATATAGAACAGTGTGGTCATAGAAAAAGTCTGCCACTCGTGCAGAATCACCTATTTCCCATCTTGAGCGATTTAAGCACACGACTTAGTCTCCTGTCGAAACCTTCACACCTTTTGAAAAATGGGCAACTTTTTGACCTTGTTGCACAATATACTATTGTTCTTTATTTTATATATAGACACATCTGCTTCATTTATATCCAGATTAAATGGGGTAAAACATCATTATTAATAAGCTACGTCATATTAATTTATAGACCATCTAATTTTCTGCATCATTTTAGAGCCAGTAACATAAAAATAAAAAATATTAAGATTTAAAAGTTAATATTTTCGCATTATTACTTACATCAACATGATCTTCGCACACATGAGCATAAGAACTACTTCATTTTCTTGGTTGATTCATTACGCTGTACCATTTTCTCTTATTTCTTTCGTTTGTGGTATTCGAATAAATATTTCATTTGTCGTTTTCAAAGAGTTGTTACCACAACAAGGCACGCCACGATACTTCACAACCATTACTAATTAAAAACATTTTTCATGCAACTTTTGATATTTATTTGAATAAATATTATGTACATTATTTACCTTCTGCTATATTGTACTGTGAGTATTTTTTAACGTGAAACTTGGGGAATTACCATATCCATGGTTACGACTTCATATTTGATTGACAGCAATTTGCTTGTCTCAATTAAAATGAAATATAAAGTATAAATTTGACAGAAGTAATCATTTTTAATATTGTAAGAAATTACATAATAAAGAACTAATAAATCAACTAACCAACAAATAAGTATAGTAACGAACAATTAAACTATAATTACAGTAAATTTTCAAAAATCCATCAATTAACTGCTAAGCAATGACTCATTCTGCTATAAAACTCTTTAATTACATACGATGATATTTGGGTAATTGTAATATTTTTAGATATGTCTTGAACTAGAACTAGAAGCAGACCAGTCTATTATTCTACCATTTCTTCCAAAGTTAATAATGATTCTTAAAATTGTTGTTGCACTTGAAGTACGCCTATCAGAAAATTTTAAGACCCAAAAAAGCAAATGTTAAATTCGTACCATTTCCTCTGAAGTTTTGATTCTTAAAATTGTTGTTGCACTTGAAGTACACCTGTCAAAAAATTTATGACTCAAAAAAACAAATGTCAAATTCGTCAAATTATGAATTGTGCAAGTTGCTGGTAAATGTGCATCGCTTCTAGTAATGTAAATGTGCATTAAATTTTATGGTACTGGCCGGCTCTAGAAATACCTGTACCACAATAATACTTCATGTCGCAACTTTAGAGTCAATGTCACATCAACTTGTCTTCTTCATAAAGTATTTCCAAATATTACTTATTTTTATTTTAAAAATTAAGTACTCGACGAATATGAAATAACATAATTATATTATAACCTACAAAATAATTGTACGATTAAAATTGACAAATGACAGCTTCTGATTCCAGTTATTCCCCTAATTCCGAAAGCAGATATATTGAAACGTATGCGTTCAAATTATCGATCGCGTTTTAATCGTATATATTAATCGTGTAAGATAATCGACGATTATGATTTATCAGAAAATCACAATAATCTTCAAATACGATTAATTTTAATTGTTATCGTTTCATCATTAATAAATTTAGTAATAAAAAAAAAGAAATATACAACTTTTCATTCATAAATTTGCTAATAAATTTTCGCGATAGTGCACACGGACTAATTTCATGACGTCACAAATTGGTACGTACACAAAGACAATTGTCTCATACACATATATTTATGGTTCACATGATTTCCGTCCTACCCTAACCTAAAATTGAGACAGTTAAGTGTATTACTAAACAAAAGAGAAGATTATTAGAAACATTGAATTTATCATATCTATGATTACGACTTGATATTTCATTGACAGCAATGTGTACTTCCTTGTCTCATTTAAAATTAAACATAGGAAACGAATTTGACATTTGTTTTTGGGTCATAAAGTTTTCTGACAGGCATACTTTAAGTACAACAACAATTTTAATAATCATTAATAACTTTAGAGAAAATGGTGGAATAATTAGATCACTCGATCTTACACATCTAGATTTTTTTTATTGGTGACATTTAAAATCAGAAGTTTGTACTAGGGGATATCTTCAAAATTTATATTTATTAAAGTTGTAATTCAAAACATATCTGAAAATATTACAATTACCCATATATCATCGTATATAATGTAAGAATTTTATAGCAGATCGAGTCATTGCTTAGCAGTTAATGGATTGATTTTTGAAAATTTATTGTAATTATTTTTTAATTGTACGTTATTATACTTATTTGTTGGTTAGTTGATTTATTAATTCTTAATTATGTAATTTCGTATAATATGCAATGATAAAAATTGTTACATCTGTCAAATTTATACTTTATATTTCATTTTAATTGAGACAAGAAATATACATTGCTGTCAATCAAATATGAAGTCGTAACCATGGATATGGTAATTCTCCATGTTTCACGTTAAAAAATACTCACAGTACAGTATAACAGAAGATAAGTAATGTACATAATATTTATTCAAATAAATATCAAAAGTTGCATAATAGTATATTATTTAACAAGCATAATATGTAGGCTATATTACACGAGGATGTAATTAAAAATACGAGCGGTAGCGAGTATTTTTAATCATCCGCGTGTAATGTAGCCATATTATGCGAGTCAAATACTATACTTTATCTACAACTATCAGGCATATAAAAAATCTGATATTATTTATTAAATATTCAGTTAGGTGTGAGTAGTTCATATATAGCTTAACAGATGGCGCCACAGTAGCATTAAATGTCAAAATAACTTTTCAAATTGTATTTATTATACTTTTATAAGCATATATATTGATATTTATAATAAAAAATATGTTATTAATAAATTAACAGTTTAATAAAATATTATGTGTTAAATTATATGCCCTATTTATTACAGAAAAGTGTAGCGTGTATCATGACATTTCATATTACACTTGTGTAATATGAGTAGTATATTATATGTAGTATCACACGTATAATGTACCCATATTTCAATAGTTGTAGATAAAAAATGTTTTTAATTAGTAATGGTTGCGAAGTATTGTGGCGTGCCTTGTTGTGGTAACAACTCTTTGAAAACGACAAATGAAATATTTATGCGAATACCACAAACGAAAGAAGTAAGAGAAAATTGTACACCGTAATGAATCAACCAAGAAAATTGATGTAAGTAATAATGCGAAAATATTAACTTTTAAATCTTAATATGTTCCATTTTTATGTTAATAGTTTTAAAATTATTATTAATGAAGATGTTTTACCCCAAAGAATCTAGAAATAAATGAAGCAGATGTGTCTATATATCAAACAAAGAACAATAGTATATTGCGCAACAAGTTCAAAAAGGCACCCATTTCCCACGAGGTGTGAAAGTTTTGTCACGAGACGAAGTTGAGTGCTGAAATCGCCCAAAATGGGAAATAGGTGATTCTGCACGGGTGGCACACTATACTCTTTCTACGACCACACTGTAAGGTTACAGAATAAAAATACATGCCCAAAAGCTATTTGACATCAGTCAATATGGTGTACGTAACCTCTCAAAGAATACCTTCAGGTATGCACACTGTTGGCAATTATTGTGAGAAATGATTTCTCTTACTTTAACCTACGATTTTGGGAAATACGCAACTTTGAAGCTTTACATAGTCTGAGAAAAGTGTTACTTTCCATAGTGGTCGTGAAAAAAAAAATGTTTAACGTGCATATAGACTATAGAAAATATCAGACGATTATATTTGGGAATACCTGAGCCAGAGTATTTTGTACTTTAATTATTAACATCAGATTTAAAAATAAGTTATATAAAGATATTAATAACATTAAAAAAAAATAGATTGAATGACTCGTATAAACATGTTTTAATTAAATTTGCCGTTAGTTCCAACAAAATTTTATGACATTTATTTGAAACTTTACTGAAGTTAAGTAATTTTTCCCAAGATTTTATTTAGTGGTCTAATGCACACATTGTTCAATTAAAACAAGTGATACAATTTTCTACCTAATTCAAAGAAGTACAATCAGTCATAGACTGTCTAGAAATAGAAATTGAAACCCCCAACAAATATACAGGCTCAAACATGAAGCAATTATAGGAAATGCAATATCATTAAATACCTAATATCTACTACACCTAATGGGTTAATTAACTTCATATCCGAAGGATACGGTGGACTTACAACAGATAAAGATATTGTCGAAAAAAGTAGATACTTAAAAAAAAATCCTGAAAACTGTGCAGTCATGACAGATAGAGGTGTTAGAGGTGTATCAAATCTCTTGCGTCGTCAAAACTCTGTTCTAGAGAGACCACCATCGGCATCTGTCAGTACCAATATGTCGAAAGCAGAAGTGACAGAAAGTAAACGAATAGCCGCTGGATTTTTGTGCCATACATTTCTGTAATAATACATGCTTTTAAAGCACTTCCTATATTGGAAAGTTCGGATGTACGTCAATAACAATCTAGTTCTGTAACTGACGGTTCTTCACTGCGCTTTTACAACCACATCAAAATGCAACTGCATGCTTTCAGCAACCTAATAAAATTTGTATGATGAGTCCAAGTTATTATAGTATATACTTGCTCTCCGAACATTTTGTTATATTTTTTTTTAATCATTTGTAAATTCTATAGGTCAGTAAATATATTATTTCTCCTCTAAAACAGCTTCTACATATCTTTAGGAATATATAACAATAATTGATATTAATAATAAATATGACCTTATTAATATAAGCAGCTATTTATAATACATCCCTATATCACAACATGCAGTTGCTAGGGCTCATATACGTAAAGAAATATAACAATACAAACAAAAAACTGAACCTATTTTTACACAAAAATTAATTGTAAATGATAAAGTAGTATGTAAAACATGAAAAACAATAGTGCTACTGAAATAATATCTTAAGTACTCTGATTCTAAGTATATGCAAACATTTTATACTTCTCTAAATTTAAACATAGAGATTTCAAATCATTCAGTGTACTATTATAAAAATGATGCGAAATAAGAAAAAAAAGCTCGTAAATTTTGAATTTTTAATTGAAGGAATAATATATAGATCCGACATCCGTAGCATGGAATTGTACTGTTTGATCATTAATAATTATTTTACAATTAATTAAGAAGTAATTATTAATTAATTAATAGTTAATTAATAATTAATTAATAATTAATTTCTAATTAATTAATAATAAATAATATACTAACTAACACTAACATTTTTTCTAAATTAGTAAAGATGTCTTTATTTAATTCGAACAGGAATCAACTTTTTGTTAAGATATTCTCTAAATAATAAGTTTCCATCTAAATACATGGAGATCCAAAATATTGACAAAACTGCTACGAATCATTTAATATTAAATGAGTAATTTCCGAACTCCAAGAAATGAAGATTTAGCAACATTTTTTTTAAGTCCATTGTCTTTTATCCGAGTGGATAGTTTTTTTTTTTAGATTATTGTTAACTATCTCAATTTGTTTATTAATATTTGGGTGATCTAAAGTAGCAATTATGATTGTATCGTTAGCATACGAATTAGTGGTAAAATCTAATACTGACGGCATATAAGGTACGCAGATAAGAAAAAATTACGTGCATAGAATTGATCCCTAAGGAACATCACATTTTAAACAATAAAAACTCGAAGAAGCTGACATTTAAACCTGAAAGTTTTTATTATTAAAATAATTATTTTACCACGGAATGGACCTGTTGGAAAAATTGTAATAACTAAAGTTTAGCCAGTAGTATGTTATGATTAACCATGTCAAATGCCTTAGAGATATATACTTGTATTACCAACGAGATTTCAAAATTATTAAAACTATTTTAAAAATTGTCAATATTATTTAACAAACGTGTATTTGTGCTATATCAAGTTTTAAATCCAGACTGAAATAAATATAAAATATTATTATCCTATAAGTAACTCAAGATTTGATCACAGCATGACGTCTACAAAACTTTCGATATTACAGGTGAAATACTTGTCGGCCGCAAATAATCGACTGTAGTGCAATCATTATATTTAACAATTATTATAATAATTGCAGTTTTTCAAATATTAGGTACTACGCCATCTAGAATGCAGGTATTTATGATGTGCGCAAAGTAGTCCACAATGATGGGAACGACAGCATTAGATTTCTACTGCAGCAGAATTCTAATTCTTGTATTTCTATCTACACATTTGAAATCGAACTCCTGTTCAGGGACCTCTTTATCTTTGCTCTGTAAAAAAATCACCTACTTTATCATATAAATAATGAGTATTCATTCGTGTCAGTGTTATTTGAAATATTTCTTTTTATTTTATTATTTCACCCCATTTGATTAAAATTTTTCCATAAAATATTACTGTTCCCGATATTATTTTAAACTTCCCATTCTAAGTAACACTGTTTTTCTTTAGGTATGAAAGTTGTAGTGAGATTTGTACATAATAAAGTAATTTTGCATCTGTTTTGTGTTCTTTGTACTGTGCGAATGCTTTGCCTCTATGCTTTTGCATTATCCTTATTACAGACGTAATCCACAAACAAAATTTTTCATTCACTGCTATGGTTCCACTCGGGGTATGTTTATCAAACAGGGTTGCAATGTGGAGATTTAAAAAAAATATTTTATCAATGACGTTATAAAACATAATATATACGAATACGAATTTGTTAAAATCTCTTATGTATTTGATTTTTGAATGGCACTTAATCTAGCTATATTAGAGCACTGTAAACACCAAAACGGTCTTTGAAATTTGTACAGTCAATTAATTTATAACTCCAACACGTGAATACAATTCTTTAAGTGCAGATTTAAATAGTATTCTGTTAAAATTGGATCCAAATTACCAAGTTCTTTATAATATTTAGACTGAGGGTTATAAATGGCACCGATAATGATTTTGTATTTGCGAACCGTAATTTGCTCCCATAAATGTTCAATATTATTATTAGTTGCTGTACTGTCAAATCTTTTGTGTGTAATAATAATAATAATAATAATAATTTATTTCCGGAGATCATAAGTTCATAATTATTAATATAAAACAATGTGATGGCGAAGTTTCGCTTATCCATATTTCACTTACATCTAGAACATCAAAATCATTGTCATATATAAAAATCTTCAAATACAGAATAACATGAACTGAGAGACCTTGCGTTTATAGAACATTTAAGCACACTATTATTTGGTCAATGTTCAAAGTGTTAGAAATAGCAGTTATCGACATAAATAAGCAAAATTTGGTAAAAAATAAACAAAATCAGTAAAGAAACCAAAAGAATTGTCAAGAGTTCAAAGATCCAATGCATGTTCTGACGAAGATTATATTTAAGAAGTATTCTTGTCTGAAATGATATAAATTGAAACGAAAACATGATACAAAATATTAAACTTACAGACATTCTTGGTCATTTAAATTATCTATATAGAACTTTTAGTCTTTTCCACCGCTAGGTTGATACAAAATATTAAACTTACGGACATTCTTGGTCATTTAAATTATCTATATAGAACTTTTAGGCTTTTCCACCGCTAGGTTTGTTCATTATTACACAAACATCGAAAGTCCACACGTTTTTAACATGTAATTTCTATGTAGTGTAAATCACTCTGTTTTTACTAAAATCTTCGGGTATAGTGATTTTGATACCTTTTAAATTCATTTTTGCCTTGAAGACTCTACTTCTGGTGCGGTAGTTGATAAACTTCACTGTAAGTGATCAGGTCTTATTGTTCATAGGTTTCCCTAAGCGATGACATCGATTGATATCATTAACTGAGATATCCATCTTCAGTTTATCCCGACAAAATTTCATCACACTATTATCACTCAACTCATTTTGCACTTCAGGTAGTCCGAAAATTCATAATTATTTCATTCCGTGTATTACTCCAAATTATCCATAAGGTTCTCGTAAGTTTTACAAGCCAATTTTAATTCAATGTTTTCTTATTTTATTGTCCTTATATCATTTTCTAAGCACTTGAACTTCTCACTGAATACTTTTTGCAATGCATTTGACACCTCCTTAACAATGAACTCTATGAATTCATCTTTTGAGTTCAAATTGTGCAGCAAACTTGAAATCATTTGAGTTATGGTCGTACGATCATCGCGGGAAAGCATTTCAAATTGTGCAGCAAACTTGAAATCATTTGAGTTATGGTCTTACGATCATCGCGGGAAAGCATTTTAGATGCAGAAATAAATAGCACTCTGTTGAGTGCACATACGATCAATGTTGCTGAGAAAACAGTCAACACCCAGATGGAGCGACTTCCACTGGAAGAAGATCGTCTCAACGACAGCGAACAATCGAATGGTTTCGATGGGTCGACTTGGTGAGTCCGTCTGTTGTACTCATCGGAGATGCAACGAAACTGGAGGGAACAGGCATTGGAAACGTCGAACTTGAAGCCTTCAACGGCAAAGATTGGTATAAGATAGTATTACATGACGTTTTGTATGTACCAAAATTATATATAGATAAGGGCTATGTGTAGAATGCAGATGGTGACAAATCGATCTTCAAGACGCCAAATCTAAAAGAAATCGTAGCAATGGCAGTATGCGATGGAAGTTTGTATCGGATGGAGCTACGATGAGGGATTGGAACAATGCCTAGCTGCCACTTCATTCAAAACCTGGCATGAAAGACTAGCTCACCAGAACATTCGACACATGAGGGACATGCTCATCAGAAACAAAATCCCATACAAGGAAGACTGCAATAAGAGAATATGTGAAGGGTGCGTTCTTGGAAAACATTATAGAATTTTTCATGTAATGAACGATAAGGTCGCCAAGCAGCCATTGGATTTAGTACACGTTGACATAGGCGAGATGAAGAAGCAATCTATTGGAGGAGCAAAGTATTTTTTTCTCTTACTATAGAACGGTCTACTTCCTGAAAATGAAGGACGAAGCACCTAGGACGTTGCGACAATTCGTTAAGTTCGTTGAAAACCAATTCGGAATAAGTAAAAAGTTTGAGGTCAGACAAGGGGAAGGAGATCAAAAATGCAAAAACGAAGAAACTGCTGGAAGAGTTGAGAGGTTTTCATACTTTTTCCAACGCGTATATGCCAGAGCAGAATGGAAGCATAGAAAGAGAGATGAAGACAGTTGTAGAGTCAGCCAGATCCACCATTCACAAGCGTAAGTTAAATAAAAATTTATGGGCAAAAGCCGTGAATTACTCTGTCTTCACACTCAACCACACGGGGAGAAGCTCCAAGAAAGGAAAAAGCCCAGCAGAACTGTGTTTCGGACGCGAGGTGCAATTCAACAAACTAAGAATTTTCAGAAGCGACTAATATGTTCTGACCCCCGCACATAATCGAGCCAAGCTAGATCCAAAATCGAGAAAAGGAATATTCATGGGGTACGACTGGAACTCCCTATGCTACAGGATTTACTTGTCATGTGAACGAGACGTTATTTGCTCAGACAACGTCATCTTTGCTGAAGAGGAAGCTAACGAACACAAAAGCACGGAAGTAGAGGCAATAGGAGATAAACCGAATAAATATAAGCCTGTGTCTGGTGATACTCAGTATCGTGAAGCTATTGGGAGGAGTCCTATATATCTCGCTACAATTTCTCGTCCGGACATTGGGTTTGCAGTTAATTTCTTGAGTCGTCAATGTAGCAGACCAATGTCAAGTCATTGAAGAATTGTGAAACGAGTCTTTCAGTACCTGGAAGGGACAGTCAGCGTCGGAATTTTCTTCGATGGAAGCCTATTCAGACTATGATTATGGAGGAGACACCGAGACGGAATTCTGCTAAAGAGAAGAGGACCAATCATCAGGTACACTCAGAAGCAGCATCTCGTCGCCACTTCGACGGCCGAAGCAGAATATAGGGCTGCAGTCTCGGCCATCGACGAAGTTAGCTGGGTCAGGAGGATCGGACGCGAACTCAGGAACCTCGACTCGGACTTAGCCACCACATTGTACGTGAATAATCAGTCGGCAATACGTATACTTCACAACACAAACTAAGATGTGAAATAATTAAGGAGGAGTGTTGTGATTAATTATTTCTCTCAGAATAAAATTGTCATCACAGCTATGCTCTTGGTGGGACTCTAACCCACAACATCAGCATTGATGCCTTTAAATATAAAATCTGAGGGTTTTGTATAGGGTGGATGGTTATTCATCATTTTCGTTCGACAGTGGCGTACTATCTTAAAAATATGTGATACAAGAAATTAAAAATGCTCTAAATTGTGTAGTAATAATTTATAATTTAATAAATATAATTGTGAAATGCAAAAAGTAAGAGATAATATATTTACATATCGAAAATAAAGTAAATACAAAAATTGAAGCTTTTAATGTCCTTTAAACAATATAAGCTTCGTATAGATAAACTTTTCTATTACAAAGCTATTATATGGTTCTCAACTGGTGTACCATCATGTTGCGGAATTTTTAAGAATACAACTCTATTTACAAAATAATTCAAAATTCTTAAGATACCCATCTTTGCATCAATATTAATTTTATTATAATTAATTATAATAAATGAAAATATAGACTATCTCCAAATGAGAGTTTCTACTGACTTTTATTTAATTAAAATAAATAATTTTATTAACAGTAGAAATGTATATTCTTTCCCTTATTTAAAATCACTATGATACGGCAATGAAATTATTTCTTGACATTTAAGTTACACGATAGGGTTAATTCACTTTTGACAATATGCAATATAATTCATAATATATCAATGTGTAGTTTCATTTTTCATTATAATATTTGTAGGATGCAAAATACTTACTGATGGAATAAAATTCCTAATCATTTGTTCTTCATGGTTTAGGATCAACCACATGCAGCGTCACTGACTATAATTATTTATATTATTACAAAACAATATGCAAAGAAAGTTATAATTGCGATACAGTTTGTTGGCGCCTGCCGCGCTTTGCTACCCCTAAATAATAAGAAGAAGCCATATGCGTGTACACATCGAGAGGTTGTATGCACCTACGCATGTCTTGCCTTGGGCGGATGTAAAGTTACTTTTGTTGTGTTACCTTTAAATAATTATTGTTTCTAACACAGTTTAATTTTATTTTTATAGATTGAAAAACACGCTACTAAATTAGAATTTAGTGCAAGCATATGCAACTTAATCAAATGCTCAACAAGAAATGAGTAATACTTGCATTTTCAAAATGGCGACTTCCGTCGCAGTTTTTACTATAGCCACCAGATTGCAACCATTCCATTCTGATATTTTATATTTAAAGAGTGCTACTTTAACACTGTTTAACACGCTCAGCTACAAGAAATTAAGTATGGGATCATATATTAAGTATGTTCCATTTTACAATAAATACTTTGTATGTCAGAAGTAGTTTTGTCTTGATTTTCCAATGTTATTTGGGTCAATTAACTTATATAATACCAGACAAATTTAACAAAAAATTCTAATAAGAAAAACATCTTATAGTATACATACCTGGGATTTTATAATAAAATACATTTAAGGACGGAATGTTAATACGATATTTGCACGTAGGCAATAAGAAAATGTGGTCTTCATCATAACTGGGAAT
This sequence comes from Stenolophus ochropezus, assembly GCA_035578165.1. NCBI lineage: Eukaryota > Metazoa > Arthropoda > Insecta > Coleoptera > Carabidae > Stenolophus > Stenolophus ochropezus. The sequence continues at coordinate 14,860,498 of JAQOWZ010000015.1, read as the reverse complement.
TATAATTGTCTCTGCAACCTGAAATGAAAAAAAAAACAATTTTATTACTATCCATAATTTTATATATTATTATTTATTAGTAAATAATGATGTATGGTGGGTTTACTTCATATCTAAATAAATCCATTCAATTCATTTCCGGTTTTGACAGAAAATCTTGACAATTTTAAAAAATAAATAATGTGTGGGTGTGTACAAAAACTTTGATAAATATAAATTAATATTTCTAATTATGAACTACATGATATTAAAATTCAAAAACTGTAACAAGATATTAAACTTAACTATCAAAATTAATACTATTAACAAATTTTATAAAATAGCATATAAATTTGTCTACTAACTCTTTCCTCTAATTGGCCATTGACCATTTTTATTTAAAAATTTTATTATAATTTCTCTTCTCCGTTATTGAAGAAGTTGAAATTACATCTGCAAATGGAGTCACTACCATATTAATTTTTTTTTAAATAACTTTCCAATATTCCATGCCTACTTAATACTCCTGAAATTTTAAGAGGTAAAGGATTTTTGACTTTTAATCTCGAATATACCTTGGAAAAAATATTTAGTTCTAGCTCCTTTGGGAATTAGTTACCACTCATCCTGCCATTTAATTTTACTTAATTCTTCTACTTATTTCGCCACTACTCTTTTTCTTATTCTGACATTTATCCAATCATTAAGTTGTTCGTCTTCCCTTTCTAGTTTTAATTTTGTTTAAATTTTAACTTTTTCTTCAATTTTTATAATTATAGGTGTAAAGCCGGAAAGTATACATGATACTTCATACGATATGGTTCAAAATGCTTTCAAAATTTTAATATTTCTTAATTTTTGTACACGCCTTAATAATCTCCTGTTCTGTTCTTTCTTTAGTGCGTAAGTTAAAATTGGAAGAATGACATCTTTATTAATTATTGAAATTGCTTCTTGATTTAAACCCCATGATATTTTCGCTGATCTTTATAAAATATTAAAAAATAGGGCATTTTTCACTAATAAATTTAATATAATTATCAAAACTTAATTTGTTATCCTCTTGAACCCCTAATTATTTCATATTGTTAACTTGTTCGACCTCTTTAGAATTTAAATAAATACTAATTTCATACCTGTTTACAGATGTCTTTTTAGTTATTACCAGAAATTCAGATTTGTCTTCATTGAATTCTATTTTATTTTCTTTTGAGTATGATTGTACGTTTTGCAATTCCAAATTAATCGTATTTTTTACTTCCCATAAATTTTTCTCTTTAATAATAGTTATGAGAACATCAGCAAAACTTTAGATTTTTTGGATTTTGACGTATAATTTAAGTCCAATAAAGAATTGTACTAGATATTTCAATATCCTGTAACACGGGGGGATAATCTGATGAAGCAATGATGATGATTATTTATGACTTACGATGATGACGATGATAACAGGAACACAACACACTGATGGGGGCATGGGAGCACACGTACACTTAATATTTAATAAACCAAAACTTAACTAAACTAATTTAAAATTAATCAAATTAAACTAAACAGACTACATTGTGACTGCGTCCAATCATCAGCTAACCCTAACTACGACTGTTTGTAAAACTAAGTTGAGAGGCAAATCTACCCTCTCAACTTCTACAATACAAAAATGTTGTCTGTGAAATATGATCTTTTCGGCATATGGCCCCATAATTTTTAATTTTTATTACCAAAAATGTCAACGTCTATGCCGATAAAAGAATCATAGTCCACAGAAGAAATGCAGTCTACACAACAAGATGGAAACCAGGGCCGTATTTTCCATCTTGTTACAATCCAACAAGATCTTTGCGGACATCCTCTGTTTACAACTTTTTCAATTTTTATATTGTTAACTTCATTCGTTCGTTAAAATAATTATAAAATAAATTGTATAAATTTTGTAGATACTTAAATTTTAGAATCGCCGGCCGTGGAAGCTTAAAAGCTTCCTGCTTGATATCTAAACTAATTAGAATTTTCTCATTTCATTGCCTCTGTTGTACCTTTATGAGATGTAAAGCCAAATTGGTTGTTATTTAAAATATTGTTCTCATATAAATACTTCATAACTCTTTCAATTCATAATTTTTGTAAAATATTCCTCACTAACATTAATTAAAATAATTGGTCAAAATTTTGAAGCCACATGTAAATTTTCTTTTCCTGGTTTAACAGTAGATACAAAGACAGAAATTTTGTATTCTTTAGGAAAATGTGTTCTAATTTAACATTGTTTACAAACCTCAGTTATAAAGAAAGGGAAGTTGTACATTCTAAAAATAATTTTGCTTGTAGTACCATCTTTTCCTGGATCTTTATTTGGATTCATTTGTTTTAATACCATTTCTAATTCTTCTTGTCTAGAATCTTTATCATCTACTGTATCTCAAGGTAACTAAATTTGTTTTCTTATTTCACTATGAATTTCATTATCATTATCTGTCTTGTCTTCTAAGTAAACTCTTCCATCATCCATCAAGAGTATTTTTAATGTCAAGTGTGTAATATCTATTATCCTTTTGAATTATTGTTAAAGAAATAATAGTTCTGTAAAGTGACAATTATATAGAAGGTGGAAATAAAATCTATTAAAGTTTTAACAACAGCTAGCCACCAAGCCGCATTGAAACCCCCTTTTACATCCAAACTTGTCACAACTACTGAATTCTTTTCTTCAATCTTTTTTCAACAAATTTTTTAAGCTCCAAAATTGCCTCAGTTGTATCTTTGTTTTTAGTGAAACCAAATTTTAATTTATGAAGTACATTATTAGAATTAAAAACAAATTAAGATCCTGTCAATCAATAGTTTTTCCAAAAATATTCCCATAATATTGATTCATAAAAGAATATTACTAGAAATACTATGTATATCATATGCTTTCTTCGGGTTCTTATTTTTGAATGTAGGAATAAATTCATGTAATATACGATTTAAGGTTTTTGCTGTGTTTGAAGTGAACTTCGTTTCCCAGACTCATCTTTTGTGGTTGTCAAAATGAGATATCGTTTTAATTTACCAATTGCTAATTTGTAAGCTACAGCTACGTTCCAGAGATTATAAGTACTTGAAATTATTATTATTATAAGTTAAAAATCTATGATCCGAACACCTTTCTTTTTCTTTAATCTTCCAATATTTTATGTAGTTAATTAAATTTTGACTAGATAACGTTAAGTCTATATTACTCTTTCCTCACCCATTATCAAAAGTGAAGAGTTCGCTTTCTCCATTTATTATAAAAAATATCCTGAGTCGATATAAAATCCACCATTTTTCTTTCTCTAGCATTTGTCTAATCAGGTCACAAACATGGTCTAGAATTGCTATCCATTGCTATTAATAATGCTGTGTTACCAATTATTTCTTCCAACTTTCTTACTTTTATTTTGATATTCTCATTATATAAATAAGCCGAAATATTTAATAATTTATTTCTTATCATTATTATAGCTCTTTTATGTCCGTTACCTTGTGAAAATACTCTGATCTTTAAATCTGTCTCGTAGGGTTCCTGAATAAAAGCAAGATCAATGTTATTCTGTTCCATTATTTGTAACAAATTTTAATAGCTGCTCTTGAATGTTGTAAATTGATTTATATTATATTTATTATTAAAATATTAGAGTCTCCTGTTAATATTCTTTTCTTATTATTACTTATAAAATCGTCTAGTGTACGTACATATTGGTTTTGTGTCATTATCGTTAATAGTTTGTATTCTGAATATATTTTTTTGAAGCATTTTGATGGCAAGTACAACTTTTATCCCTAGTAAAATGATTTTCATCTAATTTTATGTTTTTATTGTATTTATTTCAAGTAGAGCAATTCATACATTTAAAATTATCTTATATATATAATTTATACATATATAATTTCTGGCTGAAAAGAAAAAAATAGTAATTTTATTAATTTCAAGTATCGTTTAGGTTGAGGAATTTGTATAAAACAGATGAGTTATTCATATGTTTACAAAAATTGATATATGCTGTTGTCAAATATGATGTAAATAATTTCAAAAGATAAAATAGTAAATATGAGGTTTTTTTATTGTAAAATATAAAAAGATGGAATAAGTACAAATATATGGAATAGATTTTACTTATGCCAGAAATAACTATTTAGTTCGGTTTCCGATAGTGAATTACAAATTTGATACAAGGAAATTTCAGGTATGAATTGAATTAAAAATATTCTGAACAAACTATTTTTAAAACTAAACATTTTATGCAATATAAATTATACTACTATAGCAGCGGGAGGTAATATGTTGGACATGTCAGATTTTTCAATTAGGAGAATAAAATGTATCTTTTGTAGATGAACATTCAACAATTCTGTAATGTTTGGCACAGATTTTGTTCCTTCAGATATTCATGGCATTTATACAGGGTGTTTGGCGAAAGGCTGGCACCCAGAATATTTCGTTTATTATGAGAGATACAGAAAAATGTTACGGAACAAAATTAAAATAGTGAAAGGGACTCATAAAATAATCTTAGTAAGAATTTTGTGTCACTTCCGGTTTTAGCGGAAGTTTGTACAAATTTGATTCTAGCATAGGGAATCGGTATTATTATATTTTTTTTCGGAATGTACATAAAATTAGTTCTACAATGATATGAAAATATTATAGTTTTACTTTAACCATTTCAAAATGGCGACAATTTATTTTCAAATTTATGTACTTACAACTTCAGGTAATTAACGAAAAAAAATATGTTAAAAAAAGCTTATAACAATCAACACAATACAATAACTCTTACTAAATATAATAAACAAAATTAAAATTAAAAGTACTCAAAATGGCCGCTGTCATTTTCTGCACAATTTGTCAAATATAACAAATTCTGCCATTACATCGTCAGAAAAGGTAGATCTAATATTTTTTGACTTTATTTGTTTGGTTTCAGGTAACAAAACCTCAAATAGCTGGCTATGGTGTTTTTTTTATGAATTTTTATTAGTAAACATTTTAAAAATAAAGTGTCGCCATTTTGAAATGGTTGAAGTAAAACAATGATATATTGGTATCATTGTAGAGTTAATTTTATGTACATTCCGAAAAAATATATAATAATACCGATTCCCTATGCTAGAATCAAAGTTGTACACACAAAAATCTTACTAAGATCATTTTATGAGTCCCTTTGACTAGTTTAATTTTGTTCCGTAACATTTTTCTTTATCTCTCATAATAAACGAAATATTATGGGTGCCGGCCTTTCGCCAAACACCCTGTATGCTGTTCAGTTTTGACATATTATGTTTTTCTAAAAAGTCCATTAATTAAAACAATTTTGCTCCTGGTGCCGATGTAGCAGTTTTCTACCATTCAGAATTGTTTATATGTCTATATATTTATACAAATCTTCAAAAAAGAGCTATATTGTATCTAAAATTAAATATGAAATATGGTTCTTTTTGTTAGTTGAGTTTGATGAGGAGGAAGATATAGGTATACGATAATAATCAAAATCACATTAAAATCATTTAAAATAATGCATAATAATTGTATAACAAGTTACCCAGAACGGTACTGCCGCATCAATAATTATTTTATACAATTTTCAATTTCATAAATATGTGAGTCTTAAAATTGAAAAAAAACTTGATAATTTCTTTCACTGATAGCAAAAATAATGTAGACACATTATGTATACAAGTATGATACTAAAAAGTATATAATAATAATAATAAAATTATGTATATTTAAACATATCTGTTGCTTAAAAAAATTGTAAACTTGTTATAAAATGTTGTTTGCATTCCTTATGAGTCAATTAATTTTTTTGTATTCATTTGTAAAGATTTTTTTCTAACTACGTACGACACTAATATGAAAAAATGAAAAGTTATACTTACTTTTACTTCATATACTTTAGAAGGGGTAGATCCACATTTTATGCCAGCGGTGACTGGTTGTAGAGTTATATTTATTTTTTGTTGTTTTATTCCTACAACAAAGCTAAGTATTAGTTCATTTACTTTAACGTAGCTCTGTTATGTACAAATAATTATTTTACACTTCTGGAACTAAAGTTATTTTTTACTATTGCCTCATTTTCAAAAAAGTAACATTCTCAATTCCTGCGAAATTTAATATAAAGTTTAATCAAGGCCTGGCAGATGCATAAAATGATTATTTACTCCATTATTAATTAATCAAATAAATTGAATAGTAAATTATTGTTTCTACGACCAATACTGTAAATATCCACTATTGTATAACTTATAGGTTATATAAGTGTCATTTAACCTACGGCCTTGTGTAAAGTACACCGATCGCACAGCTATGGAATTTTTGATTTATCAAAATTATGTTGCAGTATAAATAAGACAAAATAATTATAATTCATTTGAAACATTACGACTAATAAAGAAATAAACAAGATATGTTCTATATAGCATTATTTTATTGGGTTGTAAATAGATTAAATTTATTATTTTGAGATTGACAGTTTAACACATGTAGTTGTTTTATGTTTTGTAGTTATATACGCTCTATTTACTAGTTATATGTCAATTCTTTCAGTTCATTATATAATCGTGCTATAATCGAAATACAGTCAATTAATTCTCCTACAAAAAGTATAGTACATAATTCTATTTGTAAAGCAATTACGCACTTGTGGAATTACAAACTCGCCGCTTCACGGCTCTTGAATAACTTTTCCATTTCGTGCGTAATACGTATCTTACAATTTTTAATATGTAATGTACTATGATAATAACGTTAATAAGCTCTAGACAAGTTTTACTTTCGTTATGTGGGTTATAATTTCAATTACATATACCTACGAGATATACTTTGGAACAAACAACAATACTGCCTTTTTTATCTCGTCAAAGAAGCGTAGCGGTAAGAAAATATATCTACTTTTATCACTGGTTATACATATCATATTCTCAATCAATTATTACCAACATCTTACCTTACATAGTAAAATGATTCTTTAAATTTTATACCTTGTGCTGGTATAATCACTACATATAATGTTCTCTCATTTTAATACTGTTTATAATCTATCAATATACATAGTAGGACAAAAATGTTACCGCACTAATGTGAAATTATATTTGCGAATTTTGAAAACAAATTACTGTAATAAATTTGAAAAACCTTTCACAATTTTATATATTTTAAATATATGTATGTATATATGATAATAAAAATCATTAATTTAGTGTAAGTAAGAAAATTTTGCTCAAGACTCATTTTTATAAGATTTTACTGGATTTAACCGACGTTTCGATCATCTTCAGGATATAATCAAGTAAAGAACATTTATAAAAGATAGACTTTGTTACCTTTACAATTATAAAAATTTTCTTGTATTAACCGACGAATATTTTTTTATTCAATTGTTTTCTATATTTGCATCGCTCAATTTATCAATATATTACTACATACTGTAACGAGCATGACTTGCTACCAATGATTCATCGCGACTAATCTATCTGGTCTCCCTCCAGAATATTCTAAGGGATAATTGCCCACAGCTATAAATTGTCGTAATCCGGACAGCTTAGTTAGTCGAATTTAGATAAGCGACAATTAAGAGGAATTAAAATTTGATAACGTTTAAATATAAATAGCGTGTAAATAAATACTGTAGTATGTGAATTCACGTATAAATTAGAATAAAAGTTTAAATAGAGTTCTAGGACATTAGAATAAAAGTTTGAAGAGAGTTCTAGAAAATCTGAAGAAAACTGAAAGTAATTACAGAAAATCTGGAATTATAAAAGAAAAATTAGCCGAAAATTCTAAAATATGGGAAGGAAACTAATGGGAAATTTGGAAGAGAAACTAAACGAACAATTGGAAAAAAGTTCTAGAATCTTAGAAGAAAGAATAAAAACTTTTAAGAAATGTAAAGTTGCAGCAAAATATTTCCAAATTAGATCAACGCCAATAGTAAAGTCTGGTGTAGTTAAAGTAGGCGATACGAAAGTAATAAAGAAGAAAGCAACGTAAAAATGTCAATGAAAAACATTAGAAAAAAACAACTTGAAACGGTGCAAAGACGAATGCATGGTTTCGCGGCGAAGAAAAGCCATGGATGTCCTACAAATCCGGAAAGAGAACGAACGAAAATACTTACACCAAATAATTAAGAGATTGGAGATGCGTTATGCCGGTCTACGGCTGTCACCCCTTGAAGGACGCGTAAACGACCTTGCTGGCGAGGTTATAGCCGCGTTGGCTGTGTCCACGCGTCTCTCTCGGCATGGGTCCGCTGTCGATATGGCGGTGCATCTAACGGATGTGGCTGGCGCGTGCGGCAACGTCCGGTGAACCGTTCGTTTTTCCATCCCAAGTCGCTGGATGGTTTGGGCGGTTGCACTCTCGTGCTGGCCGGTGCGGGTCTTACGGCTGGTTGGAGGCACTAAAGGCATGGCCTTTATAAGAATGGCTTTCTTGCCTCTGCCGTCTACGGTCTGCGAGGACGAGTCGGAAGGCGTTCCTATACCGGGCAGCTTTCGGTGGCTACCTGCTTCATGCTTGGCATCGGAACGGGTACTGGTCGAGGTATTAGTGGCAGTGCTAGAGCCGGCTCTGCTGTTATTCCGTCCACTACTACCTGCTGCTCCACGGCAGGTGACTGTTCCAGGGCCATGGGCTGCTCCATGGCTACTAGTGGGTCGTCGAACCACAGTAGAATTTCTTGTATTACGGTGTTGAGCGTGTCGTTGTTCGCTGCAGTGATGCGGCTTTCTGACTGATGCAGCTTAATGCATTATGGGCTTGTTACCTCCAATCTGGCGACTGCTCCCCTCCCCACAGGGTTTTAGCTCGCTTACATGTATATGGCGTATGTAGCGCCCTCTGATGGTTGGCAAATCAAGTATTACTGGTGAGAGGATACGGTGCACTCTATACGGACCAGAATAAACGGAAGCCAGCTTCGCGTTAAAGCCTTGCCTTTTGTCGTATAAATGGTGTTCTTTCTTCATCACTTGTTCTTCGATAGAAGGACACCAATCGCGGTGCCGTAGATTGTAATAACGTTGTTGCTTTTGAAAAGCTCGGGTGAAGTTATTCGCACAAGTTCATAAGCTTCCTGTAACATACGGAATCTGGTCTCTTGTGACGGTTGTTGGTTCTCTTCCTGCATACTACCAGGGGTCGGCGGTTTCCGACCGTAGACGAGGTAGGCTAATGAATAACCCGTCGATTCATGGTCTGCTAAGTTAAAAGCAAACGTAAGTTCTGGAAGATGTTCGTCCCTTGTCCTATGTGCATTAAGGTGTATACGGTGGAGTCAGTCGGTGTGTTACGCCGGCTTTACGGATGAGGTCCTCAAATTCCTTGCTTCTGAATTGCTTGCCGTTATCACTGATTATGGTCTTCGGTCGGCCGTATCACAGTAGGATTCAGGTTCGGAATGCGTAGCATATCACTCCAACGTTTGCGTCGCGTATCGGTTGCAATTCAATAAATTTCGAAAATTTATCTTGTAGCACAGCAAACCATACGTATCCTTGTTTTGATCGCGGTAAAGGTCCAATCAAGTCATATGATACCGTATTCCAGGGTTGCTCGACTGGCGTTGCATACATTCGCCCCGCAGGTTGATGTTGCGATGCTTTGTGCGACAAACAGTTTTGGCAATGGCGTACATATTAAGCGGCTTCCTGGAACATTCCAGGCCAGTAATCATGTAGTGCAAGGCGGGTCGTGTGCTTCTTGATAGCACTCACTTTCGCCGGGTAGGTACTGATACCGTCGCGGTTGATAACGTGGAATTAATGCGGAGGTTTGCGGCGCGCAGACGTCGGAACATTTCAGCAAGATGTTGATATTGCTCCTTAAATGAGCGGCTGACTACGACGATATCATCCAGGTAGGCTAGGGCAAAAGACTGATCATTCGGTTGCGGGAGCAGAATGCAATCCGAAAGGCATCACTCCGAATTGCATGAGTCCACGTTCGGGAACGGTGAAAACAGTTATCGGCTTACTGTCGGGGGAGAGCGGAATTTGCCAATAGCAACATTTTAAGTCGATCTTAGATAAATATCGCGACCCGCGAAGCTTGTCTAGAGTGGCGTTTATCTGCGGTATTTTTTGCTCTAGGAACTTTTGGAGTTGATCTTGTTCTTCCGGAGTGTTAGTAATCCTGGGCTCATGCTAGATACGTCGTGACCGGTGACTACACGGAACTGTACCTCAATTCGGTACTCGAGAGTTATTCGTCTTAATAGGTCAACTCCGAGTACAGTGGCGGATTCAAGTATCTTCATAATGAGGAATGAGTGGCGTATCTTCTGGCCGGCGATCTCAGTACGTAAAGTCATAGGTCCTGATATTTGTACCTCGGTGCCGTCAGCTAATCATGCGATGGTATCCTAACGGTTCAGAGCGTATCCTTTTTCCTGGCAGTGCGCGGCGGTTGTGCCACTGATATATGATACCACTGAGCCAATGTCTACCAGCGCTTTAAAGGTAAAGCATGCAACGATATGGGAACGTGTGGTCGCGGGTCGGACGGTTGGTTGCTCCTTTCTGAGTGATGGCGTTCGGCAGTGGGTCGGTAGCAGTACCTCTGTGCGCCAATGCGTTTCCCGGTCGGGGACCACGGCAATCTTTGGTAAGCGTGTCAGCTGCACCACAGTATGAGCAAAATATTTTTCCTCTACGGCAATCTCGGCGGGTATGTTCTCTCTGACTGCATCTCCAACAGCATTCATTTCGTTGATAGACCATGTTGAGGGAGGTGCGTGGAACATGTTTTCTCAACGACGGCTGGTCCCGATAAGTTGTTTCTGGCATAAGCGACTGGATAGCGGAGGGTGGTTGTCGGAAAACTAATTGCTGACGTCGGATTTCTTCATATTCATCTGCCTGCCGTTTAAAATGCTACTGAATACGGGTGCGACAAAGATAATAATAAGACCAGACTTGGCAACGAAAACCAGAAAAAAATCTTATACGAACAGCAAAAGCTGAATTAGCTCCCGCGTCGGGAGAATTTGACATAACCATCTATTGGAAATACGTCCTTTAAACATAACATGTTGGTAGCTGATATTGAAGACGAAGTTATATTCGGCATGGACGTAATGAATAACTACGGATTTAAACTCGACCTGAATCTTAGCGTGATGGTAGTAAACTAAGAAGATCTAATATTATACTCACCTGAAGACGCCGCTACACTGTAAACTAGTAACCAAAGATGTAATCCTCTCACAGCGAAATGAATCCATCATAGAAACACAAAGTAGAAGGAAATTTCTGTGAGAGAAATGTAGTCATGATGTACCCCAAAAATAATGTTGCTGTAACTGGTCCTGGAGTTGTGGTGGGAAAATCACTGATCAAAATTAATAAGGTAAAACAAGTTCCATTAATGAACATTAATTATTATCCGGTCGTTATCAAACGAGGCACAATAGTCGGGGAATGCTCATCAGTGTCCTAGATTATCCGACACCAGATGACAACATGATTTGTAGAAATGACCAACAAATAGAGAACCAAGGCGACAAATTTAATCAGGATGTGCCAAGATGTATATAAATATGACAAGAAATCCAAGAGAATGACCAATGTATTCCGTCATAAAATCGACACCAGAGACGTAAAACACATCGGCCAAACGGCAAGGCGTAGCTTGAAGAAGCTGAAAGAATAAGATAGGACATAAAGACAGAAGGTGTGGTTGTCATCAAACAGTCCATGGGCTCCTCTACAGGTATTAGTAAAGAAAAAGGACGGATCTACACGATTCTGCATCAACTGTCGTCAACTTCAAAATGTGACGAAGAAGCATAGCTACCCGCTACCCCGAATAGACTATACATTAAACACTCTGACTGGATCTAAGATTCTCTACCCTAGATCTAAAAAGCAGTTATTGAAAATTTGATTTAAAGACGAAAGATAAGGAGACCAAATGAACAGTTTAGAAGAAGTCTTTCAAAGACTGAAGAAGCTCAGCCCGAAGAAATACTATCTGTGGTTTCCCGTACAATTGTTAATCTAAAGAAAATAAAGGCTGTGAGAAGTATCAACAGACAAACATGAATTAAAAATCAAGAAAAATATTCGGAGTCTTCAGATAAAAGAATTTCATTACCGAGATTTCCACTGATATATAAATCTTCATCAAGACGATAAAAAATATGAATAAAATGTAATATATTGCAAGCACCCGTGAGGAACAATTTAAAACAAATATCACAGGGTTGATAGTCGTACAGAATAAAAACATACAATAACATGTAAAATGTTTTTTGAAGTAAATTATAAAATAATACATAAGAGCTATTGTAAAATATTTAGATCAGAATATAAAATAAAATTTGTATGATAAATACTGAATACTTTAACTGCAGGCTTACGGAAGTATGAATGTAACAAGCTTGTTAAAGAGAAGTTTTCTTGATTCATGCAACCATTATTTTATTGTTGTATTTTGAGATTGACAGTTTGAAATATGTAGTTGTTTTATATTCTCTAGTTATTTATGCGCTATTTACTAGTTACATGTCAATTCTTTCAGTTCATTGTATGATCGTGGTGTGATCGAAATACAGTCAATTAATAGTCGTAGAAAAGGTATAGTACATAATTCGATTTGTAACGAAATTACGCACTTGTTGAATTACAAACTCGTCGCGAATTACCGATAATACGTGCCTGCATTTTCCAAAACAGCCAATTCACTGCCACGACTTAATGAAGAAGGCAGAAGAATTACCTGGAAAAAGGATTGTCAAACACCGTTTGAGCAACTTAAACACTTCTTTACAAGCGCACCGATCTTAGCTACCCGAAGGAAAATTTATACTAGACACAGACGCTAGCAACATGGGGATTGACGGCATTCTTTCTCAAGTACTAGACGAAAGGGAGAAAATAATTGCTTACTTCAATAAAACGTTGTAAAAACCGGACAGGAATTATTGCATAACGCGGAAAGAATTGTTGGCAGTTGTGAAATTGATCGAGCACTTCTACAGATATTTGTACGGCCAAAAATTCGTAAATGGCTGTTACAATACAAGATTTCAGAAGGTTAGTTTGCCAGATGGGTTGAAAGGCTACAGGAATAAGACATCGATATCGAACATCGACGAGGAACTAGCCAATGCAATGCCGACGCATTATCAAGGAGACCTTCTCAAGAAAAGTGCAAGCACCGTTATCGTTTAATAAGAGAAACTTGCCATCATAACAAGAACAACAGTAGTCGCCGATGGATGTTACCTGAAGACTAACAGAAGGATCAAGAGATAGCAAAGCAAGTTTTGAAAAATGCACTGGAAATAGTGAGATTCCACTGTGGTTGAAAACGTGAAACAAAAATAGATAATCCCTAGGAATAGACTACCGGAAATATTGGAAGATCCACGACGGATCTAGTTGAAAACATTTTTAAGTTAATAAAACCCTTGTGTCAATGATTTTAATGGGTAAATTGCAATGAAGATGTTAAAGACTGGTGCAAGAATTGTGTGGTCTGCGTGGAAATTAGCGGGCTACATAGCAAAAGAAGAGCTCCAATGCGTCAGTATAACGTTGAAAGTCGAGAGTGGTGATGTGGCCAAACCATTTGTAAAGACCAACGACGAGAATAAATACATAGTAGTGATGGACTACTTTACTAATTGTTTTCTGTAACCAGGAAGCCATCACTGTCGCTGAAGCTCTAGTGAAGGAATACATCTGCCGATTCGAAGTATCACAAGGACCTTAGTTTGACCAGGGAAGGGACTTTGAGTATGCCGTGTTCCAGAACGTTTGCCGGATACTGGGTATCAATAAAACGAAAATGACTATAATATCCGCTATCCGACAGTTTTGTTGAACGGATAAACAACAATCAACCGGTACTTGTTAAAAGTTGTCTCTGGCCGCCAAAGAGACTGGCACCGACAACTTCATCTATTCATCATGTCATACTCTTCAGCTTAGCATGAAACAACCGGGCCGATTTCAGAAAATATTTTGTTTGGCCGTGAGATGTACGGCTTGATTTTTAGTAGAAAACTTGGAAAAACTCTGGTTGTCCTTGATCTACGAAGAAGTATAGACGACATACACGAACGAGTTCTTCAGATAGTCTAGAGGCAAGTAATAGGATAAAGGACCATTCCGACATCAGGGCCGAAAAAGGTGGTTTTCAAATTGGGGATTACGTTTGGGTGTATAATCCCTAGAAGCGCTGAGGTCTATCTCGAAAGATGCAGAGGAACTAGGTAGGCCCTTACGAAATTATGAAGTAAATAAACGATTTTGTTTACTGGATACGGAAAACACCAAACGAGAAATTTAGAGTAGTCCACTACAATCGGCTAGCCCCATTTGCGGTGACAACCATAAAGATCGTCATGGAGCGATGGTTCGTCAGATTTTATGACCAGTTATTCTACCGGTAATAAAGTACGATAAGACGTGATGAGAGAAGAACGACAAGATCTGTTCACGGTACCGTCGGAATATTCCTTGGCCCTTGGCGGGATACATAAATATGTTTCGAGGAATCCCTTCCGTATTTAACAAGAAGTATGGACGAGTAGATCAACTGACCAACCAACGTCCATCAGTCGGGAAAACGTTGCACATAAAGGATAACAATACGGAACATAAACGGTAACCGTTACTACCTGGTGACTAAGTCACGGTCATACCAAAAACAGACCTGTCGCATGGACATTGTGCTACATAGACCTAATGAACAATGACGTCATGAAATTAGCAGTACTGAAGTTGAGCTGTGGACTAGATGGGTTGGATTGGAGGAGAGTAAGAAACAAATTGGAGAACCTCTTCCAGAGTACCGGAATTAAAATCCTTGTTTGCGCCTACAAACAAAAGAAAAGTACAAACTGTGGATCAACCATCGACTGCCACTTCTACAAAAATTCTTAATGCACCAAGGGTGAGACATTGAACAAGGGCTATTCCGAGATGAAACAGTCTTACGAATGGGGCAGTGTAACGCGCATGACTCACTGTCGAGGATTCATCGCGACCGACCTGTCAGGTCAAGAAGTCTCGATAAATAGGTAAAATGAGGTAAGAGCGATCCACTTTTTATAAATTTTATAGACCCCAGATGAGAATAGCGACATATAAAATAGAAATAAATATTGATACTTAGTGGAAATTAATTTTGATATCGTGTGAATATAGATTACGTATAAATAAATACTTTGTTTAAATCAGAGTGTTTTATATTTTTATCGTTATTTAATAAATTATAATATAACTATTCGTGTATTTTGACTTTACATTAATATTTTCATTAATTGAAGATGGACGCAGTTTTTGATACATTGCCGCTATCTTAAATTTGGCACGAATTTCTGTGAATGACGCTGTCAGGTTTTATTAAAGGATTGAAGAGTTTACGACGAGACTGACATCGTGTAATAACTTTGTTACTCACGGAATAATCCCATAATTTATTGAGATAGATGCAAAATCGTACATCTCTTGTCGATTATTAGAAGTTCGAGGAGTATCTATTTCAACAAGAACAGTATCCTGGAGGTTAATAGTAGCTGGACATATATTCAGAAGGCACGCTACCAGACGAGTAGTGCTCACAGCTCATCCAGTATCAATAATTGCCGGTCAATATATTTACAGATGAGTCAAAGTTTAGTTTACGATTACCAGATAATCGCGAGCGAAGGCCTGTTGAACAATATGCTGACTGTGTAAAGTGTAATAACCCCAATAACTTCTTTTCATTGGCGCTCTCTTATGGTATTATAAGATGGTAAATCTTTGGAAGGACGAACTGTCCTTACCGTTTTTAATAATGGTACAATAAATTTAATTTGAATAAATACTGAAATGGAAAATACATTCTAATTTATTCGATAGAAACAATTTTGTGTAGAGCAGTGTATTTAAGGAAAAGAAAATTATACATGCGAATAAGCAGAACTAAATATATTGGCAAAGTTAGATTTTTACATCCATGATATACATATACTTGTTGATATATAAATAAATAGATACTAATAATAATAGTTCTCTGATAATTAATGACACAACACATATATTTTATATACTCGTGGTTGTGCAACACACGTACTCACCTAGTGGTTTAAGGAATTTAAAATTCAATTTCAACGTATCATTTTCGTTAAAAAATGGATAAATTTCTATGTTCTCATTGAAACTGCTCTCTTCGTCGTTAATTGTAGTATTATCTGCAACAAGAAATAAATTCAGATGAAATAATTAAAATTGTATAATAAAATCTTAATTACCAGTATTAAACATATGAATAAATATTTAGAAATTATAATTTTTATACCAAACACTAATTCTCCTTCTCATTTTCAATATCTAGCGAACACACATTCAAATGAACTAAATAATAATGTCAGCATAGTTTTAGTTATGCAAAAATATATAATATTTATGTTTACTTTTTTATTGCATGTGTAGTTCCCGTTTCTCATAGGTACAACTAGAACAAACATTGTTTCTTTGTAAGTGATATATGCACTTTAGCGAAGTAAATTGTCATTCTGAACTAAACCTTTCGCAATACAAGCATTCCACGAAACAATGCCCGAAAACAAAGCAAAACTGTTTACCTTGTCTAAATAAATAACAGTACCAGTAACATGCAAAACATGTCAGTGCTGCAAAAGATTTGATGCGTATGCCGGAGAACTTTGTGTGCCTCCGTATCTCGCTTATTTTAAATTGCACCCAGTATTTTTCTCCCTAGTTTAAAATTGCTTAATCTAATGAGGAGTTTTCCGACAAATTTGATGATGCTAGTTGCGAACATTGAAAAATCTACATTTTCATAATAAAATGCTTCATTTCAAATTTAAAACATTTTATCGCTTTAAATTCTCATATCTTCATTATTAGTAAGTATATTGCCTCTCCTTCGGAAAATAACTAATAATCGGCAGTGCCAAAAGGACACTTTGCACGTAGTGTTTTTTTTAAATGTTTTGCGTAACTCAAAAACGATTAGCTGTAAAATGTTAATATTTTGTTTATGAAATTGCTATAACATCTTACACTTATTTCTTTGCAAGTTTTTGAGTTATTAAAATAATTTTGTGTAATGCAATAAGAAATAGAGATAAACATTTTCATACAAATTTCAAAAGATGATCCATTTCGAAGAAAAGTTGCAACATGTGAAAGGAATGGCTGTTGAAGAATGATTACCCGTAGAATGATCTCACTTTCAAATGTTATGCCGTGTCTACATCTGATTTTTTAGTTTTGTAATACAATTGTCACATATGGACAAATTTTTCATCTGTAAGAGGTAGACACCAACCCACGAAACATATGTCTGTGTATCATGCACCAACATACAGCGGGAAAAATTTAGAGAAAGGGCTTTCAGTACAAGTTTTAAAGAGATTCATAATTATTTACTATGATTTTTCATTTTATTTAAAAACCGTATTTTTGTTTTCACGTAAAAATACTGCAAGGAAAAATAACAATTTTGTGCAATAATTAATAGATTAACAATAAAATGTTAACTGGTGATTGCAATAAAAAAATAATTCATACATAATGAATTCAAACTACACTAATGATATAAGTAATGATAAATCGAAAGAAATCAGCAAACACTGTGAGCGTCATTAGCGTGCGAATGGCGCACAACATTGCAACTCTTAACTTTAAATTTAAATAAAGCAAAATTGGTGCATTCTACAAGAAAAATATTTAGTTTATTTGTCTAAAATATTTGTATAAACAATATTTCATATTTCTTTTAGTCAGTACTCGCAAAGAAGTAAATTATTTACCGAATAACATCAATATTTCAATTAATAATGAAGATATGAGAAGTTAAAGTGACAAAATGTTTTTTGTTTCAAATTAAGCATTTTCTTGGAGAATGTGGCTAGAACATTGCGACAAGCATCTGTGGCGGATCAAGCAGAACATCATATGGCATATCGGCAATCAGCTCTTTCGAGATTAATTCGGAAATTCGGTACAGTTAATAACAAAAAAAAATAGTTTATGTTTATATTTTGTACTGCCGACATAACTGTGAATAAAATCATTGATACAAGTCTTTTATTATACAATTTAAATAACACAAATTTTATTTTACATTTATTATACCGGCTAACGTCGTCACAAATTTCTCGGAAAATTTTCTATTTAGATTAAGTAAGTTCGAAAATTAAGAGTGGGGGATAGCGAAATCCTGTATTTATAGTCACATTTAATGCCATGCATTTTAAGAACTAAATATAGATATATATTGTTATTAATTCTTAAGAAAGATACTATATAGAACTACATACAGTATAAATTTTAAAATTAAGATTTTTATATAAACGGTGAATATTTAATTTTTTATTTCCAAAATTTTAAGTATTTTATTTCACCAAATTTTAAAAACTTGTGGAATAAAACAAATAAATATCTGAAAGTGTATATTTCAGTAAGTTTTATTATTTTGTTTGTCTGCTTTTACACACACACACACACACATATATATATATATATATATATATATATATATATATATATATATATATATATATATATATATATATAGACTGTCTACTGAACTCGGGCCACTTAAGGGAATTCCTAAACTAGAAGAGGTACGACTTCGGTTAAATTAGACAAAAGTTGCCTTATCAGGGGGCTATTCCTGTGATGTATTTGTTTTTTTCAAAAATATGCATAGGTCACTGTCAAATAAATATTTTCTTTTATTTCCATGGCTGTCTGATTTTGAACGAAAATATTAGATTTTAAATTTAATATATCTCGCCCTGCAGAAGAAATTGCATATTTCAAATAAGTGTGATCCATACAATTAATATTCTCCTATAAGTATACAAAATTTCAAGTTAATATCTTGCACTGTGGAGATACTATTAATAATTAACTGATTTCCCATGTTAAATTCCCATGTGTCGGTCGAGCTGGGACACCCGGTATATATATATATATATATATATATATATATATATATATATATATATATATATATATATATATATATATATATATACAGACTGTCTACTGAACTCGGGCCACTTAAGGGAATTCCTAAACTAGAAGAGGTACGACTTCGGTTAAATTAGACAAAAGTTGCCTTATCAGGGGGCTATTCCTGTGATGTATTTGTTTTTTCAAAAATATGCATAGGTCACTAGACAGAAGAAAAAGTATGAAATTAGTGCAAATTAATAAATCATTTTTATTCTTAAACGATGACAGATAGACAAAAATATTCCAGATAAAACTTTTAGAAGAAAAAGTGCGCCATAAAGAGAAATAATAATAAAAAAAATTTGGCCACTGGCGCTTTTGAGCTCGTCTGTCAATCTTCTCACTTATTGAATACCATTGCGGAACAAGGCAAGGAAAAAAAACATTATAACAATGCATTATATTTCAGTGATTTGCATATGAATATGTAAATTTTAATAGATTTTAAATTAAATAAATAAAATATAAACAAATTTGTAACACATAAAACATACCTTCCGTACATAAATTTAAAAAAGTTAAAAAATACTTAACATTGACCTTTACAACTCTATAAGTATATTTATATAAAAAAAAACTTTTACTTGCTTTACGTAATGAATATTTTCCGGAATATTTCCATAAGCTAATTCAGAACCTGCTCACTGAAATCCGGAAGTCCCCTGATTACCTTATTCATGTATAACGTCTTATTTTATTCATTTATAATATAATGTAATATTATTTGACACAAATAATGTTAATAAATAGTATTTTTTTTTTTTTGATAAACTAAACGAACTATACAATCTGGTATCAGAAATAAATGATATTAAAAAGCACATGAGTTCATTTCATAATACTGTTGAGCAAAATTATAAAAAAAAATGCGATTAGAACAAACCATACAAGAACAAGAAAATATACTCAAAGATTTACATTAGGAAAGAGAAATAATAATAAGAACAGACTAATTTTAACAACTTTCATCTCTACCAAAACTCGGAATTAGTATTTATTTCAAGAACAAAATTTAAAGACCCCAAAATTTTTACACCTCTCCGCATATAAGTTACTTAAAAATAAGAAACTCTTTGTATCCTTGGAAGTTCAAAAAGCTGCAAGAAACAAAGCTAGAATAATTCGTAACAAAGTGCATATTACTGAAAACAATAAAAAATCAAGAGGACATATATCATCTTCTGATGGTGAAAATACCCCAATCAAGATTATATCAAAGCCGAAAATTATAAAACAAATTATAAACATTACAGAGCTGAGCCCTCAACTAACCAATGCTGAAGAGACAGCATCACAACATTTTTTATTCAAGGATACATAGCAAAACCCCGAGAAATAATTAGGAACGACATCAGAATATCAATCTTGCCCACACCGAAGTGAAAACAACCAATTCGAATAAATATAAGATAAATACAATAGAAAAAAATTAATCATTTCAAAAAAGAACAACTTTGCAAAGTCTTTTGGAATATTCAAGGACACACTAATGTACTCAATAACGATTCAGAAATACAACGCAGGAAGACGTTATTTGTTTGAATGAAACTTGATGTAGTAATGAGATAAGTAATATTCCTCTCTTTTTAAGGAACATAAAATACCACGTTGTTTGTTACACCGCTATTAAAGATAAAAGTAGAGGTCGTGCCAGTAGAATTATTGTTATTTTAATCAAAAGTAAAGGTAGTATTTTTAAATTGTTATTGAAAAATCTTACTTATGGATAGTCTTAGAACTATTTACGAAACTCGCAAAATATATCTTGATATTGCTATATGTTAAACCCTCACTTAATAATAAAGTTAGTATCAATATGCTTGATGACCTAATATCTTACATTTTAAATAATGAACATCACAAGATCTGGTAGTTGTTGACTTCAATGCACACATAGGACTTTTAAATATGATTGAGGATGACGGTGGTATATTTTATTCGGAATTTGTCACTCCAAATAATGCATAAAGAAAGATATAAATACTATGGAAAATAGTATTAAATAGGCGCACAAATTCAGATAACCCAGGTAGATATTCTTATATGTGTAAAACCCGAAAAATACTATAGATTTGGCATGGTGTACTCTTAACTCTCTTGAGCATATATCATAGTTTGAAATTTAATATACTCACTTCAAAAGTAACCACGGTAAATACACAATAAAATCCGGCAACATTCACGAATCAAATTTAATTGAAACGATTTAATCTCCGCAACGTCCAACCATTAATAAATAAACATCAAATGTTAATATAATAAAGCCGATTAATCCTCTTCCTGATATTATTAATATTATATTTGTATATAAATGGAACGGACCATTGTTCGTTATATTTACCTAATTTTTATATAGTCAACCTGGTTCTGGTTTGGTCGCGGGATATTTGGAATCGGAGATTGAAATTTAACCACACTACTACATCATACACAACACTGAACACCGCAACAGGGTCAAAGTATTGTCGTCATTACGAGAGCCTACCAAAAGACGCTCAGCGGTTGCAACAACTAACATCCACACTTACGCTGTACACAACGGCACTGTCGGCAAGCATGCAGCATTTAAGGATAAGCCACCACTGCTTTCCGTTTCTGTAATCGTTTCTATTACACTTATATTTCCCAACTCCATTGTTGAACTACATTGTAGAGTTATCGATAAAGTATTCAAAATTTTATTAGCGACTTCAAGCTTGTTATTTATAGTCGTACCATATCGTTTCAATTAAATTAAGTCTGCTCCTTCGCAAACATTCGACCTATGCTTTCCGAAAACAATGCATCGTATATTCACTAACATATGGTAATTTCAGAAAAGACGCTGTACGCTCTATTTCACTTTCACTTTCATTGATTACGTTAAGTACATTTATTTTGTTTAATTTGAGGGAAACAATAATATATTCTCTTATGACATTTAGACCGGTATTGCAGGTTTCTATTGCTCGAGTTATTTCTTATTGGCTGATTCTACATAGTTTCTATGGATGCTTATTTATTTTACTTTTACTGCCAGCGGTGTAGAAATTAAACTTCAACCTTGTCAATTAAAAAAAGATGTGACATTTATGACGTTTGAAGAAAAATAATAGTTATTTATGATATAACGAACCAAATAAAATCACTTTTTTGTACTCACTACCTAGAAACTAATGTTTCCCGCAGCCAACTTACAATCAGAAAGGCCATATTCCTGCTATTGTTTTACTTTCGCGCACTAGTGTTATTATATTTTTATTTTTTTGCACATTACGACAAATTTAATATAAGAACAAGATAATTGAGGACAATTAGTTAAAAGAATGAAAATTATCTAAATTAAATTAGAAATTTAATTGCCAGCACTATCTATTAGCAAAACAAACAAACAATAACAACGGTGAACAATGGCACACAGTCCATAGCAACGAATGTTTATTCGCTTTATTGACGATTAAATGACAGTTTTACATTTTTGTTAATTACGTTTTATAATTAATTCGTTTGTTACAAAAAATCTTGTACAATACTTATGCGGAAATACCTTCCATGCATTCGCCTAAATGAAATACTCGCTCGCGTTGCTCGCTCGTTCTTCAAACAAAAGCTCATGCACGGAAGTTCATGTTTCCGCATTTGTATTGTAAATAACTATTAACACATATATGTATTAGTAAATAAAAACTAAGCATTATAGAATGACATTTATGACAGGTCATGATGTATTTGTTATGAACAACTGAAACATGTTTTAAAGTAAATTTGTTTTTTACTTTTAATTCATTGTCAATGACAACGATTTAAAAGTATTCACCGTGTTATAAACTGTTATTTTCTCTATCTTTCTCTATTTTCTAACAAACTCCTACATTAACCATTTTTCTTTATAGATTTTTTACATACCTTCTTGTTCTGTTTTAATGCAGTTCCTGCATTCATTATTAAATTTTTAGGTGAAGCATCGTAAAACGAAAGATCTTGATTGTCCATATTTTATAATGTTTTAAAAGCAAAATACAGTTTGAAAATCAATCAAAGCACACGTCTCATAAAAATTATAATGCGCATCTATCAATAAATTGATATATGTAGCTTATGTAAATTTTTGCTTCCAATGATTTAAGTTGATAAAAATGTACAAAAAAATTGAAAACATAAAATTGACAGACAATGTACAAAAAATTGAGCATGCCATACGGACTTTATACAGACTACTAAGGAATATAATTAACAAAATGATAAAAATGTTCTACTTCTTTTAATGCTGTTTTAATTTCTTTTTGATACATTTGAATAAAAAGTAGTGTATGATATATACAAGGATCATAAATGACTATATTCACACACTCTTGTATTTTCCATGGCAGATTTATTTTAGTCACATTTAAATAAAACTGATATAAAACTCAACATGCGTTTTTTCTAAAATAAAAAATTATCTACGTAACTTTAGATCACTGAATTTTTGAAATATCACTTCTATTTTGTGTCATAACTTTCAACCCTAAGTTTCGTGTTTTAATTTATTTTAAACCAGAAGGTAACAAAATTAAGTATTGAGGTACTAAACAATACTTTGAAAATTTTGGACTACTAGGACCTGAACCTTCATATTTTATGTATTTAAATATTAAGTTAAATTTTTTAAAGGAGATGAATTAATCTGTATCATTAAATTTACTTGTAACTTGATATAAACTTCAAATACAAAACCAAACACAAGAACCAGATAACATTAGCGTTAACTTTTCGTTTTTTTTTTATGTTTATATACAGAAATGAGAATGCAGCAAAAAATCTGTATAATTTAATAAACGTACAATTAAGTCAAGTGGTGTCCACATCAGATTTTCTTTTAAAATAAACTAACTTATTCCATTAACATGTATCTATTTTGTCAATGCCTTCGATTTATAGGGGAAGGAACTATCTGTATTTTCCCCTTCCAAAATTTAAACAAGATTTTAGTATCACAATAAACTCCCACTGTATATGATAATACATAGCGTTTGATGTTTGCTTTTTCACCAGTTTGAAAATGAGATTTCACATGAATTTCAAGGAAGTAATTATGTTATCGCATCATTTCCACACTGTTCCAGAAACTATGAATAAACCTAAACCATTTTATCTTTACAAAGCTGACAAAAAGAATCCATAAAGTTGTGTTTCACATTTATTTCAATTTGCGCGCCATCAATCAATATTTGTTAAATCATTATTTTATGATAAATTTTAATAAATATTTCATTTTATCTTCCTTGTATAAAGTAAAGAAAGTATTGTAATCGCGAAAAAATTCTGTTTTCAGGTTTTAACGGAAATATCTATTATGATTGTCCCTGAATCGATCGAATTGAAGTTAAGCAAAAATGTGTATAATTTAGCGTACAAGGAAGTCATGTGGTCTCTACAACTGATTTTTAGTTTACATTTCGTAAATTTGTGGTTATTCTTAAACTATATAAATTATTACTTTTCTCAACTTCCTTATATTCTATTCAAAAAAATATTATTTAAGTGAATGTACATGACCTCAAACATGAGAGAAGCGTGAATACAATACATACAAAACTATCAAAACGAAGCAGAAATAAATAATTCATGAAACAACAACTCTGAATTATAAACTAAAGTTAATGCAAGAAATAATTTAATAATATTTTCCCAAAGCTAAAAATTGAGTTAAAAATACATCTAAGATAGCTAGTACAGACACAATATACAGGGTGGCCCAGTGAAAATTATCAGTGCAATTTTTGGCCACTTAACATTAATTTTGCTAAAAACGCTCGAACACGTCAATTTTAATATAAAGGGGGACACCTAAATGGATTAGTACTAATGGCATAACTTCAACCCTAAAATGGGTGTGGACTACAGCTCAAAAATTTTAAATGGAAAAGGGTGTCAAACATGACATAGTTCGAAAGGCCTTTCAATTCTCTTTTCAACAGTTTTTTTATTTTTCGAATCTGATCATTAGTTCTAGAGAAATATCGTATAAAACAAATTTTATCGGGTGTTCAAAATTGCCATCAAGTAGGCTAAAACAAATGACAGAAACTAAATAAACAATTATTTTGCCAAGTTGTTTGTAATAAACAAGTAATTTGTAAGTTGGATTTTTTTGTGAGGTTATTTGAAGTCTAAAGTTTATGCCACGCTACCCGGATTTTTAGAAGATTTAGGGCAACGTACCGTATCTCCAAAATTTTGAGCAAAATCTTTATTATTGTATGGAAGTTGGAAATAGTCATTTTGAACACATAATAAACTGATACTTGAGTTTCTGTCATTTGTTTAAGCCTACTTGATTGCAGTTTTGCACACCTGATAAAATATGTTTTAAACGATATTCTCTGGAACTAATGATCAGATTTGAAAAATAAAAAAAACTGTTGAAAAGAGAATTGAAAGGCCTTTCGAACTATGTCATGTTTGACACCCTTTTCCATTTAAAATTTTTGAGGTGCAGTCCACACCCATTTTAGGGTTGAAGTTATGCCATTGGTACTAATCCATTTAGGTGTCCCCCTTCATATTAAAATTGACGTGTTCGAGCGTTTTTAGCAAAATTAATGTTAAGTGGCCAAAAATTGCGCTGATAATTTTCACTGGGCCAGCCTGTATTGTAGTTTGAACACATCTATCTGACCGGTCTATGAAATTCGTAATTTGTTCACGGAGTAGGGTAAATTATTGACTATTTTCTAGAGATACATACAAGATTGCATTATCCTACGATCATCCAAGGACAAGGTGCCAAATTTAATCAAATATTTAGTATAATTGAATTCATTATTAGGGTACGCACCATAGCACTTAAAGTAAATGTATCTAATAAGTTTCCTTTGTAGGGATTCAATAGAGTCAATGTATTTTGTAGGTAGGACATCTGTGAACAGTATTCCAGTTTAGTTCTGACGAAGGAGTAATACACTGTTTTTTAAGTTTTTACGTTATTAAATGAACATGTGTTCCTAATAAGTATCTAAGGTTCTTATGTGAAATTTTAAAAAGTTTAACATCAAAAAGTATACCCAAATCTGCGATTTGATTGACATGTTCCAAGACATTATTACACACATAATAATGGTATTACACAAGATTTTTTTTCATGATATAAGACATAATTTTACATTTATTGGTGTTAAATGAAAGCTTAGAAGTTAGAGACCAAGCCAGAATATTATTTATATCTATTTGTAGTTTCATAAAATCAACATTGGAATCTATGGTTCTAAAAAGTTTAATGTCATCTGCATATAGTTAAATATTACAATGTTCGATATGATTAACACTGCGTCGTCTAAAAGAGAAGAAAAAGTAAAGACTCAATATACTGTCTAGAAGAATGATTATTATAATGAATAGATAGTTTACGATTATGGAGACAATTTCCCTCATTATTTATCATCCAATGAAATCACACCAATCAGATTCAATTCTTTGTGACAATCGTCAGTTACTGGCAATTGCCGCGAAAATCACACGACAAGGCGTTGCTTATATAAAACGTCTGTTAATTTTTTAATGTCCACCCTTTGCCAACTGTGAAGCCGCGGATCCCCTTCCAAAATGATTAGTAATCTTTATTCTTTTTACATCCAATCCTGCTTCTTCCGCACTTATTTTAGTCCATTTTGTTATTTCATTGCAACCTACAGGAATGTTCTTGTACCAGCCGATATTTGTTTTCTTATTCCATGAACTATTTACTGTCATAAATAATCTATCAGTTATTATATTCCTTGTTCTTCTGAACAACATAACAGTTAAAAGTATTGAATAACATTTCTTATTTTTAATTTAAAAATTGTATTATAAATATATCTGACGCAAAAAAATTGATTGGCAGTATTAGTTGTTAAGCATTTGCTGTCACTCAATCGTTGAGCTCCAGCCTGTGAAGTCTGAAAATATCGGACTGTATTCTATTCTACTCGTTCGCTGTCCAGCATTATTAATTTCGAATTTAAAATGGTCTAATATATTTACTGGCTTCACCTCCTCGTCATGCTAATTCTCTTGCAGTAATTTGATAAAATTTGTGTTGAAGTCCAGAGACTATTTTCATCCCAGACGCTAATCATTTTATGATTTTCTGCACTTGTTAAAGCTGCAGAACTCACCTTTTTATTTTCTGCATTCCTTTGTAAAATTTTTCTCATTGAATCTCTCGCTTTTTAAAAATTTATGTCGGAAAATGGATTAAATTTGATATTATATTTCATGAAATATAATTCTTGAATTAATTTACCTGTCTTATTCCACATTGTTTTTGCAACATTTTCTTTTTATTCAGACCCATCGATTTTCGCCATATTAAAGGCCCAATCTTTTAATAAGTCGTTTACTTCTGGGATAGAAAGGATGATCTAATGAAAATTTCATTTCGCTGCAAAAACTAGTTAACTGACCCGTTACCGAATTCTGTGACCTTTTTGTATCTATTGGAATTGTCTTTTCTACAGCTTCTTCAACGTCTTTGTAATTCTTATTACCAAATCTTGAGGTAAACATTTTACTTATGCAGTGAAAAAACTTACTTGGCTGTTTACTTTGATGTCAAACAATTAAACAATATAATTTGATAACCAAGGTAATTTTTCAAAGTTTGTTTTTAAAATAGGCTACTAGTATTTTTTTAATTAATTGAAAATATTTCGAGGAATTGTCTTCCTAAATATAATTCGTGATTCGCTTAAAAATCGATAATATTTATAAAATGCCAATCATGTTAATCCCAATCTTTGGAAAAGGCTTTAGAAAAGACTGCGAAGCAGTCGTTACATTTTCGTTGTTGGAATTAACATTCGTGACATTTTGAAAATATTATCGACAATAAGCTCACCACTTTACATTATCCTGATAAGAGGCAAGAAAATGTATAAGATTATATCGCTGTAAAGTTCATAAAATTAGTAATAGTAGATCTACCAGTAATGAATCTATGTCGGTTTATAAATATATTAATTACATTTGAATATATGTCGTTGTAAATTATTTTTTCAAAAAGTTTTGCTAAATTAAACAAGTTAGCGATAGGCCTGTTCAGAAGCGCACCCAGATATTTTTTCAGAGGAGGTTTTCAAATACAAATTCTTCATTTGAAGTTACTTTATTACAAAATAATAAATAAATAAAAACTTTTCTTATGATATTTTCTCTTATTTTTTCGACATTTTACAGACTAATACTCTTTTTTGAGTAATATTTGCGTACTTTCCTCTTCTTAGGTAATTATTAAATTAATTTAGCATTTTTTTAAACAAATTTGAGTAATTCATCATAAAGTTCAATAAGGCTCACATCGATTTTCTGAAGTTTCTTCCTGCTAAATGGAACCTCGAAAGTGAAAATTCTTACATTATTTCCATGAAGAAAGTTACTATACGTGCCATTGACTTTTTTTAGGTGTGTCATTGTCAATTTTAAACAATAATTTATAAATTTTTGCTTTTTAGTTTAAGTGGTGTTTTAAAATCCTCGTTTATGGATTTATGTATTTGAACCTCATTTTTTTTTCTTTGTAGTTGTATATCATATCAAGTTGTATACCACTTGAAATTAAATAGAATAAAAAAATAATTCGGAATCAGAAGAACAAAAAATGCGTATATTTCATAGAGATAATTCGAGTTTATTAACGATGACATAAAATTGACATGCATTATATAATATACATATTTTTTCTACTTTAATAAAGCCGGGGTTTCATAAGGGATTTAGTTTGGAAATAGCCGCAAGAATGTCAGTTTTCAAAATGGAACGAGTGGAAATGTTGGCATGTGGGTTGTGATGTTCATGTGAAAAGAATTGAAGAAAGTACATATTTATTAATATTGTTCAAAATTTTGTTTACTACATATCTCTATTATTAATATACCTTTTTTTATTTTCAATTGTTTCTGCCATAGCATTCTTATTTCTATTAAATTTAAATAATATAATATTTTTTATGTGCATTATTCTCAATATGTTTGTTATGTTAAACTATAAATGTATTATATAATTGTATTCAAAAAATTATTTCCTTTTTGAAACTGTAAAAAAAATTACGTTCATATTTGAAAAACAAAAAAAAAATTTTTCACAAAAACACCTTAAACAATAGTTATTTGTATTACTAGTTCAGAAACTAAACTTGTTGGTATTATCCTGTATCCAGTGACGTGATGTAGTAAAAATATAAATAATTAGATTTAAAATAATAAACCTTTTTGACACAACAAAATAATCTTTATTTTTTATTTATGTATATAACAACTTAATTATTATTTTATGACAACTAACATTAAAAATAACATCTGAAAAAATAGTAATGTCAATGTCATGTTATAATGTCAATGTCATGTCATGTGAATGTCAATTCCAACACTCCTCCTCATTCACATGAGTCCACAAGCTTGTCTTAACTTCTCTATTCTTTGCGCTGAAAGTGGTTTTGTTAATAGATCTGCTAACATCATTTCAGTTGGACAGTACTTGCATTCCACCTTGCCCTTCCTAACATAGTCTTTTACGAAGTAATAACGTGTATCAATGTGTTTTGTCCTAACGTATGGTCCTAAAGTTTTGAGAAAATTTCTAGATACTGATAACTTTTTTAGGATATTTTTAATATTTAAAGTAGTTATTACATTAATTAACAGTAAGAATAACAATTAATATTTAACATTTAAATTATTGATAATGGACCATTATCTTCAATGGCTCTTAATTTTTGTCTAACTTGCCCCATCATCCTCTGGACAACATATGGACCGATTTCTCGAATCTTTTGGTAAATACGACGTCGCAATTGTTCTTCATTTGTAGCTTCCCATCCCTTGTCGTACACTTTTCTAGTCAATATGGACCAAAATTCTTATATTGCCCGAGCCTGAGGTACATTTGGAGGATTGTCCAATTTCGGAATAAATTCTACGTTGTTTTCATTATACCAGTTTCTAGTTATTCTGGCGTAATGGCATGAAGCTAGATCAGGCCAAAACATTATATCATCATTGGCATGATGTGTATTTAAAAACTGAAGCAATTTGGACAGGCATCTTTGAATATAAAGTTGTGCAGTTAAGGCTTCTCCTCGAACACGACCAATGTACGGCTGCGAGATATATCCGGCTTCAGAAATGG
Organism: Stenolophus ochropezus; assembly: GCA_035578165.1. NCBI lineage: Eukaryota > Metazoa > Arthropoda > Insecta > Coleoptera > Carabidae > Stenolophus > Stenolophus ochropezus. Next base: position 14,830,378 of record JAQOWZ010000015.1, on the reverse strand, counting down.
CACACCATACTAAAATTTTATCCTCAAATTTAGATTTACCTTTGAACTTTACATTGTCTGGTGTGTTTTCCATGTCGTTAGTATAAAAACCATCGTTTCCCTTCATCTCTGAGTGAGACAGAGTAAAATATTTCTCGTCATCCATAACAATAAGTTTATTGACAAAATGAATGCGCCTTAACGCACGACAACATCTAGGGATTCTTTCTAATTGGGCCACGGTATATTTTGGTGCTTTTCTTCTTTTTCGAAACACCACGTCATTTCGAGAAAGTGTTCTAAAAACAGTGGTCTTGGAAACATCGAACCTTCTGGCTACAGTTCGCTGTGACACTCCAACTTTGTCTCTAACCGCTGCAATTAATCTCTGTTCTCTCATGTGGCTCAAAATTTTTGGTCGACCACTTTTAGGCAAATTCACACAGGGTATACCTTCTTCACAATCTTTTATTGTCCGATAAATTGTTGCCACAGAGATATTTTGCTCGCGATACACTGCAACAATATCACGCTTAGGCATTCGCCCAACAAGATTGTAAATTCCTTTACGAATATCTAATTTATATGACATTTTGCTGTATCAGATCGAAAAAAGTAAACTGTCAAAATTAAAGCAAGTAAATTGTGATATTTTGTTTCCAGCGACAATTTGATTAAACGTTATTTAGTATAAATACAAAACATCTAAAAAATTTCTCAAAACTTTAGGACCATACGTTATTTGATAATTTCTCCTCCTCAATGAGCTTGAGACAACTTTGATTGTCTTCGTAAATAACAATTGCATCTTTCATTGATTGCTGCATGTCATTAAAAATCTGATGTAACCATAAAGCCTCCTGGCATGCATTGGATAAAGCAATGAATTCAGCCTCCGTTGTCGATAATGCTACACATGTCTGTTTACGACAAGCCCAACTGACAACTCCACCATTAACTTTGAAGACATACCCACTGTTAGATTTTCTGTCTGATCCATTTTCAGCCCAATTCGCATCCGCATAGCCAAATACAATTTCTTTTGATTTTTCATCTCCCAGTACAAGTTTTAACTTTGATGTACCAATTAAATATTTGACTGTGCGCTTCAATTCATTCCAGTCCTTTTGCGTTGGCTTGCTAACTTTCTGTGCCAGAATGGACACACTTGCCGAAATATCCGGTCGCGTACTTACTGAAATATATAGTAGACACCCAATTAAACGCTGGTAGTTGGTATTATTCAGTAAAACTTCAGTCTCATCACTAGATTTGTCGTAGTTTGGATCAATTGGCACACTTGATGATTTTGAATCACTTAGTCCAAATAATGAAGCTATTTGATAAATGTAATTTGTTTGACTAAGTCTGTAGTATCCAGTCGAATCCTTATCAATTTCAATTCCCAAGTATTGCTTAATTTCTCCCAAATCTCGCATTTCAAATTTTGATGAGAGCGACATTTTTACATATTCAATCGTTCGTTCCTCTTTGCTTGCTACAATTAAATCATCCACATACACAAGTAGAAAACACCATACTCCTTCAATCTTTCCTGTATATAAACATGGATCTGCATTGCCTTGATTGAAACCAGTATGTATTAGTACATTGTGTATAGCTTCATTCCACGTTCTTGCTGCTTGTTTCAGCCCGTAAAGGCTTTTCTTAAGTAAGCAAACGTGATCTAATTTATTTTCTTGCTCGTATCCAGGTGGCTGTTTCATGTAGATTGTTTCTTCTAAATGTCCATTCAAGAAGGCAGTTTTAGCATCTAAATGTCGCACCAACATTTTCTGTCGAGACGAAATTGACAGAAGAATCCTGAAAGTTGTTTGTCGTACTACAGGAGCAAACACTTGATCGTAGTCAATTCCGTACCTTTGAGAAAACCCTTGGGCAACTAATCTCGCCTTGTAACATTGTATACTGCCATCATTGTTTGTCTTTAATTTAAAAACCCATTTACACCCAATTGCCTTTCAGTCACTAGGCAGTATACATAGTTCCCAGGTTTTATTTTTCTTTAAAGATTGCATTTCATTATTCATTGCTTCAATCCATTTATCTTTCTGATTACTAACCATGACTTCCCTAATTGTTTTTGGTTCAATAATCGTACAAGAACTTACCGTATTGATCTCATCAATTAACCGAAGTGGAGGTTTTCCCTTATTTATACGCTGTGACACGCGTCGCTGTTGACAATCTTCGTCTGTGCTTTGGTCAAACGACTCAAGCTCATTGATTTCGCCATTTTTTATTAAATCAATTTCAACAGAATCTTTTGAATTATTGTGCATTTCAGTCGATTTTTGTCTGACGTCCTGGTTTTGATAAAAATTGGTTACAAACTTTACATCTCGACTAATCACAATTTTGTTATTATCTGGATCATAATATCTGTAAGCCTTTGAGTACTCGTCGTATCCAAAGAAGATCATTGATTTCGCTACACTGTCTAGTTTTCGTCGCTTCTCTGATGGAATATGAACAAAACATTTAGTGCCAAATATTGCAAGATGCTTCGTACCTGGTTTATGTCCATTCCATAGTTCATATGGAGTTTTGAGAACTGACCGAGTTATTAAACGATTTTGTAAATAGTTAGCCGTATTCACTGCCTCGGCCCAAAATTTATTTGGTAGCTTTGCTTCTGCCAGCATGCATCGAGCCATCTCAATAATAGTCCTATTTTTTCTCTCTGCTACTCCGTTTTGTTGAGGACTATATGGAGCCGTATATTGAATTTCAATTCCTTCGTTTCTTAAGTAAGTTTTGACTTCATTTCCAATATATTCTCCTCCTCGATCTGATCTTATAACTTTTGGTTTCATTTTGAATTTATTTTTCACGAGTTCTACATACTCTTTGATTTTGTGCTCAACTTCATTTTTATGCTTGAGTAAATACACAACTGTAAATCGGGAAAAATCATCTATGAATGTTAGTATATAGCGCTTACCACTTGGTGAAGGTGTCTGCATAGGACCGCAAACATCTGTATGTATAAGATCCATTAGGTTATTGGATTTATGTGACGAATTCTTTGGAAATGACATACGCGTCATTTTGCCTTTTGCACATACCTCACAAAAAGTCTTTATGTTACAATTTTCGATTTTCATGTCATCAACCAATTTGTTTGTACACATTGACTTTAGTGCAACTGGATCGCGATGTCCAAATACTCTATGCCAGTAATGTATGCATTTTTCTTTGTGATCACTGACTGCATTAATTATATTTGGTTGAGATAATCTAAATAAACCTAAATGCTCCTTGGCAATTCCAATTTGTTTGTTTCTGCATATAATTTCACATGCACCTGGAATAAAATTTACTATAAATCCTTTATCTAATAGTTTCTTTACAGACAAAAGATTTCCTTCTATGGCAGGTGCATACAGTACATCAGAAACCGTGTCAACTGATTGTTCTCCTTTTGAATTTAGAAACTTAATTCTGCATGTTCCTTTTCCCTTTACTTCTACAGTTTCACCATTAGCTACATTAAGGGTACTACATTCTGTTTTATCAAGAGATATAAATTGGCTTTCGTCACTTGCTATATGGCATGTTGCCCCAGAATCAATTACCCAGCCAATATAATTATTTTCTGTAGTCATAAATAAAAATTCTTCATTTTGTTTTACTACCTTTAGTTTTTCAGTTCGGTTTTCTGCCTGTTTATTGTGTTTTTCTTTCCACACTTTATACTTTGTACAGTCACGCTTAATATGACCATTTTTCTTACAGAAAAAACATGTCATTAATTTCTGTGTTGTTTTAAGTACCGCTTCTTTATTTTGATCTTGATTACCTCTTACTTCCTTTCTGCGATGATACTCGTTGAACAATTTTGACTGTACTAAACTTAATGTTAAATCTTCTTCTGGTCTCGTCTCTAGTGCTGTTACAAGCGTATCGTAACTGCGTGGCAAGCTGCTTAACATCATTCCGACGACCCAAGTTTCTTTTGGCTCTTCTCCAAGATCCCTTAATTTTTGAAAGAGATTTGTTATATTGGTAATATGCTCCTCCATATTTCCATCTTCAGCCATTTTAGAGCAACAAATCCGTCTAATTAGACATACTTTATTGGATAATGTATCCTTTTCATGGTGTCTTTTTAAAGCATTCCATGCTTCTTTTGCTGATGTGCAATTTCGTATGTGACATAGTTGATTATCATCGACTAACAAACCAATCCAGCCTCGAGCTTGATCGTCACACATTTGCCAATTTTTAATTTCTTTTTCATTTGCCCCATTTGTTGCCGAAGGTTTCTCTCCATTTATTACACTCCATAACTTTTCTTTCATCAGCATCATCTCCATTCGGTATTTCCATATGAAATAATTTTCACCGTTTAACTTTGCGATACTGATTCTTGCTTCCGCCATTATGTAGTTCACCTTAAATATTTTAAATCAATAAATTTATATTCCTTCTACTCCTGGGCCCATAACCTGTTGGTATTATCCTGTATCCAGTGACGTGATGTAGTAAAAATATAAATAATTAGATTTAAAATAATAAACCTTTTTGACACAACAAAATAATCTTTATTTTTTATTTATGTATATAACAACTCAATTATTATTTTATGACAACTAACATTAAAAATAACATCCGAAAAAATAGTAATGTCAATGTCATGTTATAATGTCAATGTCATGTCATGTGAATGTCAATTCCAACAAAACTTTTGCGAGACGAGCTTATTTTCACAGACCGAGCTGACAGCGAGGCCTGCAAATAATGTAAGATTTCGCAAAAGAGTTTCTGGGCGTGTAATACACAAGATTTTTAAATTTATTAAAGACATATTATTACCACTTAAAATTTTATACACATAGGTTTTTATGTCAGTGATATTTTCAGTTTACATTGTTATATAAATAATTCACTTGTTGTATTAAAAAAATTTAGTGACATTTGTTTCAACCTAAAAAATTTTAAGATCTGTAATACTAGTCATAATGAAACGGAGGCGCGAAAAAAAAATGTCTCGACAAGTTCGCTCGCTCCTAGGGTTGACGAACATTCCGGAACTTAATTGTTCTATTATAAAAACCCCAGGCAGGAGTCGCGAGGACAGTCTAATATTGATACGTGTAATGATCGTTGGTGATATAAATAAATAGTTGGTGATATAAATATTGTGTAAATAAAAGTGTTTAAATAAATAATCTTAGTGTTTAAGTTTTTATTAATAATTGTTAGTCTTAAAATACTGTTTATGTTTGTTTATTCATACTTGTTACTTATTTTAATTATCTTTTTTCTAATTTTGACATATAAAGTGTCACTTTTCAAAACTGACTGACGTTTTGAAACGTCAAACTTTTCATAACCAGTTACGAAAGAAAAATCTTTCATAACTGGGTGACGAAAAATAAATTTCATCACCAGTTACAAAAAAAAACGTTGTAAGCCAGATCATATATACCTTTAGATTTTTCGGGAATAATAGACGATAGCGCTTTTTGTGCATCTTCTTCGATATCACTTGGTATATCTGAATCTGAATCACACATTTTTTGTATATTTTCACAGAAATGTCAAACTTAAAACAACATTAACAATCGAAATAAAGCGCACCCACGTATTTGATTTTTTATTAATTCATAAAAATAAATAATTTCAAAAGAGTAAAATTGCAATAATATTATCAAAATTAGAAAAAATCTTGTATGTAACACGTTAGAAAATGCAATTTTGTGTAACTTGCGCGATTTTGCGGGGTCTCGCTTCGCTCGCCCCGCAAATATCCCACCGTTACACAAAATAAGGCATTTTCTAACTGGTTACATAAATAGCTATTATAATTCATATTTCGTTTATTAAACTTAGTTATATGAATATTCGTGTTTCAATTATTTCTTTACACTTCACCTAAATAAATAAAACGTTACAATTAATGTCAGCGGTGAAGGTTAATAAACTGTGAAGTGTAAATAAAAATAAATAAATTTGCGACTATACAAGTAAAGTTAAGTGAATTAAAAGTGACGAATTTCAAGAGGGAGCTGGAAGACCGAGAGCTGGAGACATCGGGAACCAAGTCTGTTCTACAACTTCATCTACGGAAAGCCTTAGAAGAAGCTGGTGAAAATCCTGACAACTTTCTATTCGAAATTACGGGTGGTTTCATCGATTTGGGTAAAATTCTAGAACATTAGAACAAAAATTAGAGGAAAATTCTAGAAAATTTAAAGAAAATTCTCGAACATTGGAAGAAAAAATGATGGAAAATTCTAGAGCTTTGGAACATAAATTAGAGGAAAATTCTAGAAAACTAAATGAAACCTCAATTACTTTATTACAAATTAATAGAAAATTAGAAGAAACAGAAAATTCTAGAATATGGGAAAACTAATGAAAAATTCTATAGGTTTGGAAGAAAACCTGAACGAACAATTGAAAGAAAGTGCTAGAAATATAGAAGAGAAACTAGAAGAAAAATTTGAAAAATTTAAAAGATGAATACGACATGAGGATTGCAGAATTGCAGAAAAATGTTTCCAAAATTACGTCACCAACGATTTCATATTCTAATATAATTGGCTGATGAAATTCCGGAAAACAAACCAGAAAAAGAAAATAGTTCTAGAATGCATATAAAATACCAGAATTTGACGGCAAGACATCGTGGCCGAATTATATAAAACAATTTGAAGCCGCTGCCAAAGTAAATTACTGAACTTCAAAGGACAAGGCTACAGCGCTGACAGTTTCGCTGCGTGGAGAAGCCATCGATATCCTACAAACGCTAAAAGAAGACGAACAGGAAGACTACGAACAACTTGTTAAGCGATTGGATATGCGATATGGCAATGCGTATCTGGAGCAGGTGTACCAGACGCAACTGAGGAACCGGTATCAGAGTTCTAAAAAAAACTTTCAAGAACATGAAGCCGACATAGCTGGTTTGGGTCGTCTAGCACACCCTACAGTTCCTGACAGCGTTTTGGAATACCTAGCCACACAAGCAGTTATCTATGGGGTCCATGACAATGAAATTCAGCAAGCAGGACCTACAAGATAGGTCACCCGCAAAGGCTCTGCAGAAAAAAACAGAGGAAAGCAGAACCAAGAAGGAAGAAAAGGAGTCGGGAAACTAAGTCGGGTTGATGCGAAGGGGCAATCGTCGACCCGTAATCCAGTAGCCCCAGAATCCATTAGTTATGTCTCATCCTTTCATCATCAAGTTAACAGCATCTATGTAGACGGTTTTATCGACAAAAGGCCACTGAAAATGTTGCTGGATACGGGTGCGACAAAAACAATAATCAAACCCGACTTAGCAAGAAAAGTATGCAGAAAACATCTACTTTCAACAAATTGGCAAATACGCACAGCCACAGGAGAACAAACTTCCGCATCTGGAAAAATAGATTTGAGCATACTGCTGGAAAAACGTGCATTAACCATCGTGCGCTGGTAATTGACATAGAGGATGAATTCATTCTCGGTATGGACATAATGAAAAAGCATGAATTTAAACTTGACCTGAAAAATGGAGTGATGATGGTCAATGATAAAAAACTGATATTAAATCCACGAGACGACAATGCAATGCGAGTATTGATAATGGAAGATGTAACCCTCCCAGAACGAAGTGAAACAAACGTGGAGGCACAGTTAAAAGGTAATTTCTGTGAAGGAAACATTGTCATACGCCAGCCGAAAAATGATTATGCCAAAACTGGAACTGGAGTTGTAATTGGAAAAGTCTTGTTTAAAACCAACAAGATAATCCCAGTTCGAGTAATGAACATAAATTTTTATCCCGTTATACTAAAGAAAAAGACCATAGTAGGAAAATGTTTAACGGTATCATCGATTATTCTAACTGTGAAGACCAAAGACAGCACATCCTGTAAAGTCCCGGATATTCTAATCAAGGAGCTGTCAACACCGTTCCTGAAGTTGACCACCGACCAGAAAACCAAGGCTAAGAATTTAATTGGGAACTTTCAAGATGTGTTCTAATTTGACAAGAAGGAAAAAGGAAAAACCAATATAGTCCATCATAAAATAGACACTGGAGACGCAAGATCCATCCGCCAAACAGCAAGAAGATTACCTCTGGGAACGGGAAGAAGCAGAAGAAATTATTGAGGATATGGTGACCAAAGGTTCAAGCAGTCCATGGGCTTCACCAGTGAAGCTAGTGAAGAAGAAGGATGGCTCTATAAGATTTTGCGTTGATTATCGTCAACTTAATAATGTGACGAAGAAGGATACCTACCCGCTACCCCTAATGGACGATATACTGCACACATTGGCAGGATCAAAGATTTTCTCTACTCTTGACATAAAGAGCGGATACTGGCAAGTGGACTTAGACCCAAAAGGCAAAGAAAAGATAGCCTTTACCATCGTTACCAGTCTTTGGCTATTTACTGTTATGCCATTTGGGTACTGCAATGCCCCTGCAACGTTTGAATGGAAACTGTGTTGGCTGGACTGTCGTGGGAAACATGTTTGGTTTATCTCGACGATATTATTGTGGTAGAAAAAACGTTCGAGGACCACATGAAAAACTTGGAAGTGGTTTTCCAAACATTGAGGAAGGCTAACCTGAAACTCAGTCCATAGAAGTGTCACTTATTTTAAAGAGAAATTCATTATCTTAGACACGTGGTTGAGGGGATTGCAGTTGACCCGGAGAAAATAAGGGCTGTGAGTGACTGGCCACTACCGAGAGACAAACATGAATTGAGAAGTTTCCTTGGTCTCTGTACATACTACCAACGTTATGTACCTGGATTTGTCAACATAGTGAAGCCATTGACAACGATTACTGAAGAAGGCAGAAGATTTATCTGGGAGATGAACTCTCAAGCCACGTTCAAACAACTGAAATATTCCTTGACAAGCGCACCTGTCCTGAGTTACCCTTTACTAGAACGAGAATTCATTCTGGATACATATGCCAGCAACGTTGAAATTGGGTGCGTTCTTTCTATACAAGACGGACAAGAGAAAGTTATTGCCTACTTTAGTAAGACCTTGTCAAAACTAGAGAGGAATTATTGCGTCACCAGAAAAGAACTATTGGCAGTTGTGAAATCAGTGGAGCACTTCTACAAATATTTGTATTGTAGAAGATTTCTCATAAGAACTGACCATGCCACTCTTAAATGGCTGCTACAATTTAAGAAACCTGAAGGTCAGGTATCTAGATGGATTGAAAGATGGCAAGACTATAACTTCGTTATCGAGCATTGGGCAGGTACAAGCCATCGTAATGCTGACGCATTATCGAGAAGACCTTGCCAAGACGAATGTAACACTGCAATCGACTGGAAGAAAAACTATCCATTGTCGCCAGAACAACAGTAGTCAATAATAGTTGGAAAACCGAAGACCTTCGCAAGGACCAAGACAATGACTCGGACTTGAAAATCATATTGGATTGGAAACATGGCGATAGCAGACCAGTTTGGGTAGATGTTGCACGACACTCGCAAAATGTAAAATCGCACTAGGCGCAGTGGGACTCTATTGTGGTTGAAGAGCCTCTCCTAAACCGTGTCGTAGAGAATACTGAAGATACTGAGAGTAGAACCCAGTGATAATCCTTAGGAAAAAAGTACCGGAAGTATTGGAAGAGATCCACGACAGAACTGGTGGAGGACATTTTGGAGTGAATAAAACCCTCGAAAGATTACACCAACGATTTTACTGGGTCTGCGCGGGAAGTAACGGGCCACATACGAAAAAAGGGCTCCAATGCACTAATTTAAAGTTGGAAGTCCCTTTGAAGGCATTGCGATTGACGTAGTCGGACCATTCCCAGAAACTGTCAAGGGAAATAATTACATAGTGGTAGTAATGAACTATTTCACTAAGTGGGTTGAAGCATATCCATTATCCAACCAGGAAGCCGTAACGGTCGCTGAAGTCTTGGTAAAAGAATGCATCTGCCGATATGGAGTACCGCGAGAGATACATTCCGATCAAGGAAGGAATTTCGAGTCTGCTCTCAAAATATATGTAAGATATTAGGAATCAAAAAAACTAGAACAACTGCATTACATCCGCAGTCTGATGGCGTGATTGAACGAATGAATAGAACAATAAATCGGTATTTGTCGAAGGTAGTCTCTAACCATCACCGAGACGGGACCGAAATCTTCATCTGTTCTTGTTAGCTTACCGTTCATACGTGCATGAGACAACAGGGCAGACAGGGCTAACATCCTATTCGGGCGGGAATTGTGCTTACCATGCAACCTGATATTTGGCAGTAAATCCGGCGAAGATCTTGCCGGGGAGGTCTATGTAACGGAATTACGGAAAAAATAATGACATCCATGAACAAGTTCGTGTAAGCTTACAAGGTGCCAGCGATCGGATGAAGGACCAGTACGACATCAAGGCTGAAACAGGTGAATATCAACCTGAAAATTCAATCGGTTAGCCCCTTTCGCTGGTGACAACTATGACGATCATCGTGGAGCGACGGTTCACCGGATTGTAGTTGAGGAACCCACATTTGGAAACTTCATGGAAAGCCATTCCACTGGTCACAAGGCACGGTATGGCGTGACACGAGAAAAACAACGAGATCTGTTCACCGTGTCCCCAGATTATTCCCTCGCTCATTGTGTAGCGCTTCAGTTTTTAAAAGAAAATTTGGACGAATACAAGAACTGGCCAACCAACGTCCAACCGTCGGAAAAACGCTACAACTGAAAGATGATACCATAGGACACAAGCGGTACATTTACTACCTGGTTACGAAACAATACTCAAATCAGAAGCCGCCATACCGCAGTTTATGTGCGCGATATGTTTTTAGTGCATTCGATTGATTGGTTTTGTTTCGGCAAGTTTCATAAAAAAAAAATCTATACTAATGTTAATATTTATTACATATGATTATAAATGTATATAAGTATAAACAATTTGTCCCTTGGGCCTGATATAGTATGCTACTTAGTTTATATTTCTCACATAATTTTTTAAAAGACCACATTTAAAATTGGCTATATTAATTAAATTAATTAAACCAGAACACAGAGAAAATGAAGATAAAACAAAACAAATAAGAATTATTTAATAGAAAAATAGATTATGAAAAGTTAAAGAAAAAAAAAGAAGAAAGGTTAAAAACAAACAAATAAAAATCGGCTACAGAAACATAAAAATAAACCTGGAATAATATATATGGAATGACGAAACTGCCGATAATAAAAAGTACAGAACCAAAAACTAGATTAAAAAATGGGGAAATAATTTAAAAGAAAAATATCATAAATTAATAATACAAAAAAATGAAATTAAAATAAGTACAAGTAAGAGGATGATATTCAATGTTGTAATGGACAGAATTCAAAAAAATTAAAGATATAAAAGTATATAATAATAATATATAATCATAATAATAATAATTATAATAGGCAAGTACATAGGCATTAAAAATACAAATGATAATGGACAAAGACAATGTAGACAGACAAAAAGAATAATTTGATTATTAGTAGTACTAAATTTATACAGACAAAATAACGTGTATACATATCCCTAGACCACAGAACTAAAATACAAATAGATCATATTTTAACCACAAAAAGGAAACAAGTTAACAGTAATATGCTGTGATGATAAATCGTTTCGTATTTATTTGTTGTATTAAAAAAGATAAGGATTATATTATTAGTATTGTGTTCTTCTTTATAACAAATTTTCTTTTAAGATTACTAATTCACTTTTTTTTCAATATTTTAATAAAAATAAACCATTTACAAATATTAGTGTACACGAGTATACGAAATGTAATATATAAATAATATGACATTACCTGCAGTAGTGTTGAAATACTCTGTAGTTGGAAATTCCTGAAAAAAAAAATATTTGTAATTTATAGTGAAGGAAAACATGTAATTCAATTATTATGTTTTAAAAGTAGACATTCAGAAATGGAAGGCAATTCGGCATTGATGTTGTAACACGCTCGCTTGGTGATGCCTTGATAAATTATTTAAATACATTAAATGTGCGATTTGATGAACATATATGAATACTTAAGTAAACGGCACTGCTTTGTGGCGAGTGAGTAAATACTTGTAGAGTTAATTAAAAAATGAAAATTCCTTACCTAGAAGAGTAAAGCAATTTACAACATACAGCGAATCGTGGGAATATACGAATGAAATTCGGCCCAGCGATAATTTGTTATTAAAAGTATACGTAATTATACTTTAAATATTTCACTGAGCATAATCGCTTAAGAATTTTACAGGTTCAAATTTTATAATCGCGGAATCTTATTTAGTAACTAGTTCATGCATAATTTGTGAGTAGCCGAGCGGCGCGATAAATAAAATTAATTTCCTCCTACAATGATCCAAAATTGATATTATTTGAATTCACGCAGTAAGAGAAATTTTATTATGACATAAATTCTTAATTCGTTGCATTTGCGAGCTCATTTATGATTTGAACAAACATGTTATTATCAGAAAGATAACACATAATATTTTTTCTAATTTTGGCATATAAAGTGACACTTTTCATTTTTCAAAACTAACTGACGTTTGGAATCATTAAACTTTTTATATAGGGGAGAGTAGCCTAATTTGGACAGTAGCCTAATTTGGACCGTTGTGGTATCCAAAGATTGATAAAATCTGTGCGATTTTAGATAGACCACTTGTTATACGTAGAGGTAGACCAGATTCATGTAATCGTGTTTGTGAAAAAATGTCTCATGGTTACGTTAAGAAAAGGGTTATTTGTTTGACTACGAAGAAAATTTGTTATTTTGATGTAAGAGTGAAAGCCGTTAGTTGGTCCAAACGTAAGTAATTACAAGTCCTCTTATATCATCACAAAGCTTACTTATCTAACTATAATTTCCTGTTACAATTTTATGAGTTTATGTTACTTTGACATTTTTGTATAATTTTAAGTATAAAATATTCAAGTTGCCCAAGTTGGACCGAAAACAGTTGCCCAAATTGGACCGACAAAAATTGTGATTACGGCACAAAATAGTACATACAAAAGCGACACGTCGACATGTCGGTACCTTTCATGTTACCCTCTTCAGTTCTATGATCTTGGAGCATTGTGTAGACCTTTAAATTTGTTGACTTCTCCTATCTCTCCCTAAGATGTGACGAAACTATCCGATTTTAAACAATGAGCCCTTTAAATTTGTTGCCTTTCCCCATCTCTCTGACAAAATGCGAAACATAAAAAAGAAAATGGTGATTCATGGTTTTGTACATTGTGTGAAGAAACCAAGGAAGAAAATATGATACAATATATGAAATGTCGCACTTGGATTCATTCTCAGTGTGCTGGAGTTAGTGCTGTGGTTAAAAGGTTCTATTGTTGTAATTTTCGTTAAGAAAGCTAATGGTCCAATTTAGGAAGCTAGCGGTCCAAATAAGGAAACCGGTTTCCTATATTGGACCGATGACAAGATTTTTTTGAATTTATTTTTTACTATTAAAAATGGTATTTAAAATTTAATAAATGGTTTTATTTTGAAGGTACGCTTAGGGAGTTTCTTTTCTACAACTTAATTTTTATTGACACTTGTTCCGTGAATATATAGTGAATTTTATAAAATTGGTCCAAATTAGGCTACTTTCCCCTATAAATAAAAAATTTTCATTAAAGTAAATTGGTTTTTACTTGAGAAATATGTACGAAATAAATGAAAACAATATCTCTTTCTTTGCAAGTTTTTGAGCGATTGATTTTTGTAAATATTATGATTTTAAAACTTTATTTTATAATATATATGATATTGAGAAGTGTTTAGCAATTATATAAATGAAAATTTTAATCATACATATCTATCCGGTCATATTTTATATATTTTTTCCTATGTTCCACATTAGATTTATATATTGCAATTCATATCTCCTAAATATTTGTGGAAAAATCCGGTTTTAGAAATATGGAAAAAAATTCATTAATATAATGCAAAATCAATATATTTTATTATATTTATGTATATTTTGCATTATTACCTGTACATAACAACAAAAATAATAATCTTCTAACTAAGAATGTGAAAATGATACTCAAATATATTTATATAAAATTTGTTTAAAGTATCAAACAGAATAGAAAATACAAGAATTTCATGTGACACTTTATGACAAAATATAGATTCTTAAATAAATGTCTCCAAAAAACATAATAATCTAATATTTCTAAATTTTGTAGAAATTTTGGAAATACAAGTGACATCTATGATCGGCTTCTAAAATTTTTATCAAAGAGATCTAGATTGAAACTTTGTTTCATGCATTGCAATGCTGTTTCAAACTCCTGGGGCCTGTTCCACTAGAAACTTTGGAGCATAGACTAAGTTACTTTGGAGCTTTTTAACTTTACACTTTGCACTTTGCAATTTTTGTAAAGTGCAAAGTAAATATGTTTCACCAAATGCAATATATTTGTGATTTGATAAGTGTCTGCTTTTCGTTTTTTGCAAAGTTTTTTAATTGTTTTTCTGTGATTTTTTGATCTCAGTTACATAATTTGACAAGTTTTATGTTTTTTCTAGCTATGTCTTCGACATTCGGAGGCCAACATATAGTATTCATTATCATAGTGCTTACTACAGAAGTTACAACACTGTCAACAATACAATAAATAAAAAATAAGTGTTTTCTCTTTTTGCATCTCGATCCATGGATATACTGTATAAGATGAAAGTGCACCTCATTAGAAACATTTTTATTATTAATTCTGGTACTAGATTCACTCAACTTTTGAAACTTGCTATGAAAATACTACTTATTTAGATTCATATTATACTTTCTGTTTTTTCTGTATCTCTACCATAGGCGTACATACGGGAGAGTTATGAAGATTTGTTATCGTTATTTTTTAACCTTTTAACATTTTTTAATTTTTGCCTGTAAAATATTAAATACAATACAAAAATACACAAAAAAGGTACAAGTTACACTGGAAATAAGAAGAAAATAAGAAAAAATGAAACAATTTGTTAATAATAATTATTTAGCTTATTTACATTATTGTAAAAAAAAACTAAAATTGTAAAAGTTTAGTGCTAGTGATTACTAATATATATTATTGTATTATACCGCAGATATTTGTACTCATGGTGGTAATTTTTAACAATTTTTATAAAGTATTATTAAGATTTTACATTTTTGGTTGTTTTTTAACTTTATTTATTATTTATTATTTTTTTACTTGAGATTAATGCCAATGGTATTTGTCCCATTGTTTATTAAAATGAAATTTAAATTAAAACCTGTGAGAAATGTTTAGTGGTGTGTGTCTTTTAAGTCTGTAAATGTCTTGGCTTTGAGATTGGGTGAATCTCTATTCTTTTTTAATTAATTAACTTTTTATCTAATTTTTTTGTATATGTGATTTTTTCTAAAAATTAAAATATCTCAAAAACAACTGCGTTTATCAAGTTTTATCAAGAGTGCTTTTTTATTGTATAAATATTTTATAGACAAAAATTCAAAAATGTTAATAGCTAAAAAAATTACGACAAAAAATCTTCCTGACTTCACCATATGAGACGCTAGAAAACAAAAGAAAGTAGAAATATGCACCTAAATAAGTAGTAGTCGCATACCAAGTTTCAAAAGTTTAGTGTAACTAATACCGGAATTTTTAAATAAAAATGTGTTTGATGAGGAGGACTCTGTAACGAAAAGTTTCCGGATATACCTTCATGTAACATTTTTTTACTTATAATGATTCCCTCCACATATTGTTTTAATTTAGCACACTCGTACTAAATCACTCTGTATACAAAAAATAAAAATGTTTGTACAAAAACAAAAACTGATTATTGATTTTATATTTTTTGCACAAAAAATATTTTACTATTTTCTCATTGAATCGGATGCAAAATTTTTCTGCGAAGCAAAAAGCAAATGTTAAATTCGTTCCCTATGTTTCATTTTAAATAAGACAAGTAAATATACATTGCTGTCAATTAGATATCAAATCGTAATCATGGATATGATAAATCCTCATGTTTCACGTTAAAAAATACTCACGGTACACTGTTATATTGTTAAATTATATACGAGTTAAGTACCAGCCTATCTTTATGGTACTATAGTAAATAAATAAATAACCTTTATCGTAAAATAGAAGCTAGTGTATGAATTATTACACCTTTGTACAGCTTATATAAACAGGCGTCATATGGCCTCTCAGTCATTATTCGCAGTAAAATTGTCGTTGTGATCGTTATCATTGAATGATAAACTCATGTATGTATGTTCAGCTGATAACTTATCTGTTCAATAAATGAATGTTTATTAGAAGGCATAGTAAGTAGCTACAACTTATTACAATTCATCAGTAGTACTATAATAAGTACTTTACAAAAAAAATGTGGGATTTAAGGGTTAAAGACAATGACGTCAAACTATTTTTTGCGCCATTGTACTATAAATTAAAATAACATTAAAAGTACCATCAGTATTCAGTATATCATAAAATTTATAATAATATTTATTACGCATTATTCATACATATTTATAACATTGTTGACTATATCATATTAATAGGGATAAAAGATGAAAAAACACTTACAATATAAAGCGTAATTTTATAAAATTAATAACATATGGTCACTATTTTTTAATTATATTGTATTCTAGTAATCTAATGGCAAAATGTTAGCTTTACGCATACTGTATTTATTGTTTTCTGAACTTCGAAAAATAAAATTTACATTGTAATCCTTGCACCTAATTATACACCCTAAAACATTTCTGCATTAATTTTGAAATACTTTTAAACATTTTGAAAAATTTATTTTGATTTTTAAATAAATATAAAAACATATTAAGCACTTAGTAGATAATTGGTAACATTTTATATAGAATTAGATTATCTATTTGTATAATGGTATCTAGTAACTAACTCAAAATTTGACTGTTTAATAAACAACAATACGAGGGTAGCACCGAAAGTTTCTGCAAACTAAAATAACCGGGGTAGTTATGAAAAATAAATTTATTACAAAAGTACATCCATATGTAGTTTGATAGTTGTTGTTGCAATTCGTTATCTGTTGTCAGCAATTTTAATGTATATAAGTCGTACTGAAAATGCTGTTAAGAAGAGAAAATTTTCGAGCTATGACATATAACGATCTTAAAAGTTTGCTCTCTCCAAAACAATGCTTCGAAATACTTCGGGCAGCTTTTGGAAATAAAGTATGTAGTATCTAAACGTTCGCAACTGGTACAATGAATTTAAATTCTCTCATTGATGATTTACGCGAAGGTCTGCAAATTTCTGCCATTACGGATGAAAACATAGCTGCTATTCGTAGTATGATTCAAAAAGACAATCGTGTCGCCTACAGAATTATGCGGGCTACTTTGGGCATTGGAATGACCGCTATAAATAAAATTTTGTTCATCTACATGTCGGGAAAGTAAGTTCCGCTGGATTCTTCATAATTTAAATGATGATCAAAAACAACGTCGTGTGGAATGGTGCAAGAAAACATTAAAAAAGTACAATGAAGGTAAAACCAAAGCAGTGTATCATTTTGTAACAGGCGATGAATCATGGATGTATGCATTTCAACTTAAAATAAAACGACAATCATCAGCTCAATGGGTCTTTGCAACAGACCCCAATCCTGTCAAAGTAAAACGAGTGAAAAGTTAGTTAAAATAATATTGCCTCCTTTTTCTCAAAATGCGGTCCTATTGTCAATATTATATTAAAAGATAGGAAAACAGTAACTGCTAATTGGTATACAACAATTGGTTTTCCACAGGTATTTAAAAAAGTACGTGAAAATCGCCCTCGAAGTACGCTAGTCTTGCATCAGGACAATGCATCCTTACATACTGTTGCGCAAACTAAAGCGTGTTTAACGCAGTCAAAGGCAGAATTTCTGGAGCACCCGCCATACAATCCTGACCTTACAACTTGTGATTTCTTCCCATTTCCTAAATTAAAGGATAAAATGCGTAATTTCCGATATATAAGTGCAAATGATGCAGTTGCATCCTACGAAAACGGGGACTTTTAGGTTTCTCAAGGAGAATAGATTTATTGTTTCAATGTTTGGTTTTTGTCTCATGCGTAAATATGTTGAGTAAAATTAAAATCATCGTCAAATGAAAGTAATTAGGTATTCTTTTGTAATTAACATTAATCGTGGCAATAAAATGAGAATAATGTAAATGTAGCCAAACATATGTTGAAAAGTAATCATTTGGATAATTTAAAAATATTGCACTATGCAGACAATTCTATAATATCATTTATCCAATAAGCAAATAAATTATTTGATCTCTTATAAAATAGTTGGTTCCCTTTGTTTGAGACTGGAAAAAAACAATATTTTGCTCATTTAAGTAGTCTTGTAAAATAGAAATTGGTTGGTAATTTAACCGACTTCGTAGGTCTTATAGGTCTCGAGATACATAGTGTACCATTTAAACTGGCCTCTCTGTATATTGTTATTTTAATCCAAATGCGTTATTTTAAAATTATTAAAATTAAAGACTAATACTAATGTTTAAGAAATTATAGTTTTTCATTGTATATTTTCTAATAAATATTTTAGAAATAAGATTGCTTTTTCCGAAATATCTGGCACGCTAATCTGATTACTTACGTGAGCCATTTTGAGAATTCAGACGTTGTTTATGCAAGCGGTGCAGAATAATAGATTTTATTATAAGAATGCAAACAAAATATTAGTACAAACTTTATTGATTTAAATACTGCAGTAGCTTCTATAAATTTATCAAGAATCAACATTAGTCTGTCACAATTGCACTATTAACTTAAACTGAAAGTGTAGCAATAAGTTTTTTCATAACATTATAAAAATAAATAAATAAACGGTTAATTTTCTTACATTATGACCTTTTTTTAATCTTCTTTGAATGTTTATTGTGATTTTCTTTAGAAAACTAAACATGTGCACGAATGACGTTCACGTAAACTAAGACACGTTTTATGTATTACCTGTTTTGCCAATAGAGTGTGCTACATATTTAATATTGTAAGACGCAGATTCTGACTTAGTCCAACTTATTTTGAACCACTCATACAAACCACTTGAGAAAGGAGCAAAAGACAATTGTAAACATAAACATTCGCTAGCTCGGGGGTTAGTTAGCTAGTGCATGTCAAATAGTACAGTTGTTATGCAGTTATAAATAAATGAATTCAAGACTGTGCTTTGTGACCTGATGCCAATTAGTCAAGATATGCAGATTGCAATAATTAAAGGTGAGTGGCAACTCACGGTTATTCTAGTTATAGGTATTGTTGATTCTCATGGATGAATTACTGAATGGTCAACACATTATTCACTGTTTGTATGTTTGTGCATGGTGTATATTTAAGGGTAGATGCACTATATGTTTGTGGTCGCAAACGTAGGGAATATCTTCCTCTGTTTGATGTGTGACTGGACATTCCCGAACCTACTAACAAAATGTGTGTGGAACGCATGGATGAGATTTACGGTCAGTCTGGGACTCACGGTAGCGTCTTCAGCGCTGGTTTGTGAATCTCGGATTCATTAGTAGAATTGGAATCTAAATGTGTTAGGAAGCCTAGGACTTATGAAGGTTGTAAGTTTTTCCGGAAATGTCTAGGATTCTCTAGGTGGTTTCATTACCCATGAGTGCAAATAGAGGGTACTGGTAATTACGAAGTGGTAGGCCGCAATCATTATGGGAATTGGGTTAAGAACCGGATGTCCTTCCTCCTACAAGCCGCATCCTGGAGCGTGTACACCCTAGGAGCTTGGTTTGACTGGCCTGTTCCTCTGTGATGATATAGTAATGATTGTATATACAATTACCGTTCACTACTTGCGGAGTACCTTCCCAAGTCTAGGTCTTTGGAGTCACCTGTCACACCTTCTTTCTATGTCACAAGTTCATGTCCATGCTTGTGACAATTGTAACTATAATGACAATGTGTGTTTTATACAACTTTCAGGATTGTGTCCTAATAGTCCGATCCGACGTAGATGGAGAGAGAGCAAGAGGACTTCGTTGTTAGGTCAACGAATGTGACATATACGTAAGTCCTGAACAGAGCAAATGAAAGACAAATTTTATTATATTGCCTATAAATTTCATCATTATATTTATCGCTCTTTTATTAAAAAACACATTTTAATTTCAAAATATTATGACTAGAAACTATTTCGTATATCGAGTAAATGGTGGTCGTCAACAGAATATTAGTTGCAAGTTCCAAGCAGTACACATGTACTAATTTAGTACAATGTAAAACAAATTAGTACAACAGTACAATACACTCTTAATTCAGTACAATTTCACGAAACATAATTACGAACTTTATTTTTCTTTCTTCACGATTGAAGTGAATGTTCTAAGAGGCACAAATGAAAAATAATTTCGCCTATGTATCATGCACTATTTTTTGTAACATATTAATAAATAATTTCTTTGTTAAATCAATTTGACAGTAAATGTGATTAACTTTCGAGCTTTAAAACAAAAATTTAAATTAAATATCAAACAAATATAAATATAAATTTTAAGTAAAAACCATTGTTGTTTTGTGGTAAAAATAAATTGAAGAGAAAGTGACGATGAAGTATTACATTGTGCTCGAAATACGAAGAAAAGTCATTGGTCCTACTAGAAATTTTTTTCTAGAAAAATCTCAAGCAGTTTCTAATAATCAATAACAACGCTTCAAGAATTAATGCAAGAAGATGAAAAATTCACAATTGCTATTAATATATACAGTAATATGCATATCATAATAAATAATAAATAAATTATTTAGATTTCACCGTTTTTCTTAAATAGTGCTAGAATTTTACATATTTTTTTTTGTAAATTCTTATAAGCACGCTGTTCAAAATAGTATATTATTATACAAGTTTTATTAGACGGTATATTGCTCAATGAGTTGTTTGAGGCTCGACGAGCGCAGCAGTCCACAAATAATTTTATAAAATTATTCATAGCATATTTTTCAGAGGGTACGAATACATATGGGGTTGGGCTCCTATATATAAAAAATTAAATGGTTGTGAGGATGCTCTCACAAAATAAATAATTTCAGTGGCCTTATTTATCTTTTGTAATAATTTATGGATAAGTATAATTGGGTTCTATATGATAATATACTTACAAATATAATTTATTATTATACAAGCGAGGAATGCTCCAAAAGCACGAATGGAATAATACGCCGTATAAAACGAGTTTAATATACTACTTTTTAATACTTTGCGTCACTTATTTAATAAAACTTTAACTCTGCTGAATGAAGTTAAGCACATTTATCTGTCAAAATGTATTTAAAATATCTGAAAATATTTATAAATCTATACATTATGAGTTATGAAATTTTAATATCCTACTAAATTAGTTTTGTAACGCAAAGGATAAAAGTATATATTTTTAATGACATTTAAAAAACTATCTTATTTTCAAGTTTTGATCTCTAAGGTTACGGGTTTGACTTTCCTATTGTTCAATATACCCTAATTCAGCGGGGTACATAGATACCTGCAGTCATGATTGAATTCTTTTAAATTTAATTATTGATTAATATAATATGTAATTTAATCTATACTAATCTTATAAATTGTAAGTTTGTATGTAGGAAGTAATCTCCGTAACTACTTATCCGATTATAAATATACTTTCCCTATATTTAGAATGAAATTAAGATACACAGGCTTTATAAAAGAGCTTTTCATTGCTTTTCATTGCGTCCAATTTTGCAACTAAATTAACGAAAAAACGGCCAAGCGAACGCGTTTTTTTACAAAAGCTGCCTTAATAGTAAGATATAATTAAATTCTTTCTATTCAAAAGTTGTAGAACTTAGAAAGGTCTATAAAAAGTCCGCGACGACATATCTACATGTTAAGATTAATATAGAAATGTAGATAAAAATTGCCATTTAAACAATATTGTTTGGACAAGTAGTTTAGATTTTACGATAGTGTTTTTGCAAAAACAAATAAAATACTCTATGGTGTCAGATGATTATGAGGAGAGTGGAAGGCGAGGGACAAGTTGCGTATGCCTACGAGATAGACGCGGGTACAGCTAGTTTATTATATATTAACTATGATATAAACGTATAACGTATCAGCTTGCTATTATGTAGTTATTTATTTCTGGTGTAAATTTTAGATTAAAAGATTTTTAGTACGTAAATGAATGAACTCAAACAATCATTTAAATACTTCTCTAATTTTCCTTAGATGTTTAATCCTGTAACTATACTAAATATTGTCCTGATATAATTTTTTTTGGTCCACTTGCAACATACCAGTCGAGAATCTTTAATGGATTCAATCTATTCGTAAATTTTTACTCCATAAATATTGTTAATACCAATAGTTCGTTCCCTCGCATTTTTGTTGCTCTCTTCCCTTTATATTAAAATTTGTGGTTCGTCGTTTTACTATGTATTATTGCTATCTATTATTATTGTTTTCAACTGTATATATTTACGTAGGAATTTATTTTTGTTTACTTTGTTTGATTTTCTACAAAAGTCAGTTCGTCCAAATTGTGTAAACATATATAATTTTAGCAAATTTTCAGAATTGCACAAAGTAAAAGGAATTAAATTCCACAAACACGTGTGTTTTCTCAACACATATACATAAGCAATGTTGACATTATGCGCCGGAAGTAAAATACGAGTAAAATAAATATTTGCTATACGTGTCAGGAGTAATTCATTACAAAGGTTGCGAATTATTGGAAAGTCAGCATTAGCTTTAGATTTAGAGACTTAAAAACTCTCAGAGAATATTTCTTTCTAGATTAACTCCGCTTAAATATATTTTCGGGAAACAATATCAAGTATTTTTATTTCATTTTTCAGTATGCAGCGTGTGCAGATATGGGAACAGATATGACAATAATATAATAACAAAAAACCAGAAATTCATGTCATTTATTAATTTTTTCATCCATTGTATTGTATTCAAAGAGGATTTAAATAAATAAAATGAAAATATCTGTATTGATTAAAAAAAAATGTGGGTATCAAAATTTATGAAAGACTTTTATGTATTCTTTAATAATAATTTTATTAGTGACATGCGACTGTTTTTAGTATTAAAAGAAGCCGTAGTAATTTTTATTTAAATTTTAAATAAATATAATTATACCCGTGTGGATTAACGTAATTTAATTGATTGGGTCATAGTTAGCTTTTACTTCTTTTATTATAGATGCTATTTGTTGCTGCAATAGTATAATTTAATTTTTACACAACAAAAATCATAGGTATAGTAAATTTTGTATTGCATTGTTGACCGTGACAGTAGAAGTGAAGTTGTAGAAGTATTGAATAAAATAGCATTTCAAGCATTGAGTCGTCAGGTCATTAGTATGAAAAAATATCCACAACAAAACATTGGTCTTTCGAGCCCAGGATAGGAAAAATATTAAACAGTAGTAGAAAATCGAAAATCAAAAATTAAGTTTCATAGGAGAAAAAGAACCTATATACCTGTCTAGAACCAGACACTTTCAATTTATATTCCAAGTCTTTTGAATAAATAGTAAAATGACTAATTTCGATAAACTAATTTATACACGCGGAAAATTTAAAGCACAGTTAACAAGATTTAAAGGTTTTATTGATACTTACACAGAAACAGAACAACAAAATTTGCTAATTATATTAGAGAAAATACAGCACATGTAGGAAAGCTTTGATGATATTCAAATTGAAATTGAATTACAGTAGGAAGCTGAAGGTAATGAGAGATTAGAGTTTGTAAATAGTTTCTATAACATAGTAGGCAAAGCGAGACAAATTGTACAGAAAAATGAAAATGATTAACAGACCACCTGCAAATTCAAGCAAAAATCAAATGTATATAAAACCTCCTATACTACATTAAATCTGCCAAAGTTTAATGGATGTTACACAGAATAAATGTCTTTTCGTGACGCATTCACTTCAATCGTTATTAACAACACTCAGTTACCTGAAATTGACAAATTTCGGTACATTGCAAGCAGAGCCAATTCAAATCATAAAGGGTTTAGAAAAAGCAGTAGACAATTTTAAAAGATGTATATGAAAATCCAATATTAATTATTAATTCTCATATGATGATAATGGATACCCAATAGACATATCTTTTAATCATCATCATTCTTATGTACTACCGAAACAACATCAAATTACTAATATAATAATTGAAAACAAGCACGTAAGGCTTAAACACTGTGGGCAAGATCAATAGCTTGCTTCAATTAGAATTCGAAAGATAATTCGCAGAGGTATTATTTGCTTTAAATATAATCCCTAAAGGCAGAATCATATAATGGGAATGTTACAGCAACCAAGAGTACAAGATTACATATCACCGTTCAACAAAATTGGAATTGAATACTCGGGACTTATTCAAATTAGAAAAGGAAAACGAAGAGGAAAGGTTTTAAATACTAAGGCATATACAGGGTGATTTCTAACGTACGGACGAAACTGATAGAGCAACTGGAGGGGACTAAAATATAGTTTTTTTTACAATAAACTTTTGATCAAAATCGAATAACAAAAAAGATACAACGGTTTAAAGTTCTTATAAATTAACGCCCACGTATTGAGTACCGCTGAGCTTACTGTATTCGCGTTTACATTAGAAACAATTCTCACACAATCTGATACATTTCTGTTGTATTATTTTTACGGTATGCAGAAAACATCAAATAAATGATGACATGATGACAAGAGATACAAACGAATGAAATTAACCATTTCAGTCGAATTAATGACATAACAAATAACCTATTTAATTTTTGACGTTTAAGTTATTTTGACTTACCTACATACATGATTAGATTAAATAAATCAGCGGTTCTCAATAAACGAACACCCATGACCGAATATTTTAAAGAACAATTTAAATAGCCATACCTTTCATCTTATAAAAATTTTAATAAAATTTTAACTGATCTTTATTTAATTAACTCTCAAATATTCTAAATTTGAATTCGTTATAAGTTACTTACGTTTATAAGAACTTTAAACCGTTGTATCTTTCTTGTTATTCGATTATGATCAAAGGTTTATTGTAAAAAAAACTATATTTTGGTCCCCTCTAGTTGCCCTATCAGTTTCGTCCGTACGTTAGAAATCACCCTGTATTTCAGTTTTTGTATATTTTAGTACAAAGGCTGCTCACCTAGAACTAGTTACAGACCTTACAGCAGATTCAATTATAGCTGTTCTGAAAAGATTCATTGCTAGAAGAGGGATAATGCAACCAATTTTGTAGGTGCCAATAAAAAATTAAACAATTTTAATAATTTTTAGACTTAAACGACCAAAAAATAAAAAAATATATCTTGCAAATTATAATATAAAATATAACTTTATACCCCCTGGGGATCTTACACTTTTGTAGACTTTGGGAATCAGCAGTAAAATCAATGCAAACACAATTTAAAAAAAATTACTCAAAACATAATTTTAACGTACGAAGAATGTTATTATTCTCTTTGAACTGAAATTGAAGCGGTAGACCTCTTACCCCTCTATCCATGGACCCTGATGATCTTATACCCTCGACCCCGGCACATTTTCTTATTGGAAAATTACCAGAAGAAATAGGAACCGAAAACTATACAAGGACACCGAAGTATCTTTTAAATCGTTGGTCACATATTTAAAAGATGACAGTTCATTTTTGGCAACGATGGTACCATCAATACCTACATTAACTCAACCAACATACGAAGTGGCATACAAGTTCCTGTAACATAAAAGTCGGTACGATGGTGCTTTCAGTTGAAGACAATTTACCCCCTCTACGTTGACGCATAGGAGGAGTTCAGAAGATATGGTCAAGATGATGTACGTGTCGTGGTGATAAAAACAAGTGCAATTAGTAGCAGTAGTTCCACCTAGCGACCAATTTAGAGATTATTGTTTAATATAATTAATTTGATCATAGTATCATTGAAAATTAATCCATTCAAGGGGCGAAGAATATTACAATTGTATAATTCAATTTTTTCACAACAGAGACCATAGGTAGTATATTTTGTATTGTATTGTGGACAGTAAAAGTGAAGTTGTAGAATTATTGAATAAAATAGCATTTCAAACATTGAGACGTCAGTTCATTAGTATAAGAACATATCCATAATACAACATTACAATATTTGTTGTAATATAATTATTTAAAATTTAGGAGACAATTTACCCTATCATATATTTTTTACTCTATAGCACTAGTACATGTTCTTTTAGCTAGAATATGTCTATAATAGAAATAATTTGTTCTACAAAAATGCATTCATAAATCATAATATGGGAGGGCACTAGAGATTTTAGGGTGGACCAAGAGAAATCTAATGTCATCAGTATAAAGAAATAAGTTAGAATAAGGAATGTGATCGACAATATCATTTATAAATAATAAAAATAGTAAAGGCCCTAATTTCTTATTTAGTAATTTTATTTTTAGTATTTTAGTAAAATTAAGTTAATTGTAACAAGATGGAAAATACGGCCCTGGTTTTTATATTGTTTGTAGACTGCATTTCTTCTGTCAACTATGATTCTTTTATCGGCATAGACGTTGAAACTTTTGTAATAAAAATTAGAAATTATGGGACCATATGCCGAAAAGATCATATTTCACAAACCAAAAATTTATATTTAGATAAGAAGTTGAAAGGGTAGATTTTCCACTCAACAAAAATTTCTTAGTCAGTCTTCTGTCTAGTTTAATATGTTTAATTTTAAATTAGTTTAGTTACGTTTTGATTTATTAAATGTAAATAAAATAAGAATAAGTACAGTAAAGTGTAGGTGTGCTCCCGTGCTCCCAACCAACACGTGTTCCTGTGATTCTGTTTTCAGTCGTCATCATCATCATCAAAGAATCATCATCGAATCATCTGGGTATACATGCCCTCCACCCCTTTGTTTCATAATCCTTATATTATTTAGTAATATTAGATGATCTGTTCACATTTCTATCATAAAGGCATTAATTTTAAATTATTTGTTAATAACATACTAATAAAAAAGGTCTTAAAAAAGACATTTGATTGAGTGAAGCCAAAAATAACGTCGAATTCATGTCATGCTATTCATTCGAGTTGCGAAATATTTCATAAAATTATAGGTAAAAAATTTTAAAAACCTCAACCACAAAAATATTTCTAATGAGTAAATACCAATTAGTGTTTAAAATAATAATTTAGTAAACATAAGCGTACGCACAAATTTTCTTTTGGGGGTGCCAAAATATTTTTTTATAATTATTATTTTAAAATAAATGTATTAAATATATTACACTTATTTTTCTATTATTACTTCACACTATGTATATTGAAAACTGCATATTGTCACAATTTTAGAAATACAAATTATATTCTCAAAAATACTTTTAATATGTCAAAAAGAAAAGTAACAAAGTAGCAAATTTTATGAATAATAAGAGAATAAATGTATTTACCTTTTCCTCGACGGCAAAATATATGTATGTAAATAAGTACTTCATTTTAACATTCATAAACTTTTTATTAATAATAATATATTATGGGGTGGTAATTTATTATAGGTGTCTGGGCTAGTAGTGAAAAAAACATATTTTCCATCTTTTATACATCTATTAAAATATTAATATAATTAATTCAGAGGTTACAAAGAAATTTGATTTCGACGTTTAAAAATTTAAGTAAGTCATCTAGTAATATAAAAAGATTGGTACAATAGTCAACATTGCATCGTTGTCTGCACTAAGGTATACTGGTAACTGGCATATACTGTCTTATATAAATAAAATATAAATGTAATGAATGTATTTCTATTTTTTTGTAATTTGTTTTTAGGTAAAATTCTGTATGACACCCATGTCTGAAGGGGTTTTATGCACATTATGATTAAGACATTCGCGTTAGCTTGTGCTTTAAACTTTCGTAAGTACTACAGCATACCCTTGTATCATAAATAATTATTTCTTAAAAATAAGTATTAAGTGCCATTGTAACAAAGTACTTTAAATAAAATACTTTAAGTACTTAAATAACTGTAACTTTTACTTAAAATACCTATTTCTAGTGTGAATATTACCTAGTTTTAGCTTTGGATTATAATTTATATTTTGTAGTATCAAGCGTACGGACCCGATTCGAGCACTCCCCTGTTCAATAGGCCAGGTGATTCTGTTTCAGATCAAAACATTCCCGAATGACGCATTTATTCTGCCTCACCCAGACTCGTCACAGGCGCCGAGTACGTGGGTGCCCGGGCACCCACGGTAAAATTTCTGGGGGTGCTCGGCACCCCCACAAATAATTAAATATTTAGTATTTTGATGTTCAAATATTGTTTATTGTGTTTACATTTAATTTACATATGTACATATTGAAGTAATTATTCTTAAATATCAAACAACTGTGCTTCAATGAAAAAAAACATGCTGAAACTACCTAATGGTGAAAAATTTGTCATTAGAAATATCTGAAATAATTGAACAGCCTATTTCAACTGGAACTTTAGAAAATGCTTGACTTAATGGTCGTGTAGTCAGAAAGAAGCCTCACATTTCAAAACAAAACAAAATAAGGAGACTCGTATTTGCTAAGAGTATATCAAAAAAGAGTTTTAGAATTCAGGATGAAACTCACATAACTTATTTGGGTCGTACAGTAATCTTACGTTTTGACAAAACCAAATACTGTGCTCCATATCTGCAACTTATGTAATTATGTGAATAATTTTTTTTGTCTTATGGCGTAACAAAATAATGTATAAACAATTTTATAGCTGTACTGATGATGGCCACTATCGCCGATGGCCGAAACGTTTAATAAATAACAAGACTTTCAAGTAAATGATCCAGATCGTCATTTTATTTCCAAACCTTAAAACAATTTAAATTAGGATATTCAACAAATTTTTAAAAAAAATTTAAAAAATATAGTACCTGAATATTAAGTTAAAATTGAATTAAATCCGCTGAAAAATTAGTACTAAGATGTAGTCTAATTCTTGGTACAATGTAATTAGCTCAAAAGAACACTTTGTAAAAAAACTCATTTACTATCACAATTGAGCGAAAAATTGTCCCAATTAAACGTTTAAATTATGTACTAGTTTGGTTTAAATTATTTGAGAGTAGGCCCAAAAAAGACACTGCGCCCATTAAATAGAATTGATTTTATATATGCTTTAATATATGGGATTGTAGGCTCCCCGACTATAATACAAACCCGGCGCCTATGTGCCTCATTCACTTTGGTGCTTACATGTGTAGCCAGCTTTATTCTACTGTACGAACAAATTCAGGGATTTACAATAATATTTAGTATGAATGTTGAATCATTGTTGCTACACTGTTACACATTTTCATTAGCTTAAATGTACAATTTTATTGGCAAAGTAAGTTTTGTGTAAGCTTTTTGAATATTGGTTAAAAAATAATTAATTAAAGGGCGACAGATTGTGGATAGGCAGCATTATATATTTTTTATTAACGTAATCATTCACGCAAGCTATGATTGTACTAATTTAATTATATCTTAGGTTCTAGACATCTAGACGATAATATTGAAATTGATAATGGAAAACCTTTTTAGGGAGTGGCTTTTCAAAATTAGGTTACTAATTTGTAATTTGATCGCTGATATATTTATTGTCAATATACTTAAGTTGTTCAGGACATATTTACAATACTAAATGAATTGCAACATATTAATTTCAGTACGTACTACTTATAACTTATCAATTAGATGACGGATCTGAGAATATTTATTTCTTGTTATTACAAAAATAAAGTATACGGTTTCATAATTAACTTTCGCCCAAAATGGACTATATTATATTAATTGCTGAATATTTGCATACCTATACCATTATTCGTTGTTGTGGTCTGTTATATGGTTAAAGTTTTATGTACACTGGAAATATTAATATGTTTATGTTGCACTATTTCACGATATTATATTGTGTATTTAGGGAGGCTCGTAACACTAGAAGTCCGGGAAGCCACTTTTCCTACGTGGTACACATACTATTTTTTCATCGGTTTATATTCAATAATATAGAAATAAATATGATTGTATTTTTATTTATGAAAAACAATGTACTGCGTCCTGTACGGGAATGCTTGGTCATCGGCCGGAGAAACGTTCCTGGACTGTTATTTTTCGTATCCTAGCAACTAGACTAAAATACCGAAATAATGCATTTTTCGATTCAAAAACACATCGGAAAGGTGTCATTTTCGTCCGATCGAAAAATGTATACTATTTCCAAGATTTATTTTTATTTTTAATTTACAAATAAAAATATTTAACAAACATTTTTACCTCTCGTCAGTCAGAAAGAGAGGTATTGGAATCATGTTAAAAATCGGATAGTGAGTTTTCAATGGATAAGCACGTTTGGATGGGTGGATGTATAGATGGATTTTGTCGTACTGATTACTCAATTATTACTAGTAACTAAAAAAAAAATGAAATTTTGGATAACATTCTGATACCCTAGATTAGATCTGATTTTGGTGTAAATCATATAACCGGAAGAGATATTTTCTTAATGATTTGAAGTGTTTTTCGTAAATATCTTAATTATTTATGAATATATGAGAATTTTAGTAACTAATAATTTAATATTTTTTCATTAGCTAAAATTTTATAGTTCAAATTTGTTGCTATCTAGTTTCATTTAACTATTACAAGTAATTAATGATTCGGCAATTTGTTATACTTTACACGGTTAATTTGTTTACCTATGGACATAAATGTTTTATATTTAACAGTGACAATAGTTATTATAATTGACAGTGAAAATATTATGAAAATAATTATCGAATACTCTAAAAGTAATTGTACTAATACTCATAATAGTCAACGCGCGGATATTCACATATAGGTATATAATATAAATATTAATAAAAGTGTAAAGAGAACAGACGAGAGGTTATGTGCTGGCTATATCAGATTTTTTTATTTCGTTAAAAACCCAATAGTAAATAAAAAATAAGTCATTATAATATACAAGCGCAATAGATGAAAAATA
Organism: Stenolophus ochropezus; assembly: GCA_035578165.1. Taxonomy (NCBI): domain Eukaryota; kingdom Metazoa; phylum Arthropoda; class Insecta; order Coleoptera; family Carabidae; genus Stenolophus; species Stenolophus ochropezus. Next base: position 14,799,358 of record JAQOWZ010000015.1, on the reverse strand, counting down.
ATTGGAACAATTAATTAGCTCTCAGGAACGCAAACGTATAGACATAGTCTAGTAATAACTTTTTTAATTTCAAAAATTTGTAATTAAACGTTTTATGTTTTTGAATACAATACTCTATTACATTAAATTATTTTTAACCGCATTTACGGTTTTTTCTCTTTCTTCATGTTAGATAGATACGTATTACTCTGTATTTGCTTTTTAACTTCAAATCTATACCTTATATATATATATATATATATATATATATATATATATATATATATATAAATATATATATATATAAGTATTTCCCCAAATTAATCGCCTTTTTAAAACGTCAATCTAGCGAAAACATTTGAAATATTTACCAAGGAACAAGTAGATAAATTCAAGGTAGAATTATAACACCGCTTTCGAATGAGATTGGCGCCATCAAACTGTAGCACGTCCTTTCAATAATTTCCATTACTACCAACTGGTAACACTCTTACAGGACCACTGCTACTAAGTCAGTAAATATTAGTTTTACCTTTACACAATACTATTTATGAATTACATCAATTGACGTATTAATATACTTTATTAGTGCCACTAGAATGTGCTGATTCAGATGTGTTACTGAAGCACCTGATAAAGATTATATATTATATTATATTACATTATTTATTGATAAAGGTAATTAATTATGTATTTCTCATAATATTTTTCTAATACTGAAACTAAAACTCTCTTTTATGCTGTTGTCGCAATAATGGGTATTTTAACGAAACGGAACCTAACTCCTCCGTATACATTAATATTAGCCATAGATCGTCTAGTGCAAGGTTTAACGTACCTTACATTGTATTTATTTCAATAATAACCCTTCATCATCGTAATACAAAATAGCTATTAAAAGTGGAAGAAATGGAACAGGTATTTGACAAAATAAAAGAATGATATTCACTCCAAAAGAAAGACAAATTACCTATTCTGTGCATTTATTTATAATTAAAGAAATTCGTAAAGTGCTGTGGAATATTACGCTCTCCAGTATTCACTTTAAAAACCTGAGGGAAACCACAGCCAAAACCTCAACCAAACTTATATTGGAAGTCAGTGACAATTGTAAGGGTGTGAGTGATAGTTTGCGGGGATTTAATCAGTTGTTCTGATACCTTTTGTTTCTGGGTACGCTCGGCATTGCCTGAGGGCCATTGTTTAGAGTCAACACCCAGCTAAGCTGGCGAGTGTAATGCGATTATCACTGAATATATACCCAAGTGAATGTGGATTAACCAGCTTTCGTGCTGATACGGCACATTCTTGAGCCTGAGAGTTTGTGCAGTGCACATAGCACAAATTCTAGCAAATTGCAGTTGTTAGATCCCGAATATTAGATCGGTTATATTTAATAAAAATATGATATTATTGTATCAACTATAAAACAATATATATGACACATACCTGGCTTGTCTCAGTAGCGACGTCGTTAATAGGAAATTAAAAGGATCTTGACATAAAATCGGAGACGGTTTCAAAGGGTGCACTAGGTCGTTTTGGTGGCAGACAGAGCCAATACGCTACACAAAGACGTTCCAGTGTGGAAGAACACTATCGTGGTACCAGACAGAGCCAGTGAACTACACACAACAGCGGGTTCAGAGGTGTACTAGATACTCTTCATGCCAGACAGAGCCAGTGAGCCACACATAGACGTTCCTAGTATGGAGGAATGTGAATGTAGGGAAGTGGAGTTTAGGAGACTAGAAGTACTTCGGATAAGCCAAAAAAATGTAAGTGGAGTCCTGGATGCTCCCCGAGCACACATTTTCCCTCGAGTTATATACAAAAATATATAACTATGGGGTTTCGAAGGTAGTCCATGATTCGAGCGCGTGATCGTAGAAACCTCTAGAATATTTTGAATATTCCATCTCACTTGGCTGCACTTCTTTGTTTTAATCCTTTTCTAAAAATGATGATTTGTAAACAGTTCACACGTGTGCCGACGCACCGTCTAGGAAATGTCATTTTTTCAAGTGGCTGTGACACCCTGACCTGCGCTAGACTAAACAATAAACAAATACTTATGGTCTCGTGCCGTACAGACACCGGGAAATTTATTAAACAAAATAAATATTCTACGTAAAATGGTTTATTCATAAAATATTTAATATATGGTAGATATTATTCCTAATATTATTATTAACAAAATTATACATGCAGGCAGTACTGCTTCACAATGAGAACAGATGATATCCAGGATCCGCAATTGTAGTAAAGGTGTCGATCACCAAGAATAAAATTGAGAGAGTATTAACGATCACTGTACCAGAAGTCGCCTCAATTAATTCTATCGAAATTATTAAAAAATATCTACAATTTTGAGACACAGCGTATCATCGATTGTTCATCATCAACCAGCGGGCTTGCACACTATTGGCAAAATACCAACTTAGATAGCACTGTACCTCCATTTAAGTGATTCTGATTATATATCATACACGGGGCACTGCATCGGTTTTAGTGGATTCAAGGACTAATTTGACAACTATTAAGCGCCACGGAGGATGGAAGTCTTCAGCAGTTGCGGAAGGTTACTTAAGGCTCTATGAAAAACAAGAAAAAAATTGCAAATAATTTTTGTCCCTCGAAAATTTTGAAGTATCTATCAATAAAGCTTCCACCAATACTACATTACATTCGGAAAAATGCGATATGATTGGTGCTGAAATTTCTGTACCATCAGGATTTAATATTAATAATTGTACAAATTGTATTTTTTTTAAGTTAACTTCTTAATTAAGTAATTACTTTTTAGTACTAGTACCAAAAAGATATTTTTTTTGTTGCTTTCTGTTACTATAAAACCCATATTTTGCTTTGATTTAAAAAAAAAATCTTGTGTATAATACGCCTAGAAACTCTTTTGCTTCAAAAGTACTTTTCAAACAGTGCCTAAACTATATACCTTATGTTCGTTGTAAGAAATAGATATTGATGCAACTAATGTCTAAAGAAGTGTTTTTTAGTCGATTGCTGTTTATCACATGAGGCGTAACCTAATGCGGCAATAATAACATAAGTTGTCATAGACAGAACAAAATTAGTTTACTTCAAAATCCGAAACGACACATCAAGCAACCCATTTAACCTTTTTGCTAGCGTAAATAAAAAAAATATAGATATCGAAAAATTATATTGTCTCAGAACTTGTATTTCTTTTCTAATATTAGTTCAAGTACTTATGGTACTCAGATACTTACTCTTCTGAATTCAACGCTGATATGTACTAGTATGTGTTATTAGGAGTGAAAGTGATACTTTGTGTGACGAGTGAGGAAGTTTGCACGACGAGAGAAACTCGCAGACACTTTTATTCGGAACGACACATTCGATTTTTTTTAACGTAAATATTTTTAAAAATAATGTACTATTTGACATTAAAATAATTAAATTTTCTTCAAACATCAAAGAAGGCGGATTATTTCTACTCCGACGACGTAGAATTTAAATTTCTACCTTGTGAATCAAGTCACAAAAGACTTACATAACTTAAATATACATAAAAAAGTGAATATTCTTCTAATTTAATTTATAGCTATTATAAATATCTTCGATACTTCTGTACTATTTGGATTGTATTGAAATAAATTAAAATTTGAAAAAGTATGTACAGCCACACTTGTTAAGTGGCTTGTTTCATCTACAACATCAACAATGGCAAAAATAAGCATCCTAAATTGGGGAAAAACATCAATCTCTTATTACATCTAATGGGTCGAATCTGTTCATGCATTTGTAAATTTGTCTTTTTTTAGCGTATAGATGATCTATACATAGACGTTTGCGAATTGACAAATAGGGCAATTCTAATCGTATGTCTGTAAAGAGCTGCGTTACAGATGTTAAAATGTTCAGTTATGCTTTCTGCAACTAACTTCACATTAATAATTTTTACGTCAAAATACAAAATTTTGAATTTTGAAACGTCACTATTCGGTATTAAATACATATTTTTAATTGATATGACGTATGTATTATGCTGGTATAATTACCTTTATTGTTATAGAAATGAAATTTATAATTATAAATAATCGTTATATAATAATCAGTACGAAATATAAGTTGGTATCATAGAAAAGAAAAAAATACATAAATAGATCCAAATTTTCATAGAATTATAACGCTATAATTGTATTTCTAAACATATTCTAATTATTATAAAACTTATCTAGTGCCATCCCGTTCAATCAAATTTCCTATAAATTTTAATCTTTTTGTTGTTTCATTTTGCACAAGAAGTCATATCTAAGCTTATGGCTTGGTTTTTGTAACCTTAAGAATTTAAAGGATCTGTAATGATTTACAGATTTTTCTGTAGCCTACAGATGTAATCAGAATTGCCATTTGGATCGTCTTGGTCTTACAGATTTTTTTATAGTTCAGTTTACAAAAATTTCTTCGTCGTTTGCAAGAAACTGATAACGATTTAGCAATATTTCGTGTTGTAGCATCGTTTCGTTCTGAATTTTACAACGATCAACCATTCTTTAAATTTATCTTTGAAGCAACTTCATTGGCTGAAAATGTAGCACTGATTGGAACTAAAGAAGAGCGTGATCAGAGTTCTAGTATTTATTGGTTTCGGAATAGGACAATAACTGCATGAAATTTTAATTTTCTCTGTCTTACTGTCGCTTCTGTATAACCCTATTCTGTGCTTGAATTGCAATTATATCACATTTTAGCATATAAAACTGAAATTTGTATACCCGTCAACAATCATGGCCTATTCGTCAAAGTCAAGTGGGAAAATATATGCATATAGCATCCCAAATATTTCTAATACACGACCGAAAACAGTGAGCGAGGGCATCAAAAGCCGAGCGATGTAATATGCCGTTAGATTCCCCTAGGGCCAGTGGCGGCTCGTGTTACATATTTGTGGGTGTGTTGTATCAAAGAAAAAAGGAAATCAAAGGACTTCAATTCTCATTAGAGGTTTAATTTAAATTTGAAACAAATATGTCTGTCCTTGTTTTCGGTAAAATTATCTATTAATTTTTCATCGTAGTTTTGTGGCAATAAATTTCCGGGTTTCTTTATTTTCTCAGTCAAATGCGATAAATCTCTCACCCTAGTTTCCGTTCATATTTTTTCACCATGATCGTCCAGGGTTGTCAGTTTCGGCAGAATTTTGAGCTGAATAAGTACTTCATCTCGCGGGGAAAAAATACTTTGTGGAATTCCGCCCAATGGGCGGAATCGTATCAAAATCATCTGTGTTTTGGGCGGGTTTTCATTTTCTTGTTTTTACAAATGATAATGTTGCTATCAGCTTCAGAATATTTTATTCTATAGTGATTCTATTCTGCTGTTGCCAACGGCGTTAAGAAACATTACCGTACACCGTACCGTCTGTTATGTTTCCGTAATAATCAGTTTACCCCGGGTATTGTAAAAAGAGAAATATGGGAAAATGGGACAAGTAGTAGTTAAAACAATGCAATCAACAGTAGGAACGGGGACATGGTTTTGAGCGAGGTTTTGAGGGTAAGTTTTGGGTTCAATTTTAACCTCGTTTATTATATTGAAAATACATTATAGAGTGTTTTATTTTTATATTGGTGAATATTTATTTTGGTTTTTTAAAAAATGAAATTGTGCAATAAGCTTTTAGGTATATATTAAAAAATATAAATTTACATAAAAAATTGTTGAAATGTTCGAAACTGAAATATGCTTCTTTTACGTATGACTAAAATTGTTTAATACAGGCGTTGAACGACTTGACTGTTTAGCTTTCAATTGTTCCTGACAAGTTTGAAAAATTAATAAGAATTATTATAATAACAATAATATTGATTACGTTTCTTATTACATTATTGTATACAAAGCAATGATATTTTAATGAGTGTGACAGTTTTCATACATTTTATATAACATTTTGGTTTCCTATATCATTTTAATGCGGGTGAAAGATGAAAAAACACAATACAAACTAGTGATGTGCCGAGTCGCTGTTTTGATGGATCGAGTCGACTCGAGTCAGTTTATACGGTATTCGAATCATGACTCGATTCCTAGTACTCGAATTCTATGTTTGGTATTCGAATATTGACTCGAGTCCGGCTGGACTCGAGTCCAGAATTCGAGTCTGAAAATTCTAGTCCAGAACTTAAGTCCGATTTGTCAATCTGAGTCAAGTAAATAATAGGATGAGATGTTTTTAGGTGCTTTAACAAATTAGTTGTGTTTTTGAAATCTTTAAATATGGAGTCACAGTTTTTGCACTTTATTTTACCGCCGTCCACTTTTTCAAAACTCTTCCATACACCTGAGGTTTTTTTCGGCGTCATTCTATAATAAAGTTAATTACAATCTAATCACTTCACTTCCGGTATTAATAAACAATTAAATAAACTCACTCAGTAGAACTAGTCCACTTCAAAAAAAAAAAAATTCAATTTAGAGAGTCTACATTAGAAGTCGTAAACAAACCTGATATTTTTTCCCAGTCGACTGGACTAAACTCAGTACTCACAATAACTGCTAACTAGTGCTAACTGACACAAACAAAGAAATCAAAACAAAAAGATGCAGGTTTAAACTTGTTTGTATTATTAGGCCCGCGCCACTTCATTGCTTAAGTAAATAGTTTGCGAGTACGAGCGAGTTAACCAAACTCGAATACGAGACTCGAGTCAGTTGAACTCGCATAAATAGAATCGAATTAGCGAGTACGAATCGATTCTTCCTGACTCGAGTACCGGAATCGAGTCCGGCGTACTCGAATCAAAATAAATTGGTATTCGAGTAGGCGAGTTCTAAAGCAGGAATCGAGTCTGACTCGAGTCAAACCGTACTCGGCACATCACTAATACAAACGCTACCACCAATCCACATCGGTCGGTAAGTTTGGAAAATTATTTTTTTTGTAATTGCATAACTACTTTCATTTCGAAACATGTATTTAAAATTTAAAGTACGATAAATATCAGTTTGGTAATACTGGTATTCTTACCGTTGTATGATAATCAATTTCAAAAAATAAGAAATAAGCATGAATTACGCCAAATACTTGCTTTTGAGTGCAGTACTTGTAGCTCTTATCGAGCATAACAATGTGTTCGCCGAACTAAAATACGGTAGTAGCACACAGTAAGTACACAGCAATGTTGTAGATGTAACTGGGCGACTTCAATGATCATTTGACTGATTGTATCACGTCTCAGCGCACTTGCACTTATTAAGCCACAATTTGATGTAAAATAAAGAGATTTTGTTATTTAACTTTTACATATATTTTAATAAAGTACGTATATGATTAATAAATATAGGGCATTTTTATTTTCAATATTTGCTGATCGTGCAGGCCTGCAGCACATGTACTTGCCGCCACTGCCTGGGGCACAAAATATTTGTTTTATTCGCTCCTGAAACCGTGGCAACAGGTAACAGAATACCTAATAAATAATTTAAAATACTGATGGCGCGTTAATCGAAAGTAAATAAAGTATTTAATTTAGATTCATTATTTAACGCGAGTTTACGTTAATATTTGTAATTGTGACGAAATATAATTATGGAAATAATAGTGATATTTCAAATACTCAGAGGCGCACCCAGATATTTTTTCGGAGGGGTTTTCAAATACAGATTGTTTATTTTAAGTTATACACTATTGCTATCTCGTAGTATTTTATTACAAAATAATAAACAAAAAAAAAACACTTGTCGCAGGATGAAGGGCCGCTGTATTCTACCTTACCGTCTTGGTTCTTGTCAAGATATTTTGTCTTATTTTTTGACGGCTTATAGGGCAATACTCTTTTTTGAGTAACATTTGCATGCTTTCCTCTTCTTAGGTAAGTACTAAATTTATTTTGCTTATTTAAACAAACTTGAGCAATTCATCATAGATCAATAACTTCAACAAGGCTCATATCGATTTTCTGTAGTTTTTTCCGCGAAAGTAAAAATTCCCATATTATTTTCATAAGCAAAGATACTATACGTTCCATTTGACTCCAAATTCATTTTTTAGATGTGTCATTTTCAATCTTCAATAATGATTCATAAAATTTTTGCTTTTTAGCTTTAATGATATTTTAAAATCCTATGTTATGAATCTATGTATTTGAACCGCACGTTTCTTCTATTTGTATTTGTATATCATATCAAATTGTATAACCAAACTTAAGATCGTCCAATCAATTACTCTCTACTTAAAATTAAAAAATAAAATAAAAACAATTCGGAATTAGGAGAACAAAACATTAGTTCATTTTATAGAGATAATATATTAATGTAAAATTAACATGCATTATATAATCAAAACATATTTTTGTTACTTTAATAAAGTACCTACCTAAATAATTTCGGGGGAGTCTGAATTCCCAAAACCTCTTCCTTCCCGTCATTGCAAATACTCCACCAGAATTATTGGAAATAGAATATTCAGCTCACAATAATTTATTACCTTCTCAATTCAAAACTAAATACGAAAAACATTATGACATATTTCTCAAATGGAAGAAAGAAAAAAAAGTGACCGAAATTTCAGAAAACGATATTTTGGCCTACTTCTCGGGAAATCACTGCAGCTACAATTCGGAGTGAGTTTTCTATATCAGTATATCATTGTCTGCTTAAGTGATGGATTAGTAAAAAATTAAAAATTCGCATTTCCAATTAAAAATCTATCCATTATTTCCAATCACAGTTAATCATGAAAACAATTTTTTTTTAAGTCGATACATTCTCTATTGGACTAAAATAAATACTGCTAGTCGGTCACTTTAATTTGTGTACTATTATATCCGAACTACTGTTTAGTGCTCCGTGCCTTATAATAAAAAGTCATCTTGAGGAATACGTAGTCATTAATTCTGACAACAATTCAATGAATAGCAATCGCTGATTTTGTAATATATCGTGATATTCTCTGGCATTTACAATTTCCATTATTAAAGATTTCTGACTTCATATGATTGGACTTATAAAGTCATACCATTAGTCGTTGGGTAAATTAAGTAGTTCTTTTAAGGCAGTCTAGATTAAACACTTATAATTCTACTGCGATTGTCACCAACATAAATGTTGAATTTACTTTCATCACTTAAAATTACTTTGTTTCAATGATCCTGCGTTTAATTACTACGTTCCTTTACCATTTTAAGCCTCATAAAATCCATAGTCCAATTCTTTCACACCTGCAACTGCATGTTGCTAAAGATACATGTTTGCTAATATTATATTTCCACTAGCTTTTTATCGCCGTTTTATTTCATGTCTATTTTGTTCAGCTATTCGTTTCAAAACGCAATAATTTTGCGGTGAAGATTTTTTTTTTGTACAAATAGATTTCCGCTCAATATGAATATTTTCTTTTGTTTTATATTTTGTATTTTATATTGGACTGTATACTTTGTTAAATGAAAATCAGTTGCTATTCTTCTATAAGATTTACCATTACGCAGTAACTTTTTTTGTAAATCTGAACTAAGTGCTCGTTCACAAAACATAATGAAAATATTTATCAACAATATTATTGAACGTTGAAAAAATGTACTTATTTGACAGTTGTGTACATTTTATATCTGCACTAATAAATCAGACTATTTTTAATATACTACATATTTATTTATTAAGGTTAGAAATAAATTGGCGCAGAATGATAATTATTTATCTGTTATAATGGACAAGTACATAAATATGATCATATTTACGTTCAATATACTCTAAAGATATATGTTGTAAAAATTTACTTGAATATAGTAACAATTATAGTCCGCAAATAATTTTCTACATTTGTTTATAGTATATTTTTCAGTGGGTACGAATACATTTGGGATTGGACTCGTCGAACTTTGAAACTAATGCATACCTACATTCTTGTTTTTTATTTCTTATTTTTTATGACAAATTAATCTTAAGTGTTGACTTCATAGTTTTAATAATTAATTTTTTTGAAGAAATACCACGTTTACAAAATGAAAAGATCAATAAAACAGAAACAACATTGAATAAAGTAAAAAATAAATACTCATTGCTAATAGGATTGTCTGAAATACAAATTAATATTATTACAAATTTTATTTTTATATAAAGATCTGTATATTTACCTGAAACTGATATTAAAATGTAGATATAAATTAGAGTACGCAAGCGAGAATCATTTAACTCTACGAAAGTGCATAATTACCAATACTAGCGAGATACAGAGACGCAGCGATTAGATTTCTTAAGTTTTTATAGTATTCTATCTCTCTTTGCGTAATATGACTGTGATATTACCTTGCTCGTACGAATGAGCTGTATTAATCGTGCACAAGAGGATAGTGCACTTAGCCTTAGCCTTTCTCTCGCAAGAAAATAATCATATTTGGGTAAAATTAAATTAAAAAGTTATAAATAGGTGTAAGTAATATAATTTTTATTTTGCCATTTTTCCAAGACGTGCACTGCAAACCTTGCACTGACATTTCAGTGTTAAATTGAAAAAAGTAGTTAAACTAGTGAAATAATTTTTATTATTGTTTTGCAATGTGGAAAAAAATATACACCCAGTTTCATAAAAGGGATTGGCCACTAACTCCATACTTAATACCGTTTTTCAGGCCCAAACTTATACCCATTCTTAACTCACAAAAAACTCCAGTTCCAATTCATAAAAAAATATTAAGATAACTTCACTAGACCGGTATAGTTAACAATATTTGTAAAGGTGATTATCAGTATTTCTAAATGATATAGAGAAATTTGACAACCTAGACTTATAATACTTTCACTTCATGCATGGGCAAAGCATTCATGGAAGTGTGGTTATAATATATTTTTTATTTCATTCGTAATATATGAAACAGAAACGTTAACGCAACCCTTTTTTTATTTTATACTGTACCTGTATAATGTCCAGTAGAAGATCAATATAATCGTCAAAACCTATCTAATGTTCAATTTAGTCAATTTATGGGATTATATATGTTTTATGGCAACAAAGTGGGAAAAATTATAACTTACGTAAGTTAGATAACTCCGGTCTTATTCTCCTTTGTAAATAGCTTTAGTGGCAGAAAAATTTATCCAGACTAAATATGATATTAATTAACTCCGAATTTAATCTTTCTTATGAATCTGATTTCTCTAGTATGAAAATTTCTGCCAGTCAGTAAATTGCATTTGATGTTTACAAACTAGACACAATTTAGTTTTGGACGTATATATAATTTTTCGGTCAAGCGAGACAAACTATTTAATCATACTTTCAATTTTATGGATGATCCAATAAAGCAGTCAAAACAAAACAGAAAATAATACGTTAGTAAAGAGTAAAACAGTTTATTTTCTTTGCTATTTGGTGTACATTTACCATGACTTTGCTACTTAAACAAATGAATATTTACTAAGGTCTTGTTTACAAATCCGAATATACAAGGCTTAAAATGAGATCTTGTTTACCGTAAGCAATGAAGGAATTAAAACAGTTTAAACATATTGTTATAAAAGACAGACATAAACTTTAAAGCAAAATAATAAAATACAAAAAGAGTTTTGGAAAGCCGTGATTAATTTTTGGCAAGAATTGAACAACGAGAAATAGTACCTACTTTAAATGAAGCTATTAATAGTTTTTTAATCGTAGGAGAATTTTGATAGCAAATCAAATTAATAAGTTAAATTCACCTGGTTTTATTTCCATTTTAATAGTACAAATTTTAAGTAAACAGGTGTCCGTTTTAAAAAGTTAACCATTGGGATCTCAAGAACTGTAAGAAATACGAAGTCGGTGAAATTGTATCAAAGTTGCCACATTAGATGGCCATTTTAATTCTATTTTTGTTTTCCCGGAAAAAATTTCTACTTTTTTACTGAAATTTACAAAAATAATTTTAAAATTTTCGCCTCATATTTTTATTGCTCTCTACACGCAAAGTTGACACCTGTCAAATCGTGGTTATGAGATTAGAGTAACGGGCTACAGAGTCAAAGGTTATATCAATTCAATTTTATCTGGCGCTTCTCGCAAGAATTTTATTATTTCCTTTCTTGTAAATATTGCTGATTTTGTTGCTTTTGTAGACCACATTCGGTTCATTGAAATCAGCGATGACTTTTGAAAATTTATTGATGTCAATATCAGTAGCGAAGCGTCCATGGAAGCTAGGGAAACAGTGTTTCCCTTATGTTTTGAGAACAGGAATAAATATCAATTTATTTGATTAAAAATCATCATAAATATAATTATACAATAATGGAGTATTATTGACAATGTTACATTGTTGTAAAAAAGGCGATATTTTTGTGCGATTTGCCATCGCTTTGAAGTATATATTTTAAAACAGAAATGCATCGCTAGCTTCTGCATCTCAGAATTTACAATTAACCGGAGTTTGGACACTATCGTACGTTTCCGTACTAGATAGGATAACTCTCGGCAAGTTTAATGTACTACGAAAAAAGCATATTTGACTGGTGTGTATCCATATTTATTTCAGTCTGTAGATGTTCTTATAATGCTTTCACGCATGTTACGTTTAATTTAACGATTATCATGGTAGTTAATAATTATATAATTCCAAAAAATACACAAATTTTGATGATAAAAATATTTAACTAAGAATGGTGATCAATGCCAGAATTAAAATCTCTCAAATCTGTAAGTAAAAAGAGGATGTTAATGTAACAAATATATTTCATTCTTTTTTAAATTTCACCTTTATTACATCTCGTTCCATATTTCTATTATCAACTTTACTTCATTTTGCTTCCATTATTCAAAATATCCTTACTCAGTCATACGTTCTTCATTATTTTTTGTTTTTAAATATAACTCGCCTGGGTTATAATAAGCTAAACGGCTGTAATTTTAATACTCACTAATTCACTCTGTATTTATTTCATCGCATCAATATAGCTCTTAGGCTTGTTGATCTTGAACATTTTCACTTTATTGGTATTTTGTCGTTGTAGACCGTGTTGTTAAACAACAACCACATGGCTCCCATTTTCCTAAATATGTGTTTTTTTTAATTAGAGTAATCTTCGCTATCTGAACAGCTCATTTTCTTACTCCTCAATTAAAACAGTATAGATATTTTATTTATAATATTACGTTTGAAAATATTTTGACAGTAAACAACATAACAGCACAAAACAATAAAGTAAACATAACAGATTGTTTTGAGTTATCCAGGTGGGCAAAGCACTCTGCATGTAGACTTTGAATTTGACAGATGTCAAAAACATGTGCACCTCGATCAAAAGTTCTTTTTTGACCTAATCTGGGGTGGGATTCTATAACTTCGGTTGCTATCATTTGGGCTTGTTATAATATCAATTGTAAATATCAACTAAAAAATATACTTGCTATTCTATAGCTTTAATGGTTATTTTTGGTTAATACGTACTTACATATATACTCATACATATATAACGAACACTACAAGTCTACACTGATGAGGAAATGTTTTAAATTCATTGCAAATTTGAATTTCCCCCATGGTGACATTGGACATTTGTAATTAATGTAATAACAAGTACAATTGTTATTTGTAGTTGTTATGAGTTATGGAATCCACCCCAGATTTGCTAAACGATATCATTTACGACCTTAATACGCAAATAACTATTGTTTTGTTCAACAATCATCTATACATAGTTCCATTAGAATAGCGAAAGAAAAGAGGATTACAATTTTGTAACAATTAGTGCGTTCAATACAGGAAAAAATACCATTGCCGCTAGTGGTAGTTGTAGCAAAGTGCTTAACACATTGAACGATTTCAATTGACAGTGCATGACGGTAGGGTAAGGTAGGCAAACAAAAAAAGTATTTTTTTTTCAAAAGTCATAAAAGTGGCAACTTTTGTGACGTGACTGACAAGGTTGAAGTTTAATTTCTACGCCGCCGAAGTAGAATTTTTTTACTTTAACGCCGCCGGGGTAAATGTAAAATAAATAAGTATCCAAAGAAACTATGTAGAATCAACGAATAAGAAATAACTTGTACAGTAGAAACCCGTAATATCACCATAAATGTCACTGTAATACTATAATAGTTAACTTAAGAAAATTTTACTAAAAACCATCTACAATTGACAAATTAAACTACAAATAGTACGTCAAGTAGTAAATTATTTTTTAAAATATCTACATTTAAAGAATGAATAGTATGTGTCATTCAGAGTAAAAGCGTTTTTGTGTGCATCGCATGAAATTGTCCACGCTCGTCACACAAAGTATCATTTTTACTCTTAATAACACAATACACCATTTTATGTCCTCTGAATGTAAAGTTTGTATAAAATAACCACATGAAGTAGTTTTTTATTTTCATTGGTTGTATTTATATTCTTGTATTTTTACTTACATATATTTCGAATCATTACAGGCATTCCACATTTATGCATAGATATCCACCCACATTTGTTAAATGTAAATATTTGGCTGGATTCCATTATGTAAAACGCACACGCAGCTGTCATGTACTTAAATTCCGGCGCTTTATGTCCTAGCTAGCATTTTCCACTTGTTAACACTCACTGCGAAGTCAGTTTACATTAGATTTCAGCGTGACGTTATCCTCTAAGCGCGGGCATATCCAGCGTGCAACAAGTGGAAAACAATTAACGTATTCGGTATTCAGTACAGGTGTTTGGTTGTCTGTGTGTCAGCTGTTCAATAATTTTATTTATATATATCTTTACGAATAAAATTGAGGAACAATTATTAAAAGAGCATAGCAAAGATGATAATAACATTAATTTTATTATTAATGGTGAACATATATCATTAACAATTGAAGATATCGATCTGTTACAAATATGTGGTTTTATTAGTAGAGTTTAATGCTTAATTGTATATGATTATTTTTCAGAAGATTATTTTTCAGAAGATAAAAATCATATGAAACATATTTCAAATATTTTAATTTACAGATAACGAATTGTGAGTTCCGGAAACAAAATTCCTCTTATATAAATAAATCATACCTGCCTATGCGTATTAAGAACGGTCAAACCATTTTAGTGATTAAAAACAATTTTTAAGAAGAGGAGCAAAGCGACGACTTCAATTATTGTCAGATCAGTATTTCTTACCGTACGAAATGCCTATATAATTTTTTCCACGTTAAAAATTTATTTTGTCTCAATATTAGTAAAAAAGTGTCCGAAATAAGATATATTAAAATTCATTATTGGAAAACAGAATTCTATTTCCATGGTATTTTTCAAACAGTCGTTTCATTTTGAAATTTGTCAAAATTCTGTCATTTGTGATTGTTTTTATGTAGGAAATACTTGCGAAAATAATTTGCAAGGTACTATTATTTATCAATAACTGTGGTATTAGTAACTAAATTTTTAATTTTAAGAGTAATTAATGAATTTACTAAATTATTTCTATGCATTCGTAGTAACCATGAATCTACTTACCGTTTTGTTAGACGTAAAGGAAACATTAAAAGTCTTGAAAAAAATCAATCAACCGATTGTGCAAAAAAATAAAAGCGAATTGCAACGCGAAAATAAAACCTTTTAATTTTGTAAAAATGTACATAAATTATATCGTTTTATTTCATCTAGGTGTCGTAAAATCTTCTCTCGTACATTATTTATTTCATTGTGTTGCTCTAAATCATCATTTTCTTTTTCAAACATCAATATCATCGTTGTTGTCTACACACAAATTGTGTAAAACAATACGATAAAATTAAGTTTGAATTTTTTTACATTTCCATATCCGAAATCTTCCTTTTAAAATTCCAAATTAGGAAAAGGTACCAGA
The DNA here is from genome assembly GCA_035578165.1 of Stenolophus ochropezus. Classification (NCBI taxonomy): domain Eukaryota; kingdom Metazoa; phylum Arthropoda; class Insecta; order Coleoptera; family Carabidae; genus Stenolophus; species Stenolophus ochropezus. The sequence goes on along the minus strand of JAQOWZ010000015.1, from coordinate 14,783,599 downwards.
AAATTTTAAATTGTAGTTGCTACACACCAAATATGCTCAAATACGGCGGGAGATAGTATGAGGAATAAAAATTGAATAACAATAACTAAAGGGCGCCACATAGTTGTAAATAACACGACACACAACTATGAAAGTGTCTCAGGACGTAACAGCAAAATGATCAATGGGAGATCGTTATATAAAACAGTAAGCGTAGAGTTAGATAGCCAATACATTGAGTATTAATAGAATACAAGTTTGCTCAATCAAATAAATTAACCCAAACGAGAGGTTATCGGGAAATAAAACACCAGAAAGAATAAACTAGCCTCCGTATAGGGGTTCGGCGTACCGGGCGGAATAGGAACTCGCGTTAGAGCAACGCACGGATAAATGAATGGCGCAACAAGTAGGGCACTACGTCCGTTGGTATACCAAGCGGTCGAGGTGCATGCGCAGATAAAAAAATAACTAAAAAGCAAGATTCTCCTAGCGCGTTGCAAACCCTATAAGAGGGTTAAGAAATATTGACATGAAATAATCACTCGCATGAGAATTCCTAAAACAATAAATCTAATAAACGATAATCAAATAAGTAATAAGTACCAAGTGACAATAATCACTCGTAAAAATACTAACATAAATCGATAAATTCAATAAACAAGGAACAAGTACTAAATAAGTCCTGATAATAATCACTTGTATGAATGTTAACAAATAAATAATGAATTTAATAAACAATAAATAGAAATAAGGCTTGTCTGGCTTTTCCGGCGACGTGTGGTCCGGTCAATGACACAGCACAAGATGCCGGTTCTGGTCCACATGGCAGTCTCAGATCTTTCAAATCTCGAATGAACCTTCTGTCTGTCCTGGATGTTCTCGAATGTGAACAGCAACTACTACGACCGTGTGTGGTCTCGATAATATTGTCCAGTGTTCCCAGAGTCGAGGAAAACGGTGAAGTGTGTATGTGTATGAATAAATGTAATACACCTTTAGTAGCAGCCTAAGTCTTCATAGAAAAGTCGAAGATCAGAATTCCCGGATTACCTCTATGAGAGATGAGTTGCTAACATCATTATCATAAAATTATTTTAAACCGTAGCATAGTGTTTTTGTGCATCTGGTATATTTTGATAATTTTTAATACGATATTAAAAGATGTTCGAAGACAATGACTCTTAAAAAGTCATCAACAAAAGCAAATATTGCTGCATCCATCTTCTGCATTTTAAAAATTTGAAATGATAGTTTTTGACATAGCCCTTCTTGTCATATTTGCTGTTTTTGACGCTCAAACTATAACACTTGCTGCTAGGCTCGTAGCAACAAATTTCCTACTAAACCTAAACTGAGTGCAGTTTACAAGTGGAACCCGCAGTGCAGAAATAGTACACACTAAAAACACAAGCGGAAAATACTGAACAAACTGAGAGCAGCACCAATACGTACTGCAAGTAGTGGAAAACGCTAATAACTAACGTCGATCACAGGCGCTCATAAAATGTCAGATGCGCAAAATTGTACTTAGCACACCGTTCAGAATAAAATAATTTCTTGCGCTAGAGAGCACAACGTAAATGAACGCACCAAATATGGAATGTTACTGCAGATCCAGGTGTATTGAAAACTATCTCGCATTCAGAATCGACACGTGTTAATTTTTTAAATCAAGATTAAAATTTATGGTATTACTGTCATGTGTACGAAAATATCCAAAAGCAGAAATTATTTTTTTTCTAAATATGGCGAGAAAGGCAGGGGATATTTTCTGCTAAGCCCTGGAAAACTTACCATATGAAGAGTCGTCTGATAAAGACGCACGTACATTCGAGCAAACAGCTCAGATCGTAATGTGTTCAGCTAAACGAGCTGTATATAGCATCCTTCGTATTACTAGGTATAACGAACTAATAGTAAAGTTAAATCTATCCGCTACATTTCGAAATGATGGCCAGCAAATCACAGAAATGTCAAAACATGTTGCTGAGGTGCCAGTTTACCAAACCCGTCAGCTTGAATTAAAATCAGTGTTGGTTTGGAAGTTTTCAGAAATTAGTTGGGCAACACCTGTACTAACACGAAAGTGTGCAAAAAATACTTTTGTATTGTATTGAGAAACAATATTTTCTATGTAGTTTTCAATACTTTGCCATTTTGTTATATTCTGAACTTTTATTTTCATCTCCTGATGAAAACAAATGACCACTAAAACTTGAGTCACTTCTTGAAGTACTACTCAAATCGGACATCTAATAAAACAAATTATTAGTAGTTTGATTTTTTAATATTTTATGTAAATAAATTTCGTCAATATTGTGCAACTCCTTGCTGCGATTTTATTTTTTTATCGACCTGTCTACTCTCTACTACGACACGACTGTAGGTACTAGCGAATGACGATGTCCAACGCACTAGCATTAACTTTCGTACAGCAATTTTATCTAAGTTCATATTTTACAATTATTATTTAATCTCATAGGGCCTTGAACAACTGCCTACAATGCTGGGGACACACGGTATTTGTAATAATTATTAAATAAATACTCAGTTGAAGTAAATGCTCATTAGAAAAATAAGTACAAATCCGGATATTACTTGAAATTTCTTGTAATGTACTCTTCACAAAAAAATTAGAGTATTATCTAAGCTACTATACTTCATAGCCAATAATCAACCGAAATAAGAATAATTTAATCAGATATTAACCTCAACATCAATAACTGTCATTCGATTTGCAATGATAATCGAACGCTTTCGATCATTGGTTTCTAAACTTTCCTCGTTATGAAGTTTGAAATGATCATATGACACATGGCAACTAAATTATGTATTAATTAATAATGTTTATTAACTTTTAACATGTGTCTCTGGTATAATGCACACAGATTAATCCGGTTCTGGAAAAGGAAGATCAAGCTTAGGTACAGATAGACCGGAAAAAATAATATATTATTTGAATTAAGAGGTTAAGACAAAAAGAGAAATTGAATGCAAGTAGAAACTTTAATGAAGAGTCTTCTCCTTCAAATGAAAACGAATAATAGGATGATGCACACAGCAGCAGCCATAATACATTCAAAGAAAATAATATTATTTGAAAAGGATTCCAAGAATTGCGTGTTGCGAAAATTAATGATTACCTCATAGTTAAACTTAAAGGGAATTCAAATATTAACTATTATGTGGAAAAGTAACAAAATAAAAATATAACGATCTGGATTATGAATAACATTTTCAACAAGAGAAAATTCAGGGAAATTGTCGAACCTCCTGTTCCAGATATATCATTAATAACGCAGGATGGTTTTATGTACATTTATAAACTTTCTAATCCGAAGCAATATGAGAGACAAAGAAGGAAAACTATTATTTAATATTTAAAATGATTTTAATACTTTATATATAAAATAATAACTTCCATCGTAACCCACGTTCTGATCCATTATAACTCACTATAAATCATAATAGAACATTATTTCATTTAAAGTTTTTTTTTAATAAGTACTATACTTATCAATTACTTAATAAATTCCTATGTATTTTATTTATTATCCACACATTCTAACACATCTATAATGGGATATATGTCGATATTTTTTCTTCCATTTTATGATTCTGTACAAAAACTGAAAATATATGTATTTTTTTTAATCGCTTGTTAATAGTTCCAGAGAAAAACAATAATAAAATTTTGGAGAGGGGATAAGTGATGTCACGTAGGAGAATTATATAGAGAATTTGAATACATTCGATAAAAATCATCTGTCAAAGAATAATTTACATTTGGCAGATTACCCAGGTTCTATTTTTAAAACGATATATGTAAACACTAAACAGCCTTCGAAAATCATATGACATTGACAATGTTGACATTTCAATGTCAACTAAATTTACACATAAACAATCTGTTGTGTAATATCAAAATATTTTTATTTTAATCTACGAATTGCCTGCATTGATATTTTGTACGAGTACATTGTTTTATTAATACTTATGACTGATTGATCGTTAACCACAGTTATTTAATTCGAAAAAAATAGGTTCATTAAATTCCCACTTTTAGCATTGTAAACTGCCCTCTCATACTCCTACGCATTACGTACGTCGCCAGCCAATGGGGCAAGGGGGGACAAGATGATAGATATGGAATATGAATTGTAAAAAAAATACCATTTTTAGTTTCAATCGTTTACTACAAAAAAAAATACTGAGTTGAAACATAATCTCCTTGAGGTTTTTGTGAATTTTTCGACTACTTTATTATTAAATCTTCTAAGTTCTCAATTTTTTTGAGTCTCTAGGGGGGGGGGGGGCATTTGCCCCTCTCTGCTCCCCTTGGCCACGCCCTTGGTACGTAATGACAGTGATATGGCACCGTTACATAAATTTTAATTTAAATATTAATTTCAGTGAAATTATAAGAAAATATATAGTTTTTGTCATTATTATTAGTAGTCACATTGGTTAATTTTTAGTTTTTATACTTTTTTCCTTCAATTCGACAGTGGTTATACGAATATAGCCCATTTGCTATTTCTAAATTCTGAAGAAGAGAAAACCGAAACGTCGGTTTTTTTGAATAAACTTTTACAAATTGACTCCTGTCCGATTTTCATCTTCCCCTCATCCAAAGTAACTTTTGTTCCACTATGACATAATAGAAAATGTTACAAAAAACAATTAATTTTTTAAATTGTCAATTATGTATTTAAAAATTTATTTACAATTCAAAACATAATTGTAATGTAGAATTGTCAGTTGTAATTGAAAGAGTCAATAAACAAACAGAGAATTATTATGTTTAAAGATTATTTAAGATCTAGTATAGAGTAAAAACGTCTATAATCAATATTTTTACGGAGTGAAGAGACGTCATTAATATTTGTAATTGTGACTAGAATATGACAAAATGAAGAGCAACGTTTATATGTGCATTATTTTTTTCCAAATCTGCTGCTCTCTAAAAATGCATAATTGATTTAAATTTTAATAACCAAAAATAAAATTTATAACATATCTCTCCAACAGCTTGTACACAAAGAGGGACTATATCAACAACAACAATAAAGATTATATAGATAATTTTCAATTTAACCGATCGGCGGGACAAACAATTCACTTTTGTAAACATTTCAAGTTGAGTCGTGGCCAACGTACTCGTATGTTGAAGAAAATGCACTATAATTATTTTAAATAAATTGACATTTCATTAAAAACAGTACGTTTAATTTTAAGTTTATTGGAAATTTAATTTTATTTTGCAGTGTTATATCCACGTCTATGAAGTCTCTTCATTTACTGTCATTTCGATAAGTTAAATTATTACAAGGATTAGACATTAAATTGTTTCTAAAATTTTTTTTATCGTATATATATTGAAAATAAGATTTTACTGCGTGTCGGTGCGCAAGAAAGTTGTCATTTACCCATCAGACGTGCACGGACTAACACATGACGTTTAATGCGCTAAAACTAACACCAGAATAAAATATGTCAATATGCTTTCAAAATATTTTAACTTATTTACAAAAGATAGATTGAGACGCATATTACACCCAGAATCCAGATCAAGGCAAGAAAGTCAGTAATAAAAGCTGGAACACAGATATATAATTAATAGAAAAATAGAGAAAAGCTTGAATACAAACGAAAACAGGCATAGAAAAATGGATACTGAGGCTAATATTTTATGTATAAAATGGGAGTATCAATAAAGCGCATCACATGAAACCAATAGCCTTAACAATTCAAAGCAGATCCAAAATTTTAACTAATCTAATCTAATTAAAAGCAAGTGGACATATGAATTTACAGATGACATTGTACAAATAAGAATCAATAATTGTATCTACTTGCCTTTGAATAGTACCGAAATGGCAGAAAATTAGGAAACCACATACCCTACTACAGCCTAAAAATATTTTTTTTTATTTGTTATTACTGAATAGACCACATAACCTAATTGCAAGTTGGGACTCAACCTGCGTTCCTATTCTTGGATTAAACATTTTTTTTCAGAAAGGTAACAAGTTAATTTACAAAGATGTTTACAGCAAAAATGATAAAAATTATCTTGATATAAATATGTTACACGTTCATTGTTCCACACCTGATTCATCATACGTCTGGTGATTTGGTGAAACCAAAATTCATAACTACTTTGTTATACAATTTAGGTAATTACTTTATGAAGTGTCCTATTTAATAAATATGCGAGACAAATTTATTAAGTTGCATTATTAAATTAAGTTCGATTTATATATTTGGTAATAATTTATATCCACTAGGAATAGGCCTTTAAATATCTACTCCCACATTCCCTAAAAATTCTGACTGACCCTCCAGTAAGTTTTGTTTACCCTGTTTATTCATCGCACCAGTTAAGAAAATCTTCTTTTCATAGCTGTAGTCATCCGCATAGGAAAGGTATAGTGCTGGACAACATAATTGAGAATTGGATTACATCACCCCCAACTAGCATACCGTAAACATGGGATTATCCCCAAATTTATGGTACAGAAATGCAGGGACTGATTTAAAATTTTTAAATAAGTATATATAATACAGGTAAAAATGTTTGGTTTATACGTACTAAAACAAACAAATTTTTATTTTATTTATGTAAAAACTAATCCAGCCTAATGAGGAATGGTTAATTTTCTTTCAATTTTTGATCCTCATCACAGTTATAAGAATATGAAATTTTTATTAATACCGCCCCTACATATTTTCGACTCATCACCCGTTGTGAGGGTTAGCCGCAGCCATTACCAAGCTTAAGGGATTAACCAAATATCTTGTCCTATACTATAACTAACTTATAAAATACAGTGACGACATTTCTAACCAAAATACAGTAAAGTAAAATGAAAATTATTAATTTGAATTTAGATAAATGATTTCATGTACAGAATTTATTAAAAATATATATAAAAAATTATACCATTGAAATAGGCACTTAGAAAATTAATTTTTAACTACATGTAATTGTAGTAACGAAAGAAGAGCTATTGAAAGAATGTAACGTTTGTCAATTGTCACTGTTAATATGATGAAGCGTTAGAAAATTTTGTTAAACGAAGGATAATAATTTACCTGTACGTTTCACTGTTTTTGGGAAAAAGAACTAAATTACAGTTTCCCAGATAAGATTTTGTCATCACTTTGTTTCTGAGAATCACATAACTGGCTAATTATATTATTCAATAAATTAAAAGAAAACAGTAATTAATGTTACTCATACCAAACGCGTATGTATAATGTACAAAATGTTGAATCGTAAAGAGCAGACTATTACAATTGGTGCAAGAGAAATTATTGCACACGACATTAGGGTAAGTGAAGAAGAAAGAAAATGTAACAGGTTAAAATATACGACAAAATATAATGTGTCGGATATATTTCTCTTTGTATGCATATTTGCTTTTCTATTTTTGAATATAGACTTAAGGGACCAGTATTTTTTCCATGTTAATGTCGTTCTTCTGTCAATTTCTTTATTCAGTCTGTTATGGAAAGATATTAGCTGTCCCAGTCTTCAACGTATTCTATATATCTGTATTATCAATTGTAATTGGTGATTTTTTTCTCGTTCGTCATTATTTTTGTTTTTTGTAGGTTCATGTGTAAGCCTATCGTTTTACAGTACATTTTTAGTTCATTTAGTTGTTCTTGAAATTTTTGTTGTGTGTTTGCAAATATAGCTATGTCGTCAACGAATCTTAGGTTTGTCAGGCTTCTTCCGTTGATTATTACTCCGTGTTTATTTTCATAGTTTAATTTTTTCATTGCATAGTGAAGCACGCAGTTGAAAATGTTCGGTGATAACGGGTTACCCAGCTTTACTCCTTTCTTTATTAAGAATGTGCGACCCAATTTCTCTAGTTTGATTTGACCCGTACTATTTTCGTAGATGTTATGAATTATTCGTGTGTATTTTTCATTAACATTTGCTTCTTGAAGTGTTTGAGTGATACTTTGATGGGTTTAGAGTCAAATGCTTGATTAAAGTCTATGTACGTTTGAATTTGTAGTTGTGTGACTTTTTTTAAGTTGATTTATTACAGGCAGATTGTTGATCGATTGTTTTTACGAAAACCAGCTTATTCATTCGGTTGATATTCTTCTACATTCACTTTAAATCTCTGTTGTATAAGTTTGGCGAATAGTTTGTAAATTATGGATATTAGACTTACGTATTAGATTAGCAATAAAACAATGTTGTTTGCTTTGCTCATGAGCGAATTGATTTCCAGATCTCAAACTAAGGGAGCAAAAAATTGTTGATATAAATGTAAGCCTCGAGTTCCGTCCTCTAGTTAAAAATTGCATCTCAGAAAAAAATATGCATTTGTCTCCGTTAATGTATAATAGACTATTTTTATTTCTTCCAAATATCCACTAAAACCTTTTCTAAATCTTATATAGGAGTGCGAAATGACGGATTCGTTCAATTTGTAAAATAGGATTGTAAAGCTCAAACGAATTCTACAATTCTGTTTGTACGCCATCGTTGTAGTTTACGGTCGTTGAGTTTGTTGTTCATCAAATGATAATTTTAATGAGAACATGAAAATTATGAAATTAAATATTTTCCTTTACTAAAATTTAATTGGAATATTTTATTTTACATTTTTGAAATAATAAATTATATTTCGTATTTTTTTGTAAAAAAGGTATATATTTTTAATGTTAAGATAAACAAAAAACTCTGTTTGTTTTACAAAACTGTAAATAAAATAATTCTGTATTGCAATCTACAGCGCCTTCTATTATTTTTATATATTTTTTATTAGTACATTTATTTTTCTTTTTAATGTAGCTCACATTCACATGCTATGTATTGACAAATCATATGTAGGTGAAGCATAAATAACTATCCGTATTTTCACATTAACTCACAAAGCTGAGAAAAATAAGTCATTATATCTGAGAGACGTTTGCTACGAAATTTGTGATATACAAAGTTTTGTCTTTCAGAACCAGCTACTTATTTTATATATTATTCCCGGGAATAATCTCTGCAGCTTTTAGTTTTGCTGATATGTCAGATAGTTATTTATCAACACGTAAGTAAAATAAGCGAAAAAGACCGATTTAGTGACGTTTCGGTCAAATATTATCCAATTATATATAACTTGAGGGTTCGATAAATTAGAAAATAATTCTCCTGTTTTTTCTCAAACTTGTTGCCATTTCGTAATGGTTACTCAAGCCCTATGGGCTTTTGTTAGTATTACCTCATGAAAGGTTTTCGAAAAATTTATCGCACTTTCTTTTTATATTATTACTGAGAACTTTCATGCTCGGTTGCTATCATTATATAATTAGAAAAATGTGTTGTTGGTAAATAACAATGTTAATAAATTTTAAAACTGAGAGTACCGCCCGTAGGTATAGTAAAAAAATTAAGGAGCGGGTGAAGAGACGTCATAGATTTGAGAAAAACATTATGAACTGAAATAAAACTTGTTAAAATAACCAAGTGATGTTAATAATTAGAAAAGCGTGAAGAAAAAATGCTACATATTAATAATTTTTTAGTTTTATTAAAATGAAATATAAAGTTTCTAATGAAATGTCAATTTATTTAAAATGATTGTACTTACCATGTGATTTTAGTGCACATCTTCATCATCATCAGTCATTTTTTTTATTTTTTTTTATCGCCTACAATTTTCAAGTTATCGATGTCGACTGTAATTTTTCATATGTATCTTATAGTAGGTTGTGATAATTTTGAATTGAGCTTTTTTTGCTATTGAACCATAGAAAAAAATCCATTTGTTTTAATAAATAGCATGAAAAATTAAGAAAAACGTATCACAGTATCATAGTTAGCTTTGTCAAATACTACTGTTATATTAACTTAGTAGTCGTTTTGAATTACAGCATTTTTAATTAGTAACACTTCGAGCGCCGACCCCTGTATATAGATAATTTGGGAATGAATGGAAATAAAGGTTTAGAATAGAATAGAATACGTATGACAGTTGCTAGTAAAATATAAATAGGGTATGCCTGTACAGTGTGTTTCAAGATAATTGCAAAAGTAGCTGGCTTCGTAATGAGTCGGTATACAGTATACCGTATAGCAGCAGGGTCACAGTATAAAGAAGTAGCGACAGTCCGCTGACTTTCTTTCCATGATACTCAACGTGCAGCGGGGGAATAATATAGAGCGCGAAATTTAAACCGTACCATAACCACAGACCTAAAGTATAATACAATATGCGTATGGTCTGTGCTTATACCTATAAAAGAGATTCGTTGATTCGTATGTTACAATTCGCCTGTTAAATTAACAATAAATTTGTTCTATAACATTTACAGATACTCCTAAACTCATGTAGTTAGATGTATAATAATTTTTAACAATATTTTTATAACTCTTTAGGAAATCAAATACAATATGAATACGTTATTTATTTCTGATGAAGGATATAAATATTATAATGTTTTTAATATACAGGTGTGCAACGAAATGCGGAACATAGGACTTTAACGTGTGATTTAAAAAAATTGCGGATACTCTCTCTACTGATAGATTTAAAGCAAAACAACAACAGTACAAATTTGATCGAAATTAATTTCTACATCAGATAAGTTCACAATTAATGCAATAGTACGTCTGCAGTTTTCACCCGACCATTAATAGTTTATATTTTTACCTTACTTTACAATCGGGCCTATTTATTTTCCCATGTTGTATTTCTTTGCTTCAGTAGGTAAATTAACAGTGAATGAATGTGAATGGTCTGGGTGTCATTTTTTTTAACTAGTATCATTATCACTACTTGTAATATTTTCGTTATTCCATATAGAACAGTAGAATTAAGATTATTGAAAATTCAAGTGAGCTACTGTAAATTTTAAGGATACATATGAACCTATATGTACTAGAATTATGTTTCTCGCGCAATCTATTACTTGCTTAATTGCGTAAACTACGTTGCCAGTAAGGAATATCAAAATCACAAGTTCTATTTGACATTTTAAGGGAGATTTATTGGGAACTAACATTTTACATTTGAAAAACTAACATGGGCTATAAGATTCCTCGAAATATAAAAGAGGAAGCTAACAATAAAAGCCGGTCATTTAATAATCAGTCTGTAACCATGGACGCGTTTCACTCTTGGAGCTCTTCAGCATGGTGTAACTAACAGCTCGGTCTAACACATGTAGATTCTGAGGAGTAACTGGTCATGAGACGTAAGTTTTTCCAATATGACAAAGATTACTTATTTACAAAGTTTAAATTTTTTTTTAAAGGTTGGATTATTACACCTACCAATGATGAGATTAAGGTTGTTACGGCTGGGATTGTTTGCAGTAGACACAGTTAGTTACACGATGCTGAAGAGCTCCAATAAGAGTGAAACGCGTCTGTGCTTACAGACTGATTGCTAAGTGGCCGGTTTTACGGTTAGCTTGCTCTTTTACATTTAGAGGAATCTTATAGCCCAGGTCAATTTTTCAAATGTATTTGAATTTTGTAAATTATGAAACAATAAATTTCAATTATGTGGGAAAATATATTCTTTGTTAAAATTTTATTTTAGTAAAATTAGAGTAATGTATAATTTCCCAGGCCTCCGTCTCACTACCCCTATGCTGGTATTATTTATAAATTGTGAAAATTGAATGTAATATCTTTCGAATATTGATTTGTTTTGTAATTGCAAGCAAATCCAAACAAAATTAAAGAAAACATGTAGCGAAAATGAACTAATACTCAATTATATGAAGTTGAATAACAATTTTGTATAATGTCTGTTAAATATATGTTCTTTGATAACTTTTTATTTCATATTTTTTGTACTGTATTTCTCAAAATTTAAATTAAACTCTAAACAAATATTATTTTGTTACAATCATTTTCTATTACCCTTAAAATCCGTTTAAGAAGCTGCGTAAGTCTAAGCATGTAAGTTTGCAATTACACACATTATATGAATACATACCGTGTATCTCAGAAAAGTGTTGTATTTAACACGCGCGGGTGAAGAGAGTGTCATTTCGCCTTCAAAACAATGCTATTTGTCCGACTTTTACACCCGGATGTGCAAAAAATTATTTTATCTAATAGGCTCAGATGCAAAATTGTATGCACTACAACTGTTATTTGAAACTTTTTTACCTAAGATAAATTAGAAAAGCAGGAAATTACGAAATTATGTTAAATCCATATCTTGTATGTTTGACTTAGCACCCTGAAGAAGACTTAATTGAAGTCGAAACGTTAGTGTGTAATTTAATTTTATTAAATTGACTGAATTCTCCAAGAACTCCTTTATTTTCATTCCATCATCCAGCCGAGCCAAATCTCTTCTCTTCAATAATTCCAACGGAGTAAATAGTTGCCGAAACGTGGATGCGATTTTACAAACATACGACACACAAACCTCATCATCCATCAAACACATTTTAAAAACGAACAGGAAACATGTTGCGGCCATCAATCAATGAATGCATATTTCTAATCAGGTGCTGACGTGAAAATTTAATACCCGTACACATTCAAAACAATTTTAAATGTCTATATCAATCGCTAACTTCAGATCATCCATATAGAAATAAAGCCACTAAATAAATAACCTAAAGAAGAATTTTAATAATTTACTTTCAAAAATTACAAATAAATTAAGCACTAAACATTTCAATTTCATTATTACAACATTAAACAGACAATTTAATTATTTTAATATAACAACTAAAATTAGACATGTACACAAATTCAATAATCTAAAAAATAAAAATAAACCACACAATAATTGGCTTCCTAAGGAGGATTGGATTTTAAACTTAACTGAGGTTGAATTTCCACGTGAATGCAAGAATTTGTTAACATTAGGACCTAAATTGGCTGATCCACATCATTCACATGAGTTACTTGTGGAGAAATTCATTGCTGATGTGGAATACATTCTATCATCAACATCTGATATGAATCTTAAGAACAATATTAGAGCTAATGTTACAAATAACATGACAACCTACATTAACAAAACTCAGAACAACAAAACAATCACAATTTTGACCAATGACTATAACAAAACCAAAGAATTCCTCAAAGAACGTCAAAATGAGGTTTTAATCATCAAAGCCGACAAAGAAAATAAAACTGTTGCTATAACAAAAGAAGATTACTCCAATAAAATGAATGATCTCCTATCTGACAATAACATCTACAAGACTGTTAACCGTAACCCTACTACTAGAGTACAAAACAATACACTTGTAAAACAATTATTTGACAATACCTTTATAGACAAAAACACGAAGAACAATTTGACGCAGGACACAGCTGTAACTCCTCGAATATACGGATTTATTAAAGTACGTAAAGAAGGACTGCCACTTCGTCCAATAGTTTCCGGAATAAATGGCCCTATGTCGAAACTCTCCAAACATCTAAATAGTATTTTCGATCAACTAGAAAATAAATATTTCTTGGTCAAAAATTCATATGAATTCGTTGTTGTATCCTTAATATGTACTAATTTCCTTAGATATCGTGTCTCTGTTCACATATGTTTCCTTGAACTTAATTTTACAAGTTATTGAAAACAATTAAATTAAAACTAGTTGAATTTTGGTACAGCAGCTTCTTTTGCTTTGAAGGCAAATTTTACCATCAACAATTTGGAACTGCTATGGGATCGAACCTCAGTCCTGTTCTTTGCAATCTTGTCATGGATTTAATTCTTGAGCATTGTGTGTCTACTACCTTACAAACTCCCGTTTATAAAAAAGTATGTTGACGATCTGATAACTGCAGTACCTAAAGACAAAATTAATAACATTCTTGACATGTTCAACAATTACGATGAACATATTCAGACCGAAGTTGATTGTCAAATACCATTCCTTGACACCTTACATACATACACCAGGGGCCTGTTTCACAAAACTACAAGTCTGGTAATACAACTGTATCACTTGAAAATTGAAATACTTACCCATATTATACGTGTGTACACAGATGTATTCATACAGTCATAAAAATATGGAAAATGTGATTACCTGAAACAAATATGTAATTAGTAAAACTTAAACATAGTAAATATATTTAGCAGATTTTATTATAATAACGCAAAGAAAAAATAATTAAATATATAATTTTCAATATGTGCCAATAGAATTTATAATTTGATAAGCGTTGCCTAGTGATACACTTGTATAACAAGGCTTATAGTTTTATGAAACAGGCCCCTGATGGCAGTATTTTGTCAAGATGGTACAGGAAACCGACATCCACAACTAGATATCCGAATTATCGATCGCACCACCCAGTTCATCAATTGATAAATCTGACGTCAAAATGTTTTCATAGGGAAATTGCAATACAAGTGAAACAAATGCTTTTAATAAACAACTATCCCAAAACCCTCGTCAATAAAATCCTTCATAACAATATGTCCAAAACACGCAAATCACCTAACAATGATTCCAGTTTATAATTTTCCCTTCCATATGTACAAAATCTCTCCTATAATATAAAGCATACAATTACAAGACTGTTACCCACATATATCACATTTAAACAACTTAAAACCGTCGGGAATTTTTCCAGTAACTTGAAATATCCCATTGAAAAGTTCAAAAAATTCAATGTAATCTAGAGGATACCTTGCAAAGATTGCAACAAAGTCTACATTGGCCAAACAAAAAGATACCTTTAAACTAGATTGAAGGAGCATGGACGAAACTGTGAAAAAGACAACAATGTTAAGGACAGTTCATATCCAGATTTTTAAAATAGACGATTTAATGTTATGATCTTAGCGACATGGTGAATTAAATTCGAAGCTTTGCGATAGACTAATATATATAATAGAAGGAACACTGCAAGTGTTACAAAATAATAGATGTGTAGTAAAATATATGATTTGCACTTGTAAAGCTGGGAATAGTGGAAGGTGAAGCATGTGTCTCTAATTTTTGTTACGATCTACCAGATGAATAAGTTTTTATTTCTTTCAGACCGCATAATGCGATTTCAGTTTTAGTTCGCTTTGATATTGTACTCATTGTAGAATTTGTTGTTTCTTGCTTTTTTGTTTAGAAACTGAAACAACTAAAATAGACGTATTATCGCAAGCAAATATAGAATGTTCATGGTCAAAACAAAAGGCAGATACCAGAAAAAAAAAAATATAAATCACTCCAACTGAAGAAGATGCCATGTTTAATTGTCATATCTCCGAAATGCTTATTATTAGAATTTTAGGTAAAAGTGGAAAATCAGGTAATAAAAATGGTTATTGAGGATCTTCCAAATTTTGCTTTTAGCTTGCGCAAGTAGGTTCTTTTTTTATGGGAATGTTAATTGAATATTTCGCAAAGGTACATTTATTTAATTAATATGTAATAATTTTTCTCTTTTTTTAGTACTGAACGTAGAGAAACTAATATTTCTTAGCAAATTACCGATGATCTTAATATAGTTGAAGAAAATACAATTCGTTTGAATATTGCTGGTAAATCAATTATTATGACGAAGTGACAGTCTTGCGAAACTAATTTTATATACCCTAAATGTAAACATTTTTATGACACAGTTTTAGATTCAGATATAGATTCCATACTGTTAAGAACAAATAATAAACTCAGTGGAATATTGAAAGAAAGTATAGAATAACAGGCTTTAGAATTTATAAAATATTTTGTTACAAACTGGGAAATTGGTAACTGAAATCCAAGAAATATTTTTATCCCAAAACAGCAAATAATACGTATACGTTCGACATACCCTTGCCGCAAGCATTAAGATATTAGGTTCATGAATTTGGATTAGGTTATATACCAGACGGAATTGTTTATAACAATCTAAATAAACCGTTTGTTTTATTGGAAATAACATGTCCATTTGCATGTTATAACAATATTATTTGTACTATTGTTATTTTTATGAATATTAATTACCTGGAACTACTGCAAATGTGAGAGTTATATTTACATCTCCTCTCATATCTAAAATTTCAAGAAGAGATATATTTTCTCAAGGAAAAACTTAAATATTACGCCCCAATACACCTTGGAATGGCTTCACTCAAACTTTGTTCTGTTTTGTTCATTTGTCTAGAGTTTGTTAATTTTAGATATTCCATTCAACGATGAATATGCAAAAGAATGAGTTTTTGAAAAAAAGAAAAATATTTAACGTATTTGTTGCTTACAGTGTGTGATTCGAAATAAAATACACTATAGAATTTATAATTGTACTATTTACAAAACTTTAAATTTAATACTTCACTAAATTGGTGCAGATAAATTAGTTATTGTACATGGTATTATAAAAATACAGTCAATGTTCGGTACTAAACTCCACTGCAACTTCCCTTATCATATCAATTTAATACACTGGTTAGTTCGTTCAATGAGGATTCTTACTGAAGCGATTTTTGCGATTCTGCCGCCGCTACAGTTATATATTTATTTTTATATTATGCAAAGCACATACAGTGAGTGCAAAGAAACGCGGAACATAGGACTTTTACATGGGATTTATAACAATTGCGGATACTCTCTCTCTTAATAGATTTAGAGCAAAACTCCAAGAGTACAAACTTGTGCAAAATGAAATTCTACATCAGATAAGATTATAATTGATACAAGAGCATGTCTGTAGTACAAGATTTATTTAATGTAAACTGCAAAATTTTCGTTAATAATACGACAGTCATGGAAATAAAAGAAAATATCGATGTGACAATTGTACCAGTTTTGTAATATTGGTATATTATTTAAGAAACATAATCCAAATTCAACTTAAATAATATTAAAATACATAACAACAAAAATCATAATCAGTGATACTTCACTAAACCACAGTATAAAGAATATACAGTAGCGTCACTAGGCCAGGTTGTCGGTATATTTTTTTCCAAGTTGCACGGCGTGAAACGGGAAATAATGAGGAGCGGGAAATTCAAATTAACATCAAATAAAATACAACTTTCATTACTCCTAAAACAAAAATTTTAAAATAATATAACGAAGATATAAAAAAACCAATCTTTATCAAACAACCATTATGCATATTACAAACAAAAAATACTATTGCAAACAATAATACAATGTAAATAAAAAATACTTTAATTCAGAAAACATAACATGACGATATAAAAAAAACTGGTTAATTGTTAATTAAAAATTATAAATATTTTAACAAAATAAAGTACTCATTGTATAAAATAATTAATTTGCGTTTATTTTGTGCATCTTAAAAGTTTATATTATGATTAATTAAATAATTTAAAGTAAATTATAAGTATTGAAAATTACTCTTTAGCAAATCAAACAAATAAGAATACATGTTATTTATTTCTAATAATTTAGAATATATAAATATTAAAATCATGATATTTATGTCTTTTACAATATTAGAAAAAAATGACAATTGATTTCCTACAGAGTAATAAAAATATTGTTGAAACTGGCAACATATTATAAACCGGAGTATATTTTGTTTAGGAGATATATTTAAATGGTATTAAACTAATTTATTAATAACAGAATACTTAACGGGTGAATTATTATAACATGCGAATCTTTTTTATTCGTGTAAAGTATGATTTAAATTTCGAGATCCACATTATTCCTTCCTCCACACCAAGCACATTGGAAGGAATTTAGCGGATTGTCGCTACTGTTATATTCTTTATACTGTAATTAACTGTCACATACATATTTACTTTTTTAACGAAAATGTTACATTTTACATTTAATATATCTCGTACTAAAGACCCGCAGTTGCATGATCTTATCTGATGTAGAATTTAATTTTGAACAACTTTATACTATTGTAGTTTTGCTCTGAATCTATCAGGAGAGACAATATGCGCAAGAAATCCATTATCCATCATAATTGCGCTGTCTTTTCCTAGCTTTTCAATCAAATTGCTTTGTTCTAGTAAAACTTTGTCGGATGCTCGTCCACCGTAAGGATTACAAACAAATGTGATGAGATCAGCTCTTTCATGAACTTTACTCTATGTGCACCTTTGTACTGCGAATAAAATCTAATTCTATAACACAAACATTTTAGGGTTTGTATATAGTTTTTAGTGCAAACTAAAATAATCTGAGTATCTTGGAAATCTTTAAAGCAAAGAGAGGTTTTACTTCCAATTTCTTTCATATTGGGAAAAACAAGATCACTTTTTAAAACCCTACTTTTCACTTAAAGCATATTAATTATATGTTTTACAAAGAGTAACTAGTATTCCAAAAGATATAGCTAATATAGGATAACTATAATTCAATTTCATTTTCGTAAATGTTAGGATTACTTTTTCTTTTATTGTTATTTTATGAATACGTTTATTTTTTCTATTGCAGATGTTAAAGTGTAATTTTATCAACTCAAAATAGTGGATAAAGTAGCACTTTAACCGCAAGGATAGATAAAGTAACACTTTAACAGCAAGGGTAGATAAAGTACTTTAACTTTTGTTTATTAGAAGTACATTTCCAAACAACGCACACTACCTACTAATATTTTAAAATTGTTCTTAAATATTAAATTAATTTTTCTAATTCTTTTCTCTTCAGAATCTGTTATAGAAAAAAATAGAATTTTATACACGACGATAAAATTAAATTATGGACGAAAAATAATTCACTCGCGATTGTATCGCTCGTGAATTAACGCTTTCCGCTTGTCGATAAAATATTATTTTATCGTCTTGTAATAAAAAATAACTATTCTATATGCTAAATCTGTAGCATATAGTATCGAATTTAATAATTTGTGACTTGTTATATTATTTAAAGATTTCTCATCATTTACGAAATTACACAAGAAAAGTTTTTCTTGGAAGTTCACTTGCACTTGAAAGTCACGGTATGTTCTTGGCTGTCTACTGTTTTCATTGCTATTAAATGAAAGTAAAATATTCGCGATCTCCGTAACCTCATCTGATACAGAATTTTCATCCCCTTGACCGTCTTTGCTAGGATTCAGTAAATTTAGTCGATGTTCTCAATTAGACGCACCTGGTTCTTTTGCTCTTGAAGTTGAAGTTACTGACAATTTTATTCTATTGTTGACTTTCACTTCAAAAATATAATGTAGATACGGTGTATTGCAATATACAAACCAATAAAATTACGAAGTATGTGTAAATCAATAAAAAAAAGGTTTGTACTCCTACCTCTAACTCCAAGAAAATTATCGTCCTTAAAGTATAAAGAACGCACTTTCATGAAAAGACTAACTTTTTTCCTTATTTTAAGTACATCAATTCATACTTTTTTATCTATTTACCGAATTTGTACTGTTAAACTTATTTTAACTCTGACTTTTTAATTGCCACATGGAAATTAAAAAAACTCAAACCGGAATCTCTTTTTTCCATAAATTACTCATGGGTACAAAACAATATGCATTTGTCATTTTAATATTAGCGATGCTTGAATTTTAGAATAAAATTGACGCAAATATAAACTCTTAACATCCAACTTGCTGACAGCTTACATAAAACGATACAATGTCCCACAAAAGGAATGTATCCCGCTAAGCTTCAAAATTACGCCAGCAGAGTGCATATTGCTTTGCTGGAAATCCCCATTAAGTGACCTGCTAGGACTCTTGACCTAAGCCCTTTAGATTTTTCTCTTCATTTTAGAAGATCTTGAAGCCGCAATAAGGAACAAATGCAGCCTTATTTAATTCGACAATATCAATAAAAGATTAAAAACATATTAATAATAAAATTTAAATTGAAAAGTAAAAAGAAAATAAAATAAACTTTGTTGTCGACTTGCTCTAAACCTATCTCTCCATGCTATGTGAACCGTTTTTTGGAAACTATTTTTTTCGGGATATAAACAACAATCCTGGAAATAAAAAAAACTTTTTAAACACATTTCTATAATTATACGCAAGAATATCAATTAAATGATTTAAACTGTAATACCTAGAATCAGTATCCACCGATAAGCATATAAGTTAATATCTAGTATTTATAATGATAATAATAATAACGATAATTTTTTTTATTCTAAATTTTGCTGCAAAATGTTCATGAATTTTAATTTTGGTAAATTTCCCCTGTAATTTACCATTTTTTATTACCGTTTTAAATTCTCTTGTATTGTATAAATTTAGTAAATTTGTAATTCACCGTTTCTTATTATATATTTGAATGTGAAACATTTATTCAGATTCGAAATCACATTCAGATTCGAATTCACTGACTCTCTAAGTGTAAGGCATTTGTTTCCTCAGAACATTGCACAAATTCTTCATTTTGCAAAATACTTCTGGGTTCGACAATTTTAAATTGCAAAATACAAATAATAACTTTCTGCCTCTGTCATTTATTAGTTTGTTTCGTTTTTGTGTTATGAATATTTCCAATACATGTCATTTAATAATTAATGATATTACTGCGTAAATTACAACTAACATCACTGAATGTTCATCACTTCTTCAAATTTGTATGTCGCGTCGTCCTCCCTATATTTCTATTTCGATGGGAAAAGCTTGCCTATTGCACAGCCTGTGAAATATTTATCTAATTATATTCGTACAGGCCTGTTCCCCGTCATTGGCTAATTTTTGGAGAATATACCTACTCGTATATTCTAAATTAACATACTCGCAAATAACAGCAGCATGCTTGCAAAAACCATTACCAGCTTTTTAAGTGCAAAAATTATCACTTAAGTGCGGTGCTTGCATAACTATAAAATAAAAAATAGGATTCCTTAAAAAAATTATAAAATAACAACTTAATTGCTATATTTGATATTTGGAATATAGTTGATATCAATTATCATAGCACAAAAAAGTTAATTGGATTATTATTAATAATTTATAATTAGTATTATTATTATTTATTAGCTATAAAAATTACAATTCGTATTGAACAAGGGTCAATCAAAGCAATACATATTCACAAAAATGGAAATACAATAATATATCTATATAATTAAATAAATATAAAATGGCATGTACAAATACAAAAAGAAAAAAATAGTAAATATAAAAGGAAGTAACAAAAAGTTAAAATAAATGAAATAAAATACTCCTAAATAAATGAATTAAGTAATTCTTGACCTCACTTTTAATGCTACTTATGTTCTGCAATGCTTTTATATTGCTTGGCAAAGTATTCAAAACCGTGAATCTGTTTGTTGGTAGGAAAAAAAGGGATTTCTTTTAACAAAAACAAAACATTGTAATATAAATATATAGAAAAATGTAAGGAGATGAAGAGTTACAAAAATATATCTACACGACGTTTGAAAACTTACGCCCACCATTGCTCTAACTATTATTTTCGGAGCTTTAAATACCAACTGTAAATATGGTGAGTTATTCCAGCAAATAATACAATATGACAATCAACTGGGCATAGTAGTATAGTTTAATAATGTTAATAGTGACAATTTTTTAAAATGTCTTAATACATAACATGCAATTGATAATTGCATTATGAAATACCGCATATATGTATATACATAAGTTATTAAATTTACAATGCAAGCCCAAAACTTTAGTAAAGGTAACTGTGTTGTTAGGGGTTGCTAATGAACTGAAATCATGTCCTTTCAACATAAACTGAAATAATTGGGTCTTGTTAGCTTTAAGTACAACGCCTTGTATGGTGCACTAATTTTCCATAATACCAATACAATTCTGTTGTTTAGAATTGGTAATATAATTAGAAGAAGCGGCTACTATAAAAGAAGAATCATCTGCAAAAAGGCAAATGTGAACTTGATGATAAAAATTAGAAAGGTCATTAATATAAATTAGGAAAAATAATGGACCAAGTACACTATCCTGCGGAACTCCGGATATTATAGGTTTTTTATCAGACTTATAGGTATGTCCATCAAAATTTATACAGACAACTTGAAATCTGTTACATAAGTAAGACATAATTCACTGAAGAGCAATTCCACGAATACCATATTGAAATAATTTATTAACGACTATATCATGACTTATGGTGTCGAAAGCCTTAGCTAAATCGGAGTAAATTCCAGCAGTGCATTGTTCACTGTCAAAGTGAGAATGCTACAAAAATATAACGCTTGTTCAGTAGTTTTATTTTTACAGAATCCGAATTGATTAGGCGAAATGATATTGTCAGCAACAATGACATTAATAAGACGAGCATATATGGCTTTTTAAAATATTTTTGACAATACTGGTATAACCGATTACAAAAGGTTAAACAGTAACGTATATTTTGGAAGAAAAATGTGAAATTAACCTTAATTTTAACATTTTTAGGCTGAAAATACCGATAAGCTTTAACGAAAATACCAGAAAATATGTTTTAAAGAACAGTAGCCTTTATTTTAATATTACTTAGCGTAAAAGAAAAATTTTTATATATCTTTGTTATCTATTTGAGTGTGTTTTGAAAGTTTCTACAATTTACATTTGTTGGAGATACACCGAAGTAGGTACTCCCTTTGTCAGCGTTGGGCAAGTTCACAATTGGACAAAGACCTGTGTTTCTCTCTGTTATTATACGACAAAAATTGTATTCCGTAAAAAGAATGTGATATTTTTTTCGCCAGACAATTTCTGTTGAATGTTGCTATATGCTGTGTTACTTTTAAATAATAGTGTTTCTAGAATTGTGGGTAAAGTAAAAAACAATATGTAAAGTTTTAGTCGTTTACTAAAAGAGGAAAATATCTTAATTAAACTATAATCTTCTTGAGTATTTTGTGAAGTTTTTGACTACTTTATTATTAAAATCTTCTAAGTACATAATTTTTTTTGCACCTCTAGTAAATTCCATTGGTTGTCTATATGGATTAACCGTTCACCATATTTTTTTTGCGGTTACATGCCCTGTTTTAATAAATTATATTTCTTTATTACTTTAACTCGCTTTGAAAAAAAAAACTTATAATAAGTTGAGTGACCAATCGTAATTTTTTAGCGCTTCGGCGCCCCCCAGGACAGTGGCGTAGCTAGGGGGGGGGCAAGGGGGGCGGTCCGCCCCGGGTGACACCATTCTAGGGGTGACACCATTCTAGAGGTGACACCCGGGTGTCATTTAAATTACGAATTAAAAAAAAATCAGCTGTATTTTTTAAAAATTGCAGTAAAAGAAAATAACTTCCCGGTATTGTAGTTTTTGTTCAAACTTAAGACTACGAGCCGAATTTATTACCATCTCTTTATTTTGTAATAAATGCAATAATGTAATATTAGCGGCAACATTGAAGTTCAAACTACAGTCTTCGGCATTTCTCGTAAACACCTAATTGTTATTATCATAAAGCTAGTCGCCGACTAAACAGCACCCCGCAGTGCCGCTTCCAATTAAAGAAATTCTCATTATGCGTTTCTAAATATAATCAAATAGATCGGCGACCACTAAAACAAACCGCACCCGCGGTCTAGAGAGGGTACATGAAATGAATCACAGAAAATATGCGCTATCGCTTCATTTTGGACACTTTCGTAAATGTCATACTGCACATAGTGTCTTGTAGTCCTATATTTTGCAGAGTATAACTAGCTTTAAGCGAGAAAAGGATATAAGATTAGAATCAATCGGTGTTAATTCTGTTGGTCTAGAAAACGTAAGTATTTATTTTTTATGACACTGCAGTTATGATTTGAATATCGCCAGAGTAAAATTCATTTGATTCTATAAATAAAATATTATTTGCATGTATGTATATTAAATTTAAAAATATACATTTATCTATAAATCATATTTGTTTCTAAATAATAATTTATCATGTAGGTAGTATAATTTGGAAGAAGTTAACTCTTATGATTTTTGTATATGACCCTTCATTGGGCCAAAAATTGCAATTGAATTAATTTTATTCAATCGGTACATAATACAATGGGCTCTTCCCACATTTTTTTTTGTTTGTTTATAAATATTTTTTTATATTATTATCTCTGTTTTAAAACAAATACGAAGGAAAGAAATTGTTGTAAATTCCATAAAAATTCAAATTAGCCCGCGATATATTTCTGCCTTTTTCGTTATGACAGCACTCCATATTTGCGGTACCTACCTCACAACAAAAAAAAAGACTCTTCTATTCGAATATATAATAAACTTAAAGAATACGAATATAACTACAATTATAATTATGTAAAGTTAATAACCGACTTCTCCCTGTTGACAATGAAGTTTTTGTATGTCTCTCTCTTTTATCGTATATATCACTTTCTATACTCATACGTCATCATAGATAAATAGCGGTAAAACTTAATAATTTATTATAAATTATCTATAGGTATACTTTTTAGGTGAAATTATATATTTGTTAACATTTTTGAAATTTGAAAACATATTCAAAAAAATATTTGTAAATTTAAATATGTGGGAAGAGGCCATTAACAAAATATTATGTTTTATAATTATGTTATCGTGTATGTTAATGACATAGGTATGTCATGCCTCGTGGAGTGCATAAATCGAAGAGGCTCAGTGGGTCTCAACAGAGAAAGATCAAAGACGCGAAAAGTAAATCACTTCAAAAAATTGCTGGATCGATGATACAATATGTTCAGAAGTCGAATGATAGTCAAAGTGACTCAAAAGACTTGCCTCAGTCTTCATTTGATATGATTGACAATAATTCATCTAGTATGGATCTTGAGCATGAAGAAAACGTTGATATGGTAGAATGTGATGCACACGAAGAAGATCAGGAAATGGATACACAAGAATATACGACAAAACACGAAGAAGAAAATACATAAAGTGAGTTGAGTCAAGACACTAAACAGGAAAAAAACGAAATTTTGCAAGGAGATTTGCTAATTTTGAAAGATGTTTCTTACTGGAAAATACCGGTTCCAATTCATTTACGGACAGAAATTATAAAAAAGGGAAGTACGCCTTTCCAGAATAAAAATGGCCCATTCGGTGTTGTATCAAGGCAGAAGGCAAAAGGAAAAGAAGAATTTCGACAGCTTTCAAAAGATTGGTTTTTCAAAGAGATGAAAAATGGTGAAAAAATTCTACGGTCATGGATGGTTTATTCGCTTATCAGTGAGAATTTGTATTGTTTTTGCTGTCGATTATTTGCTGTTAGTGTTGCAAATTCAACATCCATATTTGTGACTGGTTTCCAAAAATGGTGGAAACTCAATCCAAAAGTGCAGGTACATGAGGAATCTGAAGAGCATCTTCGGAATCTTGAAAAATGGAAAACTTTAGCAGCGGGTTTGCGGTTACACAATACTATTGACGCAGGATTAATTACTTTGGTAGAGAAAGAAAATAAGTTCTGGCGAGATATTTTATACAGATTACTTGAAATTACTTTGTTTCTTGCAAAACAAAATTTACCATTCCGTGGTCACAGGGAAAATGAGTCTTCATCAAATAAAGGGAATTTTTTGGAGTTGGTTGAGATGTTGTCTAAGTGTGATGTCGTTCTGAAAGAACATATGATAAAATTAAATGAAAAGAAACGTGGCATATCTTATCTTTCATCTGAAATTCAAAATGAGTTTATCAGTGTCTTAGCGAATCACGTAAAAGAGAAGCTTGTTATGGATATAAAGTCAGCGAAGTACTTTGGAATTATGTTCGACAATACGCCTGACATATCTCATACAGACCAGATGTCCGAAGTTATTCGGTATGTAAAATGTAGCAATGGGAAAGTTGAGATTAAAGAAGTATTTCTAGGATTTTTTCCTTTGAAAGGTAAAACAGCAGCTGATCTTAGTTCAACTATACTTGAAAAAATTAGAAGGTGATGGTTTAGACATAATGATGTGCCGTGCACAAGGCTACGACAATGCTGCTACTATGGCTGGAATTCATGGAGGTGTACAAAGTATTATTAAAAAAAAATAAATTTGATAGCTATTTTTAATGATTGTATAGATCATACTCTCAACTTATGTGGCCAGCACTCTTTTGCCGAAAATGCATCCTGTGTAACATTTTTTGGAACTCTTGAAAGTTTGTATACCTTCTTCGCTACTTCTACCCACCGATGGGATGCATTAGTCGAACATACTGGACTATCAATAAAAAGGTTAGTTACAACACGTTGGAGTGCTCATTATGCTGCAGTCACACCAGTGAAAGAAAAGTTTGACGAGGTTGTATCTGCAATTGAATCTCTTGGTGCATCACATGAAAATTTAGACACAAGAGGAACAGCACAATGTCTTTTACCAGCAATCTGCAATTTTACTTTCCTTTGCTATCTTTATTTTTGGTGTGATATGCTAAGGGAAATTAATTCCATTCAACAATATCTTCAAACGAAAGGTTTATCTATTGATAAAGTTGTAATTAAATTAGAAGCACTAAAACTTTTTGTACATGAAAACGCAATCGCACGACCTATGAAAAAATCTGAAGAATATGGAATTGCAGTTGAAAAAAGAATAAGGATTAAGAAGTGAATGGCTGGTGAGGAAGCACGCGATTCTAGTTTGCCTTTACAAGAAGAAAATAAAAGGGAAATGTTAGAGTGCCTTGATCGCTTTTATTCGGAATTGCAAACAAGATCGAAATCAATGGCAGATATATCGTCCACTTTTGAAGCTATTCAAACTAAGAATCTCATATCGTGCAATGAAGCAGAACTGGAAGAATCTATTAAAAAATTGACATCCTTTTATGACGAAATCTCTGCAAATGAACTTCTGGTAGAAATACCAAGGTTGAGAAGACATTTAAAAGCAGCCGGCATCAACTTAAAAGATGCTAACGATTGGTCATCCTTACAAATTTTAAATTTCATTACTGAGTGGGACTTCGTAGAATCTCTTCCAAATCTTTCACTTAGTTTAAAACTATTTCTTACGATTTGTGTATCTGTTGCATCGTGTGAAAGAAGATTTTTGAAACTAAAATTAATAAAGTCTTACTTGCGCTCAACAATGAGTCAGGCAAGACTCTCTGATTTAGCATTATTATCTTTCGAAAATGAAGTAGCATCAATAATTGATTTTGATAAAATTATAGATAAATTTGCAGGCTTGAGATCCCGAAGAGCTTTAATGTAAACAAACAAAAGTTTTTTTTTTATTTTTGTTAGTGTAAATTTATTTTTATTTATAATAAAAACATATATTGAAACATTATTCTGTGGTATATGTATATATTTTTATATTCGATTAACGTCGGGGTGACACCATCACTATTGCCCCGGGTGACACCAACACTAGCTACGCCACTGCCCCAGGAGCAGGTGCCCGGGGGCCATGCACCCCTTGCACCTCCGGGTTGAGACGCCCCTGTATATTGCCCTTTTTGTGAACATCAGGAAAAATACCGTTCAATAAAGAGCCGTTAATGAGATAAGTAAGAGGATTAACAATTTCATCAGCCTCATAATAAAAGGGAACATGCTATTTAATCTGTGCCGGCAGAGTGATTTATTTTCAATATCTATAGGATAATATAGATTTCAGTTCAATGTAATGATAAAGTAGTTAACTATATAGAATAAATTCCATTTTAATGAACTAAAGCGCTCTTGGTTCACTAAAGTAATAGTTTTGTATACGTGGATGTGTTATTATCATTATTTTGTTTCCGCATCTTCGTTGCGTTTCAGGTTGCAATAGTAAACGAGCAAAGCACATACTGTTTTCAGAAAGCGTTCAGTGTATTTCATGTATGAAATCTAAGATAAACATATTGTTAATGAAATAAAAGCAATAGCTTTACAAATTGATTAGCTTTAAATTAATAAAAGTTTATTTAAAATAATATTTTAACTAAAAATTAATATGAAGCCCTACTGACAAAATACATTTTGCTAGTAAAATGTAAGGGATGCTCCGCATCCAAACCATTCACTGTTTCAGTTACAGTGACAGGTTTTAAAAGCATAGTTAAAAAGAATCGAAGAAACATAATAAAATAAATATATTAGGAACAAGTTCATGATTAGAATACTAATTTTTTTGTGCTGTATGGGTAGAGGAAGGAAATGAGATGGGTTTGATGTTTTTAATTAAACAATATATTATCATAAAATATCTTACTCTGTGAAATATGTTTCTTATACTCTGCCAAAATAGCAGTATGTTTAGTGATGTTATATAATTTCAATTTATTTTCTTTAACTCCGGAGTGTACCATTTACATTTGTGACAAGTAGATTGTACATGTTTAGTTTTGCGAACAAGTGGAAAAGATATATTAAAGAGAAAAAGGAATAATCCCGTTTTGGTGTTAAAGTTTACCTAATTGTAAATATCATTCCTCGTTTAGAAAACGCGAAAATATTTTACATAGTTTTTACTAGCGGTCCTGAAGAATCTATTTAGAATTGTATCCGGTTTAGAATTAAATTTGGGAAAATTCGATCGAAAACGACACACTTGGGAAGAATGATCTGACAAACAGGGATTCATAACAGCGAAACCAGTACCACATAAGAAAATATTAGTAAACAGGTTATCAAAACGACGTCCAGAGATACTTCATAACAAAGGAAAAACATTAGAAGGAAGGGATAAACCAAACCATAGGAGAAGGCCGTATAATTCAGTAGAGTATAGTTTAAAAAATTATGAAACAAATTGTGCAGTTCTCGTAATTATAATTAGGAGATCTATAAAATAAAAAATACTATTACTAAATACCTATTGTCATTTACAAATAAGAGTGGGTTACAAGCAAATTAAATTATTTTATCATAACCCTGAACATTTTTAATAGACAATGTTATGAATGAAATGTTATTCTGAACATAAATTGCAACTCCGCCACATTTGTAAGAAATTCGACAAATGGTCTTCTGTAAGACGTAAAACTTATCGTATTTGTTATTTAAATTACATGTTAAAATGATCATCCTTAATTAATTTATTTGTTGAGTTTGATGCCGTTTTTAAAAACTTATTATTTTTTTTTACATTAAAATTTCGGACCATAAGTCAGGTTTATTATACAGAAACTGCAATGGTGTCTCTTTGTAAGAATTATATTGGCCAGACTTAATGTTTAGTTTTTCAATATAAAAAGTATGGCCAGTAATACAGTCATTTAAATAGTTCTTCCGATCTTCATAAATCACGGATAACGACAACCGTGAAATGTGAACTGCAGCTAATCTAGGGACAGCAGAAATTAAATTTAAGTTAAATAAAAAAAATATATTACAATTATGGCCGATTTCTACACCTCTGGTTATATTCTGAATTAGCTATAAGTTTTATCTATAAGATTCCTATAATTTGGTTTTATTCACTCTGAGGCATGGGTTAGTTATCTTAAGGATAGAAAACCAAGTGGCAGGCTAGAAGAAAGACATGACAACGTTGTAAATGTGCATATTTCAGCTAACTTCATAGGGAGACTAGTAATATCATAACCTTGATGACATAATAATTTTAAAAAGTGATACATACACGTGTTATTATGGTAGGTATGATCAATGAATAAAAACAAAATTAACAAAAAAATAATTTCATTTTTCAAACTTCTATTTCAAATTTCTATTTCATCTTTCTCTTCACTGTCCGAAAAAATATTTATTTTTTCTTTATTTATATTTATATATCATTAGTGCATCCCTTGTTAATATATCGATTAAATTTTATTTTAAACTATAATCCAATATTTTTCTAGTAATCAATAATGTGACGGCGTATTACTACTTTTACTACTTGACGCATGGTTAATTAATTTTGACATTTTATTTATCGTTAAAAATAAAGTTATGTTTATTTTCCTATAGTTATCTATATGATAAATTACATATCTAATACTTAACTTTATCTGCTTGATATCTATCAGAGACGACTTAACTAGATAATACGAAATTTAGCTTAGATAAAGTTATCTACGAATGAAAGTGAAGAAATTGGCTATTAGAGATCTTTGAGGAGTTTACCTTAAAACTAGTCCATTTAACGCGGCAATATCATCTTTTATTTTTCCTTTCACTGCGTTAACATGAAAATATTCAACCAATTTCGTAGCGTTTTCAATGTCTTTTTTCGAAAGCAAGCCGTATTTATAGTTTTAAAATAAGATGTAATTATTATATCCATGATTTATTTTGATTATTTATATAAGAATATAGGTACAACAATATTACTCGTATAATCAAGAATATGTTTGAATATGGTACACACGGTATTTACTCCCGCGGCTATTACAAGACGCGAGCGTTGCTTTTCGAATTCATTTGTCTAGCGTATTTAATAAATATCAGGCTGCAGACGTACTCTTACATCAATTGTGATCTTATCTGATGTAGAATTTAATTTTGTATAACTTTGCCCTTTTGTAGTTTTAATTCTAAATCTGTAAGGAGTTTCGTTGCATATATTGTATACCGTGAGATAAAATGCAATATAGGGAACATAGGTTCTTAGTTTTAATAAGGCTAAACTTGAAGTCAGTCGCACAGTGTTATCTTTCATTTGTGTAGTAGCAACCATTTTAACTAAGGGATTTTCATTCGTGAAAACTCTGTAATTAAATTTTTGTCTGTTTAACTTATTCCAACCAAACTTTTACTTTTCCTTAAAAGTTACTATCAATTGAATTTTGTATATCGTCCTAGACCAGATCCTACCACAGTTTCGAGTATACTTATGATTTGACAAATTTTACTGACAATCTATGTTCCCTATGTTTCACTTTATCTGGAACGATACGGTGCCATATAACGAGTGGTATCCATAGTAATGACTAATGACATATTAGAAAATGTTACATCTTAGCTCTTATAAATTTTCCAGGTGTCCTTAACGGTGAAATTGGCACTTTAGCATCTAAAGTTTGTCGACCAATGTTTTAAGATATAGATTATATCTATTTGTAATTATAAAATCTTATCAGAGTTTTAGATATTTTTATCAGTTTTTGTTTTGTTGTAAAGATAAAAACTATTACAAAATTTAAGTAGCAATTTGTATTCAATAGAATATTTACGTCCATAAAAAGATACAGAAATATACGTGTAACTTCGCAGCGTTTGTTTGATTTCTAATATTTTAAAAATATTTTTAGTAAAAAAAAAACTGAAGAAAATTATACAAGAATTAAAACAATACCTAACTTTATAATAATATTATAATATTAGTTTTAAGTTTGTTAAACTACAGTTTCAAGATACGGGCGTACTAGCAATCCGGTAACTTAAGAAAATTAAAAGTTCTCAGGATGATGTAAACATTTATTTTTAATAGTTTTTTTAAAGGAAATAATGTCGGTTGTAATAACCAGCAATTGAAATTTGTTATCAGTTTATTTCATTTATCTATTTTGCTATATGCGGCCGAAACACTATTACAATTAAGACTATCCAAACTAAGCGATATATAAACACAGTGCCAACTTCAGACGGTAAGCAGACGATGCGTTGCATCAAGGCCCCGAAGTGAGGAAAAAAAATAGAATTTAATTTAACAATTATTGAAGAAATATATGGACTAAATACGTTTTTCACAAAAAAATTTACTCAACTTTGCGTCTTACGTTTATTGTTTACCGGATCAGTGAATTAACCGATAAAGAAACAGTTAGTACAGTTTAAATAGTATTTAGTAGAAAGATCACAAACAGCCGAATTCACCATTAGATTATTAATTATTTATCAACTGATTTAAGAATCAAGCTGATCCGTAAATCAACATTTGTTCTAATTCACCAACTTGATTTACCGTTTTGTTTGTATTTTTGATAGTTCATGTAATTTTATGAGCGTGACTTAAACTTTCTGTAATTTTTTGTTGACATATGACTTATAATTTTATTTTTCACATCTGAACAAAAATTAAAATAACAAAGAAGAACGAAAAATGGAGAAATTACATCGATTTATATAGATTTACGAAAATTAAAATATTTTAGATTCATCTTAACAGCGAAAATCTCGTGTACATAAATACATACATATGTGAAACGTCAAAACGAAGATAAAATCTGATGATCAAAGTTTGGTTTATGGTATAAGAGGGATCAGTTATATTTAATAGTAATTATTATATTATATTTTTCTTGCATGTAAAATGCATGAAATATGTTTACTGACTTCGGTCTTCGACCAACTATCTAGATCGTTAAATAAATATTGGAATTAAAAATTACTGCGCTTTATTAATAGTACAATGAATGGAGTTTTCTTTTTACGTAAAATTACTTTACCTATGTCTAACAGTGGAGATATCATTACCCTCGTTTCTAGTACTAGTCTATGTGACTATGTGTCGATTTTAAATATTTTGCTTTATTATTATGCATCGGTGCTCAAATAGCTTAAGAGTCAGCACTGCATAAACACAAAATTTCAGAGTAAAAAGGATTTAATATTTTATTATAAATTGTAACACCACCACATTTGTAAGTTCGACAAATGGTCTTCTGTAAGACATAAAACTTATCGTATTTGTTATTTAAACTACATATGTTAAATGAACAAATCTTAGGTTAAAATGATCGTTATTGTGAAATATGTCTATACTTAAATAAAGTCAATTTTAGTACGGTAATTGTAGTCTTATCAACCATATTAAATAAATAACAAAACAGTAATTCATTACCAGACAGTGTGTTTCAAGATAATTGCAAACTTACCATGTTTGACATGAAATATTTTGAAAAAATATCGTTACATACAAGGCGGAATCGAAAGTTGGACACATGGTTTTACAGATAAAAAAATATACTAAATAACAAAGTTGTAGAAGTCCAAGGGGGGCATTTGATTATACAATAAAATATTTTTTTAATCTTGTGGTTCTAAGGTTACAGCACAAATGTAATTTTTTTAAATAAATATATTTTTATGCCTATTCGATAGTATATTTTTTCTGAATTCAACCATGAAATAGTTTTATACCATTACATAATAAAAATTTAAATACATTTTTATTATTAAAATTAAAGTACAGTAGGTTATGGATGAAAAACAATAACAAAATCAAACGGGTGTATGTAATATCCTTTGTAGTCAGATAGGTATGTATATAATATTAAAAATAAAATTACAATAAAAGTATTACTTACAGCCGTTTGATTTTGTTATTGTTTTTCATCAGTGATTGAATTTAGAGAAAAATACGCGATCGAATAGGCTAAAAATATATATAATCCCATTTATATAAAATTAACTTTGTGCTGTAACTTGAGAACAACTGGTTTAAAAAATATATTTTATTCTATAATCAAATGCTTCCCTTGGTCTCCGACAACTTTGTTATTTAGTATATTTTTGTATCTGTAATAACTGCCGAGTAAAACCATATGCCTAACTTTCGACTCCATCTTGTATATACAAAATACAAATTTTGGTATTCTCCCTCTGACGTACAGGAACACAAATACACTGCTGTGATGTGGTATACGGAGTCGTTACGAAACCAGGTTGCAGGTGGTAATTATCTTGAAGCCTACTTATTGAAAGCATACGACTTTTAAATAAATACTTATTAGATATCAATGTTGATCATGTTAAGTAATATTAAGGTGAATATAATCTTTAATTTTCTAAATATTATTAGTCGAATATCAAAATGAAACTTTAATGCATTTAAGACTGCCGTCCAATCGGGCTTGACAAACTATTCCGCTACGCGGCGACACTATCATCATCATGACATGAAAATTATTTCCATGCACTAGACCCCTTCTTTGCCTGAATTATTAAAGATAGGACGCCTGGGGTTCATTACGAAATATTATTTTTATATGTGCCAAGTTTGTGTCTTTAATGCGAGAGAGAGAATGTCACTGAAAAAGTCAATCGAACACACTAAAGACAACAATTTTTTTACCAATAATATATTTATTGAAATAGTACTATGAAAAATTCAATCATTTTTTGGTAACCGGTATCAATACATTTTTTTGACAGTTATAGAAAATAGAAGTTCATGATACACGTACATTATATAAAAACGTACAAGTGTAAAACAAACACATTGCATATGGCATACGTATCATACAATATTTTTTGTATGATTTATTATGAATTTCTTTATTAAAACTATTTGACAGTAGACGTGATTAGTATTTATCTTAAAAAATCACATTATATTTGTTTTTCTACTCCTGCTTTGAAAATACAATTTTCTGGTTTGTTTTTCATGTTGAAAGTGACTCTTTGCAGCACGCAGTGCTGCAAAACTTTGCAGCACTAATAAATGTTTGTTACATTGTTGCTGCCATGGATACGCATCACTTGCACATCACAATAACAAAATTTGCAATAAATGTCAAATTATGTTTAAAAAATATTTTTTTATTTCCTTATTTTTTATCTTGCAGGAGTAGAAAAAATAGTGTGTATAACACGTGTTGAAAGTCCTTTGTCGAACACAAACGATTGCAACCTTCGCTTCGCTCAGGCTGCAACTTTCGTTTTGGTTCGACAAAGATAGACTTTCAGCACTTGATATACAAATAACTATTTTCTACTCCTGCTTTGAAAATACAATTTTCTGGTTTGTTTTTCATGTTGAAACTGACTCTTTGCAGCACTAATAAATGTTTGTTGCATTGTTGCTGCCATGGATACGCATCACTTGCGCATCACAAATACAAAATTTGCAATAAATGTCAAATTATGTTTAAAAAATAATTTTTTATTTCCTTATTTTTTATCTTGCAGGAGTAGAAAAAATAGAGTGTATAACACGTGTTGAAAGTCCTTTGTCGAACACAAACGATTGCAACCTTCGCTTCGCTCAGGCTGCAACTTTCGTTTTGGTTCGACAAAGATAGACTTTCAGCACTTGATATACAAATAACTATTTCATGACTACAATCACCATTGAACCACAAAACAAAAATAAAATTATCTGTCATTCTGACATGAATGTCAATTCTAAATAAAAATTGTTGTTTTATGGTAAAAATGAGTCCAAATGAGAGTGACGGTGAAATATTACAAGGTAATCGAAGTAAGAAAAAAAGCCATTGATGATACATGCGACAAAAAACAATCATTTGGCGGGTTGATAGTGGTCATGTAAATAACAACTTCTCATGACAGTTTTCGAAAAATAGTTATTTGTGTATCAAGGTTCTAAAACTAATCTTTTTGGGCCGAAACCGAAGTTTGCAGCCGAGGCAAAGCCGAGGCTACAAATCAGATGAGGCCCAAAAAGAACTTTTAGCCGAGGTGCACACAACATTTTTTAGGCGATTACAACAAGAAATTATGAATTTTTATTCAAAATCAATTTTTGACATCTGTCAAAATTTACTTTACGGCCGCATTTACTTTACGGCCGCATTTACTTTACGGCCGCATTTACCTTACGGCCGCATTTACTTTACGGCCGCTATTTTTACTCGCAAATTCATTACTTTTTCATTAATATTTGTAAAGGAATAGTTAAAATTTTACTTACATTTGTTATTATATTCTAAAATAATTAATCACATTAATATAAACTA
This sequence comes from Stenolophus ochropezus, assembly GCA_035578165.1. NCBI lineage: Eukaryota > Metazoa > Arthropoda > Insecta > Coleoptera > Carabidae > Stenolophus > Stenolophus ochropezus. The sequence goes on along the minus strand of JAQOWZ010000015.1, from coordinate 14,748,263 downwards.
TGTAAATCAATAATGAACAAACTGGCGGCCAAAAATTTTGACTTTGACAGATGTCAAATAAAAATTGATACTTTAAGGTTGCCCGCAGATACGAAAAACAACAATTTATGTACCAGCCGCCTAAAAAAGTCTTTTACATCCAGGAATTTTTTTGATGAAATAATGGGTCGCAATTTAATCAAATTTGTCATTTCAGTGTATTTGTTGCTTTCTAACTTCATTTTAATAGCATTAAGCAACGACGTATTGAAACATTTACTTGAAAAATTGATATAATTTAAAACATTTGCTTGATTTCTGCTGTCAACTGTCATCTGTCAAAAAATATTTGATTTGATAAATGTTACAATTTTTTTTTGAATTTTTACTAATTTTGGAACGTAATTTTCGACAAAATGCCTTTTTATACTTGATTGCGAAATGCTTTTGCATTCTCGATTTTTATTTGCTCGCTGTGCCCGCAAAAAGTTTTAATCTCGAATGCAAAGTGACATTTCGCAATCTGGAATCAAAAATAACTATAAAATATTCTTCTTTAATCATATAAAATATACGAGTATAAAAATTAAAGTTCGAAGCGCTGCTGAGAGCTTCAATTATATTAGAGCGGCAATACTATTTTGCACTCGTGGTACACACATTATTTTTCCTTCAACAACTTTCAACATTAAAATAAAAATATTTAATGACATAAGTACAATATTCAAACATGCTTTATTTGCTAACAATGATAAGTAATTAAGTGACACATATAATCGTCACATTTTATTTTATAATCAACATTCATTTTCTAATAAATGAAAAACAGTTCATTTTTTCTTTAATAAAATATATTTTTGTTTCAAAAAATCCACTAAGTAATGAAAAAGTGTAATAAAATAAATTTCTCTAAATAAAAATTAATAATAATTATCAGTATTGAAATATTCTAGAATGCACATAGAAAACAAATTAATAATCATCCGACGGACTTCTTATAAAAATATATATATATACAACAGTATTGGATCTGACCCTTCCGTATTGTATTAGAAAAAATAAGGGTGAAGATGAACCCTCCCACTTTCTGCGTTTACTGCGATAAGTGCAAGTAATTGTCCAACTGAATACTGTTTACTTTTAAGCGAAGCTACATGTGCAACACTATTGGCTCACCATATTATAAGGAAAGTAGTTTTTTTTCAGGTAGTACGACCTCTCACGCCAAACCTCTGAACTAAATTAACATTGCGTCTTATGGGAAAATCGTAATTCCACTCCCATTTCCAAATGAGACATTATTATTTAAAAACTTTTATCTTACTGAATTTGTTATTTTTTATTCTAGGGGCAGACATATTTCATTTTTTATAAAGTATGCAAATAATAATTTTCATTTCAATTTTCGGACATAACAAATAATAAAAAAATATATAAAATATGTCTGCCCCTAGATAAAGTATCCTAATATTACATATCAAAATTTCAAAACATTTCATCCACTAGTTTTCAAATGCAAGTAGTATTACGAATTCAACACTTCAAACGGCAGCCTTAAATCGAATGCGCAAAATTCAGTATCATACATGTTTGTGGCGTGACGGGCACTAGCAAATGCTACTGTCTGTTTGAACGCGCCATCGCCTCTGCAGTTTCGCGCTAGTTTGATATTGCCTGTTGGCTTAGCACACAAACTGTCGATTTTGTAGGGTGCAAATTATTGAAATTTTATTTTTGTGTGTTCGAAGCTTTTCGGCGAGAATAAAAATTTCGAGTCTAATATTTATTGTATAGATTGACATATTAAAAAATAAAAAAAAAACTTGGAATGCCCTATTGCTATATTTTTTAGCGTATACGATGACAAAACCGTTATTACAAATAATAAAAAAAACAACGCAGATAATTTAACAGATAAACTATGAAACATTTGTTATTTAAATTTTCCGCTGCTTCACAATTATCTTGACTGTTGTTAATCTGATTCTCACCAGTTTTTTGAAATGTTTTCTAGTTTGTTCTTGTTCTCGGCCGACGTCAAAATTTAGAGATAGTTAAACTTCAAACCTTAAAATGTACCATTTTAAAAAAAATTGAACAATACTTTTGTGACTTTTATGTATTAACAATGTATAAATTATTCTACCAATTTCTACAAACATGCATGTTGATGTAATTTTCAAAATTAATCTCAAATAATGAAAATATTTTTTTTTTCAAAATTTTGTATACTTTTTGTTAATGATTTTTATAATATTTTTGGAGCTCAAAGTATGGTTTAAAATAATCCGAAAGCTTTACTAATAACTGGTTATCTGCTAAGTTAGCTACGTTACTTTATTTTTATTATTATTTGAAATAACTATTGAAGTGAATAATATTACATAAATTATTTTTGAATTTAATATATATAATATTATACGAGTATAAGTTTTTCTCTGCAATTGACATAATTATAATAATTCAATTAATTTAGTGAAAGGTTTCTAAATTTCGAAATAACAAATATATAACTTCATTTGTAAACTGTAAATTACTGGACCGAATATGTGCAAACAACTCGTTGTCGCCAAAACAGATTACTATATGTAACTGAATTAACCGGAAAACTTTGCATAATTTATCCACAGAGTTTGCGAAACTATTTGGCAGTAAATGGATTTATTTATGTAAATTGTATTAAAGAGAAAAGGTACATTTCCCCTGACTGCCATTATGCTTAGAAACAATGTTTAATAACTTAGGCATAAAGTGTTAAATACTTACCCTCATTAAATATTTACCAACAGTTTACATTATATACAACCATTTTCAGATTTGATTATGGTTTAATGCTAAATACTAAAAAACAATGCTTTAGAACAAATGTATGCAAACTTTAAGCTTAGTAACTAGCACGTATGTCCTTATGCATATCCATTTGACATTTGTAACTTCTCATTTTTCAGTCTACACAGATGGATCTTGATAATTATTTGTACGTGAAATTATAAAACTCAATAAACATTTCAACAAATAGCAATAGATACTAAGCAAAGAAACTGGAAATGATGTATCTTGTACTAATGTTCCTAAGACCGGTCTTATAAAAGCCAGTTAACTAACATATACGGTTAACCCTATTATTCTGTTCGGGTCTATATGACCCGAACTGAATTTAAATTGTTTGTAGCATCACTTTACTGAAAAAAATTGCTAGGGTTATTGACTTTTTAGGAAGTATTTAATCGTTTTTCGCGTACTTTGAATTTTTCATATTTTTAGTTTCATTAATTTTAGTTAAAAATACGTTACATATATTTCATTGAGCTAATAAATAACTTGTTGGTAATTATTATTTCCTTCTCAATGATATAAATTTCCTAATTTAGTTAGTGGCATGAGTGTTATGCGGGGGGATATACAATTATTCTTTCAGTCAGGGCGATACTCCCTGGTCAGGGCTGTCAGTATATCTCTAGACTTCAGAGCGATCCCATAGATATAATGTAGTTTAGTGTTTTGATAGTACCCTAGTGCAAATAGATTTGAGGTGAGTTCAGTTACCGTGTATGGATGTGAGTTGAGTTAACATGTATGGATGTGAGTTGAGTTACCGTGTATGGATGTGAGTTGAGTTACCGTGTATGGATTTAAGTTGAGTTACCGTGTATGGATGTGAGTTGAGTTACCGAGTATGGATATGAGTTAAGTTACCGTGTAAGGATGTGAGTGAGTTACCGTGGATGATATGAAATGAGTTAGTGTGATATAGTGTATTGAGTTGAATATGGCGTGATGGTTGTATGTTGAGATATTGAGATATTGAGGATGTCTGATGCAAACCGTGATTAGTTGCGGTATCTGTAATGTATATACTATATACCGAGAGTTTTTTATCAGTGGACATAAGCTTACATTTAAAGTGATTGACAGCAATGTATTTTCCCGTTTGGGACTGGACATAGGGGTGTAAATTTTGACGACTGCAATACCTACAATTTGGTGAATTTACTTCTCCGTGAATATAAAATGTCGGTTACCCGTAAAAAAATTCTGTTCAATAATATTTCCTACTATTAATTTTGTCCATCATAGCTTCGTAAAACATATTCCTCCGTTTTGTATCGTAGTGTAAAAATTCTTGATAATTTTGGTATTTATAACTTTTAAAATTTTCTTGTCTTAAATCCTTGTATACTGCATTTTTACTAGTGTTTACAATTTCCGACATTCTTTTCGTTGAAAGGAAATTGTCGTTTTCAATGAATTCCATAATTTCTTGTTTCTTATTATTGATTATTGTACTTGTTTTTATTATCTTGTTGTGTTGTCCATTGACGCATCATTTAGTTCTGAAGTCATTACCAATTTTTCTTATAGTTGTTCTCCTGGATCGCTAATTAAAAGTTAATGCACATAAGTAAAAAACTTGTCGTAAGCTCATGTTAGAATTATACCAATTTTCTACTTGAACTTTTTCTTCAACGTTATACATTTTGTAATATGACACTTTGATGTCTTTTACAATGTAACTATAGTAATGAAATACGCCTATGTCCACTCATAAAAAAACTCTCGGTATATATATATATATATATATATATATATATATATATATATATGTAAATAAATTTTCATTCTGAGATGATATCAGAATATCTGTTTCACTTGACCATTCTAATTCACTCATTTTATCAGAAACGATCAGTCACGTATAAAGTAGAAATAATTCACCAAATAATTCCACCAAGAATTCTTTTATATTTTTATTTATATAATATCCCAAAGGCAATTGTAATTAAAAGTACAATTAGTGTTATCATTGGTTCAACCGGCTGAAGTAGTGTGGAGGAACGATTATCGCGATACCGTGACAGTGCCACAGCTGCGTCACGAAAACGGTTTCAGATATGACGATGCTTATGTGTAGGAGTTTCTATCGTGCTGTCGTTTTCAGAGGTGCAGTAGGTCGTCTTGGTGCCGTGACAGAGTCACAGCTGCGTCACGACAGTAGTTTCAGAGGACAAGGGGTGGTCTCACCTTGGACACCCCAAGCATGAGCGGAGTCTTAACTTACCCAAACTTGTGTTTATTTACATAAGTAATCCTTCATCGTCGTAATATTATGTTTGTTCTACACGTGATTTCAGACTAGTTCTGTACTGGTCCAGGATGTCTAATCCTGAACAAGTCCAGTTTAAATGGAATTCTGGATCTGACTCCTTGAGTACATATTTTGTCTCGAGTTATATACAAAAATATCTCTCTTCATTCCTTCAGAACTATAGTGTTTCGTGGGTAGTCCACGATCTAAGCGCGTGGTCGTAGGAACTTATAAAATATTTTGAATATTTCATCTTACTTGGCTACAACTTCTTTGTCTTAATTCTTCCCAAACATAATAAATGTTTAAACAGTTTACATGTGTGCGGCGCGCGTCTAGGAAGTTTTGTTTTTCTAAGTGGTTGCGCGCCACATTCATTATATAAAACAGATATGCTACGTAAAATAGTTTGTTCATAAAATATTTAATACATAGTAGAGAGTATTACTAATATTGATAATAACAAAATTATTCATGCAGACAGTACGGTTTCAATATATATTGTAACGTTTATTGATTTCAGTGAAGTGTAAAAATAATTGAAATATTTATATAACTATGTTTAATAAACGAAATATGAATAATAAAAGATAATAAATATTAGCAACACTATGAAGAAACAAATTTATAAACTATTTTAAGAATAATAATAATTAATAAAACTTAGACGCTAAGTACATATACATAAACACTTAATAGGTTCTACGCAATATTTATTTACATAAAGAAGATAAGGAAAACATTTTACTAAATTACCAAACTGATATTAGCTATTTATGCAAGCAGTTAGAAAATGATTTTTTCGAATTTTTATAAAATTCTTTAAATTTTAATATTTATTTCTAATTTTGAATTTTTACATATAAAATATCACTTTTTATAATTGACTAACGTTTGGAAACCGCACACTTTTCAGTTTTTGTCACTCAGTGATGAAATAGTTATTTACATATAAAATGTGCGAACGTCATTTTCCCAGATGAGTATAGTACGAATTTGTTTCAGCGGAATTTTTGTGCACTCTTTTTCCGCCGGAAAATAATATATAATTAGCACTGAAAAGAAATAAAAAACATTCACAAAGAGTACAATTTATTTAAATGCTGGTGTATTATTACTATTATTACTAATATTTATATTTTCAGAAAATGAATTATTACAAGTAACTTTACCTATTAACACTTTATTAGCAGTATTTGTTTTATTGCCCAAGGAATTTTCTAAATATCTGTCTGCTACCGCTGTTCATTTCCATCCCTCGCGTCTCTTGATTATTGTAATTTCCGCCCCTGTATCAGCTAATAATGTTGCCGAACTACGACGGAAGCAATGGCCCCTATAGGCAGATATATTTGGCAATTCTATATACGTTACTCGCAGCCGAAACAATGACATTTACAAAGAAGGACGAAGAAAAATTAAGAATAATTATTGCATTGGCAACATTGTTGTAGAATTTTATATTATTGCATTGGCAACATTGTTATAGAATTTTATATTCTTGCATTGGTAACATTGTAAATGCCGCCCCATGATTGGTTGAATTTTTTGTAAAAACAATGTCTAGCTTACACCAAACGACGTAAGACGTGTTAAGAAATAAAGGTAATTAAAAACAGAATTAAAGGTATATTTTAGTACGTTCGAAAGGTATTAAATATTCTACACTGGGACCTAAGAAGATATCCGATAACATGGGCGCCCGCAGGGGGGGTCGAAAGGGTCGATGGACCCCCCTTTCATTTATGAATTGTATACCTTTCAGTCTAATGTATCTATTCTTTTATAATAATTATTGTTAATTATCTTTATTATCTAGTATTTTCGTGGCTTTTAAAATTTGTTGTTGGATACAACAGATTTCCTCTTTAAATAAATAATAGCCAATTTTCAGACGATTTATTAATTTCTATATTTCTTATACTCGTTTACACTATCAGTACAATGATTCAATTGGTAAGACTTTATTTTTCTTTTAAACTGCGTTACATTTAGAGATTTAAAAGAATGATGTAAGTGATTATATAAACATGGTACAGATAGAATTTTTGATTTAATAAAAAATTCCCTTATAGAAGCTTTGTGAATAATTTAAATATTTTTAATGCATGTACTGAATTACCCTAGAGAAAATAAAAAGTTTTTAAAACATCAGAATAACAAATATGCTTTAGTTTTGGGAAAAGGGAAATGTCTGTAAGTAAAATATTACACACTCTCTCTGCATGTACAAAACAATACACACATTCATCTACCGGGTGTCCCAGCTCGACCGACACATTAGAGAATTACATAGAAAATCAGTTAATTATGAATAGTATCTCCCCAATGCAATATATTAAATTGAAATTTTTTATGCTTATTGGAGAATATTATTTCTACGAATTACACTTATTTGAAATATGTAATTTCGTCTGCAATACGAGATTTAATAAATTATAAAATCTAACATTTTCTTTTAAAATCAGTCAGCCATGGAAATAAAAGAAAATATCTATGTGACAGTTCTGACAGTTAATGACATGCCATTGTAGATATTTATATTTTTGTAATATTGGTATATTATTAAACAAAAATAAACTAAATTCAACTTAAATAATATTAAAATACAGGGAATGAAAATTAATATCAGTGATACTTCACTAAACTGTCAGATAAATATTTTCTTTTATTTCCATGGCTGTCTGATTTTGAACGAAAATATTAGATTTTAAATTTAATAAATCACGACCTGCAGACGAAATTGCATATTTCAAATAAATGTGATCCATAGAATTAATATTCTCCGATAAGTATACAAAATTTCAAGTTAATATCTTGCACTGGGGAGATACTATTCATAATTAACTGATTTCCCATGTAAAACTCCCATGTGTCGGTCGAGCTGGGACACCCGGTATATATATATATATAATATATATATATATATATATATATATATATATATATATATATATATATATAATAAGAAATTGGGACAACAGATCTCAAATTTCCATTTATTACAATTATATTTCCGGTGTCGTTCAACAACTTCAGTAACCCAGGAATGTACTTTTCTTACATGTTACACATACCATTTTTTATGTGATCGGACGAAACTTTACTAAAATGTTGAGGAAGTTAGAAAACCGTACTGCTATTTTTGTTCCTTAACAAAAAAGGTTGCATGACCTTAATTACCTCTTGTTTTCACGTAAAAATTCCCTGTACCATACAGAGATAATTTTTTGTTAATAGTTTATCGACCGCGAAATTTACACTAGAGGTGAGAACAAAACGACCATGATGTAGAGCAAAGACTTCTAATTAACTTAGACACCACATAACGTCATTTGTTATGAAGTAGAAGGGAACGGAATAACTTACTTGAGCGGTGGGTACGCAGTAAAGAGGCTGATTTACAGAAGTTGCTGTAATACACTTTACCTGAAATATGTTAAGTGAAAGTTCTCAGGCGCGAAAATATATGTTGTAAATAAACTATCTGTCAAAGCTAATATTTATATAACATTTTATTTTATGTGAATACACATATGAATAATTGTTTAAGCTGTATATTAACATAGATTTTCTGTTTGTAAGTAATATTCGAGCGTTTCATTATAATAGCTTGGAACTCTAAAACATTAATTACAAATACTCAGTGCCGCAACAAGGGTGGTGCGAGCGGTGCCGCTGCACCAGGCGCCGAATATTTAGGGGCGCCAAATTTAAATTTTTTATATTACTAAGCTACAATCAAAACAAAAATATAAATAAAATAATAATATTAAAAAATATATAGTTTTTAGAATCTTTTTATTTGAGAAAAGTAAATTGAAACTGTATTATTGTGAAATGCAGTGTATTAATGCATGTCTATGTAAACATAAAACTTGTGTAGTGGTTCTATAATGTCACTCTAACCGTCAAATTTTTTAAATAAATTGCTGTGTTTAAAAATTTAATAAATGAAATATAAACACAAAAGATGCGTTATACCCACTATTTAAAATCAAAAAATATTTGTTGATACAATACAGCGATCATATTGCCATAAGTTATTTGCAAATATAGTATAAAATAATTTTTGAAATAAATTACCATAAAAAATATGAAATATCTTAAAATGGTAGACAAATTAGTGGTAACGAATATTGGATTAATATTTGTACTAAAATATTTTAAAAATAGTGACTTCGTCAAAATTTTTGTAATGTGAGTATAAAAATGTTACATTTAATTATTCATATTCATCAGCAATTTTTTTTATAAACATTGTAAAAATGAATGCTTAAATTTTTTTTTATTAGAAAATAAGATTTTCATTTTTAAATACACAGTCAAAAAAATCAGGTCCTCCTTAAATAATAGAAACCATAAAATATTTTTCTAAGTAATTAGAGAGAAAGGGAGGGAGGAGGGGCGCCAAATAATTTTACGCACCAGGCGCCAATGTATATTGTTGCGGCACTGCAAATACTCTCTTAACAGACTGCGTTAGTGTTGGGCTTGATACGTGACGTTGCTACATCAATCTGGAATTAGCTGAGATCTCTCAGATATTCCAAAGATGTTTGCTGCTACTACCTTCATTACAAATGTCTGCATAATCATATCGAACTGGTAAATTTTAATTATTTTTAACTCAGTTTGAATCATTAAGAGCATATTTAGTTAAAAGTTTTCATAAAATAATTATTGGAAGGAATATTCGACTGTAGAGAATGATGAGGATTGTAATATTCGGGTATTCAGTCAAAAAAATCTTTATTTTCTATAAAGCCAACGTTTCGACACCACTTGTGTCTTCTTCAGGGCTACAACAAAACAACATCTATTAGCCCTGAAGAAGACACAAGTGGTGTCGAAACGTTGGCTTCATAGAAAATAAAGATTTTTTTGACTGAATACCCGAATATTACAATCCTCAAAATAATTATTCTTGGAGATTTTAATGTAGACTTCAAAGTTAAGACAAATAATTAAGATGAGCTTACGTACATACTAACTTCTTATGATTTAGGAAAAAAAGTAAACAAATTTACAACAATAACCTTACAATCTGTCACTTGTATAAATAACATTGTAAGGATAAGGAACCTGGATATTGACACTTACGAGGCTAGTGTATATGATCAAGATACATCTGACCGTAGAAGGCATTATAATTATAATATAATCCATACGAGGGAGAAGTCACAAGGATTTATTTACAAATGAAAAATTACAATCACAGGTTTTCAAGATATGAGAAATGCTGTAGAGAACATTAACTAGAATGATAACCATGATATTTACATTAACTATGATGTTAATATATTAACTAATAGTTTATTAGGTATCTTTAGTAATCTCTTTATTGAAAATTATCCTATTCGACAAGACAAACTCTCAAAAAATCTCTAATTAAATGGTTCACTGAATCTTTAAACCGTACAAGGAATAATTTTCATCTTAAGAAACATCTTTTTAACTGTACTAAAGATCCTGTAGACTTAAAAGGATTCAATAAAATACGAAAATTTTATAGAGAAAAATAACTGAAAAAAGCGAACTGGAGTTCTATTCTTGAAATTTTTCGCATACGAAAGTGTGACATATTCGTATATAAACTACCTAACACTATTCTTGACGCTAAATATATGGGTCGTGTACGGAAATTTCGAGCGCAACTAATCGCTTGGGTTGTAACCCCTCGCAAGCGAAACTGCTGCTGTGAGTTGCTTATTGAAGGTTATTTTTGCTGTGAATGATTTTTTTCAGTACAGAAAGATTATTTATACTGTAATAAATAAGTGTTAATTGGTTAATATATATGTTTTCTAATGTGTGCCTTTTTATTTATTGTTTTGGTCTTCATTTATTGCCATACCTGAAAATTTAATACAAAATATAAATTCAAAATACATATTGCAGTAAACATTTATTACATTAAACATGAATTTAAAATGGTACTTAATTCCTCCCAAAGTTTCTGACTGTCTTTATAATTGAATTCATTTGTAAATTTTCCCTCCGTCATTTTAGAATTTTCTTTATAAATTCAATCAACATATCTTTTTGTTCATTATTTAGATTCGCTGCCTGCTTTGCCATTTTTAATGTTACAATCATTTAAATCACAAAACACAATTGACAGCACTGACAGCGTTGACAGTTTACGAAAACAAATCGTCCACGTGAAGAAAATCATGTGATAGGAAAGGTCTGTTTTCGTAGGTTAGTATTCAGAAAGTCTGTTTACACTGGTATACACTTGACATTCGCATACGAAACGAAAAATAAATTTTCTTTGTCCATTAAACAATACCACTCACGCGTAACCAACAAGTCTTATACGAAAATCGCCACACGAATATATTCATATACGTCCGTTTTCGCATGGTTTCAAGAATCGAGCCACTGATTCTCAACATATAATAAATTCTAATTAAAAATTGACAGACTGTTGGAAACTGATTAATTCAGAGAGAAATAAAAATACTAAGGGTACTATTAATAACTATGAATCACCATCACCAATCAACCATCTATATATGATTAAAATACTCTTCTTTAAAATATTAATTCAGTTTAAGATTTTTTATTTTTATATCCCACAAGTATAAATAAAATTTATTACACAATTATGAACTTACTAAATAGTAAAATCATAAAATTTTGCAGAAGGTTGTTGCTGTAAAGGTTGCTAAAGTAATAACATTTCTTTTTAAAAAAGGAGATAAATCTGACCCTGGTAATAACCACCTATCTCAGCACTTCCTATTTTAGGAAAAGTAATTGAAAAACTAATTAAATCAAGACATGTGAAATATCTGAATGCTCATAATATTTTACATTCAAATCAATTTGGGTTTAGATCTCTTTCGACAATTCAAGCAATAGTACAAGTTGTTAAAGGAGTATTGTCCAATATAAACAGCGATGAACATACCCTTTAGCGTTGTGTGACCAAACCAAAGCCTTTCGGTGTATGTCTCATAAAATATTATATAAGATATAAATGTTTGGAGTACGAGGAATAGCCCTTAGACAACCATGTGTTTGAACAATAGAGAGCAATTTGAATTATTATTATAAAATATGGAAAACCTCAAGGATCACTACTGTGACCTATTCTTTTTATATTATATATAAATGACTTAAGTATTTTCTTACAGCCTACAAAATTTGTTTTATTTGCATACGGCATAACTCTCATTGCCGCAAATAATAATATAAATGCACTTCATAATCAAATTGAAGATTCAACAATTAATGTAGAACACATGTTTACAACAAATAATCTAAAATTGAATATAGATAAACCTCAAAAATTAATAATATTCACATATCAGTAGTCTTGGGACTGGACAATCCGTGAAACACATATACCGGGTGTCCCAGCTCGACCGACACATGGGAGTTTTACATGGGAAATCAGTTAATTATGAATAGTATCTCCCCAGTGCAACATATTAACTTGAAATTTTGTATACTTATAGGAGAATATTAATTCTATGGATCACACTTATTTGAAATATGCAATTTCGTCTGCAGGGCGAAATTTTTAAAATTTAAAATCTAATATTTTCGTTCAAAATCAGTCAGCCATGGAAATAAAAGAAAACATCTATGTGACAGTTCTGACAGTTAATGACATGCCATTGTAGATATTTATATTTTTGTAATATTGGTATATTATTTAACAAAAAGAAACTAAATTCAATTTAAATAATATTAAAATACAGGGAATAAGAATTAAAATCAATGGTAATTCACTAAACTGTCAGATAAATATCTTCTTTTATTTCCATGGCTGACTAATTTTAAACGAAAATATTAGATTTTAAATTAAATAAATTTCGCCCTGCAGACGAAATTGCATATTTCAGATAAGTGTAATCCATAGAATTAATATTCTCCGATATGTATACAAAATTTCAAGTTAATATCTTACACTGGGGAGATACTATTCATGATTAACTGATTTCCCATGTAAAACTCCCATGTGTCGGTCGAGCTGGGACACCCGGTATATATATATATATATATATATATATATATATATGAGTAAATGCGTCTAAGTATCCCAAAAGATTCATTCGATTACCATTGAAGCTATAGTACCCATGTAGAGTATTCAGTAATTAATGAGAAACTAACAATTCTGTTATTTGAAGTTATTATTATTCCTTTTTAATAATAATTTATTTGGTATCTCATTTATGTTATACAATTTTGTTTCGGTTATTTTTTCAAATATATAACATACTTAGTAACAGCATACAATCGACCTCCTTGCAACATAACTAATGTTAAAACTTGATTATCTTTTCTCTTAAATTAGTTTATGCTCACAAATTATCACAAATAGTCTTTTATATGCTTTAGACAAGTTTCTGTTTATAGATCAATTTTCATTTTCATATTCATATTTATATTTGTTCTTTCTATTTGTAATAAAAATGATATTAATTAAAAAAAAAATCCTTCAAACAATAATTTTCACTAAGAAACTTCAGGTACTTTCACAAATGAAATTAATGCTCGTTTTCTGGTTTTCATTTTGAAGCCGCTTCCTAATGACATTTACAAATTGAGTTTAGTAGTACGTTTTAGTTAGTAGTCTAGTTAGGGACTAATATAATAATCAAAACTGCTGAGATTTGATTGCTAAACTGTCAGAAATTAATTAGATACATAATCTTAATATTTAAATAGTTTTAGATGAATGCTGAAGAAGTGTTTATATCTAGTATACAGAGTTATCCACATTTGTACGACAAAAATAATAAAGATATAAAAAATAAAGTTAAAAATCTCGTGTGTCCAACACATTAACTTCCGCCACTGTAGTAATATTTTCTATATAAGATTCTCAGTACATTCGATTTGTAGTTTTAAAATTTCTTTGTTATTACAGTTCAGAATATTTTTAGTTCATTTAATACCTAAAATTTTTTGGTGCAGGAGTATCTTCAAAACCACATTACATTTATAAAAATTTAAAATGCCACAAAAACGACAAAAGATATTAATTATTTTTGTCTCCAAAATATGAAATAATAGATTATAATATTTATTTTCTTCTGATAATAAATCGCAGTCATTATATAAATACAAGAAAATACAAAAGTAAATAAGTACTACATCTCTAAGTACAAATGATTACAGTTGTGCTCAAAGTTCAAACGGTCTTGATTCTGATATCGAAACTTATTTTGCTGTGAAATTTAATAATGGATTTACTTGACTGGAATTGTTGATGAAAAAAAAAATTACTTGGAGAGATAGCTTTATAATAAATTCAAGATTCAATTTATGTGATACAGATTCAATCTTTGGTTAACAGTTTATCGACTGCGGAATTCACACTAGAGGTGGGCACGTGTGTAACGTTTTGTACCAGCTCACATCCAATCACGACTAAATTTTTCATTTGTTAAGTATAATTTCACCGCTAAATTGAATTAGAGAATGTCAGAAGAAATGTTGAAACAATATTTTTCCAGAAAAGAAACGCAAGTCTTAACCCTGAACGTAAGTAGGTAATAGTAAATTTTCTAATATTCACTGTAACTGTAACAAAAAAACGCGACCTGTACTCATCTCTAATTTATACTTCAGTCACTTACTAAGGATATCACCGAAATAACTTTTGAACTCTTTCTAAAACTGGTGTGGATATTAACTGCTGTTGCATATTTAATATTTGGAGTCAAAAATTGACGAGAAATTTTAAGATTCATTAAAACGAATTTATCGTTCTTATTTCAAATTACAATATTTTAAAACAATTATCTTCGATTTTAATATTAATTAATTAATATTAGACAATCTCTATTAATATAAATTATTATATAACAAATTCTGTTATCTTTGTGTCATTATTACCTGCGATTGAGATGGGTCAGGACAACATAACTTTAGCAAACGACACTAGCCACATGCGTAAATATTGTGAATACACATAGGGGCAATGTTTACAAAATTCTGTACAGTACAGATACCAAATGTTAATTCGATGTTTGTTAAACATGGTTAGATTTGCCAATCACATATTAACTAGGAATATAAATCTTCGTCTAACATGAAGAAAACCATGTCTTCTCAGTTTCATAGAAGTCCAAACATCTAACAAAATAACGTTGTTAATAGATTAGATATTTTTGCACTTTTAAATCTCTAAAATATAGTTCTAGCACAAGACATATCATTTGTAGTGTCTCATATAGAAATGCACCGGGCATAAATAAAATATTATTCTCCACTTAACCAAATTCAACGTCATAACGGAAGGGTTGATTCAATATATTATTTTCAGATATTTCTTGTAAATTACATAAATAAGAGTAGTAGGAGAGAATATAATGGTTTTTAGTCAGACTTTTGAAACTAACCTAACATAACCTAACCGAAAATTATTATTAGTAAAAGAAATAAAAGGAATTAAAAACTGTCATTTCGGCAAATTAACAAATTTCCCAATATAAATTCATATTATGGAAAATATAAATATAGTTAAAAATTTTATACCTCTAGCATTTGTTTATTCAACTGTGCACCTGTTATTATAAACCTAGCATCTATTATTTTATTATGCATCTATTATATAAACGTGGTGTCTATTATTTTACTGAGCATTCTGTATTTAAATTTGCCTTTTATTTCTATTAAACATTTTAATTTTTTTCTAAGATAAATGATTACTGAGTCAGTAAATTAAACGAATTAATTACTATGTCAAATATTTAAATACATAGTTATAAGGTTTATTTTTTTACTTAGCATATCAAATTTTAACTTAACAATGTAACATTGAAAAAATATATAAAACTGTGCGAAAAATTGTTGCGCTTTTGAAATGTACATAGTGACTTTTTTCAATCATCTGCATGCCCATGGATCCGACGTTCTACAACATTCTACGGTCACACGTTGAGATAGTGGCCTACCCTTAAAACATCATTGTTTTGAAAGAGTGAAGAGAGAATATTTTGTATATGATCCGTGTCAAAATTTGTACTCGAGGAGCCGAATCCAGAATTCCACTTATGCTGGACTTGTTCGGGATTAGACATCCTGGACCAGTTCAGAACTAGTCCGAAATCGCGTGTAGAACAAACTTAATATTACGATGATGAAGGATTACTTATGTAAATAAACACAACTTTGGGCAAGTTAAACCTTCTACTAAACGATCAATGGCTAATATGTATACAAGTGGGTTGGTATCGTTAAAAGTTTTAAATATTTAGATTTATTGGAACATCAAGTCGGACCGAACTTATTGTTAAAATAATTAAATGATGATGACGTGTAATTAAATATATCAATAAAATTTAGTTAAAAGGACATTTCTACTATTTTATTTCAATTCTTAACAGAATATGCTAATGAAAATAGTGTAATTTGACATCAGCACATTGGGTGTTCTGTACATTTAAACTAGAAAGTGAAATTATTTTTAGATGAGTGGTTCCCAAGAAAATAAATTGATCGTGATGGGTCAATTAATTTGCTTACGAAACCCTCGTATATTATTTCTTGTGGACTTATTAAAAAGAAAATATTTACAAATTGAGATCTTCAGTCTTTATAAAATAAAATTACGAAAGAATGTAGCAAAATATATATTACTAATAGCCATTAGTACCACGAAAGTTTAATATTTAAACCGCAGTATAAATTTTATGCGAGTAGTATAGCAACTTAAGCTCAGATTTAATTAGTATGTCTGGGGTTTAACTTAAACCATTACTATTTCTTCGGCTTAAAGTGTGACTAATGTATAATAATAGTTAACCAGATTTGTTTTTCTCGAAGGATGCAAAATATAACAACTTAACTGATATGATGATAAAATGAATAACGATATTGATGAATTTATTAAAGATGCAATTATTTACATAATTTCGATGATTTGAAACTTTTTAGACGATATTTTTTATTCTTAATTATTTTCACCATAGGTTTCGTAGGACTGTATTTTCAAAATCTAAAATGTAATTTAACAACAACTTACTCACATGTACATTGCTAATAAACAAGATATTGTTAAGCAACAAGAGCTGGTAACACATTTGCCACAATTCCGTATTCAGTTGAATTATTGTTACAGTATTACAACAAAAATTGTTACTTAAAGGTCCTTGTCATCAGTTTGTGTAAAGTTATTTATCAGCTGTTGAAATACACCACCATATTCAGTATCACCAACATAGTATAGTTACTTAAACTACAATGAATGTAAGTATATTATAACCTTTGAGGAAGTATGAACTGAGACGTAGTTTGCGGATCTGAAGTGTATGTTACCGAACGAGAATGGTTGTATTGGATACTTACATTTCCAGAAGCTTCTTATAGTTTTTGCGTAACCAGCTGAAATCAACTTCAAATAAAATTAAAGTAAAGAAGTAACGCCGTACATGTTGATTGATAAAATAAGGTTCGCGGATTTCTCGGCGGAATTTAGCATGAAATAAATAAATTATTTATATTTAAATTTTGTTTATTGTATTCAATTCCAATATTTCATAAAATATTTTGTTCATTCAATTAATTCGAATTAGTCTTTCAACCATGTGACTCTAAATTAAAAACAGTTTCATTTACAATATTTAATTAATAATTGTGGTTATAAATAAGTAATAAACAAAATTTTATACTTCAAAGCAATGCTACGTTTTTAACAAAATCCGTTAATTTAATTTCAAAATTAGAACTATTTTATCCCTGATGAAGTAACACAATCTGTTTTGAAATATTGGAATTAAATAAAATTTACAACAAAGTTTAAACATGAATTATTAATGTATAAAAATAGTTCTCAAAAACAGACTCAAATTCAATATAGAAATTAATTATGAACAATAATATTAACCTTAGACTTATTTATTTTTACATATATATGTAGTTTATATAACAAATACGATGAGTTAAATATTTTTCTTGAGAGTATAAATTTCCCGAAGTTTTATGTTTTACAGGTTACAGAACACCATTTGACATAGGAAAAAATAAATTTGATACGCATTTAAAATTGCATTTTAGGCTCATTTTACTGTCGAACTTTTTCAATTTATGTTCTGAATAACATCATTCACTTCATTGCCAATTAAAAATGTTTAATATGATGACAATTTTTTTTTAATTTGATTGTAACCAACTCCTATCTGAAAATGGCAGCAAATGTTTGATAATTGTAGTTTATAGGTCCCATAATAATAACATAAATATTTTTTCCTAGGACTACTTAATTTGTTTAACAATAAACTAACATTAACTTTGCATCTCATTCCCTTGCTCTACCCATGCAGCACAAATCAAATGAGTATTCCAATCCTGATCTCATTCCTAATATATTTAGTAATTATTTTTTTGCCTATTTTCAACGTTCATCACACAACTCCGTTAATAACATTACTCCTGCTTCTTATGATTCAACTATTGTTTTAAAACCTACCACTGCAATTGAAATCTGTAATATTTTAATAGATATTGGGAAAACCCACTCTGCCGGCACAGATGAGATTCCATGTTCCCCTTTATTATGAGTTGTTGATGAAATTGTTAATCCTCTTACTCATTTCATTAACAAATATTTATTGTACGGTATTTTCCCTGATAAATTCTAAATTACAAAGGTCGTCCCTGTTCACAAAATGAGCAATAAACATCAAATAGAGAATTAAACACTTATTTCTCTTCTTCCAGCATTTTCAAATATATTTGAAAAAGCCATGTATTCTCGCCTTAATTTCATTGATGCCCACAAAATCTTATTACCTAATCAATTTGGATTCCGTAATAATTAAACTACTGACACGTGCTATACTTAGTCTATGTAGTAGGAATGACGAAACCTGAAAATTTTGGTACCCGGGTACCCGACATGAATACCCGGGTAGAACCGGATACTCGATAATTACCCGTTACCCGATAATTACCCGATACCCAATAATAACCTGATACCCGATAATTACCTGATACCCTTAAAATATCCATTATTCTTCCACATTCATCTTTTTAATATAAATTTTTGTTATTTGCATATAAATTTATTAAATGAAGAAAAAAATATTATTTTTTGGTATGGAAATAAAAAAAAACATTGTTATTTTACATAACATACGAGTATATCAGCAGTATAAAATTATGAAATTAAAACTTATTAAGGAAGTATATTTGATTTAATTATTTAGGAATATCTCATATTTCTCGCAAATATCAGCATGGATGATGTATCTGCACTCAGTCTTGATGTTCGTGTGCTTACAATGTTTCCGGCAGCTGAAAACTGTGTTTAACTGGCAACAACAGATTTTAGGTAGATTTCGGGTAACGGGTAATAAACGGGTAACGGGTAATAAACGGGTAACGGGTAATAAACGGGTAACGGGTACATTTCGGGTAATCGGGTACTATTTTTGATACCCGGGTACATTATTATCGGGTAGGTTCCGGGTACCCGGGTACCCATCGTCATTCCTACTATGTAGCATTCTTAAAAACCTTGACTTTGATTTAGCTCAGGCTTTCGATACCATAAGTCTTGTTATAGTCATTAATAAATTATTTCAATGTGATTTTCGTAGAATTGCTCTTCAGTGGAAAATGTCTTACTTATAAAACAGGATTCAAGTTGTCTATATAAATATTGATAGACATTCTTATAAGTATAGGTTTTCTATCAGACTTATAAGAATGTCTATCAAAATTTATATAGACAACTTAATCCTGTTTTATAAGTAAGACAGTTAATAGTTTTTCTATCAGAATATCCGGAGTTTCGCAGGTTAGTATGCTGTTCTTTACTTTTTTTCATTTATATTAATGAAATCCTTAATTTTTACCGTCAGGTTCATGTTTGCCTTAGGGAAGATGATACTTGTCTTGTAGCAGTCTAATGATATTCTCAGCTCTAAACTACATAATTGAATTAATATTATGGAAATTTGGTGTATCATACGTGGTATTATACTTAGCTAACATGACCCAATCATTTCAGTTTATGTTGTGGGACATGATTTCGGATTGTCAGAAACCCTTAACAACACAATTATTGTTACAGTTACCTTTATTAAAGATCTGGGCTTGCTCTGTAACTTAAATTTTTCTTGAACTCGATATAGCCAGTATCTCATAAAGCATTTTATAATTGCATGTTATGTAATGACATTTAAAAAAATTGTCACTATTAACATTATTAAATCATACTACTCTACTCATATCTACAGAAGATTGTCATATTGTATTATTTGCTGGAGTAACTCACCGCATTTATAGTTGGTATTTAAAATTTAGAAAATAATAGAGCAATGGTGCGCTTTAATTCTCAAACATCGTGCAAATATATTTTTGTAACACTCCATCTTCTTACACGTCTCTGCGTTGTTATATTACAATGTTCTGTGTTTGTTAAAAGAAATCCCATTTTTGTTTCTACCGACAAACAGGTTCACGGTTTTTATATAAAACACGTAATGTGGGTAAACTACATAGCCCCAAACATCGCACACAAAATTTTCACGAGAATGTCTTGTATTTGCTACTATTTTTTTTAATAGGTTGCCCAGATAATATAAAGCATTGCAGAACTTGAATAGTTGTAAAAATGAGCTCTTGAGTTATTTAATTCATAATTGTTTTTATTCTATTGATGAATTTTTTAACAACCCTTAATTAATTTATTTAGAAGTATTTTAACTTACATATTTTTTTTATATATTTCAACTTTTTACGACTTTCTTATATAGGTATATTCTGATTGCACCATTTTAAAAATTCTTTATAGGTTTTCTCATATAAAATCTTGAACTTGTGGGGTTATATATCTTCCACTGCAGTATTTTCAATGTCTTCCATTTTTTGCTATTTCCACTAATATGTGTAAATATTTCGTTGAAATTTTTAGTTTCATTACCGCAACAACTTACTAAAAGAAGGGACGACTTCTATTTTGATTTGAAACGTAACTTTTGCTTAAATGAATTAAGAAAATATTAAAACAGAATTGATTTAGATATGCAAAATACATTGTATGTATTACGGGCGAAATATTCCTGGCCCTTAATTCATTTAAAACTCTCTTCTTTGCATCGGGCTTTAAATATTGCCCCTCGGGCCAGAATCAATTATTTCGCCCTTAATGGTGTATTATGATACTAGTGGATTCGGTAGACTTACAGGAAGGCAATGAATGATTTAATAGCACGACAGAATGCTGGATAGTTTTAATTTAGTGTTTTAAAGTAATGGCGAAGCGTTCATGGAAGCAAGGGAAGCATTGCTTTCCTTGCGTTTTGAGTTTAAATTGTAATTTATCATTGTACAATATTAGAGTATTGTTGACAATATTTTTTTGGTACATCATCTACTGCGATTTCACGTCGCCGTTGAATGATATTTTAAAACAGAAACGCAACTCTAGACAATGTGTCAAGAAGTACAATCTAGCGGAGTTTGAACGCTTTCGTAAGTTTTCTCGGCAGGTCTAATACGACGAAAGCAAATTTGAGCGGTGCCTCTGTACATATATTTCATTTGCTCATCAGTCTGCATTTGTTTATAGTTTGCTTTCTCATTTGTAATATTTAATTTAACAATTATCATGAAAGACAAAATGATATAATTCACAAAGTAAACAAAATGTTGGTGATAAAAAAAAATAACAATAACAGGTCAATGCCACAATTAAAATTTCTCAAACCTGTAAGTTAAAAAATGTGTTAATGTCCAACAGACACATATGGTTTTGCAGAAGCAAATATTACAATAAAGTGGTAGTGTTATTGTTTAATAAAAAGATAATATTTATTATTTAATTTAATATTTGGTTCGACATGGATTGTTATGATATTAAATTATCTATATGAAATATAAATCGAGTTTATTGCTACTACTATATTGTTATCAAAACAAGAGTATATAATTGTTCTGCTTTACAATTATTATTGTATTAACATTTTCTTTTAATTACAGTAGATATGTTTATCTTGATACTCTCTCATTTTAGATTTATTTATTCCGTTCTATTGTTTTACTGGAGAGAACTATAATAAATAATTATTAACATTCGTAAATACCTGGGTATTATATTACAGTAAGATAAATTTTCAATAGAAGAACAAATTTAATTCATTTTGCTTCCCTTTTCCATAATATTACGTTTCACCACTGCTTTTCAAAGTCTCTTATGATCTTGTATAATTCGTTATTTATTATAATACTTGTATAATAGGAATATAGAATTTTGATTCCAATTCATTTTATAATTTTGTGAATTTGATGTGACGTGTTATTACTGTGAAGATTGGTTGGCATCACAAAACAATATCATAAGCAGTAAAGAAATACAATGGATATAGGATTATGTTATCGCTTAACAAGGGCGTGTTTTAATCTCGCAAGCTATTTAATTTTTTAACTAGGAGACACAAGACAAGAATAGAATTAGCACTGTTATTTATAAAACGATAATTAGTACAATGTTTAGAATAAGAAATAATTACGTACTTTGTCACTAAAGAAGTGAAGAGCAAACAATTTTGTTATATTTATTTTCTTGATGTAGGTATCTTTACGGTATGTTTTGTTTCAACTTTTTGTATTAAAAATATAAAAAAAAAACGATTTGTCCAGATTGTTTTATTTTACAATTATTAAAATATTAGAAAAAACTTTACCAGAAAATTTTAATATAAACAATGGGGTAGGTGACCAATTTCTAAATTTGGTATATGTGATAGCTTGTAGAAAAATAATATACCCGTATTTTTTAAAAATTGTTAATTATTTGTTGTTTTGAAGTAAATAAATAATATAGTACTTGGGAGGGGATTATGACGTCAACTAAGTTCATGAGAGGGGCGAAGGTAGACAGAGACGGAAATATGTAGTGTGAGTGAGATAGATAGGTTTATTGCCACACCTTCAAATTTTAACCAATCAGCATGCGAACTTCGTAAACGTCATAGTATTGGACGCTGTTTCTATTTAACGCAAATTACTAAACAATAGCTGATAAATATTTAACTTTTTTAATGTCAACCTTCATAAATAAACATACTTTCTATAATGTAATAGTTTTTTCATTAAAATTCTACTTTGGTCACCTACCCCATAGCAAGGGGGCGGCATAAAATTTTGATGATGTTGCATATCCTCGTAATTTGCGACGATCACTTGGGCCGCAGCGACTTTGTCGGTCCGTGATATCGTGGTTTTCCTCCAGGACGTCGGGTTTTTCTCGGGCGCCAACCATCGGGTCCTATGGAAGAAAAATAATGTGCCACGGGAGCTCTAGGTCGGTAAGGCCAGAGTGATAACACTAAAACCCAGAATTACTAAAAACAAGTCTTTATTTTAGATCCTTGCAGTTCCAAACGACGGTAACGCTGGGAAGTCACGGTCGTAGTCGCGGTCTGAATCTATCACGGTCTGGAGGGAAGTACAGCCAAACCGGATACCAGCTTGAGGCTGTACTGTAGGAATGGGTCGCGGTCGTGTCAGGAAGGCGAATACTACCAAGCTGGACGCCAGCTTCAGGTGGTATCGTCTTGGTGGTCAACGGTCGGAGTCAGGACGACGAGTATCACCAAACTGGACACCAGCTTAAAGTTCTACTCGTTGGGGTTAGCGGTCAGGACGGTAATACGGTCTTACCTACAAAAGGTTCGTCGGTGAATCGGTGTGTCTCGGTGATAAATCGCAAATGTCGCTAGAGAACTCAGTTTAGGTCGCTATCAGAAGCTAGTAAACATGTCTGTAGCATTTTATGTTCTAAATGATTCAGCAGAGAACATATGTGATATAAACTTCTTAGATGGGATAGAGCCTCAAGTACTGACGGAAAATATTTTGAGACAAGTTTTACTTGTATTTTAATGTTGTCAACTTATTCTCAACAATTTTAACACAGCGACATACATTTTTTTGTTAATACAATGTGACGCTTAGATCTTTACCAAACAATTTTATTTTAAAATGAAATAATATTAATAATAACATTTATAATGAATTAAATAATTTTCAGACCGCATAATAATTCTTTATGGCAATGACAAATTATAAAACAAACCAAGTAAATATGTATCAAGTAATTTGTTACTTGTTTTGCTTTGTAATTTTTCATTCCCCTGAAGAAAGCAGCAGTTTATCCTGCTGAAATATTGGTTTAATTACAAACTACACAACTGAATCTAGGAAAGGTGTGTTTTTAATATTTGTGTTATTTAAAGTTTATTAAATTATTACAATTTTATAATTTTATGCGGATGATGTACTTTTTTCGCCTATTTTGCACAATGGTAATGACGAAATTATACAGATGAATACAAACAAACATATCCTGGTTGGGATTCGAATCTGGTATCCCAGATATATAACGCGATTGGGCAATCACTATACTATCTACATTGGTCTTATTTTTAAATAAAAAAAATATTTATACTTTAATAATATAAGTAAACTATAAATAAATTCAAATAAAAAATCTAAATATTATAACTGAAGTAGAAATTGATGTAGAAATTAATTTCAATTTGCAGTTCCAAAAGTGCAAATACAGTATGTAAACTGTAGGCAAAAAAATTCAAACACATTGTAGTAGCATTAGAAGCGTAGCATAGTCGCAATATAAATATAGATAGTAACGACCCTCATAACAATAATATAACAACATAAAAACTATAAAATTTTTGCAAAAATAAATTAAATACTTACCCTATGTCGTGTCCATCAAAATTGATGAAAACGATCATTTTTAAGAATTCAAAAGTCGCAAATCCCATTTAAAAACCCAAATAAAACCAATTCTATTTTTTTTTTTAATTTACATGAAGTTGTAAGTTACTGCTGTTCAAACTAGGGAGTTTCTTTTGTACATTAATTTTTTTATTGTTTTTGTAAAATATTATTTATGCTTTTCTTGTAATGTGTTACGTGACAAAATATCTTAATTTTCAATTAAAAAAAATCTTTATTAAATTTATGCTTGCTAATATGGTTTAAGGCATGTGCTTTTATTTCAAAATATTTTTTGAGACTATTTTGTACAGCACTATTCAAAAACTTAAAAATAATTAAAATAACATTTAAGATTGACAGCAATGTATTAAACCGTTCAATTTAAAATGAAACATAGCAGATATAAATTGATATTAAACAATAATAAAACTCATTTACAATATTTATAATTTGGGTAAGTTTAATGTTTCAAGAGTGATTTTGAATTTTATTTTCTAATTCTTTAATTATTATAATTATTTCCATTAAATAATATCATTTTTATTGTCATTATATTTGTCCACCGTATCCATTTCAACGATGTGGATATGAATTATTTAAAAAAAGCACAATTTGACAGTTAATAATGACATGAATTTGACATCCTATGTTTCATTTTAAAGTGAACGCTGTAATACATTGCTGTCAATCAAATGCCATGGATATGGTAAATCCCATGTTTCACGTTAAAATAAACTATTATGTTTACTCACGGAAAAGAAGTTTAGCTCTTGAGTAAGATAAATTCTTTGAGTGAATAAATATGTTTAAATCTTGTAGTTCTTACAATATTTTTCCTACGACCACTGTTAAAAATAGTATTTTTAACGGTTGCTTAGCAAGTTAAAAATAACAGTTTATAACACAGTAAATACTTTTAAAACGTTGCCATTGACAACGTGTTAAAAGTAAAAAACAAATTTACTTTTAACACGTCTTATGTTCAGTTGTTCATAACAAATACATCATGACCTGTCATAAATGTCATTCTAATGTTTAGTTTTTATTTACTAATAGGTACATAACTGTGGTCGTAGCAAAAATAGTGTATGATATTTGTGTTAAAAATGATTTTATTTCGTTCGTGGGGTTTGTTAAACTCGGCTTCGCCTCGTTTCAAACTTCCCCACTCACTCATAAAATGTCACTTTTAACACTTATATCATAAATAACTATTATTGAATTTTAACAGCATAATATTTGTAAGTTCGTTTTTGTAACTGATTTTGTTATTCTAAAAAGAAATACAAATGAATAATACAAAGAATAATTAAATTACACGTTATTATACATATAATTTGTCAATCCTAAATACCTCAACCACTTGTCAATATACAAACACAAACAATAGATTCCAAGATCACGTAACAGTGATCTTTGCATTAAACAAGAACAATAGATTTCAAGATTATAATAGTGATCTTTGGAATTTACCTACATCTGTCATGCTCAAGTCACTTTATTTTCAGGAGAATAGACATCTTATTACTGTGGAAGTAATTGAAACTTTTCTTTTTCTTTCCACAATTAACTTCATCAAATGTAGATGAAATTCTTTTTAAGATTTTGAAAAGTGCAATTTAACTTTATCTGTTTTCTTTCTGTTTAATTTACTTCCATTCTCTAAACACTCTATTAATTTTATTTAATTAATCAATTGGACAAATAGTTTATTGTTTTCTAAATACTAAATATATTGTTTCAAATTTCGTTGAACTCTAAATGATTTAATTGTATTCAGAAACACATTCCAAGCACGCCTATTACCAATATTAATTTTGAATCTTATTCTGTTTACTACAATCTGATTTAATCTTTCATTTAATTCATTGAATTGTGTGCAATCTATACATGG
This sequence comes from Stenolophus ochropezus, assembly GCA_035578165.1. Lineage (NCBI taxonomy): Eukaryota > Metazoa > Arthropoda > Insecta > Coleoptera > Carabidae > Stenolophus > Stenolophus ochropezus. The sequence goes on along the minus strand of JAQOWZ010000015.1, from coordinate 14,721,585 downwards.
GAATATTAATATAATACCCAGTTTATCGAAATATTTTTTTACTCTTTTGTATTTAAACCAGCATATTTGTCAAGTTGAACAATTTTAATTTTATTTTCTTGGCAATTGGATCAATTAAGTTTATAAAATCTTTTGCACATTGACTTCTTGAATTGTAAATCCTTGCATATCTACAGAAATGATCTACTAAAATATCCATAAATTTTTTTGGCGTTCTATTACCTGCGAAACCACCGACTGTATCAATGGACATAATTTCATATGGTTCAGATGCTGGATTCAAAATTGATATCGGCACTGGAAAACCAATCGGTCTTCTCCTGCGTATTTTATTTTCTATACATATTATACAACCTTTACTAAATTCACTAATTAATTTAAGTAATTTTTTTAAATAATAAAATTATTTTTCTGCGTAATAGTGCAAGACCAACATGTCCTTAATAATAATGTATTTTCTTGATTCGTTTAACATCAAATTCAATTGAAACAAATATTCTTGGTCTACCTTTTAATTTTTTAAATGTAATATTATCAAGTGTTTCTGTTTTTCTAGCAGAATTTAATTCTTCAATATAAGATCTTTGATTATTAATAATGTCATTTAATTCTATCAAATTAGTTACTCTAGTTGCATCGAAATATTAATCTGAAATAATTTTACATTCATCTGACTATTTAAATATTTCCTCAATAAACTATGTTATGTTCGAACTTTTCTGCATTATGTTCAACGTATTTTAAAAAGAAATTAATTGAACCTAATACACTCCGATCACCTGATGATTTTGTCTTTGTAGGTTCTTAATTGCTGGTGATATTTTGTTTTCTTGAATTAAATGTCCAAGATATTCAACAAAATTAGCAACAATAATACATTTTCCTAATTTATGTTTGAATCCTTCTTCTTATATAACTTGCAAAAATCTTTCGATATGCGATAGTTTTAGAAAATATTTTTTCAATTTAATTATAATTTATTCAGAATTCATTCAGATCGTTTTTCTATGTTTGACAAAATGCGCTGAAAATTGCTGGGGCATTCTAAATTCCAAAAGGTAGAACTTTGAACATAAATTTACCATATTTTGTAACGAAAGATGACTTCTCTCTAACTTTTTCTTTTAATGCAATACACCAAAACGCGGAATTTATTTCAATTACAGTAAAAACTTTACAATTTGGCACTTTATTATTATTATTACATTGTTAATAGTTGACAAGGGGAAATCAATTTCATTAATTTTCTAAAATCAATGCATAATCTCGATTTGCGACCATCATCTTTTTATATGCAAGGTTTATTGATGATGCAAACGGTGTATCTAATTCATCTGTGAGGTTTGCGTCTCGAAGTTTTTTAATTTGTTCTTTAATATCTTTTTCAATTCAATTCAATTTCAGCTTCTCTTGATTTGACTCTCCCAATATCAAATTATCCTTTAGCAAATATCTATTTATATTTATTTACAATTTTTGAGTTCTTTTGTTTTATATTATATTAAATTATTTTACATCTGCACGATCATTTATATTTAGAGTAACTTTTTTTTTTGTAATTTACTTCCATCTATAATTTAATTTTTCATCTTTTCTTTTCTATCTTCTTTAGCGAAACTTATTTTTCATATTTTTTTAATATTACCTAATTTTATCACCTTTTCATTATCACTTCTTTGTAATATATTTAATGTATTAGGTTCAATTAATTTAATTCTTTTTTTGTCTATAGCAGATGTTAAAGTGAAATTTTATCAACTCAAAATAGTGGATAAAGTAGCACTTTAACCGCAAGGATAGATAAAGTAACACTTTAACAGTAAGGGTAGATAAAGTACTTCAACTTTTGTTTATTAGAAGCAGTGGCGGCTCGTCCAGGGTGGCAGAGTGGGCAGTGCCCCCTCAAATTAAAATAAAATATTTTTTCTATTTCACATGAATATATTTTTATTATTAATTATTATAACAATATAAACTTCATCTTATACTACTTAACATTTAACAATGTACTATGTTAGTGGTCTATTTAAATAGGAATTAGCGCGGAGCCGTTGTGCAACACAATATTATATGCATCAAATTCGACTAGCGGGGGCACGCATCCGCCAGACGAAACTTGTATGGTATACTACTCAACGATACGTTCCAAACACAAATGGGAACAAGATGACTGTACAAGTGAGACAGCGCTATGTACGTGAGTGATTTCGTGCAATTAATGTGCGACTGGGCTCGCATACAGCGGTTGTCAGCCCCCTCGCCATCTCGAACGGTGTTGTACTTGTATGACTTAAAATTCTTAAAATAAATTCTATAATATGTATGATAAATAAAGAGATGCACAGATTTAATTTGTTTATAATAAAATAATAATTTAAAGTAAATATTCAGTAAAATTGATAAAACAAAAATAATGCGTATTGTGATCAAAAAACTTATTTAAGAATAAAAATAAATATGTATATGTAAAACATCATTGAAGAGTTTTTAAATATTATTAATATTTTAATTTTAAAACAAATTCTTTGCTTATTTTTAAAGTTTGTAAATTTATCATAGAAATAATACGAATAGCGGAGTGTTGAAACAGAGGAGGCATGCATACTCTGAGATTCGGAAACAATCGGACGTGATCGGTGAAATATACTCATTGCATGTTATATTTCTAAAATCGCCAGATCGTCAGTCGTGTATAAATTGTATCTGTAATCGTGTAAGATATGATTAAACATTTACGAAAATCTCCAGATTTTCTTTATAAAATAATTGATCATTTTCCTAAAACTAAAGACAGAAGAATTGATATAATATATAAACAACTGTAATTAACAATTAGTGTATTCTGCTTCTAGCTCATTAGAATGTTTTAGTTCATGGGATAAGAATTTATTTTTAGTTATTCTTAACCGAATAGAAATGAGATTTGTTTTCTTTTTATTTATATTATATTTCAAATTTATTCTAGTACCTATATCATTTTTAATTTGTTTTTTTACTTTCTTCATTACCCCTACCCACTTTTTTTTTACTATCATTGACCTTTCCGTTGGGTTGTACTGAACATTGATACCTATTAATATTAATTATTAATAATATTAAAATTATTTGCGACGAAATCGGAGTTCTAAACATCATTTCATGACCACGTTTTTCTCACCAAAATCTTTGACACTAACAAAATAATTTGCCCCCTCGCTCAAAAATACCACGAGCCGCCACTGATTAGAAGTACATTTCCATAACAACGCACACTACTGACATTTTAAAATTGTTCTTATATATTAAATTAATTTTTCTAATTCTTTTCAAAACCTGCTGTAAAAAAAATACAATTTTATACACGACGATAAATCGCTCGTGAATAAACACTTACCGCTTGTCGATAAAATATTATTTTATCGTCTTGTATATAAAATAACTATTAATAGCATCAAGATCAAGCAATAATATTTTTTATTATACAAAGAATTACAAATAAATAAATAACATATTTAGAATAACACAATAAACCTACCTATAAAGAATAATTAATTTACACGTTATTATATAATTCGTCAATCATAAATACCTCAACCACTTGTCAATATACAAATATAAACAATAGATTCCAAGATCACGTAACAGTGATCTTTACATTAAACAAGAACAAAAGATTCCAAGATTATAATAATGATCTTTGGAATTTATACATTAACAATAATCATTGAGAAAATTTATTTTGACATAAAAAAAATATAGTAGTCTGTGTATGATATTCGTGACTGTCAGACGTCAAATCGTTTGTTTGTTTATAAAATATAAACAAGTTTTATTTTCTCTTTTTTGAGAGAGAAATGGAAACGTGTAATAAAAATTCTTTTGAAAATAGTGTTTCCTTCCAGAATATATCGTAAATGAAGTAAATGAAGCAGTAGAAAAATTATATACCGACGAAATCTAAATCTCTTTATGAAAAAGCATACATTTTTTTGTAAATGGAGAAATGAGAAAAGGGCAAGAGGTTTAGATGAACGGATAATAATTTAGCTCACGTGCGTTCGAAGTTTATGAAATCTTTATTATTATGGTCATCTGTCATCTCATATTATTCACAGCTTAAGAAGATGTTATTGTAAAGTAAAATGTACAGATAAACAAGTTTGCTTAGTAGTGTACTTGTTACTTTTATCCTTTTATCGTAAAATGACTTTTTGTCTGTAGAATAAACCAGATAAGGGCATTATTAACAACATGCAATAAGGCACTGGGTAAAAAAGCAAAGGCCTTTTTACATAAGAAGATCTCGAAAAATTTGTGAACTTTGCTCCTAAAATTTATTATTAAAGGTATGTAATACATAGCAGTTTAGCAATGTTCAATAATAGCGATAATATTGACTTGTACATTGTATTCATAATAGGAGTTTCTGCGGGATTGCAGGATTGTGGAAATAGTGAGCATGTCTTGATGACAGGGGCAATGTACTATTCGTTGAAATACCAAATTCATAAACGAATAATAAACAGGTTTTTACTTATATTAATAGTAGCAACTCCATTTATAGGATGTTGTGTTCCCACCTAATTAATGTCTAGTTTTATAAGATTTTATATATCGGATCGAGTTGCAAAGAGGGAAAACATTTTTATTTTTATTTTATGAGAAAAATATAATCTTGATAACAGTTTTTGCATGTTCCAAAACGGCCATTGCAGTTTTAACCTTTAATGGCGGTGAATGGATTAAGTAGAATATATATATATATATATATATATATATATATATATATATATATATATATATATATATATATATACCGGGTGTCCCAGCTCGACCGACACATGGGAGTTTTACATGGGAAATCAGTTAATTATGAATAGTATCTCCCCAGTGCAAGGTATTAACAGGGCGAGATTTATTAAATTTAAAATCTAATATTTTCGTTCAAAATCAGACAGCCATGGAAATAAAAGAAAATATTTATCTGACAGTTTAGTGAAGTATCACTGATTTTAATTCTTATTCCCTGTATTTTAATATTATTTAAGTTGAATTTAGTTTCTTTTTGTTAAATAATATATTAATATTACAAAAATATAAATATCTACAATGGCATGTCATTAACTATCAGAACTGTCACATACATATTTTCTTTTATTTCCAAGGCTGACTGATTTTGAACGAAAATGATGATTTTATAATTTAATAAATCTCATCTTCCAGACGATATTACATATTTTAAATAACTGTAATCCATAGAAATAATATTCCCTAATAAGCACACAAAATTTCAAGTTAATATCTTGCACTGGGGAGATACTATTCATAATTAACTGATTTCCCATGTAAAACTCCCATGTGTCGGTCGAGCTGGGACACCCGGTATATATATATATATATATATATATATATATATATATATATATATATATATATATATATATACAGGGTGAGTCTGGGAAGACGCCCCCCCCCTTTAACTTTTTTATTATAAGTAATAGAAAAAAATGGCTCTAATAAAAGTTTTATTATTTTACATATACTAGTTGATGGCAGATGTAGATATTTTTTATAAAGTCAGGTTTACAAGATACGACTATGAACTTTTATTTTTCAAATGGCAACCTATAATTATTTTAATAAAATAGAAACCGCCATTTTTTTCTCTTTTCAACGATGTATTAACTTTTATTAATGTATTTGAAAAATTTCGAGAAAAATGAGATATTTAAAAATATTTGAAATAATTATTAAATAAATATTATAGGTGGCTACATGAAAATAAACAAAACGTAACAATGTAAAACAATTAAATTAATGTCAAAAATGTATACATTTGTTTGTTACTTACTGAGAAGGATGTTTACCCGATTTCGAGAAACATAGCCACCTATGATATTTGTTTAAAAATTATTTCTGACATGTCTAAATGATCTCATTTTTCTCGAAATTTTTCATATACATTAATAAAAGTTAATACATCGTTGAAAAGAGAAAAAAATGGTGGTTTCTATTTTATTAAAATAATTATAGGTTGTCATTTGAAAAATAAAAGTTGATAGTCGTATCTTGTAAACCTGACTTTATAAAAAATATCTACATCTGCCATCAAATAGTATATGTAAAATTATAAAACTTTTATATGAGGCATTTTTTTCTATTTCTTATAATAAAAAAGTTAAGGGAGGGGCGTCTTCCCAGACTCACCCTGTATATATATATATATATATATATATATATATATATATATATATATATATATATATATTTAAATTGATTACAGACACAAAGTCGCTTTTTTTGAAGTATATATCATGTGTAATATTATTATTCCAGTTTGAAAGGCATGACGCAAAAGAACTTTTTCTTGTTTAAGAAAAAGAAAGATTTATTTAATATATACTATGACACTAGGACCAATAAGGGGTTTCCAAATTTAATTATAAAAATATATTGAAAGGTAATTAACAATTTTAATTGTGTCATCGAGCCATAACCCAGGAGTATCTGCAGGAGCTTCTACTCGAAATTCTTTCTGTGTTACTTGTAGCTATATTTTTAAATTGCATAATTCCCTATCCTTAATTTGTATTACCTATCGTCAAATTCAATCCGACATAGCTACAACAAATTCAAATATTATCTCTACATTGTCAGCTCAACAATTAATTACACGAATTAGTCGATCAAATCAATCAAGTACCCATTTTCGACGGCAATCTAGCAAATCTAGAATCATTTATTAAACAAATAGATAACATTATTCATAGTGCCACGTCGCTGCGCATTATTTATTATGTAACTGCATATGTACGAAATCAAAGAATTCTACAAGAAGCACGTATTCGTGTATGTGATCGTAATGCAAATACATAGACAGAAATATCAAACGTATTAATGCCTATGTTCCCAAGTAATTGCATAACAGAAAATTTTAATGCTTACCAAAATTCACGTCAAAACATTATTCTCGTAATCTGCAAAGCACACAATCATATTGAAAAAATCAAATCATTACTCTAATTACGGACCTACCATAATCGAAATTTTCAAAAGTTCCGAATCTCAAATAACAGCTGAAAAAGCAACCGATGATTTTATACGTACTTTGAAAAATCTCTCAAATTTCACATTAAAAATTTAGAAGAATTTCAAAAACAATTTATAATACATTTTAAATCGGAAAATACACAATTAAATCAAGAAATTAAAATCTTAAATTAAAAATTAGAAGAATCACTGAATTCAAAATTATATATACAGAATGTAAGAATAAAAAAGAAATTAATTATACAAACAGAAGCTTCGAAAAAACAGTGTGCTAATCAACGCTAATAGTTTCGGATTCAAATAAAAAAGTCGCAATTCTCGTAAAATCTATAGTAGATAATAAAATCATATTATTAAACATAAGTACAGAAAAAAATTAATTAAACGAAAAACTGAGACAACTCCGCGACTTTTTTGTGAATTTTAAATACTACTTTCCGAAAAATCAGACAAAAACGAATTATTAAATGAATTAACGAATTATCAAAATTTAATGAAAGAAAACGAAACTGTATTTTCTAATGAATTTAAGGAAAATATTATGTTAAATACGTATACCAAATAACTTAATGCTGACCTTCAAATTAAATCAAACGAAATGTTACTGTTATCAAATCACGAGGCGGAAGAAAACTGAATTGAAAAACGTAACAAATCAATAGGAAACTCAATCTACAAAATTATCTCAGATGTTATTTGATAAAAATAAATTTATTGCAAAAATTACTAAATTAGAAATTGGACACGAAGAAATTATATCAAAAATATCTAATATTAGCCAATAACATATAGAATATTCTACACAAATTCAAAAAACAAATTATTGACTTTGTGATAATTAATTGCAATTATCAGTGCAAGAAAAGTTGTATACTAATAAGTGATTTTGACGTAACTTGGGAAATTAATATAAATTTTTATCCGCTTGTTGTAAAAATATTTTTCATTAAGAGCAAAAACCACTCATCTACTACAAAATTGCGGGACGGGTCGGCTGCAAGACAGATTGCTAGAATATTGGCAAAATGCGGAGTTATGATGCGGAAAAATATGTGATAGGAATTATTAGATTTTAAGACAGGATAGAGCTGAGTTGTCTCCGTTTTTCGTACTAGAGTATGTATTGGATTTTGAAGTCAACAAAAAATATGCCTATAGATATATTTTATATTATAAAGATAAAGAACAGAACATAATTCATGTATTACTATATGTAAAATTCAAAATATTGTATGACCAAAATTGGAGCCTAAATTAAAAATATATTAATATACGAAAGGGTTATCACTTGTACAAATTATTAAATGCAATTAAATAAATTACAAATAAATACAAATAAATCTATACAAGGTAATTTTTATATTTAATATTTCTCAGTAGGTATCTCGTATTTTCATGTTGCAAGAATGTCGCAGATCGATTATTACCGGAAGAATGCATTTCATACAAAAATCTTCTAATTTGTTTTTCATGCTGTTGGCCCAAAAATCATCATCTTTCTAATCTTTTCAATTTTAATTTCTTTAGGTTCTCCTGTCCATACTTCGAGAATACATTCTTGAATTACAGTTATATGTAACTATCCTTGTATTTGAAACCACGAGTTATGCCTTTTGTTAATAATAATTTCAGTACTATTTTTATCTTTTTTTTTTCCAAAAATCAATTTTTTCTAGAGAATAACTCGTCAAATGACTTATTTTTTTAGGTTATATATTATTTTATTGTTTATTATTCCATCTAGACTAGCTCTTAAATACTGATGTTCTTTATCAATGTACATACCGTAGAGTTTAATTTTTATATTTAATTGTATTTCTCAATGTTGACGGGCGATTGATTCATTGACTTTTCCATATGTAATTGCTGGTACATTTAATAATTGATTTCCGTATAATAAACATAATACTAATTTTTCACAGCGGGTTGTTTGTCTTCTTTTACATACACGAGTACTGTTCCAAAATTTGAAGCCGTTAACAATTTTTTTCTTTCCTCCATCCATAAAGAAGAGCTACTTAAAAGTGCTTTTCTTTCAAAATATTTTCTCGTTTCTCCTGTTTTTGCAGACTTCCCAAAAATCTATTTCTTTCTATATTTTTAAAAGTTGCCGGATTCATATCAGCCTTCTGGCATTTATCCCCAAATCAGCATCCTATTTCTTATTTCCTTCAATTGTTTTAAATAACTGCCTTCCTTGCTTTTTCCTAAATCTTCGTAATGTCTCATTTTGAACTTGTCTTTTAATTTCAATTCTTTTTTTGCATTGTAAGAATCTGAATTAATAGAATGTAATTTATATTTCAAATAATAAAAATACGGAATCAAACTCCGACTATGCAATGAGTTCTATTAGCGGTTAAAATTTAACCGTAGCCGCCTGGTGGTTCAGTATGAACTACGCAAGAGTGTATTATCTGTGTATTGTCATTTATCTTTCTTCATTTTTTTTAACTATTTTTGTTTATTTAAGGTTTTGTTGTTTATTTCGTTCCTTATACATTTAAAATTATTTTTTTTGAGGTTAGGTGGATCCTGAATTTGTTTAAATTTTGGATTTATTCGGCCTTGGAGATCCAATGAATAAAACGCAATTGTTTAGTAACAATGTGATATATTCTTTATTATATATTGGGACGTTTCGAGGATAATATTTTCCCCATCTTCAGCTGTTTTACAAAATTACAATGTTACAATTATGAATTTTCAATAAAAAAACCAACACTCACCATGATTTGATGAAATATATAAGTGTGTATAGTTTACATTTTACATTTGTTTACAATTGATTGATCGTTAATACAGATCACATCAACATTGGATAGATCGATGGAAAAGTACGTCAACTCCTCGTGGGAGTCGGCGGTAATCTAATAGATTAAAACGGAAACTAATGGAACAATGGTCGGTTCATAATGCCAACTAAAAACTTTAGGGAATAAAAATATTATAAATGGCGGTAAATTTAAAATTGAAAATTTAATTTTTTTAAAACAAAATTTTTATTTTAATCACTGATAATGATGTATAAAATGATTTAAATATTTAAGGTTGTTTTTATAATCTGTCTGAAAGTTTAAATTTGAATTCTTATTGGAATTAATATAAAAAGTTTCTTTTATTAGTCTTTTGTTATAATTGTTCTCGGAATCTATAATTGTAGTGCCTTGAAATTTAAATCTATTAGATTACCGCCGACTCCCACGAGGAGTTGACGTACTTTTCCATCGATCTATCCAATGTTGATGTGATCTGTATTAACGATCAATCAATTGTAAACAAATGTAAAATGTAAACTATACACACTTATATATTTCATCAAATCATGGTGAGTGTTGGTTTTTTTATTGAAAATTCATAATTGTAACATTGTAATTTTGTAAAACAGCTGAAGATGGGGAAAATATTATCCTCGAAACGTCCCAATATATAATAAAGAATATATCACATTGTTACTAAACAATTGCGTTTTATTCATTGGATCTCCAAGGCCGAATAAATCCAAAATTTAAACAAATTCAGGATCCACCTAACCTCAAAAAAAATTTTCCACGTGGGAGTCGGCGAGAATCTCCCAAACCACCATTCATCATGTACACCGGATTTTTCAACCAAATTCACCAACAGTTTGGATACAAGACACAACGTTCTATCCGTACGTACTTCAACATACATAAGAAATTAGCATTAACTGAAAACAGACTCTATTTTTTGGAATCATGTAAACACTACAATATTATCCCAAATTTCATAAAAAATAATGTCAATAGAAATAATTTGCAATTTAATTCAAATATAATTAATTTAAAATACAATAATACTTGTAAAACATTTCAATATAAACTTCTTAATATGGAAATCACAGATGTTCATTCTGTTTTACATAATTTAAATAAATTAAAATCTAAATATGTAGTAGAATTCATGTCCAATCTGCCTATAGAGGTTTATTACTATATAATTTACAATAGTAACAAACTTTACCATAACACTAAATCTTTAAATAAAATTAATATTGATAAGAAACTGAGTAATTTAAAACATATTGAACTTAAAGACAGTATTTGCACCTTCTTAAAATTACATTATAAAAATTGGATTGTTAACTTGACTGACATAAACATAGATGAAAAGATATTAATAATTTTATCATTAGGCCCAAAATTTAGCTATAAAACTAAAAATTTAAAACATATTAAACAATTAATTTTAGAAACTTACATTAACCTTTCATTAACCATTGATAAAAGTTCCATAGAAGATAAAGATAAAATGAAAACAAAATTATCAAAATATTTAGACTCCAGATTTATTACCCTTAAAAATGAAAAACTTACTTTCTCACAAATCGAATTATTACAATGGATTAAGTTAACAAAACAATTTTTAAAATTAAATAAGGACAATATAATTATCAGTAAAGCAGACAAAGGATCAAAGACTGTCATCATGTTTAAACATGAATATTTAAATAAATCTAATAACATTTTAAATGACGAATCAACTTACATTAAAATTAACAAAAACCCTATTCATAAACTAGATAACGATTGTAAAAAATATTTAAAGAGTATCAATAAACCCGAATTAATAGTTCATAACCCCCGTATAGGCAGAATGTACATGAATCCTAAAATACACAAAAATAATGTACCATTAAGACAGATCACATCAACAATTGATACACCTGTATATAAACTTTCTAAATTTTTAAATAATATTCTTACTAAAGTAACTTCCAACTCTGAATTCAACGTTAAAAACTCATTCGAGCTTGTAGATGACATTAATAAAATTAAAGTACCACCAAATTTTTCTATTTTCAGTTTAGACGTAGTAGCCTTATATCCAAGTATTCCACAAGATTTTGTTTTAGAATGTATTAAAGATAGATGGACAGAAATTAAAGAACACACAGATTTAAATATTGATCAATTTATTCAAGGTATAAAATTATGTTTTCAAAATTCCATTTTTAGTCACAATGAAGTCATATATAAACAAATTGATGGGTCACCCATGGGATCCAGTATATCAAGTTCATTGGCAGACATCATCTTACAAAAATTAGAAAACGAGATTATTCACGACCCAAATTTAAAAATTTTATATTACAAGAGATATGTAGATGATTGTTTACTAATTGCCCCCACTGATTTAATTAATTGTATTCTAAACAAATTTAACAGTTGCCATCACAGAATTAAATTCACTTTAGAAATGGAAACTAATAATAGTTTAAGCTTTCTTGATGTTAGAATTATTCGAGAAAATAATTCTATTATCACTGATTGGTATCAAAAACCTACCAGTAGTGGTAGATACCTTAATTTCCATTCGTACACTTGTTTAAAATATAAAATAAGTGTCATCAATTCATTAGTTGATAGAGCCATTTTATTATCGAATCAATGCTTCCATCAAAAAAACTTAAATTATATTAGAAATATATTACAACAGAATTGTTACCCTCTTTCATTTATTAACAAATACATTAATAAAAGAATTTTTATTTTACAAAATAGAGATAATCACAATAACAACTTAACTAATAATAATAACTCTGAGAAAATTTACTCAAAAGTTCCATACGACAATAAAATAAATTGTACCTTGAATAAATTGACCAAAAATAGTAATATTACAATAGCTAATTATTCTAATACAAACACAAAAGAATTATTCACTAAACTTAAAGATAAAGTTCCACCTACAGATTTAAAAAATGTCATCTATAAGGTCGAATGTGGTTCTTGTAATAAAAACTACATTGGTGAAACTTCACAACCTTTAAAAAAACGTATTTATCAACATGAATATCATACAAAAAGGCTTAACCCAAATCATAGTGCTTTAACTAAACATTCTTTAGAAACAGGCCATAAATTTAAATTTCAAGGCACTACAATTATAGATTCCGAGAACAATTATAACAAAAGACTAATAAAAGAAACTTTTTATATTAATTCCAATAAGAATTCAAATTTAAACTTTCAGACAGATTATAAAAACAACCTTAAATATTTAAATCATTTTATACATCATTATCAGTGATTAAAATAAAAATTTTGTTTTAAAAAAATTAAATTTTCAATTTTAAATTTACCGCCATTTATAATATTTTTATTCCCTAAAGTTTTTAGTTGGCATTATGAACCGACCATTGTTCCATTAGTTTCCGTTTTATTCTATTAGATTACCGCCGACTCCCACGAGGAGTTGACGTACTTTTCCATCGATCTATCCAATGTTGATGTGATCTGTATTAACGATCAATCAATTGTAAACAAATGTAAAATGTAAACTATACACACTTATATATTTCATCAAATCATGGTGAGTGTTGGTTTTTTTATTGAAAATTCATAATTGTAACATTGTAATTTTGTAAAACAGCTGAAGATGGGGAAAATATTATCCTCGAAACGTCCCAATATATAATAAAGAATATATCACATTGTTACTAAACAATTGCGTTTTATTCATTGGATCTCCAAGGCCGAATAAATCCAAAATTTAAACATTTAAAATTAAATATCTTAGAATAAAATTAGTCTTTTTCAAAACTAACATTGTCTATTTCTCTTTTTTCTTCTTTAACTTATATCGTAATGTGATTTTGTAAATTGTATATTTAATGTTTTATAATTTATTAGTTATAATTTTATTTTTAGAATTGTAAGCACCTCAAATATATAATATGGATCATCTCCCGAAAATAAGAAAGGTGAACAATAGAATTTTTTGTGTATAAGTTTGTCATTCCCGTGATAATAAAACCGAAAATATTGATTTTCAAAAATGCTGATGCAGGAAAAGTTTTATTTTAAATAATTATAGCATTTTTCTAGCTAGTACATGTACATAAATAGAATTCGGGTGTCACTTCAATAAATTAATTACTACTGCGGTAATGTGTTTGAACTTACCACTATTTCCCGCTTTACAAGAACCATTGAATTTTAATCAACAAAGAATTTTTCCTCTCATAAAATTCGTGAGGATTGTTCTTTAATAATTTGTATATGCCTTAATTACTCCACATAAAAAAGTAGAATTTATAATTTCCTTTCCTTTTAAAATACAACGAGATACTAATGTAGGTTTTATTCATTTTATCAATTAAAGAACAAAGATATACATTGCACTTTAATAATTTTTATATCCGTTAATTACTCCACATAAAGAAGTAGAATTTATATTTTCCTTTCCTTTTAAAATTCCGAAGTAGCTTTTATTCATTTTATCTATTAAAGAACAAAGATATACAGGTGTTCCACAACTAAGGACAAAAAATTATAGGGTATGTACCGTATGACCATAAAACAAAAGAAATTTTTAAAAATTTGCAAATAAAATTGCATCATATTTCAAACAAACATTTTTTTGCCACTAATCGGTAGTTATTTTTAATATATTTTTTTTCAAATCTTCTACAATGAATGTAATTGTATACATAATATCTAATAGTAATAAATGTCTAATATTGTGTAATTAATAGTTACTTTAGCGCAGTGCCGGATTTATACATTTGCCGCCACTAGGCTACTCAAATTTTACCGCCCCTACTAACTACAAGTGTCAGTTAATTACTGTCAAAGATTATAAAAATTTGTAACTAACAGGCTAAGTATTTGCTTTTTAGTTCTTAAGTAGTTTTGCTAAAAGGCACAATCAATCGTCAAAATATATTCACAGACAAAAGCATCCGGATCAAGTCTCTTAAGTTCTGAATATGTTGCATGAAAAAGAGCAAAAGTAAAAACATGAGTTATGGATAATAATAATAATAATAATGATGTTATTTCTATTACTACTAGTAGTAATAGTGATTATTCCACACACGTCATTTTCACCCAATCAGAATGCTTCTTTTGATATCCTCAGGTAGTTTTTAAGTGAAGAAATTTGATAAAACCACAGTATCATACTCATGGTTACATTTTGTTGATAACAAAAATTTTACGTTTGAAGTATTTCATTTACTCTTTCATCTGCACTTGCGGGGCGCCAAATATTTTACCGCACGTGGGCGGCCGATACTGCAGAATCGACCCTGTCTATAAGATAACATATTCTAAATCTATCGCTACTAATTGGAGGGAGAAAAATACGCTAAGATGTTAAATAGTGAATTTCTGTGACTTATATACCAACATTGACATACTTTGCGGACGGTTATGTTATTCGTTCCCGCGCCATGACCAAACGCGAGTATGCAAATTGTAAAAAAATTATCTAGCGGTGAAACATATTACATGTTGAATTGTTTGTGTGGACCTAATAACATTTAGGTATATAAATATAAATATTTTTTATTTCTGTAAGGTAAAAAAAAATTCCCCAAATTTGCCGCCCCTAAAATCTGCCGCCCTAGGCTTCAGCCTACTCAGCCTGCTGGTAAATCCACCACTGCTTTAGCGGTCCAAAAAATGACAACTTCAAGTAAAATACCGTTAACTTTGCGATTTTTTTTTCAGTTCTCGTTTCATGATTAGCACGTCGTACAGTATATACCCTTTATTTTTTTGTCCTGTTGTGGAACATTCTGTATATAAAATATAACTTTACTTCTGTTATATAGGTAATACATAGAATGTTATAATTATTGTCTTCTTTTAAATGTAAGCAATTCTCATATATGTGTAAGCCCTCCAACATAACGACATTTACATATAATCATATGTACCAATATTGCGACCATAGAGACAATGCGTTAAAGACAGATACCTATATTTTTTAACAAAATGGTGGTAATATAAGTAATCAGTCATATAAAACTACAGTAATTGAGTAATTTGACCTATGGGAAAAGTAACCTAACTTGTGTTTTCAATTGCACATTTGAAAAATGTTCTCAGTTCTCGAAAAGACAACCTTTATAATTAGTTCGCTATAAATTTCGTCTATTTATCCATTTATTTCTGTGTTATAATGACAAAATTAAATTAATATTGCGAAATTGCAATTTGTGGATAAAAAAAGATCCGAATTCCTTAAGTACTTGAGGTCGCTAAGCCAATCAAGTCAATTTATTCAGCTCTTCTACAGTAATCATTTTATTTTACATGTACACAAGGACTTAATTTATGACTCCGGGTATAGTTTATTTACTTTACGGCTTAATTGTAGACCGAGGAATAGATAATTAGCTTTTATTAGATTTCTTTTTATTTGAATTTGCCACGACATTCGTCGGACATTTCAGCTGTCTTGAACGCCGGCAGAAGTGTGACTTTACGCCGTCCATAGGAATTTGAATTCACCCTTGGCGGCTCATATTTCGCTTAAACTATTTACTTTTAGCTTTGCGCTAAAGGTTCCATTTCGTAATAATATTCAAATGTATGCATATTTAGTACATTTTTCAATGAGCAGGTAATGTGTGCTATTATCATGAGAACAAAGTTTGCCAACACGAGCGAAAGTGAGTGCTGTAAATCGTGCGAATAGAATACTATACTTTATCCATAACTATAACAAAAATTTATGATATGTTTATTATAACCACATATGTCATTATACTTTGACAGATAAATAACAATAGCTCATCGGGTCACTCTTTCACAACATACTTAAAGCAAGGCAGTTATTTAGCTACAGTTTACGCTAAAAAAGTATGAAAAATGAAAAAAGCAATGTACCTTTGTGTTTTTATGTAGAAAAATAGTATATTCTATATAAGGAATTATGTTACTCATTATTCGCGAAGATGAAGTTTGCGTTATGAGCCGTAAACGACGGATGAAAACCATCTGAGATAATGACCATAATCCCTTTTATAATAATATACTTTTTCTTTTCCTGTAAAATCGAAAAAAGCATATATATTTTAGAAAATGATACCATAAAAATACAAGATAACAAATGACTGTCCCGTCAGCTGCAAACGGCCGTAAGAAGAGTAATAAAAACATAAATAATTGATTCCTGGTTCTGTGATTGGCACAGAAGAGTGAATTATGTGTAGATATTTCACTGTTCTGAAATATGGCTACTATAAGTAATCTAAACATTCAAATAAGGGGAATATATTTATGGAGAAGTAGAAAAATTACTTAAAAATAATTTTGTTTTTATTTTTATGATGTAAATTTGACATAACGATTAAGTAATATTATTCCATTGAACTGTCAATATTATTCAATTAGCAACAGTAACGAATGTCATTGATTGATAAAAAACGATTAAATTGTAGATTATTTGACAGTTGCGGATTAACAGATAAACGCTATAAATAAAGATGTCATTTGAATTTTTTAAATTTTGAAATATGAGTTCCTGTGAATCTAATAAATATAATAACTGTTATTAATATTTGTAACGAGAATAAGAAATACAATTTCTATTTATGTAGCTGTTCAAGTTTTGATATATGTATACTTTCCATTTTGATTTCGAGTAAGATTATGACCTTCACTATTGAAATAATGGAAATAAAAACCTACTGAAATTAGGAAAAAAATGTGTCTATTATTAAATTTCGTACAAATAATTAAATGTTTTTTTAGATGCCCCTTTGATTCTAAGCTCTATATCTTATGTTATCTAGCAGAAACAAAGTAAAGTAATGCATTTTACTTGACATAATAAAATTAAACTAATTAGTTGAATTCAGATTATACATGTGTTCATTTTAAGTGGCTACGAAGTCGGTTAAAGTTGCAAATAAATTCTTGTTTACAAGACTATTTCAATAAACATATTTTTACATAAAAATATAGAATAATTTGATAGCAAACTTACTATTTAAATATATAACGGAATACAGGAAAACACAACTTTTAACAGAAATACTGTGGGGCATAGGGACGCAGCCCCACTAATAATTAAATAATTATAAAAAAGGCAATATTTGTTCGTGTCAATTTTAAGTTAATATTAATGATTATTTATTTAATATCATGTACTGTTTTTGTCAATAAACCACGGTTAGTTTGGAGGCTTTAATTATTATTTATTTAATATTACATAACCGGGGTTAGTTTGGTGGCGTACGAAGCACGCCAAGACACTCATATTAGAGCCCCGGTCTCCCACCACTTTTTCTCGAGTTTTTGATACTTTGACCAATAGGACCGTATTTCTATATCGGTAGAATAACTTTAAATAGGGAAGTGCCTAGAATTTAGACGAAGATTTTCGAGTTTGTCCGATAATTTTTGAGGTAATTAGTTTGCATTATTTGTGGTAAAAATTCATATATTGAACGAAAATTACTTCTGATTATAATTTTGCAAACGTAGAGAGTGCCTTATTATTGTTACAAATAATAAAAAGTAATAATTTAAGAATATCATTTTCTGAATTTGTTAAATTACTAAACATTATTTGTACATTGTCTATGTCCAATGTAAAATGTGAACGCCGTTTTACTACTCTTAAAAGAATTAAAAAAAAAATAACTGCGCTCGCGATGTTTCGAATGAAAAAACTATGATGAAAAACTTTTTTGATTACAACAACTAACTAATCGAACATTTGATTCATGCAAAAGAGCGCAGGATAGATTTTATTTTTAAATTGTATTCACATGTTTTTAACATTTTTGTCCTACCATATAAAATATCACCAGCCACCACTGCAAAGTTTTAGACGTTCCTCTGCAACAGTGTTATTAGACGCAAAGAACAAAATACTTGGTATGGGAGATAATTCCGAAGTATATAAAGATTCTTTTGTAACACTGGCTGTTACAAATTCTTGTACTACTAATGAGAAGACTTTCGAAATTGCAACTGTAGTTGATTCCAGTAGAATACATCAAAAATAGCTGATCTTGCAAATGAAAAATTATTTACTCCAGAACATGGCATTCAGCTTCTTCTCAGTGATTTAAAAATTATAATTTTTAATTTAATTCCGACTAAAGCAGAAATAATATATGTAGTAGTAATATAATGTATTAAATAATTATGCGTTTATTTTTTATTTCCTTATTTTCAAAATTAATCATGTTTATAGAGAGTGATTTTAATATTTTGTGTGAGTGATTTAAAATTTTATCAGATTTAAAAAAAAATCACTAGTGCATAACCAATTACTTATACTTATTATAATGAAGTTAATAATAACAGTTTAAACGTCAAAATTGCATAAAAATAATTTAAATCCGCGAAAAAATCAAACTGTAGGTAGCACTATTGTCTTTTCTGTAATCGGTATAACCAAATTCGCATCATCACTGTCATATATAGTTGACGCGACATTTAGTTTGATATTTCTACATATTTTCCATATTTGTAGATATTTCAACGTTTTGAATATAGGAATTGGTAGAATAAAGTTTCTAATATTATGTTTACTGTATTACGGAATAATTTTGAGCAATTGTAAAAGAAATTTAAAAAATTATTGATGATTGAGAATAACATGATTATTGAAATATTTGTTATTGGTTATTTTCAACTATGAGATTCGATTTTGATTTGAAGAACAAAAATATTCACATTGTTTTATAGTGTAACTATTTTTAGTACTACTTAATCATGTTGTTTATTGTTATATATATTTTCTTACTGACTATCCTTCTTTGGATGAAGAAAAACTTCCTGCCGGTAATTTTTGAATAGGAGCAGCATCGGGTTTTAATTTTTTTATTCCCCTCGTTGAACGATATCCTATTGTTAAAATATGTCCACACTAATAATAATATACAATGAATTATTTGTTTCGTATTTACTTAATTCTTATAAAGCAACAAAAAAATGGTCAGAATAAATACGTATTTAGGTATATGCAACAATATACAGTAATATAATTATTACACTGCGGAAACAATGGCCCGTATTCTCACATACCTCGAAATAGTACTACTTCGTTCACTACTTTAAATATTACTATTTCGCGAAATAGCGTGATTTCAAAGTTTCATATTCTCACATCGAAATTTTCCCGCTACTTTAAATCATACTATTTCAAGGTATTTGAGAATACGGGCCAATATCTTTTCGGTCTACTTAGTGTTTTACCTTAAAATTCCGTAACCGCCTGTATTCCAATGCAAATAAAAAGACGTTATCCCGACCAAGGAAGTATTAAATTTCCCCACCAGTTGTCAGCCGCTATAATTTTTTTGTGAATTTTATTGATTTGGATAAAATATTTGGTTATCGTGTTCACTCTACATCATCTCACATTTCTATCACCTTTGTTCATGCATTTGCTTTTGCATTGTTTCTTCAAGAAATTTATTTTCAGCTTTCAACATTACAAAAAACATTTCAGTCTGCTTCATATTAAATGTTTCACAAAGCTCTCTAACCCTTTTGACATTCTACTTTCGTCCTGTGCAAAAATGAAACAATGTGTAGTAGATTTTTCGTTGAAATAAAACCGGTCAAAAATAATATATATTAGTTATAAATATCTACGATTTTTTAGAGTGGATGAAGTATGTACATTTTTTAAACTGTTGGGTTGATTGAATATTTTTTTATTAGTCAACTTCCATTAAAGATAATTCAGTTTTATATAATAGAATAAATTATACTATTCAGTTATATACGAATATTAAAAATACAATTGAATTGAAAATAATTGAAATGCACTAGTGAATTTATGGTTAACAAATTAAAAAAAAAGAAATTAAATAAAATTTCAAATCAGTTTGTTTTTACAAAAGACTTTAGAGGTCATCGATAAATATCAGTATCAGAATGGGGTTGTGCATCAAGTGCTAAGGATTATTTCCGGTAGTATTTATTTAAAATTTTAGTCACCCTAACTATCTAATTATCCCGACTACCAATTAGAAATACACTGGGATAATTAAAAAAACTGAATTTGTTATTTAAGTCATAGTTTAAGTACACTTATTAATAGTAAATATTACCAGTCTGTGTATTAGACATTAACCTAATCTGATTAGTAGATAATGCGATAACACTGTTCAATTAATACTGCGGCATGATACTTTTAATAAATCTATTTGTTATAGTAACCTCCAGATCCTTTAGTATTAACCTCCAGATCCTTTAGTATTAATTAGAAGTTTTTGGTGATTCTTAAATTTGCAGATTAACTGTAATATCATTCATTTGATAGTTCTACTTCAGCAGACGACCTGCTTCTGAGAAATTCTTGCATCGCATTGTAATGTGTAAATGTCATACGATCATGACTGCCTATTCCATAGTTGCGCTTACATTTAAAATACATTTCTGTATGTATGTTTTAATTTGGTTTTCATTTGGTAGGTAGTTTTATCAAAACCTCTCTTAAATGTTTACAGTATGGCCACAGAATAGTTATATACAGAAGCGACACTCCGTGTCGGTACCTTTCATGTTCTCCTATTCAGTTCTACGACCTTGAATCATTGTGTAGACCTTTTAATTTATTTCCTTCCCCTATCTCTCTCTAAAATGTGAGGAAACTTTCCGATTTTAAACAATTAGCCCTTTAAATTTGTTCACATTCCCCATCTCTCTCTAATTCTCGTTTCTCTGTCGTACTGTCGCTTCTGTATAAACCTATTCTGTGTTATGGCGTCCTATAAGGTGTAGGTCGAAATAAGATGCAGCTTAACCGATTGGTGTAAACTAGCTCATTATTTCACTAGAGAATAATACATTATTTCTTTCACAAGTTTCTTATCCTATAAACCGGTTTCTACGTCCGTTTGCAAAAAAAAGATATTAATGGTATGTTCCTTAAGTCAATGAAAAAAAAACAGTATCTTGATTCTGGTTTAATCATGGTTTCTGAAAATTTCGATCTATTTCAGGACATTTTCACCTTGAATCATATAACATTTTAAAATTGTCAACCTATCAAATATAAACATGAATCCAATATACGAACAATTTATTATAATTAATTAGTTTATATTTTCATCGGTACATCCAAAATTTTATTAGGATACGTTAAGTGTCAAGATATTCTTTTCCTATTAGATGATGGTACGAAATGGGGATAAAAAATATTTCTTGATTGCTGTTGTTCGACTTTTTAATAACCTGTTTCAAACTTGGTCAAACCGATTTCGTTACGGAACGTACTATAAATTTATCGGTTGAAATACGAAAATGAAGATATAATTTATATTATATGGATACTGTATGTTGTTTCCAGTCAGGGTCGATCCTGCACTATCGGCCGCTCACGTGCGGGTAAAATATTTGGCGCCCTTCAAGTGCAAGTAAATGAAATTGCGGCGCAGGTATTTTTTTTTCGTCCCAGGTAAAATTACATATAATTAAAAATTACATTTTTAAAGGGACGTAGAGCTTTTCAGTTTTCCCTCATTCATGTGCAAAAATAATGTGCGCATATGTTTGACACACTTGTCATAAATTTAAAATAAAAATAATACAACAGAGCATTGTTATTTTAAAATTATTTTTATATTTTGCTTATTATTTATTAAATCATTTTCGAAAATTTAAAAATAATATTTGGCCGTCCACGGGCGAGGGCACGATCTGCACGTACGCCAGAGTCGGCCCTGTTTTCAGTAGAAATATTTAATATTTCGCTACTTTGTTCAAACGTTATTGAGAAATTCCGAACGTACGTTAAAGTACATTGTGGTACAACATACAAGAAAAAGTTGTATTTTTTGAAGTGTCTCGTGGTGTTTACAGATGTAATGTTGTCAATGGGTGGAGAGATCAGCTAACGATTTCACCTGACTCTAAATCCAGACGATATTAATTTTTCACGAAGTATTTCCTATATAAAAATTAGCCTTATTGTGCACTTTCCATACAAACAATGAATACCCAAAAGTAACACTGTACCCTGTACGATCCAAATATATTATCATTATTGAAACTTATAGTAAACAAAATTGACTTTCTTTGAAACGGGTTAAATCGTTGTAATATATTTCTTTAACTATACACTGAGTAAACTTTACACTATTACTATTGGTACTCATTAAAAAATAGCAATAAAATATATGAAATATTCACGATTTTTGTTAAAAAAAACTTCCAAATTTTATGTACATTTCGATTGTTCAGGTCATCATTAGGAATATATAAAAAGTATAATAGTATAATTATATGTATAATAAAAAGAACATTAATATGTATTGGCTTAATACAATCTAGTGTGAAAACCGTAGGTAATTCTTCTGACATTTTTTTAGTGAATAAAATCAATTAATATTCATAAGTGAATAAAATGTTACATTATAAATACACAATACTGTAAGTTTTAAAATTTTATATTTTATATTAGATTGTGACTTAATAAGCGCAAGTACAATGAGACGTAATACAATCAATCAAACAATCACTGATTTAGTCGCCCAGCAACATTCACAACTTTGCTGACTAATTACTGTGTTCTGGTACAGTATTTTACGCGATTCAATTAACATTGTCATCGAAATGAGTTCGGCGTACACAATGCTATGCTTGATACGAGCTCTAAATACTGCAGCTCATAAGCAAATATATGGCGCAACACACAATTATTTCTTATTTGTTAAAATTGATTATCATACAACGGTACCAATACGAGCATGTACAAATTAAAATTTACCTTAAATTAATTTTGACTTTAAAGTTTAAATACACGTTCCGAAATGAATGTAGATAATCAATTAAATTACATAAAATTACTTTTCGAAACTTTACTTATTAGGAACAATAATTGGCAGTTAAACCCGAACTAAACATAAATTTCTGGTAAAAGTCGCGGTAAATCGTATAAAAGACAATTTAACAAAGACATATATTAAAAAAAAACAACTGGATATTTAGTTCTAACGACGAGAATGCGTCGATTTGTTTTCTGTGTTTGCTGTTTGCGGACGATCGTGATGAAAAACTGAAATTGGAGTGAGAGATTTGTTGCATTTGACGGAGAAAATAAGGAAACCCGAAAATTTATTGCCACAAAACATTGAACAATTAATAGATAAGTTTAACGAAAAAAATGGAGGACGCATTCTTTTAAAACTTAAATTGAAACTATAAAGAAAATGTAATTCTTTTTATTTACCTTATAATTTTAACACTATAACTATGCTGTTTGTAAATAAATAAAGTCGTAACTCTCTAGTTGTTTAGAAATTAAAACACACTGTTTATTTATTTGTATTACAGTAGTTACGTTATAAAGCCTTTTCTACATTATATTTTACTAAATGTCATTTTAAAATGTCAACTTTCAAAAAAAATATATTCTATATCAATGATTGAAAGGTGTTGGATACAATCATAGGCGTGCACAGGGTTTTGGTAATGGGGGTACCCAGGTACAGACGGGAAATTAAATTCGTACTATATTCTTCAGTTTTATTAAGCGGGAGAGCCTAGGTAATTGGAACTGAAATTCATAATATTACTTTATAAATACTATATTTTTTTAACATAAATACAATTTTACAAAAAAAAATACTACTGGAGACAACAAATCTGTATTCACAGCAACACATGATGCTCGTATGGTACGAGTTTTTAAATTCATTTATTATGTTCAAAACATCTATATCCATAACCGCACTAGTTTTAGTAAAAATCTTCATCTTAAATCAACTTTGCCACTTTTTTTGATAGTTTTAATTTGGTAATATGGGTGCCGGGGCATCCCCAGGCACCCCCCTGTGCACGCCTATGGATACAATGTTATTATGGCACACGTGTGTTAATTAGGTAAGTCACTTGATAAAAATATCCCACTCGGCGAGACGACCTCGTTAGCTAAACATTCTCACGTGTCTTATTTGT
Organism: Stenolophus ochropezus; assembly: GCA_035578165.1. Lineage (NCBI taxonomy): Eukaryota > Metazoa > Arthropoda > Insecta > Coleoptera > Carabidae > Stenolophus > Stenolophus ochropezus. The sequence continues at coordinate 14,696,872 of JAQOWZ010000015.1, read as the reverse complement.
AATGTAACACACTTGTACCATAAATAACTATTGAGCGACTATTGACGTTCTCTCAGTAATTTAGATTAGTTTCCCAAAATGCGATTGTCGTATATTTGAACTAATTTTATATAGCAAACCGCTACTGTAAGGTATAATAAAAAAGCATATATCATACGTCAGTGAAATGTTATTTTACATTCGTGAGAATTTACCAAACTTGCGCATACGCGGTCGAATCTAAGACAATAAGAACAAAATTGGATATGAAAATGACGTAAACATCCCAAAAATAACAGTACTTATGGAATAGAGACAAAAAACACAAATGTTTAACGGTTTTAAGTTAATTGCGTTAGTTTATTTTTATTATTATTGGTAATTACTGTTTTATCAAGTTACGCTTAGAAATATAGCAGTTTTATTTTGTTTTTGTTTGAAATTCAAATCTTTTTTTTTAATATTGTTCACTTTAACAGTAATGTTGCATTGGTAACCTGGTGTTTATATGTAAACAACTTAAGCAAATTGCAAATAAATAAAAATGTCAATCATGTAGCTTCATTCAGAAAATTCTTCTTCTAGGACCTAATATACCTTAATAAATCGAAGAATAAGTACGAAAACGAATAGAAAATATTACGTGCAAATCTGGATAAATGTTGATATTTTTTTTTACTGCCCGAAGGGCGGTTTTCTCCACCGCTCAAAACCGTAAATTAAGAGTTTCTGGCAGGGCATGTAACCGGTTAAAAAAACCGGTTAATAAAAACCGGTAACCGATATTTTCAACGAAAATTGCGAACTTTAACCGTAATTTTAACCGATATTTTTCAGGCCGAAAATACCGGTAACCGTTAACCAAAAAAAAAATAAACCGATTTTAGCGAACATTAACCTTTATTTTAATATCATTTAGCGAGAAAAAATTTTAATATTTTTTTTATATCTGTGTTTTCTATTTGTATTTGAACATGAGTCATGACAGTTTTTACAATTAACATTTTATTGGAGAGTCATAAATGTAGGTAGTCTCTTTGGCCGTTAAGGTTACTTAAAAAGTCCCAAATAAATACGGCCTTTGTCAACACAGGCAAGTTTAAAATTGAAAAGTGACCTGCGTTTTTCTGAAGATATTACGGGAATTTTTGTGAATATTCATTAATTAAATTGCTTTTTTTTAATTGTTATATTTTTCTCAGATGGTATTTTTTTTAAAAATTTTAAAATTAATTATTATGTAATTTTTTTGTAATCAAAATTTTATAATTAATTTGTTTTAATTAATTTTAATTATTTTGTTAACCGATATATTAACCGGTTTAAACCGGTTTCCAATTTTCAAAAACCGGTTTTCGAACTAAAACCGTTATTATTATAACGTTCTCTATAAGGGTTAACCGTTAACCAGTATTTTTTTCGGTTACATGCCCTGGCTTTCTGCCATGGTAGCGAAATTGTAAATAAACAATTACACAGTTGTGCGTAAATATTTTTTTTTTCTACAACCACTAATGTAAATAGTCATTATCGTACAACTTACAGGTTATCTAAGTGTCACATTACAGAAGGCAGTATTTAAAGTAAGCAATCGCACAGTTACGGAATTTATTGAAACTATATGTTAGCTAGTACAAATAAGACAAAATTAATTTAAAACATTACGTCTATTCAAGAAAAATATAGGAAATGTTCTACATAACATAATATTGTTTTGTTGGGTTATAAATAGTTTCAATTTATTATTGATTATAGTGTGATCGTAGTTTGATCGAAAAGCAGTCAAAGAGTAGTCATATAAAAAGTATAGTACATAATTCGAATTGTAAAGCAATTACTCACTTGTCGAATTATAAACCCGCTGCTTTGCGACTTATGTGTAAGTTTTCCATATCACGCGTAATAAGCATCTTACAACTCTTAATATGTAATATACTAATACGTACTTCGTAAGCTCAGAAATTATGTATGAAAATGACTTAAATCACCCAAAAAATAGCAGTAGTCATGGAATTGAGATAAAAATAAACAAATGTTTAACGGTTTCATGATAGCTCAATTTTTAATTTAAAATATAAAATGAAAATAAAATTCTTATTTTTTTAGCTTTAGCTTGATACATAAAGCTTAACATTTGTTAATTTTTGTTTCAATTCCATGGGTTTTGGCTAATTTATGTTATTTTCATACCTAATTTCTGAGGTTACAAGTCACTGTATATAAAATTAGTTTTATAATAATATCATAATTTCACTTCAACCCTTCAAACACCTAAGAAAATGAGAAATTTTAATTTTTGTTTTGTTGGTCGTATTTACTAAATGTTTTTGTTTTTTTGTTTTATTTGTTACTCACACCAGAGAAACTAACTTTTAAAATAAGAGCTGTCAGATTTACTGGTTATTAGTAGTAGTTGCATTGTTTCATTGTTGAAAGCTGTGTATTGCCCCTGTCATACAATTGTTTGACATTTCATTAATAACTTTTAAAATGTGGTTTTAATTTTAATATTATTTACATGTGAATAACAAATAAACTATTCTACATTTTGCGTCAGGTAACAGTTTTTATTGGTTCAAGATTCATTCAAATTAGATTAGATAAAAATATGTATAAATACAGATTCCCTATGCTAGAATTAAAATTATACACATTTTCGTGAAAACCGGAAGTGACACAAAAATCTTATTACGATCATGTTATGAGCAATTTGTCTAGTTTAATTTTACTCCTTGACATTTTTTGTATCTCTCAAAATAAACGACAAATTCACGAGGCCTTCCTTTCCCCTATTCTCTGTATTTATTATACGATAATTATTATAGAGAGGATGAAGCTGGGCATTGAAGTTAAAATTATTCACTTTAAATGAAAGATAATTTTAAAAAAATCTGCATGTACCTTATGCTATAAAAAGTACATACATTATTTACTTTTATAATAAAAGTAGCAATTTTAAAACATATTGACATATTCGATATAAACAGTTATTAGTTCAAAAAAAAAAAAAACAAAAAAACTTCCACTTCTAGTCACTGATGTTTATCAAAAGAAGATAACTCGCAATGTTGATGTTAGGAACACAACTATGAAATTTCATTAAAATTCTCTGTATACATTACACGATAATTTTTATAGATAGAAAGGAAGATTCTGGGCACGGAAATTAAAATTATTATAACTTTAAATGAAAGAACACATTTTCGTTCTTAAATTTCAAAAAAACCTGCAGGTTCCTTATGCTATAAAAAGTACATAATTATTTCTTTTTCTAATAAAAGTAGCAATTTTAAGAGATAATGATATATTTTCGAGACGAATATTTATTAGTTACAAAAGAAACCAAGAAAGTAAACTTCCTCTTCTGGTCATTGATGTTCATCAAAAGTAGATAACTCGCAATGTTGATGTTTGAACAAAACTATGAAATTTCATTAAAATCTCGATTTGGACTTATTATGATAATAATTGCAAATATCAACTACAAAGCATATACTTGTTATTCTATAACATTAATAATTATTTATGGTTTTACATATACCTATATTCATTCTAATAAAGAACACTTTACAAGTTGTACTGATGTGGGAATGTGTTAAATTCATTGCAAATTTGAATTTGGGCCATGGTGATATTTGATATTTGACGTTCGTAATTGATGTTTTAACAAGTGCAGTTGTTATGTGTTATAGAATCCCACCCCAAACGCGGATATACATTCTGATAAAAAATAACTCAAAACATGTTTTTCCGCATGTGAAATTGAAAAATGAACTACTCATGCTTCATGCTAATTTCACTGGCATGTGGAGGTGAATGTTGTCAACTTAATATATAGTTAGCCAATCTGGGAATCGAACCACGTATACCTATACCTCATATTACACCCTACTCATTTATTTATTTCTTATTTATTTATTTATTTATTTAAACCATATTCTACAGGACTAAAGTCCCAATTACAGGATGATATACATTATAAAAAAAATTAATTAACAGCCTTGTTGATATATATACAAAGTAAATTTAAGTACTGTGATATAAATCATGAAAATGGATAAATATTTATAGGTACATAAGAATAAGACAATTTTTATAAATCTCACTTTCGCGAGCCAAAATAAAAACTTATTAAACCCTTTCTAAATAAATTATAAGAATGTGCATTAATATCTAAGGTACAAGGAATTTCATTATAAATACTGCACATTTGCCAAATTGGAGATTTTTTTTTCACAATTTGTTCTTACTCTCTTGCAATGAAACGTATTTTTTATTCTAGTAGCAGAGTGTGGAATTTTAAAAGAAAGCTTGCTCAAAATGCAAGAATCAGTAATAACATTCTTTATTATTTTGTACAGAAAGAGGCAGCATTGTACCTATCTTTCTCGTTTCTCCTATGAATTAAGGAACACATATTAATTTCAATTAACAAACTTTCATAGGTTAAGTCAAAACTGGGATAACTATGATGTATCTTAAAGTAACAGTACTTAACGAAGCGTTTCTGAATTGAATCAATAATATTAATATATTTGTTATAAATAGGATTCAATACTTGACAGCAGTATTCCAGTTTTGACCTAACCAATGAAAAATATAATTGTTTGAGGGTAGACAACTTTTGAAAAGATTTTCAAGTACGAATAATGAAACCTAATATTTGTAACGATGATTTAGCTAGATTGCTTACGTGCAAGTTAAATGATAATTGTTTATCAAAAATTACACCGAGGTCTTTAAAATGATGCACTCGTTCAAGGTATGTATTTTAATTTCAAGGTGAATCCCGCTAACCAAGTAAGTCAAGTCGGTTTGTGGCAAAGTCTTTACAGTTATTCAAATATAACTTAATTCTCACTTGTATATTTCCCAATTTTTTTAAAATTATACTTTCTATTAAAATTCCGTTACTAAAAATATAAAATAAAATAATACAATATTTGAAATTTTATTTAAGTTAATAGTTAATTTCCAATATTTACTGTATGTCTATAATAACAGCTATAAAATTTAATGATGATGTATTTCTAAGTTTTTTTGATTACATGTATTCATGTATTTTTTTTATTTGGTTTGAAACTCCACTGGTCATCTAAATGCGTACTTCAGCTTAGTTCTAATTTTACTACTAAACCACAGAATAGGTTTATACAGAAGCGACAGTAAGACAGAAAAAGAAAATTAGAGAGAGATGGAGAATGTGTACAAATTTAAAGGGCTCATTGTTAAACATCGAAAAGTTTCCTCACATCTTAGAGAGAGATAGGAGAAGAGCACAAATTTAAAGGTCTACACAATGCTTCAATGTCATAGAACTGTATAGAGGAACATGAAAGGTACAGACACGGAGTGTCGCTTCTGTATGTGGTCTGTGACTGAACACTGATATGAAAGAGTAATAATTATAGAATTTAAATAAAAATAATAACTATTATTTCGTGTTGAAAGTGTTGTACCAAAAAATTTTTAAATACGAAATTTTTGATAATTTTCATTGTCGTTATATAAAATTCGATGTTTTCATGAAGTTTTTTTATCAATACTTCTCAGCAATAACACCAAAGATTAATATTTAAAATAACTATTTACTTTAACTTATCTTCATTTCGATAAAAGATAAGGCAAAATGTCATAATAAGGTTCATATATGTACACTGTACATATTAAGAAAGTAAGATTTATAAAATATTTATTTATAACGTATATCATCAAAATGATTTTATATAAGTAATGCGAATTGTATAAATAATTATTGGCTCCACTCTGCACAAATATGTAGTCTTACAGATCTGTAAATCTATAAATAATGAACAAAATTCTAACAAAAGCAGTCACTCTTATGCACAATTTTATATTAATCAACAAAAATAGATGCGTTTTTTCTCAATTTTTTACAGATTTATGGAACTGCAAGACTTACAGACTTGCTCAGAACTGGCCTATAATTCTTCACAGGAATAATTAATAAGATATGCAAAAAAAAATCTTTAAAGGCAGATTAGTAATTTAATGATACATTATGTCTTTATTTAATTTATACATATTTGTAACTATTTTATGTATAAAATATTGCGTTTATAATTTCCGCGCCACAGTTCCTCAATTATTCAGATAATACAGTAAGTACAGACAACCTAAACAAACATGAAATTTGTGAACATAAATCTTTAAGACAAATTATCAAAAGTGTTTGAATGATTTTCTGATAAATACAATAATTTTGTTCGGCTGGATGTTAATAAATGGTAAGTACTTTTTTTGGAGTTGCACTAATACACCTGTATGAGTGTGTGGATTTTATTAAGTGACTGCAACTCCAAAAAAGTACTTTCCTTATAATATTTTTAATTAAATATTATGATTATTATTTTGTTAAGTATAAAATTCAATTTGGTACGTAACTTTAACAGAATGTATGTCTACGCACAAAAATACTAATATAATAACTTACCTGTGAAAAAGTTAGTTCGCAAGAGAAAAGAATCAATAAAAGAAAAACATAAGATTGCAAATAGTTTGTCCAGCGAAAGTAAACAATCCCACATCTTGTCTTCGCATTGAACGCATCTAGCGTATGTAAACAGCTCAAACTTGTGGACCACATCTGTTCAAAACATTGTTTACTTATTTAAATTCAAACGTCACTTGTTAATTATATCGCGAATTAGAAATAAAACATTATCGAAATAGATTCACAACATTCCGCAAAAAATAATAGTAGCGTCATTTAGAAAGTTATATAAGTTTTTTCGATATTATTTATGACCCAACTTCACTTCTGAACGCACTGATGTTTGATAAGAGACTGAGCGAATTATCGGACGCACCTGAAAGATATATGAGCATATTTAGCGAAAATTATTTCTGCGCATGACTCAAATACCATGCAGCTTTAAACTTCTATATAACCCATTGCAAAATTTACACTAAACATTAAATTCACAATTAATAATATAAAATGTATAAAATATAATCATACTTTTATACAAAATTATTAAAACTCATCAAATTTGCAACATAATTTTATAGTATTTTTTCTGCTTGTTTTGTAATACGTACTGGATATTCTATTTACTTGAGTTCGTGGTTTAGTTTAGTAGGTAACTAAAGTTTTCAAATTACCATACTTGCATACTTTAAAAAGGTCACATAATTAATATTTTGTAATAAAAGAAATAATCAACATTTTTAATGAAATACAACTCTTTAGAAAAATAGAAGACAATATTTGTTATCATAATTAACTTTTATGTATTGCTAATTAATTAGCATTAACACATATGTTACGAAATATATGGCTACTAGTGATTTATATTTGAAACTGGGCAACTTATTCTTGGCCTCTTCTGAATATTGTGGCTTACATTATGCACCAATAAAATATAATTCGTAATGATTACGATGATCATACGTCTCTGATTTCCGGGAGTTGTCCATGTTTTGAGTTGTTTATCCCAGTGCTCCGAAAAACCTTTTTTTCTCAATTATTATTAATTTTTCGAATATCTCAGTAACAAGACTATATTGGTGCTCGTGTTTAGTGATTACATCGAACTACATGTAAGTTCAGAATAGGTCATCCAACTAGACGAGACAAATTTTGTTGGTCGAATTTTGAAGTACTTTATCGCATTATCCATTGAAGCGGGGAAGTTCTTTAATCCAAATGGCACCGGAATAAATTCTTAGTTTATACAGAAATGGGATACTTCTATCTATCTTCTCGTTGAGCTTATGATAGGTAATAATTGTATGCCATTACCTTTTTCTCGACGAATTTAATTTGTTTGGCACTACTCATTATTCATACAAGAAAGGATCAAGGAGATTGAAACAGTCTAATAATGTTCTATTGTAATGTTATGCCAATTTTAATTATTACTTCCTTCCGATAGACGTCCGGGTATCTGTAGATCTTAATATGAACTGGAAGTTCGTTTTTAGTTCGATTATGGTTTAACTTCATTTAATAATGTAAGGGATATATTATCAGTGTGAGTAATGTCGGAATATTCTTCAATTGATTTTAAAATTTCGTTTTTTCTTCCGGGTTCACATGGTCGGCTTTAATTTTGGAAATATCAAGATCATTGTCAAAATTTACATTATTTCAAAATTATCAATGGGTTCAACGATGATGTTATTTATTTTTAAACATATTATAAGATAATGATTCACTTTGAGTTAAAACGAATTTATTTTGTTGAACTTGCATCATCTTTATTTGTAACAAAACTTATAATAGCACAACGTTTCGACAGCGAAAGCCGTCATCAGGTGAACTGATACTACTGACAATTCCTTATCATACGAGCTTTATATCCCCCGTAACACTAGATATAAAGCTTGTATGATAAGAAATTGTCAGTAGTAATAGTTCACCTGACCTAATGATGACAGCAGATCTTTCCCTGTCGAAAAGTTGTGATATTATAAGGTTTGTTACAAATAATGATAATGCAAGATCAAAATTAACTCGTTTTAGTTAAAAGTAATATTATTTGTCGTTTCGGTCACACATCTACGTCTTCGGGATAAATAATTGAGAAATAGAATAAATGGTTTTGAATTATATTATTAATTTGAAAAAAAAGCAATTTAATCTGACTTTGCAGGAATGTTTACATAATTGGGTCTAGGCATAATTTTTACCACTGGCAGCTCATCAAGGAAAGCAGGTGAGGCAGTACCATATAAAATGAGAAGAGGAGACTTTTGCATCGTATTTTAAAATTTTAATTTTATAGAAATTTTGACCGATGTGGATTGGTGGTAGCGTTCGCGCTTCACATGCCAGTGGTTCTGGGTTCGAATCTTAGGTAAAGTATGGATATTGTAAGTGTGTTTTCTTCATTTCATCCACATTAATATGATATAGCAATGAAAAATGTGATAAAATAAATGTAAACACTGTCACTCCCATCAAAATATCACTGCTTTATATATGTAAAAATGTAAGAAAAAGGCGTAATAAATATTATTCTTATTATTAAATGTACCGCACAATATGTCCACAAGATCTAGTTTTCAAAGTCCCATAGTTTTTCTATCCGGAACATGGCAGCACTAATGACAAACTTATAGAGAAAAAATTGTATTATAGCGGGACATATAATTTTATGCGACTACAAGGCAGATAAACGGATTAATATAGGAATAAATGGGCTTTGTCTTTAAATATCTAATTTCAAAGAAGCTCTTCACTTAATCGCAATACGATTTAATACAATTGTCACTTTGTGGAAATGTATATGCCAAAGGTGTATGCATCTGTGAAGCAGATGGAGAGAAGTTCAAGCATATCATTTCTTTGTTAGTAATTTTTTATATAAGTACAACACTCAAAATAAAAATTAAAATATTCTGTTTTTTTCTTAACTTTTTAATGTTCCTTTTATCGTATTTTAATCGTATAAATTAATTTTTAAATTTCTTAATTTATTAATAATAGCGGCAGCCATAGACAAATAAAAATATGTCGAATAAAAACGTGAAACCTCAAATATTTTTTCGCGCCACCGTTTCATTATGACTAGTATTATATAAGTCAAAATCGTCCAAAAACTCTATGTTTGCAGGCCTAGGCCGACAAAATCTAGGAATGCCAACGTAAGAGCGCAGTAAAATGTATATATTTTGAATTTCATCAAGTTCCTCAAAAGTAAATAAAGGTATAATTATGCACAACATTCTGAAATAAATGAAAAACTCTGTAGATGGACATAACAGTATTTTTCAATAATTTATTTTATAATTGAAAATTAAATAAAATATAAAAGTATGGTAATTGGTCATTTTCAAAGGCAATTTTCTCTTATTTGAAAACGTTTTATGTAACGAAATTTACCTTTATGTCCTGAACATGAACATGTAGATTAATATTATTTAAAGTTCGTTTATTATTTTTGTCTAGTTCATCTTAATCTTAACGAGATTAGACTTCTCCATGAGACTATAATGTAAAATTAGTTCAGCGTTTTACCGCACCTAGCCCTGGCGCTCACACAGTTATCAAAACTGTATGCCGAGCTAGAAAAGGAAAGACATACCAAAAAGAATATAAGAAAAAATAATAGATAATGTAAAATTCAAGTTTATGAAACATAGCTAGCAATCAAAATTTGGAATTATAGTATTATACATTGCATTACTTCTGCTTGTTTAATCATAACCAACAAAATAATCAGGTATTATAATTTATACAACACACGTATTTATAAATATAATCGAAATATAACGATGAATAAAATTATAACAATCAATAGAACATAAAATTATTTTTGTTTATCTACATTGTTAAATTTTCTACTGTGATTATACAAGTGAGTTAGATAATCTTTGGCAACATACTGAAACTACAAATAAATATTCTAATATGTTAATTATTAGTGGAGAAATAATTATAGTCAGTCGGAAATGAACAGCAATAACATTTACAGTACGCGTTCGATTTTTAAAATATATACATCATATGAAAGCCTGAACATTCATTCCTCTTTAACATATGTAAAAACGTAGGTATGTAATAGATTGTAATTTTTAGTAATACAGATAAATATTCAAAATGATCAGCATTTTATACAGTTTTTTTTTCTTACATGCTTATTGAACTTAATATTGCTCTTAAACTAAGTGGTCAAAAAAAATACCTATATTATTCTTTATATATTATAATTTAAGACCCTACATTTATAATTGTATATTTTATCACAATAATTGTTTATTTCACATAATTATAAATAATAACTATTCGGGAAACTACCGAACGGTTTCACTTGAAATTAAAATATGTTGTATAAAACATTAAATCTAAGAAAAAAAAACGAAACTGTTTTAAAAATATTAAATAATTTACACGGCAGGTGCGTTTATATTATTACATTACATGTATATTTTTTCATATTTTATGTAAAATTTACATAAAACGTGCATATTAGCAAATATTTATGTTTAAAAGCGATATTACCAACAATAAATGAAATATTGTTTTTTTTTGTTTTTATTATTATACAAACAATTCTATGACAGTTTTTTACTTTCTGTTTGCACATTCCATTTCTAAGCAGATGTATTTATAATATTCTAAAATTTGAAAATAATATTCATATTCGAATTCGTATCAAAAAATGCTATCTTGTTATATATTTATTATATTATTTTTTAAATGGCTGTGCTTAAAAAATCCTTATCTTTCATATATACCAAGAAATTTATGATGATCATTTTAAAGTTTACCGCAATTGTTTATATGGATTGTTTTTTTTTATGTCCTGCTTTTGTAGCTTCCGCTAATTTTGATTATTTTCGGTGACGTGCTGATAATTGTCTTCTAACTGGTGCCATTTCTGGTTATCATAAATATATTTACTTTTTTATGATATTAAACCGATATATTTATAAATATAATACTAAATAAACAACAAAAAAATAGGTAACTAATATTAAAAAACACTTGTAATACTATACAAAAATCCAATATACCTACTTTAAAACAATCCAAAACTAGCGGAACGTGCTCGGTTCGTATAACGAAAGCTCTACAGCCGTGCGTGGAAGTAAAATTTGATATCTCATCAGGTTCAAATCGCTTATACAAAAATACTGGTGGCGCCTACGAGAAGCGTATTGCGGTTGTTAGCACAAGTTCTTGATTTTACCGTTTTTTAGCATTACATTCTGTCAACATTTTTAATTTAATTTTATTGGAAATGTAAAACGTTAATTAAAACAACTATTTTTGATTTTTTTTATAAAATTTTGGATAGTAATAATATTTCTTTAATAAATTAAAAGTGTCATCGGCGCAAAAAATCTTGTGTACCACACGCCCAGAAACTCTTTTGTGATATCTCGCATTTACAATATAAACTCACTCTCGCAAAAGTTCAGTTTCTGGACTAGTGATACAAATAACTATTATTCAGTTGAAACGGGGGGCAACAGCCTAAAAAAACTGATTTCCCATATTAATCTCTTGTTATGTGCACATTGAAGAAACAAATTCCGCTGTATATATTTACTGAGTAAAGATTTTTAAAAGAACTTAAAAAGCCAAGGGATCGTGGGGAAGTGATCTCCTTGCCACCCCCAGCGGGCGCCTATGTTCGGAGCATTGATGATATTGTTAATTTTCTGATAAATGAATCTAATTTCAATAAGTTGTCGCATGTATGATAGCTGATTATGTATATTTATATTTATCATTTTCAACTGATAAAGTACAGTACTTACCTATTTCATAGTTTTTATTCAATCCTATCGCCTCCCTCATAAAAATTTTAGTTCACGAGTCGCTACTGATTTTTACCTAATTGAGTTGGTGTTATCATTTCATCTCGGTCAATATCAACAATAATATCTAATAATATTAAATTATCTAATCCTAATAAAATGTCGAACTGATTATGGGAATAGAAGAATTTTATTTGAGAAAGATATCAAATTTTTTAAGATACTTTTGAACATGGTAAGACGATGCTGGAATTTTCAGTAGATGTTCTATGTGCTGTTGTAATTTTGAAAAGATAGATTTGAATTTTGTTTTGAAAATATTTTTAAGCAATTTGTTTGATAAACGTTCAAGTGCAGCCTGTATCAATAGAAACATTTAGATTATGTTCGGGATATATAATAAAAGGCAGTTTACTTTGATTATGACGAAAATTTAATGACTATTCTGCTCTAAACAATTTTTCGTCATATAGATAATTGTTGTAGTCAGTATTAGTGGCGGCTCGTCTTTAAGTGCTGCATACAGAGCCGGATTTAGGTTTTTAACCTATAAACTTTTTACCGCCCTATAGACCATTCCAGATCATGTGACTTTGACGGATCGGCCATCTTTGTTGAGGGGCATGCAAACTCCAGTTTTATATGGCAGTAAACATATAATAAGTGATATGATTGAAATTAAAGTAAATTTTACATAAATTTCAGATATGTTAAGAATATATACATACAAGTAGATAATAATACTATTCTAAATAGGGAATGAAATTGGCGTGCAGTGTTTTAAATTGATTTATGAAGTCTGACAAAAGTTTTTTTTCGTGTTTTAAACCGTATGTAGTTTGCTTGGATTTAAACAACATCTTTAAGGGATAACATATGCCTTTTATTAATGTAACATGTAAGATTACTTGTTGTTTTGTATTTGTATTATAATTATGCTGAAAGTAACTTACTTTTTGCCATTCTTCAATGGTTAATTTTGGACCTTTTCCGATGCTGTTTATATAAAAAGTAGCTTAACACCCCCATGGGGTTGCGCCGCTTCCTTCGAAGCTTTCTAGATCCAATTTTATTGGAGTGGATCAATCTCTGTTTCTATTTCTTAGATGTTCTTTATAATCTTCCTCCACAATTCCCTATCTCTTGTTTTGTTCTTCCAGTTGCTAATTCCGACTGATTTTAGATCTTCTTCCACTTCTCTCAGCCATGTTGTTCTGGGCCTGCCTCGTCTTCTTCTGCCGCCTGGGCTCCACTCGACTATTGATCTTATTGTATCCCTTTCTTCTGCTCTCCATAAATGGCCAAGCCATCTCATTCTTTGTTGTTTAATTTTTTTCACTATATTTTGTCCTTCTAATTCTTGTTCTATTTCATGGTTCATTCTTATTCTGTATTCATTTTCTTATACCTTGATTGGTCCTAGTATTATTCGTTTTATTTTGCGTTCTCCGATGCTGTTTAGTTTATCACATAATTCTTCCCATTTCTTATTTATGTAGTTATCTGGTAGGCCTGGGTTAATAATACCACTTCGGAATACGGAATCAGTTTCCATATAGTTTAAATATAATTTGTATTGCTCGCCACTCGTATTTGTTGCCCTCTTTCTTTTTTTTATTTTGTTCATAAAATAAAAATATTACCGTAACTCAGTCGAAGCAAACCTGCATGAAGTATATGAAAAATCATACTGTTTATTTTTTTTTATATTATATTTATCAATATAATAAAAGCAAATTAGATAAAATAAATAGGTACATAATTATATTTTTTATTAAACAAAATGTCTGTATTTTGTAAGTTTATCAATAAATAAGCAAGAACAGTTTTCTATATCTTTCTTTTTGATTAGATTTAAAATTCATATTTCTTATTTCATACCATAAAATATTGTGTGTATTACATATTATTTGGTGGAGAATTTCACAACTTGAAACCCAATTCTTTTACTAACTTTTTTTTTTTTGATTAGGTTTAACTTCGTACTTTTTGTACATTAGTCCGGAGCTATTTCTGAAAGTTTCCTATAGATAAAGACACACACACAAACATCCATACCCTGGCCGGGATTCGAACCCGAGACCCCTGGTATATGAAGCGACTGCGCTACCGCTAGGCTACCGGGGTCGGTCTTTTACTAACTTGTTTTGGCAATATTCTACACATTTAATTAATACAAATCAATTTGTCGATATTTATATAAAAAGTATTTTCTAAACAAAATATGTAATTATAAAAATATTTGCGTGATGTTTTAAAATTTACAAACTCAGAATTCTCTTAATTATAGTAAATATATTCTTGTCTAATTCGAAATTTTGTGGAAAAAACGTCTCACATGCTTCAAATTTGTGTATTTTTAAAGAATTATTTAACAAGTACAACTTGGAATCAGCTAGTACCATCGCATATATGGACGTCGATAAAGTCTGGAAAGCTGTTACAGTTTCTTCCTCTTTGGAGTATGTGAAATATAATAATTTCCTTTTGATAATTATTTTCCTAACTTTTATCATAACATATTCGTTGCTTCTTAAAAATCGATTTCTGTATGTTTATATTTTTATTATTGTCCCCTTATTGAAAAATTTCTGAGCGCATTAATGATTGATAAACCGAGAAACTCGAGCTACGAAGGTGTGACGAAACTTTCCGATTTTAAACGATAAGCCCTTTAAATTTGTTGGCTTTCCCCATCTCTCTCTAATTTTCGTTTCTCTGTGTTACTGTCGCTTCTGTATATAACTATTCTATGGTTGTACGTACATTAAAAATTAATTCGTCTGAAATTTGCCGCTTCTAAAACTCTGCCGCTCTAAACAATAGTTTACATAGCTTATAGGTAAATGATAAATCCGGCTCTGGCTGCATAACTTCGGAACCACCAAATATGTAAAATTAATTAATTTTATAAGTACAATATTAAAATATATGTAAAAATCAAATAACAAAATTACTTCTTAATATTACATTATATTGTGGTTTAATAAGCAAATGCGCTGAGACGTGATAAAATCAGTCAAATGTTCACTGGAGGTTTTCGTTGCCTAGCTACATCCACAACGTTTCTGTCTAGTTTCAGTGTTCTGCTACCGCATTTTACGCGATTCGATAGACCTTGTCTACCAAACAAAGCATGCATCATCGGAATAAATTCGGCATATACAACGTTATACGAGCTGCAAGAACTGCAAGTCACAAGCAGATATCTGGCGCAATTCATCATTATTTCTTATTTGTTAAAATTCATTATTATATCGAACGGTAAGAATACGAGTATCTTTAAATTAAAATTTACTTTAAATTAATTTTGACTCTTTAAATACATGTTTCGAAATAAATGCAGTTATTCAATTACATAAAATTCATTTTCGTACTTACTACCTAGAAACTAATGTTTCCCTAAGCCAACTCACAATCAGAAAGGCCATATTCTCGCTATTGTTTCATTTTCGCACATTAGTGTTTCAACAGAAACTACTTTTATTGAGTAGTTTAAAGTGTTATTATATATTTTTTTTTTTTTGCACATTACAACAAATTTAATATAAGAACAAGATAATTGAGGACAATTAGTTAAAAGAATAAAAATTATCTAAATGAAATTAATTTAATACTACTAGTGATATCTATTAGCAACATAAACAAATAATAACAACGGTGAACAATGGCATACAGCAACGAATGTTTATTCCCTTTATTGACGATTAAATGACAGTTTTACATTTTTATTAATTACGTTTTATAAGAATCTTGTACAATACTTATGCGGAGTTACCTTCCGTACATTTGCCTAAATGAAATACTCGCTCGTGATGCTCGCTCGTACTTCAAACAAAAGCTCATGCACGGAAGTTCATGTTTTCGCATTTGTATTACAAATAACTATTACCAAACTTTATTTATTAGGAATAATTGGCAGTTAAACTCGAACTAAACATACAAATTTCGGGTAAAAGTCGGCAAATTTTATAAAAGACAATTTAAGAAAGACATATATTTAAGAAACAACTGGATTTGTAGTTGTAACGATGAGAATGCGTCAATTTGTTTTCCGTGTTTGCTATTTGCGGACGATCGTGGTGAAAAGATATGAATTTAAACTACGGTGAGAGATTTGTTGCATTTGACTGAGAAAATAAAGAAACTCGAAAATTTGTTGTCACATATCTACAATAAAAAATTAATAGATAAGTTTGTCATAAACAAGAAAAGACGTATTTGTTTAAAATTTAAATTAAAACTATAAACAAAATTGAAGTCCTTTGATTAATATTTTATTTCCTTTCTGTTTGATGCATCAAATCCAGCAATGTCTATTTCTTTAAGAATAGCACTGCTATTATCGGGGCTACTGTGATTAACGTTTGTGTACCGGTATTACTTAGTTCTTCAAAAATGTTTTCCGATGCACGTTGGAGTGGAGGTGATTTTGAAAATAATTATGTCATGTAGTTGTGGTCTGTTATTATTAAAACCAGGTGGTCCGAATTTAAGTCTAAAACTTTACGCGAGCAATACAGCTTATCTCATTGGGGTTAATTTCGATTGTTGGATTGAAATGATTGTTTAAATTTGATATATTTTTTTGTCCTACATACTCCGAAATAGTTATTTACAATACAAGTGCGGAAACATGAACTTCCGTGTATGAGCTTTTATTTTATTTCTATTTCATTTAGGCGAATGCACGGAAGGTATTTCCGATTAAGTATTGTACAAGATTTTTAGTAATGAACGGATTAATTATAAAACGTAATTAATAAAAATGTAAAACTGTCATTTAATCATGAATAAAGCGAATAAACATTCGTTGCTATGGACTGTATGCCATTGTTCACCGTTGTTCTTGTTTAAAATGTCAAAATTAGCAATGAAATTTCTAATTTAATTTAGATAATTTTTATTCTTTTAACTAATTGTCCTCCATTATCTTGTTCTTATATTAAATTTGTTGTAATCCGCAAAAAAAATAAAATTATAATAACACTTTAAACTACTCAATCAAAGTAGTTTCCGTTGAGAGACTAGTGCGCGAAAGTAAAACAATAGCGAGAATATGGCCTTTCTGATTGTGAGTTGGCTGCGGGAAACATTAGTTTCTAGGTAGTGAGTACAAAAATGTAATTTTTGCAATACCTGCACAGTAAGTTACCCATTAATAACAAAATTTAAACACAGTAAGTGGAACTTTTATTGCAAATTTGGTTTCCATGGTTATAATAAACACTTCCCGTGCACGGTGGACAGTAAGTGTGTTACTTACGATTCATGGTGGATGGTAAGTATTTAGTTTCCCCATCATCATAAACATTCATGGAACTCTTACTCTCAATTGCAATTCAACTTTAATTTTTGACATCAATGTAAGAGACGTTAATTTTGAAACCTATTTTTCTTTTTCTATTATTTTTGTAGGTATTGCAAAAAATAGCTTACTAACCTTGAACTGTAAGTAATATTTGAAGTCTCGAATGTTTAGGAAATCTCGACCCTTCGGGTCTCGACTTCCCAAAGAACATTCTCGACCTAAAAACTGTCACTTACAGTTCACGGTACGTAATATACTATTTCGAACGTCTACAGGCTCGCGGAAGTCTCAATACAATATAATATGCGTACTGTGTATATAGTGTACATATGTATACATGTAAATGACGGTATGTTTGAGGGCTTACATTTTTGTCAGGATTACTTATATTTAAAAAAAATACCGTAATTATAACATGCTAAGTAAAAGTATTAAATGTCAAAGATGTCAACTGAGGATATCTTTCTTTCATCTATTTGAGTATTTAGAAAGTATTCCAGCTTCTCGTTGTATTTTGGAAGGAGAGGATATTATAAATTCTAATTTTTTGATTTTATATGCAATAATTAAAGCAGATAAAAATATATTTAATATGTTTTCGCTATGTCTGCAGACCAGTGCATTAAAGAGCAATCCTTACAAAATTAATTTGTGTAAGATTCATTGTTGATTAAAATTTTTAATTATTCTTGTAAAGCGGGAAACAGTGCCAAGTGCAGACACATGTTTATGATTAAGAAATTATGACATTATAATTAATGTAACTAGCTAGAAAAAAATCCATATTTATTTAAAATTTTAACTTTTTCTGCACCAGCATATGGAAAAGAATAAAAAGCAATATTTTCGTTTTTATTAGCACAGGAATGACAGCCCTAGATAACAATTTCTATTGTTTACTGCCTTTCTTTTTTTCGAGAGATAATCCGTTTTATGTATTTGAGATACTTAATTAATCCGAAGAAAATAAAATAATAACTTAGAATCAATGTTATAAAACATTAAATATACAACTCACAATAACAATTTACTATTTTAAGATATTTAATCTTAAAAGTATAAAAGAAGAAACAAACAACAAAACCTTATATAAACACAAACAGCTTAAAAGAACGAAACAAAAATACAACATGTACATTAATGTCAATAAATAGATAATAGAATACGCCCTAACGTAGTTTGTTTTTTCGCCACTAGGCGACTACAGTTAAACTTTACTCGTGGATAAACAGTAGCAACACTGAGGTGGAACCTTTGTCTGATGCACTGCAAAGAGAGGAATAAACAAGATGAATAAAATGTATTAGTATTTTTAATAACAGAAATAAAATGAATTTATTTAATATTTTATAATTTAAAAAGATAAAATAATCTCATTCTATAAATTAATTTAATAATTTTTTTTAGAAATTTATTACACAGATAATCTACTTTTATTTCACCTGGATATGAAAGAAATAATTTTATAATATATTTTGAATTGAAAATTTTAAAAATTTAAATAGGTATATAGCTAATAAATAAATCATTAGGTATATATAAATTTTCAACCAAACTTTCATTTGACACTTCTTTTTTATAACCTTCTGTAAACAATTCAATTTTTAATACACTACTTACAATCAAACGAAATTATAATGAATATAACACACACGTCATATTCATCCAATCAGAATGCTTCACTTGATAGCCATTGATAGTTTTTTTTAGTGCGGAAATTTGATAAAACCCGGTATCATAGTCATGGTTACAGAGCGGTGTATTTGAGGAGTAGGGGTGAAGGGGCAATCGACCCCCCACCCTCCCCCAGAGAGGACAAGTTTGTGAATTTCGAAAATAATAAAAAAAAATTTCAGCGCAAAGCGTTTTATACACAGACATTATAAAGACAAACAAAAACTATTTGTCAAAATATTGTTGTGGAAATACTAATACCTAATTAACTAATGAATGACAAAAGAATGACCACTATTACAGATGTGCTGCGTAATTTATGTAAAGTGCAAATAAATTCACCAGAAGATTTTTTTTCTGAAGTGTGCCGGGTAGTTTCCATTTCAATATTTCCTGCTTAAAGTTAGGAAAAAGAGAATATAATTGCATTAAAAGCAATGATACTAACATCAAATGGGTATGTAGTAGTTGTGAATGCGTACTTTACGATGCCCAAGGTAATTTGATTAGCTGTGATATCAATAACAAGCAGTCAGATACATTACTGTTTCAAAAAATATTCAACAGATTTGATGAATTAACTAAAACAATAAATAACCTTACCAAGGAAATAAATTCGTTAAAAAATAATAATAATTGTCTAAATCCACCTACTCAATCGATAAGTATTATCCCAAACGAACAAATTGCCATTAAGGACAGCACGTGCCAACAACAATTACAGGTTTCTGCAAACCAACTAATAAACAATGAATGAAAACAAAAAACTATCAATGATACAAACCAGTCTAACACAATAGAAAAAAATATTTCGAGTATTCCAATTAAAACCAGCGAATTTATATTAGTAGAAAATAAAAAGAGCAGAAGAAAAGTGGGTACTGGAATATCACAAAACTCTGACGACATCAAATTTGAAGGCGCACCAAAAAGGCTTGGCTATTTTTATCTCGTGTAAAGAGAGAAGTTGACGAAGATGTAATTAGTACTGGGTCAAACAGTATTCATAAATGTTTTAAAATTGGTGCTAAATTTGAATCAAAAGACCAGCTTTACGACGAGAAATTTTGGTCATCAGGAATAAGATTTTTCAGATTCAAATTTAATTTTTCCAAAATATTCAATCAACTTAGCCCAAATAATCAACCAGTACCCTAACAATATACATAAAGATAATGATTCAATTATAAACTGTTATCTAGTACTAGTTAATTGTCTTGCACTAAATCAAAATAAAGTTGATTTTATACGAACTAAATATCTGGACAATATCAAAACAAAATTCTTGTGCTTGTCGGAAACATGGTGTAGTGGTGACAGTGTCAACAATTTTCATTTTCCATGTTTAGTTAATGCTTCAAATTATTGCCGATCTGTACAAAACGGTGATGGTGTCGGTATATGGTGCAACAATAATTTAAATACAAAAAATATAGACCTTAAAACATTTTGCGTAGAAAAGTTCCTCGAAATTTGTGGATTAATTTGGAAACCTAATCCCAACAAGAACACTGAAATATTCATTTTAACATATTACAGATTACCAGATGGTGGCAACAATTTTACCATTTTTTTGACAAACTTGTTGACGTTTTTAATTATTTATTTACAAAAAAAAATGCAATGTAATCATTTTAGGCGATTTTAATATCGGTCCACACAGACAGTAAAGAATATACGACAGACAATAGGACTAAAAGTGCATGGATTGTCATAAACTCAATCACAAATAAAATATTGTCACATAAAAATATTAAATTAAAAAATGATAACGCAGTTATTGCAGAGGACCCTTAGATAATAGCTGAAGAATTTAATAATTTCTTTATTAAAACACCAACTGACTTAACTAAACAAGCTCAAATCAGAGCTTCTCAAAATCAAAATGCCAAAGAAATAACATCAATGTAAATTGTAACAAAAATTTGTTTTTGTTCCTTTTTGATACAGCTGAGCTCGTAAATTTAATGCATAACAAATAAAAATCAAAAAAGTCAGCTGGGCTAGATGATTTATCTGGTTTCTTAATTTAAAAAATTATTCAAATTATTGCATCCCCACTGGTCTATATTATTAATTTGTCTTTTACGACAAGTAAATTTCCAGAAGAGCTAAAATTAAATAAAGTAACACCCATTTTTAAGAAAGGAGATGCTTAAAATATTGAAAATTACAAACCTGTATCACAATCCTCAATTTTTTCTAAAATGTTTGAATACTGCTTCTTAGTACGTTTAGAACCATATTTGGAGCAAAATAATCACTAATAATCATTTCGGATTTCGACAAAATTTATCAACAATACAAGCCATTCAATCTTTTTATGAGAATATTATTTCCAAAATGGAGTCAAATGAACATCCCGTTGCTATTTTTCGTGACTTGTCAAGGGCTTTTGACTGTGTCAATCACTCAAAGCTTCTTGACAAGTTATATTAATACGGCATTCGTAGTGTAGCTCTCTCATGGGTCAAGTCAAGTCTTTTCTAAATAATCGGAAATAATATGTGTTTATTAATCGTAATAATAATAATAATAATAATAGTAATAATAATAATAATAATAATATATCAGTAGTTAATTCCAAGCCATCTGCTGTCAAAATAGGTGTACCACAGGGTTCTATTCTAGGTCCTATTCTATTTTTGCTGTACATTAACGACAAACTTGATGTTTCAGGGGAACACTAACGTTGATTTAACCATGTACGCTGATGATACAGCAGTTTGTGTCATACTCGGACACAAAATTTCTAGAAGTCTCTTGTATTGATATCTAAAATATACTGTTGGTTCAATCTTAATGAATTATTTCTAAATGAAGATAAAACAAACTATATAAGATTTCATAATCAATTGAATAAAAATGATATGGAAATTAAAATTAGTAACAATACGGTGCAAAGAGTGAGTAATACAAAATCTTGGGTTTACATATAAATAAACATTGTTTATGGAACGAACATGGCTATAATATTATTAAAAAATTAAATTACACATGGTACTTAATTAAAAACGTTAACAACATCCTTGATACAGACACCAGTTAATAATGCTATACCATGTACATGTTGGGTCCGTGTTAAATTACGGTGTTTGTTTTTGGGGTACCACTCCTATGGCATCGGTTGTTTTCATTTGTCATTTTTCATGTAGAAATTTATTCAAAAAAATTAATATTTTAATATTACCTCCTGTATTATTGCTGTAATTGTGCAAGTATGTCTATAAAATTAAATATAGGAAGAAAATATCTGGATGTTTTTAATAGATTACCAGCTGAAATTAAAAATTGTAATAACTTGAGAACAGGGGCGGATTCCGTATAACATCGGTTACAATTTTTCATTCTGTTCATATCTTATTGATGTCATTATTTATCATTTGTTTTTTGTTAATTTTATTTGACATTTTGTGTCGGCTGGATGGCTGAGCGAGCTAGCGCACATCTCTAACTCGCTGTGACGGCATTCGAACTTGAGATCGTTAGTTCAAGTCCCAGCGACCGACAACGTGTGATTTTTCGTAAAATAAAAAACACAGCTACTTGTGTATCACACTCGAATGCTGTACACTTGCCATCTATACATCTTAAATAGAAGTAGCGCTGGCATGAAACAACCGACAGTATGGTAGTTAGAACTGCGGCTCGGTGAGTTCGGTTACCCTATGCTCCGCTTGGGAGATACAGGGACATATTATTATTTGACATTATGTAGGTTTTATTATTGTTATGTTAAATTTGTACATTGTACATGTATACACTAATACACTACACTGCTCGCATCATTTTTGTAGATTATGTAGTACATCATAAAGCTCCGACTCCATGCGTAACACAAGTGTCTTCATTTTAAAACATTTCTAACTAGCTAGCTTTATTTTTATTTGTTGATTCGTCGTCGAATTATATTGAGTGTTTTGTTTGATTATTTAATTCTCAGCGGCGGTAAATTGCTGCATAGGTAAGTGTATAATAATACTGCTGTCGCAAGCAAAATGTGATTCCCGGAATCTGCCCGAATAAATATTTTCGTTTTCATTAAATAAATAAAGCGCCTGCTTAGGTACATTTTCGTCAAATATATTTTATTTTGTTGTTAAGAAATTGATGTAAAGCAAAAAATGTAAGCTCTTTTTACGCATTTTACCCGGACCCTGATTATTTGGTGTAATCCACATAAGATTGCCTGGTGGGCATGGATTATTTTTTAGCTCTTAATTTCTTTTCAGATTAAAGATATTCTTAAAAATATGTCTGGTAGAAAATATAAGAGTGGAGCTGAAAAACGAAAAATTCAATCATATAGAGAAAAAGAAAAAAGTAAATGTGTGAAAAATTCTCATTTTTTAAATTTGAAAATGAAAACGAAAACGAGAATCTGATCGCTGCATATACAGTAATAAGCGAAAAGCCGAATAAATTAGCCGATGAGAACCAGGAAATACAAAAAATGTAAACAATAACGATGAAATACTAGAAATCGAATCACTACCAGGAACCTCTAGAAGCAATGTTGACGTTGGTGGACATTAATTATTGAATAAAAATATACAAGATTTTGACGGTTGTCAGCCCTCTGAATTCAATGTTCCTGTTTTGCAAGAAGATGGTGATACCGTGATACCGAGACAGAAAATACCTTAGAAAGTATTGAGTTATTTAATAAATACGTCGCCGTCGATTTGTGGCATACACTCGTAAATGCTAATTTTATTAATTGCCTTTCACATGAAATGAGTCATTTCCAAAATAAAGATCCGAAGAATATATGTCCAGTTTCAATAAGGAGTTACAGAAAACAAAGCAGATCATTTTCAAATACGTATTTTATTAAGAAAATTAAGAATGGTCAATTACTGGAAAGGTCTTGGTTATGCTATTCCACCAGCATGGGATGTGTTTTTGTCTAGTTTGCAAACTATTTTTCTAAAATACCTTCTAAATACACAACCGGATTCTGTTACTGGAAACATATAGTAGCTTGTTTAGAAAGTCAGGAAAATTCTAATGAACATAATAAATCATTGTTAGCATGGTTATCACGCAAAGAAAATAAGTCTGTTTTAGATAACCAGTTTCAAAAGCAACTAGAAAAAGATAACCAATATTATCACAATGTCCTAAAACGCGATATTGCAGTGGTGAAATTTTTGAGTGTAAGGCATTTAGCATTCAACACGAAATGAAAAATGAACTGCCACTGGATAATTGTAGAGGGTAGTCTTTTGACAATACTGCAAATATGCCCTGCCGATCCAATAGTGTGCAAACCCTGCTAAAACAAAAAAAAATACGCTGATTATGTGCCATGTGCAGCACATTCTCTAAATTTAGTTGGTGGAGAATCGGTTAAGATTTCATCTGAAATTGTTTTTTGGAGTAGTGTAACAAATATATGTTTTCTTTTCTGGATCGACCCATAGATGGGAGCTTCTAAATCGTAAAGACTAGATGGTCTTGTCACTATGATGCTTTAAAAAATAGTTATGGTGATATCATGAATATATTAAAAACGTTCAGTGACAATATGGAAGAGAAATTAGATTTTCGAAAAGAGGCACAGAAATTATATAATAAATTGTCGAAATTTAAAACTACGATTTTAATTGATTTTTGGGAAGAAATTTTAGAGAGATTCAATGTAGTTAAGAAAAAATTGCAGAGTCCATGTTTAGATATATGTGAAGGTAACAAATTAATTATATCAATAAAGGGGTTCGTGAGCAATATACGACAACAATCAGATCAGAAACTAAAAGAATACGAAGAGACTGCATAAAAAATGCAGTACTAATGTAGACAGAGAATACAGTGATTTAAAAAAGAGACGTATTACTTCAAGATTTTCGGATAAATCTACAGAGGACGTTTTAATAAAAGGTGCTGAAAAATTTAAATGAGACACACTAAACGTTGCATTAGACAAGCTGATTATGGATTTAAACAGAAGAGGCCAAGTCTTTGGGGAATACAGAAAACGATTTAAATTTTTAATAGATTTGCAAGACATTAATGTGAAAAATATCGACCTGGAAAGTGCATGAAATATTGTTGACTATTACTCAAATGATCAACGAATGCATTCAACTAAAATCTTATTTACAGACTAAGCCAGGCTATTTCCAAATTGCTGTACAATTAATAAAAAATCTTAGCTTTGCCAATCCCTTAGCTCTGAGGCCGAGCGATCCTTCTCGAGGATGCCCTATATAGAAAACAAATATAAGACAACCACTACGAACGAGAGATTAAATTATTTATCAATTCTCTCAATAAATAGTGATTTCACCAAAGATTTAGATTGCAACGAGCAAATAAAAGAATTTGCAGTGCAAAAATGCAGAAAAATTAATCTTTAATTAGCAGATTCATGATAATGATTAAACTAGTTCTCATTTTTAGATTAGCGATCCTTACTCTAATTATCCAATTTATTTCTTAAAATGTAATTTAATCTAATCCTGGTATCTATCTTTTTATATAACAGTGAATATTATTAAATTTTAAATAGCTGAATAAAATAAAATTCAGTAATCGAAAATTGAATATTAGTTTAATCATTTTTATGAATTTGCCCATAAATGTATTTATATTATTATTATTTATAAGAATAATGGCCGTTTGCACCAACATAACTTAAATTTTAAGCTTACCTTAAATAGACAATATTGAATCGAAATAAAATGTCAAATGCATGATTTAACATTGCTGTCAAAAATTTGATTAGATTTTTTTGTTTAAGTCTGGCTTAAAATTTAAGCCTTGTTGATGCAAACGGGTATTATTTTTTGTTTTTTGTTAATGTTAATTTAGAGTATAAAATAAAAAAGTTCTAGGCCCGTTGCCTTATATATATATTTTTATTAAAAAAACTTAATGTAGGGCCCCCAAACAGTATTAGCCCAGGGCCCCCAAAGTTCACGGTCCGCCCCTGCTTGAGAACATTCAAGCAAACTTTAAAAATATTTTAAGTTAATAATTGCTTTTACTCTGTAACATAATATAATCTATTTCAACAATGAATCTGTGTAATTAATAATTATGCTTGTATTTTGTAGTATATGAATGTATGTATCTGCTTTTCGTGACTATTTCAACATATGTATAACATGTCGAGTAAAATAATTATTTATTATTATGTTCATGATTATAATGAGACAAGCTTGTCAGTGCAAATGAAGTTCTGAGACTATTTGATACTGATATTAATTTATTAGAAAATAAATTATTAACAATATAATATCACTATCTGGAAGTATGACTACAACTGAGTTTAGGTTTTTTGTACGTATAATTTTTTTTTTCTAATTCAATGATTTTGAGTTAATTAATAAATTTTTTGGTTAACATTATTATATATTTTATTGTTTGTAATAACCTAAAAAAAAACGATAATTCGCCCCTTCATGAGAAAGTTTCTGGTTCTGCCACTGTGGTTACATATTGTTGATATTAAGTATTTTATGTTTGAACTGTTGTCATTCGTGAAATAATGAAGCAAATATAATTCTAGCTATGAATTTAATACGTAAAATTTTCTCATAATTCCTGCGAAATAACTCGAGTCAAAAATTACTCTCAAATCACTCCAGCTTTGCTTCCCTGATTTAATTGTCTTCTTTGACACTCGTCAACACGCAATTCGTAAGAAACGAAAACATAATAATTTTAACATTATCAAAATATAACATGGCAGTTGTTGCTAGGTTTACCAGGTTCATTTGTTTCAAAAATAGGATAGCTTTAATAAAATTAGGAGATTATAGGCAAAGTAAGCAACTATCGCAGCGCCGCCATGTTACGCCATTATGAATTAGCGTTGGTATAATCCTAACGAAAGTGTTGATAGTTACATGAAAAATGAGATTCAAAGAAGAATTATATTTCTTATGTTATAGGTTATAAAAGCAAGTGCGGAGAAGATGAAATAGTGTCATTTTATTTATTCGATAACGTACTGACATTTCGCAGACACAGCTTTACAAAAAGCTATTCCTCCTTTGCAAATGCAAAAACAATATATAATGGATTTGTTATCATCAAGCTGTAATAATTTAAAATAAGAAATTGTTAATATATTATAAATGTTTAAAAAATATTAAAATATTAAGAAAATTATATATCTTTTATAATATGTATAAAATGCATGAATCACAAATTCAAAAGATAGTTCTAATTTAAATTTCATACCGCTTTATAATCAATACATTATCTTATTTCTTAAACATTTTCTTACTTCTTACTGTTCTTAATTTCATATTATTAACTCAAACTTATTTATAACAATTATATTTGTTGTTAAATTAAAACAAAAATCAAGTTGTTTGTTGAAAAACAATTAACAGTGTAAAAAGAATTGATATAATAACTACTTACGTCATTACGCCAATCAAGTTAGAAAATGTCATCTGTATATTTTATATAAAGTTTCAGTACATCTTGTGTTTATCTAGTTCTGTTATTCTATCGTTTCTTCATTCCTCAGCTCATAAGGTTCTACACGTGATGGGCCCAGGGGCCAAAGCCGAAGTGTAATCAATATTGACAGATTGAACAATAGCTATTTATGCAATAAGTAAGGAAACAAGGGTGATTATTTCATACAATATTTTTTCTACATTCGCTGCAATAAGTATAAAAATATTATAATTTTTTGACATTTGTTTGAGATTTTAATCGTTGTCAGCTCCGCATATTGTCAAAGGTACAACATTTATTTGCCAATGTCAACGCCATATACGCTTCTCTGTATTTTTTTGTAGTTTATTGTTAGTGGCGCTGTCGCTAGCGAATTTGTTGGTTTTAAAAATTCGTACAAGGACAAGTCGGTTCGGTTCCGGCGCTGTTGCGCCAAAGTTGTTTTGTATCGGTCCGCAACAATCCATTGTTGTACTGCTTTGATCCGTAAAGTATTTACATTTGTTTTGATCCGTAAAGTATTTACATTTGTTATATCTGTTATTTGTATAGTTTTGATTGTGCTGTGTGTAAATAAATAAGTGTTTTTCGCGTGGTTGTGTGAAAGTGAGATTTACGACCTCACCATTGTTACCATCATCCATACTCGATATCCTGGGTATCCATCCCTGTTATCCCGCACATTTTTTGGTCCTTCGAGCCGGATACTATCCGGATTATCCGAGTTTTCCACCCTTAAAACCACGTGCAAAACCTGTCAAATCCTTGTCCATGCGCATAGCCTGTCAAATCCTAATCCAGTGTCATCCACCCATCTTTTGTTAATTGTAACCTCGCAAACCTGCGTGCAGAGTCACGATAACTTCGAAGTCATCGCCAAACAGTTCCGTTTTCGCGTCCGTAACCTTCACCAGGTTCAACAATGGCTGAAGTCTTGCGTCACCAGCAAGAGTTGACGGAACAGATCCGGAAGTTACCGCTGGCACTCCAAACGCAGCTGTCGAAAGAAGAAATAACACCGACAAGCAGGCTGATCGACAGCGCGCTCGCCAACCTACAGAGACATTGGGAGGACTTCCTGACTAACCACCACTCTTTTAGAGCAGAAAAGGGTTCAGAAGCTACGGTGTACTTCGTTGAAGATCACTTCTCCGCCACAGAGCTCTTGTACTTGACGGGTGTCGCTATCCTGGAGGCCCTCCGTCCTTCGCCACCTCCGCCAGCTCCAGTTGTCGCTCCAGTTCAACCGCCAAAGGCTTCCCTTCCGCCTCTATCTAAGGTAAACCTGCCGGAGTTCTCCGGGTCATACTTGGAATGGGAGGCATTCCACGACGCCTTTCAGGGTCTCGTGATAGACCGTGACGATGTTCCCGACGTCCAGAAGCTGCGCCTCCTCAAGGCAGCACTGAAAGGTGAAGCCGTACTCCTAGTGCGTACCATGGCCACCACGGCAGCGAACTTCCAGGGAGCATGGGACGCCGTCTGCGCCAGGTACCGGAACAGTCGGGTTCTGGTAAGTGCTCACCTGTCGACACTGTTCGACCTGCCCCAGGTATCGAAAGAGTCCGCACGCGACCTGCGGGCCCTGATCGACCGAGCACAGGAAGAGATAAGATCGCTCGAGCAGCTAGGGCGACCTGTAGACAAGTGGGACGACGTCATCGTGTTCTTACTCCTCCGTCGCCTGGACTCCGCATCCCGCCGAGCATGGGAGTTGCATCTCGCTTCCATATATGCGACTCAAACGTTGGTGAACCCCGACTACAAGTTGGAACAGCCGACACTCAAGCAGCTCGAGGCCTTCTTCGAGATGCGTATCCGCGCATTAGAGATGTCGGCCCCGCTGAGCCCACCTTCCCGCTCCATAACGGTCTCCAACGCGAAGACTGCGCCACTTCGCTCACACCAGGTCTCTGCAAGCGTCAAGAACACGAATTGCGTGTTCTGCGGAGACTCGCACTCCAACTTCTCCTGCTCATCGTTCCGGGAGAAGTCTCCACAAGAGCGTCTGTCCGAGGTCAAGCGACTTCGGCTCTGCTTCAACTGCCTGGGTTCTCACCAGCGTAACGCATGCAGATCCACGAAGACGTGCTCCAAGTGCAGCCAGACGCACAACACGCTGCTGCACGACGCTTTCCCATCCAGTTCTGTTACAGGTTCGGCCAGTCCTCCAGAAAGAGCTGCTGCTCTCCATACCTCCACGGTCTCTAGTCACTCCACGCACCAGGGCACATCCCGTGCCATGGTTCTCCTGACCACAGCGCTGGTCACCATCTGTTCGCCCAGCGGACAGCGCGTACAGACACGCGCGCTCCTCGACACCGGGTCCGAGGTGTCTTTCATTTCCGAAGACATTGTGCAATGTCTTGGTCTAGCCAGGCGGCGCTCCCACGTCAAGGTCGTCGGCGTCGGGGCTTCGCACTCTGCCACGGCCTCCTCACAAGTGGAAGTCGTCTTCCGATCCAGAGCAGCACCTGGTGCCGAGCACCAGGTATCCGCCTACGTGCTTCCACGTCTGACGGCTCACGTTCCACAACGGAGAGTCCGTCCCTTAGATCCGCAGCTGCTGCTGCACCTCGAGCTGGCCGATCCATGCTATCACCGAGACCAGAAGGTTGGCCTACTGCTTGGAGCCGACGTTTTTGGCCCTCTACTCCGTCCAGGAGTGTATCCAGTCCCAGGCTCCAAGGTGGTAGCCATCAACACAACTCTAGGTTGGATCCTGTCCGGAGCCGTCGACGAGGACAGTGCATCTCCCGTGTCCTCTCTACATTGTCGTGTAGAGGAGGACCTGGATCTCCGCCACATCTCAGGTGAAGAGAATCCTGCCGACGTCGCCTCCCGCGGTGCTACTCCGCAAATACTCTCCACCTCGAGCCTATGGTGGAACGGTCCTCCATGGCTTTCTGACGCGACTCAGAATTGGCCGACCGCAACACAAGAGCTACCCGATTCACCAGGTGAAGAAACTGTCCAGAAAACCCGGTCCATGCCGGTCCAGGTCGAAGAAGAGTTCGCTCTGTTAGCGCGGTACTCCTCCCTGTCACGCAAGCTCCGCGTAACAGCCCAGTGCATGCGATTCGCCCGCCGCTGCGACAAGAGAGGAAGAATTTCCAGACTTGCAGGTCTGGAAGATCGAGAGCAAGAGACATGCACCGGCTTCCTAACCACATTCGAACTAACTGCTGCGAGAGACCGTCTGATCCGCAATGTCCAGAGAGAGAAGTTTGCCACTGAAATAGCGCAACTGAAAAGCGCTAGACCCATTCCAAGGACTTCGCCTCTCGTGAGTCTAAATCCATTTCTCAACGCTCACGGCATGCTATGCGTGGACGGTAGACTCGAGAATTCCGGACTTCCCGATTCCGAAAGACACCCGCCTATCCTTCCAAGGTCATCTCCGCTAAGCCAGCTACATGTCCTACATTGGCACGCATTAGCACTCCACGCTGGGTTAGCATTAACTCACTCACTCCTCCAGAAGCACGTCTGGATCCTCCAAGGGCGAGCCCTAACAAAGAAGCTGCTCCGAACTTGCATCCCTTGCAGGCGCCGTCGTCCGCTGATGGGCAAACAACTCATGGGAAATCTGCCAGCTTCCAGAGTGACTCCCAGCCGCCCTTTCCTGCGTTCAGGAGTAGATTACGCAGGACCCATCCAGTGCCGCCCGTCCCCAGGTCGTGGGCGACACTCCACCAAGGCCTACATCGCCCTCTTCGTCTGTCTTTCCACCAAGGCGCTTCACCTGGAGGTCGTGAGCGACTTGACGACCAAAGCCTTCCTGGCGGCCTTCCGTCGGTTCGTTGCACGCCGAGGAGTGTGCAGCGAGCTGCTTTCCGACAACGGCACGACGTTCGTCGGTGCCAGCGCAGAGCTGCGCTCCATGTTCCATCAGGCGTCGCTGTTCTACCACGAAGTAGCTTCTACCCTGTCTGATTCCGGCACCCGTTGGAGCTTCATTCCACCGTCTGCACCGCACTTCGGCGGCCTGTGGGAGGCCGGAGTCAAATCAGTGAAGAGTCTCCTCCGCAAAACCATTGGTGAGACGACCCTCACGTATGAGGAGCTATCTACAGTACTGGCTCAGGTAGAGGCCTGCCTGAATTCCCGTCCGCTGACGCCGTCCTCGTCGGACACTGCGGACCTGTCCGCGCTGACCCCAGCGCACTTCCTGGTTGGTTCATCATTGCTGACCGTTCCAGAACCAGATTCCCACGACGAGCCCAGCGACCTGGCGACCCGCTGGCGGCTCGTTCAACGACTCACACAGCACTTCTGGAAGAAGTGGTCAACGCAGTACCTGCAGCACCTGCAACAACGTCCCCGCTGGCGCGGGGAAAGATCCAACTTCAGTGTGGGCCAGTTAGTGCTGGTTCACCACCCGCAGCTGCCTCCAGGTAGATGGGCACTGGGCCGAGTGACTGAGCTGCATCCAGGGGCAGACGGCCTCGTCAGGGTAGTCACCGTCAAGACTGCCACTTCAGAGCTTCGCCGACCTATCTCCCAGCTAAGCCCTCTGCCGATCGAGACGCACGTATCCCCTCAGCCAAGCAGAGACTCGCCGCGCCGCCGTCGCCACCGCTGCGTCGTTCTACGGTGGGCAGTCCAGGTCATTCCCAGTCGGCCTGATGTCCACACGATCTTGCTTACTTAAGTTTCATTGTTCTTTCATGTTAATTGTTAAGTTTAGTCGCTTCTCGACTAGGTGGGCAGTATGTTTGAGATTTTAATCGTTGTCAGCTCCGTATATTGTCAAAGGTACAACATTTATTTGCCAATGTCAACGCCATATACGCTTCTCTGTATTTTTTTTGTAGTTTATTGTTAGTGGCGCTGTCGCTAGCGAATTTGTTGGTTTTAAAAATTCGTACAAGGACAAGTCGGTTCGGTTCCGGCGCTGTTGCGCCAAAGTTGTTTTGTATCGGTCCGCAACAATCCATTGTTTTACTGCTTTGATCCGTAAAGTATTTACATTTGTTTTGATCCGTAAAGTATTTACATTTGTTATATCTGTTATTTGTATAGTTTTGATTGTGCTGTGTGTAAATAAATAAGTGTTTTTCGCGTGGTTGTGTGAAAGTGAGATTTACGACCTCACCATTGTTACCATCATCCATACTCAATATCCTGGGTATCCATCCCTGTTATCCCGCACAACATTTTTCTGACACTTTTAAACTTTCAAAATAAACAAAAAGCAATACCAAGGACTCTTTAATTTTTATGTGTTGCTATATGTTACAAACAGTAAAACAAAAATATATAGTAAACAAAGTTGTCATCTGAGGTATTTAAATTGTATAAAATGAGCGATTCCAAGAATAATTCATCAGATATTGAAGAGGCTGCTTCAACGGCAATATCTTCACTGTTACCTAACAAGTCAAAAGAAAAATATGAGATTGCCTACGCTCAGTTTGGCCAATGGTGCTGTAAAAGTAATATAAAGAACATCAACGAGAAGGTATAACTTGCTTATTTTCAATGGAAATCTAAAACATTCAAATCGTCTTCATTATGGACAAATTACTCAATGCTGAGGACTATGATATCCATCCGAAAAAATAAAGATATTTCGAAATATACTAATCTAATTGCCTTCCTGAAGAGAAAAGCAGAGGGATACAAACCGAAGAAAGCTAAAGTTTTGACTAAGGAAGATTTTGCAAGATTTTTGAAAGAAGCTGATGATGCATCCTTTTTATTAATGAAAGTAAGAATATACAAACAAGATTTGTAGATCATGTGAAATTAATAACAATTTTTCTATTATGTAGGTTGCGTTTATTATTGGTATTTCGGGGGCATGCCGAAGAGACGAGCTCACCAATTTACTTCAAGAAAACGTAAAAGACGAGGGAGACTACTTTCAATTCAATTTATCAGATACCAAGACTAAGCGATCGAGGGAATTTGTGGTGACTGTGGGAAATATTGACAGTTTAAATCTGGTAGAAATAGTGCGAAGATATATCAATCTTCGACCTGCTGAAACTAAACACCAACTTTTTTTTGTTTATTATCATAATGGTCTCTGCACAAGACAACCTGTAGGTATAAATACCTTCGGTAGTATGCTTAAAAATATAGCTCGTTTTCTTGGTCTACCAAATATCGATCAATATACGTGTCATTGCTTCCGAAGATCTTCGGCCACATATCTTGCAAATGCAGGTGCGCATATTCTCACATTAAAACGGCACGGTGATTGGAAGTCCACTGTTGTTGCTGAGGGCTATGTGAAAGATTCAATTGCTACGAAAAAGAATACCGCTGAACAAATTTTAGGAAAAAGCGACGAAAACAACGACTCGCATCGTCTTGAAAAAAACGTGATACAATCGTCTTCACGGGATTTGTCTGCATTAAATTTGTCAAATGTCAAAATTGTGTAATTAATATTTTTATTCACAACCACTATTGTAATATGTCAATTCCTAACCTGTCAAAGGTTGGAAACGTATGTCATTTTTAACTGCAATGACAATCTCACGGGTGGGAAATACTTTAAAATTCCTTGGGGGGGAAGTGTTTACTATGGTTACTTAGTAATACTGTCATAAATCTCTAAAACTAAGGTGATCAGTACTGTCAAACATATTAAAATAAATTTAAACATTTGTTTTCTTAGGCTACTTCCGTACATTAATTTAGTTTATTGGAAAAAGGCGATATACGAGTAGAAGTTAATTTGGATAATTGTGAATAAAATAGTATACATAATTCGGTGGGAGTTTCATTACAGCCTTGCGCTATATCTGAGCCTCGAGGCTTCGCCTCTCGGTCATATAATAAGCCCTCGGCTGTAATGAAACATTTCCCACCTCACATGTAATATACTATTAATAAGGATAAATAAATGTTATTATTGTTTCAATAAATGTAGCAATTTATTATCTCATTATTTCACTAGTGAAATAATTGCCTTCATAACCTAAATGAAATGAGAGAAATAAAGTGTGTATTATTACACGAAAGTAGAAAAAAGTATTTTTAAGTTGTACGCATAAAGAAAAACGCTTACAATATCAGATTTAAAATAAGTACTTACATAATTAAATGTAGATAATTATTTTATTGGTAGAAATGTTAATAAAACAGAAAGGTGCTTGTACCGTCATAGGAGATAATAAACCAAAAACTGTAACTGATCAATGGACAAGTAATGATGAACTTGCACATTCCATCATTGCATTGACAATAGAAGATGATCAGTTCCAGCCTATTAGAAACGATTTGCTTGGAATGCTCTTAGAGATTTCCATAAGCGAAATACACCAGCAAACAGAATATTTTCACTTCGGCAGATTATGGGTCAGAAACTTGACGAAGGTAATGATACAGAAGTTCATGTCAGCAAGATGACTGATTTGTTTAAAAAATTGATGGCTTTAGTTAATACTGTAAGTCCAGAATTCTTTATGAGTGCTACTTTATTGGGTTCATTGTGTGAAAAAAAGATATCTTATTTTAAAATGATGGTTGTGAAATCTATCATAATAAAGTAAATATTGCGACAGGTTATACATGCAATAATTTACATAAATTCAAAGAAAGACAGTCAATATTTTTAAAGAATATTGAACATTTACAATATTGTATTCATGAATGGCTAAGATATTTTGGTCATCGTGATAAAGCAGGGCCGGTCCAAGCGAGGGTGTTCGGGATTCTTAGAACCCTAGCGACAGACTCTGAGGGGCGGCAAATAATATAAAATAATTTTACTATTTTTATTTTATTGTTATGATAACATTTCATACTACATACATTCAGTTTTTATTATCTCTCTTATTTTAATTTAGACCAAAAGGGTATTATTCAATACCGTACTTATTAAGTTTCAAATTCGGACCTTCTTATTGTACCGCAATTTGGCGTCGGTCCCTTTTATATCATCGATCACCAATTATATGAAACTTTCGCAGTTCCCTTATTAAATTTATTTTTCTATAATATCAATCATTTAAAGTTACTTGCAATGTTTTGCATCATGTTTTCTGTTCATAATATTGTAGCCTTATTATTTATATCCGTCTACTTATTATTTTATATCAATTTGGTACATACACTATTTTGCAATTTTGTCCATTAAAATCAAGCAACGATTGAACACGGATTTTCAAATTATTACCGTAACGAGCGAGGTTCACCGCAGATGAGTCATCACGGCTGACCTGTCTGGTAAAGTAGTCGCGTTAAAGGTCAAGTGGTTTAGGAGTGATGCCGCTATTATTCGACAATTTTATAGACTCCGGAAGTCTCTGGAATATTCTACAGATTAAATGCAGGCATGTATATAAGAGTCGACGGGAGGATCAAGGAAGTCAGTATCAGGCACAGTGTGCAGAGAGTCACTGAAGAACTTCTGAGTCGGTCAGTGCATGTCAGCGACATGTAAAGTAGAAATAAACAAATACTTGGTAATATGAATAAATAGTTATAGTGATATAAATAAATAGTTGGTGATATAAATAGCGTATAAATAATTAGTTAAATGTTTAAATAAATAATTTTAGTGTTTAATTCTTTTTAGTACTCACTACCTAGAAACTAATGTTTCCCACAGCCAACACACAAACCAAAAAGCCATATTCCCGCTATTGTTTTACTTTCACGCACTAGTGTCTCAACGGAAACTACTTTGATCGAGAAGCTTAAAAGTGATATTATATATTTTTTTTGCACATTACAACAAATTTAATCCAAGAAGAAGATAATTGAGGAAAATTAGTTAAAAGAATGTAAATGATTTAAATTAGAAATTTCGTTGCTAATTTTGACATTTTAATAATACTTCCCCTAACTACTAGCAACTAACAAGAATGAAAACCATATAGATGGTCCGTGAGAAACGATGAGAATGAAGACCATGGCGGGCATACTGTATGCTCACACATTATAATAATATATTAGTATTATTATACAACGAAAACAACATTATTATTATTTATAGGTAGAAGAATATAATTTAAATATTGAAAGAAGCTTTCAGAACTCATATTTAATAAATAGACAATATTTGGGTTTTAGTTCTGTAAAAATTTATTAATTACAACGTTTCGACAGCTCAGTGCTGCCTTCGTCAGGTAAATAACAAATAAAATAAAATTAATAAGATTTTATTTGTTATTTACCTGACGAAGGCAGCACTGAGCTGTCGAAACGTTGTAATTAATAAATTTTTACAGAACTAAAACCCAAATATGGTCTATTTATTAGAATATAATTTATTTATAGATAATCTAATATGTATTCATACTTTTATTTCTTTTTGGTATTGACATACGTTCCTAAATTTATAACCATACTACTATACATATGCAATTTCAAAATAAAATAAGTTCTTAAATTTAAGAAATTTTATTTCAATCAATTATATACAGTTTTAAGAATGCTCCTTGGTATTGCAATAATTATAATATAATATAACATCTATTGAAGGTAGAAAAGTTGTAGTTGTAGATGTTTCGCCAGGTAATGGTTCTGGTTGTATTATAGAGGGACCTGGATGTGACAATTTTTGCTACTTACAGAGCTGTCTATGTAGGTCTCACAGCTGACGATCTCCACTCACCATGTTCCTTAATGGATATAAAATCCGCACTATGATCAGCTAATAATGTGACTGAACTTCTTTTCAACGCGTGGTCTGTACTCGTATATTCATGTGGATTTTCTATTTGCAAATATGTAGCAATTTGAGAAGGAATTTTTCCAATTGTGTTAATACCAACTGGTGAATTAATACATTTGCTTTTTCGGTAAGTCAATATAAGACGTTTAATATTTGGTCTTAGATTTTTATACTTTAACAGCAATATTATCCATTGTGTATTAGTAATGACGAATTTTCGAGATACATTATTTATTTTTAAGTTATTCTGCAAATTACCACTCTGACTTTCTTGATTCGAACACCATGAGATGCAAGACAATGTTCTACGTAGTGTAGTGCCAAACACATCGTAGTGGTTTTTGTGAAAGTGGAGTTTTGAAAAACATAACCATCGAACATGTGTATGGGTTATAGTCAAATTGCTCGTTCAGTTAATTTCATGCGGCGAAATTAACTCGTTTAGTGATTTATTATTTTTATTACTGTTTATATTGTACTTTAAATGTTATTTATTTATATTTATTTTTATATATCATTTTACTATGTTCACCTCCGATGATGGGTACGAGGGGAAGGGGGTAAACATTTATAAAAGCGCGGTCATTGACCGACTCGTGGCTTTTTTTGAGTAAGTTTTTGGCCAAATAAAGACGTAACAAATAAAAGTTGTGAAGCAAAGTTTTTTTATTTGAATTATTTTAATTTATTTTCTTATCCTTCCGCTGGTGAACGTAAGGTAGGTGGAAGTGAAGTATTTATGGGAAAATTGGAATAGTGTTTTGCCGTTTTTCACACCCTTATGTGAGCAAAACGTGTGTGTGAAAAAATCGTTCATTTTCATCCCGTGCAAGAGTTGTGCGTAAGTTGCGATAGTTTGTGGATTTCGATTACTAGGGGCGGAGAAGAACTAGTGATTGCGCTACCACTATCGAGATAATTTTAGATGAATTTCGGCGTAGAAAGAATCCTTGA
Source organism: Stenolophus ochropezus (assembly GCA_035578165.1). Taxonomy (NCBI): domain Eukaryota; kingdom Metazoa; phylum Arthropoda; class Insecta; order Coleoptera; family Carabidae; genus Stenolophus; species Stenolophus ochropezus. The sequence goes on along the minus strand of JAQOWZ010000015.1, from coordinate 14,658,662 downwards.
ATACGTCATTTTGTTTCGTAAGCCGCGGAACAGGATTCGGCTTGTCCATCGGCCACCGTCAGGACAAATCAAGGATAATTCTGCTGAATTTGGTTTTGCGTTCGTCTTTATCTCGCCCTTGCATCGCGTGCACGTGGATGAGCGAGCAACGCAGGTTGTAAGAATAATCGATTTTTATCCGAAATTTAATTATGCTTTTATTTACGTAATTTTTACTGTCTTTTTTGGAAAGTCGTTCCGTGACATTGTGTTCAAGCGAGCGACCACAACCAATGTTGGAATCCGTACCTTGGACATTTTTCTCCATTGAGATAGACGTCTCTACCGTTATGTAGAGTGGCGCCCGAGATTTAGCAACGAATAGTGCGACAGCGTTTGTATATTTTATTATACCGTACCTGTCGACTAATTATTGTGCTTTTGCACGAGTTACTGTTTTGTAGGCTGTGACGACGTATTTTACATTGTGTGACGAGAAGGTAACGCCGTAGTCCGTCACACGTTTTCGAGAACGATAGGGACTGTCGACGTAACGACGTCACAAGTAATAAATTATTTTACAATATGAACAAAATGTATACTTTCATTAAGAGAAAAGAATCATCTGGAGCTTCGTTAATGAATTTTTTTATTTGATCATCATCAAATATTTTTGATTTTTTAGGCTTTATATGTTGTTTCTCGTTTCAAAAATGCAATAAGTTTGCTAAACTTTGAAATGTCGATGTCTTTATAAATGATTAAACAAGATTTAATCATCGAATACGTTGACCATAACAATCTTTTATTCGGATAATCTTGGAAATAAACCAACATACAATTTTCAGAATAATTGTTTATATCGTTGGATTCACACTATTGCATAAATTTAGAATATGTCAATTCATACCTCTCCCTTGATTTAACAGGTAATAAATTTTTAACTGCATTGTTGGCATAGCTTTCCGAATTTCAGGAGGTGTGCAAGATTCACTTATTTTATCATTTTACAATATTTAGCACTTTTATAACAAACCCGCACAAAATTTACATTTTTTTTTCAGTGTAATTGAAAAGTAAACAACACAAATAAACAATAACAATCGTGAACAAGGGCATACAGTCCATAGCAACGAATGATTATTCGCTTTATTGACGATTAAATGACAGTTTTACATTTTTATTAATTACGTTTTATAATTAATTCGTTCATTACAAACAATCTTGTACAATACTTATGCGGAAATACCTTCCGTGTATTCGCCTAAACAAAAGCTCATGCACGGAAATTCATATTTCCGCATTTGTATTGTAAATAACTATATGAATAATTATTCTTAAACTAGTGTATAAATTTGTTTCTTCATAGTGTTACTAATATTTATTATCTTTTTATAATTTATTATTCGTTTATTAAATTTAGTTATATAAATATTCGTTTTTCAATTATTTTTACACTTCACCTAAATATATAAACGTTACATTATTATATTTAAACCTGACTGACATGATAATAAATTTAGAAATAGTGAATTTTCTTGTAAATTGTAGTATTAACTTAATATATCTTTTTAATACTACCCAAAAATTATAATTTATATTTAATTCAAGTTTCAAATATTTTATTTTTAGGAAAGTCTTTTTTATTATCTAATGAACGAACCAATTCTACACAGGGCCGCTCCATTAATGCTGGAGTGCCAGATAAAATTTACCGCCCCTATGTTTTTTTATTGTGTATTAATAACATAAGGTAAAATATAAAAAATAAAATAGTTTATGCTTAAATAAGAATTTTATATAATTATGTATCTTATATATATATATATATATATATATATATATATATATATATATATATATATATATAGAAATAGTGAATTTTCTTGTAAATTGTATTATTATATATAAGATACATAATTATATAAAATTCTTATTTAAGCATAAACTATTTTATTTTTTATATTTTACCTTATGTTATTAATACACAATAAAAAAACATAGGGGCGGTAAATTTTATCTGGCACTCCGGCATTAATGGAGCGGCCCTGTGTAGAATTGGTTCGTTCATTAGATAAAGAAGATTTTGTGATTGATGTAGAATTTGCAAAATATGAATATTGTAAATAAAAACAATTTAAATTGCAGTATTTGTATTTGTTATGGGCTTAGCTGCAGATTAGTGGTCGGGTGTTAAAGTGACAACCGACTCTTTCGGCGATGCAATGCGCGATCTGAAGTAGGCATTTAGTGCACGGAAACCTGCTCACAAAGTGTTTCGAGAACTGTTTTTAGAAGAACAAAGTGCTAACATAAAAACAGACATATTTGTGTGAAAGTGCCGGTCGTTGCTGTCGTAGATACCATAGCAACAACTCTAGAAAACTCTGTAACTCGACATGGTGTACGAACTTCTCCACCGCAACGTGAGAAAACGGGTAGAACGTGATGAAGTTAAGACCTTCGACAACCTTTTGCGGCTCGCACGAACAGCTGAGGAGTACTTCCGCGAAGAACTACACGTTGCTGCCACGCCGGAAGTAATCAGGTCGCAAACCTCAACCAGTGCCACCGACAAGCGCAAAGATAGGCCACGCTATCAATTCTGTGGAGCTTTTTGCCACAGCAAGAAGGAGTGCCGAAAGTTTTCCGCAAAGAAGTTAGACGTCGTGAATACGACATCAACTCAAGCCGGAACAGCTACCGACAGACGTCCTCCCATCGCATGTTACGGATGCGGCGCTCTAGGCGTCATCCGCACAAGATGTTCCACCTGCAAAGTCAAGACGCAAGGATCAGTCACTGACGATGCGGTCACGTTTTGTTCTTTGCATGTTGAGGACGCCACGTTGAAACCACGCACACGCCCCATCTTCGACATCGAGATCCTCGGCGTCGCCGGTACAGGGATCGCCGACACCGCAGCGCAACAGAGTGTGGCGAGTCATTCGCTGTACAAAGTGTTGCTCGGGAACGGTCAACACCGTACGTCAGTCATCATGACGACGCTCGCAGACGGGAAGTCGAGACCGATCAAGATTCTGTCAACAACAGTCGAGGTGCAGTTGAAAGGACGGGTAATAAAAACGAAGCTCGTTGTGCTGCCGGAAGCACGCGACAATTGGACGCTCCTCGGCATCGACTATCTCGGCGACGCAGGTATCGCCATCAACATTGCGCGTTGAACATGGAGTTATAACAACAAACCCAAAGAGACGTACCAACTACAAATGGAAGGTGAGTCGGAAGAAGAAGTCATTGGTTTTGCTTCGGCTGAGTACCTGCGTCCAGAAGAAGATACGACGCTGTGAGGCGAAACGAGACGCCGCGAATGCGTTTTTGTAGGAAAACGGCGACATCTTCCAAACAAGGGGAGGGCCAACGCCGTATGCGGAACACCGCATTGACACCGGCCGACCACACTCCTGTTTCCGTCCCGCCATATGGGATTTCTCCGCAAAAACATTACGTCCTCCGGCAAGAAATCCAGATATTGCTGACCGACGGCGTAATAGAGGAATGCGAATATGGGCCGCGCCGGTGGTCCTCGTCCCCAAGAAGGATGGCAGCACGCTGGTCTGCATCGACTACAGGCAGCTGAATGCGATTACGGTGAGCGTACGGCTAAGTCGGCGCGGTGGATGTCCACCATCGACCTGAAGGCGGGCTACGACCAGGTGTCAATGCGTGCTGAGGACCGCGATAAAACCGCGTTCGTTACACCGTTTGGCACATACAGGTACACATGCATACCAAGGGGACTCAAGAACTAGGGAGCGACTCTCCAAAGACTAATAGATTGCTTCCGCAGTGCGTTACGTGACATGCGCGTGATCGCCCGCCTCAAACAGTTCGGTTTGTGCATAAATCGGGCAAAGTGCGTGTTCGCCCGATAATCGGTGATATTCCTGAGACATGTCATTACGCAGAAAGGCGTGGAAACTGATCCGGACAAAGTGGACGCTATCTTTAAAATGATGCCACCGCGTACCGTTAAGCATGTCCGGGCATTTTTGCAGATGTGCTCGTGGTACAGGCGCTTTGTTGTTAACTTTTCACAGATTACTAAGCCGCTAAGTGACCTGCTTAAGAAGGACACAGCTTGGATATGAGGCAACGCCGAAAACGAAGCTTTCTTGATGCGCTGAAGAAGGCCCTCAAGACGGCTTCAGTGCTCCGCCAGCCGGACAAAACGTTACCGTACATAATACGTACGAACGCCAGCAGTTATGCGCGGGTGGCAGTTTTATTACAGGGGGAGGGCGCCGATGAACACCCTATCGAATACACTAGCCGCTTGTTGACGTCCGCCGAGCGAAACGATTACACGACCGAGCGAGAGACGCTCACTGTGGTGTTCGCCGTCTAGAAGTTCCGCGGTTACATCGATGGAGCTCAGGTAGTGGTGTAAACCTTCCACCAAGCTTTAAGGTGGCTCATGGGCACAACCTCTATAACCTGTATTGTTTATAACAAATCATATTATAAACAGCAAAACGAATTTATTGAGATACGCTGTGTAAATTGGGCAAAAGATAGAAATGATCGTAAATCAAATACTGGATATGTTTTTATGCTAAATAATAGTTGTATTAGTTGGAGATGCAAAAGAATATATACGGCTTTTTCACATATAGAACCTGAATTTATAGTTTTATCAGAAGCGTGTAAAGAAGCGTGTTGGATACAACGGTTGTTGAAAGGTTTAAATCAACAAGAGAATAAGCCCACTCCTACTACAAAATATGAAAATAACCAGAGCTGTTTACGTCTTATTAAATAAGAGCATCGTTTAACAAATGAAGCAAAACATATAGATGTTTAATTTCATTATGTTAAAGAATATGTAGAAGATCAGATAATCCAATTATAGTATTGACAAAGCTACGTGAGGAATGTAGTTTACAATATTAATTGAGGAAAAGTGTTAAATTAAAATAGAGATCAAGTTGTTCCTTAAAAAACAATTAATACTGTAAAAAAACATTGATATAATAATTAATTACTTCAATTAAGATAGGAAATGTCATCTGTATATTTTATATAGTTTCAAAAAAATCTTGTGTTCATCCAGTTCTGTTATTCCATCGTTTCTTCATTCCACAGCTCATAAGGTTATACATAAGTAGGTACAACATATAGTTGCAAATAATAGACTACGTTTAATTTAAAATAACAAAATATTATATAACGATATAGAAACTGTTACTATGTTTATCCCGATAGTTTGAACCAATCCCATTGAATTTCAAGGATAACCGTCTTACGTTTATCTCGCTCTTATTCTAGCGGGTTGAATTGTGTCTCTATTTGAACCAGATCAAAGCATCGGCGAAACAACTTCATATGTATTTATCATATATCAATTTGGTTAATTATGTTTATCTAATTTCGTGGTGTATGTTAACATTATATATGAAAAGTATACAGGGTGGCCCAATGAAAATTATCAGCGCAATTTTTGGCCACTTAACATTCATTTTGCAAAAAACGCTCGAACACGTCAATTTTAATATAAAGGGGGACACCTAAATGGATTAGTACCAATGGCGTAACTTCAACCCTAAAATGGGTGTGGACTGCACCTCAAAAATTTTAAATGGAAAAGGGTGTCAAACATGACACAGTTCGAAAGGCCTTTCAATTCTCTTTTCAACAGTTTTTTTATTTTTCAAATTCGATCATTAGTTCCAGAGAAATATCGTTTAAAACAAAATTTATCAGGTGTGCAAAACTGCAATCAAGTAGGCTTAAACAAATGACAGAAACTCAAGTATCAGTTTATTTGGTGTTCAAAATGACTATTTCCAACTTCCATACAATAATAAAGATTTTGCTCAAAATTTTGGAGCTACGGTACGTTGCCGTAAATCTTCTAAAGATTCGGGTAGCGCGGCATAAACTTTAGACTTCAAATAATCCCACAAAAAAAATCAAACTTACAAATTACTTGTTTATTACAAACAACCTGTCGAAAGAATTGTTTATTTAGTTTCTGTCATTTGTTTAAGCCTACTTGATGGCAATTTTGAACACCTGATAAAATTTGTTTTAAACGATATTTCTCTGGAACTAATGATCGGATTTGAAAAATAAAAAAACTGTTGAAAAGAGAATTGAAAGGCCTTTTGAACTGTGTTATGTTTGACACCCTTTTCCATTTAAAATTTTTGAGGTGCAATCCACACCCATTTTAGGGTTGAAGTTATGCCATTGGTACTAATCCATTTAGGTGTCCCCCTTTATACTAAAATTGACGTGTTCGAGCGTTTTTAGTAAAATTAATGTTAAGTGGCCAAAAATTGCGCTGATAATTTTCCCTGGGCCACCCTGTATATTAACAATAAAATTAATCCGAATGACAAACACCCAAGTTAACTTGACTAAACAATATTCACAACCTCATAACAGTAACAAATCAAACACGAATGAAAATAGCTTCAAATTTTCGAGCGGGTTGAGCGTTTATTCCGTATAGTCAATCTGGTCGAACAAGCTCAACCCATTTTAGGGTCGAGTTTAACATTTCAATCAGGTTGAAAATGCATTTATTCCGATCATTTCAACCCACTAACTTCAATCATGTCAGATCAACCCATTTTCTAGCGGGTTGAAACTATCGGAATAAACGTAATATGTAATGTAGTATTAATGTGCAAAATAACATCAAAATTTTTTTGAAGTTTATCTCGACGTTAAGCTTAAGAAATTTGTGTTTATTTTTATATAGAATGTACTAGGCGTATCTCGTAAAAACATACTAAGTACTTTTCGAATATTACGTAGTATAATTTTTGTTTTACTTTCTATTTTACTAACATGCTATTTTAGATATAATTTTCCCTTTTAAAGACACTTTGTTTTAAAAGTAATTATATTAATTGTTTCATAAACACAACTTATTACAATACACATTTTTATCTTGCAAAACTTCTATTATATTATAAAAGTTGCACTTAATAATCATTTATTCTATATGATATTTAACATCATACCAAAAATCCGAGAGTTGGCGCTTGGAGCGAGAGGAACAGCTGTTTGCATAGTCTATATAAAAATATATGAGATTTCTTTCTGTATTAAAAAATCTGATATGGACACCACATGACTTGCTGATTCGCTAAATTATTTACAATTTTTACTGCTCTTCAGTTAAACTTATTTCACTTGAAAGTGAGACCATTCTCCGGCTAAACGTTCTTTAACTTCCAATCGTTTCATATCTTTGAATTTTCCTTAGAAATGAATCATGTTTTAAATTTTATTATTAAAATGTTTATCACTATGGCCTATTTCATTACCTACTCAAAATTATTTTATTCGCTCAAAAACTTCCGATGAAACAGATATATATTCTGACAGTTGTTAGTGCCAATTGATTAACATGAAATCAAATGTTTCCTACAAAAATTAAAAGCTAGCTATAATTTTCTGTCAAAAGTAAAATGTCCTTTTGAAAAGGCGGATTGGAACAAAATTTCAACATTCTACTGCTAATTGTTTTTGAGTAATGCAAAAAATTAAAAAAAAAATATTTCCGAGCAAAATGCCGATTGTAATAAGAAGAAGCACAACTAAATGTTGTACCAATCCCATATATAAAATTTCAAAATTTTACGACTAATATTTTTTGAGTAATGCAAGGTACCTATCTACATACATACAGACGTTACGCCGAAACAAGTCAAAATGGATTCAGAGGTCAAAATGGATATTTCCGTTGAAATTTAAAAACCGAATTTTTTCGCGATTACAATTCTTCCTGTACAAGGAAGTAAAAACATTCAAAATTATAAAATCAATCGTTATTCAAGATTACAAAAACAAATTAGTATACGTATACAAGTAATTATTCAATTTTATATTTTAATTGAATTTTACACATCAATTAAAAATTGATATCAGTCAAACAATAGTAGCAAAATTTTGTACGCATCATATAAAAATTTAATGTAGCAGGTAATTCGCTTTTAATTAAGTGCACGGTCGCTCTATTTCTTGTTTCTGTTCATTTATTAGACATTATTGTCAAAATTCGTTCTACATAGGCCGTTGTTCAGGGTGTACAAAAGTCAAAGTAGCATTTATTAGTGAGCGACTAGTCAATATATAACGTACTTTGGCGTTGTCTGTCACACAACAGAGTTAATGCTTGATGTAACATTATCCTAATAGAAATAACATATTACGAAATACTAGTGAATTAATCTCATATTAAGATATTAAAAATGAGATATGAGATAAGGTTAAAATATAGAAGACTCATATTGAAAATAGGAGTACCATATACTCCGAGGTGACTTTCCGCACATGTGCGTAGAAAATTCCGATCCAAATGTAACCAGAGTATCGCTACTGTTTAGATCTATACTGTGGTAAATGTTTGAAACAGCCTGGAAAAATACAAAAAAAGGATAGCCGCGAAATGAGAAAGATGGCATTCACCAACAGCTGATACCACGGTTGCACTTTCAATACAAGTCAAGCCAAAAGATTAATTTTTGGATTTAAATAATATTAAAAACAATAATTATTTAATTAGGTAATACTGTCGAGTTAAATAGTGGAAAATATTATTTCTCTTGCTTTCCACAAGTTAAATGAAAATTCTAGTTTACCTAGCAATTCGAAAGAAATTTGTGAGAAGGTACAAGAAGTGACGTTTAATTTATTACCCAAAAAAATTAAAGAACGATGTGATTTACAATACAATTTATTTATGAATTATTGTGCTTTAAAACAAATAAAAAGCACAGCGAAAATGTGATTCTAACCTACAAATTCAGAAACATATGTACCTCAACATTTTCAGAACAATTAAGAATCCCATTTTCATATTAACATTTCAAACAATTAAATTTCTCTGTTAATTGTAAGTATTGTAATATTCTTCAATAATATTCTTTGGCCTACTTGTAGTTGTTGTAATGTGGAAAAAAAAATGTGGCGGGAACGTGGTTTTCCAGGCTTTAAAAAAGAGTCTGCCTGGCTATACTATCTTTCGTTCTAGAAAACATACACTTTCCCGCCTAGGTACACAATAAACTATTGTTTGACCATTTAATTTTGAAGTAGGGGAGGTTTATTAACTTTGTTACTTGGTAATAGTAGATTCAATTTTTATGACGTTGTTTGCTTTCTAATTGAAATCCATTAGTAAGCAGAATTATAATCTCAAGGGTTTTTAGTTCTTAACAAATGTTTTAGGTGGTCCTTTAAACCACGCAGGAGAATTATTGTTGCATAATTTTGGAAATAAGAAATTTAAGATGGATTTATGCAGAAAAATTTAAGAATACTACTGGTTTTAAGGAATAAGAATAAGGAATAAAAATAGAGATACTATATTTTTAGGTTTGTCAAAAGTTTAACTTTGACAGGTACCACGCAAGCACATTTCACTAACAGGTTTAAAAATAAAGTGAAAATTAAAAGTTGAGTAACTTTTGATTCCGCCTAATTCTTATTCCTAATTTTTATTTTTGCAGCATAAACCGATTCATTTTCAGCCTCGCTAAAAAGAACAAGTAAGATAAGAGCGACGCCTCTATTTGAAAATCGTACAGATTCTGGAAAATTCGAGAATAATTATCCACTGATATAAATCGTCGACGGCAGCCAGTCAGTCTATTTGAAAACAGCGACAGATGAAGTAGAAATAAATATTTAGTAAGAATAAATTTTGATATCTTGTAAAATTAAATAGCATAAAAATCAATACTGTCGTATATCAATAAATGAATATTAGTTAATTATTAGTGTGTTAAGTGTGTCTTACTAATGTTTAATTTGTGTTATTTTTGTTTAAATCGTTTTATTTTTATCGTAGTTTAATAAATACAAATATTCGTGTTTTGTGATTTTACACTTCTTCCATGTAAATAAACGTTACAATAATTTAGTTTTGGCTGGTTCTATTTTATTTGTCAAATAGAAAATTTGTAAATTAACTTTGTACTTAAATGAAAAATTGAAAAGCTTTCTCGAATGTTTGTTTCAATTCTTCAACTGCGTTCTCGTTTGTTTGTTTCAACTCTATTATTTCAATATTTAATGAAAAACAATAGCGTTTCTATTGCTGAAGTTAGTCGGAGAGTAGACAAATACAGCAGAAAATAAAATTGTACTGCTAACATTTCGATTTATTTAAAATCGTCTTCAGAGCTGACGGAAATATAGTAATACAATAAATTTACATTAAAACTAATAAATTTGAAAATAATTTCACAAATTTAAATACCGTTTTAAGCTTCCGATTTTTTTAAAATTCTATAATATATGATTCAAAAAATCAAAAATTACATGTGAGAGGTATGGATGAAACTTTTTTTTATAATAATGTAAATTCGTATTGTTTCTGTGGTGAGCTGTATGTGACTGAATATCGTGTTAGATTAATCAAGAAAGTCAGTGTCAAAATACTTAAGCGCCACACGAGACGAAACGAAGCAACAGTAAATTAATAATAATAGGAAATGCAAAGTAGAAAAGGTAGAAGACAGCACTGTCACCATGGAGGTAAGGCGCTGAGTTTAAAATTTTAAATTATTTATGGCCGGTTGCACCAACGTTCCATAAAGAGATACATAGTTATGAATTGCATAAACTTAGAGAATCCTTAAATTTTCATTCTGTTGCATGAATCATATTTATGTGTTCCTTAGCTAACGAATACATAATCCAAAATCAACTGATCTAAAACGACAGATCTAAAAATATTTAATGAAAAAATAAAATTTTGGATATATTTTGTCAATTCTATAATATTATATATACCAATAAAGACATTTTAAAGTTTTTCTGATACATTACATATATATTTTTTTAATAAAATGAAAGATATGAATTAGGTTGGTAAGACTGTGTGTCAGTTTTAAATGGATAAAGCTAGTAACCTCCTATTTCCATTTTGATTAGTTTATATTCTGATTAATATTAAAGTAAGTCACATTAATTGCCAAATATTGTTGAATTTGTATTTTATTTCAATATATTTTTTTGATGGCAGAAGAAGTAAAGAAACGAGTACATAGTATGAATTTTTCTATTCAACAGAAGGAAACATTATTACAAATTATGATAAATTTTAAATAAATTATCGAAAATAAAAAAACAGATATGGTGAACAATAAAAACGTTCGAAAATTCTTTCTCGGTTAAATTTCTGAAGTTATCGGCTCTTTCGTATATTTGACGTACATCACCATTGTTGAAAATATTTATTTCATTTATGTCGTCGAGATCGTCCACAATATCATATATATTATTCATATTTGTTACCTTTTGGTCAACACACAAGTCATATGTTATATTAAAAACCAATACATAAATTTAAACCGTCAAAATTGGTCGTTTAATTTTAAGGAACCGTTAGGGATATTTAAGGAATACATAAACATTATTTCGGCTTGTGCAACGGTTAAGGAATACATATCATATTTATGGAATACTTAGTAGTTATGTATTCGTGGTGCAACCGGCCATTAATGTTTCTATATGTGTTCTTGGATTTATACTCTAAGAATCTGTTTTAATGTGTACCTTTTCCAAAAAAATGTCTTTTATGATGATTACTTTCTATTTCTAGTACTTGAACATTATTTAACTGAAAAGTGTGACCTATATTAAAATTGTGTAATGCTAAAGCTGTTTTGTCTTTGTTGTTATTTGTACAATTATAAATATGTTGTTTCATTCTATTAGCTAGATATTATTTGCTTTCCTTATAATATAATTTTGTAGCTAATATTAGATTGAAGAAAATGTAATTTACAAGTATTATAATATGTAATTTTTACAATTTTTTAATTGAATATTCTGAATAATTTTTTTGAAAGTGGGGAACATAAGGAATATTATAATACAATGACTGAACGATACTGTTACTGACGTCATTATTTTTATTGTCATTTGTTATTTGATCCCTGGGGGTTTAATTAATAAACAAGCGTTATGTCACTACAGAAACAAGTAGGTATAAGCGTTGATTGCAAGTAAATATAGTCAAATTCACGTATAAATGGCATTCCAATGTGATGACGTCACTTACTACGTTTATAAGAGATAGTAGTAAAAATTGAAATTTATTAACATCTGTCAAAATTTCATATTTTTAGGGCCGGTACTTTTGCTCCTGATTAAGCTAAAATAACGACCGATTAAATTTAAACAACCAATTTCAATACCGATAATACCGATTAATATTTAACCATTGATTAAAAACTCTTATGACTGATTAAATTTAACAGCACGATTCTAGTCTGTTAAATAAATAATCAGCCGTTATCCGTAACCTATAACTGAGAATTTGACAATTCATCTAACAAATATGAATCTTGAAGAATTAAATAATTTATTTGATGACGATGACGAAGATATAATTCCATTTATATATAAGGTAGTATACAATAAGAGATCATCCAAATTATATAGAAACATGCACTGATGAAGAATTTTATCATAGATTCCGATTTTTAAAAAATACAGTGATAAATAAAATTTTACCTGCCATAGAACCCTTACTAATAATTAATTCAAAAAGGTTCAAAAATTATAAAGTAATTATTTAATTGTTGACAATATTGTAATCATAATTATTTATAGATGATTTGGATGCTTTATCTCAACTTCTTATCCATTTTCAATATTTTTGCATTTGACACAAACAAATAAACAAATTCAACTGACAGGTAGTAACTTTGATTTACGTTTGCACTTTAAAATTGTTTTTTGTCTTCTTCTACATTATAGAAATAATCAAAAGCGTACGTTTGTTATAAGTTCCTGCAAATTTAGGGATATTTTTATTGTATTGTCAATTCGAGTTAATCGTTGGTTAGTTATTCAGTTAAAAAAATTGTCAAGAAGTACTCACTTCTATTTAATCATGATTAAAAGATGTGATTAATTTAACAGTAGATTATCTAATCAGTCCTTTAATCAGAAGCAAAAGTACCGGCCCTTAAATTAAATAAATGTAATAAATTTACTTTTACTAATCATATCATAAATAGTTCATCAAATTGCAGAATAAGTTAATTCATCAATTCCTGTAACTTGCTTTTTACGATTTCCTTTTTTTGGCGATGATAAGGTTCTACATTTCATTTCATTCAGGATCTTTGATAATGTGGAATGTGACACACCGAAATCAGCACAAACTCTCTAAGACAATAACCAACAATAACAATATCGAAAAATGTATAAATAAAAAAAACACTTACTGTCATTAAACATATAACCTCAAAATATAATACTTACATCTTCTGAAGAAGAAAATGGAATTAGAGGACCAATTAAACGTTTTTCTTCATGAAAGAATGCAGAAGCAATGTCTAGATAATTTTTTATCATTCATATTCAACTACAAAACGATGAAGTGCGGATATAAACATAGAAAATATTTATGCAGTTCAAGTTCAGACGTACGTCAACACACGCTTTATGATATTAGCAACACTCCAAACAATCGCATAGCTAATAATGCATTTACGTCACTTAATACATACACTCCAGTTACGTCATCATATTGGCATTTCAAAAATGCCATTTTTACGTGAATTCGACTATATACTTTTCACCAACGGTATAAGTATGTAACCTAGCCCAGCTTACCAGAAATATGTATATAATGATGTTATGTTTTCAAAGCTCTGTCATGTATTTGACAACTCTATAAATATAATCAAATAATTATTATTTTAAAATGTATATGCAGTAGTGTTAACGGCAAATTTAGGTATTATGCAAGTATAAAATTTATTAATGATAGAGTCGAATTACATAAGCAGGTATGTTTAAGAGAGGAGCTATTTAATTATTTAGTCAGTTGTGATTTGATTGTTGACGTGAGCACAGTGGTATTCAATAGTGATAGTGAGTGTTCATCATTTGTAAAAGGTGGGTGTCAGCATTCAGTTTTTATATATGTGTGTGTGTGCTAGAATGGCCTCCCCTGAGGCGGATGTTGAGTATAGAGTGTCGAGAGTTGAGACAGGGCTATTCTGCGGTTTAGCTATCCCCTCTTCTGCGGTTGAGGAAGAGTCTACAATTCGGTTGGGACTGCCACATTCGCTGCGGTGATGTGGGACAGTACTTTGCGGAGGCTGTCAACCTCATACCAGGTTTGGTTGAGGCGTGCTCACGCTGCGGTGTTGAGACAGGGCTATTCTGCGGTTTAGCTATCCCCTCTTCTGCGGTTGAGGAAGAGTCTACAATTCGGTTGGGACTGCCACATTCGCTGCGGTGATGTGGGACAGTACTTTGCGGAGGCTGTCAACCTCATACCAGGTTTGGTTGAGGCGTGCTCACGCTGCGGTGTTGAGACAGGGCTATTCTGCGGTTTAGCTATCCCCTCTTCTGCGGTTGAGGAAGAGTCTACAATTCGGTTGGGACTGCCACATTCGCTGCGGTGATGTGGGACAGTACTTTGCGGAGGCTGTCAACCTCATACCAGGTTTGGTTGAGGCGTGCTCACGCTGCGGTGTTGAGACAAAGCTATTCTGCGGTTTAGCTATCCCCTCTTCTGCGGTTGAGGAAGAGTCTACAGTTCGGCTGGGACTGCCACACTTACTGCGGGGGTGTGGGGCAGTACTTTGCGGAGGCTGCCATCCTAATACCTAAATCCTTTCTCTCACCTATTCTCTCTTTTAAGGTTTAGGAACTGGTACTGATCACTCACTGAGCGAAGAGTTTCTCATATCTCTGTTTATTTCAGATTTCGAGTGTGTCCAGCCCAGAAGGCCCCCAGAACTAGATGACCGAGAAGGGAGCGTCGACTGGGAGATATATTTGTTAACCATAATGTTATTTTCTTTCATAATTGTATTTTAAAATAATTAATAAATAGGTATACTTAACATTTCAGAAGTGGGATCTGAACACCTTTAACCTTCAGATTTACATACAGCATAACTTTTGGAGCATTGCGGATATTTGTTACATTTATGTTCAGCTGGATAACGAAACTAGAACAACATTTCAATATGGCATTATCTAACAACAGTCCTCAGTTTCAGTACGCAAGTTCAGTTAGAAGTCTATCACCGAATAATGTGCAATGGATGCAGGAAAAACAATTTTCAGTTGAACCATCTAATTACTCTGTCCGTCCAGAAAGCCGTAAAACCTTTTTGATCCTTCAGATACAAGTCTTTCAAGCGAAAAATGGATTCAGGAAAATAGATGATTTGCGCGCTATGTATAAATGGGATGAAGTAACTACCATTATGTATGTGACATCACGATTGAAGGGGTATGCGCAAACGTGGTATAAAGGTCTGCAAGGAATAAATCATTCTTAGGAAACATGGAAGACTATGTTGTTAGAGGCATTTCCGTCACAGAAAAATTACTTTCAGTTGCTTCAAGAAATGATGGCTCGCAATAAGAAACCGGATGACACGATGTTGCAATATTACTATGAGAAGCTGGCGCTACTCAATGCTTGTGACATCACAAGAGAAAGGGCCATCTCATGCATCATTGGTTGAGTTCCTGACGAAAACACCAAAACTACTGCTCTTTCTAGAGATTACAAGAAACCGGAGTCTCTTTTATTATTTTTGAAAACGGTCAAGGATAATCTATCTACACGAAGCCTGTCTGTTCCCCATAAACGCGATTTACATCGAGTTTCTCAAAAGAATAAGCGGCCTTTCTATACTACCCAGCATCACAATGATGGTACGGCAAATGTCCGTTGTTTTACTTGCGGAAAATTGGGACATACACGCACACATTGTGGCATCGAACGGCAACTTACATCGAATTACGTAGGACGAAATAGAGGTGAGTTCAGTGGAAATAGGAACCACCAACCACAACAATGTCAACATCTAAATGTTCAGCGTCAACAACAGCCACAACCACAAATGCCAGAAAGGAACATCTTAGTAACTTCTGCGGAGGTAAATGGAAATTATAATTTTTTTATGGATGTTGAAGTAAATGGAACGGGAGTCAAAGCATACGTCGATATGGGGTCTGCTTGCATCAATATGAAGGAATCAGTAGTACAACTAAAATTACCATTCAACAAACACAAAACAGTTACTCTGCGTGGTTTCGGGAATGGATGTGTGAAAACTTTAGGCGAAATTGAAGTTCAGAAGTTGAAAATTGATGAAGTAGAGCTAGATGTAGTATTCAACATAGTAACAGACACAGTTCAATCCATACATATAATTGTTGGACAACCTTTCACAGAATCACCGGAGGTAGTTGTTTACAAGGATTCAAATCGGCTAAGATTTTACAGGAAAAACGACTCACCATTCAGTGAAATCGAAGCGACACCCCGTGAGAAGGTAAATATCTGAACCAAACATGCAACTGTTGTACCTCCAGGACATGTAGGACGTGTGGTCTGCTATGTAGAGGACAAAGAATAACTTTTTGTAGATTTAAGCGTACGAACACCTGAAGGAAACGAGCATGTATTCCCGCGAACAATTGTAGAAGCAGACCAGGATATGGAATGTGTTCTTCCAGTCGTAAATCTATCAGATACGGATATAACATTTTAGAAGAATAAAATTGTAGCAAGAGGATGGAAGTGTCAAGCTGATAATAATGAAGTGCAGAAAAATGAAGGAATTGATTTTACGGAGGATGAGCTACATGTGAGAACGGATATAAATAAGGATCAACGCGAACAACTGATACGTCTATTGCAGGAATAAAGAGATTGTTTTGCAAGAACTGTGAAGGATATTCGATGCACGAATGCTACTGAAGTGGATATTTTACTGACTGATGACACACCCATTACTTACAAGCCGTACAGATTATCAATTTCAGAAAGAAAACAAGTTCAGGGAATAGTACAAGAGCTTCTGGATAGCGACACTATACGCGAATCAACTTCACCCTTTTCAGCACCGATTCTACTAGTGAAGAAAAAGAACGGAGAAGCACGAATGTATATCGACTACAGGCATTTGAATAAAGTAACCGTGAAAGACCGATATCTCTTACCAAGAATTGATGACCAATTGGACCGGTTGCAAGGAGCGAAGTTCTTCACAACTTTAGATATGAAAACAGGATACTACCAGACACCTATCGCGGAGAGTTCAAAGTATAAAACTGCATTTGTAACACCAGACGGACACTGAGTTCAATCGTCTTCCTTTTGGATTATCCAATGGACCATCAGTTTTTCAGAGGCTAAGCAACAAAGTTCTAGGATCATGTCGTAACACCATCGCCATGGCCTACGTAGATGACATCATCTGTCCATCATCATCATTTACAGACGGAATTCAGCGGCTGACGACACTGTTCGACATTTTTAGGGCGAACAACTTGACACTGAATATGAAGAAATGTTTCTTTTTTCAGAGCAGCATAAATTATTTAGGATTTGAGATTGATCGAGATGGAGTTAGATCTGGAGCAGTTACCGGATTTCAGGCACCGAAGAATGTACATCAAGTAAGACATGTTGTAAGATTTTTAGAGCACATCTTTAATAATTTTGGAGTCCCGACAAGATTAGTTTCCAATCGAGGAACAGCCTTTACATAGAAGCAATTCATGAACTACTGTCGGGAAAAGGGCATTAAACATATAATGAACGCTGAGGCTACACCACGCGATAATGGTCAGTGTGAAAGGGTAAATTCCACGATCTTAGCGACTACTTCAATACAAGAAGAAAACAAATGGAACACAAAATTGGCACAAGTACAATTTTCAATTAATAATGCAGTAAACTTGTCAATTAAGAAAACACCAAGCGAGCTTTTATTCGGTTACCGACCTAGATCTACTAGTGACGCAATTTTGAGCACCGAAGTTCAACCAGAGCAGCCAGTCATACATGCGACTGATACTCGGCAAGAAGTGGCACAACAATTATTAAACGAACAACAACGGATTAAAAGTAATTACGACAAAGACAGGTGCAAAGGGCGACCATATAAAGAAGTTGATTTAGTATTAATTAAAAAACAAGTTTCATTTGAAGGGGGTAGTAAGAAACTCCTAGCCCCGTTTGACGGACACTTTCAAGTGAGGCAAGTCCTACCAAATGACAGATATTTAGTTGAAGAGTTACCTGATTCTAAACGAACTAAAAGAGGCAAGTATAGTAATGTTATTGCAATAGGCCGAATGAAGCCATATGTCGAACCGGAAGGAATATCTGCGTCGTCCAGTAGTGAAGTAAGCGAGGTAGATGACGATATACACGGCATCGTAGATTAGTCCGCGAGGACGCGGAAAAGTCAGGATGGCCGAACTGTTAACGGCAAATTTAGGTATTATGCAAGTATAAAATTTATTAATGATAGAGTCGAATTACATAAGCAGGTATGTTTAAGAGAGGAGCTATTTAATTATTTAGTCAGTTGTGATTTGATTGTTGACGTGAGCACAGTGGTATTCAATAGTGATAGTGAGTGTTCATCATTTGTAAAAGGTGGGTGTCAGCATTCAGTTTTTATATATGTGTGTGTGTGCTAGAATGGCCTCCCCTGAGGCGGATGTTGAGTATAGAGTGTCGAGAGTTGAGACAGGGCTATTCTGCGGTTTAGCTATCCCCTCTTCTGCGGTTGAGGAAGAGTCTACAATTCGGTTGGGACTGCCACATTCGCTGCGGTGATGTGGGACAGTACTTTGCGGAGGCTGTCAACCTCATACCAGGTTTGGTTGAGGCGTGCTCACGCTGCGGTGTTGAGACAGGGCTATTCTGCGGTTTAGCTATCCCCTCTTCTGCGGTTGAGGAAGAGTCTACAATTCGGTTGGGACTGCCACATTCGCTGCGGTGATGTGGGACAGTACTTTGCGGAGGCTGTCAACCTCATACCAGGTTTGGTTGAGGCGTGCTCACGCTGCGGTGTTGAGACAGGGCTATTCTGCGGTTTAGCTATCCCCTCTTCTGCGGTTGAGGAAGAGTCTACAATTCGGTTGGGACTGCCACATTCGCTGCGGTGATGTGGGACAGTACTTTGCGGAGGCTGTCAACCTCATACCAGGTTTGGTTGAGGCGTGCTCACGCTGCGGTGTTGAGACAGGGCTATTCTGCGGTTTAGCTATCCCCTCTTCTGCGGTTGAGGAAGAGTCTACAGTTCGGCTGGGACTGCCACACTTACTGCGGGGGTGTGGGGCAGTACTTTGCGGAGGCTGCCATCCTAATACCTATATCCTTTCTCTCACCTATTCTCTCTTTTAAGGTTTAGGAACTGGTACTGATCACTCACTGAGCGAAGAGTTTCTCATATCTCTGTTTATTTCAGATTTCGAGTGTGTCCAGCCCAGAAGGCCCCCAGAACTAGATGACCGAGAAGGGAGCGTCGACTGGGAGATATATTTGTTAACCATAATGTTATTTTCTTTCATAATTGTATTTTAAAATAATTAATAAATAGGTATACTTAACAGTAGTGCAAAAAATAGTGTGTATACCACAGGATTAAAGTGCCTTTAATCCCTCATGTGATTATTTCCCTCCTCTACGGCTCGTAAATTAAGCTTCACTCTCAGGATTAAATTCTGCTTTTTAGTTCCTCAGTGTAGAATATTACTTTTTCTATTAACTGCCTATATTGATATTTCATACATTGTCTCATTAATTATTAATTAAACCCTGAAAACACCTGTGACCACCTAGGTGCCCACCCAGATGCGTCATTTAAATTTTAATTATCGATTTATTTCATTTTTGTTTGTACAATTGCAATATGAATTATCGTAATCACTAACCCCAATTTGCTTAATAATTGCATAATGAAATGATTTTGAAAAGGCGCCCGAACAAGAAAACAATTTTTAGTTACATGTATTAACGTTCGCGCTGATGCTAGCCTAATTTGCGATGAACAATACTGTTGGCGGCGCTGATGTTAATTTCAAATTGGAGATGTAGTATTTTGCTGACTTTAATTGCCTTATGAACGTGTGATTTTGTTTCATTTCAAAGTTTTGTGTACTTTTTACCTTTAATTTTTTTCAAGTAAATATGAATAAAAATCGTCTTAGTATAATAGTTATTTCTGTACCTAGTGTGCAAAATACTACATTGCCGCACGTGCATAAAGTTTGAAGCTCGAAGCGCAGCTGAGAGCTTCAAATATGCTAGAGCGGCAATGCTATTTTGCACTCATGGTAGACACATTATTTTTCCTACAACTGTTTTAAAATTTAAAAAAAGGAATTAATAACATAAGTGTAATATTCTAATCATTTTATGACTTCAAACTAATTTATATATAAAGTTAATGGCGATTGTCAACAGTACATCAGTTGCAGTTGTGTGTTATATTTACAAAATACCACATTTAAGCAATCTAAAGTGTTTGCCAGTTACCACCCTAGGTTGCTAAATACATTACCGCACGTGGTTGCTAGGGAAACTACTTTACCGCACGTGGTTGCTAGGGAAATTACATTACCGCACCTGGTTGCCATGGAAATATTAGTATAGTTTAGAAATGACATGTTTTGCACATCGAAAACAATGAAGAAATGTCAAGTTTTTTTGACAGTTGTAGGAAAAATGATTTTACATATTTGAGGGTAAGTATATACATATACATTTATACTGTTATAACCTATCTTTTTCAAGTAAGATAATTCAAGCTTTTCGTTTATTAACTAGTTCTGTTTCACCGAATTTGATGCACAAGCAGACCTTATATTTTAGCCAGATATAAATAAAATACAAATAAATCTACCATGCATTTTTCTCAGTTATTTTGTTATATTAGTATATGATATATTTATATCGTTGAATTCAGAAAAAAATACTCTATCGAATAACCTAAAAATAAACATACGTTCCCATTTAAAATAAGAAAGTTGTGTCCTGTATTTTGAGAACCACTGGTTGAAAAAAAAATTTTTTTTGCTCATTGTATTAGTCTTGTAAAATGGTGGTTCTTTGCTAATTTAATCAACCTCGTAGCTCTTATAGTTCTCGAAATAGCAATGGTGGCACTTTTAAATGGAACACCCTGTATATGTATATATATATATATATATATATATATATATATATATATATATATATATATATATTTGTAGTTTTATAAACTGTCTTTGTCAAGTAAGTTTAATTCATGCTTTCCGTTTATCAACTAGTTCCTTTTCACCGAATTTATTGCACAAGCGAACCTTCCTTTCACTTTTTTTCGGAAACAAAATGATAACTCAATATCAACTTTTTGCTGTCTTTAAAATGGCAGCCATATACAGCAATTTCTGTTTTGACACTTTACTTTAACTTTGCTCGTCATAATAAAGCATAACAATACAGGAAGATAAAATTATGAAAAAATTCTATGAAGTAGTCTTCATAAAGATTGTTTTTTAGATAAGGTTTAGGTTATAATTATTGTGAAAATATGGATAAAATCCAGAAAGAAAAGGAATAATGGGAAAATAGCGATAGTAAACGGATATTAGAAAAAATAATTTTAACCGTTAAAATAAATTTTTCAATTTGCATTTACTATCGTCATTTAACTCCGTTGTTAACAATTTGGCGCACAGTGTAATAATTTACTTTTGTTAATTCTGCTGGTTTCTGGATACTTTCACTTTCATCAATAGTTTTTAAAGAATTATACACATTCAAAATAACTTGTTTTGCGTCGACTGATAAATGTTTTTGATTTATATAAGTTTCTTCAATATTCGAATTATATTTTTCGTCAGAAGAATTACTCCACGGACCACGGATGCCACATTTTACTTCACATGTTTACAAATGAACACTTAAAACAATATTAATGTGATACGAAGTTTAGCGAAATTTATATAAACGAAATATATTAAAAGATTAAAAGATTTTAATTGTATATTTCTCGGTTTGTATCACGATACACAGAGACCTGGTATGTCAGTTAAGTTTTACGCTTTTGGTTTCTGCTACGCCCGCGTTATGCGGGTCGCACTTTGCGAAGCGTTGTATTTTAATTAATGTATTAATCTGGTAAATGTTACTGTTTTCTTGTGTTAATAATAATAAAATGTTATACTACCATTAAGAAAATTTGTAGTCGGTATTAGATGGGACATCTTAGAATATTAAAAATTAAATTAAACATTTACTTGGTTCTTCCACAAATTTATTTATTATTTTTGAAATAATCGTTTCATCCTCTCGGCCATTATGAGATAATAAGATTATAATGTTGCACAGATTATGACTACATATCGGTCAAAGCGACAGGCTTTTTAAAATCCGTATTAAGTAACATTTAAACAATTTAACAGGCATATTAAATATTACAGACACTGCTACTGGTCAAGATGTTGAAGAAAATATTTCAATAGATTATATGTTTATTGAACCTCACTACTCAGAAATTCTTGAGGAATCAAAATACAAAAATAATAATTATAAATCCCTAGAAATAATAAAAAAGGTACAGGGTGATGCCATGTTATATACAGGGTGAGTCTGGGAAGACGCCCCCCCCTTTAACTTTTTTATTATAAGTAATAGAAAAAAATGGCTCTTATAAAAGTTTTATTATTTTACATATACTAGTTGATGACAGATGTAGATATTTTTTATAAAGTCAGGTTTACAAGATACGACTATCAACTTTTATTTTTCAAATGGCAACCTATAATTATTTTAATAAAATAGAAACCGCCATTTTTTTCTCTTTTCAACGATGTATTAACTTTTATTAATGTATTTGAAAAATTTCGAGAAAAATGAGATATTTAAAAATATTTGAAATAATTATTAAATAAATATTATAGGTAAAACAATTAAATTAATGTCAAAAATGTATACATTTGTTTGTTACTTACTGAGAAGCATAGATTAAGGAAATATATTTGTAGAAGATTGGATATCTACCTTATCATCTGTGTAAACAAATTTTAGCGCCCCTTAGGATCGGCTTCGGGAACTAAATTTGACAAGCTCGGTAATGGCGGGAATTTTAAATACATTTTATTTTATATTTATAAAAAATATTTCTTAACATTATAATTATGGAAATACATATATAAATGCTTAAACGTATATATCCATAATGATAATAATATACAGAAATTAAATGAAACAATGTAACATTTGTTATTATAATATTTTTATTTATACTTGCTTTAAATTTATACAAAATGATCATTTTCAAAATGTATTTCGAATACTCTAAAATTGTTTTTAAATTGTTCTGTGCTAAAATTGGCCAAATCCGTTCTGTTGAGTCTCTCCAGCCAGATATTTCTCAACATTTCCTGTTTTGGAAAATAAAATAATCGTTCATGGGGATTAGGACATACCACACATAATTTAGTTGACTGAAAATGACAAGAAATTGATAAGAAATTGAATTAAAATTTTTATTTTAATATAATCTGGCCAACAGATTGAAGTCCAGTTTAAAGACATGGGAATTTTGAATGAAAACTGTACTACTTACTTGATACATTTTAAGTGCTTCTTTCTTCAATATTATTAATCTTGTTTATGAATAAAATTATGACACTGTCACAAGTCACAATATTCAATTATTAAATAGGTATAGGTATCCACAAACCACTACATAGGTAGGAATATCTAAATGAGCATAGACCACTAAATTCAAATTTATTGAATTTTGATTTTTATAGAGCTATCACGGTACTACTAACGACATCTATGATCGGCTTCGGAAAAGTTTTTCAACGAGATCTAGATTGAAATTTGGTTTCACGCATTGCAATACTGTTTCAGCCCCCTGCTGAGAAGGATGTTTACCCGATTTCGAGAAACATAGCCACCTATGATATTTGTTTAAAAATTGTTTCTGACATTTCTAAATGATGTCATTTTTCTCGAAATTTTTCAAATACATTAATAAAAGTTAATACATCGTTGAAAAGAGAAAAAAATGGCGGTTTCTATTTTATTAAAATAATTATAGGTTGCCATTTGAAAAATAAAAGTTGATAGTCGTATCTTGTAAACCTGACTTTATAAAAAATATCTACATGTGCCATCAAATAGTTTATGTAAAATAATAAAATTTTTATATGAGTCATTTTTTTCTATTACTTATAATAAAAAAGTTAAAGGGGGGGGCGTCTTCCCAGACTCACCCAGTATAGCTGGATATGTGGTTCATAAATTTAGAAACAAATATGATTTAGGTTTAGAAACAAAAATATAGAAGTTAATAAATCGTCTCAAAATTTGCTAATTTTTATTTCATGAGAAAATCTGTTATATCCAAATGAAAATATTTTACAAGTCACTAAAATCCTAGAGACGAATTTAATAAATATGCATGGAAGAGGTCTGTCAAGTGAAACTAATTTGTTTAAAAAATTGGCTGAAAACATGTTGCACAAGCTACCCGATAATACTATTCCATTTGAAGTATTTCTTTGTTTATCGAGAACAAAAACCTACATTAGACTGAGAGATTTGAATCGTAAGTTTTAATAATTGTGAAAAAAGTTCATCAAAAAATTATCAAAATTTACGAATTGTAAAGTAAAATAATAAAATGTACTGTTTTATTTAAATGTGCAACATTTCATGATTATAATATGTATAGTATTGACTTTTAGATTTTTATAAACTTTTTTAACATTAAAATATTTATGAGGATTGTAAATATTCGGGTATTCAGTCAAAAAATCTTTATTTTCTATAAAGCCAACGTTTCGACACCACTCGTGTCTTCTTCTAACAGATATCTGTTTTTCGGCTTGCCCAAGTAACATGTGCGAATTTTTTGGCGTGTTTCGAAATTTTAACAAAATTTTTGACGAACTTTTCTGTAATAACAGAATTTATTTTACATTCATATACATTATATATCAACATTAACAATTAAAACAACATCTATTAGCCCTGAAGAAGACACAAGTGGTGTCGAAACGTTGGCTTTATAGAAAATAAAGATTTTTTGACTGAATACCCGAATATTTACAATCCTCATCATTCTCTACAGTCGAATATTCCTTCCATTATTAAAATATTTTTTATATACTTTTTATATTAATAAAGATTTACTTCCTCTCGATTCCATTGTTTTTATTTAAATAATGTTTTATATACCTATCTATTATCATTTATTTAGCAGCGTTTTAGTAAATTAGTCCTAAAACTTATGTTTCATTAAACTTTCGTATTACGCAAAATACTTAGATTAAATATAGTCTATGTTAGTCTCTAATTTTCTACGAATCTAAACCCGATAAAATATCGACGAGCTAAGTAAATTTTTCGGTATTAGCGGGCAAATTTTGCAACCCGCGTGACGTCAGAGGAGCAAGGGAGACAGAAAACTACCTGCGCATTGACATACCGGGTCTCTATGTATCGTGGTTTGTACAGTAAATTTGGTAATACAATCTTGGCCACTCAGGTAAGAAAATACCCGGGGTGATGGGTTAAGCCAGCTAAGCAAGTTATAGTACAGGACAAGATATTTGGTTAATCCCTTAAGCTTGGTAATGGATGCGGCTAACCCTCACAACGGGTGATGAGTCTTAAATATGTAGGGGCGGTATTAATAAAAATTTTACATTCTTATAACTGTGATGACGATCAAAAATGGAAAGAAAATTATCTATTCCCCATTAAGCTGGATTAGTTTTTACATAAATAAAATAAAAATTTGTTTGTTTTAGTACGTATAAACCAAACATTTTTACCTGAATTATATATACCTATTTAAAAATTTGAAATCAGTCTCTGCATTTCTGTACCATAAATTTGGGGATAATCCCATGTTTACGGTATGCTAGTAGGGGGTGATGTAATCCAATTCTCAATTATGTTGTCCAGCACTATACAACAATGTTCAATTATCTTAACACGAACTATAATGGTGGGATATTTGCGGAGTGAGCAAAACGAGACCCAGTAAAATCACATAAGTTACATAAAATTGCATTTTCTAACATGTTTCATATAAGAATTTTTTTAATTTTGATACAATTCTTTTAATTTAATTCACTCACATAAACTGTCACTTTTTAAAATCTACTAACGTTTGGAAACGGCACACTTTTCAAATTAAAAAATTCACTTTTTATCACTTAGAAAATTTTTTATTTCCTAACTAGTTATGAAAAAAATTGGCGTTTCAAAACGTCAGTCAGTTTCGAACAGTGACATATTATGTCAAAATTAAAAAATATATATATTTTTTCTATCGTTCGTAACTTTCTGATAACATTTATTATTTGGTTACCATTATCATGTTAACGGAGTGTTATTGAAAATAATTGTACTGCTATCAGGGTAATTATGAAATCATACAAATTTCATAAATATTTGGTCATTTAGCAACGGGCAAAGTTAATTACAAAAAGTTGCAAATAAATAAAACTGAACTGTCAAGTTGCCGACATTTTACAAATACTATTTGAAATTAATTGCTGCTATTGGCGCGAAGAACATAATAAGCGACTTGAAATGTAAGTACCTAATACAAGTACTCTTGTACGGTAACACGAACTTCGGTTCCGCAAGCTCCACCCTTAGTTTATACTTTCTCGAAGGTTATAATGTGTACATACCGTATATCTTATATAACTAATAAAATACGTCCTCTTGCAAAACCCACTTTTTAAATTTTTGTTTTATATACTAGTACTGTAGATTAATGAATATCAAGATATTAATTTATTGTTTTATGCCATGAAACTCATCGACACAATCTTAAATAAATGGAATATCGTAATATTATCCCATGATCGTTAATAAAATGAAATTAAATTAGCTTAGTAGATCTGTTAGGTATCAATCTTATTCAAATATAGGTTTTTAAATTCAAGCCAGTTTTTGAAAAACATATTTTTATAAAAACTACCAATTTTTAGGAAATTCCTGGCCCGGTGGACCTTTTAATTTTCTTATGATCCCATGCAACCAATGTTGAAAGTATATCCTAGGACAAAATTTGAAAATAAATGGTGATCTTTTCGGTCATCTTGGTACCAACATAAATGGCTTGAATATAGTCTTCTTCAGGACTCTGCATACTATCATCCTTGTCGTTTTTTTTCTAAAGATCGGAAGGAATCTAACGTTTGTTTTATGTCATTAGGGTTCAATAATTGCAAAAGAGCAACTGAAAACGATTCCGGATTAAGAAATCATGAAAACAGTAATACTCATAAAGAATCTGCAATTGCATGGGCAAATTATCTTATAAGAATCAAACAACATGAAACAGTTGCCAATCAAATTAACACTGAATACATGAAGCAAATGATAGAAAATAGAAAATATTTAAAAATAGTTATCAAATTAATACTTTTCTGCGCTATGTAAGTTATTGCATTGTTGCTGGTTGCTATTACCAGACTACAGCAACGTGCAACTTCTTAATATAGCTACAGCTACACTTTGCAATTACATTACTTTATAACCAATTCATCGGCGGTTCGTTAGAGGAGGAGACTATGAGTCTGAAGCTAGTAAAAATAGGGGCCGACGTTGAAATTAAACTTCAACCTTGTCAATCACGTCATAGAAGATGTCACTTTTATGACGTTTGAAGAAAAATATATGAATTTACTTCTGGGGTACGTTTAGAAATTAGGTAGGACAAGTTTAGAGTGTACCCAAACCGTTTAGAAAAACGGGTAAATATTACCGGCGGGCGTTTCATACGCGTACATTCAGCGTGCGCCCAAGTTCCCGCAGTCTATAAGCGGGGGAAGAATTACCTTTGAGGTTAAGTTGTGTACATTGGTTAACATTGGTAGTAAGTTGCCTTAGAAATTCTAAAATGTGATTGAAATTGTTCTTTTTTCATTTCAGGAATTACTCGTTCTACGTAATTTTCTATTCTTCTAGGTTTTATTTTAATAATTACTTCATTTTCCTCATCTTCTATTACCGAAATGCTACTCTCTTCAAACAATTTTCTGCCCATACAAATAGCAATTCCGCTCGACAAAATTATCTTTTTCTATTCTCCATATTTAAATGCTTTCCAAAGAAAAATGAGGTTAAAATTAATGTCAAAAACGATTTGCAATACCCGTTGCGTTTATAAATGCAGTGCTAAGCTAATGGTCACGTGATATTCCCACACTCTACCTGTATCAATTATTCCTAAACGTACCCCTGGATGAGTTATTCATTCCTAATTTATAAAAATTCAGAAAGATAAGATTAGTAGTAAAAAAGGAAAAAGAAAAAATCGACGCTTTATGTCTTTTTAATCAAATATATTTTATGTTTATTTTTAATTAATGGTTTTTAAGCAATATGTTATCAAATTTTAAAAAAGTTTGTGATTTCTTGCAGAATGTTACAGCTGAGATATCTGAGGCTTTAATACTCATTGACAGCTTCAAAGAAATTTGTATACGTAAACGAAATTTTGATTTAAATGAGAAGGGAAAATCCGATTATGACATCATATTTAAAGAAGCAGTAACTATTTGTACAGATACTAATATAGAAATTGAAATGGAAGATCAGCGGAAAATAAAGTTTCCTTCAAAATTTAAAGATTATTTTTATATGGGTCAAGCGACAGGTAGTAGAGATAGGTACGATATTAATGATGACATACAATCATTTAAAAAATTACATGTATATATTCCTACGATAGACCACGTTATACGTGAAATAAATAATCGATTTACTGACAATAAAAATATTTTAATAATTTTAAGTTCATTGAATTACAAAAATAAATAATTTATTAAGAAATAGTATGACTGATGAAAGACTTACAGATTTAGCTGTTATAAATATTGAAAGGCAATTATTAGCAAGAAATTTAAACTTAGATAAAGTAATAGACAATTTTGCTTCTATTCACCCTAGGCGCATAATACTAAATTAATTGTCATTAGACTTACTGTTTTTCTTTTGTTTATCGAGTGTTCTTTTATTTAAGATTATTTTCTTTTTTTAAATAGAAGGCTTCGCCTGTGACTCAGCGGAGCGAGCCGTACCTCGTGTAAAAGGCTGATTTGAGCGAATTTTTACACCGAACCCGGGAACAGTGTCGGTTTCGACTCGTTGCGCCGTGACAGCTTGCGTTATTATCCTTTAATTTTCTTCTCACAATTCTTTTATCTTTCTTGCCGCTGCTTGCGTCATTTTTTTTTTGTAAAATCATTTTGTTTGAGCTCAACTTTGTCAAGATATTTATATTTACTATTTAATTGAAATTTAGATTCTGAGTAATTCATTTTTGCAGCTTATTTGTGAATTCTTCCTTTTATTTTTGTTTCATTTAGAAGTTTTGCTTGGTGCTGGTTTGTGTACTGTTTTAGGGCAGACAACTAGGGAATTAGTTCCTGCTGGAGAAATAGACCGATAATATCAAATTCAGCTGTGGACTCACAGATCTTCCCCTCAGTCGATAGCTTTTAACATCTCCGCCGCAGTTCGATAAGAGGTAGTGCAGCCACTCATCTCTGCTTGCCTACAACCTTGGTTCAAGACGACCCTTGCGAGCATTCACACCAGCTGCTTACTAAACTCTTTGACAACTTGAAGGCATTCCCTGTTAGACATACCAGCTGTCCTGGTCTACGACTCCAGGCAGGAAAAGAAGATTTTAGTTAGCGATACCAGTCTACCTAAATAGCTGTTTTAAAAGGCAAGCATTTAATTTTGTCACGCTTTAAAATTTTGTTTACTTAGAATTTTTTTGTAAATCCTAGCCTCTGTTACAAAACTTCTTATGTAAACCTTAGCTTCATTATATATTTTTTTTACAGAATTTTTGGTAAACCTTAGCGTCATTATATAGAATTTTTTTGCAGTTGCACTTATCATTAGCGGCCCTTTTATTCTCTTTCCTTCCTTCTTTCCTCATTTAGTGTGAACGAGACGTTTGGCGTCCAATATTTTCTCCGAACAATTTTCAGCAGTGAACCCACGACCTGCCGCCGAACTAACCCTGAGAGCCGCGGTAAGTGAACGATTTTCTCTACGAGGAAAACCCGTTACATTGCATTTTTTACAGAAATAACTGGATCCATAGAAACCTGTCATGCTATTAATTAGGTACATCAAAGTGTGTTAGTTTTTTTTTATGGGGCAGAGCGATTAAAACACGTACACAAACACTTTAGAACTATATTTCCAAACATAGTACCATATTACCAACAGAGATGGGCTCGCTCGTGGCGTGCCTGTCTGTATGATTGTGGCGCCGTCTATGGGTGTACGCGGGAAGCTCGTAGATAAGAGGGGAGATTACGGATATCTCCAACACATCCCCTTAATCGAGCATCCTCTGGCGTAGACTTCTCTTCAGGCCCATGCCCTTGGCGCAGCTGTGCAGCTTGGGTCCAGGTGTGGCGTCGGCTACCATGTCCTCGGTCGGCAGTTACTCCAGGTCGATGGGGTGGTTGCTCAGCGACTGCAGGTACTACATCTGATGTCGATGTGCTTCGACCGACTATGGTGTACTGAATTCCGGGCGAATTTCCCCGCACCCTGGTTGTCGTGGAACAGCTTCGTACTGCCCAGGTCTATGAAGCCGAGTTTTTCGAGGAACGAGTGGAGGTGGATTGCCTCCTTGAAGGCGTCGGAGTATAAACTAAATGCTAACCAATGAAAATAGTTATTTTCTCTTACATGATTTTCTTCAAGTGGACGATTTGTTTTCGTAAACTGTCAACGCTGTCAGTGATGTCACTTGTGTTTTGTGATGTAAATGATTGTAACATTAAAAATGGCAAAGCGGGCAGGGAATCTAAATAATGATCAAAAAGATATGTTAATTGAATTTATACAGAAAAATCCTATAATGACGGAAGGAAAATTTACAAGTGAATTCAATTATAAAGACATTCAGAGGATTTAAGTACCATTTTAAATTTGATTCCAAACGGGACCACAAAAACATGGAAACAGTGGCGTAAATTAAGTTTAAAACCCATGTTTACTTCAATATGTATTTTGAATTTATACTTTGTATAAAATTTTCAGGTACCAATATTCAAATACTTAGGATATTTTGTTAACCTTTTTAACACTTATTTATTACAGTATGAATTATCATTCTGTACTGAAAACGTTCATTCACAGCAAAAATAATTTTCAATAAGCTACTAACAGCAGCAGTTTTGCATGCGAATGTTTACTTTCGTGGGGTTAGAACCCATGCGATTAGGCAGTTCGTATACGAATATGTCACACTTTTGTATTTCAAGAATAGAGCCCCAGTTTGCAGACTGAGTCGCCACGGAAGAGACTCTCGAGCATGGCGCGGGCCCTCTGGTGAAGTGACTGGTCCCTCTCCACCTCGAGCATCCGCTGCAACATCTCTTCGAGGAGTTTTGGTTTCTCCATGAAAATGTCGGTGTCGATTGCGCCGTTGAGGTAGACGGTCGACACGTCCATCTGGGCAATCTTCATTCCGGATTCGACTGAGAGACCGACGAGCATTAGCAGGGAGACGAGTCGAGCGACTGGGGCGAAGGTGTCATGGTAGTCGATCCCAGGGCGCTGGGAGAATTCTTGCGCGACAACGCGAGCCTTCCTTTTGTCCAGACTGCCGTCAGCCTTGTATTTATTACGCAAGACGATTCGAGAACCAATGACCTTTGTGTCCGGTCGATCCACGATGTCCCAGGTGTCGTTGCTCACGAAACATTTCTCTTCAGCGTAGATGGCGCTTCGCCACTCCTCAAAGTCGGGGCCGCTGGTTGCTCATCCGAAGGGAACTTCGGATACCATCATAGAGACTTTGGTGACGTCGGCGTCGTCTGAAGTAGGTGCGGCACTTTGAGTGTTGTATTGGAGACGAGGGCGCCCAGGTTATCCGGTTCGAACCTTCTTCCGACGGCCTGGTCCGCGTTTCCGCTGTAGCCGTTCGGCGTCGGT
Source organism: Stenolophus ochropezus (assembly GCA_035578165.1). Classification (NCBI taxonomy): domain Eukaryota; kingdom Metazoa; phylum Arthropoda; class Insecta; order Coleoptera; family Carabidae; genus Stenolophus; species Stenolophus ochropezus. The sequence continues at coordinate 14,626,912 of JAQOWZ010000015.1, read as the reverse complement.
TGCGGGAGGCCCCATCGGAGAATCTTTGATTGGGAGATTCTCTGGCTCATAGATGAGATCCTTCTCGTTTGGTAGGTCGAGAATGGACGAGCAGCCGAGCATGGTGGAGTCAGAGATGAAGTCCTCGTGCTTGCCTCCGGGGCCAAACTGATCGATGAATCTCACGTCTCGGGATGTGTAGATATTCTTGTCCTCTGGCGACCACATCCTGTAGGCCTTTGCCTTGCAGGGGTACCCGACGAAGATCCAGGACGAATGCTACGGACCCAAATGTGCGGAGATGATGAAAGACGGGCTTGCGCTTGGTCCACAGCTCGAATGGAGTCTTGTTGTCGGAGCCCTTAGAGATGCTGCGATTTCGCAGAAGGACGGGGAAAGCCGGACTGTAGGAGCATGCACCTGGCGGCCTCGACGAGTATGCGGTTGCAGCGCATACCTTCCTTTTGTCCAGGACAACCTTTATTTGAAGCTTTTTACTTTCTTGTGCGAAGTAAAGGAAGTGTTGTTATCGCGAAAATTTTCGAATTTTAGATTTTAACGGAAATACACGTTGTGACTATCCCTGAATCCATATTGACTAGTTTCCGCGTGACGTCTGTATGTACGTATGTACCTATCCCTATGTTCGGGTGTTCAAATGAACCCTCCGTATAGTGTCATTAATTGATTTTGCAAATCAATGATATCATCATTCGTTATTTCCAAGTTTCCAACTATTATATAAGTACATTCTGATTGAAAATTTCTTTATTTATTTGACTTATAATTTTTGCAATTTTATGCAATTTTTTTAAAAAGTTGTTACATTTTACCCAAATATAGAGTATGCTCCGGGTTTATTTCAGGAGGTAAATCATTTATTATTGTTCTGTGTCCAATTAAACTCATTAATCGTTCTTGTAATTCATTTAAAGAATATATCTTGGAATTTCCACCACCAGTTTATTTTGCTCGCGTAATAATAAAAGTGCTTTATGTATAGTTACAGAATAGGTTTATACAGAAGCGACAGTAAGACAGAGAAACGAAAATTAGAGGGAGATGGAGAATGTGCACAAATTTAAAGGGCTCATTGTTTAACATCGGAAAGTTTCCTCACATCTTAGAGAGAGATAGGGGAAGAGCACAAATTTAAAGGTCTACCCAATGCTTCAAGGTCATAGAACTGTATAGGGGAACATGAAAGGTACCGACACGGAGTGTCGCTTCTGTATGTAACTATTCTGTGGTATAGTTTTAGACTTCCACGTTATAAAAAACTAAAAAGAAACCCTTTAATAATATAACACTTTCTTCAACAGATAAACTAAGTGTCATATAAAGCCGCCTAGTGTTTGGGTTGCGGCGCTGGGTAGTAGGATTTTGAGTTGGGCACCACCTTACTTTAAAGGAAAGATAAAGGACAATCCTAGTGAGTCAGGAACTAGGTCACAACACATAAGAAAAAGAACTGATGTAGAGTTAAGCACCGGAGCTTTAATGAACAAAATGTATGTAATCATATACAAAAACACTTGCCTGAAGCGTCAAAGCGAAGCGGAGCAGAAAGCTTAAATTGAAGTGTAGCTATTTGAAGATCTTCTCCTGTGGAGTAGGGCTACTGAGACCGACAAGCACCGATGATCCAAAGGCAGTGGAAAAAGGGAATCTTGTAGCCAAGCTTCGACACTTCGGTTGGCCTTCTGAATGGTAGCAGGTCTCATCAGACGTGAATGGCTTCCCAATTTTTGTTTGTGCTGGCACTGTCATCCTCGCACAATAACCTCCACACCACAGCCTAAGTTCCCTGTCTAGCCTTTGTCCTGTAAAGGCAAAAAAACGACAGCAAACTCTGCTACAATATACAACACAATCAAAAATACAAAAAAGAAAAAATAACTATAGCGTAAGTCGCGGACCGACTAAACTAAAGCAGAGAAAGCATACAACTCTAATGCGTAGCCTTGATTTGCCAAAAGTTAAATAAAGCCACTAATCCATAAGTCAGACCACATCCAGAATACTAATATACCAACCGTACAAATAATACTGGAGTTGTATCCTTAAATGTTAATAAACCGCGTTGATCGCGAAAAGAACTCTGCCAATACTTTTAATATCCGCGTAAATTATAGTAATACTGACATCAGTTACTCGGTTACATCCACACACACAATAGGAATACGAATGATAGGGATTAGGGAGAAAATGGATTAATGAAAAATTTGTCGGTCTGTAAATATGTGTTTGTCCGTTCCAGTCAGATGATAAGCGGCATATGAAAATGAATAAATTTTATAAATCCCGATAAAGGAATGACCGTAGCATTTGTTTCCATGTATACGTAAGTTGATTAGGTATAAAGTACCGATTACACGAAACTTTTAGTAAACTAACCTCAAAGTTAGTCACGCACGTGGGACTTTCTTTAAGCTGAAATTTAATTCTCTAAACACAAAACACTAGAACTAAAATTGTATTTTATTATATCACTAAAGAAGTACAAAAGAAAACTAGAAAAGTCAATTTCTAAATTCAGAGAAACACGAGATCGCAAATCTTGAACGTTTGCATTAATCAAAAACTTAGAACCAAGTAAAATCAAAAGAATACTTACAAAAAATGTAATTTCTACTGAAGAATTGAGATTTAAATTTTGTTTCAGTCTGAAAATATAATTTTCACAACGTTCACGATTCGTAACGCACCTGCTCTCGCCACAGTCAAACGCAAAAAAACCTCGTTTCCAAAAAATCCTCCGCGCACCTGTCTCCACGACCCCTTCACCAAACTATCTCAACTTGTCGCAGGAAATAAAGAGAGTAATATATTGGCGGTTATAAGTGGCAGTTCTAATATTACTGCTGCAATAAATAACTGTATTTATTTAAAAGCCGCACATAAATCATACAAAGAATGGAAGAGTGTAATAATTTAATTTTAATGTTAAATCATTCCACAAATATTGATGATTTTCACAAGTATTAGTTTTGTAAGAAATCAAATTTAAGTTTTGTGATATAAAATCAAGCATGTATTGCATTTGCTCTGATGACATTTTTGTTTCTTTTTTGAGCTTATATTTCATAAATTGATTATGTTCTGTGAGGCAAATAGCATAAAAATTAATTTTACTGGGTAAATTGCAAAGAAGATGTTAAAGAGTGGTGCAAGAAATATGTGGTCTGTGCGGGAAGTAATGGGCCACATAAGAAAAGAAAAGCTCCAATGCGCCAGTATAATGTTGGAAGTCCCTTTGAACGCATTGCGATTGACGTAGCCGGACCATTCCCAAAAACTGACGAGGGTAATAAATACATAGTGGTAGCAATGGACTATTTTACAAAGTGGGTCGAAGCCTATCCATTTCCCAACCAGGAAGCCGTAACGGTCGCGGTAGTCTTGGTAAAAGAATACATCTACCGATTTGGGGTACCACGAGAAATACATTCTGATCAAGGAAGGAATTTTGAGCCTGTTCTATTCCAAAATATCTGTAAGATATTAGCAATCAAGAAAACCAGAACTGCATTATATCTGCAGTCTGATGGCATGGTTGAACGGGAGAATAGAACAATAAATCTGTATTTGTCGAAGGTAGTCTCTAAGCATCAACGAGACTGGGATCGAAATCTTCATCTATTTTTCTTGGCTTACCGTTCATCCGTGCACGAGACAACAGGACGGACACCAGCTAACATATTATTTGGGCGGGAGTTGCGCTTACCATGCGACCTGATATTTGGCAGTAAACCCGGTGATGATCTAGCTGAGGAGGACTAAGTAACGGACTTACGGAGAAGAATGGACAACATCCATGAACAAGTCCGTACAAATATTCAAGGGGCCAGCGATCGGATGAAGGACCAGTACGATGCAACAAAGGATGTTTTTCAATTTAATTCTTTTTAATTGCTGCCACCAGGCTATTTAATAAAATAGCCAAAAATAAAATAATCTGGATTGTTAATAAAAACAAATGTAATCTTCACAAAAATGACAATATTTATTGAAAGAAACAGTCGAGAAAATATAATGGCGAATTCACACAGGAATCAGTAAAACAGTTTACAATTAAATAGCACAATAACAAAATATCACAGTAAACTCTTACCAAACATTATTTGGACTTTGGAGGGTAGTCGAACACACACAAAATCTTCACTGACACTTTGACGAGCCGCGAGCAGAGAGTACCCTGTCTTGCGATCGGTCTATCTATGTTCGTAAAATCCGTGTTGGTATATAAGGGCCTCCGACATACCTCCCTCTACAAAAACGGAATAAACTGGCATTTGGAGAAAGTGACATGTACCTTTCCAAAATTCAAGGTTTTCTTTGAAAAACCCCAAGTCAACTTTCTTGTTTTGCTGTTATTATTCTAATTGGAATTTAGAAAACATTCTAATTGTTTTTACTTTCACAATTAATAATTTTTTATAGCCAAAGGGAATTTTGTAGCATCAGTAAGCCAATTTATTCGCGCTTTTGTCATACTTAAAAACTAACAAATAATGTTCTATGACCGAAGATTCACTTTGTTACAACGATGTCAAGGCTCAAAAATGTGGTTATCAACCTGGAAATTTAGTGGCTTTACAATCCACAGAGGCGTCGTGGCTTGTCGCCAAAGCTGCAAAGGAAGACTTTAATTGATTAGCCCCTTTCGCTGTTGATAACTATTACGATCATCGTGGAGCGACGGTTCGCCTTGTTGTAGCTAAGGAACTCACATTTGAAGACTTCATGGAAAGCCATACCACTGGTCAGAAGGCATGGTATAGCGTGACAAGACAAGAACAACGAGATCTGTTCACCATGTCCCCAGATTATTCGCGTATTGTATAGCGAAAGACATTAAGATGTCCCGCGGCATCGCTTCAGTTTTTAAAAGAAAATTTGGATGAGTATAAGAACTGGCCAACTAACGTCCAACCGTCGGAAAAACGCTAAAACTGAAGGATGATAACGTAGAACACAAGCGGTACATTTACTACTTTGCTATGAACAATACTCAAATCAGAAACTGTTATACCGCAGTTTTTGGGACTCGCTGTGCGATATGAAGAGCCATTTGTTGGAGAATGACACCAAGGGTGATGCATGCAGATTTCGTCATCACGAACAGTTCCGGGACGAAACGTTACATTGGAATGGCTACATTGCCCCCTCGGAAATGTAGCGATCCCAAGGTAATGTCGCGGGCGTCGGCCGTTAGCGGACCTGTCACGACTTGTTCGCCCGCTTTTATTGTTCTGTTGTCTAGAGCGTAGAACATTCCCTAACTTAATTGTTGTACTATATCAACTGATATTAATACGTGTAGTGAGAGATATAAATAAATAGTTGGTGATGTAAATATATTGGGCAATAAATATTTCGTAGTGTTAAGTGTTTAAATAAATAATCTTTGCTTTTAAGATTTTATTAATAATAGTTATTCTTAAATTAGTTGTGCGGGATAACAGGGATGGATACCCCGGATATCGAGTATGGATGATGGAACAGTTGGTGAGGTTGTAAATCTCACTTTCACACAACCACGCGAAAAACACTTATTTATTTACACACAAAACAACTTTAGCGCAGCAACGCCGGAACCGAACAGACTTGTACAAATTTTTAAAACCAAAAAATTTGCTAGCGACAGCGCCACTAACAATAAACTACAAAAAATACAATGAAGCGTATATGGCGTTGACATTGGCAAATATGTGTTGTACCTTTCACAATATACGAAGCTGACAACAATTAAAATCTCAAACATACTGCCCACCTAATCGAGAAGCGACTAAACTAAACAATTAACATGGAAGAACAATGAAACTTAAGTAAGCAAGATCGTGTGGACATTAGGCCGACTGGGAATGACCTGGACTGCCCACCGTAGAACGACGCAGCGGTGGCGACGGCGGCGCGGCGTGTCTCTGCTTGGCTGAGGGGATGACGTCCGTCTCGATCGGCAGAGGGCTTAGCCGGGAGATAGGTCGGCGAAGCTCTGAAGTGGCAGTCTTGACGGTGACTACCCTGACGAGGCCGTCTGCCCCTGGATGCAGCTCAGTCACTCGGCCCAGTGCCCATCTACCTGGAGGCAGCTGCGGGTGGTGAACCAGCACTAACTGGCCCACACTGAAGTTGGATCTTTCCCTGCGCCAGCGGGGACGTTGTTGCAGCTGGTGCAGGTACTGCGTTGACCACTTCTTCCAGAAGTGCTGTGTGAGTCGTTGAACGAGCCGCCAGCGGGTCGCCAGGTCGCTGGGCTCGTCATGGGAACCTGGTTCTGGAACGGGCAGCAATGATGAACCAACCAGGAAGTGCGCTGGGGTCAGCGCGGACAGGTCCGCAGTGTCCGACGAGGACGGCGTCAGCGGACGGGAATTCAGGCAGGCCTCTACCTGAGCCAGTACTGTAGATAGCTCCTCATACGTGAGGGTCGTCTCACCAATGGTTTTGCGGAGGAGACTCTTCACTGAGATGTGGCGCCAGGACAGCCCTGGCAGTGTGGTCTGTATGTAGGACACTCGATTGGCGACGAATGTCTTCCATCTACTTGGGTGTCCACGTATCCAGGCGAGTCTGACGGTGCTATCAGACCACCCAAACATAGGGAGAATGGAGATCCGCCGAGTTTGGCGGACGTACAGCAATAGACGAACTAGAAGCTGAGCAGCGCACAGCTCGAGACGTGGAATGGAGACAGTTTTCACGGGTGCCGTCTTGGTCTTGGAGGCGATGAGAGACGTGTGGAACGCTCCATCAGGATTGACTGTGCGGATGTAGACGACGGCGGCGTACGCCCTGGTGGAGGCGTCCGCGAATCCGTGAAGCTCTACGTCGGTCTCAGCTGGACTCAACTGAGTCCACCGTGGAATACGGATGTCTTGAAGGCGGCTGAGACTCTCTTAGAACGTGGACCACCTCTCCTGGAAGTCTCCCAGTCTGACTTGGCAAGCCACAGGTCCTGCATCAGAATCTTCGCAGATATAACGACTGGGGAGATCCAGCCGAGCGGGTCGAACAGCTGCGAGACCTTGGAGAGGACTGTGCGTTTCGTGACGGGAACTGAGAGCGATGTTGAGATACGCTCTCGGAAGAAGAATTCATCCTTTTCTGGATTCCACATGAGCCCTAACATTTTCGTGGATTCGGAGAGCTCGACGTTAGCAGCTGGAGTAGGCGCCTTGGAACGGGCTTCAGCGAGCCCTAGGAGGTCTGAACAATTTGCGGACCATTTGCTCAGTTCGAACTTGCCTCTTGCGAGTAGTTGGATGAGCTCATCACGGCTTATGACAGCGTTTTCGAGGGAATCGGCTCCGGAGAGTACGTCGTCGACGTACGAATCTTCTACAAGGGATTCGGAGCCCCTTGGAAAGCTCTCTTGCTCGAGTCGAGCAAGTTGACGTAGGGTGCGGATCGCAAGATATGGTGCGCAAGCGGTCCCGTATGTGACGGTCGTCAATTTGAAGTCGTGAATTGGTTCGCTTGTGTGGCCGCGCCACACGACACGCTGGAGGTCTTGGTCATCTGGGTGGACGAGTATTTGACGGAACTTCTTCACGATGTCCACGCAGAAGACGAACCGATGATTTCGCCAGTTCATGATGACGACACCGAGATTGTTCAGCAAAGGTGGACCTGGGTGCAGATGTTGGTTCAATGACACTCCCTGCGCATTGAGTCGGGAAGCGTCGAACACTACTCGCATCTTGCTTCCTTGAGGGCCTGACTGCATGACAGCGTGGTGCGGAAGGTACCACACAGGTCCGGTGGGAGTCTCCTCAGCCCTACGCATATGACCAAGAAACTCGTATTCGTGCATGAACAGCTGGATCTCGTGTCAGACGTCGCTCTATGGAAACAAGCGAACGGACTGCTTGCTCGCGATTGCCGCCTGTGGGAACTCTGGATCGACGTGGCAGCCGCACCACAAAGCGACCACTGGCGTCTCTCTGGTAGGTGGAGGTGAAGAATTCTTCGCAGGCACTCTCTTCTGGGGAGAGCGAGGAAGGAGTGACGGGAATCTCTTCAAGTTCCCAGAACCGGCGAAGATTGTGATCCAGGTCCTCCTCTACACGGCAATGTAGAGAGGACACGGGAGATGCACCGTCCTCGTCGACGGCTCCGGACAGGACCCAACCTAGAGCTGTGTTGATGGCTACCACCTTGGAGCCTGGGACTGGATACACTCCTGGAAGGAGTAGAGGGCCAAAAACGTCGGCTCCAAGCAGTAGGCCAACCTTCTGGTCTCGGTGATAGCATGGATCGGCCAGCTCGAGGTGCAGCAGCAGCTGCGGATCTAAGGGACGGACTCTCCGTTGTGGAACGTAAGCCGTCAGACGTGGAAGCACGTAGGCGGATACCTGGTGCTCGGCACCAGGTGCTGCTCTGGATCAGAAGACGACTTCCACTTGTAAGGAGGCCGTGGCAGAGTGCGAGGCCCCGACGCCAACGACCTTGACGTGGGAGCGCCGCCTGGCTAGACCAAGACATTGCACAATGTCTTCAGAGACGAAAGACACCTCGGACCTGGTGTCGAGAAGCGCGCGTGTCTGTACGCGCTGTCCGCTGGGCGAACAGATGGTGACCAGCACTGTGGTCAGGAGAACCATGGCACGGGATGTGCCCTGGTGTGTGGAGTGACTAGAGACCGTAGAGGTATGGAGAGCAGCAGCTCTTTCTGTAAGACTGGCCGAACCTGTAACAGAACTAGATGGGAAAGCGTCGTGCAGCAGCGTGTTGTGCATCTGGCTGCACTTGGAGCACGTCTTCGTGGATCTGCATGCGTTACGCTGGTGGAAACCCAGGCAGTTGAAGCAGAGCCGAAGTCGCTTGACCTCGGACAGGCGCTCTTGTGGAGACTTCCCCCGGAACGATGAGCAGGAGAAGTTGGAGTGCGAGTCTCCGCAGAACACGCAGTTCGTGTTCTTGACGTTTGCAGAGACCTGGTGTGAGCGAAGTGGCGCAGCCTTCGCGTTGGAGGCCGTTATGGAGCGGGCAGGTGGGCTCAGCGGGGCCGACATCTCTAATGCGCGAATACGCATCTCGAAGAAGGCCTCGAGCTGCTTGAGTGTCGGCTGTTCCAACTTGTAGTCGGGGTTCACCAACGTTTGAGTCGCATCTATGGAAGCGAGATGCAACTCCCATGCTCGGCGGGATGCGGAGTCTAGGCGACGGAGGAGTAAGAACACGATGACGTCGTCTCACTTGTCTACAGGTCGCCCTAGCTGCTCGAGCGATCTTATCTCTTCCCGTGCTCGGTCGATCAGGGCCCGCAGGTCGCGTGCGGACTCTTTCGATACCTGGGGCAGGTCGAACAGTGCCGACAGGTGAGCACTTACCAGAACCCGACTGTTCCGGTACCTGGCGCAGACGGCGTCCCAGGCTCCCTGGAAGTTCGCTGCCGTGGTGGCCATAGTACGCACTAGGAGTGCGGCTTCACCTTTCAGTGCTGCCTTGAGGAGGCGCAGCTTCTGGACGTCGGGAACATCGTCACGGTCTATCACGAGACCCTGAAAGGCGTCGTGGAATGCCTCCCATTCCAAGTATGACCTGGAGAACTCCGGCAGGTTTACCTTAGGTAGAGGCGGAAGGGAAGCCTTTGGCGGTTGAACTGGAGCGACAACTGGAGCTGGCGGAGGTGGCGAAGGACGGAGGGCCTCCAGGATAGCGAGACCCGTCAAGTACAAGAGTTCTGTGGTGGAGAAGTGATCTTCAACGAAGTACACCGTAGCTTCTGAGCCCTTTTCTGCTCTCAGAGAGTGGTGGTTAGTCAGGAAGTCCTCCCAATGTCTCTGTAGGTTGGCGAGCGCGCTGTCGATCAGCTTGCTTGTCGGTGTTATTTCTTCTTTCGACAGCTGCGTACGGAGTGCCAGCGGTAACTTCCGGATCTGTTCCGTCAACTCTTGCTGGTGGCGCAACACTTCAGCCATTGTTGAAACTGGTGAAGGTTACGGACGCGAAAACGGAACTGTTTGGCGATGACTTCGAAGTTATCGTGATTCTACACGCAGGTTTGCGAGGTTAGAATTAACAAAGGATGGGTGGTTGACACTGGATTAGGATTTGACAGGCTGTGCACATGGACAAGGATTTGACAGGTTTTACACGTGGTTTTAAGGGTGGAAAAAACTCGGATAATCCGGATAGTATCCGGCTCGAAGGACCAAAAATGTGCGGGATAACAGGGATGGATACCCAGGATATCGAGTATGGATGATGGAACAGTTGGTGAGATTGTAAATTTCACTTTCACACAACCACGCGAAAAACACTTATTTATTTACACACAAAACAACTTTGGCGCAGCAACGCCGAAACCGAACAGACTTGTACAAATTTTTAAAACCAAAAAATTCGCTAGGGACAGCGCCACTAACAATAAACTACAAAAAATACAATGAAGCGTATATGGCGTTGACATTGGCAAATATGTGTTGTACCTTTCACAATATACGGAGCTGACAACAATTAAAATCTCAAACATTAGTGTTTATATTTGTTAATTCATTGTGTTACTTTTTTATTATCTTTTATTATTGAATTACTGCCGTGTAACCGCCATGTTTGAAAATTAAACGTAACCTAACCCAGTAATATTTTGACGTTTATGCTCAAATCTAACTAACTAAATAACATAAATTTTAGTTAGTTACTATAGCCTAAAAAATTAGTAACATTACTGTGTGCAAACATTACAGAATTCCAAATTTAAAATGAGTTACAAAAAAGTAGTTATATCCTTACTATTGTAACGTTTTATTTATTTAGGTGAAGTGTAAAATTGATTAAAACACTAATATTTATATAACTAAGTTTAATTAAAGAAATACGAATTATAAAGAATAGTAAAAAATAACTAACACTAAGAATTAACAAATGTAAACACTAATTTAAGACTAACAATTAATAATAAAGACTTAAACACTAAGATAATTTATTTAAACAATTAGAACTACGCAATATTTATTTCAACAATATTTATATCACTATTTATTTATATCACCATCTGTTCTGTACGCCTCTCAATATAAAACTGTTCTCGCGATCTTTTGCTTGGGGTATTTATATTAAAACACATCATTCTAGAATATTCTTTGATTCTTTGGAAATCAGAACAATGGGGAGCGGACGGACGTGTTCTGACCTGTTTGCTAGCGGCCGCCGCCCGCGCCGCCGCCCGCGCCGCGCCCCTGGGTTTGCTACATTAAGACTGTTTCGTCCCGGAACAGTTCGTTATGACGAAATCTGCATGCATCACTCTTGGAGCATCTGGAAGTCTTGAAGAAATAACAGTCGACGGTCCGTTTGAGCTCTTCTTGACCGGTAGAGTTGAAGCTGCAGACTAGAATTTAAACTCCGGTAAAGCGGAAGATTGTTTCTAACATGCTTCTAACAATCCTCCAATCCAAACCATCTAGTCCACAGCCTATCTTCGGTACTGCCAGCTTTATGATGTCGTTCTCCAAAAGATGGTTCTTCATGTCACACAGCGAGTCCAATAAATTGCGATATGACGGCTTCTGATATGAGTATGGTTTCGTAACGAGATAGTAAATGTACCGCTTGTTTTCCGCGTTATCATCCTTCAGTTGTAGCGTTTTCCCGACAGTTGGACGTTGGTTGGCCAGTTCTTGTACTCGTCCAAATTTTCTTTTAAAAACTGAAGCGATGCCGCGGGACATTTTAATGTCTTTCGCTACACAGTGAGCGAGGGAATATTCTGGGGACACGGTGAACAGATCTCGTTGTTCTTCTCGTGTCACGCCATATCGTGCTTTGTGACCAGTGGAATGGCTTTCCATAAAGTCTTCAAATGTAGGTTTCTCAGGTACAACCCGGCGAACCGTCGCTCCACGATGATCATCAAAGTTATCACCAGCGAAAGAGGCTAACCGATTGAAGTGGACTACTCTCGGCTTTCCATTAGGTGTTTTCCTAATTCTGTAGACCACATCATTTATTCTCTTTACGATCTCGTAGGGACCTTCCCAATTCTTTTGTAGCTTCGGTGATAAGCCACGACGTCTTTGTGGATTGTAAAGCCACACCAAATTCCCAGGTTGAAATCCACCTTTTTCAGCCTTGACGTCATACTGGTCCTTCATCCGATCGCTGGCACTTTGAATGTTTATACGAACTTGTTCATGGATGTCGGTCATTCTTCTCCGTAAGCCCGTTACGTAGTCCTCCCCGGCTAGATCTTCACCGGGTTTACTGCCAAATACCAGGTCGCATGGTAAGCGCAACTCCCGCCCGAATAAGATGTTAGCTGGTGTCTGCCCTGTTGTCTCATGCACGGATGAACGGTAAGCCAACAAGAACAGATGAAGATGTCGGTCCCAGTCTCGTTGATGGTTAGAGACTACCTTTGACAAATACCGATTTATTGTTCTATTCATCCGTTCAACCATGCCGTCAGACTGCGGGTGTAATGCAGTAGTTCTAGTTTTCTTTATTTCTAATATCTTACAGATATTTTGGAGCAGAGCAGACTCGAAATTCCTTCCCTGGTCGGAATGTATCTCTCGCGGTACTCCAAATCGGCAGATGCATTCTTTTACCAAGACTTTAGCGACCGTTACGGCTTCCTGGTTGGGAAATGGATAGGCTTCGACCCACTTAGTAAAGTAGTCCATTACTACTACTATGTATTTATTTCCATCATCAGTTTCGGGGAATGGCCCGGCCACGTCAATCGCAATGCGTTCAAAGGAAATTCCAACGTTATATTGGCGCATAGGAGCTCTTCTTTTCCTATGTGGCCCGTTACTTCCCGCGCAGACCATACATTTCTTGCACCACTCTTTAACATCTTCTTTGCATTTACCCAGTAAAATCGTTGGCGCAATCTCTCGAGGGTTTTATTTACTCCAAAATGTCCAGATCCGTCGTGGATCTCCTCCAATACTTCCGGTACTCTATTTCTAGGGATTATCAGCTGAGTTCTACTCTCAGTACCTTCAGTATTCTCTATGACACGTTTCAGGAGGCCCTCTTCAACAACAATAGAGTCCCACTGCGCCCAGTACGATTTTACACTTTGTGAGTGTATCGTATTCATCTTTCCAAACTGGTCTGCTATCGCCATGCTTCCAATCAAGTATGATCTTTAAGTCCGGATCATTCTCTTGGTCCCTCCGTAAGTCTTCAGGTTGCCATCTCCCGTCCACTACCGTTGTCCTTTTGACGGTGGCAAGTTTCGCTTCCAAATGACAAGGGTGCTTGCACTCTTCTTCACGGGTCTTCTCTCTCGCCAGGCTTACATCGTGAACTACTTTCTTCACTCCTACTTCTTTAACAGCAAGAGGAGCTGTTCCTACTTTTTCACCCGTTTTATTTTTAAACTTCTTTTCAGTATTCGCTGCAGTATTCTGTTTTTGCAGTTTCCCGAACAGTCTTTGCGGGTGGCCTAGCTCTCCACATTTCCAGCAATGAAGTATCTTTCTTCTAGCATGAATTTCAGATACAACTCGCTTTATCTTGTCTTCAATTCCCTCAGCATCGATATTTTGCACTTGTGATAGGTTACGTGAAACTTGTTTAGCTGCTTCATACTCTAAGGCGTATGACAGTGCATCAACTACAGTTTTCGGTTGAGTTAAAAGTAGTGCTTGCTGAGTTTCTTTATCTTGGACTCCATAAATAAATGCTTGTGTGGCTAGGCATTCCAAAATGCTGTCAGGAGCTGTAGGATGTGCGAGACGAACCAAACGAGCTATATCCGCTTCAAATTCTTGAAGGTTCTCTTTTGAACTCTGATATCGGTTCCTCAGTTGCATCTGGTACACCTGCTCCAGATGCGCATTGCCATATCGCATATCCAATCGTTTAACAAGTTGTTCGTAATCTTCTTGTTCATCTTCTTTTAGCGTTTGTAGGATATCGATGGCTTCTCCACGCAGCGAAACTGTCAACGCTGTAGCTTTTTCTTTGGAAGTCCAGCCATTCGCTTTGGCAGCAGCTTCAAACTGTTTTACATAATGCGGCCACGAAGTCTTGCCGTCAAATTCTGGTGTTTTTATATGCAGTCTAGAACTACTTTCTGGTTTATTTTTCTGAGTTTCATCAGTCTTAGCTGTATTAAAATTTGAAACCGATGGTAACGTAATTTTGGAGAAATTTTGCTGTAAATCTGCAATCCTCATATCGTATTCATCTTTCAGATTTTTTAAATTGTCTTCTATTTTTTCTTCCAATTTATTTTCTAAATTTCTAGAACTTTCTTTCAATTGTTCGTTCAATTTTTCTTCCAAACTTCTAGAATTTTCCATTAGATTCTCTTCCCATATTCTAGAATTTTCTGTTAATTTCTCTTCCAAAGTTCTAGAATTTTCTGTTAATTTTTCTTCCAATTTTTGTTCTAAAGTAATAGAAGTTTCATCTAGGTTTCTAGAATTTTCCTCTAATTTCCTCTAAGTTCTAGAACTTTCTTTCATTTCTTCTAGCTCCCTCTTGAGATCGGCCACTTTTAATTCGCTTAATTTTACTTGTTTAGTAGCCATTTTATTTATTTTTATTTTACACTTCACAGTTTTTATTAACCCTCACACCTGACACCAATTGTAGCGTTTTATTTATTTAGGTGAAGTGTAAAATTGATTAAAACACTAATGTTTATATAACTAAGTTTAATTAAAGAAATACGAATAATAAAGAATAGTGAAAAATAACTAACACTAAGAATTAACAAATGTAAACACTAATTTAAGACTAACAATTATTAATAAAGACTTAAACACTAAGATAATTTATTTAAACAATTAGAACTACGCAATATTTATTTCAACAATATTTATATCACTATTTATTTATATCACCATCTGTTCTGTACGCGTCTCAATATAAAACTGTTCTCGCGATCTTTTGCTTGGGGTATTTATATTAAAACACATCATTCTAGAATATTCTTTGATTCCTTGGAAATCAGAACAATGGGGAGCGGACGGACGTGTTCTGACCTGTTCGCTAGCGGCCGCCGCCCGCGCCCCGACCCTGGGTTCGCTACACTATGTTGTAACTAATATAAGAACAAATTAGAAATAAAGCTGATTATCACAATCACCAGACTCATTGTGTTTATCCTTCCTAGCAAGAATTATGTACTTATTAATAAATTTTGTTTCTACTATTTTCGCTCCTGAAATGCGACGCGAAAGTTGCATGTCCATGACTAGTCATGAAAATATTTAAACACCCAGTTGTACCTCATTTTTAATTTTTTCTATAACTTCTGGTGCCGCTTCTTTTATATATACAGGAAACGCGTCAATGTGATAACTTTCGTAAGACATTTCAAATTACTATAAGCGTATGCATCAAAAATGCAAAACTGACAGTTTGGTTTTTGTTTATTTACAATTTTTTTCTGTTACTTTAGAAACGAAAGAAGCACGTTACGAAATACTTAGAGACAATCTGATTTACTAAAATTAAATGTAATATTTTTTTTTCTATTACAATCAAAAGTTTCAGAAGAAAATTAATACATGATTCGTCAGAAAAATGTCTTTACCTGATTTACAACGCTATAATCTGCACGTTTTCCACTCGTGCAGATTATATTATTGTTGGAATGCACAATAAAATACTTCCGGAAAGAATCAATGCGCTGGGGAGATTATAATATAAATCCGATTCATTTATAAATTTAAATATGTATAACATGCAATCTTCTTGGCCAGTATGTTTAATAATAGCATCTCTTGAAATTTTACATCCCAATATCTCAGCATCATATTTAGCCTTAAACCAAGGATTATTTTCTTTATGTGTTACTTAATTGATTATGTATGCGAATTTATACAGGGTATATTGCAGAAGGCTAAAGGTGCATTCACATAAGTGTTTAGTTTTAAGGTTTACAATTGCATTTAAGATTAGGAAAGTTTGACGCCATTTATCAAAATGAAAACATTCACATTATGTTTAGGAATGGACCAATAGCTAAGCAGGTAGCATGTAATAGCATCATGTAGTTTTCTCTCTTTGTAAGCTGTCACTTCAAATATAACCACAAATTTTACTATTGATTTGAAATGAATCGCAAAGAACAATTAATTTTGGCAACTACTTTAACTTTATATCTTCATAATAAACGAATAAAAAAAAACTAAACGACGATGGTAGGTTCGTCCAATATTACAAAGACATTTTTCCCAGGGAGACGGTACAATTTAGTTCAAGAGATGAGATTACAGGACACTGAATCTTTTTTTTGATTATACTAGGCTAACAGTAGCCCAATTTTCTCTAAACAATGTAAACAACTTAATTTGGCTCTGTTGTCCAAATAATCTATATTATCGACTTATTTAATTTTTGCAAAATTGCGGATAGATGGCACCACTTACTAAACCTAATAAATATCTTATTATGTGAATGATATGCTGTCAGGCTATTTCTAAACTTAAATCATAATTGTAAATCTTAAAACTAAAACACTTATGTGAATGCACCTTAGGAATTCCTCCAACTGAGCAAATCCGCCACCAGTGCAACCATACCCAAAACTGCTGCTTGATTTATATCTTTTTTTTTATTATCCGTATCGTCAGTACATATAAAGGATTTAGATTCACAAACATTACATTTTATAAAAAAATTGTGTTCACTCGTACAGATTATAACGTTGTTGGAATGCAGGATAAAATATTTCCGGAAAAAATCAATGCGCTGGGGAGATTATAATATAAACCCGGTTCATTTATAAATTTAAATATGTACATTATGCGATCTTCTTGGCCAGTATGTTTAATAATAGCATCTCTTGAAATTTTACATCCCAATATCTCAGTAAAATATTTAGCCTTAAACCAAGGATTATTTTCTTTATGTGTTACGTAATTGATTTTATTATTGAACATAATGTTATTGTTTATAATGTCTACTATTGATTCCATTTATTACAAAATAAATTTTTTAATTTACATTTTTTATATCAATCCAAGAATTATGGCTATTATCTAATCCTATCCATTTTACATATGCTTGATTGCCTTTAGGTTTACCGACTTTCTGAACTAAATATACTTTATCATGTTTTACATGACTTAACTCTTCTTCGTAAAAACAACTTTTCAGTCTTGTTCTTTATAATCTTTCAAGTGATGAGTTACAAGATTTGAATAAATTATTTCGGAAAGTATAAATATTTCATTTGTCCAATTAGGTATGTAATTTTTTTCAAAAATAGTTTTATATTTAGATATTCTAACTTTATCTCCAACCTTATATTTAGGTTTATTATATGAAATTTCTTCTTGAGACAATGGTTATTTTTTGTTCTTTTTCTTTGAAAAATTTCTTTAGCACAAAAATCGATCGAGTGGTTTTCGAAATATCTTGTTTCGAAATTTTTGATCGGCCGCCATTTTGTTATTTGATAAAATAGAAAATAATAGTAAATACAAAAGTTTTAGAGAACTAAAAGCAAATGCTGAAAGTTTTTGTATTTTTTCAATATCTCTTAAAATAAGGGAGTAATGACGATTTTTCGAAAAACAAAAGAACGCCAATAACTATGGACTGGGGGCTCCAAATTAAAAATTTGAACAAAGAAAAGTTGTTTATCTCAATGAGTTTTAACTGCCGTTTTCGAATGGTACAACTTAGTATTAACACCCTGTATACTATTTACAAATTATTGACGATATTATTTCTGGCAAAATAAAATATTATTTAAATTATTGCACGCATAAAAATATGACGATTTCGTTCATTTATAAATATTTGTAAATATTGAATTAGTAAAAATACTCGGTTAGTTTCGCTAACTCTAGTAGCCGTCAGATAATTATAAAAAAAGAATTAATATTTTATAATTATGTAACTATGTATAGTGTAGCGAAATTAGTCATATAAGAAATTAAGAAATATTAAAAATAATTTACACAATGAAAAAAATAAAAAAGATGAAGTGTTTTGGCAAACGAATATGCTGCCCAAACTAAAAAAGGTTTATTTTGTTGTGTTTTAACAGAAATTGTTTATAGAAATATTCCAAGAAGATTTAAATGTATCGAACCAACCGTCTAAGTAGAGATACATAAAATATTTATGTATATACATCAGTGGCGGCTCGTCATATGGGGCCACCGGAGCCAGGCCCCGCTTATAATTTTACAATATATTTTTCATTTTTAGTTACTACTTGTACAATAATTATTAATATATACATATATAAGAATACATTTTTGTAATTTTAATTGATTTTCTCATGGTTAATATTCTATCTACAATGAATTTTATAACCCATATAGGCATATTGCCTTATTCTTATGTATTAAATTACAGTTTATTAAAAATCGTTCGCATCGAAGTTTCGTTACGGATTAGTGAACTATCCCCGCTTCGGCTCCGGATGTCCGAATGTAGCCGATCCCCTCCACAAAATTTTAAACCCTACCTCCGGTAACGTGGGAAGACTTGTTACGAGTTTTGCTGTTTCGAACGCCAGCCTTAAAAAAATAAAAAAAAAACTGATTTAAATTAAAAAATTCCGATTTTTATGCAACCCTTTCTAAATATTAGTAATATTACTATATTTTCCAGATTTCATATGCTGTGTACTTATTAGTTTTGAAGTAATTATAAAACTCCTTACATTTCCATGAGGAATGAAGATATTTTTGTTTTCAAAAACTTATTTGCATCAGGTTCTTCTTGCTGTCTGCAAGAGGATTTTGATGGCTTGTTCTCTTCATTCAAAACAATTCTTTCCTTACAAGAAAAAGTTACACATTTATAATAACATACAATACTTAAATGTTTTTAAAAATAATTACTGGTTAGTTTTGAGTGGTGTCGAATAAAAAACTGTTAGAATTGCATCACGTTTTAAGGATCTAGTTTTCCGTGGTCCAGCAATACCAGATGTGACAAAACAATCCGTAGTAAAATGTATGGAACACACATAAATTAATTTGTCTGGAACAAGATTCCAATGAGTTTTACGGACTTCTCTCAACGCTGTAATCCAAAGATAACTTATTTCTGGTCTTGAACAAAATAATTTTATATTATTATAAAACTTAAAATACTATTATTTCGCATATACTCACAGATGAAAAGGCACTCGTCTTCCTTTTATAAAAAACGAATTCCAACGATAAACAGAACAAGTTCGTACATTGTACAAGCCAAAAATATATTACTTTATCTAAAAACAATAAAATAATTGTTAGTTCATTGCTTATGTATAAGTAATTATATAAAAACTTAAGCTAGGTTCACAGCTCTAACATAAACACTGTTTTTGGTCGTTGTAATTGAACTTTTGTTTTCGACGTAAGCATAAAAAATATTATCATTCACAGCTCTTAACACAAGCATTCGTCGCTGTGAATGTTTGTTCACATTAAATAAAAATAAAATGTAATAAATACGTTTAGATATAATATGTTCTTGGATTAATAATGATATTACTGATATAATAACGTTATAATTTATTTAATCTATATAAATGCAAAATAATATCAAAAAATTATGTTAAGAAATAGAGGTGAACAAACCATAATATTTTTAATATAGCAATTTAAATTTCAAAATATTTATTTATATTAATAAAATGTAGCTACGTTTCACATTTGATATGTATAAAATAAAATGATATTTATTTAAAATTAAATAATAATTTTTTTGACATGTGGTTCTCTTGACAGAGCAGCTATTTCAGCTATTCTCCTTCTTTTTACAATAGAACCTACTATTATTTTTGTTCTAGCATTCATTTTTTCACAAAAGCAAAATACAAATGTCAGATATTTGATGACACACAAATTTGGTCACACTACGCACATTTACTGCTCATGAAAAAGGATAGCCTCTTCTCTGTCCAACCGAAATACGTCGAGATACTACGTCGAGTATATGAAGTTTGCAAACTTTACGCTTGTGCGCAGCGACTACGTCTACGTCGAGAAACAAAGTTAAGAGATGTGAATGCTCAGCCGTATTCACGTTCGACATATATTTACGCTTACGTCGAGAAACTAAAACTACGACTACGTTAAGAGCTGTGAACGTACCTTACTCAAAATGTATAAAACCACGATAAAACGACAACAACCAAAACATCAGACCGTATGCCAAACAATGTTGCCATAAAATATAAAATGAATCTGAGTTTTTAGAATTATATACATTTTATAGGATATACTTGAAATCAGCACATTTATAAACAATAACTATTAAAAAACAACAAACGACCGGAAAACAAAAACAAATAAAACAACACGTCGAATAAACAAAGAAGCAAATTTATAGTTGACCGTAGGGATATCTAGCGACGGAATTAGGAAACTACCTTATATATTTCTATTCATTGTTGTCTCTATCTGGCCAGCTGAGATCGTATCTATACATATACCTATTATCTAATAGTTATATGTATCTATAGCTCGTCTCAAATAGAAATGGACCTGTCCATGATTCTCGTGCATATAATGCAACAAACAAGTTGAAGGAGACGGAAACATAAATATAGTTTTTTTCTAATGGTGTTTAATGTGCTGCACAGTACATACTAAACGCATCATAGACCCATGCTTGGCCTACCAGTGGCCCTGAACAGTACTGGGTTATAGTAGGCTATACCTACCCCATATCAAAACTGCACTGATCCAATAAACTTGGGGCGTAACGCGTAAACCATACATGGGAAAGCAATCTGCCAGTGGTGTGAGATTATTTTAATAACAAATGGAATTTTTGTAAATATTTATATTTTAAAATGCGTAATATTTATGAACATCATAAAAATACAAAAATGAAAACATACATTATACACATACATATATATATACAAAAAAGAAAACATATATTACATACATATATATTAGGCATATCAGTTAAAATTTAAATCTTCGTAATCGTAATCTTCTTCGTCACTATCGTCTAAACTTTCGGTAATGTTAGTTATGAAATGATCGGCGTGAATGTCAAAGAACTTTACTGTTTGCTCCCACTTTTTTGGGATGTCTTCACAATTCTCAAAAAAAAAGCCAATCTCTTCACATATTCCAATTTAAATGTGACGTTGTGTGCAGCTACGCAATTTTTTACATATGCCCACATATTTTCTATTGGATTGAGCTCTGGATGATACAGTGGCAATCGAAGCACGATGTGGCCATGTTGTGCCAACAAGATGTCCGTTAAATATTTTTTATTTCTTTCTTTATGAATTTTGATAATTTCAAATAATTCAATTTTTGTCATACTTTCTTCAAAATTTATATTGTGGTTGTTTAGCCATTCTTTCATTTCATATTTTCTGGCATTAAATGAAATGATTCCATCTAATGTCGTATTATGATACGCTGCGTTGTCGACGACCACCACTGAATTTGCTAGAATATTCGGAATTAACTTTTCTTCTATCCACTTCATATAATTGTTGCTGTTCATGCCATCGTGGTAATAACCTGATTTACTGCCTGATTTAAATATTAGCAATGCATTAGGAATGAAACCATTTCCGCTAAACGCATGAACAATTATTAATCGGGGATCTTTTCCAATAGGAGCATGAATTCCATCAGATGTAATCTGACTAACTCATAGGTTTTGTCTGTGTGAAGTTGATGTATGTTTCATCGACTTACATAATTGGGCGCTTCTCTTTTCGATATATTTTTCAATTTCCTTTAAATACACCATCCTTTTTCTTGCTACGTCAGTTTTTCCATACGAAACATCCTATTGTCCGTAGTATTCTGCTATCTAAAAATCAAAAATAATAAATTTATAAACGATAATAAATTATTTGTAATACTTATAATCAAATTTAAAGAATTTTTTATGTGTTTTATACAATTATAATATTGTAATTTCACAAATTTATAAATTAATGAAACTTACCGAAATCTTATGTTGTTTAAAAATCTTGCAGGAGAACTTCTGCTTCCTTCAACTGGTAGACCATCTTCTTTAAAAGAAAGTATCTGTTTAAATTGGATGCGCCATGTGTATTTAATGGTAATTATGGATATATCGCCGATAAAAATTTGTATAGTTATTATTCACTGCAGTTATACTACTGTACGACTTGTTTCGCTTTTTATTTGGCGTTGAAAATGTTCTTTTGTTCTACATTTTTAATTCGGGCGCCTTCGTTTTTAATGTTTATTACAGTATTTTTACTTATTCCTACAGCTTTGCATACACGATCTACGACTTTAGATAGCGAAATTGATATACCACTAACTGCTTCATCCTCCATAAATTTAAACAAATTGAAAACTATTTGTCTACTTTTGCTGTTTAAAACTATAGTAGTATATAAATGTATAGATTAATAAAATTAACACAATTTTATTGTCACGATCGTTTTGTCCTCTCGGATACCGTCTGACTGTGCATTGATGTACAAATTAACAGTCTTATGCCCGGTTGCAGGAAGGCTAATTAGCCTCTAATCAAAAAAATCACTGATTAATTTGACGTTGTTACCATGGCCACGTATTAAAAATACATTGCTGTCAAAAAATTAATCATTAATCAAAAATGATGAAGCTTTGTGCAACCCGGGCTTATACTATTTTGTTGATTCACTATCTATATATCTATCTATCTATATTTGGATTCATCACGACGATCGGGCATCGTTTGTCCAGCTCAAACTCCTAGACTATTCAAGTAATTGTTCTAATTTTTTTTCAAGTTGTAGTGTGTAATGTGCCGTGTGCCTTTTGGGGGTCTCATATATTTACTGTGAGTGGTTTTTATTTAAAAAAATTAAAACTGTGCAAAATTACCTTGAAAGAATGGATCTCAGAGGCCATGTCTAAATTTAAGAAGAATCACGGTGGTCATCCGTCAAATTTGGCAATGCATTATGAAGCTTTTATTTGATTTATCTTGAAAATGAAAAGAGATATTGTAAATGTAATTATATTTTTATACATTAAAATAGTGAGCGAAATATATACAAATACACTGAATGTTAATTGTGGTGTATTTAAAATATTTAATTTTATGACATCCATGTCTTTGAGAAGAATCACGGTTGTCATCCGTCAAATTTGACAATTCAATATGAAACTTTTAATTGATTTATTCTGAAAATGAAAATCGATATTGTAAATGTAATTATATTTTTATACATTATAATAGTGAGCGAATTATATACAAATACACTGAATGTTAAGTGTGGTGTATTTAAAATATTTAATTTTATGACATCTGACATTTATTATCCGTTGGTCTATAATCCAAAAATTCGTTACACAAGCTTTATATTTTCAAAGAGAAATATACAGAAATATAAAGTAAACTATGTTTAAAAGAATATGTACAATACACTTTGTGATGTAAGTCTATCATTTTAAATTTGTTTCGCTGTATTTAAATAAGTATTTTCATTTCAGTTACAATTTTTAATTGGTTAGCCAAACAAGAGTAAATTTATAGAAGAGAAATAACATAAAATTACTGATAATGACACTACTAAAGTGTAACTGATTATCGTAAAACTGCATTGTACCTAATAATTTATGGCAAACCTTATTTACAATATTTAAATTTTCATTTGGATGTGTTTTCATTTCAGTTATAGTTTTTAATTGGTAAGTTATCCAAACAAGAATATATTTATAGATAAGAAATATCATAAAATTACGGATAATAACATTATTGACAAAAAATTAAATTCTGGAAATCAAACAAGGCGCATCGCATTCAGTCATAAACACATTTATTTAAAAATACTGACAAACCTTTCCTTCATACCCTTAACTTCAATTTTGCAAAAAACGCTCGAACCCGTCAAGTTTAGTATAAAGGGGGACACCAAAATAAATTAATACCAATGGTATAACCCTAAAATGGGGGTGGACTGCACCTCAAAAATTTTAAATGGAAAAGGGTGTCAAACATGACACAGTTCGAAAGGCCTTTCAATTCTCTTTTTAACATTTTTTTTTTTTATTTTTTAAATCCGATTATTAGTTCCAGAGAAATATTGTTGGGGTTGGTGGCATCATCGGTGGTATGTGCGGGAACCGGTTTTAAGTCTTTAACGTGAATCCGCTTTAACTATTGACCGCTGTCACCCCGGAGGTCGTACACGTTTGGGGACCATTTCTTAACATTAGTCCAAGACTCCAAATAGTTTCGCGCGAGTTTCGCCATTTTTATGCGAACCAGTTTCTGCAGCTCTTCTTCCTTCTGAAGTCATTGCTTTAGTAGCTCCGGAACTTCATTAGAGCTATCCCCATAATTTATTAGTCATGGCGGCTTGTGTTAATGGCCATCGTGAGTTCGGCCAGGTGCTCGTCCCACTCCGTCTGGTCCTTCTGGCAGTATTTATCGATTATGTTTTTCAACACTCTGTTCACGCGCTCCACTGGGTTCGCTTGCGGCGTATATGGAGGAGTCCGCATGGGTCTTATGTACAGGGTGGCGAGGTTTGTCTTAAATCTTACTGAATTCAGTGCAGTTGTCAGTAATTACGGTTTCGTGACACCAGAAACGGAATATCACTAACTCCTCTTTGGACCACTTTACCCACTTGGTTTTACGAGTCTGTGAGACTAATAGGTAGGAATTTCCTTTTTTAGAAATTCCCAAAGGTCGCGTATCCGCGGGAGTTCCGTTTGGTAAGCCCTGGGTGCCCAACGTCGGTTTGATAGTGGTTCTCCTGTAGCTCTCGCAGCCTCTCGTGTCGGTGTACGCACAGCTTCCAGGTAGTCTCCTTAACCTACCGTCCTGGATACAATAATCCGGCCAACTACCCGGTTGTCTCTCGACCTCCTGCACCTTTTTGTCGTACCAGGGACATCCTGGGATGGTGCTAAATAGTTCGGTCTCCAACAGTTCCTGGGCGTCCAGTGGTTGCCTGGAGAGAGTACCTGCTACACGGTTAAGATTCCCCTTTCTGTATTTTGAGCGTAAAGTCAAATTGTTGTAAAAACATGAACCATCGAGCCAAGCGGCCGGGTGGATTCTCAAGTTAGATCAACCATTTCAGAGATTGGTGAACCGATACCACGATGAAAACCCTCCAGGTAGTCTCGCATCTTCTGGATTGCCCATAAGATAGCTAAACATTCCCTCTCAGTGAGGGATGGGATTTTTTCGACTGTGGTGTAGTGTAGATAAAAAACAATTAATCGAAATTTCAGTCATACAGCGTTTATTCCTACAAAACCGACGTTTCGGTATACACTTATACCTTCATCAGGGTCTACAAACATTCAAAAAAACATCAATATATTACAAAATCACGCATAACAACCACTTACAAGTAGAATCTATAGATTATAATCATGTACACAGCATACATTCGTAGATTCAATCAGTATTACATACATCGTACAAATTTCAAAAAAGCACATACGCATCTAAATTGTCTCACGAACGACAACCGAATAAATCAGAACACATCCAGACATATCCTGCAGACCAGTTTGCAAAAAAGTGACATCATTTAATTGGATTCTTATTGGTCGTCAAACCACCAATAAGTGTATGTTAACATCCAGGAATTTAAATGAAATGTAAAGAATATTTTTTAATAAACTTAGTTTGGCTTGAAATTTGCTTTTTCCTTTTTGAACCTTTCTAGGACACCATAATAAGTTTTACTAAGGCCTTGTATGTCGGTTCTAGCATTGATATTGTTGCAATCGTCTCTGATGTGCAACATTTCAAGGAACATACGTTTAGCGTAATTCCTTTCTTCCGATAAGATTTTAAAATCGTCCAAATTAAAACTATGGTGCAAAGAAATAGAGTGTTCAGCAAGGGCACATTTACTAGTCACGTTGTTTTGTGTAGATCTGCGATGTTCTTCCATCCTAAGTTTGGCGTACCTTTTTGTAGTCCCTACGTACGTAGCCTTACAATCGGCAGTAGAGCAATGAACTTTATAAACCACGTTAGATTTGTAGTTCTTGTCTACTGGATCTTTTATTTTGGTGTATAGGTTGCCGACTGTAGAAATGGGTTTACATGCAATCTCCACCTGTAATTTATTCTTTAACATCTTATTTAAATTTGGCGCTAAGTGTTCCACATATGGCATTGAAAAATATTTTTTCGGGTCATGTGATCCAGTCTTCCCGCTACCTGTTTTTGGAGAGGTTATGTTTGACGGATCTTGTACGTTGCAAATAGCTTTGTTAACTACTGTCTTCGGATATCCATTTACCCTAAGAAGGTGACGTACTTTATCAATGGCCTCTTGTCTAAAACATGGTGATGATAAGGTAACTGCATGACTGAAATTTCGATTAATTGTTTTTTATTCCCTCTCAGTGGTCAAATAATTCGTTTCAGCTCAATGTAATATACGGCTGCCATAGGTTACTGTTTGTTTGCCTCTCTCCTCATATTGGACCAATGCGGCGCCCAATCCCACATCGGATGCATCAGTTTATAGGATGAAAGGTCTACTGAAGTCCGGGCAAGTCAAAGTAGGGGCCGTGACTAGAACATTTCAGCTACTTTATAGGGGTCAGTTTGTATCCCTGCTGCACTTACTATATGCCCAAAGTACTTAATAGTAGACTTCTTCAATTTACATCCACGCAAATATTCGATGTGCTCCTTTATGGTCCGGCTAGCGACAATAATGTCGTCCAGGTAAGAAAAAGCAACTGGGTCCAGATCCGGCCTGATTACCTTGTCCAATAACCGCTGGAATGTGGCCGGAGCGCCGTGCAACCCGAACGGCATAACGGTAAATAGAAACAAGCCACGCTCTGGGGCGATTAATGCGGTTAGGGGCCAACTGTCCTCATCCAAGGGTATTTGCCAGTAACTTTGCTTGAGATCCAGGGTTCTGAAGACGGACGTCAGCTGAGTTTGCTTAAGATTTCGTTGACGCCTCTAAAGTCGATACAGAGTTGTAGCTTCCCATCCTTCTTATTGACAATCACCGCCGCTTTGACACCTCGTACTGGTTTGTCCGTTGTCAAAGGAAACATTGAGCAAGCGAAGCGAATGCATTCCAAAATAAAATGGACTGCCAGGGTTGGCATACATAACAGTTGAAGTGCACGATGTTTGCCTCTTACCTGGCAGCGCACCTGGCAATGACTGCCTTTTCCCCATTGGCCATCTGTTCTGCCGTCAACCCTGGACTCCATGGCGAGGTCCCGTTCTCTGGGCATATTTCCGCCACGTGCTGCTCCTTATACGACAGGGTAGACCCTGTATCCACCAGGGCTGGAACCTCGTGTATCCAATTTTAAATGGCAGGTGGATTCGGTTTCCCCATTTCTTCCGAAGAGCGGACAGGAACGAAACACCAGATTCCACAGATTGCGGCTTCCACCTGACTGCGTTCTCCGTTATAAGTTTCCCTACGGTGCGGTGCAACCGCTGTATCGGGTCAGTATCTCCGGCTTTCTGTATTGGGAGCAGAACAGCTTCGCTGGATTTCGGCATTAGCTTCGGAAATGCTCTTCCTTGTCGCATCTTAAACATATTGTCCCCTTGGACAACACGTTGCGGCCGATGGAGTCATGTTTCTTTCTACAGGGTCTCATATTTGCGAATCTCCTGCAAAAGCGAAAGGATGGAGTTTACGTCCTACCGGCGTATATGCTGCCGGTATTCTGGTCGTAGGTTTTTATATCGTCGGTGCAGCTATTAATCTGCGATCGAGGAGCGAACTCCATATACTTCGCTCTGCTATTTCCGAACGCTACTACTCCCAGTTTGCACAATTTTCACTTTTCAAAATAAACAAACGCAAAAGAGTGAATACACTAAAGAGAGTAGTATTACAGAACGCGCTTTTAAAGTAACGACTTTTCGTTTACGATAACTCCAATACGATAACTTTAACCCCGTTTAGGCTAACCGGTTCGTTTTGGAGCACCGAATCGTGGTTTCCACGCTTACCATGGTATCTGTGGTAACCGTAGGTTTTACACCGGTAAATTACCTGAAGAGATTACCGGTTACGGATTTTGTTGCGTTCCCACTCGTTTCCCATTGACCGATACGCCGTTTTACGTAACCGGTCCATTTTATAGAAGCCGCATTGAAGTTTTCACGCTTGCCGTGGTATCCCTGGCAACCGTAGATACCATACTGGTCAAAAATCCCAACCGGTAAAATTATTGGTTCTGGACTTTTTCTACTGATACCGCCGACATATCTATGATGTCCAGCTGTAGGCAGACGCCAGAAATTCTGGCGTCCGAACAGGGACTGTAAATGACTGACAGATACAGAAGGTAAAACAAATAACAGGGCCGAAGTATTGGACCAGCTGTGTCTTGGGTATACGATCTGGTGAAAGTTGACTTGCAACAAAGACTGCAGGCACTACGACAAGATACGGACGGTACCTTAGCGGCGCTCAGGACAAGTATAGTTGTCTTTGTGCGAAGATTGGGTCAAGTAGATGA
Organism: Stenolophus ochropezus; assembly: GCA_035578165.1. Lineage (NCBI taxonomy): Eukaryota > Metazoa > Arthropoda > Insecta > Coleoptera > Carabidae > Stenolophus > Stenolophus ochropezus. The sequence goes on along the minus strand of JAQOWZ010000015.1, from coordinate 14,598,572 downwards.
AGAGTTGATGTTCGAAGCTGCATAGGTGGCTACACAAGCATCTGTTTTAATACCATCCAATACCACTGTACCATTGGAAGCAGCGTTGCTATAGTCGAAATTTTTAAGCAGTAGAGAGACGTCATAGACCTGAAAAAAACGTTACAAAACGAAATAAAACTTGTAGAAATTTTCGAAAGATGTTTTTATTTAGAAAACCGAGTATTAAAAAAAAGTATCATAAAAAAATTACTTATTTATTATATTTACTATTATTTCAAATTAAAATATAAGGTATTTAATGACATTTCAATTTATTTATAATAATTGCAGTGTATTTTTTTTAACACACGTTGGCTACGACTCAAATAAAATATGTTTACATATATTTGTTTCTTGCCACGCCGATTGATTGAGTTGTCAAATAATATAATATGAACTCTTTGTTTGTTCATTTAAGTTGTATTGTTCCTTATAATTGTTCGTATTCGTGTTCTTTGTTTCTTGTTATACGTTTATTTTATTAGCGTAAGTAATAATGCTTAAAGCATTATCGAAGCATTCGCAAGTGCTAACTGCAAATGCGACTACATATTTTGAAATAGAACTGACAGTGGACCATTACAGCTGTTAAAAGCAGTTCGAGAGGTATATTATCATTTTATTTGTTGTTATTAAATTTGGCATTGCCATATGCAACACGCAACACATTTTCTAAACTAATGCACATATAAACTTTGTAATTCGTGACGTCATAATCTAGTTACAAATATTGATGACGTCTCTCTACTGCTTAAAAATTTCGACTATACCGACCAGCCCTCCCTTAATTGGACTACTGCCCACCTCGCAAATATGCGTAATAGTCCAAGAACTAAAAAAAAGCTACAATGTCGAGAGCCGGCGACTACTTACTGTTTTACCCGAACTATTCCGCGGCACTGGTCAGCTGTGGCTGCGAAACAATCGCAGTGAATGGTAGAGCTGGGAAGACTTCCAAAAGGAATTACAAAAAACCTATATAGGGTCAGACCGAATGCTCCGCCTGGAAGAAGATATTCTCTCTCGGAAGCAAAATGTCGGGGAGAAAATTTGGGAATACGTCACCGATATCCGTTCCCTAATCCGACGACATGGACGATTGACGAAAGTGGAGGAATTGTTTCACGCTCATAATAATTTACTGCCGGAATACCCGGAGTATATACTACGCCGTGACATAAACAGCATCCGATAACTGCTAAAGGAAGTCGAGGATTATGAGCGCCTGCCGGGGGAAATGAGACCAAATCGCGTTAGCCAAAGCGGTCGCCACGAATATCACTAGTGGTAACAGCTGCCATCGCAAACTCTGGTGTTCGCTGCTGGAGATGTGGCGAACAAGGACAGACTTGACGGAATCCACCCAAATTGTTCTGTTGGAAGTGCGACTGCCAGGTGAATTGCTCCACAAAGAGGCCGGAGCAATTTAACCCAATGCAGCCTCTTCAAAATCACCCCCATTGGACGTTACTCGCTCTACCGGGCTCAGAGGGAGGACAAGGGGAAGATAACCGCCCGTTTGTGAAACTATGGACATTGTAGCCGAACGATGGTCGACACAGGTACATGCACTAGTACATGAACCAAACCACTGCCAGTAGGTTGAGAGATCGACGCTCCACCTTCACGGCAGCCCAACATCATCACGTCCGGCTGGCAGATGGAACAACGTCTAAGGTCAGTGAGTCGCTGCGGGTAGGTTGCTATTGGGGGAGTCTGGCCAGTGGTATTGAATTGCTTACCCAACCTAACTCACCCAATTATTTTAGGTACGGACGTGATTACGGCGTTCCACATGGAGATCAACCCGGTCACCAAACGGGTAACGGTGGGGCGACCAATCAAAGGGGGCGATATATGCGCTTTACTCACCTGCGTGGACACCAGAGAGCGACTGGACCGTTTTCTGACCTAGGAACTCCCAAAATTTGAGGGCATAACCGGCATGACACCGTTGGTCTAGCATACTATCAAGCTCTCAGACAAGACCCACCCAGAAACAACGTTATGTTCCGCGTAACCCAAAGATGCAACAAATCAATGACGAAGTCGAACAGATGCTCCGGAACGGCGTCATTGAAAAATCTGAAAGTCCATGAAGCTCCCCGGTGGTGATTGTAAGACGGTCGGCCGCGATTTTGCATCGACGTTAAGCAACTAAATAAAATCGCTTATACGCTGCCCTTCATCTCATCTATTCTCGATAAACTGCAACCGGCGATATATTTCTCAACGATTGATCTAAAAAACGTCTACTGGCAAGTTACCGCATTTACCGTACACGGAAAAGAAATGGAGCCATTCGCTTTCGCCTATCTAGACGATAGTCGTCGTTAGCGAAACGATGGAGGAGCACAATATGCATTTACACGTCGTTTTTCGTTGCTTGTGAAATTAAGTACCTTGGGCACCTGGTAACCGAACAAGGTGCTCGCCATAACCCAGATGATCGAACTATAAAGAAGATGCATGTCGATTACTGAATACATCACCTCATGACGCCACCGTACACACCACAGGCCAACCCGATAGAACTAGTCAATCGGACTTTGAAGCTCATGCTGGCACAGTTCTGCGACAAACAACACCAGACCTGGGACTGCTATATTCCGGAATTCATATCTCAACTTCGGAAGCAAACTAATACTCCCAGCGAATGTTGAGACCAACTCAAAAACTCCTATCGTTACCGAGGACGAACTCCATATGTCCGAAGAACATCTGCAACGGATGGAAGCCTTGAAAGACGTTCGGTAACTGGCCCGAATTAATATATCGCGGGTAGCAAATCAACACACTCACCACTACAACCTCCGAAGGCGGCAGATTATCTATTACGTGATAAGGTGATACGCCGAGAACATCCCTTTCTTCAAAGGCTTGGCGGTTAATCTGGCACCACTCCAGTGGTAATTACCCCTCTGTCGCCCACATTGCAGGTGGCTGACAAAGGTCCGTCTGTCGGAACGCCGATGCTGCTTGGGGTCTGCCTGAAGACGGTAGAAAATTACTTCTGCCTCGACATGTAGCCGAAACCCTGCAAACACCCC